>CM060689.1:183946038-185438813 GCA_030686995.1 Artemisia argyi
ATGATAACTGAGAGTGATGCTTCGGTCACCTCATGGCATACATGTGTTCTCTTGCAACTACATGTTTTGGAAGATTTCTTCTTTGGCATCCACAGTTACTTTCAACTCACTATGTTGCCTTTCTGTAAGTATAAAACTGTAATACTTTTTATGTTCATATTAATATATGTGAATATTTAAAACCCTTTACCTCACTCACAAACAATCAGATATATGCCCAATTTGGAAAAACCCTTTTCTAAAATTTGCAAAAGTTTCTTGGATCTAACATATGTGATTTCATCAGTTATAATGGTATATATTGTAGTCAGGAAGTGGCTATTAAAGTTAAACCAGAATGCATCGGTACATATATGCTAAAGAGTTCTCTCAAGAAGTTTTTATCATGAGGTTTGTATTTATCTTAATTCTCTATCTATGTTGTCTTATATGCAAGTATTATATTAACAGGCTTACTTTATTGATTTACTTAATCTTGATTCTGCATGTTACTTTACCTTTTCGATTAAACTTAAGGCCTCTCTAACAACTTCGTGTTGACTAGCTTCTTATCCTCGATTAACATATTGTAATCTTCTAGGAAGTTGAAAGATATGTATGTCCATCAAACATCACAAAGATGAATTCATCTCAAGAAACACCTCAGATGGTATTTACATGAACACGTACACAAAGAGTTGGTGACTAACGGTGAAAAATGGATGAAGGCTACGACCGGGTCACATACAAAAACCGCTGATCTGATCACCAACATTGTGACTTTAGGGCCTGCTACACCAACAACCCCACTTCACAGTGTTTGTAGTATCAGATACAATGCTTTAGTATAACTTACTCAGGTTCAATACTTTTTGTATGTATTCTTATCATAAAACATGCATTACTCCTGATTTGTGGCTTACCTGATGCATGTTTTAGTTGTTTATTTGATTTTTTTAATATGATTTTGGGGGCACTTTTGCTAATTCAGGTTGTGTTTCACAATTATTTTTTATTCAATAAACTTTGTTTGCATTTGATTATTCTTGAATTATATGTTTTTGTACATTTGATTATTCTTGAATTATTTGTTTGCATTTGATTATTCTTGAATTATATGTTTTTTCTAATTCAGGTTGTGTTTCACAACTATTATTCTTGAATCAACAAAGGATGTTTTAGTGATCAAACAAGTAATTATTATTTTTAAAAATTCTTTCATAATTAAATAAAGTCTTTTTTGATGCTAAAATTTTCCGCTTAGCTTGCCCTTATCTTTTAAATTCTTTCTACAGCTTGGTGACAAGATTATACAAAAAAGGAAAACCTTATGATTGTCCGCTTACAGCAGACGTGCACATCATACCATGAAGAACTGTTATGTGAAAGCAGATGGACTGGCAACCAAAGCAACAAAATTCCGTTATTCTGTGATGGGGAGTTGGAGGAATTGAAGCTGAAATGGCACTACTTGGGCAGGTAAGAACATATATACTTATAATTTTTATTCCATAAATGATGATATCAAGATTCTAGATGTCGGTGAGTACAACATATGCCCGAACACTACCTTCTTTAAGAAAGAATGTGGTGGTTGGATGATGAGGCGAAAAATGATCCATTTTTAGGGGGTTATTTAAGCCCGGAATTGAATTTATTTGATCAAATATTGCCCTAAATCGTTTCTTTTGTGATTTTAGGTATTTTTGGAATGAATTCTGGAAAAGAAAGCATTTTGGACGTTTTTGGAGCATAAAAGTGAAGAAAACGGCAAAGTCTTAATTTTCCTTGCTGGGAACAGTACCTGACGGCGACACAAGGTTCTACATGACGGCGTCAAGAGTAAAACAAGAGGTGGAAGCGGATAAAGTCCGTGACGGTCCAGAAAGTTTTGTGCATTAGAGATGACGGGGTCACCCAAGGCCGTCACGTGTAAAATTAAAGAGTGATGGCCTAGAAAATTTCCTGAAGGCGTCACGTAGGCCGTCACGTGTTAACTTGTCAAAACTTGCGCGCAAAGTAGCTGATATTGTTTTGGTCATAACTTTTGCATACGAACTCGGATTTAGGTGATTCAAAAGCCCACGCGAAGAGGATGAAGAAATCTACAATTTAGTGAAGAAAAATTGGTCATGACGCCGTCACTCTTTATGGGGTGACGCCGTCAAGCCTTGCTGACAGAAAACTTGCCTATAAATATAACATCATAACTTCACTTTTTGTAAGCCCTAAACCCTAAGGTCGGTTCCTGGGTTTAGGTAGGTGTTTTTCCAGCAACTTAGAGGGTTTCAATCACTCCATAAACAACATGTATTGGTTTGTTGATTCTATCTTAATTATGTTTTCCATTATCATTGTTGCTTGCTCTTCTTTGATGATGTTTTGCTAATTCACCTTGTGTCTACTTATGATTGTGTGAAACTTGTATATAATTGATTAGTTCTTATTCATTCCTTGTTGATGTTGTGTCTATCTTCATCAATTTGGGTGTGACACTTCGATAGATCTAGTTGATTTAGCTTATAATTCTTGATTCCTATTGTCTCTTGTTTGGTTGATTGTATTCGATGTTAGGCTTAAGAAACCTGGCATACTTCCATAGGGTAACATGCTTGAACATCTTAAGAAACATGAACCAATGCGTACTAGGTTTTTATGGTTGTATTTAATCATGAGTGAATTCTAATGATCCCATGTTAGGAGCTTCTTGCAGGCTCGACATAGGAGTGAAGTAGGAGTTTATAGAGTTGGGGAAGTACGTACGCCACCCCACGAATGGTATTAAGGAATACAACCCGTCAACTAAAACAAGGCGTGACAATTCAATAGGTAGAATTGGATAGCTAGCAAGGAGTAACATATCATAGGTAGACATGCTTCACTTATCTTGTAGAATCTTAGTTTATTTTTCTTGCACATTAGTTTGATTAGTAGCTTTTGGGTTAGTTGATTAGCAACTAATTCCGCCCCTCCTTCCAATTCCCGAGATTTTTACTTGCTTTTCATAAAATATAAAAATACAAAAAGAATCATCCTTCACCTTTAGACCTAGTTAAATTAATTTCAATCCTAACGACACTATTCCTGAGTTGAACGATCAATCCCCCGGTACTTGTCACTATACTATACTACAACGATCAGGTACACTGCCTGGTGGGGGTTGTAAGCTTCTCGAGATCCCTCGAGAGGTAAAGCCTGGCGCGATTCCCACGCATCAAGTTTTTGGCGCCGCAGCCCGGGGAATAGTTATTGTTTAGGTTGTAATTTATTTTGATTAGGTCTACTCATTAGATTCCTATCAAGTGAGATTTTTTTTTTATTTTTTTTAGGTCTTCTTTAGTCTATCTTATTTCTTTGTGCCTCTGTTAGTAAATTAACCTCATTGACTATTCCGTTGACCATTATGGAAAACGCGAATCCACCCCTTTCCCCTAGTGAAGTGGCTGTGTTACGTGGACAAATTGAGAGTGAGATTAGGGAGCTTAGAGAGCTTAATAGGTTGATCAAGATTGAACTCGAACATACATTTAGCGACCTAGCAACCGCCTTGTATTCAAATAAGGACCTAGGGCCTAATGACTTTGTGAGTACTGTTGAGAGACTAGAAGAGGAGGAAATGGATCCGAGGCTTAACGACTACTTTAATCTATACCCCACTAAGAAGGAGATTGCATACTATAATAATCTTATTGATAACCCGCGATCTCCCTTCACCATGATTGAACCTAAGATCAAGAGAGGCGATCCTAAGAATGCTAAGATACCATGTATGATTGGATATAGGCACATTAGCAATGCTTACATTGACTTTAAATCTCCAATCAACATTATGTCCTCAACGGTTTATAATGATATAGTGAACACGAGACTTGAACCTAGAAGGGATCCCAAGTACCCCGGTGGAGTTTGTAACTTTGTCGGGAGAGTTAAAGGTTTACGTGTCTTTGTTGGTAATTTCACTTTTGTCACCGACTTTATGATTGTGGAGGATCTTGCTAATGTCATTGATTGTCGATTATCCAATGTTGTGTTTGGCAAACCATTTGTTGAGGAGTCTAAGTTAGAATATGATGAGATAGAAGGTACGATCCGATTCGCAAGTAACACCGATAGTATCACCTATAGGATGCCCAATAGGATGAAAGAATTTCGCTTTATATCTCGTCTTGATCAGGACAACGTTGGTGCTTTTGAGGATATTGATGAGGAGGATAAGAAAAAGGGCATGGATTATGTATGGGAAAAAAGGAGTCTTTACTACAAGGATTGCTTGGCCCTTGGACCAAGGTATAAAGTTGATGAAGAATTTGCCCAAATGATTATGGGGGCGATTGAGAAAAAGGTGATTGGTTTCTACAAGGAATACTTACAATTAGAGAGTGGAACCAATGATGAAGTCACGTGATAACCCATGACTTTGAGTCTAGCTACAAGACTCGTAAATAAAGAAAAGCGCTTCTTGGGAGGCAACCCATGTTTTGTGTGATTTTATTTGTTTGATTGTTATTTGCTTCCGTATGCATGTTTTATTTTTATTGATGGTTGATCATGTTTCTCAACTAAAATGTGGAAATACTTTATTATGTTGTTTGGCCTAGTCTTAACTTCAACCTAAAGGTATTTTTGCAAAAGATAAGTGTAAGGGGAAACCCCAAATATGTTTTTAAGAAACAAACCAATCATGATTCTCCACAATATTTAATGAACATGTATATTCGTATTTGTTAGAGTCAAATGCTTGTATTGAGTCATAATGAAGTTTTGCAGGATTTTCCAGGAAGTAGGACAAAGTTTTTCCAGAAATTTTCCAGAAACTTAACATAAGAATTTCTGCAGGTCCATTCTGACGGCGTCAGAGTACTGCTCTTGACGGCGTCAGGAGTTAAAATCTGGAAATTTTACCGGTTTTGTTTTTCTAACGGAGTCTTATGGTTTTTGTGAATTATTAAGTTTTATAATCTCCAGGAAATCTGCAAACTTCATTCTACAAGCATTATATCTTACTTTGTTTTCTAGGATTTAGTAACTTATATAAGATGCCGCCGATTTTACGCGAGGTTGCCTTGTCTATTTTCTCAGGATTTACAGGTTATTTGTGACAAGAAAATGATTTATATTCTGGAAGGGAAGCTTTGATTGTTCGTTTTCTTGGAGGAAGATTTAACCTGGCCAACCTATAATCAATACCGAGCGAATCAGGGGAGTATTTGATTTCATTCTCTTTACCTCTTAACTTTTACATTCTTTACTTGAACATTGGGGACAATGTTCATCCTAAGTGTAAGGGGAGGGTAAAAAGATGATACCTTACATATGCACTTTCGCTTGAGTTTGTTTTGTTTGATAGTAGATGTGTAATAAAACTATGAGAAATACTTGTTAGTGTAATTTTAGCGCCAAATTTAAAATTTTTTACAACATTTAGGAGTGAAACTTTAGCCATAGCAAGCGTCTCATGGATAGGAGATTGTATGACTAGCACATAACCGTATATTCAGAAAAATTTTCCACCCAAAAATGTGAGGTTCGCCTTTAGATTTGATAGGAAAAGCATTTACTATTAGTGCTTATGAGTGTACCGGTAGCATTTAGATTCTAGAACTTGCGTTAGTGATGCATCCCGAGACCGCTAGTGAGACTACATTCGTGTAGTAGGATTTACTACATGATAAGAGGCATTAGGATCACCCTTGTGTTAAACCCGTATTACAATTACTTGACCATTTAAGTCATATTACTTGGCTAGTTAAGTCAACTAATTTTTCCCACACCCTTTGCGATGTACTCATTTTTAGTACACGAAACCCCTAGTACACCCCTCCGAGCCTATCTTTTCGTTTCTAACTTTAAGCATCTTACTTAAAGGAAGAATTTGTTACACCCCACTTAAATGTACACCCAAATCGCCTTAGCCTTCCATGTATGCGCTCATTTTTAGTGCATTATTGTTATTTGTTAAACCATAAGTTAACTTTCTAATTGATTACATGGTTGCTAAGTCGAGTCATATCCTTGTACATATTGTTTTGGGACGATTGGGACTCATGGGTAAGTACTTATTTTATAGAGTAATGGGGAAGAACATAATATTATTACCCCCATATGTACGTTAATCTTAAAAGTGCTCCAAGTGTTTTGATTTTCTTAATTCGAGTCATTAGAATAGTTTAATGTAAAGTATGTAAAGATTCAAGTGTAAGGGGAATGTTTATACCCCTATGATGTATTATTTTGGATGGTAGGGTAAGAGTGTATGAAAAAAAAAAAAAAAAAAAAAAAAAAGAAAAAGAAAAAAAAATTAAAATTAAAAAAAAAAGAAAAAAAAAAAAAAAAAAAGAGAAAAAAACATACGGACTACCATCCCGTTTTTATTCTATGTTCATTTTATGTTTTTGTTATTTAGTAGCTTAGGTCGAGTCTAGTCTTGGCTTAGTAACGCCATATTGTACATGTAATTAACCAAGATTGTTAACTCGCCACCAGTAAAACTTCCTTTATCCAACAAAACCGTGTAATTCATATCCCTACACCTAACGTTACAACCCTTTTAAAAGACCTCTTTGATAGTTTATCCTAGGTGCTTACGCCATGTGGTGGAGGTTTGATCCTTTCCCAAGCCTATGGTAATCTATTTTGCTATGACAGGTAGTGAGAGATATCTTCCATTTCCATAATGTTATATTACTTTATTACACCCGAGAGATGTGAGTATCTAAACACTATTTGTGAGGTGCTTGTGTATAACCTCCGTGCTTGTCTATTGGTCTTTAGTGGAACGATTATTTGTTGTAATTACTTTTATATTAGTGTTAAATGACCCCTAACTTGTCTTTCAAGTAGAATAAAAGCGCATTTGCTTGAGGACAAGCAAATCTCAAGTGTAAGGGTATATGATGAGGCGAAAAATGATCCATTTTTAGGGGGTCATTTAAGCCCGAATCCGAATTTATTTGATCAAATATTGCCCTAAATCGTTCCTTTTGTGATTTTAGGTGTTTGGAGAGTGAATTCTGGAAAAGAAGCCATTTTGGACGTTTTTGGAGCATAAAAGTGAAGAAAACGGCAAAGTACCAAATTTCCATGCTGAAGATACAAGGTGACGGCGTCAAGAGTAATATCTTGACGGCGTCAGACATGAAGATTAAAATACCGAAGGTGGTGACGGCGTCAAATTCCTTCATGACGGCGTCAAAGTGGCAAGAATAAAATACCGTGGTTCATGACGGCGTCACATAGGCCGTCATAAGTAGATCAAGGCCGTCCGAGGAAGTATATGGCGGCGAGGTGACGGCGTCACATGTAACTCTTGACGCCGTCAGCCTACTTTTCCTATATATAGTTTTCTAGTTTTTTTTCATTAAGGAGAGAGAAGTTTTGGTGAAACCCTAAAGACGAATTTGGTGTATCTTTTACAGGTTTTTCAAGGGTTCCAAACCCTTGAGACCTTGCATTGTAATTGAGATAAGTGTTCTTCCAATTCAATCAATATGTCTATGTGTTGGTTGTTTATATCTTGTTCTTGTCTCAATTCTACTATGCTAGGCTAGATCTCTTTTGTGTTTGCTTAGATCTAATGAAACCTAGATGTTGATTATGTGTTGATTACTTGTCTATTCTTGTCTTGGATGAATGATTTTATATGTTAGGCTTAAGAAAACTGGCAGATCTCCAAATGGTAACATGCTTGAACGTCTTAAGAAACATGAACCGAGGCGTACTAGGTCTTTATTGGTTGTATTTAATGCATGAGCCACTGTTTACAATCCCTATAGTTGTGCTGGGTCATGGTGTAGGAGGAGATAAGAGCTCATAGAGTTGGGGAGTTATGTATGCCACCCCACGAATGGTATTAAGGAATACAATCCGTCATCCATACAAGTGTAACAAGTAATTAACGTGTAAAAGATATCTAGGGAGTAGTGAAGTCTAAGTAAACACAATTTCTCCAATTACTGCTCACAACCTTAGTATAATTAGTTTATTTTCATTTTTAGTATTTTATTTTGATTGCATCTTAGTTTTGGGTTAGTTGAATAGCAACTAATTCCGCCCACTCTTCCAAAACCCGAGATTTTACTTGCTTTCATAAAAATATAAAAATACAAAAAAGAATCATCCTTCACCTTTAGACCTAGTTAGATTAATTTCAATCCTAACGACACTATTCCTAGCTGAACGATCAATCCCCCGGTACTTGTCACTATACTATACTACAACGATCAGGTACACTGCCAGGTGGGGGTTGTAAGCTTCTCAAGATCCCTTGAGAGGTAAAGCCTGGTGCAATTCCCACGCATCAGATATATATTTTATTACACCCGAGAGATGTGAGTATCTAAACACTATTTGTGAGGTGCTAGTGTATGACCTCCGTGCTTGTCTTTGGTCTTTAGTGGAACGATTATTTGTTGTAATTACTTTTATATTAGTGTTAAATGACCCCTAACTTGTATTTTGATTAGAATAAAAGCGCATTTGCTTGAGGACAAGCAAATCTCAAGTGTAAGGGTATATGATGAGGCGAAAAATGATCCATTTTTAGGGGGTCATTTGAGCCCGGAATTGAATTTATTTGATCAAATATTGCCCTAAATCGTTCCTTTTGTGATTTTAGGTACTTTTGGAGTGAATTCTGGAAAAGGAAGCAATTTGGACGTTTTTGGAGCATAAAAGTGAAGAAAACGGCAAAGTCTTAATTTTCCTTGCTGGGAACAGTACCTGACGGCGTCACAAGGTTCTACATGACGGCGTGAAGAGTAAAACAAGAGGTGGAAGTGGATAAAGTCTGTGACGGTCCAGAAAGTTTTGTGCATTGGAGATGACGGCGTCACCCAAGGCCGTCATGTGTAAAATTAAAGAGTGATGGCCTAGAAAATTTCCTGAAGGCGTCACGTAGGCCGTCACGTGTTAACTTGTCAAAACTTGCGCGCGAAGTAGCTGATATTGTTTTGGTCATAACTTTTGCATATGAACTCGGATTTAGGTGATTCAAAAGCCCACGCGAAGAGGACAAAGAAATCTACAATTTGGTGAAGAAAAATTGGTCATGATGCCGTCACTCTTTACGGGGTGACGCCGTCAAGCCTTGCCAACAGAAAACTTACTTATAAATATAACATCATAACTTCACTTTTTGTAAGCCCTAAACCCTAAGGTCGATTCCTGGGTTTAGGTAGGTGTTTTTCCAGCAACTTAGAGGGTTTCAATCACTCCATAAACAACATGTATTGGTTTGTTGATTCTATCTTAATTATGTTTTCCATTATCATTGTTGCTTGCTCTTCTTTGATGATGTTTTGCTAATTCACCTTGTGTCTACTTATGATTGTGTGAAACTTGTATATAATTGAGTAGATCTTATTGATTCCTTGTTGATGTAGCGTCTATCTTCATCAATTTGGGTGTGACACTTCGATAGATCTAGTTGATTTAGCTTATAATTCTTGATTCCTATTGTCTCTTGTTTGGTTGATTGTATTCGATGTTAGGCTTAAGAAACCTGGCAGACTTCCATAGGGTAACATGCTTGAACGTCTTAAGAAACATGAACCAATGCGTACTCGGTTTTTATGGTTGTATTTAATGCTTGAGCGAATTCTAATGATCCCATGTTAGGAGCTTCTTGTAGGCTCGACATAGGAGTGAAGTAGGAGCTTATAGAGCTGGGGAAGTACGTACGCCACCCCACGAATGGTATTAAGGAATACAACCCGTCAACTAAAACAAGGCGTGACAATTCAATAGGTAGAATTGGATAGCTAGCAAGGAGTAACATATCATAGGTAGACATGCTTCACTTATCTTGTAGAATCTTAGTCTATTTTTCTTGCACATTAGTTTGATTAGTAGCTTTTGGGTTAGTTGATTAGCAACTAATTCCGCCCCTCCTTCCAATACCCGAGATTTTTACTTGCTTTTCATAAAATATTAAAATACAAAAAGAATCATCTTTCACCTTTAGACCTAGTTAGATTAATTTCAAACCTAACGACACTATTCCTGAGTTGAACGATCAATCCCTCGGTACTTGTCACTATACTATACTACAACGATCAGGTACACTGCCTGGTGGGGGTTGTAAGCTTCTCGAGATCCCTCGAGAGGTAAAGCCTGGTGCGATTCCCATGCATCATTGGAACAGCGAGTATGGCGATTTATTCCTATTAGAGTATTCACAAATGTTATTGGATCATGAAAGATTATTCTCATCATCCACTTCAATTTTTGAAAACTGAGGTATCAAGATCTCAGTATAGATTGCGGGTGTTCACTAGCACTATGGGACACAGTCTCATGAACTCACTGCAAACTACTACAATGCCCGTTTCTGAGATGGGTACCTCCCAATAGCTAGAATGCTTTCATAGTACTATATTCAATTTCACGTGCATAGAGATGCGTGATCATGAGCTGAACCCTCACATGAGCAAAGATTGATGGTAGTTTTGTTATCTGATAATAACGAGATGTGTGTGTTTACATATCTCAGGATGAACCCTGAGTTGTTGTAGTTGGATAATTGGAGGAAGTTTATGGGGTTCGTGAAGAAGATGAAAGAATGGAGAGATGTACACCAGTGTTGGGAGCAAGTCGACAAGATTCTGAGCATTTTATTCACGTTACAGAGCCATTGGTGCAGAGCTGCAGTATGATCATGTACAATGTTATCATATGCAATTACTTAAAACTCACAACCTTTTTCAATTTGTTTTCTTATTTCATGTAAATATAGATTTAATTAGCCTTCTTTATCTAATTGTGACCATATTTTTCACAGTGGTATACAGAATGAATGAGGGAAGTGGATGTGTGGTCTGAGAAGTGTCTTCCACCAGGAACCGTTCACCAAGGGTTCCAAAGGAGCTGGTCTTTTGAAAAGAAACTGAAGATTAATTATCCCTCTGCATGGTTGGATTTGCATTATGAATCAGCCTATATTTTCCTATATATAATGGTATAGTGGTGTGAACTGAGTTCAAGGATGCAATTTTTGAGGAGTGGTTGTACAGAACAAAGAGGAAAGCTCTTATTGATGCTTTAGACAAGATCAAATAAGGTAATCAACTATAAATAACAGCTAAAGTTTCATTAGTATATCGATTTTCAAAACATGTTTGTTGTGATTGTATTAAATTTGGGCTGATTGTTAGTAGAACTAATGATGTTTGTTGTTCTATCATTGCTGATGGGTCATTGGATTGTTTATACTGCAAAGATTTGTGTTAAAACATCGGCTATTAATAGCCGGTTTAAACTATTTCTCTTTAATTAATTTCTTTCAATATTCATATTTTGTGCTTCTGAATTTAATTTATGTAATATATGTTATAGAGGCAAAGAGACGAGATTTTATTGCTTTCAAATGGCTAACCTTGAAAAGGGTCTTTATGCTATTTTGGAATAAGTGGGGTCGAAGGAATGCAGGTCTGTGATAATCTACAAAACAACTTCATGTTTTATGTTGGTTTAAGTGTGAATTGGGTGTCAACTGGAAACAAGATTCGTTATATTTTATTGTACTAAAGGAGGAAATTTCAACCTATTTATTTTTATGAATGAGCTGGTCTAATTTATGTTTCAGAGCTACCCACTGAAAACTATTTGATGTGCTAAACGGTGTTGGTGGGTTAACCTAACTTAGACCAGCATAGATACTTTACCTTAGTATGAAGAAGCACATGGTATTATTTAAGATGTTACTCTTGGTATGAAGAAAAATGAAGCCTGATTAAATGTATATAAAATATATAATTGCTTATCCAAACACACCACTTCCCTAATCATTATTGTTGTCAAAATTGACTAATCATTAATGTATAATACAATATATGTATATATTATTATGTTGATTTTGGTTATATAATACAATAATAATTAATGATTACTCAAAATTATTGTTGTCAAAATTGAAAATTTAATATAGAATATTTTCTTTGTTTATTTGTAAAAATGAGGATTCTAATAATTTGATTGCTAGAGTTTATCCTCAACTTAATAAGGTTTTCCAGCGCTCTCTTTCGCAGTCCAAAGCCGCCTCTTCCGGCCATCTTTTGTTGGTATATTTTCTCTTTGTTTATTAATTTTGTTTGGGTAGTTGCGATAACGAGATAATTAGGGGGTGTTTGGCATTAGCTTAATGTCTGGGCTGATGAGCTTTTCAAATTTGAACTTATGGCTAATTTAAGTCCATAAGCTTAACTTAACTAACAGGGAAAAATGAGCTTATGAGCTTTTTAAATATCAAATAAGCCTGGAAAATAATTGAATCCAGAGTCTATGGAAAATGGGTGATAATGTGATAATTAGTGGGTAAGCTTCTATGCTTAATGAAATGGCTGGTCCATGAGGATTGAGTCACGGTTCAAACTGGCCGAGGTCAAATTTTTCATTTTGCACACCTTCAGCAGTGAGGCAATGTTTCATTGACTAAATTTATTATAGAAAAATTGTATTGCTTTTGCCTAAATAAGTGCAATTACAAAGTTATTCATTCAATTGCTTACTTCAGAAACCACTTAATTCCAGATTGTCGTATATATACATGCATATGAGATGAACATGGGATGCATATATAAGACCTGTAGGAAGGTGAGCATTTTATTATTTTCTTACAAGCATAATATTCTAACATTTACTAGCTAATGTTTGTTGTTTTTCTTACAAGCCTCTTGATGGGACTTTTGTTGCTAAGCTCCTCAATGACCTCTTTGGCATCCAAGGTCGAGGAGGATGTGCATGTGTTGGACCTTATGGTCACTACTTGCTTGGTATCCGTAACCTCTTTCCATTGAAATAAGATCTGCAATCGAGATGGTAACTTTTGTTTCAACATTTCTCCAACCCAAAACTCATTTTTTATCTGAATATTTTCATCAGCTATAATTCATTTTTTCTAGAATATAATTACAATTACCTCATGGGAGTTAGCTGCACCCACGAATGATATAAATATGGGTGTGGTTGTTATTTAAAAATTTAATGTATTATCAGCTTTTACTTTCTTTGGTATGTATTCTTTCTTTTCTTTCTGAATGATGAGAACTAATTCAGATGTTTGTATTTGGTAATAGCTCCACTGTCATGCACATATGGCTTAAACTTAGAGATATATGGCCTAAACTTAGGAAGACTCGCTCGTATAGAGGTCAAAAATGGGCCGGACTGGTATATTTTTTTTGAGTGAAATGCCAAGGATCTGACTACAATTACATGGTGGAAAGCTATGTTGTATGTGGTCTTGGTTTTGTAAAGTTTAAATTATCTAGAGAATGGATAGCTAAGGTAAGCCAATTTTCTTTTCTTTTCCAACTGTTGTAAAATGAACATTACAATTCTGACATCAATTATTATCTACTTCAATATCGTTACTTTTCTTTTTCTTCTTGCAGGGTATTCATACGGTATCTGTTGGTATTGGACATGGGCATCGAAATAGAGATGAGGAAATGCATATGGGTCATTTACTATCCACTTCTATTGAGAAACGTTAGCTCCTGTGCTTGAGTATTGTAGAGTTGTTTTGATCCGCAAAAGAATAAATGATGAGGTCGTCCAAACATTAATCATCTGGACATTAAGGTACATGCAGTTGGTCTTGCTAATTGAATGTTTGTTAAACTAAAATCTATTATACATGTATCTACATGATATCTGAAGTTGCATATTAGCCCCTTTTTATTCTTAAGTCTAAACTCACATCAATAGTTTAATGGCCGTATCTATTTGAAACACACACAAACACTTCCGTGCATACTGGTGCGCTAAATATGTCTTTATTTTTGCAGTTTAAAAGATAAAAAAAAATAACGGAGTTCCTAATTGAAAGATTTCCTAATATGGAAGATAATGATCTAGCTATTGGAGAACTTGAGGTTAACACATTTACTTTGAAGTTAAAATTGCATGTGGTACTGCTATTCTAATTGTGCTATTGCTTCTAATTGGGCATCTTTGCATCACTTGGAAACTGCAACAATAGTTATGTATTTTTCATGATATGTTATATATTTAATTAAAACAATCTGAGTATCGTATTCACATGGAACACGGAACGGGATCTCAGATCATTAAGTTTTCTAAAATTGGTACGGGAGGAGGGGAGGCTCATTATGGATCGTTCAGGTTCGATGCACCAAATTGATACAGTGTACCATATTAATAATAGTAAATTTCTACACTGATATACATATTAAGCAAAACATCAATCATATGTTAATATACACTTGTATGTGTTTCTTTTTAAAATTTTCACCATATTTGGTTTGGAATAAGTCTTTGGTTTTAATATTCCTTTGTTGGAGAAGTCATATGCATTGCAGTTAAATGCATTTATCCATTTAATTTTATAAACTTTTTTTAAGTTTAGAAAAAGTATTTGGTTTCAATATTCCTCAGTTTGAGAAGTTCCACATAAATTTAGGCTAGGTCATGTTACATTTGGCTTTCAACATCTTTTGAAAGTTTAGTTTTAATTAACGGGTACTGAAATGACCATTCTCATTTTCTTAAGGCTCAATCTTATGTGTAGATTCAAGAACAATCCACACCGGAAGATGTAGAATTTGCGCACCTTCTTTGACACCTAATAGAAAATTGTTGACAAATATTAAAGCTTTGTCATTTCCAATCCTACACTTCATAAAATGTGCTCAACACAGGCTAGACCGAGATAACAGGGCCATTTGTTTTTCAATTACTGGAGTTGTGATAAATCAAGTGATTTGTTTCTTAGACCTTAGATTAAGAATAACACTATTAAATATAGTATCATAACATTTAGTTACAAAATTCTATTAAATAATCTAATACACTTATCTGATATTTTAACATTGCAAGTCATACAACCATTGTTTGACCAAATTTTGTTGCTTGATATGAAAAAATAGTTGGTAAGTTTGATAAGTCAATTTAACGCAATCTAACCAATGCTTTGCTTATTACTATAGGTTTGTTGAAGAAAGTTGTCATGAGAAGAAAGAATTAACATTTAATTTTTGGTTGTTGTTCACCGCAGCTAATAGAAAGGATTTAAGATTCATCATTGTGATCAAGATGCTAAATGCAATAAATAAACAATCAACGTTGTTTACAATGAGTTCTGTTTCGAATTTGAATTGGCATCATTAAATTTATTCTTGCTTACAACTTTTTAATTTTATTTTCTCATCGGTTGAACATTTACATTTATTTCTTTTTGTACTTAATTCATTAAATATATATGTTGGTATATTTATATCTTATTTTTCTTTAACTTATTTTTTTAACCCTAATAACGTTTTTAAAAGCGTTAAATGGTAATACTATAACTACCATCTTTTATGAGCTACATTAAATTGAACATGAACTTTTTGTCCGACTAAAGACTATCAACTTAGGATTTTGCTACATCCACATAAGGATTCCCACTAAAAACCTCCACTCGCTGACGTGTCAGCGGGTGATTGGTTTTTTGTGGGATCCACATTCCACAAAAAACCAATCACCCGCTGGCACGTCAGCGAGTGGAGGTTTTTAGTGGGTTTTTTATGTGGATGTAGCATAGCCCATCAACTTAAATGTAAAGCCTCGACTACTCATACTCTAAAGGGACCTACACTATTGTCTTACATGGTAGTTGGGTTTGATCCTCAAATTGCAATACGATATCGAAAGATTATTAAATCATTAGGAATTGGTGATAGCTTTTGAACACAAGATAGAGGTATGTCTGAAGATTCAAGATCGAGATTATGGACTCATTCCGGTAACTGGTGTATCGAATCTCGGTAGTCGATACTATTTATTTGAAGCCTCTTATTGAACATGGAATCATTGATGGTGTAATTTTTCTTTTGAAAATATAACCCTTCTCTTTCAACATGTCCAGTTTTTTGGCCATTCTTGACCACCCTTTTTTATTATAAAAAATTATGTCAACAATAATTATAAGTCATGCCCGCCCATTGGGCGGGCTTCGACATCTAGTATATATATATATATATATATATATATATATATATATATATATAGTGTAGCTTTATTTTCCGAACCCTGTTAAGTGCGGGAACTGCGAGAACTCCAATTTTGCATTAGAAAACATGCATGTTCATATAAAACATGTATGTTTTCTTACATACACCTTAATACACATACCTGCGTAACATACATGTTCATATAAAACCCTGTTAAGTGCAACATATCAATGCAAAATTGTTTTATATGAACATGTATGTTACACATGTATTTGTATTAAGGTGTATATGAGAAAACATACATGTTTTATATGAACATGCATGTTTTCTAATGCAAAATTGGAGTTTTCGCAGTTTCCGCACTTAACAGAGTTCTGAAAATAAAGCCCCCTATATATATATATATATATATATATATATATATATATATATATATATATATATATATACACATGCTACTTAAAATACCCGTGCACGCACGGGGTTTTGACATAAATTTTTTAACCATGTATGAATATATTTTTATACTTTTGAGTAGTTGATCATTGTTGGATAGTTTGGAAACAAACCTCAAAAAACACTCTAAATAGGTTATATAATACATCAAAGCAATAAAAATATTATTGTGATAGTTTTAATAAGAAATCCAAGACACCAAACATGTAAAATGACACCAAAATAATCATTTTACATAAATGTTAAAAGCTGATTTAACTATACATAAGAAACTGTTGCTCAAAATTCCTGAACATTTCTTGCTCTCTAGCAAATTGATTTTGTGCCTCAAATAACAGATGTTGATGCTGAGCATCTTGCAAAGTAAGCAGACGTTGAAGGCCTAACATCGGCTGCATATTAGAGGGTGTACTCGGTCCCATTTGTCCCAACACCGGTTGCATGTACCCATGGTATCATCCATATTTAAGAGATTCTTAATCTCGTTCTGAAAAACGATAACAACTTATAAGATAAATACAGTGCACTCCTAAAGAAAAACCAAATTTAGTACAATTTATTTAACAGAATATTTATTTAACACATAAATTTCCCATTTTGGCCCACTATTGACCCGTAATTTTGATACTTGTATATGCACAGGTTAGAGACTTAGGATATTGATATAGTGTATTTGAACATTTAAATTCATTAAAATCTAGCCTATTCAAATGACATAAACAAAGTCAAATTCCAACATTCTTCTGTCAGGAGTCTTAACGATCTCCATAGTAATATGTGAGGCAAGTTAGTTAGCTCATTGACTTTGGTCTATCAGTTTTGATGGAACTACCTTAAGTGCAATATGTGAACTTGGTTGCTTTTCTAGTGTATCTGGTGTGTGCTTATTCACACACCTTTTCCTTGCCAAATTAAGACCAAAACAAACAAAAACTAATCATAAATGCCAAAGATATTGTGTTTTTGTGTTTGTGATCGTGTAGGTACGGTGTGACAACTGGCAATTTAGGAAAACAATTTATAGAACCCGCATTACTTTAAATTTAATAGTTTTTGGAATATTTGAAAATTTTATTCGTAATGGGAATTGTAAACGTTGAACCGTGGTTTGAACTTCGTAATATTTATGGAAATTGATTTTTATTATTGGTTTGGTATGTTCGTGGTGATTTATTTTTGAGATATCTACTTGGCACTACATTGACTCCGGCACTAGGATAACCTAACGAAAAGTTTAATATTTTGAATGTTTGGTTCGGTTGAGATATTTTGGAACGTATTATGGTATTTTAAAATTTATGGGTTTGAGTTTGGTCCGAGAGAGTTGATTTATTTCAAAAGGTTTCGGGTTTGGTCCGTGTATTTTACACCGGGTTACCTCACCCACCTAACTAATAATATCTCTTTTATTATTATTATTATTATTATTATTATTATTATTATTATTATTATTATTATTATTATTATTATTATTATTATTATTATTATTATCTATTTTTTTTGTTTTGTGAGGAGTATACAAAAATCGTCCTTGTGGTCCTTTCCCTGGCACAAAAACACGACACAAACACAAACATAAAACATACAAACATCACACCCTCACCTCTCATCTCTCTCTCTTGAAACACCATAACCACCGCCACCCAAATCGGCCTCCACAGCCACCACCGCCACTCCCACACACAAAATAACACCACCATCTTAACCATCTCATCCCGATCTATCTTTTGGTATACATCACGCACCCTATAACCTCAGCTAACATCTCGAAATCTCCACCACCGCCCCTAAACATCATCTTTTTCTTGTTGGGTTTTTGAGGAAACTTGTATTTGGAGTCGTTTTGAAGGGGAGTGGCCACGATTTCCACATCGTGTGCCTCGATTTGATATTAAATCCGTGTCCTCATGGATTATTTTCATTGGGTTCGAAATTATAATAATGGGAAGTGATATTTTGTTAATAAAAACTTAGTTAGGTATCCGGGTTTTGATGTTTTGTTGTTGTTCCTTGCGTGGTCGACACAGTAGCCAAGGGTTTCACCCTCGACTTATGATATTCCGGGCTTAATTTGATGTTAGTGATATTTATTTATCCAGGGTTTCTTGATTTTTGATCTTAGTTGGTTCTAGTATTTGGTGTTTGGATGGATTCTTGGTTGAAAGATTTGAGTTTGGTTGGGTCGATTTGTGGCCGACGACCCTAAGGGTCGGTTTGGTTTTGATTTAGCTCGTGTGGAGCCAGACCGTGGCCCCTTGGGTCCGGTTGAATTTTGTTGTAACCTTGTGGTTTGTTGTAACCACTAATGTCCATTTAGTTTGGCTCGTATTGAGCAAGCCGAGACCCTAGAGGTCTCGGGTGGGACCCACGATTCATGTAGTTTAATATTGACCCGGGTTTGACTTGGTAAATCAATCCGTATGTGTGATATGTTACTTGGTTGTCATATATACTTGTCGGATTATATTGTTCGTTGTTTTAGTTATTATCGTTTCATTGATATATATTTGAGCTTGAAGTGGAATATTTGGACTTGTGATATTGATTTTTGGAGTTATGTTGACGAAGTGGTAATGGGAACCGATTCTGAGACGGTTAAATTAGATTGACGGAGATAGGTTAGTCGGGTGCCGTAGTCGGACCCTATTGTTGTAGCACGTGTTATGGGTATTGATTGGACGGAGTTGGATTACTTGATTTTGACTTGGTTATATTATTTGGACTTGGACAATGAGCCGAGAGTGATGACTCGGATATGTGACCATCTCATATAACTCGATAAATATTTATAATCAAACACTAATAATAAAACTCGTAATAATATTATTGGTAATATAAACGTTTATATAAGTATATAGACGTGAAAAACGTATATATAAATATATAAATGCGTATATGAAAAATAAAACGATCATGAGTAATATATTAAAACAACGTGACGATAATTAATATACTATGAGAGTAGTGTAATAAATGTCGGGAGCGTTATTATAAATAAACAACTATAAATAACGATGAAATCTATAACGTTGAATGATTATATTAAATAAAAATATATTTTTAAATAAACGAGGAAACTATCGAGTTGTACGGGGTTGTGGTCGCTTGAGTCCAAGTGGGGTATATTATTATTTTGTGACTTTTGTGTTTGTCATGGATATGTGACGATTAATACATCCATTTTCTATAACTACATAACTTATTTAATCGATGGGTTAAATAGGATCTATTTAGTTATATAAAATGAATATATTAATGGGCATTGTATCCTACGACGCCCATAGGTTGTGGTACGTGTACAGGAATAATGAATTACTAAATATCTCGTGGAGTTGGCCAAATTGACGAATTTGGTAAGCTTGACGATATATATAGGGAATTTATTAAACTTTGATACTTACCATATAGTATTCTTCGTGCTATGTGATTTAGGTTTGGGTATAATCTTATAGTGATATATTACGTAAATAAATATGGGGATTACCAAATCGACGGATTTGATAAGCTTCGATGATTTATTTAAATAATATATTGGGCTAATATTAGACCTATAGAGAGTGTTTATTTTGTTCTTTTTCGTTGTGGCTTCTTGTTGTGAGCTGTGTCAACCCTCCACCCGTATGGATACCAAACTCCAAACTAATATGAGAATAATACGAGAAATGGTTTTGAGGAAATGATTCTGAACGCGTTTATATTGTTAGGAGGTGCCGAGTCTATAGTTGCTGTTATTTGAGTTGCTTTACATCTTACATCTATCGATTTCTTTTGCTGATTGCTGGACTTGAGGTGATCATAGCCCCACTTTTACTCTTGAACTTTGTTTTCAATATTTGGGGTGAGAAACGTGCAAATTGTTTTATGTGAACTATTATCGCTTTGTTTATTTAAAACTTGCTATGCTTATTGAACTAGGTAGGTTTTAGAGCGAGGCCTATTCCCGAACTAGGTAAGCTATTGATTTAGTTATAGAGCGAGGCCTAGTCCCGAACTAGGTAAGCTATTGATTTAGTTGTTGAGCGAGGCCTAGTCCCGAACTAGGTAAGCTAATGAATTGATTATGGAGCGAGGCCTAGTCAAGAACTAGGTAAGCTATTAATTTGATTGATTTGGGCTATAGTGTGCACCTATAGGGTTGGTTAGTTTTTGTTGGTTCATTTTGGTTGGTTGACTGAGGCCTAGTCTAGCTAGCAAACGTTTTGCGTATATGTCCACGTTTAGAGCGTTTTCTTAGGTAATTAAGTGATGCCCTTGGATGCTTGGATTGGAGGCTTGGCTATGGCACCTGGTTTATGGATCTATTTTCTAAAACTCCGATATTGTGACAACTGGCAATTTAGGGAAACAATTTATAAACCCGCATTACTTTAAATTTAATGATTTTTGGAATATTTGAAATACTTATTCGTGATGGAAATTGTAAACGTTGAATCGTGGTTTTGAACTTTGTGATATTTATGGAAGTTGATTGTTAATTATTGGTTTGGTTTGGTATTATTCGTGATGATTTATTTTTGAGATATTTATTTGGCACTACATTGACTCCGGCACTAGGATAACCTAACAAAGATTTAATATTTTGAATTTATGGATTGAGTTATATATATTTATGGCACGTATCTTGGAATTTAAAATTATTGGGAACGAGCTCGGTTTGAGAATGTCAGGATATTTTGAAACGTTTTCGGGTTTGGTCATTATGTTTATTCGACTAGCCATTATCCCCTACACTATTATATTTATTATTATTGTTATTTAGAAAGAAAAAAAATAAAATAATAAGAGTAGCTACAAAGTTGGTCCTTGTTGGTTCCTGGTTCACAAACAAACAACATACCATCATCTTCATCTTTCAATATCTCTCTCTCTCTCTCTTTGAACCCTAGCCGCCGCCACCTTTCTCCGGCGACCACCACCACACCGCCACTCCTACACCTAAAATAACACCACCAAATTAACCCTCTCATCAAGATCTATCTTTTGGTATAACTCACGCGCCATACAACCACTTCTAACATCACGATTTCACCACCACCGCCACCTAAACACCATCTTTTTTCATCTTTTCATGTTGGGTTTTTGAAGAAAAGTATTCTTGGAGTCATTTTGAAGGTAAGTGACCACGAGTTTCAACTCGTGTGTCTCGATGTGTTACCCAAATCGCGGGTACATGTTTTTCTCAAATGGGTTTTGATGAAATCTTGACTAAAAGTGAGGGGGAAACAATATTTTTGATATACAAATCCGTTTGGTATCCGGGTGCTTGTTGTTTTTGATGGGTAGAGGCTTACCCGAGAGCTAATGCTCTCGGCTTGTGCCATTTTCGGATTTATCTTGGCTTCTTGATATTCTTGCTTCATGGTTATCGATTTGAGGGTGTTTGGATTTTATGCTTGATTATTGGATGATTTTTGGTTGATTAGAACATCATATTTGTTGTCGTTTGGATTTTTGGTCGTGACCCAAAAGGAGTCCGTTTGGGCTGTTTTGGTGTCGAGCTCGGATGAGCTAGCCGTGACCATAATGGTCTCGGGTATGGCCTTGTAAGGTTCATGTTTGATTCGAGACTCCAATGAGTCTCTTGACTCGGGGTTTGACTTGGTAAGTCGAACCATTTTATTGGTTTTATGGATGACTTCTTTTCTAGTGTTATTCTTTTGTTGCTATAATTATGGTTGTTTTGGCATTGCTATTGGTATTGTTATTGTTGTTGAGATATATTACTTTTGGTGTATTAATATTGTTGTCGTTGCTTGGGAGCCGAGAATAAAATGGTATCATGATTTATATTGTGGAGTTGTGTTGACGAAGTGGTATTGGGAACCGATTGTGAGACGGTTAATTAGACTGACGGAGATAGGTTAGTTGGGTACCGTAGTCGGACCCTATTGTTTTAGCACGTGTTATGGGTATTGATTGGATGGAGTTGGATTACTTGATTTGTGACTTGGTTATATTATTTTGGACTTGGACAATGAGCCGAGAGTGATGACTCGGACATGTGACCATCTCATATAACTCGATAATTATTTATAATCAAACGCTAATAATAAAACTCGTAATAATATTATTGGTAATATAACCGTTTATATAAGTATATAGACGTGAAAAACGTATATATAAATGCGTATATTAAAAATAAAACGATCACGAGTAATATATTATAATAACGTGACGATGATTATTGTACTATGTGAATAGTGTAATAAATGTCGGGAGCGTTATTATAAATAAATAACTATAAATGAAGACGAAATATAATATGTTGGAAAATCATTAAATAAAATATTCTTTTAATAAAAAGGGAAAACTATCGAGTTATACGGGGTTGTGGTCACTTAAGTCCAAGTGGACTTTATTTTATTTTATTATGTGACTTTTGTGTTGTCACGGATATATGACGATTAATATATCCATTTTCTATAACTACGTAACTTATTTAATCGACGGGTTAAATAGGGTTTATTTAGCTATATAAAATGAATATATTAATGGGCATCGTATCCTACGACGCCCATAGGTTATGGTACGTGTATTGGAATGATGAATTACTAGATATCTCGTGGAGTTGGCTAAATTGACGAATTTGGCAAATTTGACGATATATATAGGGAATTTATTGGACTACGATACTTACCATATAGTATTCTGTGTGCTATGTGTTTTAGGTTGGGTATAATCTTAGAATGATGTATTACGTAGATAAATATGGGGGATTATCAAATCGACGGATTTGATAAACTTCGATGATTTATTTAAATAATATATTGGGCTAATATTAGACCTACAGATTGTTTATTATTCTTTTCATTGTGGCTTCTTGGTTTGAGTTGTGTCGACCCTCCACCCGCATGGATACCAAATGTCAAACTCCAAATTAATATGAGGATAATACGAGAAATGGATTTTGGAAAGTAAAATGGAATACGTTCGGGATTGGGAATATTTGATTTGTGGAAATGATTCTGAACGCGTTTATATTGTTAGGAAGTGCCGAGTCTGTAGTTGCCGTTATTTGAGTTGCTTTACGTCTTTCATCTATCGATTTCTTTTGCTGATTTCTGGACTTGAGGTGAGTCATAGCCCCACTTTAACTCTTGAACTTTGTTTTTAATACTTGGGGTGAGAAACGTGCAAATGTTTTATGTGGACTATTATCGCTTTATTTATTTTAAAACTTGCTATGCTTATAGAACTAGGTAGGATAGAGCGAGGCCTAGTCCCGAACTAGGTAAGCTATTGTTTGATTGTTGAGCGAGGCCTAGTCCCGAACTAGGTAAGCTATTGATTGGTTGTTGAGCGAGGCCTAGTCCCGAACTAGGTAAGCTATTAAATTGGTTATGGAACGAGGCCTAGTCTAGAACTAGGTAAGTTGAACATGTCGTATCCTTACGAATGTTGGGTATGTCGTATCCTTACGCATACAGATTGATTTGATTTGATTTGGTTGTTGGACTATAGTGTGCACCTATAGGGTTGATTCGTTTTGGTTGGATGATTGAGTCCTAGTCTAGCTAGCAAGCGTTTTGCGTATATGTCCACTTGATTTAGTTATGAATTGAAACCTATGATCTCACCAGCGAAAGCTGACTTTTAGCGCGTTTTCTCAGGTAATTAAGTGATGCCCTTGCATGCTTGGATTGGAGGCTTGGCTATGGCACCTGGTTATGGATCTATTTTCTAAAACTCTGATGAATAATTGTGGACCTATATTTATTTTCTTTTGGGCCTGACTTTGATTGAATTTGGGATAAATGTAAACTTTAAAACCCCGCGTGGTTGTATTTTCCTCTTGTTTACTTTATCTCGTTCTTTTATGTCTTGTGTTGGATACCAATCCCCGTAGCACCCCGAAAGCTTGTTGAGTCTTCCGCTGTATCAAATTTTGGGGGTGTTACAGATTGGTATCAGAGCCAAGGTTATAGAGAACTAGGTAAATAGACACCTAAACTATAACCGATTTTTATAGAAAACGATCCTCGACCAATGTCCGCCAGCCCGCCAAGCCGAAGCATAATTGTTTATATTAAGGTATTTTGAGATGATTAGTAGATATGAGATTTTTGAGACGATTTGAGGATTTGGGATTTATTGATTAAGTGATATGATGGCATTTTGAGGAATTATATGGCTTAATTGTTTTTATAAATGTTTTAGTAATGCGGTATTTTTTAATCTTTCTTGAACTATATGATTGGGATTTTTATGATGGTTTGATACGGTATTTTGAGTTTCGTGGTTTAGTTGTTTTGAAATACTTACACCTACCCTATGCCGTTGTCACAAACCATAGTCTCCTATTCGCAGGTTCGATGTTATTGAGGATGTTCATGCTGGCACGCGTCGCCTAGCACAGATCACTATGGCCCCTGATGACCCATACGTGATGGTCATGCGTTCAACCACTACTTTATCGTCCCATTGTCGCCCTAAGTCACCGATTTTACTGCCTCGTGGTTCACCTGCTCAGAGATGACGATTGATGGAGTACCCCTCCGACGAGGAGTATGAGGAGGAGTACGAAGGTGAGCAAAATGATAACCCTCAAGATGAGGAAAAGAATGATGACCCTCAGGATGAGGAAGAGGATGATCCTCAGGAGAAGGAGATGCCTGATGATAATGGGTCGCCAGCACATTCAGCTCATTCTGCGAAGCCCGATTCTCTGATACATTCGTTAGAGCCGGTTTCACCTGATCACCCGTTTTTGTTTGATTCACCACCTGGTAGTCCCGTAGCGTCTGACGCGCCATCTGAGATATCTGCTGAGCCTGCAGATTTGGGTGAGACTAGTAGGATTTGGACTCGGATTACTGCACAGGGCGAGAGGGTCTCGCGGATGTCTGACCGACTTGAGATGGTTATTGGTGAGTTTATTGCTGAGTTGAGAGTCGATTTGACTACTGTCGTGGGCAGAACGAAAGCGAAGGAGAGGTATGATGGAGGTATATGAGCAGATAGAAAGTCTGCAGAAAGGTTTCATCACGGCTTGCGAGGCAGATCGCAAGCTGTGGCAGAGGAACACAGAGATAGAGAAGGAGGTAGTAGACCTCAAGAGAGATAGCGATACTCATAGTGTGGAGTTGGGATCATTGTGGAGAGAGTTGGATGGTTTGAGATCAGAGTTGAAGAGTCTACGCCAGCATCGTGGCTAGATCGATTTGGAATTGTGTTGTTGTGTTGCTACATAAGCCATGGAGTACTTGGTTAGGAGAGCTAGTTATTATATCTCTTATGTCATGATATTCGGATCGTATGGAACGATTAGTATCTATTATGTCTTTTAGTAGTATGGAATGATGTATTGATCGCTACTTGTATGGATGATGGTGATTTCGTATGATATTCCATGGTTTTTGGCGTACATGGAGAATTGTGTTTCAAATTGCGTGGTTGATATCGTGTTGGTATTATGTTGATCAATGGCCCTATGACGAAACCCTGTCAGAGCTACCCGAACTGAATCTGCCGCGACTACCCCTGGTCGCCGAGGATGCCGTCTTACTCGGAATGTTGAAACCCCTACTCCCGATAACCTGGACACCACCAACCGCAACAACAGGAATCAAAATGTTGAGGTTCAGGGAGACAATGATCATGTTCCACCTAATGCACCTACTGTGGATCAAGCAATGATCAACCAACTTGTGGAGCAACGAGTTGCTGAGCTACTAGGTGAGTCAAATCATTCCAATAATTCTGCTAGAACTTTTCCACCTGTTCGTACTAATGGATGTAACTACAAGGAGTTCCGAATCTGTGGACCCATTGAGTTTGGTGGAACTGAAGGAGTGGTCTACTTGGTCAGGTGGATAGAGAAGACCGAGTCAGTGTTCAATGTCAGCAATTGTGCGGAGAATGCTAAGGTGAAGTTTGCCTCTTTTACTTTCAAGGACGAAGCTTTAACTTGGTGGAACAATTACCGAAATTCGGTTGGGAGTGATGTGGCTTATGCTATGACTTGGGAGCAATTTAAGTCTTTGCTAATTCAGACTTACTGCCCAAGGAATGAGGTTAAGAAGCGGGAGATTGAATTATGGAATCACAAGGTGAAAGGTACCGACATGGTGACTTACAATCGCCGCTTTCGAGAGTTAGCCTTGCTTTGCCCAGATGTGGTGGGGACTGAAACTCAAAGGATTGAGCAGTATACCGATGGGTTGCCGGTAGCTACAAGGAACGATGTGATTTCTGCTAAGCCTGCAAACATTCATGAGGCTATCACGATCGCTCAACAATTGATGGACTCGTTAGTATTGGAGGAAGCTGAGAAAGACAAGAATGGAAAGAGGAAGAGGGATAATCACTCTAAGGGTAATGATCACCGAAACAAACGACAAACAACTACTAGAGCTTATGCTAAGGGAGATGGAGATAAGAAGAACTACAATGGAGATGCACCCAAGTGTGGCCGATGTTACAAGAATCATTCTGGACGTGGTAATGTGGTGTGCAAGAATTGCCCTAAGATGGGACACATAGCTAAGGACTGTAGAGCTCGACCACTTGCTATGGTTCAAGCTACTCCTGAAACTATGAGTAAGGCAAATGTTACTTGTTATGAATGTGGAAAGAAGGGACACTATAGGAATGAGTGTAGGGAATCGTGGAACCGAGGAAATCAAGGATCGGGTGGTAATGGGTACAATCATGGAAACCGTGGAGCTGGAGGAAACCGTGGATGACAAGACAATGGGGACCAACGTGTGGAAGCTGGAGCTGCTCATGGGAGAGTGTATGCACTTGGGAACGAGAAAGGAGAAGATCCGAACGTCGTTACTGGTACGTTCCTTCTCAATAATCGTTATGCTTCCATACTATTTGATACTGGTGCCGACAAGAGTTTTGTGTCCACTACGTTTGCACCTTTACTAGAGAAACCCCCGTTGACCTTAGGAATTGGTTATGATGTAGAGTTAGCTAATGGGAACATAGAAAGGATTTGGACTATCATTCGCGAATGCACGTTAAATTTTCTGAATCGTCCTTTCAACATAGATCTTCTACCCGTCACATTAGGAAGTTTTGATGTCATTATTGGTATGGATTGGTTGTCGAAGTATTGTGCTCACATACTTTGCGATGAGAAAATCGTGCGTGTGCCTTACGGCAAGGAGATCCTAAATATACCAGGAGATCGAAAAAAATTGAGAGGCCCATCTAGACTAGCGGTCATATCTTGCGCTAAATTACCGAAGCTAATGGAAAAAGGATGTTGCCTTTTCTTAGCTCAAATCTCTGAGAAAGGAAGGAATGAGAAGAAAGAAAGATGCATTGGAGATGTGTCTATAGTTCGTGATTTTCCCGATGTATTTCCTGATGATTTGCCAGGAATCCCGCCTCCTTGACAAGTGGAGTTTCAGATTAAGTTAATACCTGGTGCTGCACCCGTGGCACGGGCACCTTATCGACTTGCACCTACTGAACTGGAAGAGTTGTCGAAACAATTAGCGGAGTTAGCCAAAAAGGGATTTATACGACCAAGTTCTTTACCTTGGGGAGCCCCAGTTTTATTCGTGAAAAAGAAGGATGGATCGTTTCGTATGTGTATTGATTATCGAGAGCTGAACAAGTTAACGGTGAAGAATAGATACCCGTTACCAAGGATCGACGACTTGTTCTATCAGCTTCAAGGATCGAGTGTGTATTCGAAGATCGATTTGAGATCGGGATATCATTAGCTTAGAGTTCGTGAGGAAGACATTCTGAAAACGGCTTTCGGAACCCGTTACGGGCATTATGAGTTCCAAGTGATGCCGTTTGGGTTGACTAACGCACCAGCAGTATTCATGGATCTTATGAATCGAGTGTGTAAGCCTTTTTTAGACAAGTTTGTGATTGTGTTCATCGACGACATTCTAATCTATTCTAAGAGTGAAAAGGAGCATGAGGAGCATCTAAGGCTTATCTTAGAATTGCTCAGAAAGGAGAAACTGTATGCTAAGTTTTCTAAATGTGAATTTTGGATTCCGACGGTACAATTTCTAGGTCATGTGATTGATAGACAAGGAGTTCATGTAGATCCTGCTAAGATTGAAGCGATTAAAGATTGGGCTGCATGACCCCTACAGAAGTTCGTCAATTTTTGGGTTTAGCCGGTTATTACCGAAGATTCATTAAGGGATTTTCGAAGATAGCAAAACCGTTGACCAAATTGACTCAAAAGAGTGTTAAATACGAATGGGGAGATAAGGAAGAGGAAGCATTTCAATTACTTAAGGAGATGTTGTGTAGTGCTCCTATCTTTGCGTTACCTGAAGGTAGTGAGGACTTAGTCGTCTATTGTGACGCTTCTCATAAAGGTTTGGGAGCTGTGTTAATGCAATGAGAGAAAGTGATAGCTTATGCTTCCCGACAGCTCAAGAAGCATGAGAAGAACTACACCACCCATGATTTGGAGTTAGGTGCTGTGGTTTTTGCATTGAGAATATGGAGACATTACTTGTATGGAACCAAGTGTGTTGTATTCACTGACCACAAAAGTCTATACCACATCTTGAATCAAAAGGAGCTCAACATGAGACAGCGACGTTGGATTGAGTTGCTAAGCGATTATGATTGTGAAATCCGTTACCATCCTGGTAAGGCAAACATCGTTGCTGATGCTCTTAGTCGAAAGGAGAGATTTCCGCCGTTACGAGTTAGGTCATTGGGAATGACTATCGTATCGCCGTTACCGTCTCAAATATTAGAAGCTCAAACGGAAGCGTTGAAAGCAGAAAATTGAACTGCTGAGAACATATTTGGAATGGCAGAAAATGAGAAAGGATTTGTTAAGCGTTCTGATGGAGTATTGTGTTTTAGAGACCGAAGTTGGGTACCATTGTATGGAGGAATTCGAGAGTTGATTGTGCATGAGTCGCATAAGTCAAGGTACTCTATTCATCCTGGGTCTGACAAGATGTACTAGGATCTGAAGAAGTTATATTGGTGGCAAAATATGAAGGCAGATATAGCATTGTACGTTAGTAAGTGCTTGACATGCTCTAAGGTTAAGGCCGAACATCAAAGACCGTCAGGATTATTGACGCAGCCAGAACTCCCGGTTTGGAAATGGGTGCGGATTACGATGGACTTCATTACCAAATTACCGAAGACAGCTAGCGGTTGTGACGCTATCTGCGTAATTGTAGACTGATTGACTAAGTCTGCTCACTTCCTGGCGATTAGTGAAGATGATAGTGTCGACAAACTCGTGAAGTTGTATGTAAAGGAAATTATTTCTCGTCATGGAGTTCTGATATCGATTATTTCTGATCGCGACAGCCGTTTCACGTCAGCATTGTCGCGATCACTTCAAACCGCTTTGGGGACGAGACTTGATATGAGTACTGCATATCATTCCCAAACCGACGGTCAAAGTGAGAGAACTATTCAGACTTTGGAGGATATGCTTCGTGCATGCATAATAGACTTTGGTAAAGGATGGGAGAAGTATCTATCCCTTGCGGAGTTTTCTTATAACAATAGCTACCACACAAGTCTTAAAGCTGCACCATTTGAAGCTTTATATGGCCGAAAATGTCGTTCGCCTATTGGTTGGGCTGAAGTTGGAGATAGCCAACTCACATGCCCTGAGCTTATTTTGGAGACTACTGAAAGTGACTCAAATTCGAGATCGATTACAAACAGCTAGAGATAGGCAGAAAAGTTATGCCGATCAGAGACGTAAACCCTAGAGTTCCAGGTTGGAGACAAAGTAATGCTGAAAGTCTCACCTTGGAAGGGTGTGATACGTTTCGGGAAACGTGGGAAACTCAACCCCCGCTACATAGGACCATTTCTTATTTTGGAAAGAATTGGGCCCATGGCTTATCGGTTGAAACTACCACAGGAATTGAGTAAAGTTCACGATGTGTTTCATGTTAGTAATTTGAAGAAGTGTCTTTCGGATGAAACGCCGGTTATACCGATAAAGGATATTCGTGTGGATGAGAGTTTGAACTTTGTGGAAGAGCCGATTGAGATTTTGGATAGAGAGATTAAACGACTCAAGCGAAGTCGTATTCCACTCATCAAGGTTCGTTGGAATTCGCGGCATGGACCGGAATTCACGTGGGAACGTGAGGATGAGTTTCGAAAGAGATATCCGAAGCTTTTTGCTTCGTAGATGGTTTGTTCCGAGTGAAACCCAGGACGGGTTTCTTCTGAGGCTGGGAGGATGTGACAACTGGCAATTTAGGGAAACAATTTATAAACCCGCATTACTTTAAATTTAATGATTTTTGGAATATTTGAAATACTTATTCGTGATGGAAATTGTAAACGTTGAATCGTGGTTTTGAACTTTGTGATATTTATGGAAGTTGATTGTTAATTATTGGTTTGGTTTGGTATTATTTGTGATGATTTATTTTTGAGATATTTATTTGGCACTACATTGACTCCGGCACTAGGATAACCTAACAAAGATTTAATATTTTGAATTTACGAATTGAGTTATATATATTTATGGCACGTATCTTGGAATTTTAAATTATTAGGAACGAGCTCGGTTTGAGAATGTCAGGATATTTTGAAACGTTTTCGGATTTGGTCATTATGTTTATTCGACTAGCCATTATCCCCCACACTATTATATTTATTATTATTGTTATTTAGAAAGAAAAATAAAATAAAATAATAAGAGTAGCTACAAAGTTGGTCCTTGTTGGTTCCTAGTTCACAAACAAACAACATACCATCATCTTCATCTTTCAATATCTCTATCTCTCTCTTTGAACCCTAGCCGCCGCCACCTTTCTCCGGCGACCACCACCACACCGCCACTCCTACACCTAAAATAACACCACCAAATTAACCCTCTCATCAAGATCTATCTTTTGGTATAACTCACGCGCCATACAACCACTTCTAACATCACGATTTCACCACCACCGCCACCTAAACACCATCATTTTTCATCTTTTCATGTTGGATTTTTGAAGAAAAGTATTCTTGGAGTCATTTTGAAGGTAAGTGACCACGAGTTTCAACTCGTGTGTCTCGATGTGTTACCCAAATTGTGGGTACATGTTTTTCTCTAATGGGTTTTGATGAAATCTTGACTAAAAGTGATGGGGAAATAATATTTTTGATATACAAATCCGTTTGATATCCGGGTGCTCGTTGTTTTTGATGGGTCGAGGCTTACCCGAGAGCTAATGCTCTCGGCTTGTGCCATTTTCGGATTTATCTTGGCTTCTTGATATTCTTGCTTCATGGTTATCGATTTGAGGGTGTTTGGATTTTATGTTTGACTATTGGATGATTTTTGGTTGATTAGAACATCATATTTGTTGTCGTTTGAATTTTTGGTCGTGACCCAAAAGGGGTCCGTTTGGGCTGTTTTGGTGTCGAGCTCGGATGAGCTAGCCGAGACCATAATGGTCTCGGGTATGGCCTTGTAAGGTTCATGTTTGATCCGAGACTCCAATGAGTCTCTTGACTCGGGGTTTGACTTGGTAAGTCGACCCATTTTATTGGTTTTATGGATGACTTCTTTTCTAGTGTTATTCTTTTGTTGCTATAATTATGGTTGTTTTGGCATTGCTATTGGTATTGTTATTGTTGTTGAGATATATTACTTTTGGCGTATTAATATTGTTGTCGTTGCTTGGGAGCCGAGAATGAAATGGTATCATGATTTATATTGTGGAGTTGTGTTGACGAAGTGGTATTGGGAATCGATTGTGAGACGGTTAATTAGATTGACGGAGATAGGTTAGTTGGGTACCGTAGTCGGACCCTATTGTTGTAGCACGTGTTATGGGTATTGATTGGACGGAGTTGGATTACTTGATTTGTGACTTGGTTATATTATTTTGGACTTGGACAATGAGCCGACAGTGATGACTCGGACATGTGACCATCTCATATAACTCGATAATTATTTATAATCAAACGCTAATAATAAAACTCGTAATAATATTATTGGTAATATAACCATTTATATAAGTATATAGACGTGAAAAACGTATATATAAATATATAAATGCGTATATTAAAAATAAAACGATCACGAGTAATATATTATAATAACGTGACGATGATTATTGTAGTATGTGAATAGTGTAATAAATGTCGGGAGCGTTATTATAAATAAATAACTATAAATGATGACGAAATATAATATGTTGGAAAATCATTAAATAAAATATTCTTTTACTAAAATTGGAAAACTATCGAGTTATACGGGGTTGTGGTCACTTAAGTCCAAGTGGACTTTATTTTATTTTATTATGTGACTTTTGTGTTGTCACAGATATATGACGATTAATATATATCCATTTTCTATAACTACGTAACTTATTTAATTGACGGGTTAAATAGGGTTTATTTTGCTATATAAAATGAATATATTAATGGGTATCGTATCCTACGACGCCCATAGGTTATGGTACGTGTATTGGAATGATGAATTACTAGATATCTCGTGGAGTTGGCTAAATTGACGAATTTGGCAAATTTGACGATATATATAGGGAATTTATTGGACTACGATACTTACCATATAGTATTCTGTGTGCTATGTGTTTTAGGTTGGGTATAATCTTAGAATGATGTATTACGTAGATAAATATGGGGGATTGCCAAATCGACGGATTTGATAAACTTTAATGATTTATTTAAATAATATATTGAGCTAATATTAGACCTATAGATTGTTTATTATTCTTTTCGTTGTGGCTTCATGGTTTGAGTTGTGTCGACCCTCCACCCGCATGGATACCAAACGTCAAACTCCAAATTAATATGAGGATAATATGAGAAATGGATTTTGGAAAGTAAAATGGAATACGTTCGGGATTGGGAATATTTGATTTGAGGAAATGATTCTGAACGCGTTTATATTGTTAGGAAGTGCCGAGTTTGTAGTTGCCGTTATTTGAGTTGCTTTACATCTTTCATCTATCGATTTCTTTTGCTGATTTCTGGACTTGAGGTGAGTCATAGCCCCACTTTTACTCTTGAACTTTGTTTTCAATACTTGGGGTGAGAAACGTGCAAATTTTTTATGTGGACTATTATCGCTTTATTTATTTTAAAACTTGCTATGCTTATAGAACTAGGTAGGATAGAGCGAGGCCTAGTCCCGAACTAGGTAAGCTATTGTTTGATTGTTGAGCGAGGCCTAGTCCCGAACTAGGTAAGCTATTGAATTGGTTATGGAACGAGGCCTAGTCTAGAACTAGGTAAGTTGAACATGTCGTATCCTTACGAATGTTGGGTATGTCGTATCCTTACGCATACAGATTGATTTGATTTGATTTGGTTGTTGGACTATAGTGTGCACCTATAGGGTTGATTCGTTTTGGTTAGATGATTGAGGCCTAGTCTTGCTAGCAAGCGTTTTGCTTATATGTCCACTTGATTTAGTTATGAATTGAAACCTATAATCTCACCAGCGAAAGTTGACTTTTAGCGCGTTTTCTCAGGTAATTAAGTGATGCCCATTGGATGCTTGGATTGGAGGCTTGGCTATGGCACCTGGTTATGGATCTATTTTCTTAAACTCTGATAAATAATTGTGGACCTATATTTATTTTCTTTTGGGCCTGACTTTGATTGAATTTGGGATAAATGTAAACTTTAAAACCCCGCGTGGTTGTATTTTCCTCTTGTTTACTTTATCTCGTTCTTTTATGTCTTGTGTTGGATACCAATCCCCGTAGCATCCCGAAAGCTTGTTGAATCTTCCGCTGTATCAAATTTTGGGGGTGTTACAGATATGTTATTGTGGACCTACGTTTATTTCTTTTGGGCCTTACTTTGGATAAATTTGGGATAAATGTAAACTTTAAACCCCCGTTTCGTTGTGTTTTTCTTATGTTTACTTTATCTCGTTCTTTCATGACTTGGAATGGATACCAATCCCCCGTAGCACCCCGAAAGCTTGTTGAGTCTTCCACTGTACCAAATTTTGGGGGTGTTACATACGGATATTTCAGAAACAGGCATAAATCAGGCCAAAAAAGACAAGAACGAGCACGAGATTGGAAAACGTGTTAAAAGCCATAGCATGGGAAGCAAATTACCATTTTGTGAGCTCAGATTGTCAAAACATACCTTGGGGAATCTCAGAATGCCAGAAATAGTCCTTGGATGATAATTTTCAAAAATTGGCAGATTCAGTCCCTCAAGTTTGAAAACTGGCAAAAACAGTCCCTAGGTATTTCATTTTGGAACATAAACAACAAAGGTCCTTGGGAAATGGAATGATGGCAATTATGGCCCTTGGAATAATTTTGGTAAATTGGCAAACTCAGCCCTTCAAAAATACAGAAATTATAAAATTTGTCCTTGTGATAACTTACAAACCACACAGACCCTTTTTATTTTAAAACCCAACAAAACTAACACAACCCAATAAACCCTAGGTATTTCATTTTGGAACATAAACAACAAAGGTCCTTGGGAAATGAAATGATGGCAATTATGGCCCTTGGAATAATTTTGGTAAATTGGCAAACTCAGCCCTTCAAAAATACAGAAATTATAAAATTGGTCCTTGTGATAACTTACAAACCACACGGACCCTTTTTATTTTAAAACCCAACAAAACTAACACAACCCAACACCAAACCCAATGCACCTTATAACTCCAACCCATCCCCCTGGCCCAACTTCCCTAAGCCCAAAACCAACACCCGAGGGTCAACGCGGGTCGAACCCACGCCCTGTGCATCCCCTTCCTTCCCAACTTGCAACCTGCAATCCATCACCTCACCTGCCACCACCACCCCCACCATCTCCACTTGCTTCCCCTTCCAAACACTCCAAAACAAACAGCATTTAATGCCTCTTCCCCAATCACACGCTACCAGAGCAAATTGCAAAATCCTATTTTTGGCGCCAAAATCTGTTTCAAAGGCTAGGATCATTTTGACACATCCAATGGTCAAGATTAATGGTGGGAAAGATGCAGAGACTCATAGAAACCCTAAATGATCACTATAAAAGGAAGAAGAAGCAAAGAAAACAAGGGTGTAGATTTTTAGCTTAATTTCAATGTTGTATTAGTGAATTTCCATTTTCAAGTGTACTCTTTTGCTTTCCAAGTGTATTCTCAGTTTCAATAGTGTAATCCAAAGCTTTCTTAATCAATTAATCATTGCTCAATTCAATTTTCACTTTAAATTTCTTAAATTCTCATTATAGCTTAAACCTTGTTAAAAGTTGTTGATCACTATTCCTAGATCCGAATAATGCAACCCAAAATATCAAATATATTAATAACTCTTGTAAAATAGAGCATACCCTAATCTGAATTCCTAGATCCGCCACTGCCTATGATTCAAGCTCTAATGAAATGCGTAAAAACATTAAAGATATACACATGAGCTCCGAAAAACCCGAAGCAATAAGTAAGCCTATCAATACATGTAAAAATGATCAATTGTTTGATGCCAATAAACTTACATAAGCAATTTAACATATTAAACCATGCATTTGATGACTAATCCAATTAGCTAGGTAGATGAATTTCTTTTAAAAGATGCTATTTATGTGTTCTCGAAATCCCCATAGTAATAATGAAACACTGCATGAGTCACATGCCATCTTTTCAGGAACGTGCAAGAGATACTTCACGTAGATTAGAATATTAAAACTTCACAGTCTTCACATGCACGAAATTAGTCTTCACATGCACAAAATTGATATGTGCAGTCCTCAGAAAACGCATAGCATATGTCATCTTCAAGATGCATATATTTTATAGTCACTGGCGGCCACAAGCTCGTTACATGTGTTGCCTATAGGAGTTAAGAAATCAATTCGTTCACTCAGTCAACTAGTCAAGTTTTTAGTCGAACATCTTGTCAAGGATACACAATCATTTTGGACTCTTAACACATAATAGACTGATGGAGTAAAGTGTACTACTCCATCCAAGATCTATACCATATTATCCATAAACAGGAGTTCTGCAAGACTAGATGACAGCACGGCTGATTTCAATTAATCAATTAGATGAAGGAATCTAGAAACGCTTCTCCAAAACTAATTATATTCTTTGTAAACATGACTTTTCATAGCGGGAAAGGTGGATCATGTAGTTCAGCTTGCTGGACATTAAAATAAGTTGCAGATCCACTATTTATGTTAGCTTGGACATTAAAAGAAGACTTTTGACTAATACATACATAAATATTTTAAGCTGTGAGGTGATAGTTTTATTTGATTATTACTAACACCATTTCAGACCACCATGTTGATAGAGATTAAACAACTAATCAATTATTTTTACTTGAGCAGTGGGTAGTCTAATTGTTCAAGATGATATTTAACTATTACAATAAGGTTAATTTTATGACAGCCCTTTAGAGACGCCTAAATAATCGGTACAAAAAACGTAAAGTATTTATAAGACGATCTGTTACCTGTTAGATGCATCCCTTTTAACAAACACTCTTAAACTTTATAAGGTTGCTTACCTACGCTCTAAGAATTAGATGTTAAGTTTTAGCTACAATACCCCATTTATGAAACAATACGAAGAAAAATCATTAAGTATCTATGATCCAAACTTCAATGAAAATCGAAAAAATATTGAAGATTCCCATGAGCTCCCAAAACAAACACAAAAACCGAAGCATAACTAAGATTATGTACAGATAATGTATTTGAAAAGGTCGAAATGAACAACTATGTGATGTCAAAATGTGATATATAATAAACCTTATGTTTGATGACTAATCCTTGTTTCATAGCCTCAACATGCCAATTTAGCTAAACACCGCTCGATAGGTAGATAAGTTTCTAATCATGGATGCTATGTCTTTTTTTAAGTCACGCATTTCAACAACTAAACACCGCATGATGAACTTACAGCTGCACTGTACTAAACCTATTTTTACCATGAGTCGTCACATGCCTTTTTTTTTTTTTTTTTTTTGTTCAGAACGTGCAAGAGATGCTTCAAGTAGATAAGAATATTAACACTTCACATGCACCAAATTCGTATGTGACGTCTTCAGGTAATACATAGCATGATGCATGCAGTCTACTATGTTGATGTGCGGTTGATGAAAAGCAAGTTTTACAACCCGTTATGCAGTGTACCTAATCGATGTAGTGTAGTAAAGGAAGGTCCGAGGAATTGACCATTCTCTAGGAGAATAGTGATGTAGGCTCGTAGAGTATGACGACGAAATGATCTAAAGAAACTAAAGGCGATTATTTTTTGTAGTTTTTTTTTTTTTTTAATTTAAATTAAAGCAAGTAAAATATCGGGGTTTTGAGATATTTTGATTTTAAAACTAATATTAACCTATGAGACAATTAAATAAAATACAAGGGAAAGGAAATTGTTGTGAAAACTTATAAATGGGAAAACATACATATACCTAGGGTGCAATACTTGTTATTACTTAGTTATTTCTATTGAATCTGTCATGCCTTAATTGGTGATTATGAAGGATATTTCTAGATTAGTGTAGTGCCTTTGTCTAGCTCCTACATCCTATAGCAACTAGCTAGTGCATGTCTTGGTCCAACTCCTATAGCTAATAGTCACGTTTGAGATACATAAAATAGTCACGGGTGGCCACAAGCTCGTTAGTCGTTACATATGTTGGCTATAGGAGTTGAGAAACCAATTCCTTCACTCAGTCACGTTAAGTTTTTAATCAAACATGTCGCCGAGCATAATTACACAATCAGGATATATATTGATGGAGTAGATTTAAATACTTTATTTTAAGATCTCTAAATATTATTATCCAAATACAAAGAGTTCTGTAAAACTAGATTAGAACACAACCAATTTCAATTGATCAATTAGATGAACTTAGAAATGCTTCTCCAACTAAGGTCTTCTGAAGAACTAAAATATATCTGTAAAAGGGCACCATAATTTGTTTGTTTGAGGAGTCGTGCGTGTTGGCCTCTTTCATGTTTTTGTTGAAGATTTAGTTAGTTTGGAATATTTTAGGTGTTTGTGATGTGGTTGTAATTTTGTGTCGTTTTAGGTTGCTTCGTATAGAGGTGCATCGTTTGTTGTTGTTTTGATTTTGTATCTCCTAGCTACTTGCTAACGTGTTTGTCCAAATTTGTTCCCATAATTTTAGATTTATTACACACTTTGTTCCATATTTGACTCAGTTGTTTCTGCGTCCATGTGCTAGAATATTATCAGCTATTCTCTATTTTGACCGGACCTAGCTATGACCCGTTTCACCTAGCCTGAAATTGACATGTTATAATCCAAACTCAATCCAACTTGCAAGTCAATCTCCACCTAGTGTTCAACCTATCTATCTAATGACCAGTCATGACCATGCATGTCTAGTAGGAATTTTACATTGGTTTGCTCATCCAACCAGACGTTTGCAAATCTAGAAATTATAATGAGCGATGATTTTTTATTATGATTCGGCACTGATTTTCATTTTAGGGGGATATGATTCAAGACATAGACATTCGGTGTTTGGATGTTGATATTTATTTATATAGAGTGATTATATTTTGTTCTGCTTTGTGACTGTGTGAAATAATTTTGCTGATATTAATTTGACATAATAATGCCATTCTGTTTAAGTTTAGATTAACAAATTTGTCCTAGCTAAAGAATGGGATTAAAATTTCGGATAATTCTAAAAATGCTCCGATTACCAAAGGGCTGAGACTATCTAAACCTAAAATTTTGTGTTTACTTATCTAAACCGGTTGCCTTGGCAACTCGATTTTAGCCAACCATATGACGCCAAGTGTCCGACATGAGGGCTGTCACTCGCCAGTTGCCCAAAAGTACACCAGTTGTTCAAAAAGTACACAAGTTGTCCTGCCTTATAATCCGTAAAATCACATTTGTCACTTGCAGGTTTTAGTTTCCCAAAAAGTACTGATTGCCCTGGTCTAGATAATGAAACACAAAAGTTTAGATTTAGATAATCTCAGGCCCTGGACAACCGGAAGATTTTTGGCATTATCCCTATTATCGCAACATTAGTTATATATACTGGCAAGAACATTAATAAAACTTTGCATGTCAAAACATATCATTTGCAAGCAATCATTAAATACATAGGACATGAAACTCACTTGATTACTTGCCCAACAACGAACCCCCCTCAAGCTTCGTGAACTGAAGTTCAATGAATAACTCCTACTCCATTATTTATTTATTTATTTTTATTCTTTTTTGCATTGTTCCAATACTTTCCCACTCCCCGTTTTCTTTTTCTGATATACGAGTTATACAGAAGAATGAAATGAAACAACGGCTTTAATATTACCGGGAGTAAACTGCCAGACCCTTCTAATTCCTCCAATTAATTTACATTATTAAGTCACCAAATTAAATACACATGCTCATCAAATCCTATTTATTTCGCTAATAAGATGGCTATATTTAATCTTTTTTTACGCTTTATCTTGTATGGGGAAATTCGGTGTGGGAAATTGAGCAGTGCTTTTTAAGTGTTAACAAATTTTAATTTTGTAGACACTAATTAGACTGCTATATTTAATCTTTGGGGCAATTCTACAAATGGCCCAGTCGCTCAGGTGTGCGGGCTTTTTTGTACCTAAGTCCTTTGGTTTCTTGAAATGGCCCGAGCGACTAGCGACCTTAACAAAAATGGCAAGTGCCTAATCATTGTGTGTAAGACACTAGCGACTTGTAAAAGTTTAAACGACTTCTAATAAAATTATTTTAATCTTTTTCCCTTTCCCAACACTTACCATCACCACCACACAACCATCACTACCACCCTCCACCACCACCACCACACATATTATTAAATTGGTTAGTGGTTTTTGTTAATACATCTATGCTTAACATATTTCTAACAAGCAATCATACCCAGAAACGTGATTGAATGATTTTCGAATTATAAGTGCTTATAGGTCGATTTGGATTTTGTCATGAATGATTGTTTGAGTTCAATTAACCATAGGGGTTTTGTTTAGATGGATTAGTAGAATACTCGCTCTAAATTAATTGAACTAACATGAAATGCTAATTGATCTTCGAATTTTAGGGTTCTTGGTTCGAATTTGGGTATTTTTTATTATGATTGCTTGAATCTAATTAACCAAACTTATAATCTAATTAACCAGGTGAAAGAAGGATGACATGTAAGTATACAGATAGCCTTCTTTTCAAGGTTAATATTCATCAGAATATTTGATTTATTTCTGAATTTTTTTGCTGTCGTCATGCGTGTTCCTTTTCCATTGAATATACATCTATCAGACTATTAATTAGGCCTCACATAATCGTGATTAACAGAAATTGAAAATGTTTATTGGTCTTCATTTGAAAGTGAGTGTTATATATATAGCAAATATGTGATAGAAACAAACAAGTCTGGAAGAGGATGAAACGTGAGGCACAAAGAGAAATAATATTATTGATAAGGGTAAGTTTGTAAATTTGACACTTGTAGCTTCTTGCGTTTTGCAACTGCTGCTCCTTCCCAGATTATCAAAAACCACGTTTTGACTTCAACAAAATGCAAATAATTAATTAATTGAAAAAAGTTCCCAAACACTAAAAACACTAAAAACAGATTATTTGCGTTTTGTAAACGCAATAATCAAATAATCACCATCATAACGCACATCCAAACACCCTCTAAGCCGATTTATCGATTCGGCAAAGAAAACACTTCGCCGGAAAAATTTTCGACGCCGGAAACCGCTGGTGTTGGAGCCAGCGGTGAGGTAATAGAGAGAGAGAGGAATGAGTGAGTGTGTGTGCTTATTATAAGTGAAGAGAGAGAAAATCTTGGGTTATATATGGGTTTTGATTATAAATAGTGGTGGTGGTGGTAGAGGATGGTGGTGATGGGAAGTGTTGGGAAGGAGAAAAAAGATTAAAATAATTTTATTAGAAGTCGCTTAAATTTTTAAAATTCGCTAGTGATAAGTAGCTCAAAAGGAGCTCTACTTGTGCCTTACATACAATGATTAGGCACTTGCCATTTTTGTTAAAGTCGCTAGTCGCTCGGGCCATTTCAAGAAACCAACAAAAGTGGGTCTAGAAAAACCCACACCTCTGAGCGACTGGGCCGATCTCAAATTTACCCCTTAATCTTTTTTTTTTTCTTGAAACCGCTATTTGTATTAAACTTCAAATAAGGCTACTTTCTAACAAGGAGCGAGCTAGAAGGCATGCATATTACTAGTACAAAATACTTAGTTCACGAACTAGAAACATAACATGCATTCATAGGACAAGAATGCCGTAAAGCCCAATCAAGATAACTTTTTTGACACCTATTGTTCAACTAACAAAAACAAAGATGCTCTAGTTTGATGAAAAGATCATCTACCAAGCACCTTTTAGCTTCTTCAGCATTCCAAATCAACCAAGATGATGAGAATATAACGGGTTCAAAAATAATAGTTGATGTGCTTGAAATAGCTTATTCTTTTTTGAGCTAAAGTTTTTGATGAAATCAATAATTTCAAAAAAGGAAGAACCTGTCTTGAATTCAAGACCCCATTAAGGTGAAACCGGTGAACCGGGCCGAACCGCTTTCATCTCTTTATTTTTATTTTATGCAAATAAAAACTCGTCATTGCATTATATTGGTGTGTCTGATCTAAATATAAAATCATTATGACAAGAAGATGATAGGTGAAGGGATTATAGAGAAAGAATAAGATAGAGAGGAAGACTAGTAACATAACAAACAAAAAAGGATGTGCTATCTAAATATTTGATAAATGGGCTTTGGCTTTTGGGTTCCAGCCCAATTAGTTATACATATATAATGCCGAATTTCCTTTAAGGTTTAGTGAATTATATTGTTAGAATGTAGAAGTTATATACTCCGTATAATATTACATAAAACAGCATCGGTATTTTAAAACGGAACCGGTTGAATCAAGAACCGGTGAGATGGTCAATTCGATGTCCGATTCGATTTTGAAAACATTAGTATAAAAAGATGATGAATTTAGCTTTGAGCATAGTTTAAGTTTCAGGTCTCACTCCAGCTGTGTGAAACTAAATTAAGCAAAACCTCCAAACAAATTCAATCCAAACTTATACACATGAACGACCAATTAACATAACTAGTTGGCAAACCCGCTCTTACTAAAAGAAATTCACTATGTATTCTTTTTAATACTCCCTCCGTCTCAATTTTATTGTCCACGTTTCCTTTTTAGGATGTCTCAATTTAATTGTCCAATACTAAAAATAGATAAGAGAGTTTAACCAAGTTTACTATATTACCCTTATTCAAAATTATTATTACATACCTTAAAGAAGACTTTAATTAATTACCTAAATGCAAAATTGTCATTCTGTCAAAAAGTAAGAAAGCAAAAGCTGTAATAAATGTACTTTTCTTAAACTATGTGTTTTTTGTCGGAAAACAATAATTTTGGGACGAAGGGAGTAGCTTGTAATTGCATGTTTATGTTGCTTTTACTCCGTATTTGGAGAAGTTAGTTAGTTAATACTAATAGCACATGACATTATATAAGTTGAACGTTCTTTTATAACGTAGTGTTTGGTACATCGTAATAAGAGTAGGAACGGAAAAGAATATTACGACAGAATGAGAAAATTATATTTGTTTTTAATTACAGAATGCAATGACTCATTACATGTAATCACTCATTACATCAAAAATCATCATTTTCATTCCATATAGGCTCCCTCCATTTTTTTCATTGCGTCCGTAATGTAATCAAAATTACATAAAAGCCCACCATTAAATAACTATATTAAATAGACTTCTTATTAACTATGACCATTTTTGTCTTTTTCTTATCGATTGCATTCCGTCCTATCATACCAAACAAACATTATTAATAAAGGTAATGAATTATGATACGTGGGAATCGCACAACGCTTTACCTCTCAAGGGATCTCGAGAAGCTTACAACCCCCACAAGGCAGTGTACCTGATCGTTGTAGTATAGTATAGTGACAAGTACCGGGGGATTGATCGTTCAGCTAGGAATAGTGTCGCTAGGATTAGAAAACCTAAATACTAGTTCTAAAGATGAAGGATGATTATTTTTGTATTTTTATATTTTTTAGAAAGCAAGTAAATATCTCGGGTTTGAAGGATTTGGGCGGAATTAGGTGCTAATCAACTAACCCAATACTAAAGATGCAATCAAAATAAAATACTAGAAATGAAAATAAACTAAATTAACTAAGGTTGTGAGCAATAAGTGGAGAAGTTGTGTTTACTTAGATTTCACTACTCCCTAGATATCTTTTACACGTTAATTACTTGTTATAGTTGCGTTGATGACGGATTGTATTCCTTAATACCATTCATGGGGTGGCGCACTTAATTCCCCAATCCTATGAGTGCCTACTTCACTCCTATGTCGAGCCGGCTAAGAAGCTCCTAACATGGGATCATTAGAATTTACTCATGCATTAAATACAATCAATAAAACCTAGTGCACGTCAGTTCATGTTTCCTAAGACGTTCAAGCATGTTACCAATTGGAGATCTGCCAGTTTTCTTAAGCCTAACATCGAAATCATTCATCCAATACAACCATAAACAAGTAATGAACACATAATTAACATCTAGGTTTCATTAGATCTAAGCAAACACAAGATCGATCTAGCCTAGCATGATGAAATTAAGACAAGAACAAGATATAGACAACCAACACATAAACATATTGATTGAATTAAAAGAATACTTATCTCAATTACACATGAAAGGGTTCAAGGGCTGAGAACCCTTCAAAAACCTGTAAAATTCGTACTAAGTTCGGCCTTAGGGTTTCTCCAAAACTTCTCTTTTTTTTTGAATGAAAATTAGAAAACTATATATAGGAAATTGAGGCTGACGGCGTCAAGACAAAATTGGTGACGCCGTCATCTCGCCGCCAAAATACTCCTCGGACTGCTTTGATCTACTGTTGACGCCGTCACGTTATAGCATTTTCCAGGCCGTCACGTATTTTACTCTTGACGCTCTACCTTGTGACGCCTTCAATTCTGTACTGGGCCATCATGAAAATTACTCTTGACGCCGTCAGGATTTTCTTCTTGACGCCGTCACCTACTGTTCCCAGCAAGGAAAATTAAGTCTTTGGCGTTTTCTTCACTTTTATGCTCCAAAAATGTCCGAATTGCTTCCTTTTCCAGATTTCTCTCCCAAAGTACCTAAAATCACAAAAGGAACGATTTAGGGCAATATTTGATCAAATAAATTCAATTCTGGGCTTAAATGACCCCCTAAAAACAATTCATTTTTTGCCTCATCATATACCCTTGTACTTGAGATTTGCTTGTCCTCAAGCAAATGCGCTTTTATTCTACTCAAAATACAAGTTAGGGGTCATTTAACACTAATATAAAAGTAATTACAACAAATAATCGTTCCACTAAAGACCAATAGATAAGCACGGAGGTCATACACTAGCACCTCACAAATAGTGTTTAGATACTCACATCTCTCGGGTGTAATAAAATATAAATTACAATATAGAAACGGAAGATATCTCTCACTACCTGTCATAGCAAAATAGATTACCATAGGCTTGGGAAAGGATCAAACCTCCACCACATGGCGTAAGCTCCTAGGATAAACTATCAAAGAGGTCTTTTAAAGGGTTGTAACATTAGGTGTAGGGATATGAAATACACGGTTTTGTTGGATAAAGGAAGTTTTTACTGGTGGCGAGTTAACAATCTTGGTTAATTACATGTACAATATGGCGTTGCTAAGCCAAGACTAGACTCGACTTAAGCTAATAAATGAAAAATAACAAAAACATAAAATAAACATCGAATGAAACGGGATGGTAGTCCGTATGTTTTTTCTCTTTTCTTTTTCTATTTTTTTCTTTTCTTTTTCTTGATTTTTCGATTTTTTTTTTTTTTTTTTTTTTTTTTTTTTTTTTTTTTGCATACACTCTTACCCTACCATCTAAAATAATACATCATAGGGAATAAACATTTCCCTTACACTTGAATTTTTACATACTTTACAATAACTAATCTAACGACTCGAATTAAGAAAATCAAAACACTTGGAGTACTTTTAAGATTAACTTTCATATGGGGATAATATATGATGTTCTTCCCCATTACTCCATAAATAAGTACTTTACCCATGAGTCCCAATCGTTCCAAAACAATATGTACAAGGATATGACTCGACTTAGCAACCATGTAATCAATTAGATAATTAACTTAGGGTTTAACAAATAACAATAATGCACTAAAAATGAGCGCATACACGGAAGGCTAAGGCGATTTGGGTGTACATTTAAGTGAGGTGTAACAAATTCTTCCTTTAAGTAAAATGCTTAAAGTTAGAAACGAAAAGATAGGCTCGGAGGGGTGTACTAGGGGTTTCATGTACTAAAAATGAGTACAACGCTAAGGGTGTGGGAAAATTAGTTGACTTTACTAGCCAAGTAATATGACTTAAATGGTCAAGTAATTATGATACGGGTTTAACACAACGGTGATCCTAATGCCTCTTATCATGTAGTAAATCCTACCACACGAATGTAGTCTCACTAGCGGTCTCGGGATGCATCACTAACGCAAGTTCTAGAATCCAAATGCTACCGGTACACTCATAAGCACTAATTGTAAATGCTTTTCCTATCAAATCTAAAGGCGAACCTCACATATTTGGGTGGAAAATTTTTCTGAATATACGGTTATGTGCTAGTCATACAATCTCCTATCCATGAGACGCTTGCTATGGCTAAAGTTTCACTCCTAAATGTTGTAAAAAATTTTAAATTTGGCGCTAAAATTACACTAACAAGTATTTGTCATAGTTTTATTACACATCTACCATCAAACAAAACAAACTCAAGCGAAAGTGCATATGTAAGGTATCATCTTTTTACCCTCCCCTTACACTTAAGATGAACATTGTCCCCAATGTTCAAGTAAAGAATGTAAAAGTGAAAAAGTAAAAAGAATGAAATCAAATACTCCCCTGATTCGCTCGGTATGGATAATAAGGTGGCCAGGTTAAATCTTCCTCCAAGAAAATGAACAATCAAAGCTTCCCTTCCAGAATATAAATCAGCTTCTTGTCATACATAACCTGTAAATCCTGAGAAAATAGACAAGACAACCTCGCATAAAATTGGCGGCAACCTATATAAGTTACTAAATCCTAGAGAACAAAATAAGATATAATGCTTGTGGAATGAAGTTTGCAGATTTCCTGGAGATTATAAAACTTAATAATTCACAAAAACTATAAGACTCCGTTAGAAAAACAAAACTGGTAAAATTTCCAGATTTGTACACGTGACGCCGTCAAGAGTTAACTCGTGACGCCGTCAGAAGTGACTTGCAGAAATTCTTATGTTAAGTTTCCTGAAAATTTCTGGAAAAACTTGGTCCTACTTCCTGGAAAATCCTGCAAAACTTCATTATGACTCAATACAAGCATTTGACTCTAACAATTACGAATACACATGTCCATTTAATATTGTGGAGAATCATGATCGGTTTGTTTCTTAAAAACATATTTGGGGTTTCCTCTTACACTTATCTTTTGCAAAAATACTTTTAGGTGGAGTTAAGACTAGGCCAAAACAACAAAGTAAAGTATTTCCACTATTTAATTGAGAAACATGATCTACCAACAATAAAAATAAAGCATGCATACGGAAGCAAATAACAAACAAACAAAATAAAATCACACAAAACATGGGTTGCCTCCCAAGAAGCGCTTTTCTTTATTTACGAGTCTTGTAGCTAGACTCAAGGTCATGGGTTACGTTTTCCTTTCCCACTTTTGTGCTAACTCAAAACATCTAACCCAATCCTCATCACGCTTGTATTCCAGGCCTAGATTCATGCAACTCGAATAGTATGTTCTCCTCCTCTCATAATAGGCTTCATCAGTAATTCCATCTTCCTTAACCTCATAGGGTCGAATTTCATCAATTTGTAGATTTTTTATGCCCTTTAATTCTTCCTTCATGTGAGGCATCATGAAAGTGACCTTCTCTACCCCATCAGTAAACTGAGCTATCCCCTTCTCATGGTCGTTATACATCTTAGTCGTCTCAACAAAAGGCTGTCCTAAGACTACTTCTCCAAGGTGTGGATCAATAATGCCTCTAACATCTTCTAGGATTACAAAGTCGCATTGATAAGTAAAATTTCCTATAAAGATGTGTACCCCTTTAACTCTCCTGACAAAGTTACATAGCCTATTAGAATTGTAAGGGTCTTTTCTAGGTCTTAACCTTTCGTTCATTATCCAATTGTAATAGAGCCTAGATATGATGTTCATGGGTGCTTTTAAGTCAATGTATGTATACTCTCTAGACATTGTTGGGTCACTGAATTCCCCACATCTTCTAACAAGGATTTGAACGTAAAATAACCTAAGTGCAAAAAAGTCACTGAGTGAACAGTAACTCAGTGAGTCACCTTCAGGATGCTAAGACCGAGCCTAAGAAGAAAGGTTCTCCATTCAGTGAGGCGGAACTCAGTGAAGTGTGATCTAAGCCAAGAAGAAGGTGATGGGTTCAGTGAGGATGACAATAACTCACTGAACCCCAATGACTCCTCAACAACTTAATCGTACTGAAGACTGATGACATGAAAACTGAAGTTTTGGCGGGACTGGGCGGGAAAGTCTGAGCTGCTTTATTAAAGTGCTTTATCACTTTAATGTCAAACTTTCCCCAAATGGTTAAAACCAGTCTGTCATCAGAAAGTACCTTTTGAATCTAACTTAAAGAAGATTCCTTGCCAGAAGAATAATATCTTTCAAGATATTGTTAAGGAAGCTTTAGGTCCAATGTATATTTAGTTGTTCTATACTTGTGTATAAATAGGAAGCAAATGTGAGGAGTAAAAGTTGACAAGTTTGTGCAATTAATGCAAAGCATTCACAAACCATTTTACTCCTCCAAAGAACAACACAAGCCCCTGAGATAGCTCAGTGGGTAATTTAAGTTGTCACTCAACTTAGTTGAGTTTAGTGAGGAGTCCATACAATACTTGTCAATTCAACCCCAAGTGTTATTCCACAAACACTTGGGTACGATTCTTTGTGATTAACTTCTAATAAAGAATTAAACGTTGGAAAATATTGTCTCTTATCTTTACGTTACTTTATTGTTAATCATTTTCATACATTTGTGTTCAAGTCATATAACTTGGTTACTTTAGCTTTCTAGTTACTGATAACCAAGTAAAAAGGGACCAACAAGTGGTATCAGAGCCTCTGATTTGTAAAACTTATACCTGTTTTCAAAACCTAAGAGTGCTCAAGTTTCTAAAATCAAGATCCCACTATGACTGACATAGATGTTCCCCAGCTTGTTGATAAAAAGGGTGGAAGTTATTCAGCAACTGCCCCTCGACTTGAAGCTGGCAAATTTAATAAGTGGAAAAAGCGAATGCTTTGCTACTTAACTGGGATGGAACCTTATTACATCAAATTGATTAATGAGGGTCCATATGTCCCAACAACTGCCCAAGGTTTAATCAAACCTGAAGCTCAGTGGACCCCAGATGAAAGGAGGGTGGTCAATCAAGACCAGCGCCTGAAAAGCATCATTATATCATGCCTTCCTGATGATATAATGGAATCAGTGATCAACTGTCCCACTGCCCAGCAGACATGGACTGACCTGGTTCATAGCTATGAAGGGCCTTCTGATACCAAAGAGAATAGAATCATGGACCTGAAGCTTGAATTCAATACCTTCAGGGCCAAGGATTCTGAAAGTCTCTCTGAGACTTATACTCAGTATAAGACCCTCCTGAATGAGCTAACCAATGATGGTGTTATACTGTCAAAACATGAAATCAATGTTGGTTTTGTCAACAGTCTCCCTGAGAAGTGGTTAAACTTCTCTCAGGGATTGAGAAATGCAAACCACATTCAGAACCTTGAGCTCCCTGCCATTTATGGGAAGTTTGTCTATGAAGACAATCTTATCACCAGGAGATACCCTGGTAAAGCTCAGGAGACCAAAAAGGCCTTGACAATTACACCCATATCAACTGCTTTCTATTCAAAAGGTGTTGTGCAGGATTTTCAGGATGGATCTGATGATGAGGTTGACCAAAGAACCAGTGAGGAGTATCTTAATGATCTTCAAATTGAATTTCATGAAAGAGCACTCCTTGCTAATTCAAAAAGGTTTTTTAAGAAAAACAAATTTCCTTCTAAAGCTAATGACAATACTGAATGCTTTAAATGTGGCAAAATGGGGCATTTTGCTAAAGATTGTTTTTCAAAAACAACCTCAGAACCATCTTTCAAATTTTCAGGAAATAACTCTTTTTCAGGCCCCAGCAAATTTCAACCAAAAATGCTTTAGTCTAGTCAAAGATTTGAAAAAGTCCCTCAAATTGACTTTGAAGCAAAGTACAGAAAGGCAAAAGCTAAGCTTGCCCTTCTTGAATCATCCTCAACAGTCTCTCAGCCTCCTCAGGCTCCAAAGCCTACTCAAGCCAAGAACAAAGGGCTTGTTGCTGAAACATATGACTGGGATGAGGTTGAAGTGTCCTCTGATGATGATGAAGTTCACATCAGTGCCCTGATGGCTCTGTCAGAAGACAACAAACTTGTTGTGGGGAAGAGTCATGCAAGAAATGGTGAATGGGTCAACATCACAATGAGGAAGGTAAATCTTTTACTTTCTATGGATGATAATGATGATTGGAAATCTTACTTAGACTATATTAATGTTGATCTTAAGTATGTTGAAGAGCAAAGACTTAATTTGTTTTCAAAATTTAACAAACTTAGTTTTGAATTAAATCATTGTAGAGATGAATTACTTGCCTTAAAACAAGCCAAGCTTGAAAGTATCACACTTCAAATTCAAAACTCTGAACTTGTAAAACAAAATCAAGCTCTTCAGGAAGAACTTAAGAAAGAAAAGGAAATTATTTGGAAGTGGACTCAGAAAAACCCCAAACTTTATGAAACACTGAGTCTCTCACCCAGCCCCAATAAGGCTGGTCTGGGTGATGATCAACTCACTGAAGTTTCAGGGGAGAGTAGCCATTCCACAACTTTTCTATTAACCAACATACTCTCTAGCAAAGAACTAGCTCCCAAACCCAGTGATTGGATTGAAAGAAACAATCCTGATAGTAAATTGCCAAATTTTAACACTGGAAGAATCCTGGAGCCTGAAAGTCAGGCCATCAAGGAGCTGCTAGGAGTCACTGATGAACTTAGTCCTACTGAGTCCATCACAGAGTCTAAGTCTGATTCACCACTCCCTCCACTGAAACAACTTCAGGGAGCAGAACCCAATTCTGACCTTGCACCATTAGTCTTTCAACCACATTCTCCTAAAGAGAAATCAGGGTTAGGAAGGACTATACTGAAAAGACCTACTCCTGCACCCACTGAACACCAAAAACCTTCAGTAACTACTGAAGTGAAGCATGAAAGCACTGATTCAAAGGTTGATCAGCTTGCTGAACTTGTCAGGATGCTGAGTGAGAAAATTGAGTCTACTGAGAAAAACTCTGACTCTAAATCTACAAAGCCCTCAGTATCCTCAGGTTCTTCCAAACCAAAAACCACACCCAGACCCTCAGGGAGATGTGAACTGTGCAATTATTCAAATCACAGCACTGATAAATGCTACAGAGTCCTGTTTTGTATGATATGCAAACAAGAGAACCACAGAACTTGTGATCACATCCCCCACACTGCCTCTTTAAAGGCAAGGGGTCAATACAAAACCCAAGGCTATCAGTATGCCACACCTTCCAAACAAAGACTGAAGGCTAAGCCTTTCTCACCATGTCCTCACTGTGGTTTCAATGATCATCTTCCTGATGATTGTATGATGAAAGAATGCTGTGACATCTGTGGAGATCCCTCCCATGAAACCAGGGGGCATGACAAAGTGATTCAGTCCAGAAGGAAAAACCAAACCAACACTTCTCAGTCACCTGATGCATCAACATCCACAAAATGTAAAACATGTGGAAGCTCAGGTCACACAACTTCAGACCATGATTCACTAACTGAGTTCAAAAAGTCCCTGAGGACTAAGCCCACTAGAAGGTGGGTCAACAAGCAAAACTAACCCAGTTTACTGTTTGTGCAGAAACACATCAAGGATCCTACCTGGCATCTAGACAGTGGATGCTCCAGAAGTATGACTGGTGTGAAAAGTTTTCTGCACAAATATATGGAAGAACCAGGACCCAAAGTAGTATTTGGTGATAACTCATCAGCTCCCACTGAGGGTTATGGTTCAGTAAACTGCAATGGTATAGTTTTTACAAGAATAGCTTATGTCAATGGTCTGAAGTACAACCTGATAAGTGTTTCCCAACTATGTGATGCGAAATACATAGTTTAGTTTGATGACAAGAGAGGGACCATCTTTAATGCCAATAAGGAAGTTGTGTTGATTGCCCCTAGGAGGGATGATGTATATGTCCTTGACATGTCATCCCTGACTCAAAATGGGACTTGCCTATTCTCAAAGGCAAGTGAGACAATCAACTGGCTATGGCATAGGAGACTCTCTCATCTCAACTTCAAAAACATCAACAACCTGGCCAAACAGAACAAAGTTCTGGGCCTTCCATCCCTGGTGTATACCAAAGACAAGCCTTGTTCTGCTTGTGAAAAAGGAAAACACCACATGGCATCATTCAAAACCAAACAAACCTTTTCCATCAAAAGCTGCCTGCATCTTCTTCATATGGACCTTTTTGGACCTGTCAGTCCAATGTCCATACACCATGAGAAGTACACTCTGGTCATAGTGGATGAATACTCAAGATATACTTGGGTTTACTTCCTGACTAAAAAGAGTCAGGCAGCTGAAACCATCATGTCATTTGTCAGGAACATTGAAAATCAAAATGATGTCAAAGTTAAACAGATCAGGACTGACAATGGCACTGAATTCAAAAACCAAGACCTTGAGTGTTTTTGTGATGAGAAAGGAATTTCTCAAAATTTCACTTCTCCCTATACTCCTGAACAAAATGGAGTAGCTGAAAGGAGAAATAGAACACTCATTGAGGCAGCAAGAACAATGCTGAATGGCTCAGTCCTCTCAAAACATTTTTGGACTGAGGCAGTTAAAACAGCCTGCTACACTCAAAACAGGTCAATCATTGTGAAAAGGCATAATAAGACACCTTATGAGATATTCAAAGGAAGGATTCCTGACATTAGCTATTTTCATGTATTTGGGTGTCCTGTGTTTATACATAATCACAAGGATCACTTAGGTAAATTTGATGCCAAAGCTGATGATGGATACTTCCTGGGATATTCCTTGGTCTCTAAAGCCTTCAGGGTGTTCAACACAAGGAGACAGCAAACTGAGGAAACTTATCACATTACTGTTGATGAGAGCACTGAATCCATCAGGTTCTCAAATTCCTCAGTAGAAGAAATTGGTATTGATGACTCATCAAGATATCCTCCTGATGAGTATCATCCTGAGAACAATCCCTCAACTCAATACCAAGCTGATGCTGATGTCTCCTATTACATCATCCCTCACAACCTACCCCAACCACCTATCAGTGAGTTCATAGAAACTCAGCCTGTCTCAAATGAGACTGACACCACTGAACAAAATGTTCAGGAACCCACAGAACAAATTGTTCCTACAGTTGTCACTGAAGTACATATTGATGAGTTACCTCATGTTCCTGAGTCTGAATCTAATCAGGCTCCTACAAGCTCAAATTCCTATCCCAAACCCCAGGATAGCTGGACTAGATCCAAAATCATTGAGCTTGTGAACATCATTGGTGAACCCACTGAAGGCATGCTCACAAGAAGCAAGGCTGCCAAACTCAAGGCTGCCACTGCCAATATATGTCTTTATGCTGACTATCTCTCAGAAATTGAGCCTAAAAATGTCAAAGAAGCCCTGACTTATGAAAGTTGGGTTCAGGCCATGAGAGATGAATTGGAACAATTTGACAGAAATGATGTCATGACCCTTGTTGAATGCCCCCAGGGTGTTTTAATCATTGGTATGAAATGGGTCTTTAAGAATAAGACTGATGAGAATGGCACAGTCATCAAAAACAAAGCAAGACTGGTTGCCAAAGGATATAATCAACAGGAAGGTATATACTATGAGGAAACCTTTGCACCTGTTGCTAGAATGGAAGCCATTAGAATCTTCCTTGCCTATGCAACTTACATGAACTTTAAAGTTTACCAAATGGATGTTAAAAGTGCATTCCTGAATGGTAACATCAAAGAAGATGTTTATGTGCAACAGCCTCCTGGTTTCGAAAGTAGTGAATACCCTAACCATGTCTATAAGCTAAACAAAGCCCTCTATGGACTGAAACAAGCACCCAGGGCATGGTATGAAACTCTTTCAGCCTTCCTGATCCAAAACAAGTTTGTCAGAGGAAGAATTGACAACACACTGTTCATCTACAGAACAAAGGATGATGTCATTCTTGTCCAAGTGTATGTTGATGACATCATCTTTGGCTCAACAAGTTACAAACTTTGCAAACAATTTGAAAAACTTATGACCACAAAGTTTGAAATGAGCATGATGGGTGAACTCACATATTTTCTTGGACTACAAATTAAACAAACTGAAAAAGGAATATCCATTTGCCAAGAGAAATACCTCAGGAACCTACTGAAGAAGTATGAGCTCACTGACTGCTCTTCAGTAAAAACTCCTATGGTTCCTCCAAACAACCTTGGCCCTGATCTCACTGGAAAATCAGTGAATCAAACCCAATACAGAGGAATGATTGGCTCCCTGATGTACTTACTTGCCTCAAGGCCTGATATCCAATTCTCAGTCTGCCTGTGTGCAAGATACCAGGCTGACCCAAAAGAATCACATCTCACTGCTGTCAAGAGAATTATCAGGTACCTGAAGGGTACTCCAAACCTTGGTTTGTATTACCCAAAATGTTCAGGATTTGATCTCAAAGGGTACACTGACTTTGACTATGCAGGATGTAACATGGATAGGAAAAGTACTTCAGGATCCTGCCAATTTCTTGGTGGTAAACTTGTGTGTTGGAGTACAAAGAAACAACAATCAGTGGCCATGTCCTCAGCTGAAGCTGAATATATGGCTGCTGCAGGATGTTGTGCAAATGTACTATGGATGAAAAGCCAACTGAGTGACTATGGCATTCAATATAAGATGGTACCTATCCTTTGTGATAATACAAGTGCCATTGCCATCTCAAACAATCCAGTGCTTCATCAAAGAACCAAACACATTGACATCAGATACCACTTCATCAGGGACCATATAGCAAATGGAGAAATTGAACTACATTTCATCCCCACTGAGTATCAGCTAGCTGATATCTTCACAAAACCTTTGGATGAACCCACTTTCACAAGATTAAAAGCTGAACTGGGCATGTTGGACATAGAATCAGGAAACTGATCAAAGAATGTTCCAACCTGATGTAAATTCTCTAGGTCCCTGATCACACCCTTCCTGAAAACTCATTTTTTATTGAATGAAAAATCATTCAGGGGGCTCAGGATGAAAAATGGCATTGAATACCCTAACTAAATGCTCTAAGTATTTAGTCAGTTAATGTCCCAGGTAGGTAACTGAATCCTATTAAATATAGGAATATATGTCACTTACACAACTGGCATCCACTCCTTGGGCCCTCACATCCCTCTCACCAAACATCACTGAGCATTAAATGCTCCCTCACACACAAAAGTTGTGATAATGTCCCTCTGCAAAAAGTGCATTATTTGCAGAGCCGCACAACTGTTCATCCACGATGTGAGAGAAAATAGGGTAATGGGAATCGTGATATTTAATGCGGATATCAAACCAACATTATTATGCCGCTTCGGTTGAATAAATTGAACCTTTGGTATCCGCAACATCACCACCCAAATCCTTACCCTATAAATACCCCCACAAAAAGGGAAACACATACACGCTTTTAAAATCATAACTAAACTCTTGCAAATTGTTTTTCAAAACTGCGTGTGTTTCCCTCACCAATACCCATTTTCTAACTAAAATCAGGCTTTTATCATACCAAATGGCTTCTTCTAAGGTCATAAAATACGCACCCAATGTGGATTTCCAAATGGAAAGCGTAGACCTCACCAAGAATAATGTGGTGGGGAACTTTGCCTACCCAGAAGGGTTCCCTGAATACAGGGAAGTGGTGAAGTTCCTTCAGAACTGCTTTCTGACCACCGCATTCACAAAGACCCCCTCAGTCATCTACCCTGAGTATTTGAGGGAATTTTGGTGCACAGCAGTGGTTGAAAGCCCTGATGTGCCCAAAGAGGCCAAAATTAAGTTTACAGTCAAGAATGGAACTAAGTCCCTAACTCTTGACTATAAAACTTTTGCCAAATCCACTAGGCTTGATTACACACAGACCTTCGTTGTCCCACCATCTGATAAAGATGTGAAGGAGGTCTTACTGACGCTAGGGCCTTATGACAAACTTCACCCTGAAGTGTCACCAGGGGCCCTACTATCCAAAGCCTCAATTATCAAGACCTGGTTCCCAGCCCCCTGGAGGATAATAATGACCTTTGTCATTCAGGTCCTCGGGGGAAATAAATCCTCTACTGAGCAATTGAACAATACTCAAGCAATGATATTGTTCAGTCTCATTGAGGGTAAATTTATTGACCTTGGAGAATTGATCTTCAAGGACCTCATAGCAAAGTTAGGGGGGGAAGTCTAGGAAAAAACTTATGTCATACCCTAGATTCATTTCCTGTGCCCTACAAGACTTGCTTGGGTCTGAGTATGCAAAGCCTGATGCAGTAGGTTTTGAGCCTGGAGTGTTACACAAGGCTAATTACTCTCGTGACCCTCAAGAGGTTACACCAGTCACCCTGACCCAATATATGCATACTGCTATCCAGGGTGACAATATTATATCACCAGTACCCTCTCCCACCAAAAAGGTGAAGAGGAAGAAGGGACAGGGGTCCAGGAAGGTGGCTCAACCCAAGTCACTCGACACTGAGACCTCTAACCTTAAGGCTGCCCAAAAGGGGCCTGAAATACCGCCCTTGACTGCGGACACCCTAAGAATAATAACCCAGTCACTAGGCCTGCAACAAAAGCCATCGGAGGGCACTGAGACATCACACTCAGTGTCCTCGGGCAAACCCGTTTCCAAAGACTCTACTGTCATAAACAAGACAGTTGAGCCGAAACAAACCAAACCTTCACATCCTGCTAAAGGCTCTGGCAAATCACAACCAGAGTCTCAGGGAGTAAGGGATCCTAAATCCTCGGTGGGGCAGCACTACTCCACTGAGAAGGGGGTCCACAAACAATCACATCCTGCTAAAGGCTCGGGTAGATCAAAACCCAAGCATCAGAGAGTTCATGTCCCTAAATCTTCGACAGGCCAGAACAAGCCTGTTGGAAAGGGGGACTCAACCACTCACTTGCCTGATGAGGACATTCGCAAATCAAAGCTTTTGTCTGAGGGCACCCCTACTCATCCCCAAGACTCAGTGGGAAACATACAACCCGCTGATAGGGACACAACATTCACGGCTCCTAATGATGGCACTGAGAAACACCCATCAATGTCTGAAGGGGTCACGGGGGACAAAGATTCAGAGGGATATAAACTACCCGCTGATATGGAACCCAAAACCACTCCCGGAGGTGCGCATTACTTGGGAACTGACCTTAAAGACCAGGTAGGTAAAACCCAACCTACCGGATTTGAGGGGTCAGGACCTGGCCAAAACGAAGGCAAATCTTCTTATGAAGAGGAGCCGGATAACCTCCATTTGTTGCAGATTACCTCCCTGGCAGATGCTCAGGCGTTTCTATTTTCTGATGATGATTTTAACAGTGACGAGGAAGTCTTCACGGCCGGAGATGATATGGAGGATGAGGAGACAGTCCCTGAACCTGTTACTCGGTCTCCTCAAACCTCTAACCATAATGAAGATGAACAACATTCCGAGCCGGAAACCTCAGAAGACGCTTCCACTCCTCTCACTAAAAGAGCCTTCCAAAAGTTCATCAAGAAAATGACCAATGTTTTGTACAGGGGGGTCACTGAAGAGGTGTTTGACATGCATACTGAGCAAGCAGTCCACTATCACCTCCTCAAGGATGCTGTTGAAGACTACAATGATGATGTCAGGGAGCAAAATTCCACTGTCTCTCACTCCCTGACACAGATGACTTCACACATCAATCAGTTTTTGGAATCCCTAAAGGAGCTGGCTACAGGGGTTAAGTCAGTTCAAGAATCAGTCAAGGATGATCCTGAGCTCAACAAGAAAATTCTTCAGGCATCTGAGACGTACCAGGTCAACTCGGCGGCTCTTACTGAGTTACTTGGTTTGATAAGGGATTCAAATGTTCAGAATCTCAGCTCCATGGTGGAGTCCCTCAAGTCTTCCTTCACTCAGTTAGAAGCATCGGTGACAGCTCAATCCCTGAAGTCCACATCTCTGGCATGGACAATGGGATCCAGGATGACTGCTCTTGAAAACTCTCAGGCTTCACTTGACTCCAAGGTATCTCTCATTCATCAGGATACTGCGGAGATCAAGTCCATGATGACGGAAATGTTTCAAGCCTTCAAGGGTACTTCTACTTCATCTTCAGTAACTCCAACACTTGCCATCACTGCAGCTCCGGCAATTGTTGAGGGGGAGAATGTTCCTGAAACCCCTGTTACTGATGAACAAGAAGCTGGACAGCCCTCTCACACTGAGGGGGAGCATGTCACTGAAGCCACACCAATCACACAAGTTCCACCACAAGAGGAACCAGTCTCCTCCACTCTCTTTCAGGACAGAGGAAAAAGCATAGCCACCACCTCAGAACCTGAAGTAAGACTCCAGCCTACCTCCACAATGGTGAGAACTGACCCTGATGAACCTATCAGGGTCCCATTTGCAATCAATGGAAAAATCTATCAACTCACCAATGAACAAATACAAGACTACATGGAGAGAACTGAGAAAGTGGCAAAGGCAGCTGAAGAAGAGAGATTGAGCAAGCCTGAACTAATACAGGTTGTTCATGAGGAGGCTGAAAAGATTGGTCTGGATACTGAGGGACTAGCTACTGAGCAAGCTGGTGCAACCTTTAAAAAGGCTCAGGAAGAACAAATGATTGCTCTGAAAAGGGAAAGGGAAGAGAAGCTGAAAAGGCAAGCTCAAATCAGAAAGACCAGGGTTGAAAGATATCATTGGGTGATGAAGGAAAGATTGAAGCCTGAAACCATCACTGACATCAAAATCCACAGGAATACCAAACCCGCAATGGTCACTGTCTTCAGGGGGGCTGATAAAAGAATCATGGACACTCATAACCCATTCAGATTCGCTGATTTTGGGATCACTGAACTTGATGAACTCCGTCCCATCATTGCCAAGAAAAATGGTGCCGTTGTTGATCAACTTCTCAAGTCACTGAGTGAAAGGTATGACAGACTGAGAGCAATGCCTGAAGCCCTCAACATTCCCTCCCTTCTTCCTGCTCCAACAACAGGAACTGCTTCATCAACTACCACCAGGAGAAAAAGGAAGCACATTGATTCCGAGCCTGAGATCAAGGTCCCAGGATTGGATTGTGATAGGTCCGTTCCTGAAGGAATCACCTTCGTGAACAATACCGTGCTTGAACACCCTGAACGAGGTCTATGCTTTACGGATGAATATGGAGACCTTGCTTTCCAAAGATGGTCTGATATAGACAAGGCAGGGGTCACAGCAATGGTAACATACCTGATGTTAGCTTCTCCTATACATAGTGGTGCCAACCAAAGGTTCTGTAAGGACCTTCGGGAAAAGATTGAGAAGCATCCTGAGAAACACCTACTGAGATCAAAGAAAGCTAAGATTGAGGGACTTGGCTATCATCTGAACATCTGATCTGCAACAACTATCTTTATTTTGTTTGTAATTTGTAGGAAAAATGTAATAGCTATAAATAAAATGATGTTTTGTTTAAATAGTTATGTCCTACTTTCAATTACAACAAACATTCAGTAAGAGAAGATGTACCCTGACAACTCATGCTGAATCAAGTAACACTTAGGCTATTTGTATGTTTAAATAGGGGGAGATTGTTGGGTCACTGAATTCCCCACATCTTCTAACAAGGATTTGAACGTAAAATAACCTAAGTGCTAACAAGTCACTGAGTAAACAGTAACTCAGTGAGTCACCTTCAGGATGCTAAGACCGAGTCTAAGAAGAAAGGTTCTCCATTCAGTGAGGCGGAACTCAGTGAAGTGTGATCTAAGCCAAGAAGAAGGTGATGGGTTCAGTGAGGATGACAATAACTCACTGAACCCCACTGACTCCTCAACAACTTAATCGTACTGAAGACTGATGACATGAAGACTGAAGTTTTGGCGGGACTGGGCGGGAAAGTCTGAGCTGCTTTATTAAAGTGCTTTATCACTTTAATGTCAAACTTTCCCCAAATGGTTAAAACCAGTCTGTCATCAGAAAGTGCCTTTTGGATCTAACTCAAAGAAGGTTCCTTGCCAGAAGAATAATATCTTTCAAGATATTGTTAAGGAAGCTTTAGGTCCAATGTATATTTAGTTGTTCTATACTTGTGTATAAATAGGAAGCAAATGTGAGGAGTAAAAGTTGACAAGTTTGTGCAATTAATGCAAAGCATTCACAAACCACTTTACTCCTCCAAAGAACAACACAAGCCCCTGAGATAGCTCAGTGGGTAATTTAAGTTGTCACTCAACTTAGTTGAGTTTAGTGAGGAGTCCATACAATACTTGTCAATTCAACCCCAAGTGTTATTCCGCAAACACTTGGGTACGATTCTTTGTGATTAACTTCTAATAAAGAATTAAACGTTGGAAAATATTGTCTCTTATCTTTACGTTACTATATTGTTAATCATTTTCATACATTTGTGTTCAAGTCATATAACTTGGTTACTTTAGCTTTCTAGTTACTGATAACCAAGTAAAAAGGGACCAACAGACATGTACCCAATCATGCAAGGTATTTTTAAGTTCTTAAAGTTATGCCTCCTAATCCATGGTGTCTTTCTATATTTTGAGGGGCAAGGATGTTGTAAGAGGAACCTATGGTAACTCAATTCATCCGGGGTTGGAGCGAAGTCTGTAAACTCAAATTTTATTTGGAGAGGCTTAATGAATTTCTTAACTGTGTTAGCTTCTCTCTTTCTTCTTTTATGCGCAATAGGCCTCTTGCTAATTTCTAAATGGCGACTCTCTGATTCCATAAAGACCACTGATTGAGCCCGAACCGTCTTATTATTATTGACCAAGGTCAACAAGTCAAAGATAGCCTAGAATCAATACTCCGGTGATAGTGTAGTGTTTCCCCGGGTCGTGAAAGTCCCAGCGAGATTGAAATGGTGCTTTTGGAATCGTTTATGAGAAAGTGGCACTGAGGACAGTAGCCAGATGATGTGGGAATGATATTGCTACTGTTATTTTGGTATTGACAAACAGATATAATATTCACAATAATCAGATACCAGATATATGCACAAATTGACAATTAAGATCACGTATCGGACTGGAAAAGTGGGTTTTTGGTAATTATGAAACTACAGGGGGTGTTTTTGACACTTTTCAAAACTTAAAATTAAAAATGAAAAAGAAATGATAAAAGTGATTAAAATAATATTAAACTATTATTTAATTAATTAAACTATTTAAATTCTAAATTAAAATCTAATTTAATTAAACTAAAAATGACAATTGATGTAAATTAGACTAAAAATTTATAAAAATATTTTCTAAACCTAAATTAGAACTTGAAGAAAGTATAAAAAATTAAAAATAATATTTTTGTCTTTTTGTGGTTTTGTAATTAATTAAAAACTATTTAACTTAATTAAACTAATTAAACTACTTTTAATTTATATTAATACTAAATTAACTTAGAAAATTAAGATAAAATTTATATAATTATTTAACCATCACTGGAATCCTACAAAATTATAAAAACTCTAAAATTATGTTTTAAAATTAAACAACTAATTATTTATCTATTAATTAACTTAAATCTATTTTAAACAAATAAAATAAGGAAAATAGAAAATGAACAGTAGAGTCTCAAAATTTATTTTCTAAAAACTTATTATACTATATTAGAACTAGAAAAATTAAAAAAACTAGATTTAACCTTATAAAAACTAATTAAGCTATTTAATATTTGATATTAATTAATAATAAAGAAATCTAAAATTAAATCTAATAAATACTAAATGGTACAATAAAAATCTGAAAAATTTATCAAAATTACTTTACTATATAAGGTAATTATTAAAAATATAAAAACACTAGGTACTTAATTAAAATCTAAAAATGAAAATTAAAATTAACTTGAATTAAATAGAAACTATCACTTTTTTAAACTTGATTTTTTTGGATTTTTCTTTTACAAACTAACTTTATACTTAAAATAAAAGACTTTTTGTGAAAACACTTTAAAATTTAGCTTAAAAATAAGCTGTAAACACCCCCTTGTCCAAATCAGTTGACTTTGGTTGACCAACAAGGAAAAAGAGCTCAAATGAGCTTGTGTGGGACCCACTATGGTGAAAACAGGTCCCAATAAGTTGTGTGAACTAGATGAAGTATGATTTGATCAATTAAGCCCTTGATATAAGCTGATAAGCAACTAATAAGCAGATTGATACTAGTATTCACTCAGAAACTGGGACAAACTTTAGGACCAAAGTTAAGTGGGGTCCACAATGAATCAGGTCAAATGAAAGGTCAATGGTGAAAGCCTGGTAGGAGGGGGGTTGGGTGAACCTAAATACTAAGTGTGGGGACCACTGGGTTGGTCACAAAACACCACCAAAGTGGTGGTGTTGGGTGGATGGTCTGCTGCACAGGGCAGCTTGTTGCCCTGCAGCCTACTTCAAGGGGCTGTGGGGCCCAGGATAATTTTGCTAAATCTAAAATGAAGGCATAATATTAAAGATGAGCTGGTAGTCAACTTAACCTCAAAATCTCAAAGTCCAAATTAAATCACAAAATTTAGAAATGCTTAAGTAAGTTTGGTGAAAACTGGGGATGAGCAACTTTGACTTTTTTGATAAAACTCAATATTTTGACTTTTGTGAGATTCTATTAGTCCCTACTGATTAAATAAGTGACACTAAGCTATTTAGAAGCTAGATTAAGCTAGACTAACTAGTTATGCTATGGAATGGTGAGTTGTGAGACCCTAAAACCTTGACAGTTAACTGTCAAGGTGATTGGGGTGGATTATTGACTTTAGTTGTTTGAAACCTGAGTTTGAGACTTGAAATATCCTACTTAGGACTAATATGAAATGTTCATGCTAAAACAACAGCAAACCAACACAAATTACACAGCATTCTACACTAATCCAAACACACCCTTATGCTTAGGTTTTAATGATTTTCAAAGCAAATGATGGCTAGGGTTCAAGATTTTGATTTCAACCTACTGAGTATGACTAAATGAGTTTATCTATGTATTAGAAAACAGATTGACACTACACTAACACAAGATTTAATCTATAGCTATGTTTTGACAGTTAAAATTAAAGTTTGAAGTAATTATCTATTCTAACAAACAAACTAAGGTTATTAAGCTAAAAAGTACTTGAATACCAATTAAGAAACACAATGCAAGCACAGATTATCAGATACAAGCTGGGAATTTAGAAACTAAATCTTTGAGTGGAAAATGAAATGAGCAAAAACTTACCAAGTACTTCTAGCAAGAACAAGAAGTTTTCCTATGTAGCCTATCTTTAGATAGGCACTCTCAATCAATCCAGATCCTCAATGAACCTTCATACCTGAAACAAACAACAAAGACATACACAGTTTGACCAATATTTGACTTTTTTAACTTTTTGATTTTTCTTCTAATGTAGCTAAATTTTAAGGTCTCTAAAGCTTAGATAAGCTTATGGGAGCTTATATGATTCTATTCAGTCCATCATGAGAGCTTAAATCCTATCAAACAACCATGGAGATCAAACAGTGACAATTGAAAATTTGCATAAACAAATTGAGCTTAGAAAACTTGCATTTATTGATGAAAATAACTTAACAATACATGGAATTGAATTCTACAACTGCTTAAAAGCTTGTGATTACACTAAAAATACTTAAATTACTTCTACGATTACACTTCCTAAGAAAAAAAAACTAGACTCCCCTTCTTCTTGCATCTCTCCTCCTTTTATAGCTGCAATTTAGGGTTCCTCCCATCACTCTGAGCAAATCCCACCATGCCTTGATCAATTTGGTCCACTAACGAGCTTACACGTGGATTTGGCGCCAAAATTATTCTCTTCAAATTGAACCTGATAACGTGCAAATGGGGGGTGCATTAATTGTGGAGGTGAGGGGTAGGTGTAGGGAGGTGGGTTTGTGATGATTGCTGCAAGTTGGGGGGGGGGGATGGTGGTAGCAAAACCAGGGGCTGGCATGGTGGTATTGAGGTGGGAGGGAAAGAAGAAGGGTGGTTTGGTGTTTGACTGGTATTGACCGGTCAATGTTGACCCGGGTCAAAGTTGGGTGTGGACTGGGCTGAGGTAACAATGGGCTTGGGTGGGCTAATGTTTGGATTGGACTTGTGTTTTGGTTTTTGGCTTAGTTTTGGATCCGGTTTGGTTTTTAAGCTAAGAATAATCACAAGGACTAAATGTGTAATTTTAGGAAAGTTAAGGGACTGGATTTGGCATTTTCTTAGAGTATTTCAAAGGTTGTATAATGCCAATAATGAATAGTGTGAGGTTTTATTTTTGAATTTTTCATTATTAAAAACCCCAGGGACTAAATCTGTCAACTTCCCAAACTTCAGGGACCTGCTATGAAACTTTTCCAAAATTCACATAAGGACCATTCCTGCATTTAAACATTAGTATAAGGACCACAAGTATTATTTTAAACCTCAGGGACCAAATCTGCCAATTTTACAAACTCCAGGGACCTGTTTTGCCAATTTTGGATTTTGAGGGGTAAAAGTGTAAATTTCTCAAATTTTATCACCCAAGGACTTATTTTGAATATATTTTGACTTTTCTTTGCCTTGGGATGATTTTTCTTTCATTTTAAACTTCCAGGGACTAGATTTGACAATTTTTTAAAGTTGAGGGACTGAAACTGCCAATTATGCAAACTTTATGTGTTTTTCATCTGTTTTTGGTATTTTTGCATTTGAAACATGTAAAACACTTTCCTGGGATATTTTCACTATTTTGATTCATTATTGAGTGTTTTTGGATGTTTTGGCAGTTCAGAATTGGTAAAAATGATGAGTATTTACACACTCATCAACCACACTAGTACAAACAAAAACACGAAGAAATAAGATAGACTAAAGAAAACCTAAAAATAAAAATAAAATCTCACTAGAAAGGAATCTAGCAAGTAGACCTAATAAAAAGAGATTCTAACCTAGATAATAACTATTCCCCGGGCTGCGGCGCCAAAAACTTGATACGTGGGAATCGCACCAGGCTTTACCTCTCAAGGGATCTCGAGAAGCTTACAACCCCCACCAGGCAGTGTACCTGATCCTTGTAGTATAGTATAGTGACAAGTACCGGGGGATTGATCGTTCAGCTAGGAATAGTGTCGCTAGGATTAGAAAACCTAAATACTAGTTCTAAAGATGAAGGATGATTATTTTTGTATTTTTATTTTTTTTAGAAAGCAAGTAAATATCTCGGGTTTGAAGGATTTGGGCGGAATTAGTTGCTAATCAACTAACCCAATACTAAAGATGCAATCAAAATAAAATACTGGAAATGAAAATAAACTAAATTAACTAAGGTTGTGAGCAATAAGTGGAGAAGTGGTGTTTACTTAGATTTCACTACTCCCTAGATATCTTTTACACGTTAATTACTTATTATAGTTACGTGGATGACAGATTGTATTCCTTAATACCATTCATGGGGTGGCGCACTTAATTCCCCAATCCTATGAGTGCCTACTTCACTCCTATGTCGAGCCGGCTAAGAAGCTCCTAACATGGGATCATTAGAATTTACTCATGCATTAAATACAATCAATAAAACCTAGTGCACGTCAGTTCATGTTTCCTAAGACGTTCAAGCATGTTACCAATTGAAGATCTGCCAGTTTTCTTAAGCCTAACATCGAAATCATTCATCCAATACAACCATAAACAAGTAATGAACACATAATTAACATCTAGGTTTCATTAGATCTAAGCAAACACAAGATAGATCTAGCCTATCATGATGGAATTAAGACAAGAACAAGATATAGACAACCAACACATAGACATATTGATTGAATTAAAAGAATACTTATCTCAATTACACATGAAAGGGTTCAAGGGCTGAGAACCCTTGAAAAACCTGTAAAATTCGTACTAAGTTCGGCCTTAAGGTTTCTCCAAAACTTCTCTTTTTTTTTAATGAAAATTAGAAAACTATATATAGGAAATTGAGGCTGACGGCGTCAAGACAAAATTGGTGACGCCGTCATCTCGCCGCCAATATACTCCTCGGACTGCCTTGATCTACTTTTGACGCCGTCACGTTATAGCATTTTTCCAGGCCGTCACGTATTTTACTCTTGACGCTCTACCTTGTGACGCCTTCAATTCTGTACTGGGCCGTCATGAAAATTACTCTTGACGCCGTCACCTACTGTTCCCAGCAAGGAAAATTAAATCTTTGGCATTTTCTTAACTTTTATGCTCCAAAAATGTCCGAATTGCTTCCTTTTCCAGATTTCTCTCCCAAAGTACCTAAAATCACAAAAGGAACGATTTAGGGCAATATTTGATCAAATAAATTCAATTCCGGGCTTAAATGACCCCCTAAAAACGGTTCATTTTTCACCTCATCAAATTATTACATTACATCATTTATTCCATTACGTCGCTTATATTATTCACATAACATTTCATTACGTCCTACCAAACTATTAATACAAAACTTGGACACGACTTCAAGACTTAGTTTAGGCTAAACCTTGAGAGAGTGAAGATCTTGTGATGAAACTGCTAAGAAAGAAACACCGTTAGTCTCACCACAGAAGAGGGACTTCCGCGGTCAACCTCGGGCGTGAGAGTAAGTACCAGACAGAGAGATAAAATGCGTAGTTAATTATGAGAGAGAGAATGTTGTATGTTACCCAAAGGTGAGAATCTTTCCTCTTTATATAGTTGAGGCATACTTGTCCTTTTCGACCATTTGCACGTATTTCTAGGAGTGGTGCACCTCCTTTGTTGTTCGGTTTATCCCACTATCTTGTACCCTATGTACTTTTTGTCTCTTGGCAGCTATATGGTAGCTGGCAGTACTATTGGGTTGATCCGTGACATGAGTTAGTCCGGATGTAAATCTTGCCTGCGACTTGTTACATTTGGCCGTGGGTTTTCGGGCCTAGGTAGTTGGGCCTGGCCCGGTTCTCATGGCTTTATGTCTGGCCTAGTAAATTAGGCCATCCCTTGTTATGAAATGTGTCCCGCAGTTGTGCCCCAGGGTCGCGGGATGCTTTAAAGAAGTGTTGTAATGCGGTCCCTTTTTGCCCTGGTCTGGGTTGGTTTAGTTTGGGGCGGACCCGACCTATTATTCTTGGGTCCAGGGATGCTATACGTGATCAAGTCCCCCAGTCTAGTATACTTGTGATCTGAAAAATGGGCGTTCTAGACTTTTCATCAAACCGCGGCTGGAAGGATCCGTGGTATCCATACGTCGTGTTGCTGACTAGATTCTCCACTTTATGCCAGCTAGCGTTGGTATTCGCAAAACGCTTTTTACCCACTCATTTACTGACTGATGTGACTGTTTGACGGCTGTCCGTTCGTTTTCTGCGATGATCACGACCGTTCGTTTGGGATGATCTCCACCGTTTGACACGTATGGTGGACACGTGTCGCCTTTTCATCCTTCAGATCTGTGCGAGTTGGTAATTATAAATACCCAATGATCCCCCATTGTAACATTTTTCACACACTATTTGCAATTTTACCTCTTTCTAAAAAAATTCACTGCTTCTTTGGTTCAGGTGGGTTTTGCCGTCTTCATCTTTCTTGTCATTTTGATCTCCGGTCTAGTTTTTCAGGTTAGGTTTTCTCTTTCTTTGTTTTTGCTCCCAGTTGTCAGTTCTAGCGGCGTGTAGGATTAGTCACTTTGAGTCCATGGGGGAACCCCTACCGTGTCGTTGTTTAGGAAGTTTTATTATGCCGGTGTTCATAACAGTTGGATGACCGTGGAGAAACGACGGGGACCCAAGTCGTTGCAGTTTCCTGTTTGCTATACCGCGGTCTTGGACTCGGTTAAGCACTGGAAAGACCATTTCTTTTTTGTCAAGCGAACTATCTTTCCCATAGCGGTTTGATGGATCTAAACACCTTGAACTTGTGTTAGATTGATACTTTGAGTTATATCACTAAGTATGCCGAATCTACTTAGTAACACTTAGAAGTTTGATTGTGAGTAAGACAGTTGTATAAGAACAATGTATATAAACAAACTATTAGCTCCAATATTATTAATGATAATAATACGAGTGATCTTGATATCACTAGGGTTACACCTTGAAGCTCTAGAAACATATATCAAACCTTTAACCTAGGATCTCCTTTTATAGCACAAGGAGTCCTCTTCTACAAGATAAGTATAAAGCTAATAGAATAAGATATACACAAGATCTATTCTATATTTATCTAAACACGTTTCCTAACAGTTATCTAATAAGCAGTGGTAATATATGTTCTTGCAGTGGTAATGAGTTTCCACTGCAAGTACAATCTTCTGCAGTTGTAACATCTTCTCTTAGCCGTGGTAACTGTTAGTATAATTCCCAACAATCCTCCCCTAACTTATGATTAATACATAAATCAATAAGTTTCTTCAAGTATTCAGTAAACATGAGGATATGAGAATTCTTCCAAACACTTATCTTCTTCTTCTTAACTCTTTATCAGCTCTCACACTTTGATCATAAATCCTTTGTAGCAAATCATCTATGACTTCAGTTCTTTCCCAGCACCTAAGCTTCTCAGACAACATCACTGTCAATACTCTAGCTCTCAATGGATATTCTTTCTCAGCCAGTATAAAGACATCAACTCCATCTTGAGTAGAAACATGATGCACAGAACTTGAATCATAGAATTTCCACAAAGTTCTCGTACCATGAGCTTCAAATCTCCTATATCTATCACTTGGATCAGGTTCATATAATCTTCAGAAGTGAACCCATAACTCCTTAGCCTTGACATCAACAAGTTCATCCTTCTTAAACTGATCTTGAGCAATCCTCCATAAAGTATCCAAGTCTTCTCTATCACAAGATCTAACAACGTCTTCAAAATCTTTGCAAATGCTTGTGACACTTCCAGTTCTGATGATCTTCCAAGCTACACCAAAACTATCAAAAAAGATCTCCCAACCAACAACTGGATATTTTGCTTATAGAGGTTCAGTATTAAGTACATCAGTCTCTATGAACAACATGTTTGTAACTTGCTCTTCTGTCAACTTGCTAGGACCCTCTTCTGCTTGAGATGATTCCTGAGTCTTCAATTTCTTTGCATCTTTTGATCCAAGACTCACTCCAGACCTTTTTGTCTTCATAATTATAGGTTCTTGATCCATTGGAATGAATTTACTATCTTGTCTTTTGATTCTGTAGTAAATACCTTCAATTTGATCATGTGACATTCCTTTGAATTGAGCCATCTTCATATTACCAACATGGCAACAAAAAGTCTTCATCTCAGCAATGATCTGTGCCTTTGTAAGCTTTCTTGGCTTCTTTTGACCTTTTCTAACATCCACAATGATTTCATCAAGAGCCTATTGATTCTTCATTTGAATGAAATCTTTAAGTTGAGCAGACTTTTGGTCTTCATTCAAGGTTGTATTTGCAATAAGTTCAATGGCCTTCTTCCTGATTATTTGATCATTAATAATCAAGTAGTCAATCTCTTCTTCTGTAGGCACATAAGTGAACAATGGAGGTTTCTCATGTATGACAGTTGGTGAAACACTTGAAATTGGTTCAGCCATAACAGCTTCAAGTTTATCCAACCTCTTTGCTTCCATAAAACTAGCAACTTCATCTTCCTCTAGCTTTCTCTTTCTTTCATTTTCTGCTGCTTGCTGTTGCTCTGCCAATCTTGCATCAAAATTAATTTGAGCTTGTTCTTTCATAGAAATCTTTCTTGTAAGCTCTTGTTCTGAACAAGTCACAATAGCTTTTCCTTTGACTGATCTTATTCTGGCAGCTTCTTCCTCTACAGTGGTAATTTCTTGAGTAGCAGTGGGAACTTTTTCACTTGCAGTGGTAATTGGTTAATCAGTGGGAACTTGTTCTGCTTCAGTGGAAATTGGTTGAGCAGTTCCAACTAAATCATCAAAGTTAAAACCAGCATCAGCATCCATATCTTGAAAATCCAAGTTCCTCCCCTCAGTCTCAGCTACATCATCTTTTGCTTGAGCATTATCAGAATCAGTGAGCTCAGCAAACTCTTTTTCAAAATTTTTACTCCTCCCCTTAAGCTCTGCATCTATTTTCCTCCCTTGTTTGGAAGAATCTCCCAAAACTTTAGTAGAACTTGCAGAAAACTCATCCTGAGGTGAAGATGATGAAGATAACACAACTTTAGCAGATCTTTTCTTCTTGAGATTCTCAACTTCATTCTGCAATCTTTGAATATCATCCTTCAATTGATTCAGCTATGTGGCATGTTGTTCTTTGGTCTGTGCCAGATCTTTCTCTAGAGCTTGAACCTGCTTGACTAATTTGGTACAAATGTCCATCAATTCAGGTAGTTGCACACTGCCTTCATGACTTCCAACTATGTAACCTGTTGGGAGAGGTGAATCATGAGGCATGGATTTAGGCTCTTCCCTAGTTGGACTAGGATTAAGCCTTGAACCACCACTGCTTGTTCCTAAACCAAAAGGTTCAGCAACATGCAATGTTAAGATGAGAGAAGTTGGCTGTTTAGACCTTCTCTCACAAGTGTGAATTATAGCAGGGGTATGGTGAATTGGTGGCACAACAATATTGGGTGTGTTATAGGATACAACTGGAATGGTTGCATCTTCACCCTGTACTTGAGCAATTTTAGCAAGCATTTGAGGAAAAAGTGGATGAACCTCCCCATTCCAAAGATCTGAAGCCTTACACATGTTTTGAAAAACTTTTGGCTTAAGACTGGAAGGTTCATAAATTCTATTGTGAGGGTGCAGTTGAAACTCATTTAACACTGCTTGCACAAACCTTGGATACATCAAAAATTTATATTGACTCTTTACATTGCCTTTCATATTATTGAAAATAAACTTTGAAAAATTAAAAGTCCTATCAGTTGCCAAACAAACCAAAGGATAAGCCATGGTTGATGCAAATTGTTCATAAGAAGTTTTCTTAGGACTTAGGCAATGTAAAAGAGTGTGAATTAAAAATCTCCAATGGGGACAAAAACATCCTTTTCTAAAAGTAACTTTTTGTTCAGATGTATCATACCCCATTAAAGCAATAATAGTGAAAATTTATGAATTAGGTAATGTGATGATACCATTGAGATCATCCAATTGGAGAATTCTCCTCAAGGATGACTCAGTAACATCAATAGTTACCCCATCCACTGTGGCTCTTAGAGCATCCACAGATTCATGTGTGTCTCCCTGTTCAAGAGTTATGGACTCCACAGTGTTCCAGAACTGTTTGATATGAGAGACATAGATTGTGGGATTAATAGTTAAGGCATACCTTATATGAGTTGTGTTTAGAAAATCCACAATCTGATGAAAAACAGGGCCACTCTTCTCGTTTGACTTTTGTAAGTAGGCCACTTGGTTGTGTTCCTCGACAAATTTTAGAATCACCATGATATTTGTGAAAAAGAGAATAAAAGTGTTAGTAATCAAGATAAAAAGCAAGCCTTATGATGATCAATTTATACTAATAGGGTTTGAGGAGGTTCCGCAATGTGAATTATCTTTAGAAAGAATTATCTTTGGAAGAAGAATAATTTATAATAAGTAAGTAGTTAATTCACAAAAAAATTCGGTTATTTTTACAACGGCTAGTAAAAAATGGATTACTGACACAATAGTTGTAACGGCTTGTTCATCAGTGGAAAAATTACTCTTGCAGTGGTAACTAATGAACTAGCAGTGGTAAAATTTTCACAACATATCAAAGAGCAGTGGTGAATCAAACATGTAAATTTGCTGCTCTTATCATAGTTTTTAGCAAACTACCAGCTATCAATGGATTTGATATGTCTTTACCATGAGCCGTTTGCTATGGACTAGCCAACTCTTGATCACTTGGAGTATGGTGAGCTGATGACCTAGTTTTTGGTAAACTATCAACCATAAACGGATTTGATAAGTCTTTACCAGTAGCCGTTTGCTCTGGACTAGTTGATTCTTATGTTGATTAGATATGGTGAATCAATAACCATTTGTTGTGTGTCTATGATACACACCTTATTACTCCAATGACTCCAATAGTATGGGTTGTATGCTGCAAACCAAAGTAACTTTCAACTTAACCCATAAAGATTAACCCAAAGTAACTTTTTAACCAAGTTAATATTCACAAAAATATCTTCCAAAAGTCAACCCGATAGTAACCAAATTTACTCCTCCAACCTACCAAAACAGGTAAGAGTAAATATTCTTCATTAATTAGAATTCGACCTTGACTTTGCTTATAAAAGGGGGCTCAAAACTTTTATCTCTCATCAACAAACAACTTCAACAACACAAACCCTTAATCAACACAATGAGCTGGTTCCCAATAGTCTACATATCTTCTGATGATTCATCTGATGAGGAAATCAACTATTGTTCAAACTCAGAGGATCTTTCAACAGGATGGAGTGATTACTTCCCACCAAGTGCAACCACTTCCACAACATCCAACAAGCCATCCAAAAAGACTGAAGCTTCTCCTGCTCCATCTTTGGAGTTCTATTCTAGTTCTTCCTCTGATGATGATAATGATCCAACCTTTGATCTTTCCAAAGAGCTTCCAAAGGCCCTCACCACAGCATTGAAGACTGCCATAAGCAACATGAAGTTCTGGGACTTGCTTGTCCAAGGAAACAAGTCTCTTTTGATGACAAGAGAAAGAAAGCTTCCAAAGGCAAGCATGACTATGAAGGAAAAGGAAAGAAACCCATGGAGTAGGTGTTAGGTTGTAGGTTTATGTCTTTTGTGATGGTTTTCTGTGTTGGTGACAATGTTTTCTGAATGGATGTGATGTACTCTCTTTTATTCAATAAAAGTACTCTTTGTTCTTTCTATTATCACCAAACTTTCCACTGTTGTATGTTAATTTCCATTGTGCTCTTGATAACTCTGCATACAAATTAGTAGAAAACCATACATACAATACAAACAATATTAGTACCTAAAGCCTATCCTGCAACACTGAAAAGTATTAGACATCAAAGATTTATGGATTTAGCATTCCAATACCTGTTTCCAAGTATTGAAACCTACCCACATCAAGCCCTTTTGTTAATAAATCAGCTTAATTGTCATCAGTATGGATTTTGACAACATTAATAAGCTTTTTCTCAAAACAATCTCTAATAAAGTGATGTCTAATTTCAATATGTTTAGTTTTAATGTGTTGCACATGATTTTTAATAATGCATATGGTACTACTATTGTCTATATAGATAATGGTGTTCATGAAATTGTACCCATAATCCAATAATTGATTCTGAAGCCAAAGGATCAGAGCACAACAACTAGCAGCTGCAACATATTCTGCTTCAGTGGTTGAAGTAGCAACCATAGTTTGCTTTTTGCACTGCCATGACACCAATCTACATCCAAGAAATTGACATCCTCCAGTAGTGGATCTTCTATCCAAACTTGCACCAGCATAGTCACTATCTGAGTATGTGATCAATTCCATTGGAGAGTCTCTTGGATACCAAAATCCTAGATTAGGATAATTCTTCAAATACCTAAAAATCTTTTCCACTGCTGTCATATGTGATGTATTTGGAGTCACTTGAAATCTTGCACAAGCACATACAACAAACGTAATGTCTGGCCTTGATGAAGTAAGATACATCAAAGAACCAATCATAGATCTGTAAGTGTGAACATCAACATTAGCACCACTAGCATTCTTCAACAATAGGTGAGTGGTCTTGTCAGCAGTGGTATTTGAAGGTTTTGCATTAGTAAACTTGAACTTCCTAATGATCTCAGTCACATATTTGTCTTGACTGATAACGATGCCTTCTTTACTCTGTTGTACTTGCAGCCCCAAAAAGAATGTAAGTTCTCCCATAGAACTCATTTGAAATTCATCCTTCATCAGCTTCTCAAACTCTTTGCACATCTCTTGTTTAGTAGACCCAAAGATAATATCATCAACATATACTTGCACAAGTAGAATATCACCCTTGTCTTTCTTGATGAACAAAGTTTGATCAATCTTGCCTCTATGAAACCCATTATTCAACAAATAATTAGCTAAGGTTTCATACCACTTCCTTGGAGCCTGATGTAACCCATAAAGAGCCTTAACCACTTTATATACTTTATTTGGGTGTTGAGGATCTTCAAAGCCTGGAGGTTGAGAGACATATACCTCCTCATCAATAGTACCATACAGAAAGGCACTCTTAACATCCATTTGATAGACTGTAAATCCCATAAATGATGCATAGGCTAAAAACAATCTAATAGCCTCAATCCTTGCAACAGGAGCAAACACTTCTTCATAATCAATACCCTCCTCTTGAGTGTATCCTTGAGCAACCAATCTAGCTTTGTTCCTGATTACAATACCTCTTTCATCTTTCTTGTTTCTGAAAACCCATTTAGTACCAATGACCTTCATACCATCAGGCAAATCACAAAGAACCCAAACTTTTTGAAGTTTAAACTGCAGCAACTTTTCTTGCATAGCTTCAACCCAGCTAGATTCTCCTAGAGCCATATACACATTCTTAGGCTCCACTTGTGAGAGAAAATAGAAAAACAAACACTCATTCTTCTTACTATATTTCTTGGACTCATACACTTTACTTATGAACCCATGAATATCATCTTTCTTTGTCTGTCTTCTAGTCTTCACACCTGATTGAAGTTCACCAATAACATTATCAAGTGGATGCACTTTGTGAATTGAAGACTGTGATGTGCTAGGAATATCATATGTTGTAGGCATGTTTGAGATCTCTACATCATCACTTGGTGATTCCTGAGAAGTATGTTCCACATTTGGGCTGACAGTGGAAACTTCTGGTCTAGCAGTGGGAATGGAGTTACCACTGCTAGTAGGAATATCTTTATTTACATTAAAATTCACACCATCTGCATCACTTGTCTTTTCAGAATTATCAACAAAGTCCCAAAGTGGCATAACAATTTGATCTTCATCATCTTTACAAGCTTCATCTTCATCAATGAATTCTTCTGAATCTTCAAGATCTTTGTCTCCAGTGCTTGAAGTGAGAGGAACATAATTCATTGTATTTGATAATGTTTCAAGATCAAATAGCCAATCTGGTCCTGAACCTGCCATGTTTGCTTTATTTTCAAGAAACCGAACATGCAAGTTCTCTTTAATCTTCTTTGTTCTTAAGTTATAGACTCTAAAAGCATTGTTAACCATAGAGTATCCAACAAATAATCCTTCATCAGACTTTTCTTCAAATTTACCCAGATGATCAATGGTATTGAGAATGGTAACATGACACCCAAATGGCCTCATAAACTCAAAAGTAGGAGGTCTTCCTCTGAACAACTCATAAGGTGTCTTGTTCTTTGTTTTGACCACTAAAACTCTGTTCTGAATGTAATAAGCAGTGTTAACTGCTTCAGCCCAAAAAGTCACTGGAAGCTTTGAATCAGCTAACATGGTTCTAGCAGCCACAATTAGTGTTCTGTTTCTTCTTTCTGCAACTCCATTTTGCTGAGGAGTTCTTGCAACACTAAATTCTCTTTTAATACCTTTGTCTCTGCAGAAATCATCCATAACTTTATTCTTGAACTCTGTCCCATTGTCACACCTGATGATCTTGATTTTCTTTTCATATTGATTTTCAACTTCAGTGATGAATGTCTTAAGGATGCCAGTGGTTTCATCCTTGGTTCTTAAAAAGAAAACCCATGTGAATCTACTAAAATCATCAGTCACAACAAGACAATACTTCTTCAAATTTATGCTGCTCACAGAAGTAGGACCAAACAAGTCCATATGCAGCATAAAGAGTGGATGATCAATAGAATTGAATGCTTTGGTCTTGCATGAAGCTCTGTGTTGTTTTCCTTTGAGACAGGCAACACAAGTTTGGTCATTTTCAAATCTTTTCTCTGGTGGACCTCTGACAAGTACATCTTTCATAATCTTGTTGATGGTCGTGAAGTTGACATGACCAAGTCTTCTATGCCAAAGCATTGATTCATCCAAAGTGGATTTAGCAAGTAAGCAAGTAATATCATTATTAGCCACTATGTTCTTCATGTCAATGCTATACAGATGACCTTTTCTAGGGATTTTAAGCAAAATGTCACTTTCATCAGGAAGCTTATAATCCTTAGATAAGATATAGCATTCATCTTCTGTGAATAGAACTCTATGCTTCTTGTCACACATTTGTGACACACTAAAGAGGTTGTACTTGAGTTCTTTCACATACTGCACATCTTCAAAATCAATGTTTCCAGCCTTGATTGTTCCTTTGCCAGAAACTTTGCCACCAATTCCCCCTCCAAAGCTGACAAATTGTCCATCATAAGGTTGAAAGTCTGAAAGATAGGACTTATTGCCAGTCATGTACCTGGAACATCCACTGTCTGAGTATCCTTGATCATTTGTAGTCTTTGAATGTCCCTGCACACAAAATAAAGGAATTAGTTCCTTTTGGGGACCCAAGCCACAAATGACTTGGATCTGCCTCGTGTATCAATATAATTATATCTATCAAAGGTCATTGATACACCATTGGGATTGTTTGAGGTGATGGTTCCTTTTGGTTTCCATTCCCAACGTGCTGAGGCCTTAACAACATTTCCCATATTTACCCTTTTCTTGTTAACAGACCCACCAGTGGTAACCTTTGGCCTTGCAGTGGTAACTGCTGGCTTAGCAGTGGAAACTGCTGGTTTTGAAACTTTGGGTACCCACTTCTGATTATTGTTAACTTTCTTTTCAAAATTGGTCTTTTTCCCTGTTTGAGTAGATTTAACAAAAGTAGTAACAGGGGGCTTAGGGTAAACTCTGTTTTTATTTCTGGCAGTGGCAACTGCTAGTCTAGCAGTGGAAACTGCTGGTCTAGCAGTGGAAACTGCTGGTCTAGCAGTGGAAATTGGATTAATGCCAGAATGAAGCAAAACAGACCTGGGAATCATCTTGCTAAGTGGATTTGGGTGAGTTAAGTTATTAGCATTTTGTCCATTCACCCTAGTATTCCCAAACACTCCCCTTTTTCCCAAGTGGTAGGTACAGCTATAAGACAAATGATCAACGCTACCACATATATGACAGGGTTTGTTATTGAACACAAAATCACTACCAAATTGCCTAGATTTAACATGATTCCAACTCCTCATATTACCCCTAGGAGTTGGTGACCTATTTCTGTACATCTCTGCATATCTAGTAGTGGGCCTAGTGAAATTATGTTGTGACCTAGGCTTCTCTTTGACTACATCAGGAATACTTCTTTTAACCTCCACTTTAACATTCTCAGGAACACTAGGTTTAGACTCAACATTTAAATTTTCATCTTTAAGAGATGAGTCACTAGCACTATCAAATATATCAACCTCAACCTGAACCTTTTCAATTTCAACTGGTTTAACAAGAGGTCATAGGTGGTTCTTGGAATTCCTCTAATCCTGTGTGAGCTAAGTCAATGCCAGGAGGTGATGGAACACCTCTTAGAGGTGGTGGAACTGTTTTGTATCCAATTCCTGATTTGGCTTTGCTCACAACTTGGGCTTCCCAAATTTTGTCAATACACTTGGATTGATGATCCAGTGTTTGCTTAGTAATCATTATATTCTCACTAGCCATCTTAACCATTTCTAGTTCTTCTCTAAGAACCTTATTAACAGCAACCTGATAATCTAAGTCTCTTCTTAATACTGCAATATCATCATTGAACTTAGATTCATTTGCCCTATAATGCTCTAATTGAGTTTCTAAAACACCTAGGCCTCTTTTATGATTTGCTAAGTTATAATTAGTATGAGTTAACTCTAGGCATTGTTCATTAAATTGTGCTTTAATTTTCTCATACTCTTTTAAGGCCTTACAAGATTTAAAACAAGCATTATCAATTTGTACCTCAGAGTCAGAAAAAGCCATTTGTGCAAGCTCAGTAGCAACCATTGCAGACTCTGAATCATCTTCCTCATCCTTGGTCATAAAGCTCCAATCAAAGCTCACTCCATCAATAGCCAATAGCCCATTTGGCTCATCAGTAGTAGGTTCCTTCTTCTTGTCCTGCTTATACCAAGTTGACCTGTTGTCAGATTTCCTTGGCTTCCTGCACTCCCTGGCAAAGTGCCCCTTCTTATGACAATTATAGCACTCCACCTTCTTTTTGTCAAAACCTACTGTTTCATTGCCACTGATGTTGATCTTTCTTCCAGTCTTCTTCCAAAACTTCTCCTTAAGCTTAGTAAAGCCACTTGCCATTTAATGTCCATCTCCTCCATATCATCCTCTTCAATTTGATCCAAATCCTCATGATTGAGAATTGAACCACTCACTTGACTTGATATGAAGGCATAAAAAGTAGTATCACTAAGTCCTGCAATCTGTCTCTTTGAGCTACCAGTGGAAACACTTCCACTACCAGTGGAAACAACAATGTTAGCACTGTCATCATCACTATCACTTTCTTCATCTGAACTATCATCAAGAGATGATGATATGAGTGCTACACTTCCTGAACTTGAGCTTATTTTGCCAGCTTTCTTCAATCTTTGTTCAATAACCTTGAAGTTATTGTACAAATCATTAAGTTTCATGGTCTCCAAATCTGGCTTATCTTCCCACACAGCAACATTGGTTCCAAACTCAGAGGGTAAGCTTCTTAAGAACTTTAGATTGAGGTCTTCCCTTTCCACCTCAATTCCAAAAACAGTGAGTTGAGTAACAATCTTTTGTAGCCTTGTGAAGATGCTATCAATAGATTCATTACTTGTTGAACCAAAGTTTTCATAAGTCTGCTTCAGCAGGGTCTTTTGAGTCTTCTTGGTGGAATCATTACCACCAAAAACATTACAGATCTCATCAAAAAGAGTCTTTACAGTCTTGTACTTGCCGAATGCTAGAACTTGGTCTCTGGGAAGTGTCATCAACAACAAACCTCTGGCCTTCAGATCATTCTTCAGCTGAAGTCTTTCATCATTAGTAACAGGTCCAGTGTTGACCTTAATTACTTCCTTGCCATTAAACATCTCTGATGTAGAACTTGGTTTGAAAGGATTTCCAACCATAATGATCTCCCAGAGTGTGTAGTCTTGGACCATAAAGAATTGTTCGATCATTAGCCTCCACATCTCAAAGTCATTCAACTTAAGCTTTGGAAGCTTAGCAGCAATGTTTGAGTTACTGGTTTCTGTCTCCATTGATTCTTCTGAGTGAACTAGAGTCTTCTAAATCAAAGTATCAAAGCTTGGCTCTGATACCACTTGATGGATCTAAACACCTTGAACTTGTGTTAGATTGATACTTTGAGTTATATCACTAAGTATGCGGAATCTACTTAGTAACACTTAGAAGTTTGATTGTGAGTAAGACAGTTGTATAAGAACAATGTATGTAAACAAACTATTAGCTCCAATATTATTAATGATAATAATACGAGTGATCTTGATATCACTAGGGTTACACCTTGAAGCTCTAGAAACATATATCAAAGCTTTAACCTAGGATCTCCTTTTATAGCACAAGGAGTTCTCTTCTACAAGATAAGTATAAAGCTAATAGAATAAGATATACACAAGATGTATTCTATATTTATCTAAACACGTTTCCTAACAGTTATCTAATAAGCAGTGGTAATATATGTTCTTGCAGTGGTAATGAGTTTCCACTGCAAGTATAATCTTCTGCAGTTGTAACATCTTCTCTTTGCCATGGTAACTGTTACTATAATTCCCAACACGGTTCCTTGGTTTGATAAAGTTTATGTGGATCGCGACCCTCCCCCGTTGGACGCGGATGTGGACCAAGAGCTTTTACGGCTCCTGAATACCAAGAGGGCCCCCTTCCAAAAGTATCCTGACGTCTTTTTGAATGTTATTGGGTTAAGTCAGACTTGGGATGACGATACCAGTCGCCCAACCTTTCTGCGGGACGATGAAATGGGTGGGTGTTCTAAAAGATTTTTTTTATGTGCGGTGATACATGCAATTTTAATGTATAACTGCGTCTGACTGTTTGTCCCTTTTTTTTCGCAGAGATGGATTTGTTTTCATTTATCAATCAGACTGATCCCTTCAAAGTTGCTACCGGGGAAAGGACTCTTCTGGAAGGGGAGAAGACTCTGAGGGAGGAAACTGTTTTAGGAGTCGCGCAGCCTTCTGAGAATATAGTCCGGTTGGTTGAGCACACCGTGGTTCAGGGGGTGGGAGATGTGAAGGCGAGGAAGAAAGTTGGGAAAAGGAAGGTCACTATCGATGTTCCACAGAATGTCGCCAGAAAAAAGATTTCTTCTTTGGCTCTGAAGGAGGCCGCGGCTGGGTCTGGTAAGCTTTCCTTCCCCCTTCTTTCTCTTTTCTTTTTTTGCATATATTCCCCTTCTCTTTTTTTTCTTAAAAATATTATCATTATTTTCTTAGGTTCTGCATCCGAAGACATTTCCCCTGCCTTCCAAGAGTTGCAGGATGAGTCCACAGAGGGTTTGGAGCGCAGCGGTCCTCATACTGATGCTAATATTATGAAGAATGTTACTGTTCTCTCTTCTGATTCCAATGTCCCTCATCCCCCTCCCTCGGGGGAGATGCCTGCTGAGAGCTCTGCCCCTACTGTTGAGGAGTCTTCTCACCATGGTTCCGGGACCATGTTTGTTGATGAGGTCGCGGCTGGCAATGTTCAGGAGGAGTCTGACCCCGTTGATGTCCCTAAGGATGGTCCTACGGGTTCCAGTGATTTCTACCAATCTTTGTCCGTTGATACTGCTGAAGCATCTTCTGCTTATGTGCCCAAGTAGCTTGCGACTAATGGTTTCAAAATGGACGACCCTTGGATCTGTCGGAGTCTTGTTGACAATCTTCCATCTCCAGGGTATGTTTCTATTCTCAGGAATATGGATGCAAAGGACCTTCTTGATCGTCACTATCTTCTTACTGCTCAAAAGATTGGGACCGACTCAGAGATCAGGCTGCGGTTTGAGTATGAGCTCCAACAGAATCATAAGCTTGACAAGAAGCTGGAGAGGAGGGAGAAGCAGCTTGGCCATCTCAGGGCCCGTATTGAGGAGCTTGAGGGCGGATCTTCTCAATTTGAGGAGCTTCGAGAACGGGTATCTGAGCTTGAGTCAGCCTCGGTGGAGAAGGATAAAGAGTTGGCTGAATTGAGGTTTAAGAATCAGGAGCTTGAGTCTTTGAACAAGGGTTTGTCAGAGAAAGTGATTGGATTGGAGATAGTTTGTGGTACTCTGCAGGATTAGGTCAAGGGTGAAGAATACTTGGTAAAGCAGTTTGAGAAGAAGGAGGAGGCTGTGAAGGCTAGCTTTAAGGAACAGATAGCCGGGCTGGGTGCTAAGTTGGACGCGCTAAATGAGGTATTTGACACAGAGCTTATTCCCAAGTAATTGATGGCGCTTGAGAGCAGGAGATGGGTTATAGGTCATGGGTTCCATCAGGCTTTTAACAAGTTTAAAAAGTGTCCGGAGTTAAAGGTTCGCTTGGGAGGCTGCATTTCTGCCGCCATAGCAGAGGGGTTGTGCTAAGGCTTGGAGGCTGGGGTTGTTCATGGGGCAAACGGGGTTGCAATTGATCAGATAGAGGCTTACAAACTAGACGCCAAAGAGCAATATCATGACGCGGTTGTCAGGTTGTCCCATGTACCTAGCTCTAGTGAGGTTAATTTTGGACCTCTTGTTGTGGAGGAGCGCCTTCTTCCAGAGATTCTCCTAAGGGATGCTACTTCTCGGCCACAGGCCATAGCAGCCTATAAGGAGGCCAAGAACAAGAAGTACGGCAAGGACTTCGATTTTAGTGGAACGCAGCCGCGTCCTTCTTTGAAGCCTACTCCTGCTCAGACTGCCCCGGATTCTAGTGCCACGGCTTCTACTTCCTCTCCGACTGTGACTATTTCAGAGCCTAATCAATCCGCACCTATCACTGAGCCGCGAGGAGATGGGGATGGTCAGGAGGATGATATGTTTGATACCACCATTCTTGGCAAGATTGATCCGAAGGAGTTCTCCTGAGGTGGATGCTTAGTGGTTCCCTGGGCGGTATTTTAACTATACCGACCCTTATCTTATTCTGATGAAGCTTTGTAATTTGATGCTGTTTGCGGGCGGTATTTTGACTATACCGGCCCTAGTCATGGTGATATTGGCTGTACTTTTTCATTTTGGTCCGGATATGTGTATCCATTGAGAAGTGTACTCTAACGATATAACTTGTTTTATTAATATTATCATTTGTTTTGCCGAATTTATGGGTTACCAGGCTTGTTTTACTATCGTGGTGTGTCCAAACTTGGTGTTCGGGGATAGTTTTGTTTGGTCAATGGGCTTGCAATACCACTTATATGCCTTAGTTTTTTTTTTTTTTTTTTTTTTTTTTTTTTTAATTTTTCACGCTGGGTTTGCAATACCACTTATGCATCTATGACTATCCGTGCGTGTTCGTACTTGGTTTTTCAGGGGATAGCTATGGTCAATGGGTTTGCAATACCACTTATATGCCCGAGATATATTATGCATGTATGTATAAATAAAATAAAGAAAATAGGGTGAAGTAACATTTGGAAATTTTGTGGAGCTGATCGGACTCCACGTTTCATTAATAAAAGGAAATACATAACGACATAAACTAAACTTATCTAATGATGAGCTCATGCTGCCGGGTAGAACCGCGGTCAGTCCACAAGAAGCACTTACATTTAATGGAGATCATATGTAGCATTTTTTCAAGTTCCTGACATTCCATGTCCGGGGAAGGTCTCGTCCCTCCTGGTCTCTGAGCTTGTACGATCCCTTTCCTAATGCTTCTGTAACTTCGTATGGCCCTTCCCATTTTGGACCCAACTTCCCGCTGCTTTCTGCATGGCTAGCATCATTGCTCCGGTACACAAAGTCACCGGGTTTGAAGGATGTGCCGCGGATCTTGGCGTTGTAATATTTCTTTGCTCCTTGCTTCTTCAATGGTCGTGACTTCTCATCTTTCCTCTGTGAGGTCTAGATTGACACGCAGGGCTTCATCATTTGTCACCGGGTTAAAGAGGGCACATCTTAGCGATGACATTCCTATTTCGACCGGGATTACCGCCTCCGTACCGTATGTCAAGGAAAATGGAGTATCTCCGTTGCTGGACTTTATCATGGTGCGGTGAGCCCATAACACGTGCGGTACTTCCTCTAGCCAGTCCCTTTTACCCTGCTCTATCCTTGCTTTGGTTCCTTCTCCTAGGCTCCTGTTTGCCCTTTCTACTAGACTGTTCGCCTGCGGGTGTTTGACATACGCGAACCGTTGTTTGATGTTGAGTTTCTCACACCAATCCTTGAAGGGGTTGTCTCTGAACTGCTTCCCATTATCTGATATGATTTCTCCTGGTAGGCCATATCTGTACACGATATTGTCCCAAACGAACTTTTTTACCTGGTTTCCGGTGATGGTCGCGAGAGGTTTGGCTTCGATCCATTTCGTGAAGTGGTCAATCCCCACTATCAAGTACTTCATTCTCCCTGGAGCTTTCGGGAAAGGGCCGCTGATGTCTAGGCCCCATTTGTAGAATGGCAAGGGAGAAGTGATAGCAACCAGGTTGTGCTGCGGGTTTCTGGGCACTGGCCTGTGAACTTGACAGTCCTGACATCTTTGGATAACTTCTCTTGCGTCCTTGTGCATGCTGGGCCAATAGTATCCGGATCGCAGAGCTTTTGCTACTATAGACCGCGATCCTGAATGCATGTTGCACGCCCCTTCGTGAATCTCTCTTATTACGTAGTTAGCTTGTAGCGGACTGACGCAATGGAGCCATGGTTCTAGGAATGATTTTCTAAAGAGAACCCCGTCGACAATGGATTATTGCCTTGCCTTTATCTTCAGCTTCCAGGCTTTCTTATCTTCTGCTGGCAATGTTCCATTTTGCAAATATTCAAAGAGCGGTGTCATCCATGTATCACCCTCTTCTTCTACCACGGGCATTACTTCTTTCTCCTTAATGGACTTTTCTATGAGGACCTCCACCAGCACTTGTTTGGTTAAATGAGCAAAGCTGGTGGAAGTGATTTTTCTTAACGCATCCGCTTGCTTGTTTTGGCTCCGGGGGACCTGACATATTGAGAATGTCCTGAAGCTTCCTATCAAAGCCCTTTTTTTCTCCAAGTATTGGACCATGGTTTCTTCCTTGGCTGTGTACGAGCCGTTGATCTGGTTTGCAACCAGCCATGAGTCCACATTCGCGGCTAGGTCCTGTACCCCCATTTGCTTTGCTATTCTTAATCCTGCTATTAGTGCCTCATATTCTGCTTCATTATTGGATGTTTGGAATTCGAAACGGAGTGTGTATGTGAACTCCATCTGTATACAGGTTCCATGGCTCTACATAGGGTAGTTCTTCTGTGGATGAATTTATTGCTGCGGTTTCTTCCTCTGGCACTTCTGCGATGAAGTCCGCTAAGATCTGCCCTATGATTGCTGTTCGCGGCCTGTAACTGATATCGTGCTCTCCTAATTCTGTGGCCCATTTCGTCATTCTGCCTGTTTTTTCCATTTGTGCCAATACCTGTTTGATTGGTTGGTCAGTGATGACAACGATTGGATGTGCTTGGAAATACCTTTTGAGTCTTCTGGCCACGTGGACCAGTGCTAGAACCATCTTTTCCATTGGGCTATAGTTTATCTCCGGACTTTGCAGAGCACGGCTGATCAAGTATACTGGCATTTGGCATGTTCCCCTTTCTGCTAGTAGTACGGCACTGATAGCTTCTCTGGTCGCGGACAGGTACATTATCAATTCTTCCTTTGGCCGGGGAGCAGTGAGAGTTGGGAGGTTGGCAATATGCCTCTTCATTTCTTTGAAGGCTGCCTCCGCTTCTGGTGTCCACTGTAAGCCGCTCTTCTTGATGCACTTTTTTAATGTTCGAAAGAACGGCAGTGATTTTTCCGCGGACTTTGATAGGAAGCGGTTGAGACTTGCCAGCTTTCCGTTTAGGGATTGAACTTCTTTCAAGGTTCTTGGGGATGGTAGTTGGGCGACAATCTGGGACTTCTCCGGACAAGCCCGAATTCCTTGTTTACTAATCAAATGTCCCAGGTACATACCCTCCTCTGCGCCAAAGGTGCATTTCTTTGGGTTCAATTTCATGTTGATCTTTTTGAGAGTTGCAAAGGTTTCCTCCACGTCCCTTAGTACTTCAGCCTCTGAGTGACTCTTTATACCCAGATCATCTACGTACACCTCCAAGTTTCTCCCAATCTGTTTTTGGAAAGCCGTGTCGACCAATCGCTGATATGTGGCCCTTGCATTTTTTAGACCAAATGGCATTTTTCGATAACAGAATATTCCTTGGCTTGTGTGGAAATCGGTTTTCTCTTCGTCTTCTACGGCCATCTGGATCTGGTGATACCCTTTGTACACGTCCAGGAAACATTTGAATGCATAGCCGCACAGTGATTCCATTTTCCAGTCGATCTCCGGTAGTGGGTAGCAATCCTTGGGGCAGGCTTTGTTTACGTCTTTGAAATCGACACACATTCTCCAACTCCCATCACTTTTTTTAACTAGGACCGGATTTGATAACTAGTCGTGGTAGTGGACTTCCCGCATGCTACCGGCTTCAACCAGCTTGGTCACGTCATCATTGATGGTTTTGTTTCTTTCTGGGGCTTGCCCCCTTTTCTTCTGCCTTACCGGGGTATACTCCTCCCGTACATTAAGTTTATGTTCTGCAATGCTTCGCGGTACTCCAGTCATATCCGACGGTTTCCACGCGAAGATATCCAAATTGCTTCTGAGTAATTCGCACAGGTCTTTTTTCCCTTGACTAGTGAGACTTCCGCCTATGGTAATGGTCTGATCCGGAAACTCAGGGTGTATTGCCACCTTGATACCTTCCACTGCGGCTGCTTCAACGTTCTGCTGCGGCTATGATTCTGCTACCATGCGGCCCTCGACAGGTATGATTTTGTCGCTATGGAGTGTTACTATACCTCCCGCGGTAGGGAACTTTATCATGCCGTGATTTGTTGAAGGTATGATTTTTAGCAATCTTATCCCGGTCTGCCAATGATCCCATTGTACGGGGATGGAGATCTTACCACCATGAAGTTCATCCATGTGCTTGCTGAGTTCTCATCATCTCCCAGGGTTACTTCCAGCAAAATTTAACCTAAAGGCCATGATATTTCGCCGCTGAAACTGAGTAGGGGGGTCGTGGCGGGAATCATCCTATTTCTGACTTCTGGGCTTAAATGATTGAAGTAGTGCTCGTAGAGTACTTCTGATGCACTTCCATTATCTACGTACATTCTATGGACGCGGTGCCCACCTACATCTGTTTTAACTACCAACGGGTGATCATCCCAGTCATCCCCTTGTACTGGTGGAAAAGATATTACCAGGTTTGGACCTGTTTGTGGTGGAACCTTTTGTTTTACATTTCTTTGCCAAGACTGGACCATGAATATGGCGGGAGCTTTGTCTTTTGTCGCGGTTTCTTTTTTACCGCCTTTGACTGTCCCGCCTTTCTGACTTCCATTCTTGATTTCTTTTACCAAGTGTGCCAGTTAGCCAGACCTAACCGCTTCCTCAATTTGCTTTTTCAGCTGGAAACATTCATCTGTGGTGTGTCCTCTTTCCCTGTGGAAATCGCAGTACTTGTCTTTGTTTCTTGACTCCGCCGGACTTGCCTTGGGAGGCGGTGCCGTGAACTTGACGGAGTCCATCGCTAAAATTTCCTTTGGAGTCTTGGTAAGAGGTGTGAATCGGTCAGCTCTCCTTCTGTCCGCCCTAGAGCATCCCTTGAATTCTGATTTTTGTTCCAACACCTGATTATTCTGGCTGACTTTGGACCCATTTTCTTAAGCCTTTCATGTAGAACGGTCTTGCTTCTTTTTGGATTGGTTTGCCGTGGCTGTGGTGCCACTGAGAAAGGCTGTTGGCTTGCCGCGGCTGTGGTTTGGGGGATTTTGTCATTAAGCCTGTTGATTAGCTCCGGATTGGTGATTCCATGAATGAAACCTGAGATCTTCATGCATTCTGGGGCTCCTTTCACGTGCATACTTTCCGCTTTAAAACATTTTACGAAAGCTCCGGTTGGTTCTCCCTCCCTTTGTTTGATATGGTGCAGCTCCACTGGGTCCTTTGCGTACTTCTTTTGCTGGAGGAAATAGGATAGAAAACTCCTCCGCATGTCTTCAAAATTGTCAATGCTTGATTCGCCTCAAACGGTCAGATAATTATTGGTCAACCACTTGTGAATGGTCAATTATAATAGTCAAACAGCTGAGGCAAATGCTTCCGTGGAATACAGTGTTTCCCCGGGTCGTAATGTCCCAACGAGGTGTGCGATGTTTTATTATAAACGAATCTGTGATCAGTGAATGTGAACAGGAAAGGTATAAGTGTGTGTGTGTGTGATTACACTAAGGTTTTATAACTTAAATAAACTATTAGAACGATTACGTAAAACCTAGATATCTAAAACGTTTAAACATACACCAAATTAAAATCAGACGCGACTGCGTACTGAGAAAAAGGTGAGTTTTAAGAAAAATAAACTACAAGGGTTAAAAATGAAAATTCTATAAACTTAAACTTAAAAGAAAATTAAATTAAAAATAAAATTATTTTTTAGATTATTTTATTATTTATTATTAATTATTTAATTAAAAACTATTTAACTATTTAATTAAAACTAATTTATATCAAACTAAAAATTATAAATACTACAAATTAAACTAAAAACTTGTAAAAATAATTTCTAAACTTAAATTAGAACTTGAAGGAAGTATAAAAAATAAAAATAAATATTTTTATCTTTTTATGAATTTTCTATTAATTAAAACTATTTATATTAATTATACTAATTAAACTATTTTAAATTACAAATAATACTAAAATGACTTGGAAAATTATGAAAAAATTTATAAAACTATTTTATAACATATAAAAGCTAAGAAAAATATAAAATCTAGGTGTGTTACCTTATAAAAATTAATTATGCTATTTAAAACTTACTTATTAATTAATTACTAATAAAACTATTATTAATTCTAATAAATACTAAATGAAATTATAAAAATCTAATAAAATTACTAAAAATACTTTAATATAAGAGGAAATTAATAAAAATATAAAAACATAACTTACTTAATAAAAATCTAAAAATGAAAATTAAAATTAAATTATATTAAATAGAAACTATCACTTATTATTATATTGATTTTTCTGGATTTTTCTTTTACAAATCTATATTATACCTAAAAATAAACAACTTTTGTGAAAAAAATTAATTTAGAACTTAATAATAAGCTAGTTATAAGCTAATATCCTAGATAGTTGACTTTAGTTGACTGAAAATGGAATTAAGCTCACAAGAGCTTATGTGGGGTCCACCTAGATAAAACTTGATTCCTCTGAGTTAAGTAGACATGTTAAACCAAGAATAAGCAATTTGTGACCTCTGAATAAGCCAATAAGCTGAATAAGCAATTGGCAAAAACCAAAAGTAACTCAGAAATGGGACAGAATTGAGGGTCAAATCCAAGTGGGGTCCACTGAGTCCTAGGTCAAAATAAAGGTCAACTTTGGAAGCCTACCAGGAGGGGGGTTCAAAGGACCAAATTTGGAAGTGTGGGGCCCACTGTGGTGGGCTGCAGTCACCACCAAAGGTGGTTATGTTGCTGAGGTGCTGCTGCAGCAGGGCAAAGGGTTGCCCTGCAGGTTTGTTTGGCTAGATGTGGGGCCCACAGAAAAGTTCACACAATTTTATTAATTTTTTATTCCTAAAGATTAGCTACTTGACTACAATTCCTGAAAATCTTAAGTTCTAAAACCTAGTACAAAAATTCATAAAAATCCTACAAGTTTTGAGAAAATCTGGAATGGCACAATTTGACTTTTTGATAGAAACTAGAAATTTTGACTAATTTGAGTTTTGATTTATTCTAAGTGAATGAAAATGATAAGTTAAGCTTAACAGTTAGCACATAATGATGGATCAAAAGTGTATTTGAATTTTTTCACAAAAGACCTGTGGATATTATGTTAGATATAACATATTAGGACCTAATGGGACTTGGTTGAACACTGAAAAACAACACAAACATATTAGAACCCAGATATGTCAGATAAACCAAACACCACTTTAAAAACTGAAAATGAAATTTTGTAAAGCAAGAACACTGATAAAGACTAAGCTACTGATTCAGATAATTAAGATAAGCAAACAAACACTTAATTAAACTAATGAACAACAGAAATAACAACAACAAGCATTAATTAAAGATTATGCCAAAATGGATGAAAAATGCTTACAAATTGGAGTCAACTGAGAACCATGGAACAAGTACTGAGAACATAACCTACAGCCTCCCAAAAGGTTCTAAACCATGAACATCCAAAACTTTCCATGCTCCTTCTTCCTAGTATCCTTCAAACTGATTTTTTTTGAATATTTTCTATTTTTTATGAATTTTCTGATTTTAAGTAAACGTTAACTTGGGTCCACTAAATGATAACAAAAGCTTCACAAAGCTTATAATGACTGAATTGAGACTAAAGAACAATGAAACAGTAACAAATAACAATATTCAAGCAAAAATGTCAATTTTGCTTGAAATTGCTAATTATAAATTAAGACTGAGAATAGAAACTGAGTAACTTGAAATGTAACTTCCATTAACATTAGAAACGTGGTACAACATGAATGTAAGACTGAATTTAAAGTTTTGACATGAAAATTAAATGAGTACACTACGAAATGGTCTAAAAGCATGACAAATGATAACTACTGCTTCTTCTTGTATTTATAATCACTCTTTGAAATCCTAGCAGCTTTCCAAGACTTTCCCAATCAATCTTGGCCCTTGATTTAGTCTAATTAATCCCAGCCGTTCAAATCACCTTTTTGGCGCCAAAATATCCCAAGGGACACGTGGAGGTTGCTTGTGAGGTTTTTACGGGTTTATTGGGGTGCTGGAGGGTTGTGGTGAGGTGGTGGGATAGTGGGTGAGAGGTGGCAGCAAGTTGGGTGAAAACCATGGTGGTTTTAGGTTGCAGTGAGGGGGAGAGTGGTATGGAGGGAAAAAGTGGTAAAGAAAGGGGGGGTTGACCGGTTTGACCCGGTATTTTTATTATTTAAGGGATTGGGCTGGTGGGTATTGGGCCTAAAGGGTTAAGGGTGGACTGGATTTGGTGTTTTGGGTTTTATTTAATAGGGTCCGGTTTGTAGTTATTGTAAAATAAGCCCAAGGACTTAACATGTAAACTTGCTGAAACTTGAGGGGCTGCACTTGTAACTTTTCCATAGTATCACAAGGACCAAACCTGTTACATATTAATAATACAAGGACTATATTTGCACATTTTCCATTTTTAAACCTTAAAGGACCATTTTTGTAATATTTGGATTTTTGAGGGTTAAATATGTAAATTTCCAAATGTTTATCAAAAGGACCATTTTTGCCATTTATGAATAGTACAAGGGTCATAGATGTCATTTTTCCATTTTTTGAATACCCGAGGACTAAATTTGACATTTTAGAAACTTGGGGGACCAAAGTTGTAATTTCACAATTTTAAACTTTAAAGGACTATTTATGACAACTTGTGAATCCCCAAGGACCTTTATGATATTTGAACAAGTTTTGAGTGACCAGGGACTAGTTTTGCCAATTTATGAAACTTGAGGGACTGAAACTGCCAATTATGCAAACTTTGTACGTTTTTCATCTGTTTTTGCATATTTTGCATTTGAAACATATAAAACACACTTCTAAGATATTTTAAGTATTTAGATGCATATTTGAGTGTTTTTTGATGTTTTGGCAGCTCAGATTGGTATAAAATGATGAGTACTTAGACACTCATCAATCCCCCACACTAAACTATTGCTAGTCCCTAGCAATCTTTTGAGAAAAACTTAACGCTCTGTTCCCGAGTATAAAACGGAAAGAAGAGAGATAGAGAGGGAAAAACTAGTGAAGTAAAGAGGAGAGGAATAAAAAATATTTTTTTTATCTTGTGTTCCCGAGTTGGAAAGAAAAGAGAAAGAAGTAACCAAAAAAGAGCTTTAAAATTAATTTCACTCCATTTCATCCCAATTTGAGAAGTAAATTAGGAGAGTAATTTTGATGTAATTTACTACCCTTTACTTTCCTCTCCCCTCCTAAAAAATCTCTGGAACACAAACTTTTTTTATTACCATCCCAAACCTTTCCCTTTCACTCCAGAAAATAAACTCGGGAACAGAGTGTAATGGATTTGAAAAACTCTTTACCAATTGCCATCACTTCTGGAGTAGCCAGGTGTAAGAACTGTGGCACACCTGATAACCGTGTGATTTTGAGCAAACCACCAGCTGTTAACGGATTTGAATAGTCTTTACCAAAAGCCGTTTGCTTCTGGACTAGCCAACTCTTGATGGAATAGTCAACATCTTGGTGAGCTGATTACCAATTATGGTTTTTCCACTGCCTTTACCACAAGCCATAATCTTGCGGGCTAGCCAACTCATTCACCTTATGGGATATAGGGAGTTGAGGAACCATACAATTTTGGGCAAATTGCAAGCCATCAACGGGTTTGAGATGTCTTTACCAAGAACTGTTTGCTCCTGGATTAGCCAATCCTTATGTGGGTTAGACATGGCGGACTGATAACCATTTATTGCGTTCTAAGTGAGAAAAAATTTTAAAATTTTGGCTAAAATGGGGGTTCTTGATGGAACATGTGTTTAAATTCGTTAGAATAACGAATCTCCCCCCACACTTAGAACTGAATATTGTCCTCAATATTCAAAGTACCGGGTGTTAAACCAACACTTAGAACGTAAGAAAGAAAATATTCCATAGCCTTTATTTAAGTTTATGTACACACATTTTTTTAGAGGATATATACATATATACAACATGTGGGTTAGTATTTCCCCCACACTTAGGGTGAAAACCCTAAGTAAATGCTACTGTTTTTATATACCGAGTCGCTAGCTTGACTCGACCCCGAATTTATTTGTCCATGGGGAAGCATGATGTGGAAGAGATAATCTGCATCGGACTTTCATTCAAAATATTTGGATAAACATTTGAAGCACGCGAAAGTTCCACACCGATGAGATAAGTACTCGGCTCATAATTTATAAATGAGAATGCCGGGGTCAAAGATAATGTCCTCACTCCCGAAAGAGTGAAGAACAGGATAAGCCACGGGATATATGAAGAAAAGAAAGAAAGTCATGATGAAAATCATAACTAACTCCTCATCTTCACTAGGAGAATTCATTGTTTCATGAATCTCCTCTTTTAAGCTCGTTTGATCAAGACATATTATGGGTATGTCTAGATCAAAATAAAAGTTATCATACTCCGGAGGAGATATGATATGAGTGAGTTCACCGGAGAACTCCTCAAAGGTGAATGATTCGTATTCGGGATTGATTTGAGTGAATTCACTGGGGAACTCCTCAATAGTAAATGATTCATAAACGGGAAGAGAATTATAAGAATGAGAAGTGGTACTGCCACTTATCTTCTCTCCCGTTTGATCAAAATGGAATGTTTGCAATTCCGGAATAGAATCATTGATCAAAAGCTCACTATCCTCAACGGGGATAGGAGATGAAATAGGCTTTTCATTAAAAGCCTCGATTCTAGAAATGAGAAGATTAGCATTTAATAATGTAAGACGAAGAGATTCGTCTTGGTATATTTCTTCATCATTCTCTTCTTCTGAGTTGACAAGTTCAGAAGGTAATTCCCCCACATAACTTATGTCTCCACAAGATAAAGAATAGTTCTCATCAGAATCAGAGAACATCTCAATATGATCATTTGGAAAGATAAGAGGGGGGAGGGATATCACACATATGATCAAGAATTCCCTGTGACTCACTTGGGATTGAGACAAGGTTCTCAACACTAGACTTTATTAATTCGTCCGATTCCTTTGCAGGAATAGTGTCAAGATGCTCGTCCCCCATGTTCAGAGAGTGAGTGGGAACCTCGGGTGTGATAACAGCAGACTTAGGGAGTTGAGAAGGACTAGCAGTAATGGATTCTACAAGTTCCATTATTTCTACTGTTGGTGATTCAGTTATATTCTTTTCTCCATGTATTTCCATGGAAGAAGTCTCAACTGATTAACTCGATGAATCTTTTTGAATGATAACAATGTTATCATCATCATCACTGTCATCATCGTCATCATAAAAAGCAGCGTTGCGAATATTGGCACGTATTTTGGCTACTCTTTGCTCAGCAATTAAATCTTCCATGCTTTTCCCAGAATCTCGTTCTTCAGCAAGTAATTCTGCGATGGATTTATCACGAGAATTTTGAATGAGTGGAAATTGTGGGGGTGTGGATGTGTCAAAACCGGAAGGTTGACATTGATCATCATTATGAGGACCCCCACAATGTACACAAGAAAAACTTGGTGCATTGTGAAATGAAATATTAGCCAACTCCTCCTTAAGGTCTTTAAGTTTTTCAAGAACCTCTAGACAAGGGTCTTGCTGGTTTTGAGGAGTTGCTTGGTTCATTTGGTACTGTGGAGGTGGGTCTTGAAACGAATAGTCGTAATTATTACAAGGAAATGGATTCCTTGTTTGAGAATCAGAGCTAAAGTGTGGACCTCTACAGTACTCACAACATTAAAACTGTTGAGTCTGGCTTGGTGTATTTTGATACGAAGCATCATTGACATTTGGATAATATGATTCTTGCTCGTATGAATGTGATGGGTAGCTGGAAAAATTTGAGGAGTCGTTGAATGAGTTTTGATTAGGATCATAAGCAAATGAATTACTCGATCCACAAAACAAACAACTCCCGTCTCGAATATCATTACCACATTGTTCACATGTACACCAACGACATGGAAAACCGAAAAGCGGCTCACCACAACCGACACAAGGAACAAAATTCGGAGGTGGGACAAGTGGTGTGCTCTGAGAGCTAGGAATTTCTACCACTTCCGTTATGGTCTCTGGTTTTTGTTTTTGATAAATGTGAAGATTAGGCAAATCGTTCTTTTCAGTCACTGCCCTAAGCTCTGTGCGTTTGCTTGACAAACTTTTAACCGTAAACCGTGAAAGGTTAGGATCAATTGTGAGCTTAGATTCTTGGACAACCGTAGGTTGGACGTATTTAGCACTTTCATTGTCAGAGGAAAGTACCGGGTCCTTTGTCACCCTGGTTTCATGATCTCTTTCCCTCACCGGAGAGGGAATAGGAATCGAATGTCCCTCATAATCACTACGACATCTCGATATCTTTGACAAGGCCATAAGTTTCTCAATTTTGCAATTAAGGGCCCTTTGTTCAAAGAAATCGTCATCGAGAGATGCCATTAGAATCAATTATGGGACAAGTGGAAGAAGGTAGAATCAAAAGGATAGAGAGTAAAGGGATGAATATTTTTGGTATTTTGAAAATTTTTGTAGTAGTAATAATAAGGAAAATATTTTTGGGTTTTTGTGTTCGTTGAAAACTAATTTTAAAAAGTTTTCGGGAACAGTTTTTGGTTTTTATATGATAATAGTGTGAACAAGGATGGATAAATATACAATGAGCGTGTATTCAGATTCACTAATACGCAAAATCGTTTAGAATAAGCGCACAACCTCCCCGGCAGCGGCGCCAAATTTTGATTCGCCTCAAACGGTCAGATAATTATTGGTCAACCACTTGAGAATGGTCAATTATAATAGTCAAACAGCTGAGGCAAATGCTTCCGTGGAATACAGTGTTTCCCCGGGTCGTAATGTCCCAACGAGGTGTGCGATGTTTTATTATAAACGAATCTGTTATCAGTGAATGTGAACAGGAAAGGTATAAGTGTGTGTGTGTGTGATTACACTAAGGTTTTATAACTTAAATAAACTATTAGTTACGTAAAACCTAGATATCTAAAACGTTTAAACGTACACCAAATTAAAATCAGACGCGACTGCGTACTGAGAAAAATGTGAGTTTTAAGAAAAATAAACTACAAGGGTTAAAAATGAAAATTCTATAAACTTAAACTTAAAAGAAAATTAAATTAAAAAGAAAATTATTTTTTAGATTATTTTATTATTTATTATTAATTATTTAATTAAGAACTATTTAACTATTTAATTAAAACTAATTTATATCAAACTAAAAATTATAAATACTACAAATTAAACTAAAAACTTGTAAAAATAATTTCTAAACTTAAATTAGAACTTGAAGAAAGTATAAAAAATAAAAATAAATATTTTTGTCTTTTTATGAATTTTCTATTAATTAAAAACTATTTATATTAATTATACTAATTAAACTATTTTAAATTACAAATAATACTAAAATGACTTAGAAAATTATGAAAAAATTTATAAAACAATTTTATAACATATAAAAGCTAAGAAAAATATAAAATCTAGGTGTTACCTTATAAAAATTAATTATGCTATTTAAAACTTACTTATTAATTAATTACTAATAAAACTATTATTAATTCTAATAAATACTAAATGAAATTATAAAAATCTAATAAAATTACTAAAAATAATTTAATATAAGAGGAAATTAATAAAAATATAAAAACACAACTTACTTAATAAAAATCTAAAAATAAAAATTAAAATTAAATTATATTAAATAGAAACTATCACTTATTATTATATTGATTTTTCTGGATTTTTCTTTTACAAATCTATATTATACCTAAAAATAAACAACTTTTGTGAAAACAATTAATTTAGAACTTAATAATAAGCTAGTTATAAGCTAATATCCTAGACAGTTGACTTTAGTTGACTGAAAATGGAATTAAGCTCACAAGAGCTTATGTGGGGTCCACCTAGATAAAACTTGATTCCTCTGAGTTAAGTAGACATGTTAAACCAAGAATAAGCAATTTGTGACCTCTGAATAAGCCAATAAGCTGAATAAGCAATTGGCAAAAACCAAAAGTAACTCAGAAATGGGACAGAATTGAGGGTCAAATCCAAGTGGGGTCCACTGAGTCCTAGGTCAAAATAAAGGTCAACTTTGGAAGCCTACCAGGAGGGGGGTTCAAAGGACCAAATTTGGAAGTGTGGGGCCCACTGTGGTGGGCTGCAGCCACCACCAAAGGTGGTTATGTTGCTGAGGTGCTGCTGCAGCAGGACAAAGGGTTGCCCTGCAGGTTTGTTTGGCTAGATGTTTGGCCCCCAGAAAAGTTCACACAATTTTATTAATTTTTTATTCCTAAAGATTAGCTACTAGACTACAATTCCTGAAAATCTTAAGTTCTAAAACCTAGTACAAAAATTCATAAAAATCCTACAAGTTTTGAGAAAATCTGGAATGGCACAATTTGACTTTTTGATGGAAACTAGAAATTTTGACTAGTTTGAGTTTTGATTTATTCTAAGTGAATGAAAATGATAAGTTAAGCTAAGATAACACTGAATTAAGCTAAAACAATTACTTGTAACTTGAAATGAATGATTGTGTATCTTAAAAGCTTAACAGTTAACACATAATGATGGATCAAAAGTGTATTTGACTTTTTTCACAAAAGACCTGTGGATATTATGTTAGATATAATATATTAGGACCTAATGGGACTTGGTTGAACACTGAAAAACAACACAAACATATTAGAACCCAGATATGTCAGATAAACCAAACACCACTTTAAAAACTGAAAATGAAATTTTGTAAAGCAAGAACACTGATAAAGACTAAGCTACTGATTCAGATAATTAAGATAAGCAAACAAACACTTAATTAAACTAATGAACAACAGAAATAACAACAACAAGCATTAATTAAAGATTATGCCAAAATGGATGAAAAATGCTTACAAATTGGAGTCAACTGAGAACCATGGAACAAGTACTGAGAACATAACCTACAGCCTCCCAAAAGGCTCTAAACCATGAACATCCAAAACTTTCCATGCTCCTTCTTCCTAGTACCCTTCAAACGGATTTTTTTTGAATATTTTCTATTTTTTATGAATTTTCTGATTTTAAGTAAACATTAACTTGGGTCCACTAAATGATAACAAAAGCTTCACAAAGCTTATAATGACTGAATTGAGACTAAAGAACAATGAAACAGTAACAAATAACAATATTCAAGCAAAAATGTCAATTTTGCTTGAAATTGCTAATTATAAATTAAGACTGAGAATAGAAACTGAGTAACTTGAAATGTAACTTCCATTAACATTAGAAACGTGGTACAACATGAATGTAAGACTGAATTTAAAGTTTTGACATGAAAATTAAATGAGTACACTACGAAATGGTCTAAAAGCATGACAAATGATAACTACTGCTTCTTCTTGTATTTATAATCACTCTTTGAAATCCTAGCAGCTTTCCAAGACTTTCCCAATCAATCTTGGCCCTTGATTTAGTCTAATTAATCCCAGCTGTTCAAATCACCTTTTTGGCGCCAAAATATCCCAAGGGACACGTGGAGGTTGCTTGTGAGGTTTTTACGGGTTTATTGGGGTGCTGGAGGGTTGTGGTGAGGTGGTGGGATAGTGGGTGAGAGGTGGCAGCAAGTTGGGTGAAAACCATGGTGGGTTTAGGTTGCAGTGAGGGGGAGAGTGGTATGGAGGGAAAAAGTGGTAAAGAAAGGGGGGTTGACCGGTTTGACCCGGTATTTTTATTATTTAAGGGATTGGGCTGGTGGGTATTGGGCCTAAAGGGTTAAGGGTGGACTGGATTTGGTGTTTTGGGTTTTATTTAATAGGGTCCGGTTTGTAGTTATTGTAAAATAAGCCCAAGGACTTAACATGTAAACTTGCTGAAACTTGAGGGGCTGCACTTGTAACTTTTCCATAGTATCACAAGGACCAAACCTGTTACATATTAATAATACAAGGACTATATTTGCACATTTTCCATTTTTAAACCTTAAAGGACCATTTTTGTAATATTTGGATTTTTGAGGGTTAAATATGTAAATTTCCAAATGTTTATCAAAGGGACCATTTTTGCCATTTATGAATAGTACAAGGGTCATAGATGTCATTCTTCCATTTTTTGAATACCCGAGGACTAAATTTGACATTTTAGAAACTTGGGGGACCAAAGTTGTAATTTCACAATTTTAAACTTTAAAGGACTATTTATGACAACTTGTGAATCCCCAAGGACCTTTATGATATTTGAACAAGTTTTGAGTGACCAGGGACTAGTTTTGCCAATTTATGAAACTTGAGGGACTGAAACTGCCAATTATGCAAACTTTGTACGTTTTTCATCTGTTTTTGCATATTTTGCATTTGAAACATATAAAACACACTTCTAAGATATTTTAAGTATTTAGATGCATATTTGAGTGTTTTTGGATGTTTTAGCAGCTCAGATTGGTATAAAATGATGAGTATTTAGACACTCATCAATGCTCTCTACTGGTAGTTCGTCGAACCACACCCGGGCATGACCCATGAGGGTCTTGTTGAACATGTGGCACCAAGTAGGCATGGCCCATCGCTCTACTTTGGCCGCAGTACAGAAATTCTTCAGATGGTCCTCCGGGTCAGCTGTTCCGTCGTAAGTTTTGACGTTGGGCGCCATTCTGGTTCTTTTATGGAACTCAAAGCTTCTGATTCGATGTGTGAATGGATCAGTATCTTCGACATCGTACGAACGATAGAGATCACCCTCCTCATCTTTGTTGCCTCTGGATTTGGGTTTCCAGTGTCCTCCATAACTATCTTCACTTTCCGGAGATGACCGTTCTTTCCACCTTCCGGGGTCAGAGTATGCAGATCTGTCCCCGACACTTCTCTTCTTGGGATAGGGAGTACTACTGCAGGTCGGACTGGGACTTCTCTTTCTCCGCCCTTCCAGTCTTTCTCTGCTTTCTTCTCGCCGAGGATACCCGACCTCCGCTCTCCGTTCTCTTCTAGCATGGCTGTTGGAGTTTAGTCTCGAGAATACGTCTGTTTTCTGGTCTCCTAGCCGTGACCAGACGTCCTGTCGTTTTTCTCCTAGACGTGAGAAAACGGCCGACTAGGGATATCTCTGCCTCTCACAATCTTCTCCGAAGGTTTTTGTCTCTCCACTGCCGAGTCAGGAAAAGACGCTTCGGGAGTACGAGTGGTCAGAGGGTCCGGATTTGACACTTGGACTAGTTTGTCGCCTCATTTTGGCCTCTCTTTTCCCCAAGTATTTGGACCCGGAGTTCCGGGCTTGCTCTCGAGATCCTCCGTCTTTCCCTTCATCACTGTCGAAGTCAAGGCGCGTTTGTACCTGCCTTAATTTTTCTTGGTGAACCTTTTCAGCCATTAGGGGCAGCAACTGGTCGTAATGCTTGTCGCAAAACTCCCGTATTGCCGCGTCTAGTAACGGTTCGTTTGCTTCTTGGCTCTTCTCTTTCCCCAAAGTGTTCCGTACTGTGGATTGCTCTTGGGTAGGAGTAGAGCCACTTCCTGCCGGTTTACTCATGTTGGTTTGAGTATCTTTTGAAACGTAGTTAAGTTAACGAGTCACAATGCGGATAGCGCCACTTGTTAATACAAAACTTGGACACGACTTCAAGACTTAGTTTAGGCTAAACCTTGAGAGAGTGAATTTCGGACTATGAAGATCTTGTGATGAAACTGCTAAGAAAGAAACACCGTTAGTCTCACCACGGAAGAGGGACTTCCGCGGTCAACCTCGCGCGTGAGAGTAGGCACCAAACAGAGAGATAAAATGCGTAGTTAATTGTGAGAGAGAAAATGTTGTATGTTACCCAAAGGTGAGAATCTTTCCTCTTTATATAGTTGAGGCATACTTGTCCTTTTCGACCGTTTGCACATATTTCTCGGAGTGGTGCACCTCCCTTGTTGTTCGGTTTATCCCACTATCTTGTACCCTATGCACTTTTTGTCTCTGGGCAGCTATATGGTAGCTGGCAGTACTATTGGGTTGATCCGCGGCATGAGTTACTCCGGATGTAAATCTTGCCCGCGGCCTGTTACATTTGGATGTGGGTTGCCGGGCCCAAGTAGTTGGGCCTGGCCCGGTTCTCATGGCTTTATGTCTGGCCTAGTGAATTAGGCCATCCTTGTTATGGAGTGTGTCCCGCGGTTATGCCCCAGGGTCGCGGGATGCTTTAAAGAAGTGTTGTGATGCGGTCCTTTTTGCCCTGGTCCGGGTTGGTTTAGTTTGGGGCGGACCCGGCCTATTATTCTTAGGTCCGGGGATGCTATACGTGATCACAAACGAAGCCTAAGTGTTTAGGCTTATGTTTCATAATCCATTATCGTAATTTGCTAACTAAAAACAATGTTGTTAAACCTCTTAAAATAAAGAAATTTGGTTTTTGGATGATTAGTTAAGTATCACCTAACATGAACGATAACTCATTTTTTAACTAGATTCGTATTGGCTTTGGTTTAGTTTCCTGGTTTTAAATGATTTTGGCACTTTAACTAATATATAAATTAATTAATATTTATTAAATAATATATTTATATTTTTTAACTCTCACTTATTTTAATATTTTTTTTCTCTTTCTATATCAAATTCAAATTCTAATCTACAACTTTACATCTTTTATATAATAAAATAAAACCCCTATTAGAAATTTTGCATTTCAAAAAAATCAATTAATACATAATTTAGTAATAATTTTATTTAAAAAAAAAAGATTATTTTCTTATTAAGTAATATTTTATATTTATCCATAACATAAGTAGAAAATAAATACAAAAAATATAGATAAGATATTTTTTAAAAAAATATTTATTTTATATTTATCCACAACACAAGTAAAAGATAAATACAAAAAATATAGATAAGATGCAATTAATAATATGATTAAAATTTTTAAATAATTATTTCAAGAAATTAAAAAAAAAAAAAAAAAAAAAAAAAAAAAAAAAAAAAAACGTGCGTGCGCTAAGACTTACTATGAGACGGAAGGTAATAATTAATGAAAAAATTCACAAATTTTGTCAAAAAGTTTTTCACCTTTACTTAAAATTGAAAAATAAATAAATAAAGAATTTCTTCCGAACACCCGTCTAGAAAATTGAATCCAAACCAATCTATACTACCTATAAAGCAAAAATGGTCAAAGTGGAAAAGTGAAAAGTTAAGGAATGCGAAATGTTGAGAAACCTTATTAAAGGAAATTATGAAATGTAATTAATACTCTTATTAAAATACCCCGTTACTTAAAAGTACAATGATTTATATACATTGTACAACCAATTAATACAATTAATACAAATCACAAACCGGGTTGACCCAGGACGCTTCAAACCCGACGGGTTGAACCGGTTTAATTTGACCCGTTTTCGACCTAACCAAGCAAGTTGACCCGGTTTAAATCGACCAAATTTTCGACCGTAACGGTTCAACCGGTTGAACCACCCGGGTCGAACCGGGTTTCAAAACATTATGTTTAATTCTCAAATCTTCAAACTTCTATTATTTTTCATTTATAACCAATTAAAACAATTAATACAAATCACAAACCGGGTTGACTCGGGACGCTTCAAACCCGCCGAGTTGAACCGGTTTAATTTGACCCATTTTCGACCCAACCTAGCAAGTTGACCCGGTTTAAATCGACCAAATTTTTGACCGGAACAGTTCAACCGGTTGAACCACCCGGGTCGAACCGGGTTTCAAAACATTATGTTTAATTCTCAAATCTTCAAACTTTTATTATTTTTCATTTATAACCAATTAAAACAATTAATACAAATCACAAACCGGGTTGACCCGGGACGCTTCAAACCCACCGGGTTGAACCGGTTTAATTTGACCCATTTTAGACCCAACCTAGCAAGTTGACCCGGTTTAAATCGACCAATTTTTCGACCGGAACGGTTTAACCGGTTTAACCACCCGGGTGGAACCGGGTTTCAAAACATTGTGTTTAATTCCTAAATCTTCATTGTGTTTTATTATTTTTCATTTATAACTTATAAATTTTTTTTATCAATAAACTATCTGTCGCTATAAAATCCCGTTGCTATGCACGGATACTCGTCTAGTTATTAAGAATATCCAAACCCACTCTAATCAATACGATTCACCACATAATCAATATTCAGTGTTACCAAACACACAATAACATAATAATAATAATAATAATAATAATAAGTCGTTACGATGGCCGGTCCGGCGACCCGCTTCTTACCGCGAACGGAAAAGGTAACTTACTCATCTTCAATTTCTACTTCTATATTATTATTATTATTATTATTATTTTATCGAAATATCATTTTTTTTTATTTCTACATCAAATCCAGAGGAACAGGCTGCTTTAAAAGCCGCCCCGTACAAAGCGGCAAAACACGAGAAAGCGTGCATTGAAAATCAGCGTGTTTTTATTCCTTTCGCGTTTGATATTTTTGGTTTTCTTACACCTGAGGCAGTGGAGCTACTCAACATAGTTCAACGTCCCATGTATAGTAATGTTGTAACACCTAGATCCACAAATATTGTTTTTAAGAGAATTAGCTTTGCAATTCAAAAAAGGCTAGCGGCGCATCTTGTTGCTCGTTTGCCTTCCACCACTATGTAAATTCAATTTATTGATATATTTCCTAAAAAAAAATTATTGCAATTTAGGGTTTACTATTTGTAATATATACTCCCTCCGTCTCTAAATAAATGTCCAGTTTGACTTTTCAGAGTCAAACTGGTTCAACTTTGACCTTAAGTATTTTTTTGTTTTATATAATACATGATTAAAAAAAAATTATACCATTGAAAAATACACTTTAAACACAATCCATTCATATATTTTGCATTAAATATTATATAACACACACAAAAGTAATTAAGATCAAAGTTGAACCAGTTTGAATCTGGAAAGTCAAAGTAGACATTTATTTAGGGACGGAGGTAGTAATAATTATTGCCAAACATACTTTGAGTTATAATATTATGTTTAGGGACGAGTCTTTAGTTTTTAGGATATGTTTGACAAAAGTAACTGCTGCTGAAACTGGAGATGTAAATGGCGATGGAGCGGGAGATTATTGGCCGGTTCGTTGAAACTTGAAACTAGCAGTAGCTCAGTTGGTAAGCAGTAACGGGAGATGTAAGTAGATGTTCTGGACAGTCTTTAGTTAGTTAGCATTAACTAACTGGCTTAACTTAGTTGGCCACATGGGTTCTTTCTGGAACTTGTGGGTGCCCTGGGTTCGAGTCTCGCAAGAGACAATGAAAATCCGATTTTCGAAGTCGTGAGTTCTAGGGGTTTCCCTTCGCGGGTCTCTCCTAGTGGTTCGGGTCCCGGGGCCTGCCTGTTTGGATGGTTTAACTCGAGGGTCGGATTTCAAGTGTGGTGTTGTTCTCTAAAAAAAATTGTTGGTTAGTTAGCCGTAGTAGTTAGTAGTAACAGTTAGCATTAGCATTAACAATAAGCAGTAGCAGTTTAATTTATAAAAGTGTTTGGTAGAGTAATGTAACTGTGATTTTAATTAGTAATGCTAAATGCTTATTTAAATAGCATTGAGAAACTAGCCTTTTTATAATTTTATAAATGCTATTTGCTTCCTTACAAACAAGCTTTGTAAAAATAATGCTAAATGCTAATTACTCTAAAATGCTCTCAAAAGCTTTCTGCCAAACATACCCTATAAATGAAGGTTATTTGTTTTTATGTTTAGGGACGAATCTTTAGTTTTTAGGTTATGTTTGACAAAAGTAGATGTAAATGGCGATGGAGCGGGATATAAATGAAGGTTATTTTTATAAGGCATGTGAAGTAGCATTTGATTTTAAGAGATTATGGAAGATTAAAATATGTGAGGGGGTGTTTGTTTAAGCTTATATGTGCCGGCTTATGACCTTATTTGCTTTTCGGATTATATTTCTTAAGCCCCAATTTTTTTGGCTTACTTTGAGACTTATGGGCTTGTATAAGTTTATCATTTCATAATAAACTTTTATAATAAGCCCACGTGTCTCAAAATAAGCTGGAAAATTGAGGCTTATGAAATATAAGCCGAAATACAAATAAGCTCATAAGCTACATATAAAGCTTAAACAAACACCCCTTTTGATAAGTTTTGTATGCCAAACAATGCATATATTTTAAGTAGCTTATTATTTATTTTTTTCAAAACATAAGCATAATCCTTTATACCTCAGTGTTTAGAATATGATGTTTTTGTGTTAAGAATATGATGTTTTTGTTTAAGCATTTCTGTTTAATGTTAGCGTTATTTTACACTTTATTATTACAACTACAACTATGTTACCAAACACTTATATAAACATAGCTGACTAAGAAACCTAATTATTCACACTGAATTATCAGGATTTTGGAGCGTTTTAGCTTTTAAATTTTGTGTAAGTGCTCCTATTTGAAACGCTAATAAACTAAGCATTTTGCTTTAAACTTTATTATTACAGGCAACAACTATCTTACCAAACAAATTTATACAACGCTAAAAGTTAATGCTAGTTTTACTAAACATAGCCGACTATAAAACATACACTAAATTATTACAGTAGGATTTTGGAGCATTTAATGTTTAGCTTGCAAGTATATTCTCAAAGTGATGTAAAGAGATCCCTTCGTCCCAAAAAGAGTGTCTACAAACAAAAAATAAACAAATTATGATATTTGTAATTAATGCTAATTTTTATTCATAAAATGTTATTTTTACCCTCATTTTTATTATAAAAATGAGAATTGAGCAATTAATGCATGTTTTGATTAAAAGGACAAAATGAGAAAATAGTCATAATTATTATCCATATCTAAAAACGGTTCTCTCTATCTCTCTCTCTAGGGGCGATTACGGTGCTCTCTTCACGATGTGGGATCGTCTTGATCTCACGCTGGTTTATGCTTCATTATTCAACATCATCAGTTGAATCATGGTTCGTTTATGCGGTTCATGTGATTGGGCTGGTTTGTTTTCCTAAGGTTTTCATTTTCTTTGGTCTTCATTTAGTTTTTAGGGTTTCGTTTGAGACTCGATATAGTTTCAGTGGGTTCAGCTGTTATTTTTCTTCATATGCATCGTATGGGGGATTCTTTTTGATGCGTGGGAATTGCACCAGGCTTTACCTCTCGAGGGATCTCGAGAAGCTTACAACCCCCACCAGGCAGTGTACCTGATCGTTGTAGTATAGTATAGTGACAAGTACCGGGGGATTGATCGTTCAGCTTAGGAATAGTGTCGCTAGGATTAGAAAACCTAAATACTAGTTCTAAAGGTGAGGGATGATTATTTTTGTATTTTATATTTTTTTAGAAAGCAATTAAAAATCTCGGGTTTGAAGGATTTGGGAGGAATTAGTTGCTAATCAACTAACCCAATACTAAAGATGTAATCAAAATAAAATACTAGAAATGAAAATAAACTAAATTATACTAAAGTTGTGAGCAATAAGTGGAGAAAATGTGTTTACTTAGATTTCACTACTCCCTAGACATCTTTTACACGTTAATTACTTGTTATAATTGCATGGATGACGGATCGTATTCCTTAATACCATTCATGGGATGGCACACTTAACTCCCCAATTCTATGAGCTCTTATCTCCTCCTATACCATGCCTAGCACAACCATAGGGATTATAAACAGTTGCTCATGCATTAAATACAACCAATAAAGACCTAGTGCGCGTCGGTTCATGTTTCTTAAGACGTTCAAGCATGTTACCAATTGGAGATCTGTCAGTTTTCTTAAGCCTAACATATAAATCATTCATCCAAGACAAGTATAAACAAGTAATCAACACATAATTAACATCTAGGTTTCATTAGATCCAAGCAAACATAAGATAGATCTAGCCTAGCATGATGGAATTAAGACAAGAACAAGATATAGACAACCAACACATAGATATGAACACTTATCTCAATTACATATGAAAGGTATCAAGGGCTTGGAACCCTTGAAAAACCTGTAAAATTCGCACCAAGTTCGTACTTAGGGTTTCTCCAAAACTTCTCTTTTTTTTAATGTGAAAATTAGAAAACTATATATAAGAAAAGGGGTCTGACGGCGTCAAGACCAAGCTTGTGACGCCGTCACCTCGCCGCCAAAACTTTTCTCGGACTGCCTTGATCTACATTTGACGCCGTCAAGTGATAATCATTTCCAGGCCGTCATGACTTTTACTCTTGACGCCCTACCTTGTGACGCCGTCAAATCTTTACTGGATCATCATGGAATTTTGCTCTTGACGCCGTCAGGGAGTTACTCTTGACGCCGTCACCTACTGTTCCCAGCATGAAAAATTAAGACTTTGGCGTTTTCTTTACTTTTATGCTCCAAAAACGTCCGAATTGCTTCCTTTTCCAGATTTCACTCCCAAAGTACCTAAAATCACAAAAGGAACGATTTAGGGCAATATTTGATCAAATAAATTCGAATTCGGGCTTAAATGACCCCCTAAAAACGGATCATTTTTCGCCTCATCATATACCCTTACACTTGAGATTTGCTTGTCCTCAAGCAAATGCGCTTTTATTCTACTCAAAATACAAGTTAGGGGTCATTTAACACTAATATAAAAGTAATTACAACAAATAATCGTTCCACTAAAGACCAATAGACAAGCACGGAGGTCATACACTAGCACCTCACAAATAGTGTTTAGATACTCACATCTCTCGGGTGTAATAAAGTGTAAATTACAATATGGAAACGGAAGATATCTCTCACTACCTGTCATAGCAAAATAGATTACCATAGGCTTGGGAAAGGATCAAACCTCCACCACATGGCGTAAGCACCTAGGATAAACTATCAAAGAGGTCTTTTAAAGGGTTGTAACGTTAGGTGTAGGGATATGAAATACACGGTTTTGTTGGATAAAGGAAGTTTTACTGGTGGCGATTTAACAATCTTGGTTAATTACATGTACAATATGGCGTTGCTAAGCCAAGACTAGACTCGACTTAAGCTAATAAATGAAAAATAACAAAAACATAAAATGAACATAGAATGAAAAGGGATGGTAGTCCGTATGTTTTTTCTCTTTTTCCTTTTTCTATTTTTTTTTTTCTTGAATTTTTCGATTTTTTTTTTTTTTTTTTTTTGCATACACTCTTACCCTACCATCCAAAATAATACATCCTAGGGAATGAACGTTCCCCTTACACTTGAATCTTTACATACTTTACATTAAACTAATCTATTGACTCGAATTAAGAAAATCAAAACACTTGGAGCACTTTTAAGATTAACGTACATATGGGAGTAATATATGATGTTCTTCCCCATTACTCCATAAAATAAGTACTTACCCATGAGTCCCAATCGTCCCAAAACAATATGTACAAAGATATGACTCGACTTAGCAACCATGTAATCAATTAGATAGTTAACTTAGGGTTTAACAAATAACAATAATGCACTAAAGATGAGCGCATACACGGAAGGCTAAGGCGATTTGGGTGTACATTTAAGTGGGGTGTAACAAATTCTTCCTTTAAGTAAAATGCTTAAAGTTAGAAACGAAAAGATAGGCTCGGAGGGGTGTACTAGGGGTTTCGTGTACTAAAAATGAGTACAACGCTAAGGGTGTGGGAAAAATTAGTTGACTTAACTAGCCAAGTAATATGACTTAAATGGTCAAGTAATTATGATACAGATTTAACACAAGGGTGATCCTAATGCCTCTTATCATGTAGTAAATCCTACCACACGAATGTAGTCTCACTAGCGGTCTCGGGATGCATCACTAACGCAAGTTCTAGAATCTAAATACTACCGGTACACTCATAAGTACTAATAGTAAATGCTTTTCCTATCAAATCTAAAGGCGAACCTCACATATTTAGGTGGATAATTATTCTGAATATACGGTTATGTGCTAGTCATACAATCTCCTATCCATGAGACGCTTGCTATGGCTAAAGTTTCACTCCTAAATGTTGTTAAAAATTTTAAATTTGGCGCTAAAATTGCACTAACAAGTATTTCTCATAGTTTTATTACACATCTACCATTAAACAAAACAAACTCAAGCGAAAGTGTATTTGTAAGGTATCATCATTTTACCCTCCCCTTACACTTAAGATGAACATTGTCCCCAATGTTCAAGTAAAGAATGTAAAAGTGAAAAAGTTAAAAAGAATGAAATCAAATACTCCCCTGATTCGCTCGGTATGGCTAATAAGGTGGCCAGGTTAAATCTTCCTCCAAGAAAATGAACAATCAAAGCTTTCCTTCCAGAATATAAATCATCTTCTTGTCATACATAACCTGTAAAACCTGATAAAATAGACAAGACAACCTCGCATAAAATCGGCGGCATCCTATATAAGTTACTAAATCCTAGAAAACAAGATAAGATATAATGCTTGTGGAATGAAGTTTGCAGATCTCCTGGAGATTATAAAACTTAATAATTCACAAAAACCATAAGACTCCTTTAGAAAAACAAAACTGGTAAAATTTCTAGATTTTTACACTTGACGCCGTCAAGAGTAAACTCTTGACGCCGTCAGAAGTGACCTGCAGAAATTCTTACGTTAAGTTTCCGGAAAATTTCTGGAAAAACTTGGTCCTACTTCCTGGAAAATCCTGCAAAACTTCATTATGACTCAATACAAGCATTTGACTCAAACAAATACGAATATACATGTTCATTTAATATTGTGGAGAATCATGATCGGTTTGTTTCTTGAAAACATATTTGGGGTTTCCCCTTACACTTATCTTTTTTGCAAAAATACCTTTAGGTGGAGTTAAGACTAGGCCAAAACAACAAAGTAAAGTATTTCCACTATTTAGTTTAGAAACATGATTTACGAACAATAAAAATTAAGCATGCATACGGAAGCAAATAACAAATAAACAAAATAAAATCACACAAAACATGGGTTGCCTCCCAAGAAGCGCTTTTCTTTATTTACGAGTCTTGTAGCTAGACTCAAGGTCATGGGTTACTACGTGACCTCATCCCTTGAAATGATATACCCCATGTAGTTGTGATCATTACTGTTATGGTGGTAGTGTCTCAATCTGTCAATACTCGCAATCACCATTCCACCTACTTTACTTCTCAAGTTTGCTACCCCATCTTGGCTCACACCTTCGATTGTGAATGGCCCGTACCACCAAGGACTTGGTTTATCGGGTGGTATTGTTGTTTCCAAGTGTCTCAAGAGTACCAAGTTCCCTTCCTCAAATGGTACATGATTTTCTATGGGTTGAGTATGTTCGAATTCGACCTGAACCTTATTGCTTTTTCTTCTTTCATTTTTGGCTTTCCTATAGCTTTTGATTCTTGCCTCCCATGCAAGAATTTTATTCTGAACACGAATGGGTGTCGTGTCAATGTTGTTTTTGATCTTTCTCCAATTCAAATTCTCATGCCCACTTCGCAGGGTCATGGAGAAGCTAATCTTTCTTTTTCCAGATTTAAGCTCAATCTTCCTACCCTCATACTTAATGACAGCCCTAGCGGTGGCGAGGAATGGTGCCCCAAGGATTATTGGCATGCATCCATCTCCTTTATCATCGATGATCATAAAATCAACGGGGTACATGAATCCTGCGATATTAACTAATACATCTTCTGCGATTCCTAGGGGGTATACGTACGAGTGTCCAACGAGAGATAACCTAACACGAGTAGGAGCTGGCATTTTTTACGTTAGTTGGATGTAAATAGTTAGGGGCATAAGATTTACTTCCGATCCTTGGTCGGCGAAAGCACTAAGATATTTCAAGTCCCCGATGCTTGTTGGTATCTCAAAGTTCCCACATGCTATCTACTTAGTAGCCACTTTTTGTACCAATAGCCTCTCGAATACTGATCCTCCAGGTAGAGTATCATACTCATCTTTCACTTCTCCCTCTTTCTCAAAAACCTGTTTGGAGGGTTGGTTACGCCCATCACCCTTAATCCAATTTGTTATGGTGTTTTCGTTTATATCATGTTTCAAGTAATAACTCAAAGGTTGGGATTCTGGTGGTTTTTCTAAGGTCTGTTTAGCAGGAGTTTTTACCTTCTCGTTATCCTTTTGGACAATGGTGATGGAGTTAACAAATTGGGTGGTGGGAGCGGCGCTTTCTTTCCTTAGTAGTATTCTTTCGGGGGCTCTCTGGTTGGCATACTCCTCTAATAGACTCATCATCTCATTCATTTTCTCTTGCATCTCCTCTTTTTGCTTATAAACTGCTTCCTCGAATCTAGCAAGCCGCTCTGAGTGAGTCGTCATATATTCTCTCATCCTAGCTTCAAACTCTGGGCTAAGCTCCTTGGGAGGGGAATAAGGTGGGGAATAGTCTTGAAAACTCTCAACATTTTCTCTAGAGGGTGACTCGGATAATGGTGTTGAAGTTGGTTTCGAGACAGAATTGACAGTAGCCCACCTAGGACTCAAAGGTCTCCTTCGTCTTTCCTCAAAATAGTCAACATTTGCCTCGAGTTTGCATAGGAGTTCATCGGGGATTTCGGTGGTCCCTCCAGATGTCGAGACTGCATTGATGGCCGCTTTTATCGTATGATTAAATTCCCACATCTCATGATTGTCAGCGGCGAGCCCCTCGATAATTGCCCAAGACTCCTCGGTGTTCTTATCACGCAATTTACCTCCCGCGGCCCTATCGATTGTGCGCTTAGTGTGATAGTCAACATGGTCGTAAAAAATCTGGACTAATAACCAAAGGTTTATACCATGATGAGGAACCTTTTGGAGGAGATCCTTAAAACGGGGCCAAGCTTCGTAGAAAGTTTCACCCTGCTGCTGTTCAAACATCAGAATGTCATTTCTAAGCATTGCAGTCTTCTCTGGTGGGAAGAATTTAGTAAGGAAGCGATTGGTGAGGTTATCCCATGTGGTGATGGATCCCGCGGGTAAACGCTCAAACCATTGACTAGCTTGATCCCGTAGAGAGAATTGGAATAGGCGTAATCGGGTTGTCTCTCTAGTTGCAGCATCTAGGTCTATGGAATCTACGATTTTGAGGAAGTTCTTAAAATGTTGGTTTGGATCTTCGGAACGAAGTCCATGGAATGCACATCCGCTTTGCACCAACCGGATGGTGTCGGATCGCAAGGGGGTCACATTGGCTCCGGTGAGCTCAATGGTGTTTCGGTAGCCTTGGTGGCTAGGTCGGGAATACTCTCCTAAGGTTCGGGGCCTAAGGGGTTCTAATGGTGGGTTTTGTTGTGGTGGGATGACGGGTTCAAAGATGTTCCCGTTGTCCATGATGTCGGGTGGTTACGAACAAAGGCACAAAGAAATAAGATAGACTAAAGAGAACCTAAAAATAAAAATAAAATCTTACTAGAAAGGAATCTAGCAAGTAGACCTAATAAAAAGAAATTCTAACCTAGACAATAACTATTCCCCGGGCTGCGGCGCCAAAAACTTGATGCGTGGGAATTGCACCAGGCTTCACCTCTCGAGGGATCTCGAGAAGCTTACAACCCCCACCAGGCAGTGTACCTGATCGTTGTAGTATAGTATCGTGACAAGTACCGGGGGATTGATCGTTCAGCTTAGGGATAGTGTCGCTAGGATTAGAAAACCTAAATACTAGTTCTAAAGGTGAGGGATGATTATTTTTGTATTTTATATTTTTTTAGAAAGCAATTAAAAATCTCAGGTTTGAAGGATTTGGGCGGAATTAGTTGCTAATCAACTAACCCAATACTAAAGATGTAATCAAAATAAAATACTAGAAATAAAAATAAACTAAATTATACTAAAGTTGTGAGCAATAAGTGGAGAAAATGTGTTTACTTAGATTTCACTACTCCCTAGACATCTTTTACACGTTAATTACTTGTTATAATTGCATGGATGACGGATCATATTCCTTAATACCATTCATGGGGTGGCACACTTAACTCCCCAATTCTATGAGCTCTTATCTCCTCCTATACCATGCCCAGCACAACCATAGGGATTATAAACAGTGGCTCATGCATTAAATACAACCAATAAAGACCTAGTGCGCGTCGGTTCATGTTTCTTAAGACGTTCAAGCATGTTAGCAATTGGAGATCTGCCAGTTTTCTTAAGCCTAACATATAAATCATTCATCCAAGACAAGTATAAACAAGTAATCAACACATAATTAACATCTACGTTTCATTAGATCCAAGCAAACACAAGATAGATCTAGCCTAGCATGATGGAATTAAGACAAGAACAAGATATAGACAACCAACACATAGACATATTGATTGAATTAAAAGAACACTTATCTCAATTACACATGAAAGGTATCAAGGGCTTGGAACCCTTGAAAAACCTGTAAAATTCGCACCAAGTTCGTATTTAGGGTTTCTCCAAAACTTCTCTTTTTTTAATGTGAAAATTAGAAAACTATATATAAGAAAAGGGGTCTGACGGTGTCAAGACCAAGCTTGTGACGCCGTCACCTCGCCACCAAAACTTTTCTCAGACTGCCTTGATCTACATTTGACGCCGTCAAGTGATAATCATTTCCAGGCCGTCATGACTTTTACTCTTGACGCCCTACCTTATGACGCCGTCAAATCTTTACTGGATCGTCATGGAATTTTGCTCTTGACGCCGTCACCTACTGTTCCCAGCATGGAAAATTAAGACTTTGGCGTTTTCTTCACTTTTATGCTCCAAAAACGTCCGAATTGCTTCCTTTTCCAGATTTCACTCCCAAAGTACCTAAAATCACAAAAGGAACGATTTTGGGCAATATTTGATCAAATAAATTTGAATTCGGGCTTAAATGACCCCTTAAAAAAGGATCATTTTTTGCCTCATCACTTTTGCACCCTCTATAACAGTTTTTTAGGTTTCACTAGCATCTGTGGTTGTTTGGGTTAAACGGAATCGGTTGGTAGGGTTTGTTGCTACAACATTCTGCTGGTGTTTCTTTACTATTGCTACAACGTTTTGCTAGTAGGGTTTGTTGCTACAACGTTTTGCTGTATTGGCACCTTCTATACCCCTTGTTTTCGAACAGTTGCAGGTTCATCTTTATTGCTGGGGCGTTTTCAAAATAGTTGTGGTTGATTGTTTTATAGTTGACATTGTTGTAGGGATTTGTTTCGAGATTCGATTCGGTCCGTGTGGTTTGCTCGAGTGGTCTGTCTTTTCGTCACTTGTTTAGGCTTTCTTCTACACAGCCGGTTTTGGTCTTGGTGAGCTTCTTCTACGGTATTGTCTTCTTATTGTTTGTGTTGTTTTGGTTCGCGTTTCGGTACTACAGTTCTGTTGGGTTTTGCTTTTTGTTTAAGTTTTCAAAACAGTAGTGCTCGTTACAGTATTTAAGGGATAGTGTTATATACTTCTTATGGCTAGTTTTGGTGCTACTCGAATATCTTGTCCGCTGCAAGGTTGTGATGGTTGTAGCGGGGGAAATGGTAAAGGGCTTACTAAGAAATATTTCATTGATCACTTGGGCACTCGTCATTTTAAAACTAATGTTTTGAAGGCTTCCTACAAAGAGCGTGTTGCGAGTGACTTTACCTTATATTCTGCATTTGATCTGGCTCTTCATCAGGCGGGCATATGGCTTTGTGGTGATTGTTTTTGTACCTACACGTTTAGTAAGAATTGTAAACATGCCGATGGTGTTGTGGTTTTAGCGCCTATTTTTGATGAGGTGGCGATCTACGGTATCCCTGTGCCTTCTAGACCAGTTTTGGATATGGTTGTTGGTGTCGGCGTGTCGCTAATGTGCCAAATGGTACCCTTGCTACTAATGAGATCGTTGTCGAGGCGGTTGCTTCTGTTGAGTCTTCTTGCTTTGACATCAATCTTCTTGACCGGGTTTTCGCGAAGAAGTTGCACACGGTTAAATGTATTCCCCCCAGGTTGCGGCTTGGGTTTGCTAAGCTTTATTGTAGTGTGCTTGACAATGTCCTTGCGCGCCCGGGGGATTTTTCGGTGTGGGTGCAACTCTTTATCTTGCCAGGTTGTGTTTTTTCCACTTTCGTACCTACTAACAGAGCTCAAAGACGATCTGGTGAGAGAGAATGGTGTCAGTTTGAAGGTATCTCTCGGGCTATTCTTAAATGGAGGGATCCCGCAGACAGGCTTGGTTTGATATTGGAACGTTTGGCTGGAGTTACTCCATCTGTCAGTTTGATGAAGAAACATAAAGAACTTGATGAAGCTAACTTAGTTCAATGCAAGTGTAAACTAGGAGACGGGCACTTTACGGCTGCTATTAAGGTGCTCACATCTTCTGGTATTGCCCCATCTACTCCCGATACACTACATGAGTTAGAGGCTAAGCACCCCTATGCCCCACCCCCATCTCAGTCTTCTTCCCCATTTAGGGGATGCCCTTTCTATCCATAAAGACTTCGTGTTGAACAGAATTCGCAGTTTCCCCAAATGGACATCATGTGGTCGTGATGGGCTTCGAGCACAACATTTTATGGATATTTTGGGAGGGCCTGCTTCGGCAGTTGCTGTTGATTTACTTGGATCTATTACCGGGGTTGTCAACCTGTTCCTCAGTGGTAGGTGCCCTATCCAACTAGGGGAGTATATTGCTAGTGCCCCTTTGACTCCGTTAGTAAAGCCTGGTGGTGGTATACGCCCTATTGCTGTTGGTACTGTATGGCGGAGACTTGTTTCTAAGGTGGCTTCTTCTTCTATTGGTAACTCTATGAGCACGTACTTACAGGATTTTCAATTTGGTGTTGGTGTTTCTGGTGGTTGTGCTTTCTATGCTTTTGGTGGATTTTAAGAATGAGGTATGGCGGAGACCTGTAAATAGGCTTATTGAGTCTAAAGGCAATGAGGTTGGGCTTTCTATGCTTTTAGTGGATTTTAAGAATGCTTTCAATCTTGTCGATAGGAGTGTTCTACTTCAGGAAGCAAGGGCGTAGTGCCCATCCATTGCCCCTTGGGTTGAGTTTTGCTATGCTCGACCTGCTAGGCTTTATTATGATGACTCGATTCTTTGGTCTTGTCAAGGGGTGCAATAAGGGGATCCGTTAGGACCGTTGTTGTTTGCCTTAGTTTTGCACCCTTTGGTCCTGTCTATTAATCATTCATGTGAACTCACTCTTTAGGCTTGGTATCTAGATGACGGTACTATTGTTGGAGATACCCTTATGGTTACCAAGGCATTTGACATCATCAGGACAGACGGTCCGGCTCGTGGTTTGTTTTTGAACGTTGATAAGACTGAACTTTTCTGGCCTGTGAAGGATCCGAGAAGTAGGGCGGAGGGTGTTTTTCCAGTAAATATCTCTCGCCCGCTCAATGGTGTCAAACTTCTTGGTGGTTCAGTTAGTTTGGATGAAAACTTTTGTCGGGATTTGGCTTTGAAACGGGTATCTAAAACCATCTCTTTTAGGAAAAATATAAAAACCTACTGTTGTTAATTAAAATTTAAGAAAACTATTTAATTACTAATATTACCTAATTAATTAATTAAACTATTTTTAATTCTAATAATTATCAAACTAAAAGAGAAAAATCTAAGAAAATTATTGAAAATACCTTAAGGTGACAGGAAATTAAGAAAATTATGAAAATGGTGAAGTGCTTATTAATAAGCTGAAAAGAAAATTAAAAAGATAGAATCTATTAAATAGAAGATATCACTAATTTTAAATTTGGTTTTTTCTTGGTTTTTCTTTTTGACAGATGAAAATAAGATAAAAATAAGAAACTTTTGTGTTATGACTTTTACAATAGCTTAAAAATAAGCTATGTGCACCCCCTTTGATCAAACATTGGACTAATTCAAGCATATTAGGACTTATGCAATGTTGAAAAAGCTAGGAGATGACAAACTAGGCATACACAGATGATTACACACTAGAAATAAGCCAAATTGATCAATTAAGCACACTGAATAAGCTATGAACCACAAATAAGCACTTATGTATACACAAGGCCAAAACTAAAGTTTTTGGACCTCTGTAGGGTCCACAGAAGTCAAGGTGAGTCCAAAATGAAAGTTGAAACTTGAAAAGGGACTGGGTGGCTACAAAGTAAGCCAATGAGTAGGGCTTATGGCTTATTAATGAGCTCTGGGTGATGCTTGGAAGTTTTGGTCAAAAACTGAGTGATCAGTGTAAACTCAGGAATTGGTCAAACTTAATGGGGCTTGCAGCCCTATCAAATAAGCTCAAAATGGTGAAACAAGCCCTGAACCTTATCAACGGGTTGGTTGGCTTCCCAAAAAGCCAATAAGCTAAGGGTGGGTCCCACTGGGTGAGTCACAAATCAAATTGGAAATTTGGCCAAAACCTGTGCACAGGGCATGCACTTGCCCTGCATGTCCAAAGAAGCTTTTGCACAAGCTTATAGAAAAATTCTAAAAATAAGCTGACTATGGGCTTTTGTAGACTAGGTGACAAACTTTAACTTCTGAAAAGATCTAAGTCTCAAACCTAACACAAAAATCACAAAAATTCTTCCAAGATTTGGTTTTCTGAAACAAAGGCAATTTTGACTTTTTGAAATAGAAGGCTTAAGTTGACTTAAATGAACTTTGATCCTAACCTACTGATTGAAAATGATTATTTAAGCTAAGGTAAAGCTAAATTAAGCTACATCACTCATAAGTGAATGGATTTGGGGCATAAGCCACACTTAATCCAACACAGAGGGTTATCTAGGCCAAGTTGAATGAGATTTTGACTTTTTATGAAACAAGACCTAGTTTTTATTGTTATTCTAAGCTATTATGATCCTATGTGACTTGTAAGAACCAAGAACAACAACAAATGAGCACTGGAACACCTAGGATCACACTGATCCAAACACTCCTTAAAAATTGTCTATTTTGTGGTTTACAAAGCAAATGGGTGTTAGGGCTATTGCAACTGATCCAGGACAACTTATTATGATATCTAAAGCCTAAATGAACACTTAAGCACAAGGAACAACAACAATAGACCAAGATTACTACTTATACTATTTTAACTGCCAATTTAAGAAATTGAAGCAACTATGAATACTAGTTAACAAGGTACTGATTTTAAGCAATATTATCACAACTTAATACTAAATAAACACAGAAAAGTTGAATAAGCAGTGATTAAGATAAGCTACAGTAGAAATCAAGAAATGGGTTTCAAAAGCTTACAATTTGCATTCCTGCTTAAAACCATGAACCAAGGACCATGAAACCAATCCTATAGGCCTTCCACAAGACCACTAACCCAGGGCCATCCAAATTTACCCTGCTCTAGCTTTCTTCTTCATAAACCTGCAAATGTTGACTTTTGTTAACTTTTTTGAGTTTTTGAGTTTTTTATATCTAAGCAGTGTTTTATGGTTTCTAAAAGCTTACTTAAGCTTTCTAGGAGCTTATATTAGCCCAAGAGTCCATGGAGTTTAATAACAACTACAATACAGCTTAATTAGAAACTTGAAATCAATTGAAAATTGCACAAACTGAATTATAACTTGAAACTTGAATTTTATTAATAAGAAACCTTAAAGATACACTGAAAACAGAGTTTACACTAATTTAGAGCTAAATTACACAAGGAAATTTTGAAAATAACTTAAATGATCTAAAATTATTAAAAGTAAGCTAACATCCTTTCTTCTTGAACTTCACTTCTATTTATAGGCCTCCATTAGGGTTCCCTTGGTCTTCTGAATAAATCCCACATCAATTTAGAACCGTTGGATCACTGATAGACCTCCAATTTCTCGCCATGTGTTTTGGCGCCAAAACCATATTTTGCAATTGGACTCTGATAACTTGAGGGGTGGGGGGTGCATTTATTGTGGAGGTGATGGTAGGTGAAGGTGGGTTGGGTGGTGGAGAAATGACAGGCAAGTGGAGAGGGGGGGATGAATACCACTGGTAGGTTTGCAGTGTGGTTTTGGGTGAGAGGGAAAGGGAAGGGTGGTGGTTTTGACTTGTTTGACTCAAGGTCAAACGTTGACCCTGGTATTTATTAACGGGGTGTGTGGGCTGGTGGAGTTGGGCCAGGATAAAAAAAAAGAGTGGGTGGGCTTTTGTGTTAGATTGGACTTGGTGTTTGGGATTTAATATTATTCAGGGTCCGGTTTGGTAGTGTATTATCATAAGGACCAATTTTGTAATTTCTGCATACTTGGGGGTTGGACATGGCATTTTTCCAAAGTGTTTCACAAGGGTATTTTCTGCCAAGTGATGAATAGTACATGGACCTTAGATGATTTTTCCACTTTTAAATTTCCAGGGACTATTTTTGTCAACTTTCCAAACTTCAGGGACCAAATCTGTAATTACACCAAACTTTGCAACCAAGGACCAATCCTGCCATATATGAGAAGTACAAGGACAAAATTTGTTTTTCTCAAAGTTTTAATATCCCAGGGACTATTTTTGTCAATTTTCAAAGTTCGGGGACTAAACTTGCAATTTTGTGAAACTTTGCACCAAAGGACTAAATATGTAACTTGTGATTTAAAAGGACCTTTGGTGACTTTTTCAAGTTTTTAAAATAACCAGGGGCTAGATTTGACAACTTTTGAAAGATGAGGGACTGAAACTGCCAATTATGCAAACTTTGTACGTTTTTCATTTGTTTTTAATTATTTTGCATCTGAAACATATAAAACACATTCCTGGGATATTTTCATTATTTTGATGCAATTTTGAGTGTTTTTAGATGTTTTGGCAGCTCAGAAAAGGTAAAAATGATGAGTATTTACACACTCATCAATCCCCCACACTAAAACATTGCTAGTCCCTAGCAATCTTTTGAGAAAAACTTAATGGATTTGAAAACTCTTTACCAAAAGCCATCACTTCTGGAGTAGCCAGATGTATCGATTCAAGTAAGAACTATGGTCCACCTGATAACCATGTGATTTTGAGTAAACCACCAGCTGTCAACGGATTTGATTTGTCTTTACCAAAAGCCGTTTGCTTCTGGACAAGCCAACTCTTGATGGACAAAGTCAACATCTTGGTGAGCTGATTACCAATCATGGTTTTTCCACGGCCTTTACCACAAGCCATAATCTTGCGGGCTAGCCAACTCATTTACTTTTTTGGATATGGCGAGTTGATTTACCATACAATTTTAGGCAAATTGCAAGCCATCAACGGATTTGAGATATCTTTACCAAGAGCTGTTTGCTCCTGGATCAGCCAATGCTTTTGTCATTTAGACATGGCGGACTGATAACCACAAAAATTTTGAAATAAAGTGAAAAATTTTTGAAAAATTTGGGACAGAATGGGGGTACTTAGAAAGTATTTTGTGATCAAATTCGCAAGAATTTCCCCCCTTCCCCCATACTTAGAATTGAATATTGTCCTCAATATTCAAAGTCCCGGCTATTATGCCGACTCTTTGAACGGAAAATCGTTTTGACTTTATTTATGTGTACATATAAACTTTTTTGATTTTTCACTTTATTATGTGTACATATAAACTTTTTTTTTATAACTTGAAACTTTTATACATATTTACTTTTCAAAAGGTGGGGGACGGCCACTCCCCCACACTAGAGTGTTAGAAAGTAGAAAGAAGTCAGAGATATGGGTGAAAACCCATATTTTGCTAATTTTTGTTCACCGAGTCACTAGCTTGACTCGATCCCCGAATTCATTGGTCCATGGGGAAAATTTGGAGATCCGGGACAACCATGGATGGTATGTCCTCTCCAAAATAATGTTTTAAGTGATGACCATTCACTTTGAAGTTGGGACCTTCGGGTTGAGATAACTCAACAGTCCCGTATGGATATACTTTTGCAATAGTGAATGGTCCAGTCCATCGGGTTTTTAATTTCCCCGAGAAGATCTTTAACCTTAAATTGAAAAGAAGGACTCTGTCACCGACGTTGAAAACGCGGTTCTTAATCTTGGAGTCGTGAATCTTCTTTGTCTTTTCTTTGTAGATCAAAGAGTTCTCGTAGGCTTGATCACGAAGTTCGTTTAATTCATTGAGTTGAATCTTACGGTGATCACCCGCTTTATGAAGATCGTAGTTTGCATGTTTCAAGGCCCAATAGGCTTTGTGCTCGAGCTCGATCGGTAAATGACACGCCTTCCCGTATACAAGCTTGTATGTAGTACACCCGATGGGTGTTTTGTAAGCTGTACGGAAAGCCCAGAGTGCATCATCTAGTTTGTCCGACCAGGAAGCACGGTTTTCACCTACGTTCCTTTCAAGAATCCGTTTAATACCACGGTTTGAAACCTCCACCTGCCCACTTGTTTGTGGGTGATACGCGGTAGAAAGACCGTGAGTAACACCGTACTTAAGCATGACTTTTGCGAATTGATCATTGCAAAAGTATGTACCGCGATCACTAATAATGGCACGGGGAGTTCCAAATCTAGCAAAGAGGGATTTCAAGAATTTCACAACAACTTGGGCATCGTTGGTGGGTAACGCTTTTGCCTCAACCCATTTTGACAAGTAGTCAACAGCCACGAGAATGTATTTGTTTCCACGAGAAGATGGGAATGGCCCCATAAAATCAATGCCCCAGACGTCAAAGATTTCACAAACTTGAATGGCATTTTGTGGCATTTCGTTCTTTTGTGAAATATTCCCGTGACGCTGACAAGCATCACAAGCTTTGACAAGTTCGTGGGCATCCTTATAGATTGTGGGCCAATAGAAACCGGAATCAAACACCTTTTTGGCGGTGTAGTTAGGACTATGGTGGCCCCCGGAGGGTCCAGCATGGCAAGCCTTGAGAATATCAGCGGCTTCCTGTCTATAAACACATCGCCTGATGACTTGATCGGCGCAAATTTTGAAGAGATAGGGGTCGTCCCAGAAGTAATGTTTAACGTCTTTGAAGAATTTGTTCTTCTGTTGGGACGTCATCCCCTTCACGATGAAGTTACCCGCATGGTAATTTGCAAAGTCGGCAAACCATGGGGTAGTAGAGTCACCACAAAAAGCAAACCCATTGAGTGTCTCGAGAGGAAATGTTTCATTTATTTCTTGTTTCTCGGATACATCCTGGTGAGGCTTTTCTAATCGTGAGAGATGATCAGCAGCAAGGTTCTCAGCTCCTTTTTTTATCACGGATAATGATATCAAATTCTTGGAGGAGGAGAACCCAACGGAGTAACCTCGGCTTTGCATCTTGCTTTGCAAATAGGTACTTCAAAGCCGAGTGATCCGTATATACTACGCATTTGGTCAGTATTAAATATGGCCGGAATTTTTCAAAGGCATACACCACAGCCAATAGTTCTTTTTCAGTGGTGGAGTAATGACTCTAAGCCTCGGTCATAGTTTTGCTTGCGTAGTGTATAGGCCGAAAGTATTTTGCTTTTCGTTGCCCCAAGACCGCACCTATGGCAAAATCGCTAGCATCGCACATAAGCTCAAAAGGTAGGTCCCAATCGGGGGCAACAAGAATCGGTGCCTTGGTAAGCTTTTTCTTTAAGGTTTCAAAAGCTTCGATGCACTCAGGAGAGAAGATGAACGGAGCATCCTTCTCGAGGAGATGGGTCATAGGCCGGGCAATCTTAGAGAAATCTTGGATAAACCTACGATAGAAGCCGGCATGACCCAAAAAGCTCCTAACACCTTTAACGGTGGTGGGATGAGGTAATTTAGCAATGACATCAATTTTGGCTTTGTCAACCTCAATCCCGTTTTTTGAAATTTTATGGCCGAGGAGAATGCCCTCTTTAACCATAAAATGGCTCTTCTCCCAGTTGAGACTCAAATTCGTTTCTTTACAACGTTTAAGCATTTGTTCCAAGTGGGAGAGGCAAGACTGGAATGAATCCCCGATGACTGAAAAGTCGACTATAAATACCTCCATGGTTTTCCCGATCATGTCGGAAAAGATTGACATCATGCACCTTTGGAACGTGCCTGGTGCATTACATAAGCCGAAAGGCATACGTCTGTAAGCAAAAGTTCCGTAGGGGCATGTGAAGGTAGTTTTCTCTTGATCCTGTGGATCAATGGGGATTTGGAAGTAACCCGAGAAACCATCAAGGAAACAGTAGTATTCATTCCCCGCTAGTCTTTCGAGCATCTGGTCCATAAAAGGCAGAGGAAAATGGTCTTTACGGGTGGCTTCGATCAACTTACGATTGTCAATACATACTCGCCAACCCGTGACCAAACGAGTTAGAATCAACTCGTTTTCCTCGTTGGTGACAACGGTTATGCCACCCTTTTTAGGAACGCAATGAATTGGGCTAACCCAAGGACTGTTAGATATAGGGTAAATCAATCCCGCATCAAGAAGTTTTAGAACCTCTTGTTTGATAACTTCGTGGATTTTGGGATTTACTCTTCTCTGTTGTTGCACTGCTGGCTTAAAGTCATCATCCATTAAGATTTTGTGTGTACAAAAGTCCGGGCTAACGCCCTTAATGTCAGAGAGTTTCCAAGCAATTGCTTGCTTGTATGACTTGAGAACCTTTAGGAGTGCAGCCTTTTCCTCATCTTTTAAGTCTTTAGCAATAATGATGGGTAATTTATCATCACCCTCCAGAAATGCATATTCTAGATGAGGAGGCAAGTCCTTGAGCTCAACCTCGGGAAAGTCATCAGTTATTTCAACATTTTTGACTTCCTCTTTAAGAAGTATTTGTAGAGACGGAGAGGGTGAAGGATCGTCATTTAACAATCTTTCAAGAAGAAGAATGTCCCCCTCTGGGTCAAGATAGTTTTCATCAATCTCATGAGGGATTAAACTATCCTGAGCAAGAAAAGCCGCGACCTCTTCCAGAAGGAAATCACTTCCCTCAAACGGAGTGAGAGAAGGGGAAGTGTCGGATATGATAGGACCAGAAGAAAGAGCGGTACTGTCACTTGCTGAGAAACCGAGGACCTCTTGAGAATACTCCTCTGACGCAACATCGATGATGACAATTCGGTTAACCGTTTCAGCATCATAGTTGGAGGAGTATCTTGAAGTCTGATCAAGATTGAATGTGATGGCTTCATGGCCAACACGTAGAGTGATTTCTTCCTCGAATACATCGATTAGAGCACGACCCGTTCTTAAGAATCCCCTCCCGAGAATGAGAGGAACTCTTGGTTCAGCATCGAAATCAACAATCACGAAATCTGTCAGAAAATGGAACTTTCCTACTTTCACGAAGATATCTTCGGCAATGCCGAGAGGGCGAGATATAGTACGGTCTGCAAGCTCGAGAGTCATGCAGGTAGGAGTGAGAGCAGGAAGAGAGAGTTTCTTCTAGACTGAGTGAGGCATAAGGTTAATGCTTGCACAAAGATCGTCCAAGGCAAAGCATTCAACCATCCCAGGGAAAATGCAAGGAATGAGAAATTTCCTGGGATCTCCAAGCTTTTTTGGAAGCTTTTTCAAGAGCACTGCTGAGCAATGCTCATTAAGTGGAGTTTTAGCCATCTCACAGAATTTTTCTTTGTTGCTTATCAGATTTTTGATTGTTGAAGCAAATTTAGGCATGAGAAGAAGAGCATCCGCGAAGCTAATATCGAAATGTAACTCTTGGAAAATTTGGTAAAATTTTTCCACCTGATGGTTAGCTTTATCGCGGTTCTTTTGATCATTCAAACGTGAAGGATATGGAATTGAAGGCTTAGGATCGTTCTTTGGAATTTCATCAGAATTTTTCGGAGGATCAAATACAACTTTTGACTTGTGAGTCTGGACCGGGACAACTTGAGGGTGGACGTTGTTGGTACCTCCGTTATTAGTAGGAAGTACCGTGTCCGTGGTAACCTCAGGTTCACGTTCCGCTACCTTGGTAGGAGGAGAAGAAGAGGTAGAAGGAATCGTGGGTTCATTGTATGATACTCCACTTTGGGTAGTGATCGCTTTGACATCGCCCCTTGGGTTAGAGATCGTGTTGCTCGGTAGTGTACCCGAGACTGAGGTTCGATCATTTAAAGACTTCTGAAGCTCAGAGATCTTTCTGATCAATAACCGATTCGTTTCCTCTTGTGCTTTCATGAATTGTTTTAGCACTTCATCTGAGGAAGACGAGGGTGGAACAACGTTTTGATATTGATTAGGAAAATTTTGAACACGGTTGTTTTGAAAATTCCCTTGGTTTTGATTGTCGTTTCCCTGAAAATTGTTTCTCTGATTGAAATTACCCTGATTGTAATTCCCTTGATTTTGGTTTCTTTGAAAATTTCCTTGAAAACCTTGATTTTGATTGCCATTTTGAAAATTGTTTTGATTAAAATGACCTTGATTTTGGTTCGGGTTTTGGAAATTTAGGTTTTGACCTTGGTTAAAATCTCCTCGATTCTGATTCAAGTTACAGTTTTGATTTTGGTTAAAACCGGGAGGTCCAAGAAAATTGTTGGAACGATAGCTTAAGAGATTACGGTCCCCTTGTGGTTGGTAAGAATTACCCCCCCCCCCCATGTTGTAGGAACCTTGAGCAGCATAAACGTTCTCTTGAGGAAAACCAGCAGTAGCTGGACACTCGGAATACAGATGTGGGCCTCCGCAAGTTTCACAACTTCGGGCCACGGCTTTCACTTGTTGATTTTGAACTTGATTTTGCACAGTTTGGTTCATTCTCAACACAGCCGTAGAGATATCATCCATCTTTTTAGTGAGAGCCACTATTTCAGGAGATGATGATGAAGGAATGATTGATTTACATGACTCATCCCTCTCCACAGAGGAATCCCAAAAGTTATGGTGGGCAGTCATGTTCTCAATCAGGTCATAGCATTCTTCGGGACGCCTTTTCATAAAGGTCCCACCAGCAGCAGCATTGAGAATATCCCGGTGCCTCAATGTTAGACCATTATAGAAGGTATCTATAATGGTAACTTGTAACATATTGTGGTTAGGGCACCGATCAATTGCTAGCTTATAACGTTCCCAAGCCTCGAATAGAGACTCATCGGGACGCTGCCGGAAGTTGCTGATATCATTTCGTAACTTGGTAACCATGGAAGGTGGAAAATATTTTGCTAGAAACTTGGTTACCATCTCATCAAAGGTACAAATAGAATTCTTGAGGAGTCGGTCAAACCATGCAGTGGCATGATGGGTGAGAGAATAGGGGAAGAGATACAGCCGGAGGGCATCATCGGTGACACCATGCTATTTCATGCTTTGGGTGACGGTAAGGTATTTATCAAGATGCTTGTTAGCATCGTCACCCGGTAATCCGTGAAATTGACACGAATTTTGGACTTGTTGGATCATATGGTGTTTGAGGCCAAAGTCCGTAGCCTCAATAGTGAGTGGTGCAATAGGTCCGCCCCTCCCATGCATGGTAGGCTGGTACAACTCCTCCATCGTTCAAAGATCGGGAGCTGGCTCATCCCTGGGAGGGTCAGGTGGTGGTGGTGGACCATCGGCCATTTCGGTTTTTGGTTCTTCAATAACAATACGTAGCTCGGGTACTGTTGATACAAAAGTTGGGCGTTCCTGATATGGGCTCTTGCTCTTGTACCAATTCGCTTCTTAATGCTTGAAACCTGCACACTAAGAAAATAAACAACACCGTTAGACTTATCGTGGGATTGTCTCCCACGATTAGACTCCGGCGTGAGAGTAAGTAATCGGTTTAGGGTTCTCGTAAAGAGTTTTAGGGTTTGTGAATCGTACCTTTAATGAGAATTATGGTATTCCTTATATAGGCGCAGAATTCTTGTAGGGTTCGTGCTTCTTACGTTTCGCACACGTGGTGCTTCTCCGGTTTAAGGATATCTGTTCCATAAATAGGAGATCCTTATCTAAACCGTATAGTTTAGCTGGGCTTGGGCTTATGTGAGCCCATTCCCATTATTGATGCGGCCCAAGTTATAATAGCCCACGCATAGTGGCTTTGGGTTTTAGTAATGTTTAATATTTGGGCTCGTGGCCCATATATAGACTATACGTCATCATGTCCCCCCAGTCTAGTGTGCGCGGCTCGTAGCCGCGGATGCTAGACTAGTCATAACATCGGTAAGCGTGGCGGGAGAAATTTTAAATATTACCGCCCAATGTTGAGTACAATGTACCTAGTCATAGGTATTTCAAAGAAATGCCTCGAAAATCGGGGGTTGTGTCCACGTGTCCCTAGGAAAACGGGAAAAAGTGCATGTACCGTTTCGGATTCTAACCACACGTTTTGTGAGTTGGATCCACGTGGACACATCTAGGGTTTTTTGGACTCCTTATATAAGAGTCATCGCCTCCATTTTACCCAAAACACACAGTAAAAAACACATACTCATCATTGCACACTTCTTCAAAGCATTTTTTGCAAAGAAAGTAACTGTTTGATTAGGTAAATTTGTGTGTGTATTCTAGTAAATTTGTGAAAATGGTTGCCCAATTAGAGGAGTTTCACTCTGCGATGAGTGAGGATGATGTGCGTCAGTTTTCATCTGACTACTTCATTCCTCTGGATGTGCATCCAAAGGCTCCGGACGTCGATGCGTGTATAGCCGATTTCCCCGAAGGGAAAATAGGACTATACACGCGTTTTTTCGAGTACGCTAATTACCGCGTACCGATATCTATTTTCCTGAGCAATTTGCTCAATCACTATCGCCTTCATATCTCACAGCTGCACTGTATAGGTGCAGCTAAGGTATCGAATTTTGAGGTAAACTGCCATTTACTTGTGATAGAACCGACCGTTGACCTATTCCGCGCCTTCTACCACACAACGTGGTCGCATGGATGGGTATCCTTTGCGAAGCGCGTGGGGAGCCTTCAGTGTTATACCGAGAAGGTAGACTCCCTGAGGCATTGGAGGGAGTACTTTTTCTGGGTTGATGATGTGGTGTTTCCATCACCCTTTGAGTTTTATACTCAAGATACGTTGCCGAGGGATGGGCGCCCCGCACCCGGTTCCTATAGTTTAGCCGATGCGCAGACCATTGATGCCAACCGCATCCCCATTAACCCTTATCCGGAGGAGTTTTTGGTGCATGTGGGGTTGAGTCGCAGCTATTTCGGAGGTATGGACGAGGTGCCAACCTTCATTGATGAGGAAGGCCGGGGTGGGTGTTCATCCCTTTTGCTTCTAATCTTGTAAGTTTTTCTATATGCGCACGTTTAATAACTAATCTCTTCTTTTTGCTGTTTGTTCCTGTGTGCGCAGAGATGGATCTGTTTGCATTAGTGAAGTTGGAGAAACCCAAGCAGGTGACCGTTGGCGTGCGCCCTCTGAGGGAGAACAAGCAGCCGCTTTTGGAAGCGACCCAGGGTCATCTGACTGTGCTTGTGCCTGTTGGCCATGAAGATTCGCCGCCTCTCCAAGCTACGCCCGTACAGAGCGTGGCGCCAACTGTGGAGACGGCGCATGAGGAGGAGGCACACTGTCACAACTCACCATTTCAGGTCATTTCCCGAACTTTGGAAAAACACTATTCATCAAACACTATTCATCAGTTTACTATTCATCATTTTTTGTGTCAGTTTGACATTCCGAGAAGCATTCAAAAATTTTACTATTCACTAAGCACTATTCATTGCGGGAAAAGATTTCATCATTCACGTGCATTACACATTTCATCGTAAATTTAGTTTACGGGTATTCAAATTTGCGTAACCGGATTGGTTTAGGTGCGAATTCATTTCATTAGTGCTAAGGACACTGCATACGGACTGGAGATAGTCTGCATATCATCAGTAGGTCATTTACATGTTATACCACTCTTAGGATTTTCAAATTTGTATATTTGATACATTTAACGTTTTTGCGTATAAGTATTTATAGTAAACGTTAACACCCGGTTTATACACGACGAATATATCTAAATATTCCCACAATGGTCCCGACATATTTTTATATCCATTATATCATCATAAAAGTTATTACATTCATTTACCCAGTATTTTGGAATTTTACGTTTTCCAGTTCAGCGTTTTACGCGAAGTACGCGTTTTTAACCCGCGTTTCCAGTTTTAACAACGTTCAAGCAACCCGATGGAACTTACCATTCATTTTTATTTTATTATGGAGTATTTTGACAAGTTTAGTCATTCTTTCAAATTTCATATTTTTACGATGCCCGAATTTACGTTTCGCGGTTTAAAACTTTACGTTTTGCGATTAAAGGAACCAAAACCGACTTCGTGACTCAGATAACACCAAGCTTCTTACATACTCATCCCAAAACTCACCATGCGCAGCCCCCCCCCCCCCCCCCCCCCTTATCCATGTTACTTGAACTTGACCATTTATTTACAATAATGCCATTGAAATTAGATATTTTATACAAAAACACCATATACACTACACTTATATTTTTTTTAGATCAAAGCAACTCATTTCTCTTCTTCTCCACCAAAACCCACGACCCAACTTCATTTCATAACCAAAATCCATTATTTTTCAAAGTACAAAGCATCAAAGTTGTTCATTTCATCATCCTAATCAAGAATCATAACACAAAAACACAAGTAATCCAAGGTTTCTCATCATTTAATCACCTCATATTTCAAAGTGAGTTATCAAATTTATTTTCATGTTTTCATCTAATTAACATATGTATCTCATGGTATTCATGCTTAATTTCATGCACAAACTAGTTATACCACTTTATTTTTGTATACTTTTTGAACATACCAACCCTAGATTGTGATTTAGGTGTTCCCTTGTTAAATTAACTTGATTACTAGTCATTATGAACCCATGACACCCTAAGAAGGTGTATGGTAGGATTAGATTAGTTTTGTGAAGTTTGCAAGAGTTTTGGTTGAAGTAGAAACTAGTTTTGAACCTTGGAAATGGTTTTGTAACAACTATATAAACATTCTGTCCCATTTTGGTAAATTCTGGAAAATCAGTAAATACAAAGTAAAATTTGGCAAAATTTTTAAAAAATACTTTCAAAAACGAATCCGTAGGCGAAAGAACGGATTAAAAAGAGTTTATAACGAAGAAGTTATGATTTTTGCAAGTTTATTGACGAAAACTATTTTCCGGAAAAATACATGCTGATGGACGTTTTTCGTCGGACAAAAATAGACTTTAGACGTAACCCGGAGGAGCCGAGCTTTCCAAAATATATTACTACATACTAAGACGTAACCGTGGATATAAAGAACAAGTAAAACGGGCTTATAACGACAAAGATATTCACGTTTCAATATCGGCAAAAATCCTCTATAATTGGCAGCTTTTAGAAATAATAATAACACTACGTACTAAATTCTAGATTTTCTAGAAATATTAACCAAGTACCCAATTTCATAACTAATGATGTATTAGTGATTATAAGTATATTTTCATTACTACAAGGCGTTATTTCAAGGATTTCAAACCGAGGATTTTAACACAAACATTGATACATACGATATATATATAAGTATATATATTGCAACTAGTTTTATTTTTCTAATAGCCATATTTTTCCTAAGTCTTGGAATATATATTTTTGATAACAACAAGTATTTTTCAAAGAGTAGAGTGGTATAGGAAACATGTGCATGGACATTCATAACATCATTTCATGATCTAAAGTAGATCGTTCATCATTCATATTAGGTTGCGGCTAGTGTGCGCGCCTTGTTTTTCAGCTCATTACATGTTCATGGTACCATCATATCAGGTGAGTCATAGCCCCTACTCTTTTAATTGTTTTGTAAACTCTTTGGGGGAGATACATGCTCAATTACATGATTTCAACTTTATGCTCGTTTTACTTAAATGCATTACTTGCATTACATGGTTGGTTACTCAAACATTTTCAGCTTTACCTATATATATGTTTGATCACCTGCATTTCATTGGTATGTTGGATTACCTGCATTTCATGGGATTTGTCATCATTGTTTATACGACCTCATTGTCACCAATTGTTCCGATATGCTCATCATAATATTGTGGTATTCCCCACTTGGCTTTGATGTCAAACGTAATATTGTGGTATTCCCCACTTGGCTGTGATGTCAAACGTATTGTGGTATTCCCCACTTGGCTTTGATGACAAACGTAATATTGTGGTATTCCCCACTTGGCTTTGATGTCAAACGTAATATTGATCTTTCCCTACTTGACTGAATTACGATGCCTTTGCATCAACCTTATTACGGATTTTCCCACTTGACTGATTTATCATATGGCCTCATGGACTGAATTATTTGTATAGCCGTTGAGCTATATTTATCTTGGAATTTGGATACAAGTATTACCTTTGTTCACGTAAACATATCATATTTGGCAGTGGGTCGTAAACACACAGGTTACAAGTCTCTTATGGCGGGACTTGTAATTGAGTGGATTTTCGATGCCTTTGCTGGGAAATCTTCATTCATATGCATAACATTCTTTTTCACAGGACTCTATGAACTCACCAACCATTGTGTTGACACTTTAGCATGTATTTTCAGGTTTTAAGCAATGACACGCTACAGGAGGTTTTGGCAGGGCAGGGCATGGTCATAGAAGACTTTGATTATTCATTTGGGGACCGTTTTAAACTATTTTAAGAGCCTATTTCTGCGTTATTTTTAACAATGTAGATTCAACATTTTGATTAAACTATTCTATTCTAAATGATTCAAGTGCAAACTTTTTGAACTAGTGTTATAATACCAATTGAGTTACACCCCAGCTACATGTATGCTTCTGCTGGACCCGATTCTGGGGGTGTGACAGATTGGTACCAGAGCTTTGGCTATAGCGAACTAAGTGTTTTTAAAACTTATACTATAGCTACTTTCAAGAAAACTTAACCCTATGACCGTCACGTGCCTGCCTGCCAAGTTGAAGCCTCATTCGTGGTTAGTTGCTGACATAGGTGATGAGATTTATGTCTCATTATCTGATATTATATTCATTTATTATAGTTGTTTACTATAATTGTCTTTCATATAAGCATGTTCACGTATCATATATATCACCGCATTATGTTTTTCCTTGCATAGTTTCATCATTTGACCTTAAGTTTGGTCACCTGCCTTAGTATTTCAGAATGTCTTGGTATTTGTGAAGGACATAGTCTTAGTATGACTGAGCTGAGTATTTCAAAATTCATGGAACCTCGGTAGAATATAGACTGGTCATTTATATTCGACCCGGGATAGTAGGACATAGGCTGACCACCTATATCCGACTCAGAAATGAATTTTGCAACACTGAGAATAGTTATAATAAAATTTTGTCTGGATTGAATCCTTTACTCGATTTCCAAATGTTTCATGCATGTGTGTATATACCCGCATTGTCAGAACATTCATACTTTTCATCACCTCGTGAACCGCTGCTTGGAAGCATGTCAATTGATCATTTCATCTCATGAACATTCACGTCTATGCACGATACATTTACATCATAGTATTTTCTTTTATCACAATATCATTTTGTCGCAGTTGTCACAGTCTCTTCCCTTCTCACCATCACTATCATTTCCTTTCCCCATCCCCATGTATATATAGAATTAGCTGACACTTTATGGATTCCTATGCCACTCATCGCACACTACTCCATGTATTGATAAGTGGATATTATCAATGACCTCCCTAGGAAATACTTTCCATACCATCTATAAGGAGAATCTCTCGGTACATTAAGACCATTCAAAACTCAACAGAAATATCAAGATATCGCAAAACTATTCGAACCACTATCACTGACCTGATCACCAAAATTCTATCATCTAGAAAGTATTGGCTTGACTGAATTACAAGAATCGTTTAGATACGAGTGCTCACTAAGCAACACTATAGAGATACATCCAACCTCCTAACCAAGACTATAGAACCTTCAATTGAACATGACCTCACCAATAGACATTATTTAAACATGTTAGATATTTACGCATTTGTGCAGACATACCTACCCGACTATTTTATCCTCTTAATACTTTCACTTTTAAATGGATTTTTCTCCAAACTACATTTATACAAAACATATATCTTGTAAGCAATACTTTTCTAAGGCACTTATTTTGATAAGCAAATTCCTTTTGGTTAATCCTTTACAAAACTATTGAATTGTTAGGAAATCTTAAACATCGATCTTTGGTAAACCATATTATGCACCTTATATTGAAAACTGTCCTATCTTGCATAACTATTAAATTTTGAAACATCAAGAAAAATGTTACTTGGAAAGCCGTTTGCTTAAACTTGTAGATTCATTTATTCGGGGAAGGTTTATAAACAAAACACAATCTCAAAACAAACTTTGAAAAATCAATCACTATATTACATTACTTATACATTTAGGATTTGGTGATTTAATGACATAGAGCTTGGGGAAAATCGTAGTAATGGAGACTAAGCATCGTAGGTGGAGAAAGACTCGATTCATGACATCCTGCGGAGGATCACAACCTTATCCTAATCCTAATCTATTATTTTCAACAACACCCTTTGACGGACTTAACCTTGTAAGTTTTCCACAAGATTCATGATACCCATTTCAATTATTTCTAATAGAGGAATTTGATTCACCTCAAACTTCTAGCGATTTCATTTAGTTTCCTTTGGAACCACACCACCTATCATCTGCAGACCAATGGTCAGAATTAGAGAACGATTCAAACATAGGGAGATATGCTCAGAGCATGAGTGATTGACTCAAGAAATGGTTGGACTAACCAATTACCATAAATCAAATTCAGTTGCAACTATAGTTATCGCGCGAGCGTAGAGACTACACCATTTGAGGCACTCTATGGTCGAGGTGCCAATATCCATTGACGGAACGAAATTTGGAAAAGCCCAACATACTAGTCTAGTAGGCATTCATGAAATAACCAGAAATTTCCTACAAGTCAAGAATCAGTTACAAGTTCAATAAGTTGTAAACCATTAAAACTTCAAGTTGGTAAGCAGAGTTATGCAGAAAGTTCTGCCTAGGAAAGGCATGTTATCATTCAGAAAACTTGGAAAGTTACACCAATATACACTGGACCATGTAATCTTTCAAACAGAGTAGGCCTAGTGGCCGTCAGACTTGAGCCTTGTTAGAGAACAACAGGACTATACAACCATGTATTATCATCTTTTCAGATTAGTCACTCATAATCCCATTTGGAAAGAAATCCAACTCAAAGTCAAACATAAACCTTGCAGGAGAACAAGTAGAAATCATGGACCGAGAGGTCGAACAGTTGAAGCAGAGTCGAATTCCTATCGTTAGAGTTCGCTGGAATTCTCGAATATCTTCACCTTTTCACCAATATGTTTTCAGAAACCAACATAAACTGAACTTCGGGACGAAGTTCCTTTTAGAGGGGAAGACTGTCACAACTCATAATTTCAGGTCATTTCAGGTCATTTCCCGAACTTTGGAAAAACACTATTCATCAAAACACTATTCATCAGTTAACTATTCATCATTTTTTGTGTCAGTTTGACATTCCGAGAAGCATTCAGAAATTTTACTATTCACTGAACAATATTCATTGCGGGAAAAGATTTCATCATTCACGTGCATTACACATTTCATCGTAAATTTAGTTTACGGGTATTCAAATTCGCGTAACCGGATTGGTTTAGGTGCGAATTCATTTCATTAGTGCTAAGGACACTGCATACGGACTGGAGATAGTCTGCATATCATCAGTAGGTCATTTACATGTTATACCACTCTTAGGATTTTCAAATTTGTATATTTGATACATTTAACGTTTTTGCGTATAAGTATTTATAGTAAACGTTAACACCCGGTTTATACACGACGAATATATCTAAATATTCCCACAATGGTCCCAACATATTTTTATATCCATTATATCATCATAAAAGTTATTACATTCATTTACCCAGTATTTTGGAATTTCACGTTTTCCAGTTCAGCGTTTTACGCGAAGTACGCGTTTTTAACCAGCGTTTCCAGTTTTAACAACGTTCAAGCAACCCCATGGAACTTACCATTCATTTTTATTTTATTATGGAGTATTTTGACAAGTTTAGTCATTCTTTCAAGTTTCATATTTTTACGATGCCCGAATTTACGTTTCGCGGTTTAAAACTTTACGTTTTGCGATTAACGGAACCAAAACCGACTCCGTGACTCAGATAACACCAAGCTTCTTACATACTCATCCCAAAACTCACCATGTGCAGCCCCCCCCCCCCCCCCCCTTATCCATGTTACTTGAACTTGACCATTTATTTACAATAATGCCATTGAAATTAGATATTTTATACAAAAACACCATATACACTACACTTATATTTTTTTTAGATCAAAGCAACTCATTTCTCTTCTTCTCCACCAAAACCCACGACCCAACTTCATTTCATAACCAAAATCCATTATTTTTCAAAGTACAAAGCATCAAAGTTGTTCATTTCATCATCCTAATCAAGAATCATAACACAAAAACACAAGTAATCCAAGGTTTCTCATCATTTAATCACCTCATATTTCAAAGTGAGTTATCAAATTTATTTTCATGTTTTCATCTAATTAACATATGTATCTCATGGTATTCATGCTTAATTTCATGCACAAACTAGTTATACCACTTTATTTTTGTATACTTTTTGAACATACCAACCCTAGATTGTGATTTAGGTGTTCCCTTGTTAAATTAACTTGATTACTAGTCATTAGGAACCCATGGCACCCTAAGAAGGTGTATGGTAGGATTAGATTAGTTTTGTGAAGTTTGCAAGAGTTTTGGTTGAAGTAGAAACTAGTTTTGAACCTTGGAAATGGTTTTGTAACAACTATATAAACATTCTGTCCCATTTTGGTAAATTCTGGAAAATCAGTAAATACAAAGTAAAATTTGGCAAAATTTTTAGAAAATACTTTCAAAAACGAATCCGTAGGCGAAAGAACGAATTAAAAAGAGTTTATAACGAAGAAGTTATGATTTTTGCAAGTTTATTGACGAAAACTATTTTCCGGAAAAATACATGCTGATGGACGTTTTTTGTCGGACAAAAAGAGACTTTAGACGTAACCCGGAGGAGCCGAGCTTTCCAAAATATATTACTACATACTAAGACGTAACCGTGGATATAAAGAACAAGTAAAACGGGCTTATAACGACAAAGATATTCACGTTTCAATATCGGCAAAAATCCTCTATAACTGGCAGCTTTTAGAAATAATAATAACACTACGTACTAAATTCTAGATTTTCTAGAAATATTAACCAAGTACCCAATTTCATAACTAAAGATGTATTAGTGATTACAAGTATATTTTCATTACTACAAGGCGTTATTTCAAGGATTTCAAACCGAGGATTTCAACACAAACATTGATACATACGATATATATATAAGTATATATATTGCAACTAGTTTTATTTTTCTAATAGCCATATTTTTCCTAAGTCTTGGAATATATATTTTTGATAACAACAAGTATTTTTCAAAGAGTAGAGTGGTATAGGAAACATGTGCATGGACATTCATAACATCATTTCATGATCTAAAGTAGATCGTTCATCATTCATATTAGGTTGCGGCTAGTGTGCGCGCCTTGTTTTTCAGCTCATTACATGTTCATGGTACCATCATATCAGGTGAGTCATAGCCCCTACTCTTTTAATTGTTTTGTAAACTCTTTGGGGGAGATACATGCTCAATTACATGATTTCAACTTTATGCTCGTTTTACTTAAATGCATTACTTGCATTACATGGTTGGTTACTCAAACATTTTCAGCTTTACCTATATATATGTTTGATCACCTGCATTTCATTGGTATGTTGGATTACCTGCATTTCATGGGATTTGTCATCATTGTTTATACGACCTCATTGTCACCAATTGTTCCGATATGCTCATCATAATATTGTGGTATTCCCCACTTGGCTTTGATGTCAAACGTAATATTGTGGTATTCCCCACTTGGCTGTGATGTCAAACGTATTGTGGTATTCCCCACTTGGCTTTGATGACAAACGTAATATTGTGGTATTCCCCACTTGGCTTTGATGTCAAACGTAATATTGATCTTTCCCTACTTGACTGAATTACGATGCCTTTGCATCAACCATATTACGGATTTTCCCACTTGACTGATTTATCATATGGCCTCATGGACTGAATTATTTGTATAGCCGTTGAGCTATATTTATCTTGGAATTTGGATACAAGTATTACCTTTGTTCACGTAAACATATCATATTTGGCAGTGGGTCGTAAACACACAGGTTACAAGTCTCTTATGGCGGGACTTGTAATTGAGTGGATTTTCGATGCCTTTGCTGGGAAATCTTCATTCATATGCATAACATTCTTTTTCACAGGACTCTATGAACTCACCAACCATTGTGTTGACACTTTTGCATGTATTTTCAGGTTTTAAGCAATGGCACGCTACAGGAGGTTTTGGCAGGGCAGGGCATGGTCATAGAAGACTCTGATTATTCATTTGGGGACCGTTTTAAACTATTTTAAGGGCCTATTTCCGCGTTATTTTTAACAATGTAGATTCAACATTTTGATTAAACTATTCTATTCTAAATGATTCAAGTGCAAACTATTTTTGAACTAGTGTTGTAATACCAATTGAGTTACACCCCAGCTACATGTATGCTTCCGCTGGACCCGATTCTGGAGGTGTGACACACACGCTGAATCATCTGATAGCGTGGAGATACTGAAACCCGAGGAGGTGTTGAAGCCTGAGGAGGTAGCGCGGAAATTAAAGCGCAAGGGAGAGGCTGGTGGCAGCGGTACCTCCAAGAGGCGACGCCACCTTATTGGAGATGCGGATTCGTCTGCTGAGGAAGAGATATCCGCTCCTGGCGCGGATAAGAAGGCTGCGGAGGCCTCTCCATTTCTGTAAGTAGTCTGCCTCATACTTTATATTTTTATATTACTTGTCGTAATATGTACTAACTGTTTTCCTTGTTTATCGTAGCGATGATGCCACGAAGGATGATGGAGCCTTCGTGGAGACGGTGTCCCCTCCGCAGAATGAAAACAAGGAGGAGGAAGTGAAGGTTGATGAGGGCGTGTCTGCGCAGCAACTGATGGATGAGTTGGGTGCGACTGCTGCACGTCAAACTGAGCTAGTGGCTCAGTTGAAGACGAGGTACATCGGGGAGAGTAGCACTCTCGCCTAGAAGGATAAGGAGATAGCTGTTCTCCGTGCGCAGCTGGCTGAAGCGCAGGCGGAAGTGGGGTCCTTCAGGGTGTACACGGATAGGGTCACCAATGAGAAGTTGACCGCGATGGCTGAGCTGGAGCAGGCGCGCGGACAACTTCATCAGTTCAGGGCCAACCTTACTTGGGCAGTAAGGTATCTTGAAGAGAAGAAGGAGGAGCATTTCGCGAACATTGCTGAGTTCAAGGTGCGCATGGAGAAGATTGTTCAGACGCAGGAGGAGAAGCTGCGTGGTCTGAGCATAGAGTATGATGAGGAGTTATACCCTCATCTGATGTCTACCATAGCTGAGCGCAGGTACGTCCTTTCATCTTTCTATGCAATGTTGCCATATTGTATTTGTTTATATGTTTCTGGTAACACAAGTTATCCTTCTTGGTGTAGGTGGTTGGTCAGCCACGGATTGCGCCTAGCTGCTATGGGCACCTTGGAGTCCCAAGAGGTGTTGGGGGCTTTTGGGAAGGTGGTGCAGTGCGCTGTGGAGCGCGGAAGGTCACAGGCTATGGAGGAGCTCTATGAGGCCAAGGCTTTGAATGTGGCCTTGACTGAGGTGCCTGGCTATAATGCGAGTGCATATGACGAGCTGGTGCAGGCCATGGAGGGGATGAAGCTCCTTGAGCTTCCTCATATTGCTCAGTTAGAGCGTGACCAGGATAACCCCATAAAGGTAATTATGGTGGGGTTAACCCTGGAGCGCCATATTTTGGAGGATGCTGAGGCACAGCCGGACTACTTCCTTAAACCTGATGAGTCGCAGCTGCAGGTTCCTGTGTTTGTGCAGCCTCGCCATATGCTGAACCCATTTGCGCTGGACAAGGAGATTCCTCTAAAGGAGATGTTGGAGCACCACGCACAGAGAGCTGCCCACAAAAAGGGGATTAAGGGTAAAGCCGTCCTATGCGGTGTTGGCGCTGCACACATTCCCAAGTCTGATGGGATCCCTGTGAGTGTAGCGACTGTGTCGCCTAAGGATGCCTTGCTCTTGAGAAAGCTTCAAGAGGCAGGAAGTTCTGCTGCACCGGAAGATAGCCCTGAACATCGCCATAGTATATAGGCTATTTTGTAACTTGTATGTTAATTATCTGAATAATAAAGTGTATCTTTTGTTTGTAGTTTTGTGTAAGAGTACTAAATAAGATACCCTTTTTTTGCGTTAATTAAGTGCGTGACTTAAAAAATATACTTGCATTAATCATTGCGAAGTTTTATTATGTGACCAAGAGTCTTGGCTCGTTATTTGCTAAGCTTCTTACAGTGTACTTAATATTTGCGCATCCGTCGTGGGGTGCGCAAGGTAAACTTACTTCGACGTCTCAAAAGTAAGGCGCTTAGCAAGGATGCGTGATCCAATGTTGATGGGTTTGCAACCCTCTTACTCAACGAGTTAATTAGTAGGTTTACTCATCCTTTATGCCTTCGTGGGTCTTTAATTAGTGCATGCACGCCATGTAGGCAAAAATATAACAGAACAATATTGACATATATAATAATGTACGCAATAAAGTGAAATGCGTTATGGAGTTAGCTAGAAACCATAACATTTTATTGATACTTGCAAGTTTTTGAAAAAGTAAAGGACAATTCCTAAGAAAGAAAAGAAAAAATAAACACTTATTGGGCACATCTTATGAGGCGAAAAATGAACCGTTTTTAGGGGGTCATTTAAGCCTGGAATTGAATTTATTTGATCAAATATTGCCCTAAATCGATCCTTTTGTGATTTTTGGTACTTTGGGAGAGAAATCTGGAAAAGGAAGCAATTCGGACGTTTTTGGAGCATAAAAGTGAAGAAAACGCCAAAGTCTTAATTTTCCTTGCTGAGAACAGTAGGTGACGGCGTCAAGAAGAACATCCTGACGGCGTCAAGAGTAATTTGCATGACGGCCCAGTACAAACGTGAAGGCGTCACAAGTAGAGCGTCAAGAGTAAAAGACGTGACGACCTAGAAGACCATAACACATGACGGCGTCAGATGAAGATTAAGGCAGTCCGAGAAGTATTTTGGCGGCGAGATGACGGCGTCCCAATTTGGTCTTGACGCCGTCAGCCTCAATTTCCTATATATAGTTTTCTAATTTTCATTCATAAAAGGAGAGAAGTTTTGAAGAAACCCTAGGGCCGAACCTAGTACGAATTTTACAGGTTTTTCAAGGGTTTTCAGCCCTTGAACCCTTTCATGTGTAATTGAGATAAGTATTCTTTTAATTCAATCAATATGTCTATGTGTTGGTTGTCTATATCTTGTTCTTGTCTTAATTCCATCATGCTAGGCTAGATCTATCTTGTGTTTGCTTAGATCTGATGAAACCTAGATGTTAATTATGTGTTGATTACTTGTTTATGGTTGTATTGGATGAATAATTTCGATGTTAGGCTTAAGAAAACTGGCAGATCTCCAAATGGTAACATGCTTGAACGTCTTAGGAAACATGAACTGACGTGCACTAGGTTTTATTGGTTGTATTTAATGCATGAGTAAATTCTAATGATCCCATGTTAGGAGCTTCTTAGCCGGCTCGACATAGGAGTGAAGTAGGCACTCATAGGATTGGGGAATTAAGTGCGCCACCCCATGAATGGTATTAAGGAATACAATCCATCATCCACGCAACTATAACAAGTAATTAACGTGTAAAAGATATCTAGGGAGTAGTGAAATCTGAGTAAACACAATTTCTCCACTTATTGCTCACACCCTTAGTTTAATTTAGTTTATTTTTATTTCTAGTATTTTATTTTGATTGCATATTTAGTATTGGGTTAGTTGACTAGCAACTAATTCCGCCCAAATCCTTAAAACCCGAGATTTTTACCTGCTTTCTAAAAAAATATAAAAATACAAAAATAATCATCTCTCATCTTTAGAACTAATATTTAGGTTTTCTAATCCTAGCGACATTATTCCTAGCTGAACGATCAATCCCCCGGTACCTGTCACTATACTATACTACAACGATCAGGTACACTTCCTGGTGGGGGTTGTAAGCTTCTCAAGATCCTTTGAGAGGTAAAGCCTGGTATGATTCCCACGTATCAAGTTTTTGGCACCGTTGCCGGGGACTAGTTATTGTCTAGGTTAGAATCTCTTTTTATTAGGTCTACTTGCTAGATTCCTTTCTAGTAAGATTTTATTTTTATTTTAGGTTTTCTTTAGTCTATCTTATTTCTTTGTGTTTTTGTTCGTAACTTTTCACCACCTGACATCATGGACGATGGGAACATCTTCGAACCCATCGTCCCACAACAAAACCCACCACTAGAACCTCTTAGGCCCCGAACCTTAGGAGAGTATTCCTGACCTAGCCACCAAGGCTACCGAAACACCATTGAGCTCACCGGAGCCAATGTAACCCCCTTGCGATCCGACACCATCCGGTTGGTGCAAAGCGGATGTGCATTCCATGGACTTCGTTCCGAAGATCCAAACCAACATCTTAAGGACTTCCTTTAAATCGTAGACTCCATAGACCTAGATGTTGAAACTAGAGAGACAACCCGATTACGCCTATTCCAATTCTCTCTACGGGATCAAGCTAGTCAATGGCTTGAGCGTTTACCCGCGGGATCCATCACCACATGGGACGATCTCACCACTCGTTTCCTTACTCAATTTTTCCCACCGGGAAGAACTACTAAGCTTAGAAATGACATCTTGATGTTCCAACAACGTCAAAATGAATCTCTTTATGAAGCATGGACTCGTTTCAAGGACTTACTGCAAAAAGTCACTCATCCATGAGGCGAGCCATTGACCAATCGGCCGGTGGTAAGCTACGTGATCTAAGTGCGGACCAATCATGGGAACTCATAGAAGATCTTGCTCTCTATGACAACGAAAGTTGGAATGATCCCCGTGATTTGAACAAAACGGTCAAGGCAATATCTTTGCCTTTGAACAACTCTAGCACTCCCGACCGTAGGATCATGGAACTTGAGGACCAAGTCAAGTTTCTCATGAAATCCTACGAAGCACCTAAGCCTTCAAGCCAAGTGAACAAAATCACTTCTTCATACGAATTATGTAGTGGTCCCTATGACACTCGTGATTGTGTGGAACTCCCCGAAATAGCTTTTGCGGACTATGCGTCCACGCGTACCGACGAAGCGGGAGATAAGTGGTACACTTTCAAGCCCGAGCCAAACCCTTACGGTGATTCATACAACCCCTCTTGGAAAAATCACTCAAACCTTAGGTGGAAACAAAATCAACCCAATTCTTCCAACCCGCCTAATCGTTACCAACCAAACGGTCCACCTTCCAACCGTACTTTCAACAACAATCCTTCTAACAACTATGGTAGTACCAACAATCTTGAAGGATTGATGTCTAAGTTCATGGCATCTCAAGAAGCTCGCATATCTAAGTTTGAAACCGATTTCAAACAAAAGCAAAGCGAGATGACTACCAAAATTGACGCATTGTTGAAAGTTCTCAATGACCGAGAAATGGGAGCACTCCCAAGCGACACGGTCAAGAATCCGAAACTAAACGTTAATTCTATATCTTCAGTTTCGTCACCTACTTCATGTCCACAATACTACTCGGTTCAATCAACGAGCACGTGTTTCAAACAAAACCAAATTCTTCAAAAGAACCAATCAAGTAAAACACCCGATATAGAACCGGTCAAAAGTATAGTTGAAACACCTCCTACGCAAGACCTTGATGATGAATTCAAGGAACTTCACCTTGAACGCCCCGTCATTGATGTCTTAGCGCGTGCTCCTTACTATAGTGCCCTCCTAAAAAAATATGAGAAGTTTAAACTAGGTAAAAATGGGACCGCCTTCGTTCAAAACAAGTTGCCTAAAAAGCTTGATGATCCAGGTATATTTGTTTTGCCTTGTAAGATAGGAAGATCCGAAGCTTTCGACACACTAGCCGATTTAGGGTCAAGCCTCAACTTGATTCCCTTATCCTTATTCACCGCTCTTAAGCTAGGAAAGTTAGAGGAAACGGAGGTATTGATAGGGCTAGCGGATGGGAGTATTGCCCACCCGGTTGGAATGATTAAGGATGTAGTTGTTCACGTAGGAAGGTTAACTATATTAGCGGATTTTCACGTCCTTGACATGGTTAGTGACACTACATGCTCATTATTAGTAGGAAGAGGATTTTTAGCAACCGCTAGTGCCATGATAGATTGTAAGGAGTCTAAGATAGCGGTAGGTGGGGGCGATACTTGGTCGGTGTACGATGTCAAGAAGCATAGTTATGATTGTGATGATGAACCGACACCGCATTGGGTAAAGATGAATAGGAGACCATCTAGATATGGACCTTGGATAGAAAGGAACTTTATAGGACCTCAATGCCCATTTTATCTAGAAAAAGATTTCGTTGAAAAGACACATTTGGTGGAATAACTCATAGCTAGAGATGAAGAGCTAGATCCCTTTGAGGACCCCTTAGTCTTCAGGAAGATGATTGAGTTCTTGAGCATAATGCCTATTAATATAGAGATGAATAAGTGGAAAAGAGAGGGAGACAAGTGTAAATGGAGGTGGGACAAGCCACCTAAAGAAGGTGACGGATCATGGCATATAAGGATGACTTTGTATGATCTGGATGGAGAAAAGTTTGAAAGGTCATACCATACTAAGGAAACCGATAGAAAGTTGAAACCTAAGTTTGATCCAAAAGATGTCCTCAATGAGGAACTCACCCGTGTCACGTAGTAACCCATGACCTTGAGTCTAGCTACAAGACTCGTAAATAAAGAAAAGCGCTTCTTGGGAGGCAACCCATGTTTCGTGTGATTTTTATTTTGTTTGTTTGTTTGTTATTTGCTTCCGTATGCATGCTTTATTTTTATTGTTGGTAGATCATGTTTCTCAATTAAATAGTGGAAATACTTTACTTTGTTGTTTTAGCCTAGTCTTAACTCCATCTAAAAGTATTTTTGCAAAAGATAAGTGTAAGGGGAAACTCCAAATATGTTTTTAAGAAACAAACCGATCATGATCCTCCACAATATTAAATGAACATGTATATTCGTATTTGTTAGAGTCAAATGCTTGTATTGAGTCATAATGAATTTTTGCAGGATTTTCCAGGAAGTGAGACCAAGTTTTTCCAAAAATTTTCCGGAAACTTAACATAAGAATTTCCGCAGGTCACTTCTGATGGCGTCACGAGTTAACTCTTGACGGTGTCACGTGTAAAAATCTGGAAATTTTACTGGTTTTGTTTTTCTAACGGAGTTTTACGGTTTTTGTGAATTATTAAGTTTTTTAATCTCTAGGAAATCTGCAAACTTCATTCCACAAGCATTATATCTAATTTTGTTTTCTAGGATTTAGTAACTTATATAGATTGCCGCCGATTTTACGCGAGGTTGCCTTGTTTGTTTCTCAGGATTTACAGGTTATGTATGACAAGAAGATGATTTATATTCTGGAAGGGAAGCTTTGATTGTTCATTTTCTTGGAGGAAGATTTAACCTGGCCACCTTATTATCCATACCGAGCGAATCAGGGGAGTATTTGATTTCATTCTTTTTACTTTTTCACTTTTACATTCTTTACTTGAACATTGGGGACAATGTTCATCTTAAGTGTAAGGGGAGGGTAAAATGATGATACCTTACATGTACACTTTCGCTTGAGTTTGTTTTGTTTAATAGTAGATGTGTAATACAACTATGAGAAATACTTGTTAGTACAATTTTAGCGCCAAATTTAAAATTTTTTGCAACATTTAGGAGTGAAACTTTAGCCATAGCAAGCGTCTCATGGATAGGAGATTGTATGACTAGCACATAACGGTATATTCAGAAAAATTTTCCACCCAAATATGTGAGGTTCGCCTTTAGATTTGATAGGAAAAGCATTTATTATTAGTGCTTATGAGTGTACCGGTAGCATTTAGATTCTAGAACTTGCGTTAGTGATGCATCCCGAGACCGCTAGTGAGACTACATTCGTGTAGTAGGATTTACTACATGATAAGAGACATTAGGATCACCCTTGTGTTAAACCCGTATCATAATTACTTGACCATTTAAGTCATATTACTTGGCTAGTTAAGTCAACTAATTTTTCCACACCTTCAGCGTCGTACTCATTTTTAGTACACGAAACCCCTAGTACACCCCTCCGAGCCTATCTTTTCGTTTCTAACTTTAAACATTTTCCTTAAAGGAAGAATTTGTTACACCCCACTTAAATGTACACCCAAATCGCCTTAGCCTTCCGTGTATGTGCTCATCTTTAGTGCATTGTTGTTATTTGTTAAACCCTAAGTTAACTATCTAATTGATTACATGGTTGCTAAGTCGAGTCATATCCTTGTACATATTGTTTTGGAATGATTGGGACTCATGGGTAAAGTACTTATTTTATAGAGTAATGGGGAAGAACATCATTTATTACCCCTATATGTACGTTAATCTTAAAAGTACTCCAAGTGTTTTGATTATCTATTCGAGTCATTAGATTAGTTTATTGTAAAGTATTTAAAAATTCAAGTGTAAGGGGAATGTCCATTCCTTATGATGTATTATTTTGGATGGTAGGGTAAGAGTGTATGCCAAAAAAAAAAAAAAAAAAAAAAAAAAAAAAAAAAAAAAAAAAAAAAAAAAATTCGAAACATCAAGAAAAAGAAAAAAAAAATAGAAAAAAGAAAAGAGAAAAAACATACGGACTACCATCCCGTTTCATTCTATGTTTATTTTATGTTTTTGTTATTTTTCATTTATTAGCTTAAGTCGAGTCTAGTCTTGGCTTAGCAACGCCACATTGTACATGTAATTAACCAAGGTTGTTAACTCGCCACCAGTAAAACTTCCTTTATCCAACAAAACCGTGTATTTCATATCCCTACACCTAACGTTACAACCCTTTAAAAGACCTCTTTGATAGTTTATCCTAGGTGCTTACGCCATGTGGTAGAGGTTTGATCCTTTCCCAAACCTATGGTAATCTATTTTGCTATGACAGGTAGTGAGAGATATCTTCCATTTCCATATTGTAATTTATACTTTATTACACCCGAGAGATGTGAGTATCTAAACACTATTTGTGAGGTGCTAGTATATGACCTCTGTGCTTGTCTATTGGTCTTTAGTGGAACGATTATTTGTTGTAATTACTTTTATATTAGTGTTAAATGACCCCTAACTTGTATTTTGAGTAAAATAAAAGCGCATTTGCTTGAGGACAAGCAAATCTCAAGTGTAAGGGTATATGATGAGGCGAAAAATGAACCGTTTTTAGGGGGTCATTTAAGCCCGGAATTGAATTTATTTGATCAAATATTGCCCTAAATCGTTCCTTTTGTGATTTTAGGTACTTTGGGAGAGAAATCTGGAAAATGAGGCAATTCGGACGTTTTTGGAGCATAAAAGTGAAGAAAACGCCAAAGTCTTAATTTTCCTTGCTGAGAACAGTAGGTGACGGCGTCAAGAAGAACATCCTGACGGCGTCAAGAGTAATTTGCATGACGGCCCAGTACAAACGTGAAGGCGTCACAAGTAGAGCGTCAAGAGTAAAAGACGTGACGACCTAGAAGACCATAACACATGACGGCGTCAGATGAAGATTAAGGCAGTCCGAGAAGTATTTTGGCGGCGAGATGACGGCGTCCCAATTTGGTCTTGACGCTGTCAGCCTCAATTTCCTATATATAGTTTTCTAATTTTCATTCATAAAAGGAGAGAAGTTTTGAAGAAACCCTAGGGCCGAACCTAGTACGAATTTTACAGGTTTTTCAAGGGTTTTCAGCCCTTGAACCCTTTCATGTGTAATTGAGATAAGTATTCTTTTAATTCAATCAATATGTCTATGTGTTGGTTGTCTATATCTTGTTCTTGTCTTAATTCCATCATGCTAGGCTAGATCTATCTTGTGTTTGCTTAGATCTAATGAAACCTAGATGTTAATTATGTGTTGATTACTTGTTTATGGTTGTATTGGATGAATGATTTCGATGTTAGGCTTAAGAAAACTGGCAGATCTCCAAATGGTAACATGCTTGAACGTCTTAGGAAACATGAACTGACGTGCACTAGGTTTTATTGGTTGTATTTAATGCATGAGTAAATTCTAATGATCCCATGTTAGGAGCTTCTTAGCCGGCTCGACATAGGAGTGAAGTAGGCACTCATAGGATTGGGGAATTAAGTGCGCCACCCCATGAATGGTATTAAGGAATACAATCCATCATCCACGCAACTATAACAAGTAATTAACGTGTAAAAGATATCTAGGGAGTAGTAAAATCTGAGTAAACACAATTTCTCCACTTATTGCTCACAACCTTAGTTTAATTTAGTTTATTTTTATTTCTAGTATTTTATTTTGATTGCATATTTAGTATTGGGTTAGTTGACTAGCAACTAATTCCGCCCAAATCCTTAAAACCCGAGATTTTTACCTGCTTTCTAAAAAAATATAAAAATACAAAAATAATCATCTCTCATCTTTAGAACTAATATTTAGGTTTTCTAATCCTAGCGACATTATTCCTAGCTGAACGATCAATCCCCCGGTACCTGTCACTATACTATACTACAACGATCAGGTACACTGCCTGGTGGAGGTTGTAAGCTTCTCAAGATCCCTTGAGAGGTAAAGCCTGGTGTGATTCCCACGTATCAACATCCTAAAGTGCAAAGTTGTCTGTGTATGGGCCGTAGCCTTTCCTAAAGATAGCATCTTTTAAGATTGCAGATATTCCAGGTGCGTGCTAGGTCGTGGCCTTTCATGTCGCGCAGCCTGTATGCGCCATTGCCTAACGCATCGATGACCTCGTAGGGTCCTTCCCACTTGGGTCCGAGCTTGCCTGTGTCTTCTATGGGGCTTGCATCGTTGGCACGGTATACAAAGTCTCCTGGCCTGAAGGAAGTGTGTTTGACCCTTTTATCATAATACTTCTTCATTTTTGCCTTAGCCTTTGCTTCGCGTATAGCTGCACGTTCGCGTCTTTCTTCCAGGAAGTCCAAGTCTATGCGCCGCTCTTCGTCATTTGTTGTGACGTTGACCTCTGTTGTTCGTATAGTTGGCATTCCTATCTCAGCTGGTATGACGGCTTCTGTTCCGTAGACAAGGGAGAATGGTGTGTCTCCAGTACTAGTTTTGATTGTAGTGCGATGCGCCCATAAGACATGTGATAATTCGTCCACCCACCTTCCATTGTGCCTGTCGAGACGCGCTTTTATTCCTTCACCTAGACTACGATTCGCGCGCTCAACTAAACCATTGGTTTGTGGGTGTTTTACTGAAGTGAACTGTTGCGTGATGTTCAGTTGCGCGCACCAATCTTTGAATGGGTTGTCGCAGAATTGCTTCCCATTTTCTGATATAATCTCTCCAGGTAGTCCGAAGCATCAGACAATGTTATCCCATACAAAGCATTTGACCTGGTTACCCGTGATGCTCACCACCGCCTTCGCTTCAATCCACTTTGTGAAGTAATCTACGGCTACGATGAGGAATTTTAGCCCTCCTGCTGCAACTGGAAAGGGTCCTGCGATGTCAATACCCCACTTGTAGAATGGTCATGGTGAGGTAATGGGTGTTAGCTTTTGTTGCGGTTGGCGCGGAATTGGCCTGTGTACTTGGCAATTGCTGCACTTCTTTATCATATCGCGCGCGTCGCGGTGCATAGTTGGCCAATAATACCCCGACCGTAGAGCGCGCGCTACAACAGATCGCAACCCTGAGTGCATGCTGCATGATCCAGCGTAGATTTCTCTGAGTACATAGTCTGCTTGAAGAGGTCCAACACATCGTAGCCAAGGTTGCAAGAAAGAACGTCGATAGAGGATGTTGTCCTGTAGTTCAAATCGCTGCGCTGTGCGCCGCACTCTTCGAGCGTCCTTATGATCCTGTGGTAAGACTCCTTTGCTAATGAATTCAATGATAGGTGTCATCCATGTAGGATCTTGTTCTTCTATCACCGTGGATACTTCCATCTCCAAGATTGACTTGTTTTGTAAGGTCTCTATCAATACTTGTTTTGATAAGTGCGCAAAGCTTGTGGATGCAATCTTGCTAAGCGCATCCGCCTTCCTGTTGTCCCCTCTAGGTACTTGTTTTATTGTGAACCTATCAAAGTTTTTAATTAAGGACTTGGTCTTATCCAGGTATTAGATCATGTGCTCATCCTTAGCTTCATATTCACCTAGCACATGGTTAGCAACTAGCCTAGAATCTACGTTTGCCTCCAGGTTGCGTACACCCATTTGGATTGCAATACGCAGTCCGGCTAGTAGGGCTTTGTATTCTGCCTCATTGTTTGTGGTTGTGAATTCGAAGCGTAACGCATAGGTGAATTCCATACCTTCTGGATTAGTAAGGATAAGGCCTGCGCCTGATCCATCTACACATGAGGATCCATCTGTGAACAGAATCCAGGGTTCCTACAGATCTATTTTTGTCGTTGACGTTGGACTATCGGTATCTGGCTTCTCAACAATGAAATCAGCTAATATATGTCCTTTGATTGCAGTGCGCGGTCTATACGAGATGTTATATTCGCTTAACAACACACTCCACTTTTGTAGTCGCCCTGATGCGTCAGGTTTAGAGATAACTTGTTTGATTGGCTGGTCTGTGATTACAGCTATTGGGTGCGCTTGAAAGTACCTTCGCAGTCTTTTAGCTGCGAATACTAGAGCTAAGACCAGCTTTTCCATAGAGCTGTAGTTAATCTCTGTTTTCTTCAGTGCTTTGCTTACAAAGTATATTGGTGTTTGGACGGAGTTCCTATCTGTCAATAGTACTGCGCTGACTGCTCCATGGGTTGCAGATAAGTACATGATTAGCTCTTCCCCTGGTCGCGGTGTGACAAGTTTGGGAAGTGATGCTAAATGCTGTTTTAGCTGTTGGAAGGCCTCTTCTGCTTCCTCAGTCCAACGAAAGTCTCCCTTTTCAGTGCACTTCGTGAGTGTTTTAAAGAGAGGTAGTGATTTGTCTGCTGATTTAGATAAGAAACGGTTTAGCCCAGCTAGCTTTCCATTTAATGACTGGACTTCTTTGAGTGTGCGCGGTGAGGGAAGATCAATAACAGCTTTTGTTTTTTCTCGGCAAGGTTTGATTCCATCGGGTTCTATTAGGTATCCGAGGAACATGCCTTCTGTTGCGCCAAAGGTGCACTTTTTGGGATTTAATTTCATGTTTATTTTTCCCAATGTTTTGAACGTTTCCTCGATGTCGCGCACCAATTCATCCTCTGTGTGGCTTTTGATGACAAGGTCGTCAACGTACACCTCCAAGTTCCGACCTACTTGTTTTTCGAAAGCTGTGTCCACCAATCGTTGGTATGTTGCGCCTGCGTTTTTTAGGCCAAAAGGCATTTTCGTGTAGCAGTAAACCCCTTGACTGGTGTGGAAAGCTATTTTTTCTTCATCCTCGGCTGCCATCTGGATTTGATGATATCCTTTGTATGCGTCTAGGAAGCATTTAAAAGGATATCCGCAAAGGGATTCTACCTTCCAGTCTATTTCTGGCAGTGGATAGAAGTCCTGTGGACATGCTTTGTTAAGGTCTGTGAAGTCCATGCACATTCTCCAACTGCCATCGCTCTTCTTTACCATCACTGGGTTGGAGAGCCAATCAAGATAGTACACTTCGCGCATGATGCCTGCGTCTACTAGTTTGTGTACTTCTTCCAGAATAGCTTTTGCACGATCTGGGGCTTGGCCGCGTTTCTTCTGTCGTATTGGGGGATATCCTTGTCGGATTTGTAGCTTGTGCTCCGTGATAGAGCGTGGCACTCCGGTCATGTGTTTTGGTTCCCATGCAAAGATATCTAGGTTCTTTTGCAAGAGTGCGCACACGGCTGCTTTACCTTTGTCAGATAAAGATCCTTCAATCGAAACTTGTTGGTCCGGGTAATCGGGGTGAATAGCGACCTTTAGGTTTGGTGTTTTTTCTGTGCGCTGTTCTGGAACATTCTCCACCACAATGGTTACTGCGTTGCATTCTTTTGGTGGTACTGTTGTGTTATAGAGGGTAACGACTCCTCCTTCCACTGGGAATTTGAGCATCCCATGTGCTGTGGATGGCACAGCACGCATGGATGATATTCCAGGTCTCCAAATGATGCCATTGTATGGTGAGGAAGACTTGATTACCATGAAATTTATTCATGTTCCTGTTGAGTGTTGTTCATCTCCCATAACCACTAGCAAGCGCAATTTCCCCATAGGCCAAATCTTTTCTCCTGTGAAACCAGTCAGCGATGTTGTTGCTGGTATCAATTGACTTTGGATTTTAGGTCGCAGCCTTTTGAAACAATGATCGTATAGGATATCTGCGGATGCCCCTCCTTCAATATACATGCAGTGGATGTCATGTCCCCCCCGTATGTATTTCAATAGTTAGAGGTTCTACTACTGTGTTGTCCGTAACTAGAGTAGGGAAGGATATCTCTTTTTTTGGAGAGAATTTTTGACTGACTTTTTGTTTTATCTTGCGTTGCCATGTCTGTATCATGTATATGATGTCAGCTTTGTCTTTGGGAGGTTCTTTCTTGCCCCAGTTCCTTTGCTTGTCCTTTCCCTCTTTGATGTTTTTTACAAGGTGGTCCATTCTGCCTTCCCTTACTAACTTTTCAATTAGTTGTCGTAGCTGGACACACTCGTTCGTTGTATGGCCTTTTTGACCATGGTATTCACAGTATCCATTCCCTACTCGCTTTTCCTCTGCGGTGTGCATTGGTGGAGGTTTTGGGAAGTTTGCACCTTCTGTTACAAATATTTCCCTCGGAGTTTTTGTGAGAGGGGTATATTTGTCATTGTCTCGTCCACTGCGATAATTCCTGTTGCGGTTATTATTCTGATCATTGGATTGTCTCCTAGGCTGTTCTTGTTGCCTATAATTAGAGTAGCCTTTTTTGCTATCCGCAGCGGCTGCTTCTCCTTGTATAAAGGATCTTGTGCGCTTTGTTAGCTCATCGAAAGTTTGGGGAACCTTGTCGTTTAGCTTCCGAATAAGTTCTGGGTTGTTAATCCCATTCATGAACCCTGAAATTTTTAAAATTTCAGGACACGCTTTGACCTGTATGCACTCATCCTTAAAGCGTTCCATAAAAGCACTGGTTGATTCCCCTTGGCGCTGTTTTACTCTGGCTAGTTCAACAGGGTTTTTAGCGCACTTCTTTCGTTGGGTAAAGTTTAGACGGAATGCTTTCCGTAATTCTTCGAACCCACCGATGCTCCGTCGTGGGAGTTTGCTAAACCATGTGCGCGCATTCCCTACTAATGTAGAATTAAACATATGACACCACACAGGTTGTGGCCAATTTTTGATAGTAGCAGCAGATTCGAAAACATTTAGATGGTCATCCGGATCACCTGTCCCGTCATATGTTTTCACGTTAGTGGGCATGCGCCTCCTTTTGTGGTCGGAGTAATCACTGATGCGTCGTGTAAACGCATCAATTTTCTGGCGACGCCATGGAAGAGACATGTCTTCATTTTCTTCTTCGCGACGTCTTCCTCTTGACTTCCAGTGTCCTGTTTCTCTATCCTCGTTGTCCGAGGAGTCGCTGGAGGAAGAGTAACTTCTTTTTCGGCGCTTGCGCCGGCTTCCTTCAGAGGAAGAGCTTGAGGGGCTTTAACTTGGGGATATTCTTTTCCCCAATCTGTCGTGAATTCTCTTGCTCCCAGATTTGGAGGACCCCTCACTTGGTGAATGTTGAGGTCCTAATCAGTCTTGTATCCCTCGACTGCCAAGTCTGGAGTGAACATTAGTGCGCCACTCGCTGCCTTCATATTCCTCTGAATATTGTGAGTCAGATGTCGTACCCAACCTATCGTGGATAGTAGTACGTTTTTCGTTATCTGCGCGTCTTCCTCGTGGGTGGCGCGGTGGTGATGGTTCGCGTTCAGGACCAAAATTGAGCCAAGCTTGTAGGCTCGTACTCGACCTTCTCCTTGCTTCTTCTTGCATGAGGGCAGTTAGGGTTTCATAATTTTAAGATACAAAATTTCCCAACGTTAGGTTGGGTGTGTCCTCAGTTGATGCAAGAATATCTGCCTCAGTATTGGGCTCCCTATCTCGGTTAGGCGCGCCCGGTGGCACAGTGTTGTCCACTGTGGGTACCGTTTGGTGAGGAGTAGTGAAGAGGGTGCGCTGGAGTTCCTCAACGCTTGGGACCACTGTGGTGGCTTGGGTAGTCCTTATAGGCAATTCTACCGCTGGAAGAGGTTGGGTTGTTCCCGCCTCTTGGTGACCAGGTGCGCTGGTTGTCCCAGCAGCCTGCCTAGGGGTCGAATCTTGTTGGTTCTTCCTCTAGAGGTCACGTGTCTTTTCCGGCTGCGGAGTCCGCTGGCTTGAATTTTTATTTTTCGTCATTCTAGTTCCTTAGTTCTTAGTAAGGGTCCCACGGATGGCGCCACTTGTTGATACAAAAGTTGGGCGTTCCTGATATGGGCTCTTGCTCTTGTACCAATTCGCTTCTTAATGCTTGAAACCTGCGCACTAAGAAAATAAACAACACCGTTAGACTTATCGTAGGATTGTCTCCCACGATTAGACTCCGGCGTGAGAGTAAGTAATCGGTTTAGGGTTCTCGTAAAGAGTTTTAGGGTTTGTGAATCGCACCTTTAATGAGAATTATGGTATTCCTTATATAGGCGCAGAATCCTTGTAGGGTTCGTGCTCCTTACGTTTCGCACACGTGGTGCTTATCCGGTTTAAGGATATCTATTCCATAAATAGGAGATCCTTATCTAAACCGTATAGTTTAGTTGGGCTTGGGCTTATGTGAGCTCATTCCCATTATTGATGCGGCCCAAGTTATAATAGCCCACGTATGGTGGCTTTGGGCCTTAGTAATGTTTAATATTTGGGCTCGTGGCCCATATATAGACTATACGTCATCAGGTACGTTTTTCTGATTTTTACGCTTTGTTTGTGAACGAGTGCGCATGCACTAAAAACAATTTTTCAAAACAAGATCGAGGCAAAACCACAGTGAACTTAAATCCAATAATTACAAGTGAATGGCTTCTTTAAAAAAGGTACACCACTCACAGGGATACAATGGCAAGTTTTAATCTTAAGTTTGGAAACTTATTATGTCCACACCCCCAGTTGGTAGGTGTTCTGCCTTGGTTTGAGGTGGTAAGATTTTATGTATTTATTAACAGAAACATTGTTTTTGGGCTTTTGGGTGTATGTGCAAAAAACTTTGGGAAATATTTTTGGAACTGATTCGTTAACCGAAATCGTTCTTTTAAGATTACTCGCAGGCTGGCGGGAGGAAAGAATGGATTCCTCTTCAGTTCGCAATTTAATGTCAGAACTTACCATATACCAACTGTTTCAGGTTGTAATCTTAAAGAAAACGAAGTAATTTAACTTCACAGTTTGTTTTGTTGTTTTTGATTTTTTTGGTGTTGTTAACACTTCAGGAAAAGTGTTAATGAACTTTTTGGTATGATTGATATTTTTACAAAAACTTTTTACAGAAGTGGTGAAATTTGTACAGGGGGGGTTTTGAAAACCACTAAACTTAAAACGATTTTAAAACACGCAACAACCTCCCCGGCAGCGGCGCCAAATTTTGATTGGTTCCGAAGCAGTCAGATATTATTGACCAAGGTCAACAAGTCAAAGACAGCTCAATTCTAATGCTCCGTGGATGGTATAGTGTTTCTCCGGGTCGTTATGTCCCAGCGAGATTGCAATGGTGTTTTGGAAAATGTTTTTGAGAATGAGTGGCACTGAGGACAGTAGCCAAGATGATTGGGAAATGATTATGCTACAGATATTTAGTATTTGGACAATTATTAACAATCACAGATATACAGATATAATTACAAATACACAACTTGGGATTCAGGGTACAGACAGAGAAAAGTGGGATTTAACAAATTACAAACTACAGGGGATGCAAGTGAAAACTTTTTCAAACTTTAAATAAAAAGAAAATTTAAAATGAAAATGAAATTATTTAAATGATTATTTTAATATTTAAATACTAATTAATTAATTAAAACTATTTAAAAAGTAAATTAAATCTAACTTAAATTATACTAAAAATGACAAAAACTACAATTTAAACTAAAAACTTGCAAAAATATTTTCTAAACTTCTAAAAGAACTTGAAGAAAGTATAAAAATTAAAAAGAAATATTTTTGTCTTTTTGTGGTTTTTCTATTAATTAAAACTAATTATATTAATTAAACTATTTAAATTATTTTAAATTACTAATAATACCTAAATGACTTAGAAAATTATAGAAAAATTAGTAAAACTAATTTACCAACACAGGAATCCTAAAAAATTATAAAAAGTTTCTAAAAATTATATTAAACTATTTTACTAATTATTTACTTATTTATTAATTTAAATCTAATTTAACTAAATTAAATAAGAAAATTAGAAAATGAATAGTAGAATTTAAGAAACTATTTTCTAAAAGTCTTAGGTGATTTATAAAACTTAAGAAAAATATAAAAACCTACTGTTGTTAATTAAAAATTAAGAAAACTATTTAATTACTAATATTACCTAATTAATTAATTAAATTATTTTTAATTCTAATAATTATCAAACTAAAAGAGAAAAATCTAAGAAAATTATTGAAAATACTTTAAGGTGATAGGAAATTAAAAAAAATTATGAAAATGGTGAAGTGCTTATTAATAAGCTGAAAAGAAAATTAAAAAGATAGAATCTATTAAATAGAAGCTATCACTAATTTTAAATTTGGTTTTTTCTTGGTTTTTCTTTTTGACAGGTGAAAATAAGATAAAAATAAGAAACTTTTGTGTTATAACTTTTACAATAGCTTAAAAATAAACTTTGTGCACCCCCTTTGATCAAATAGTGGACTAATTTAAGCTTATTATGACTTATGCAATGTTGAAAAAGCTAGGAGATGACAAACTAGGCATACACAGATGATTACACACTAGAAATAAGCCAAATTGATCAATTAAGCACACTGAATAAGCTATGAACCACAAATAAGCACTTATGTATACACAAGGCCAAAACAGGCCAAAACTAAAGTTTTTGGACCTCTGTAGGGTCCACAGAAGTCAAGGTGAGTCCAAAATGAAAGTTGAAACTTGAAAAGGGACTGGGTGGCTACAAAATAAGACAATGAGCATGGCTTATGGCTTATTATTGAGCTCTGGGTGATGCTTGGAAGTTTTGGTCACACACTGAGTGATCAATGTAAACTCAGGAATTGGTCAAACTTAATGGGGCTTACAGCCCTATCAAATAAGTTCAAAATGGTGAAATAAGCCCTGAAACTTATCAATGGGTTGCTTGGCTTCCCAAAAAGCCAATAAGCTAAGGGTGGTTCCCACTGGGTGAGTCACAAATCAAATTGGAAATTTGGCCAAAACCTGTGCACAGGGCATGCACTTGCCCTGCAGGTCCAAAGAAGCTTTTGCACAAGCTTATAGAAAAATTCTAAAAATAAGCTGATGATGAGGCGAAAAATGATCCATTTTTAGGGGGTCATTAAAGCCCGAATTCGAATTTATTTGATCAAATATTGCCCTAAATCGTTCCTTTTGTGATTCTAGGTACTTTGAGAGTGAAATCTGGATAAGGAAGCAATTCGGACGTTTTTTGAGCATAAAAGTGAAGAAAACGCCAAAGTCTTAATTTTCCATGCTGGGAACAGTAGGTGACGGCGTCAAGAGTAGAAAAATTCCATGACGACCCAGTAGAGATTTGACGGCGTCACGAAGGTAGGGCGTCAAGAGTAAAAGTCATGACGGCCTGGAAATGATTAAGTCTTGACGGCGTCAAATGTAGATCAAGGCAGTCCGAAAATAGTTTTGGCGGCGAGGTGACGGCGTCACAATGTTTGTCTTGACGCCGTCAGAACTCTTTTCCTATATATAGTTTTCTAATTTTCACATTAAAAAGAGAGAAGTTTTGGAGAAACCCTAAGTACGAACTTGGTGCGAATTTTACAGGTTTTTCAAGGGTTCCAAGCCCTTGATACCTTTCATGTGTAATTAAGATAAGTGTTCTTTTAATTTAATCAATATGTCTATGTGTTGGTTGTCTATATCTTGTTCTTGTCTTAATTCCATCATGCTAGGCTAGATCTATCTTGTGTTTGCTTGGATCTAATGAAACCTAGATGTTAATTATGTGTTGATTACTTGTTTATACTTGTCTTGGATGAATGATTTATATGTTAGGCTTAAAAAAACTGGCAGATCTCCAATTGGTAACATGCTTGAACGTCTTAAGAAACATGAACCGACGCGCACTAGGTCTTTATTGGTTGTATTTAATGCATGAGCCACTGTTTACAATCCCTATAGTTGTGCTGGGCATGGTGTAGGAGGAGATAAGAGCTCATAGAATTGGGGAGTTAAGTGTGCCACCCCATGAATGGTATTAAGGAATACGATCCGTCATCCATGCAATTATAACAAGTAATTAATGTGTAAAAGATGTCTAGGGAGTAGTGAAATCTAAGTAAACACATTTTCTCCACTTATTGCTCACAACTTTAGTATAATTTAGTTTATTTTTATTTCTAGTATTTTATTTTGATTGCATCTTTAGTATTGGGTTAGGTGATTAGCAACTAATTCCGCTCAAATCCTTCAAACCCGAGAATTTTAATTGCTTTCAAAAAAATATAAAAAACACAAAAATAATCATCCCTCACCTTTAGAACTAGTATTTAGGTTTTCTAATCCTAGCGACACTATTCCTAGCTGAACGATCAATCCCCCGGTACTTGTCACTATACTATACTACAACGATCAGGTACACTGCCTGGTGGGGGTTGTAAGCTTCTCGAGATCCCTCGAGAGGTAAAGCCTGGTGCAATTCCCACGCATCAAGTTTTTGGCGCCGTTGCCGGGGAATAGTTATTGTCTAGGTTAGAATTTCTTTTTATTAGGTCTACTTGCTAGATTCCTTTCTAATAAGATTTTATTTTTATTTTTAGGTTCTCTTTAGTCTATCTTAGTTCTTTGTGCCTTTGTTCGTAACCACCCGACATCATGGACAACGGGAACATCTTCGAACCCCTCATCCCACCACAACAAAACCCACCATTAGAACCCCTTAGGCCCCGAACCTTCGGAGAGTATTCCCGACCTAGCCACCAAGGCTACCGAAACACCATTGAGCTCACCGGAGCCAATGTAACCCGCTTGCGATCCGACACCATCCGGTTGGTGCAAAGCGGATGTGCATTCCATGGACTTCGTTCCGAAGATCCAAACCAACATCTTAAGGACTTCCTCAAAATCGTAGATTCCATAGACCTAGATGTTGCAACTAGAGAGACAACCCGATTACGCCTATTCCAATTCTCTCTACGGGATCAAGCTAGTCAATGGCTTGAGCGTTTACCCGCGGGATCCATCACCACATGGGATAACCTCACCAATCGCTTCCTTACTCAATTCTTTCCACCGGGGAAGACTGCAATGCTTAGGAATGACATTCTGATGTTTGAACAGCAGCAGGGTGAAACTTTCTACGAAGCTTGGGCCCGTTTTAAGGATCTCCTCCATAAGGTCCCTCATCATGGTATAAACCGTTGGTTATTAGTCCAGATTTTCTACGACCATGTTGACTATCACACTAAGCGCACAATTGATAGGGCAGTGGGAGGTAAACTGCGTGATAAGAATGCCGAGGAGTCTTGGGCAGTTATCGAGGAGCTCGCCACTGATAATCAGGAGATGTGGGAGTTTAATCATACAGTAAAAGCGGCTATCAATGCAGTCTCAACATCTGGAGGGACCACCGAAATCCCCGATGAACTCCTATGCAAACTCGAGGCAAAAGTTGACTATTTTGAGGAAAGGCAAAGGAGGCCTTTAAGTCCTAGACGAGCTACTGTCAATTCTGTCTCAAAACCAACTTAGGCACCATTATCTGAGTCGCCTTCTAGAGAAAATGTCGAGACCTTTCAGAACTATACCCCACCTTGTTCCCCTCCCAAGGAACTTAGCTCGGAGTTTGAAGCTAGGATGAGAGAATATATGGCAACTCACTCAGATCGGCTTGCTAGATTCGAGGAAGCAGTTTATAAGCAAAAAGAGGAGATGCAGGAGAAAATGAATGAGATGATGAGTCTATTAGAGGAGTATGCCAACCAGAGAACCCCCGAAAGAATACTACTAAGGAAAGAAAGTGCCACTCCCACCACCCAATTTGTTAACTCCATCACCATTGTCCAAAAGGATAACGAGAAGGTAGAAACTCCTGCTAAACAGACCTTAGAAAAACCACCAGAATCCCAACCTTTGAGTTACTACATGAAACATGATATAAACAAAAACACCATAACAAATTGGATTAAGGGTGATGGGCGTAACCAACCCTCCAGACAGGTTTCTGATAAAGAGGAAGAAGTGAAAGATGAGTATGATACGCTTCCTGGAGGATCTGTATTCGAGAAGCTATTGGTACAAAAAGTGGCTACTAAGCAGATAGCATGTGGGAGCTTTGAGATACCAACAAGCATCGGGGACTTGAAACATCTTAGTGCTTTCGCCGACCAAGGATCGGAAGTAAATCTTATGCCCCTAACTATTTACATCCAACTAACGTCAAAAATGCCAGCCCCTACTCGTGTTAGGTTATCTCTCGTTGGACACTCGTACGTATACCCCCTAAGAATCGCAGAAGATGTATTAGTTAATGTCGCAGGATTCATGTACCCCGTTGATTTTATGATCATCGATGATAAAGGGGATGGATACATGCCAATAATCCTTGGGGCACCATTCCTCGCCACCGCTAGGGCTGTCATTAAGTATGAAAGTAGGAAGATTGAGCTTAAATCTGGAAAAAGAAAGATTAGCTTCCCCATGACCCCGCGAAGTGGGCATGAGAGTTTGAGTTGGAGAAAGATCAAAAACAACATTGGCACGACACCCATTCGTGTTCAGAATAAAATTCTTGCATGGGAGGCAAGAATCAAAAGCTATAAGAAAGCCAAAAATGAAATAAGAAAAAGCAATAAGGTTCAGGTCGAATTCGAACATACTCGACCAGAAAATCATATACCATTTGAGGAAGGGAACTTGGTACTCTTGAGACACTTGGAAACAACAATACCACCCGATAAACCAAGTCCTTGGTGGTATGGGCCATTCACAATCGAAGGTGTGAGCCAAGATGGGGTAGCTAACTTAAGAAGTAAAGTAGGTGGAATGGTAATTGCGAGTATCGACAGATTGAGGTACTACCACCATAACAGTAATGATCGCAACTACATGGGGTATATCATTTCAAGGGATGAGGTCACGTAGTAACCCATGACCTTGAGTCTAGCTACAAGACTCGTAAATAAAGAAAAGCGCTTCTTGGGAGGCAACCTATGTTTTGTGTGATTTTATTTTGTTTGTTTGTTATTTGCTTCCGTATGCATGCTTAATTTTTATTCTTGGTAGATCATGTTTCTAAACTAAATAGTGGAAATACTTTACTTTGTTGTTTTGGCCTAGTCTTAACTCCACCTAAAAGTATTTTTGCAAAAGATAAGTGTAAGGGGAAACCCCAAATATGTTTTCAAGAAACAAACCAATCATGATTCTCCACAATATTAAATGAACATGTATATTCGTATTTGTTAGAGTCAAATGCTTGTATTGAGTCATAATGAAGTTTTGCAGGATTTTCCAGGAAGTAGGACCAAGTTTTTCCAGAAATTTTCCGGAAACTTAACATAAGAATTTCTGCAGGTCACTTCTGACGGCGTCAAGAGTTTACTCTTGACGGCGTCAAGTGTAAAAATCTGGAAATTTTACCAGTTTTGTTTTTCTAACGGAGTCTTATGGTTTTTGTGAATTATTAAGTTTTATAATCTCCAGGAGATCTGCAAACTTCATTCCACAAGCAATATATCTTATCTTGTTTTCTAGGATTTAGTAACTTATATAGGATGTCGCTGATTTTACGCGAGGTTGTCTTGTCTATTTTATCAGGTTTTACAGGTTATGTATGACAAGAAGATGATTTATATTCTGGAAGGGAAGCTTTGATTGTTCATTTTCTTGGAGGAAGATTTAACCTGGCCACCTTATTATCCATACCGAGCGAATCAGGGGAGTATTTGATTTCATTCTCTTTACTTTTTCACTTTTACATTCTTTACTTGAACATTGGGGACAATGTTCATCTTAAGTGTAAGGGGAGGATAAAAAGATGATACCTTACATATGCACTTTCGCTTGAGTTTGTTTTGTTTAATGGTAGATGTGTAATAAAACTATGAGAAATACTTGTTAGTGCAATTTTAGCGCCAAATTTAAAATTTTTTACAACATTTAAGAGTGAAACTTTAGCCATAGCAAGCGTCTCATGGATAGGAGATTATATGACTAGCACATAACCGTATATTCAGAAAAATTTTCCACCCAAATATGTGAGGTTCGCCTTTAGATTTGTTAGGAAAAGTATTTACTATTAGTGCTTATGAGTGTACCGGTAGCATTTAGATTCTAGAACTTGCGTTAGTGATACATCCCGAGACCGCTAGTGAGACTACATTCGTGTAGTAGGATTTACTACATGATAAGAGGCATTAGGATCACCCTTGTGTTAAACCCGTATTATAATTACTTGACCATTTAAGTCATATTACTTGGCTAGTTAAGTCAACTAATTTTTCCCACGCCCTTAGCGTTGTACTCATTTTTAGTACACGAAACCCCTAGTACACCCCTCCGAGCCTATCTTTTCGTTTCTAACTTTAAGCATTTTACTTAAAGGAAGAATTTGTTACACCCCACTTAAATGTACAACCAAATCGCCTTAGCCTTCCGTGTATGCGCTCATTTTTAGTGTATTATTGTTATTTGTTAAACCCTAAGTTAACTATCTCATTGGTTACATGGTTGCTAAGTCGAGTCATATCCTTGTACATATTGTTTTGGGACGATTGGGACTCATGGGTAAGTACTTATTTTATGAAGTAATGGGGAAGAACATCACATATTACCCCCATATGTACGTTAATCTTAAAAGTGCTCCAAGTGTTTTGATTTTCTTAATTCGAGTCATTAGATTAGTTTAATGTAAAGTATGTAAAGATTCAAGTGTAAGGGGAATGTTCATTCCCTATGATGTATTATTTTGGATGGTAGGGTAAGAGTGTATGCGCAAAAAAAAAAAAAAAAAAAAAAAAAAAAAAAAAACGGACTACCATCCCTTTTCATTCTATGTTCATTTTATGTTTTTGTTATTTTCCATTTATTAGCTTAAGTCGAGTCTAGTCTTGGCTTAGCAACACCATATTGTACATGTAATTAACCAAGATTGTTAACTCGCCACCAGTAAAAACTTCCTTTATCCAACAAAACCGTGTATTTCATATCCCTACACCTAACGTTGCAACCCTTTAAAAGACCTCTTTGATAGTTTATCCTAGGTGCTTACGCCATGTGGTGGAGGTTTGATCCTTTCCCAAGCCTATGGTAATCTATTTTGCTATGACAGGTAGTGAGAGATATCTTCCGTTTCCATATTGTAATTTACACTTTATTACACCCGAGAGATGTGAGTATCTAAACACTATTTGTGAGGTGCTTGTGTATGACCTCCGTGCTTGTCTATTGGTCTTTAGTGGAATGATTATTTATTGTAATTACTTTTATATTAGTGTTAAATGACCCCTAACTTGTATTTTGACTAGAATAAAAGCGCATTTGCTTGAGGACAAGCAAATCTCAAGTGTAAGGGTATATGATGAGGCGAAAAATGATCCGTTTTTAGGGGGTCATTTAAGCCCGAATTCAAATTTATTTGATCAAATATTGCCCTAAATCGTTCCTTTTGTGATTTTAGGTACTTTGGGAGTGAAATCTGGAAAAGGAAGCAATTCGGACGTTTTTGGAGCATAAAAGTGAAGAAAACGCCAAAGTCTTAATTTTCCATGCTGGGAACAGTAGGTGACGGCGTCAAGAGTAATTCCCTGACGGCGTCAAGAGCAAAATTCCATGACGACCCAGTAGAGATTTGACGGCGTCACGAAGGTAGGGCTTCAAGAGTAAAAGTCATGACGGCCTGGAAATGATTAAGTCTTGACGGCGTCAAATGTAGATCAAGGTAGTCCGAGAATAGTTTTGGCGGCGAGGTGACGGCGTCACAATGTTTGTCTTGACGCCGTCAGACCTCTTTTCCTATATATAGTTTTCTAATTTTCACATTAAAAAGAGAGAAGTTTTGGAAAAACCCTAAGTACAAACTTGGTGCGAATTTTACAAGTTTTTCAAGGGTTCCAAGCCCTTGATACCTTTCATGTGTAATTAAGATAAGTGTTCTTTTAATTCAATCAATATGTCTATGTGTTGGTTGTCTATATCTTGTTCTTGTCTTAATTCCATCATGCTAGGCTAGATCTATCTTGTGTTTGCTTGGATCTAATGAAACCTAGATGTTAATTATGTGTTGATTACTTGTTTATACTTGTCTTGGATGAATGATTTATATGTTAGGCTTAAGAAAACTGGCAGATCTCCAATTGGTAACATGCTTGAACGTCTTAAGAAACATGAACCGACGCGCACTAGGTCTTTATTGGTTGTATTTAATGCATGAGCCACTGTTTACAATCCCTATAGTTGTGCTGGGCATGGTGTAGGAGGAGATAAGAGCTCATAGAATTGGGGAGTTAAGTGTGCCACCCCATGAATGGTATTAAGGAACACGATCCGTCATCCATGCAATTATAACAAGTAATTAACGTGTAAAAGATGTCTAGGGAGTAGTGAAATCTAAGTAAACACATTTTCTCCACTTATTGCTCACAACTTTAGTATAATTTAGTTTATTTTTATTTCTAGTATTTTATTTTGATTGCATCTTTAGTATTGGTTTAGTTGATTAGCAACTAATTCCGCTCAAATCCTTCAAACCCGAGAATTTTAATTGCTTTCAAAAAAATATAAAAAACACAAAAATAATCATCCCTCACCTTTAGAACTAGTATTTAGGTTTTCTAATCCTAGCGACACTATTCCTAGCTGAACGATCAATCCCCCGGTACTTGTCACTATACTAAACTACAACGATCAGGTACACTGCCTGGTGGGGGTTGTAAGCTTCTCGAGATCCCTCGAGAGGTAAAGCCTGGTGCAATTCCCACGCATCAGCTGACTATGGGATTTTGTAGACTAGGTGACAAACTTTAACTTCTGAAAAGATCTAAGTCTCAAACCTAACACAAAAATCACAAAAATTCTTACAAGATTTGGTTTTCTGAAAGAAAGGCAATTTTGACTTTTTGAAATAGAAGGCTTAAGTTGACTTAAATGAACTTTGATCCTAACCTACTGATTGAAAATGATTATTTAAGCTAAGGTAAAGCTAAATTAAGCTACACCACTCATAATTGAATGGATTTGGGGCATAAGCCACACTTAATCCAACACAGAGGGTTATCTAGGCCAAGTTGAATGAGATTTTGACTTTTTATGAAACAAGACCTAGTTTTTATTGTTATTCTGAGCTATTATGATCATATGTGACTTGTAAGAACCAAGAACAACAACAAATGAGCACTGGAACACCTAGGATCACACTGATCCAAACACTCCTTAAAAATTGTCTGTTTTGTAGTTTACAAAGCATATGGGTGTTAGGGCTATTGCAATTGATCCAGGACAACTTATTATGATATCTAAAGCCTAAATGAACACTTAAGCATAAGGAACAACAACAATAGACCAAGATTACTACTTATACTATTTTAACTGCCAATTTAAGAAATTGAAGCAACTATGAATACTAGTTAACAAGGTACTGATTTTAAGTAATATTATCACTACTTAATACTAAATAAACACAGAAAAGTTGAATAAGCAGTGATTAAGCTAAGCTACAGTAGAAATCAAGAAATGGGTTTCAAAAGCTTACAATTTGCATTCCTGCTTAACACCATGAACCAAGGACCATGAAACCAATCCTATAGGCCTTCCACAAGACCACTAACCCAGGGCCATCCAAAATTTACCCTGCTCCAGCTTTCTTCATCATAAACCTGCAAATGTTGACTTTCATTGACTTTTTTGAGTTTTTGAGTTTTTGAGTTTTTTATATCTCAGCAGTGTTTTATGGTTTCTAAAAGCTCACTTAAGCTTTCTAGGAGCTTATATTAGCCTAAGAGTCCATGGAGTTTAATAACAACTACAATACAGCTTAATTAGAAACTTGAAATCAATTGAAAATTGCACAAACTGAATTATAACTTGAAACTTGAATTTTATTAATAAGAAACCTTAAAGATAAACTGAAAACAGAGTTTACACTAATTTAGAGCTAAATTACACAAGGAAATTTTGAAAATAACTTAAACGATCTAAAATTATTAAAATTAAGCTAACATCCTTTCTTCTTGAACTTCTCTTCTATTTATAGGCCTCCATTAGGATTCCCTTGGTCTTCTGAATAAATCCCACATCAATTTAGAACCGTTGGATCACTGATAGACCTCCAATTTCTTGCCACGTGTTTTGGCAACAAAACCATATTTTGCAATTGGACTCTGATAACTTGAGGGGTGGGGGTGCATTTATTGTGGAGGTGATGGTAGGTGAAGGTGGGTTGGGCAGTGGAGAAATGACAGGCAAGTGGAGAGGGGGGATGAATACCACTGGTGGTTTTGCAGTGTGGTTTTGGGTGAGAGGGAAAGGGAAAGGGAAAGGGAAAGGGAAAGGGAAGGGTGGTGGTTTTGACTTGTTTGACTCAGGGTCAAACGTTGACCCTGGTATATATTAACGGGGTGTGTGGGCTGGTGGAGTTGGGCCAGGATAAAAAAAAAAAAAAAAAAAAAAAAAAAAAAAAAAAAAAAAAAAAAAAGTGGGTGGGCTTTTGTGTTGGATTGGACTTGGTGTTTGGGATTTAATATTATTCAGGGTCCGGTTTGGTAGTGTATTATCATAAGGACCAATTTTGTAATTTCTGCATACTTGGGGGTTGGACATGGCATTTTTCCAAAGTGTTTTACAAGGGTATTTTCTGCCAAGTGATGAATAGTACATGGACCTTAGATGATTTTTCCACTTTTAAATTTCCAGGGACTATTTCTGTCAACTTTCCAAACTTCAAGGACCAAATCTGTAATTACACCAAACTTTGCAACCAAGGACCAATCCTGCCATATATAACAAAATTTGTTTTCTCAAAGTTTAAATATCCCAGGGACCATTTTTGTCAATTTTTAAAGTTCAGGGACTAAACTTGCAATTTTGTGAAACTTTGCACCAAAGGACTAAATATGTAACTTGTGATTTAAAAGGACCTTTGGTGACTTTTTCAAGTTTTTAAAATAACCAGGGACTAGATTTGACAACTTTTGAAAGATGAGGGACTGAAACTGCCAATTATGCAAACTTTGTACGTTTTTCATCTGTTTTTGATTATTTTGCATCTGAAACATATAAAACATATTCCTGGGATATTTTCATTATTTTGATGCAATTTTGAGTGGTTTTAGATGTTTTGGCAGCTCAAAAAAAGGTAAAAATGATGAGTATTTACACACTCATCAGCAAGACATGATACGATCTATGTTTAATCTAACAACTCTTCCTTACTCGTTTTGGGATTATGCCTTGGAATCTGCGGTTCGCATTCTTAATATGGTTCCAACAAAGAAGGTGTATAAGACACCATATGAGTTATGGACTGGAAAAGCTCCTAACTTGTCTTATCTCAAGGTCTGGGGTTGTGAGGCGTATGTTAAACGTAACTCAGCAGATAAACTTCAACAAAGATCTGTAAAGTGCATCTTCGTAGGACACCCTAAGGAAACTATGGGTTACTACTTTTTATTACCCACCTGAAAACAAAGTTTTTGTTGCAAGGTATGGAGACTTCTTGGAAAAGGAGCTCATATCTCAAGAATTCAGTGGGAGAGTATACGATCTGGAAGACGATCATGAAGATGTAGCACCTTCTGAAAACGCTAGCCAACTTCCTGTGGAACCTGATAGTTTAGGTCCTCCACCTGAAGTTGAAGTGGTTCCCATTCATAGGTCAACTTGACATGTGAAAGCACCAACACGTCTATGTCTTAACATGGAGTGTGATGATAACTTGATAGGGGATCTTGATGAACCAACAAGTTATAAAGCTGCCATGAATAGTCCTGAAAAGGAAAAATGGCAGGCTGCTATGAATGGAGAAATGCAATCCATGGAAGACAATGAAGTCTGGGAAGAAGTAGACCTACCTCCAGGTGCCAAGTTAGTTGGGAGTAAATGGCTCTACAAGAAAAAGACTGATATGGATGGCATTGTACACACCTATAAGGCCCGTTTGGTAGCTAAAGGCTATACTCAAACTTTTGGTGTTGACTATGAGGAGACATTTTCTCCTGTAGCTGACATTAGGGCTATTAGGATTACTATGACAATGAGATTTGGCAAATGGATGTCAAAACCGCCTTCTTAAATGGTCGCCTAGATGAAGACATCTATATGGCGTAGCCTGAGGGGTTTGTGAATCCAGAATTCCCAAATCGTGTATGCAAGCTTAAAAGATCCATTTATGGATTGAAGCAAGCATCGCGACAATGGAATAAGAGATTTGACAGTGAGATTAAAAAGTATGGATTCATTCAAAATCTCGATGAGCCATGTATATATCACAAAGCTAGTGGGAGTAATGTAATTTTCCTTATATTATATGTTGATGACATATTGATCATGGGAAACAACATTCCAAGTTTGCAAAAGGTTAAGGCATATCTTGGGAGTTGCTTTTCTATGAAAGATTTAGGGGAAGCTGCATTTATTCTGGGAATCAAGATATATAGAGATAGATCTCAGCGATTAATTGGATTAAGCCAGAGTGCTTACATTGATAAAATATTGAAGAGATTCAATATGCAAAATTCCAAGAAGGGATATTTGCCGATGCAAGAACAACATGGCTTGAGCGAGAAAGTTTGTTCTTCAACACCTGAAGAGGTGCAACGCATGAAGAGAGTCCCTTATGCTTCGGCTGTGGGATCTATTATGTATGCGGTAAAAAGCACAAGGCCTGATGTGGCGTTTGCTCAGAATTTAACCAGTCGATATCAGCAGAATCCGGGTGAAAAACACTGGACTGCTGTTAAGAATATTCTTAAGTACCTTAGGGCTACTAAAGAGATGTTCTTAGTTTATGGGGGTACTCCGTATGCAGAACTTGATGTTACAGGTTACTGCGATGCTTCTTGGAAAGGTGATAAGGATGATACGAAGTCTCAGACGGGATATGTCTTTATCATTAATGGAGGAGCTGTGGATTGGAGGAGCAGAAAGCAGAGTGTACTGGCGATGTCAGCTATAGAAAGTGAGTATATAGCTGCTTCAGAAGCTGCAATGGAAGCTATTTGGATTAGGAAGTTTGTTTCAGGGCTTGGGGTTATGCCTTCGATTCGACGACCTATAAAAATGTATTGCGACAATTCAGCTGCAATTACATTTTCCAATGAACCTGGAATCATGAAAGGCATCAGACATTTCCCGATTAAGCATCACTATGTTTGAGAACAAGTCGAAATAGGTGAAATCGAGATGCTCAAAGTTCACACAGATGAAAACTTAGCAGATCAGTTTACGAAGCCTTTACCTGGCACCAAGCTTTACAAGCATGCTGAAAGAATAGGACTTAAATTAGCTGAAAGTTTTATGCCCATTTGTGATTAGTATTTGGATAAGAGATGTAATGCACAATTATTATTTTTAAATGAAATAAAATATTGTTTATGTTTATTTATTCATTGTCTTAATAATATATGCTATATTTGCATGTTTAAGATCCAAGAATAAATTATTATTCTAAATTGCCCGTTGTCGATTAGTTGTATGGGAATATCATTAAACTAAGACAATTTTGAGTATTGGTTCAGGATATACTTGAAAGTATATTGATGCGTAGTCATACCAATTTCACATGATACTCAATGAATTGAGTATTGGAATTATCCCAACAATATGATTTAATATTTAATGTGAGAATCATATATAAAGTTATCCTCAGACTTGAGATACCAGATAAATGTCATGAATGTAGTGCATTTTTGTGAAGCAATCTACTGCTTACCGTAATTGGAAGTTATAAGGGTTGTTTTCAGAAGTGTTGCAAAGTTCATGGGTTATTCTTGTAGTCAAGAAGGAATTTGTTCCTTCTGATTTGTTCAGAAGTTTAATACTGTTGGGCCCCTCGTAGGGTTGACAAAATGTTTGCGTGACCACGCCCAAAGTCTATCTGGAATACGTTAAGATGTTTTGGTAATTTTGTTCAATCATAAAGAGACGAGAAATATAAATTTAATAAAGAACCTCACATCTTTATTAATGTAGTATTAGAAACAAAAGGATAATTATAATGATGAATCATTAAAGGTTTTCCAGGAAATCTAGTTCGAGTCGTGCTAGGGGCATTGGAGTGTTGCAAGACGCCAACCAATGTCATTTTACTATTAATAGATATACGAGTGGGAGCTGTTAAAAGTTACGTATAAATATTAATAAGTAAATGACTAGTATCGAACCCGAGACATCGGGATTGCACACAATACAAACGAGAGTCAAAGATTAATAAATATTAATTGTTAGTTATATTTATTAATAACACAAGTATAAGGACTAATGATCGTTAGTGATTAAACGTATGGACTAACTATCGTTAAATAATAAGGAAAGGGACTAGAATGTAATTTGGAGGACAAGAAGGATCCGGAAACCCCTTGTGGGGTGTATGGCCAGTCGACCCAAACCCATTAGGGTCGATCCATGCTTTTTCCTTGGTCACCAAGTTACATCTATTATATATACAAACCCTAGGGTTTTTTGTTTTTCACCTTTTGTGCACACACAATACCCTAAAGTTTGGTTTTTCCTTCTCCTTTTCCTTGGCCGATCGAACCTACATCCCTAAGGGTTTAGGATCGATTTTTTCATAAGCTAAACAATACTTGTGTTTAATCTTGCAATTAATTTGATTCGGTATTAGTTTGTGTGTACAAGAACGAGGTAACAACTCACTATAGTTGTTATCAAGGAATCGATCAATAAAAAAAAGGTAAGGGATTGATCATTGATTCATAAACTCTAATTAGGGTTCATCAATTAATTCAAGACTTGCTTATTTGATTCTTGTTCGGGCTATAATCACCATGGTACGTTCCTATTTATGTTTTAGGGCCTGTTTGATAACTACTTAATGGGTCATTCAGTGCCACACTTTGAATCGGTCAGTGATAAATGATGTTTGATAAATTTTCTTTTGCCTCTGACTCGTTCCAATTAGCTTTGAATGGCATAGCACCTAAAGACCTACTAATTCATTCAGTAGCATGTCTTGTCTTGTATACACTATTTCAACTTTTAGAATATACATTATTTTATACGTACTATTACAAAGAAAATAGTTCCACATGATTACACTAGCTCACGTGTCTACAGTGAAGAAAGAATCACTTTTTTCCTCATTTCATTTCATTAGATTGAAGTAGCAAGTGTGTTATTATTTGGAATATTATGCAAAACGTATGAGCGATTATAATATGTTGATAATTAATAACCCAAGTATTAACCATACATGCATATAACGTATCTATAAGATTAAACATATAAAAAAATCATTAGTACTCAGTTCATAAAATTTGTCAAACACTCTGTTTTCATTCAGAACCAATTTCATACAGAGTCACTAAATCACACAGTGTTTTGAATTATTCAGCACTAAACCATTTTTTTTTATCAAACAGCCCCTTAGTTAATCTTATGTCTTATACTTGATCCTAGCTTCCGCAATACGTGTACTTTAATTGTTAAACTCTGACAGTGTACACATCTTAACACTGACCGCACAATACAACCAATCAAATTAACCAAACCCAAATATACCATTTTTTTAGTCAACGAGTCACGACTTTATGGAACTCTGACTCGGTCACTACAATATCAACTAGGCGTAATTAAATTTTTTAAAGCTAGAAGACAAGAAATTTACCTTGGATGTGGAGATCCGTTGATTGGCTTTTGCCCAAATTTTTACCACGAGCAAGGACGGAACTAGGAAACACTTTGACTAAGTGCATTTAAAAAATATTTATATTACTTTGTCAAATATATTATAATAAAAAGCTTAAAAAATAATATTCAACCGTTGTTATACATTTTAAATACTACAACTTAAAAATATTATTTACAATTGTTTAAAACATAGAGAGTAAATTACATAGTTCGTTCATGTGGTTTGACCAAAATCTCTAATTGAGTCCTTATCTTTTCAATTGTGTCAATTGAGTCCTTATTCTGAAACTATGTAACACTGTTAGTCCTTATCGCTAACTGTCGTTATCTCAAATTGGCAAAGTTATTCCATTAACCAAACGGTCGTTTGCAAGATTTGCACCGTTAGTCCTTTCAGTTAAAAAATTGAAAAAAAAATTTAGAAATTTTTTTTTCCAAAAAAAATAATTTGAAAAATTCGAAAAAATTTTTAAATTTTTTTTTCCAAAAAAAATAATTTGAAAAAAAAATTTCTAATAAAATTATCTCTTAAAAATTCGAAAATTTTTCTAAAAAAAAATTTGACGAAAATTTTTTTTTCCATAAAAAAATAATTTGAAAAAAAAATTCTAATAAAATTAATTCTTAAAAAATTCGAAAAATTTTCTAAAACAAAAAAATTTGACGAAATTTTTTTTTCAAAAAAAATAATTTGAAAAAAAAATTTCTAATAAAATTTTTTCTTAAAAAATTCAAAAAATTTTCTAAAAAACAATTGACGAAATTTTTTTCCAGAAAAAATAAGATGATGATAAAAACATATTCGCTAATTTGGTAGTTTGGCTAGTCGAATCTGTTTAGTACGATTGGGTTTAATCATTTGATACTCGACTCAAACATGGGTATAATGTTAGGTGTTTATATGAGTGAAGTGAAACGTTGTCGAAATTTTTAAGAAAATTTTTTATTAGATTTTTTTTCAAATTAATTTATTTGGAAAAAAAATTTCGTCATTTTTTTTTAGACATTTTTTCGAATTTTTTAAGAAAAATTTTATTAGAATTTTTTTTTGGAAAAAAAATTTCTTCCATTTTATTTTAGAAATTTTTTCGAATTTTTTAAGAAAAAATTTTATTTGAATTTTATTTTTCAAATTATTTTTTTTTTGGAAAAAAATATTTCGTCAATTTTTTTTTAGAAATTTTTTCGAATTTTTTAAGAACAAATTTTATTAGAAAAATTTTTTTTTTCAAATTATTTTTTTTTTTGGAAAATACTTTCGCCAAATTTTTTTTAAAAAAAATTTCGAATTTTTTAAGATATAATTTTATTAGAAATTTTTTTTTCAAATTATTTTTTTTGGAAAAAAAAAATTTAGAAAATTTTGAATTTTTCAAATTATTTTTTTTGGGAAAAAAAAATTCCAAATTTTTTTTTTTTTCCAATTTTTTAACTGAAAGGACTAACGGTGCAAACGACCGTTTGGTTAACGGACTAACTTTGCCAATTTGAGATAACGACAGTTAGCGACAAGGACTAACAGTGTTACATAGTTTCAGAACAAGGACTCAATTGGCGCAATTGAAAAGATAAAGACTCAATTAGGGATTTTGGCCAAACCACATGGACGAACCATGTAATTTACTCAAACATAAATATATTAACATACAATTAATATACTATTTAAATCAGCATATCATTCAAATATACAATCATTATACTACATTGTACAACATAATCAAGCTACTCCACTATTTATAATATTTAAAGCACAAATAAAGGGTAAATTGCAAATTTTGTCATTGACGTATTACAAAAGTGCAAAAAATACACCGAGATATAAAGACATACAAAAACGCATTCACGTTCTATATAAATGCAAAAAAGCCACTAAAAGCTAACTGTCGTTATGTTTCTCGTTAATTGTCACATCATTGAAGGTATTATAGTCATTTCATTGTTCATTTTCCTACTAATATAAATCAAATTACATAACTAAATTTTAACATTACATAAAGTTGAAATTAAAAAATGCTAAAGATTGCGCATTCCAGTAGAGTATCTGATTATTGCATCTCAAAAAAAAAAAAAAAAAAAAAAAAAAAAAAAAAAAAAAAAGTTTTGACATACGATTTGATAAACTATCATTAGGGTTTTTCATATTTTGATTGCTCGTTCATGATATCATGAGAAATACTCAATCTTTTAGGCAAGTCTAATATAAGTTTTGAGTTAATTACATAAATGGTCACTGTGGTTTGACCTTTTTTGCACTTTCACTCACCGAATTTTTTTTTGACTGATTCAGTCGCTGTGGTTTGCATATGTTACACATCTAGTCCAAATTCGAATAAAATGACCAAAAAGCCCTTGCCTCTTCTTTTCCGTTAACTGTCCGTTAACTAGCATTGCAACGTTAGTCCTTTTCCGTTAAATATTTTTTTTTCTAAATTATTTTTTTAGAAAAATATTTTTTTTCGAAAAATTTTTTTTTTTCGAAAAATTATTTTTTTCGAAAAATTATTTACACCTTTTCCGTTTTCGTCCGTTTTTACACGTTTTCGTTCGTTTTTACACGTTTTCATCCGTTTTTTCACGTTTTCGTCTGTATTTACACGTTTTCGTCCGTTTTACACGTTTTCGTCCGTATTTACACGTTTTCGTCCGTTTTTTCACGTTTTCGTCTTTATTTACACGTTTTCGTCTGTTTTTACACGTTTTCATCCGTTTTTTCACATTTTCGTCTGTATTTACACGTTTTCGTCCGTTTTTACACGTTTTCGTCCGTATTTACACGTTTTCATCCGTTTTTTCACGTTTTCGTCTGTATTTACACGTTTTCGTCCGTTTTTACACGTTTTCGTCCGTTTTTACACGTTTTCGAAAACTTATTTTTTTTCGAAATAATTTTTTCGAAATTTTTTTTATTCTAAATTATTTTTTTTAGAAAAATATTTTTTTTTTCGAAATAAATTTTTTGAAAATTTTCTTTTTTCTGAAATAATTTTTTCGAAAATATTTTTCTAAAAAACGGAGGAAAACGTGTAAAAACGGACGAAAACGTGTAAATACAGACGAAAACGTGAAAAAATGGATGAAAACGTGTAAATACGGACGAAAACGTGTAAAAATAGACGAAAACGTGTAAATACGGACGAAAACGTGAAAAAACGGATGAAAACGTGTAAAAACGGACGAAAAAGTGTAAATACGGACGAAAACGTGTAAATACGGATGAAAACGTGTAAAAACGGATGAAAACGTGTAAAAACGGACGAAAACGTGTAAATACAGACGAAAACGTGTAAAAACGGACGAAAACGTGTAAATACAGACGAAAACCTGTAAATACGGACGAAAACGTGAAAAAACGGATGAAAACGTATAAAGACCGGACGAAAACGTTAGAAAACCAAGTTTTCGGTTGTTCTCTAACGGTCGTTAGTCCAAATAAGATGACAAGGGCTGTTTGGTCATTTCATTCGGAAAAAAAAAGTTCAGTGACTAGGCCCGTAATAACAGCAAACCACAGTGACTAGGCCCATCAAAAAAAAAGTTCAGTGACTGATAGTGAAATTTCAAGGAAACCACAGTGACCATCTATGTAATTAACTCATAAGTTTTTAATGACAACTAATAGTCTCACTTCATCATAATCATCATGGACGGAACTTAGAAGGGATCGAAGGAAGCTGCGACCCCTTCAAAATTTTGACCCTATGTATATTTTATACCTTTTTTTATATATGTTTTTAATCATTTTTAATACAAAATTTTCAGCGTAGAGTATATCGGCCCCACTGTTGATACAAAAGTTGGGCGTTCCTGATTTGTGCTCTTGCTCTCGTACCAATTCGCTTCTTAATGCTTGAAACCTGCGCACTAAGAAAATAAACAACACCGTTAGACTTATCGTGGGATTGTCTCCCACGATTAGACTCCGGCGTGAGAGTAAGTAATCGGTTTAGGGTTCTCGTAAAGAGTTTTAGGGTTTGTGAATCGTACCTTTAATGAGAATTATGTCATTCCTTATATAGGCGCAGAATCCTTGTAGGGTTCGTGCTCATTACGTTTCGCACACATGGTGCTTATCCGAGTTAAAGATATCTATTCCATAGATAGAAGATCCTTATCTATACCGTATATAGTTTAGTTGGGCTTGGGTCTACGTGAGCCCAATCCCATTATCATTGCGGCTCAAGTTATAATAGCCCACTCATGGTGGTTTTGGGCCTTAGTGATATTTATCATTTAGGCTCGTGGCCCATATATAGACTATACGTCATTATGTCCCCCCAGTCTAGTATGCGCGACTCGCAGCCGCGGATGCTAGACTAGTCATAACAGCGGTAAGCGTGGTGGGAGAAGTTTCGAATATTGCCGCCCAAATTTGAGAACTATGTATATAGTCCTAGATATTTTAAGGAAATGCCTCGAAAATCGGGGGTTGTGTCCACGTGTGCTTTGGAAAACGGGAAAAAGTGCATGTGCCGTTTCGGATTCTAGCCACACATTTTGTAAGTGGGATCCACGTGGGCTTCATCTAGGGTTTTTTGATTCCTTATATAAGAGTCACCGCCTCCATTTACCCAAAACACACAGTAAAACACATATTCACCATTGCACATTTCTTCAAAGCGTTTTTTGCAAAGAAAGTAACTGTTTGATTAGGTAATTTCGTTTGCGTATTCTAGTAAATCCTTTGAAAATGGTTGCCCAATTAGAGGAGTTTCACTCTGCGATGAGTGAGGATGATGTGCGTCAGGTTTCATCTGACTACTTCATTCCTCTGGATGTGCATCCAGAGGCTCCAGACGTCGATGCGTGTATAGCCGATTTCCCCGAAAGGAAAATAGGGCTATACACGCGCTTTTTTGAGTACGCTAATTACCGCGTACCTATATCTATTTTCTTGAGCAATTTGCTCAATTTCTATCGTATTCATATCTCACAGCTGCACTATATAGGTGCGGCGAAGGTATCGAATTTTGAAGTAAACTGTCATTTACTTGCGATAGAATCGACCGTTGACCTATTCCGCGCATTCTACCACACAACGTGGTCGCATGGATGGGTATCCATTGCGAAGCGCGCGGGTAAGCTTCAGTGTTATACCGAGAAGGTAGACTCCCTGAGGCATTGGAGGGACTATTTTTTCTGGGTTGATGATGTGGTATTTCCATCGCCCTTTGAGTTTTACACTCAAGATACGTTGCCGAGGGATGGGCGCCCCGCACCCGATTCCTATAGTTTGGCCTATGCGCAGACCATTGATGCCAACTGCATCCCCATTAACCCTTATCCGGAGGAATTTTTGGTGCATGTGGGGTTGAGTTGTAGCTATTTCGGGGGTGTTAACGAGGTGCCAACCTTCATTGATGAGGAAGGCCGGGGTGGGAGTTCATCCCTTTTGCTTCTAATCATGTGTGTTTTTCTATATGCGCACGTTTAATAACTAATCTCTACTTTTACTGTTTGTTCCTGTGTGCGCAGAAATGGATTTGTTTGTGGTAGTAAAGCTGGAGAAGCCAAAGCAGGTGACCGTTGGCGTGCGCCCTCTAAGGAAGAACGAGCAGCCGCTTTTTAAAGCGACCACGGGTCATCTGACTGTGTTGGGACTTGTTGGCCATGAAGACTCGCCGCCTCTCCAAGTTACGCCCGTGCAGAGCGTGGCGCCAACTGTGGAGACTGCGCGTGTGGAGCAGGTGCATGCTGAATCTTCGGATAGAATGGAGATACTGAAACCTGAGGAGGTGTTGAAGCCTGAGGAGGTAGCGCAGAAGCTAAAGCGCAAAGGAGAGGCTGGTGGTAGTGGTACTTCCAAGAGGAGACGATATCTTATTGGAGATGCAGAGTCGTCTGCGGAAGAGGAGACATTCGCTCCTGGCGCGGATAAGGAGGCTGCAAAGGCCTCTCCCTTTCTGTAAGAGATCTGTCTCATGCTATGTATTTTTCTTTATTACTTGTCGTAATATATACTAACTGTTTATATATATATATATATATATATATATATATATATATATATATATATATATATATATATATATATATATATATATATATATATATATATATATATATATATATATATATATATTTTATTTTTTTTGTAGCGATGACGCCGCGAAGGATGATGGGGCCTTCGTGGAGACGGTGGTCCCTCCTCAGAATGAGAACAAGGAGGAGGGAGTAAAGGTAGATGAAGGCGTATCTGCGCAGCAACTGATAGTTGAGTTGGCTGCTACTGCTGCGCGTCAAACTGAGCTAGTGGCTCAGTTGAAGACGAGGTACGTCGGGGAGAGTAGCACTCTCGCCCAAAAAGATGAGGAGATAGTTGTTCTCTGTGCGCAGCTGGCTGAAGCGCAGGCAGAAGTGGGGTCCTTCAAGGTGTACACGGATAAGGTCACGAATGACAAGTTGACCGCAATGGCTGAGCTGGAGCAAGCGCGCGGACAACTTCATCAGTTCAGGGCCGACCTTACTTGGGTCGTAAGGTATCTTGAGGAGAAGAAGGAGGAGCACTTTGCGAACATTGCTGAGTTCAAGGTGCGTATGGAGAAGATTGTTCAGGCGCAGGAGGAGAAGCTGCGTGGCCTGAGCATAGAGTATGATGAGGAGTTATACCCTCATCTGATGTCTACTATAGCTGAGCGCATGTACGTCCTTTCATCTTTTTATGCAATTTTGCCTTATTATATTTGTTTATATGTTTCTGCTAGCACAACTTGTCCTTGTTGATGTAGGTGGCTGATCAGTCATGGACTGCGCCTGGCCGCTATGGGTACCTTGGAGTCCCAAGAGGTGTTGGGGGCCTTTGGGAAAGTGGTTCAGTGCGCTGTGGAGCGTGGAAGGTCGCAAGCTATGGAGGATCTCCATGAGGCCAAGGCGTTGAACGTGGCCTTGACTGAGGTGCCTGGCTATAACGCGAGTGCGTATGACGAGCTGGTGCAGGCCATGGAGGGGATGAAACTTCTTGAGCTGCCTCACATTGCACAGTTGGAGTGCGACCAGCATAACCCTATAAAGGTGATTATGGAGGGGTTGACCCTGGAACGCCATATTTTGGAGGATGCCGAAGCGCAGCCGGACTACTTCCTCAAACCCGACGAGTTGCAGTTGCAAGTTCCTGTGTTTGTGCAGCCTCGCCATATGCTGAACCCATTTGCTCTTGAGAAGGAGGTTCCTCTGAAGGAGGTGTTGGAGCGCCACGCACAGAGAGCTGCCCAGAAAAAGGGGATTAAGGGCAAAGTTGTCCTATGCGGTGTTGGCGCTGCACACATTCCCAGGTCCGATGGGGTTCCCGTGAGTGTAGCGACTGTATCGCCTAAGGATGCATTACTATTAAGAAAGCTTCAAGAGGCAGGAAGTTCCTTTGCACCGGAGGATAGCCCTGAGCATCGCCATAGCGTATAGGCTGTTTTGTAACTTGTATGTTAATTATCTGAATAACAAAGTGTATCTTTTGCTTGTTATGGTAGTTTTGTGTAAAAATACTAAATAAGATACTCTTTTATGCATAAATTAAGTGCGTGACTTAAGATTATAAGAATATACTTGCATTAATGTTTGCGAAGTTTTATTATTTGACCAAGAGTCTTGGCTCGTTATTTGCTAAGCTTCGTACAGTTTACTTTAATATTTGCGTGTCCGTCGTGGGGCGCGCAAGGTAAACTTACCTCAACGTCTCAAAAGTAAGGCGCTTAGGAAGGATGCGTGATCCAATGTTGATGGGTTTGCAACCCTCTTACTCAACGAGTGAATTAGTAGGTTTACTCATCCTTTATGCCTTCGTGGGTCTTAATTAGTGCATGCACGCCATGTAGGCAAAAATATAATATAACAATATTGACATATATAAGAATGTACGCAATAAAGTGAAATGCGTTATGGATTTAGCTAGAAACCATAACATTTTAATGATACTTGCAAGTTTTTGAAAAAGTAAAAGACAATTCCTAAGAAAGAAAAGAAAAAACAAACACTTATTGGGCACATCCTAAAGTGCAAAGTTGTCTGTGTGTGGGCCGTAGCCTTTCCTAAAGATAGCATCTTTTAAGATTGCAGATATTCCAGGTGCGTGCTAGGTCGTGACCTTCCATGTCACGCAACCTGTATGCGCCACTGCCTAGCGCATCAGTGACCTCGTAGGGTCCTTCCCATTTGGGTCCGAGCTTGCCTGTGTCTTCTGCGTGACTTGCGTCATTGGCGCGGTATACAAAGTCTCCTAGTCAGAAGGAATTATGTTTGACCTTTGCATCATAATACTTCTTCATTTTTGCCTTAGCCTTTGCTTCGCGTATAGCTGCGCGTTCACGCCTTTCTTCCAGTAAGTCCAAGTCTATGCGCCGCTCCTCGTCATTTGTTGTGACGTTGACCTCTGCTGTTCGTATACTTGACATTCCTATCTCAGCTGGTATGACGGCTTTTGTTCCGTAGACAAGGGAGAATGGCGTATCTCCAGTACTGGTTTTGATTGTGGTGCGATGCGCCCATAAGACATGTGAGAGCTCGTCCACCCACCTTCCTTTGTGTCTGTCAAGGCGTGCTTTTATTCCTTCACCTAGACTGCGATTTGCTCGCTCAACCAGACCATTGGTTTGTGGGTGTTTTACTGAAGCGAAGTGTTGTGTGATGTTCAATTGCGTGCACCAATCTTTGAATGGGTTGTCGCAGAACTGCTTCCCATTGTCTGATATACTCTCTCCAGGTAGTCCGAAGCGACAGACAATGTTATCCCATACAAAGCGTTTGACCTGGTTGCCCGTGATGCTCACCACCGCCTTTGCTTCAATCCACTTCGTGATGTAATCTATGGCTACGATGAGGAATTTTAGCCCTCCTGCTACAACTAGAAAGGGTCCTGCGATGTCAACGCCCCACTTGTAGAATGGCCATGGTGAGGTAATGGGTGTTAGCTCTTGTTGCGGTTGCCGTGGAATTGGCCTGTGTACTTGGCAATTGCTGCACTTCTTTATCATATCGCGCGCGTCGCGGTGCATAGTTGGCCAATAATACCCCGACCGTAGAGCGCGTGCTACAATAGATCGCGACCCTGAGTGCATGCTGCATGATCCAGCGTGGATTTCTCGGGGTACATAGTTTGCTTGAAGAGGTCCCACACATCGGAGCCAAGGTTGCAAGAAAGAACATCGATAGAGTATGTTGTCCCGTAGTTCAAATCGTTGCGCTGTGCGCCGCACTCTTCGAGCGTCCTTATGATCCAGTGGTAAGACTCCTTTGCTAATGAATTCAATGATAGGTGTCATCCATGTGGGATCTTGTTCTTCTATCACCGTGGATACTTCCATCTCCAAGACTGACTTGTTTTGTAAGGTTTCTACCAATACCTGTTTTGATAAGTACACAAAGCTTCTGGATGCGATCTTGCTAAGCGCACCAGCCTTCCTGTTGTCCCCTCTAGGTACTTGTTTTATTGTGAACCTATCAAAGTTTTTAATTAAGGACATGGTCTTATCCAGGTATTGAATCATGTGCTCATCCTTGGTTTCATATTCACCTAGCACATGGTTAGCAACTAGCCTAGAATCTACGTTTGCCTCCAGGTTGCGTACACCCATTTGGATTGCAATACGCAGTCCGGCGAGTAGGGCTTCGTATTCTGCCTCATTGTTTGTGGCTGTGAATTCGAAGCGCAGCGCATAGGTGAATTCCATACCTTCTGGATTAGTAAGGATAAGGTCTGCGCCTGATCCATCTACGCATGAGGATCCATCTGTGAACATAATCCAAGGTTCCTGTAGATCTGTTTTAGTTGTTGAGGTTGGACTATCAGTGTCTGGCTTCTCAACAATAAAATCAGCTAATATCTGTCCTTTGATTGCAGTGCGCGGTCTATATGAGATGTTATATTCGCTTAACAACACACCCCACTTTTGTAGCCGTCCTGATGCGTCAGGTTTAGAGATAACTTGTTTGATTGGCTGGTCTGTGATTACAGCTATTGGATGCGCTTGAAAGTACCTGCGCAGTCTTTTAGCTGCGAATACTAGAGCTAAGACCAGCTTTTCCATAGCGTTGTGGTTAGTCTATGTCTTCTTCAGTGCTTTGCTTACAAAGTATATGGGTGTCTGGACGGTGTTCCTATCTGTCAATAGTACTGCGCTAACTGCTCCATGGGTTGCAGATAAGTACATGATTAGCTCTTCCCCTGGTCGCGGTGCGACAAGTTTGGGAAGTGATGCTAAATGTTGTTTTAGCTGTTGGAAAGCTTCTTCTGCTTCCTCAGTCCAATGAAAGTCTCCCTTTTTGGTGCACTTCGTGAGTGTTTTAAAGAGAGGGAGTGATTTGTCTGCTGATTTAGATAAGAAACGGTTTAGCCCAGCTAGCTTTCCGTTTAATGACTAGACTTCCTTGAGTGTGCGCGGTGAGGGAAGATCGATAACAGCTTTTGTTTTTTCTGGGCAAGGTTTGATTCCGTCGGGTTCTATTAAGTATCCGAGGAACATGCCTTCTGTTGCGCCAAAGGTGCACTTTTTGGGATTTAATTTCATATTTATTTTTCCCAATGTTTTGAACGTTTCCTCGATATTGCGCACCAATTCATCCTCTGTGTGGCTTTTGATGACAAGGTCGTCAACATAGACCTCCAAGTTTCAACCTAATTGTTTCTCGAAAGCTGTGTCCACCAATCGTTGGTATGTTGCGCCTACGTTTTTTAGGCCAAAAGGCATTTTCGTGTAGCAGTAAACCCCTTAACTGGTGTGGAAAGCTGTTTTTTCTTCATCCTCGACTGCCAACTGGATTTGATGATATCCTTTGTATGCGTCTAGGAAGCATTTAAAAGGATATCCGCATAGGGATTCTACCTTCCAGTCTATTTCTGGCAGTGGAAAGCAGTCCTGTGGACATGCTTTGTTAAGGTCTGTGAAGTTCACGCACATTCTTCAACTGCCATCGCTCTTCTTTACCATCACTGGGTTAGAGAGCCAATCGTGATAGTACACTTCGCGCATGATGTCTGCGTCTACGAGTTTGTGTACTTCTTCCAGAATAGCTTTTGCACGATCTGGGGCCTGGCCGCGCTTCTTCTGTCGTATTGGGGGATATCCTTGTCTGATTTGTAGCTTATGCTCCGTGATAGAGCGTGGCACTCCGGTCATGTGTTTTGGTTCCCATGCAAAGATATCTAGGTTCTTTTGCAAGAGTGCGCACACGGCTGCTTTACCTTTGTCAGATAAAGATCCTCCAATCGAAACTTGTTGGTCCGGGTAATCGGGGTGAATAGCGACCTTTAGGTTTGGTGTTTTTTCTGTGCGCTGTTCTGGAATATTCTCCACCTCAGTGGTTACTGCGTTGCATTCTTTTGGTGGTACTGTTGTGTTATAGAGAGTAACGACTCCTCCTTCCACTGGAAATTTGAGCATCCCATGTGCTGTGGATGGCACAGCGCGCATGGATGATATTTCGGGTCTCCCAATGATGCCATTGTATGGTGAGGGAGACTTGATTACCATGAAATTTATCCATGTTGCTATTGAGTTTTGTTCATCTCCCACAACCACTAGCAAGCGCAATTGCTCCATAGGCCAAATCTTTTCTCCTGTGAATCCAGTCAGCGACGTTGTTGCTGGTATCAATTGACTTTGGATTTCAGGTCGCAGTCTTTTGAAACAATGATCGTATAGGATATCTGCGGATGCTCCTCCATCAATGTACATGCGGTGGATATCATGTCCCCCCGTATGTATTTCAATAGTTAGAGGTTCTACTACTGCGTTGTCCACAACTAGAGTAGGGAAGGATATCTCTTTTTCTGGAGAGAATTTTTGACTGACTTTTTGTTTTATCTTGCGTTGCCATGACTGTATCATGTATATGATGTCAGCTTTGTCTTTGGGAGGTTCTTTCTTGCCCCCATTCCTTTGCTTGTCCTTTCCCTCTTTGATGTTTTTTACGAGGTGATCCATTATGCCTTCCCTTACTAACTTTTCAATTAGTTGTCGTAGCTGGACACACTCTTTGGTTGTATGGCCTTTTTAACCGTGGTATTCGCAGTATCCATTCCCTACGCGCTTTTCCTCTACGGTACGCATTGGTGGAGGTTTTGGGAAGTTTGCACCTTCTGTTACAAATATTTCCCTCGGAGTTTTTGTGAGAGGGGTATATTTGTCATTGTTTCTTCCACTGCGATAATTCCTGCTACGGTTGTTATTCTGATCATTGGATTGTCTCCTAGGCTGTTCTTGTTGCCTATAATTAGAGTAGCCTTTTTTGCTGTCCGCAGCGGCTGCTTCTCCTTGTATGAAGGATCGTGTGCGCTTTGTTAGCTCATCGAAAGTTTGGGAAACTTTATCGTTTAGCTTCTGAATGAGTTCTGGGTTGTTAATCCCATTCATGAACCCTGAAATTTTTAGAATTTCGGGACACGCTTTGACCTGTATGCACTCATCTTTAAAGCGTTCCATAAAAGCGCTGGTCGATTCCCCTTGGCGCTGTCTTACTCTAGCTAGTTCAACAGGGTTTTTAGCGCACTTCTTTCTTTGGGTAAAGTTTAGGCGGAATGCTTTCCGTAATTCTTCAAACCCACCGATGCTCCGTCGTGGGAGTTTTCTAAACCATGTACGCGCATTCCCTACTAATGTAAAATTAAACATATGGCACCACACAGGTTGTGGCCAATTTTCGATAGTAGCAGCTGATTCGAAAACTTTTAGATGGTCATCCGGATCACCTGTCCCATCATATGTTTTCACGTTAGTGGGCATGCGCCTCCTTTTGTGGTCGGAGTAATCGCTGATGCGTCGTGTAAACGCATCAACTTTCTAGCGTCGCCATGGAAGAGACATGTCTTCATTTTCTTCTTCACGACGTCTTCCTCTTGACTTCTAGTGTCCTGTTTCCCAATCCTCATTGTCCGAGGAGTCGCTGGAGGAAGAGTAATTTCTGTTTCGGTGCTTGCGCCGGCTTCCTTCAGAGGAAGAGCTTGAGGGACTTTCACTTGGGGAAATTCTCCTCCCCAATCTGTCGTGAATTCTCTTGCTCCCAGACTTGGAGAACCCTTCGCTTGGTGAATGTTGAGGTCCTAATCGGTCTTGTATCCCTCGACTGCCAAGTCTGGAATGAACATTATTGCGTCTCTCACTGTCTTCATATTCCTCTGAATATTGTGAGTCAGAAGTCGTACCCAGCCTATCGTGGATAGTGGTACGTTTTTCGTTATCTGCGCGTCTTCCTCGTGGGTGGCGCGGTGGTGATGATTCGCGTTCAGGACCAAAATTGAGCCTGGCTTGTAGGCTCGTGCTCAACCTTCTCCTTGCTTCTTCTTGCATGAGGGCAGTTAGGGTTTCATAATTTTGGGATACAAAAATTTCCCAACGTTAGGTTGGGTGTGTCCTCAGTTGCTACAAGAATATCTGCCTCAGTATTGGGCACCCTATCTCGGTTAGGTGCGCCCGGTGGTACAGTGTTGTCCACTGTAGGTACCGTTTGGTGAGGAGTAGTGAAGAGGGTGCGCTGGAGTTCCTCAACGCTTGGAACCACTGTGGTGTCTTAGGTAGTCCTTATAGGCAGTTCTACCACTGGAGGAGGTTGGGTTGTTCCCGCCTCTTGGTGACCAGGTGCGCTGGTTGTCCCAGCAGCCTGCCTATGGGTCGAATCTTGTTGATTCTTCCTCTGGGGGTCACGTGTTTTTTCCAACTGCGGAGTCCGCTGGCTTGAATTTTTATTCTTCGTCATTCTAGTTTCTTAGTTCTCAGTAGGTGTCCCACGGATGGCGCCACTTGTTGATACAAAAGTTGGGCGTTCCTGATTTGGGCTCTTGCTCTCGTACCAATTCGCTTCTTAATGCTTGAAACCTGCGCACTAAGAAAATAAACAACACCGTTAGACTTATCGTGGGATTGTCTCCCACGATTAGACTTCGGCATGAGAGTAAGTAATCGGTTTAGGGTTCTTGTAAAGAGTTTTAGGGTTGTGAATCGTACCTTTAATGAGAATTATGTCATTCCTTATATAGGCGCAGAATCCTTGTAGGGTTCGTGCTCCTTACGTTTCGCACACATGGTGCTTATCCGAGTTAAGGATATCTATTTCATAGATAGAAGATCCTTATCTATACCGTATATAGTTTAGTTGGGCTTGGGTCTACGTGAGCCCAATCCCATTATCATTGCGGCCAAAGTTATAATAGCCCACTCATGGCGGTTTTGGACCTTAGTGATGTTTATCATTTGGGCTCGTGGCCCATATATAGACTATACGTCATCACCCACTAAAATAAATACTTTTCAAGTTGGCCCCACACCAACCGTGTTCAAGTTCCGTCCCTGATAATCATAATATCTAAATCGGTTTTCCGTTTTGTTCCTTTAATCATTTGTCATGCTATTCCACGTACACATCAAGAATGTATATTCTTGAAAAACTAACACATCATTTAAGTCATGTTTTTCTTAACTCGTTTTTTAAACAAATCCTATACACACGTTAAATCGCAAACCTTCTAGCTCATTTATAAATAAATTTCTTTCGAAGTTTATAAGGTTGCTGCATACGTCCAGTATAGTAATGTCAGAAAAGTGATTATAAATCCAAGTGTTGTTTTGTAAACTTAATAATATGCAAGGGTGGATCTAGCATAAGACCAGGGGTATGCACGTGCATACCCTGCGTAAAATCTTAGTAGTGTAAAGTTTTATTGATTTTTCCAATAGTTAGTACAAAATACATTATAAATTTACGAGTGTACACCCTCTAAAATTCTGGAAATTGATCAATGCATTGTTAAAAGTTTGGATAAATATTAATATTCGTATGACTAGAATCGAACTCGAGATCTCGGGATTGCACACGTTACAAATGAGATTAAGAATAATAATTGATATAATTAATTGTTATATATATATATATATATATATATATATATATATATATATATATATATATATATATATATATATATATATATATATATATATATATATATTGAATACAAGAAATGGCTAACAGTGGTTAATACTTAACGGAATTGACTAACGGTTAACGAGAAGGACTAGAATGAAATTTGGTGGCAAGAAGGATCCGGAAGGACCTTTGGGTCCTATGGCCGGTCGATCACAAGCCCAAAGGGGGCAACCCATTGCCCCAACTTGTTCCCAAAGTTTTCATTCACTATATATACAAATCTAGGGTTATTTGTTTTTCAACTTTTGTACACACATACATTACTCTAAAAAGTTTTTCTCTTTTCTTTTTCCTTCTCTTGGCCGATCGGTTCTACATCCCACAAGGGTGTTTGGATCGAATTTTTTAAGCAAAAATTCTTGTGTTCGTTTACTAGCATAAACCTTAATTTGTTAGTAGTTTGTGTGTACAAGAACGAGGGTAACAACTCATTATAGTTGTTATCAAGGAATCGATCAATAAAACGGTAAGAGATTGATCATTGATTCATATAAACCCTAATTAGGGTTCATCTTTATTAATCAAGGTTAATTAAGTGATTCTTGTTCAGCTAGAATCTCACGGTACGTTCCTTTTATGTTTATGTTAATTATTAATGTGTTATAGAAGATCCTATGCTTCCGCCTATGTGTTTTACCTGTTTACATAATTGTCATGGTTTATATATTCTAACATGCATAACCATAGATTTAAAAAAATGAAAAAAGGAAGAAAAAGAAAAAATATATATATGAATGGTAAACTTGAAAGGTTGGGGCAATACAGTGGCGAAGCTAGAAAATTTTCAGTGGGGGGTCGGGATCTAAATTTTTTTTCCTAACGCTATTTTTCGGTTAATATGTTCGGGTCGGTGATTCGATTCGGGTCGGGTCAAAAATTAAATACTATTATTATAAAAAAAAAGTTTCAATCACTAAAAAACTAAGCATTTGTTCAAGACAACTAAACATTAAAAAGGAGACAAATGGTTGGTACCCGGTTCGATTTATTGAAGAAATTAGAGTTCAGCCTTTCGACCTTTAAGATCCTTGAATTATTCAATTATGGACTCCGCATCAAACTTGTTAGCAATTTTTTTTTATGTAAATCACCATACTGTTTGCTAGATTCTGGGAGTCAAAGGAGGAGGGTTTGGGATTTGGTTAATTGGTTTGTTAATTGTTAGGGATTGTTCCGTTTTTTTTTTTTTTTTTTTTTTTTTTTTTTTTTCAATGGGCTTAGTAATTGATTTTAGTTTGGGATTTGGTTTGTTAATGGATTTTAGTTTAAGGAGATGGGCTTATGTAAAATGTAATGGATCAATTTTATTGCTTAATGTATAAAAAAAATTCACAATTAAAATGGGGGGTCGAAACCGAAATTTTTCTATACGAAAACTATACACCCCCTACATCGAAAAAAAATTTTGAGGGGTCGGGCGCCTCTCCCCGCCTCTAAAATAGCTGCGCTAATGGGATAATATGTTGAAGACGAAGTAGAAGGTCAAAATGTCAAATGGTATTTTTTTTTCTTAGGCCCAGTTATAATTTAGAACTATTTAGTTATGGGTTATGAGACTTTTTTAGTTTTTCCAAATTCCTCTCCCAATCCCAACCCATTTAAATTTTCATTTACCAAATTCCCCCCAAATTGTGCATATTCCTATTTTTTTAAACCCAAACAAAAGAAATTTAGCTGCAGAATACGCGAGTGTGAACCTTAAATTCGTTAAGGGTTTGTGTTAATGTAAAATTGTTTTAAAGTATGGACCCCTAATTTTATGGATATTACGGTTCATATGACAATCTCTAATTAGATAAAGATTATTGAATGTTGATATGATACTCCTTAATTGGATCTTTAATAATGATTTTCTCCCAAACATGCGATCAAAATAATTATTTTTTGGAAATTCATGATTACCGATTGGATATTAGGGTTCACACTCGTGATTGAAACAAATAAAAGATAGTGCAAAATTGGAAAAAGGATATGAATACCTTTTGATTTGAAGGCAGAAGATCTTGAATCCAGAAGATCATGAATCTGGATGTTGCGACTATTATTGTGCTTTTGAAAGAGTTAGTAGAGAGAGATAGTAGGGTTTTTTTTTTTTTTTTTTTTTTTTTTTTTTTTTTTATTTATTTTTTATTTTTTTATTTTATTTATGGGTTTGTATCAAATGAATGGTCATAGATGGATGCCGACCAAATTGTTCCAAAGTCAAATGTTTATAGACGAAATTGATATTGGCCGTTGGATTAAAATGATTTTACAGGTGTCAAGTTTTAAGGTATTTTGAGAGTTAGATCTACTTTCAAAAGTCTGTTTTATTATTATAGTAGATTAGAATTTTGTACTTGTTAATTTGAATAAAGCTTACGCTAAGTTTGTTGTTTTAGTGTTTGTTTGGTTTTTGAATTACAAGCGAGTGGTATCCCAGCCAAGTCCGTTTAGCCATGTGGTATCGTTTGGTTTTGGTGTTATAGACAATTGGGATTTTTGAGTAATGGTTTTGTTCTATCCATCCAAAGGGATCGTCAGAACATGTGGCTATATTTCGTTTGGAATTTGTTAGTGACAAAATCTTGCGTTTGCATGGATAGAATATTTGCTACATAGTGGTGGACCACTTTTGTGGTTCAGGGCTTTTGTAGACCGTAGTTAAAAGTGGATCATTTGAAATTGGGTAACTAATTGGATTTTTTTGGTTCGTATGACAAGTTGGCGTATTTGTTTTGTTATGAATTTTATTTAAATTTAAATTGGGAATGTAATCCTTACTAAATAAGTGGGTAATTATAATTATCCGTATCATAGTTTGGGGAAAAAATTAAAATGCATACTCTTATTTTGATGCATACCAATAGACAATCTCACCATCCATCTATTTTGATCTAATAATTGGATTAACCTAACATTAAACGGAAACGTAAGTCCATGTATTTTTTCCCTTTTTTTCTTTTTCTTTTCGTCTGTTTTCATACGTTTTTGTCCGTTTTCGGCCGTTTTCATACGTTTTCGCCAGTTTTCATACGGTTTCGTCCGTTTCTTATGTTTTTGCTCATTTTTGCACGTTTTCGTCTGTTTTCTTACGTTTTCCTTTGTTTTTATACGTTTTCGCCCGTTTTCATCCGTTTTCTTTTGTTTTCGTCCATTTTTAATACATGTTCATTCGTTTTTAGACGTATTTTTACGCTTTCATACGTTTTTGTCCGTTTCATACATATTCATCCGTTTCATCCGTTTTCTTGCTTTTTCGTTTGTTTTCGCTCATTTTCATCCGTTTTCTTTCGTTTTCGTGCGATTTTTCATGCATTTTCTTCCTTTTTCATACGCGTTTTTACGCTTTTATACTTTTTCGTCCGTTTTCATACATATTCTTCCGTTTTCTTACATTTTCGTCGTTTTCATCCGTTTTTCAATGTTTTTGGCCATTCTCAGACATTTTCATACGTTTCAGAATATCACAAGTGATATTTTGTGACCCAAGTGATATTCTGAATATCACAAGGGATATTCAGAATATCACCAAAGTTTTCATACATATTTGCTCGTTTTCTTACGTTTTTGTCCGTTTTCTTATGTTTCTGAATATGATAAGTGATATTCAGAATATCACTTGTGATTTTCTGAATATCACTTGTGATTTTCTGAATATCACTTGTGATTTTCTTATGTTTTCGTTCATTTTCATACGTAATCATCCATTTTCTTACGTTTTTGTCTGTTTTCATACGTTTTTGAATATCACAATTGATATTCAAAATATCACTTGTGATTTTCTGAATATCACTGGTAATATTTTGAATATCACTTGTGATTTTTTTAATATCTATCACTTGTGATTTTTTGAATATCACTTATGATATTCAGAATATCATTTGTGGTACTCAGAATATCACTTGTGATATTCAAAAAATCATAAAATATCACATGTGATATTCTGAAAATCACTTGTGATATCCCGAATATCCCTTGTGATATTCAGAATATCACTGGGATGATATTCTGAATATTACAGAATATCACGTGTGATATTCTGAAACGTATGAAAACACTGATAATGGTAAAAAGAAAAAAAAAGAAAAAAAATTGAAAACAGATGAAAACGACGAAAATGTAAGAAAACGGAAGAATGTTTATGAAAACGGACGAAAATATATGAAAGTGTAAAAACACGTATGAAAAAGGAAGAAACAAATGAAAAATATGACGAAAATGAAAGAAAATAGATAAAAATGGACAAAAACGAACGGAAACGCAAAAAAACGGATGAAAACACAAGAAAACGGATGAATATGTATGAAACGGACAAAAGCGTATGAAAGCGTAAAAACACGTCTAAAAACGGGTGACAACGTGTGAAAAATATCACTTGTGATATTCAAAAAATCACTTGTGATATTCATAAAAGAATATCACATGTGATATTTAAAAAATCACTTGTGATATTCAGAATATCACAGAATATCTCTTATGATATTCAGAAAATCACAGAATATCTCTTATGATATTCAGAAACGTATGAAAATCTCTAAAAACGGCCAAAAGCATTTAAAAACGGACGAAAATGAATGAAAATGGATGAAAGCGTAAAAACACATATGAAAAAGGACGAAAATGGATGAAAACGAAAGAAAATAGATGAAAACGTATGAAAACGAAAGAAAACGTAAGAAAATAGACGAAACGTATGAAAACGGACGAAAGCGTAAGAAAACGGATGAAAACGCAAGAAAATGGGCGAATGTGTATGAAAACAGACAAAAACGTATGAAAGCGTAAAAGCACGTCTGAAAACGTGTAAAAAAATGGACGAAAACGAAAGAAGATTGATGAAAACGTATTAAAACGGACGAAAATAGACGAATATCACTTGTGATTTTCTTATGTTTTCATCCACTTTCTTATGTTTTCCATACATTTTTGAATATCACATTGATATTCGGAGTATCACTTGTGATTTTCTGAATATCACTTGTGATGTTCTAAATATCACTTGTGATTTTCTAAATATCTATCACTTGTTGTTTTCTGAATATCATATGTGATTTTCATGTTACAAAACATTAGTTGAAAATCACTTGTTATATTCAAAAAATCACTTGTAATATTCAAAATATCACAGAATATCACTTATGATATTCAGAATATCATTTGTGGTACTCAGAATATCACTTGTGATATTCAGAAAATCAAAAAATATCACATGTGATATTTGAAAAATCACTTGTGATATTCAGAATATCACGGAATATCACTTGTGATATTCTGAATATCACATAATATCTCTTATGATATTCAGAAACATATGAAAATATCTGAAAACGACCAAAAGCATTTAAAAACGGACAAAAATGAATGAAAACATATGAAAACGTATGAAAGCGTAAAAACACATATGAAAAAGGACGAAAATGTATGAAAAATTGACGAAAATGAAAGAAAACGAAAGAAAATGGATAAAAACGTATGAAAATGAACGAAAACGTAAGAAAATGGATGAAAACGTATGAAAACGGACGAAAGCGTAATAAAACGGAAGAAAATGGATGAAAATGCAAGAAAATGGACGAATATGTATTAAAACAGACAAAAACGTATGAAAGCGTAAAAGCACGTCTGAAAACGAACGAAAACGTATAAAAAATGGTTGAAAATGAAAGAAAATGGATGAAAACGTATTAAAACGAACGAAAACGTATGAAAACGGACGAAAACGGATGAAAACGGGCAAAAACGTAAGAAAACGGATGAAAACGTATGAAAACAGACAAAAGCGTATGAAGACAGATGAAAACGGGCGAAAACGGACGAAAACGTATGAAAACAGTAAAAAACGTATGAAAGCGAAAAAAACGTGAACTAAAAAAAAGTGAACTATAAGAAAAGTGAATTAAAAAAAAAGACCGTGAATTAGAGAACAACGAAAAAAAAGAAACTATGTGGATTGAAACAACAAAAAGAAAAGAAAGAAAGAAAAAAGGAAAAAAAAAAAAGAATAATAAAAAGACAAAAAGAAAAAGAAAAAAACACGGACTTATGTTTCCCATTTAATTTTAGGTTAATCCTCACCATTAGATCAAACTAGATAGATGGTGGGGATTTGTCCCTTGATATGCACTAAAATTAGAGTATGCAAAATAAAGTGCCTCATATTTTGGGCGTTTACATTATTAGAGCTCATTTGTCAAGTTATTTGTTAGCTTGAATCTGTTTAATACTTGAATAATAAGTTTAAAGTTGGCCCATAATGGTTATCAAATAAGTGGGTAATTAAAATTTGAATTTTTAAGATCAATTTGGTGTTTGAAGACTTAATTATTATTAGGTCGTTTGGAATTTGTTCGATCGTTGGAAATGTGTTATTTTAAAATTTTTAAATCTTCGTTTGTTAGGCTTTTGAAGTTGGTTGCATGATTTTGATTATCTTTGGTATACTTTGAGCCGATTTTTAATTTATTGCATGTGAAAATAAGACTTTGGATCAAATAAGAATAAATCTTAAAATGAGAAGGATGAGAAATAACTATAACCACACATCAGAGATGCATCGACTTGAATTAGATGCATCCCTAATCTTTTAGATGCACTCTAATATATTTTCTAGCTAAAAATTAGATGCATATATATATATTAGATGCATTTTATCAAGTTAGGCAAATCCTATGTATTTTTCGTCCTCTGCGTGTCAAATTTGTTGCAAGTACTACTTTGCATCGTTTTCATTTCAAAATCACTTTCGATACTAATTAGGATGCATTTAAATGAATAGAGATGTGTCTAATTCAAGTCGGCGCATCTCAAATATGTGATTATAGTTATTTCTCATCCTTCTCATTATAAGTTTTCTTCTCACTGGATCTCTACCTGTGAAAATAATTCTAAATCATGCAATGATGAGTCTCTAAAAACTCATCATTTATGTCCCATTTGAACAACAAAAACATTTAAAAACACTCAGAAACATCACATAATACTACAAATATTCTTGGAATGTGTTTTTATATGTTTCAGATATAAAAGAACTGAAATAAGAGGCATTGCACAAAAGTATAGGTCGGTTTGTGCACAAAAGTATATCTTCTATACTATCTAAAGATTTGAGTGCTTAATTTAATGCGCAAGAGGCATTGAGCACAAAAGTTTGTACGGTACAATATGTTTTGCATGAGGAGTCGTGCACAAACATTTGTACGGTACAAACATGTTTCAAGCCATCTCTAAGCATCAAAGAATACAAACCAAAAATGCCATGAATGCATAAATTAAACACACCAATTAGTGATTAGTCTTTTTACCTTCCCGTCCATGAGTTACAAATATTTTGTTAACTATATAATGTGTCAAAAATCACACACAACAAACCACAACTTCCTCCACACCACGTGCACATTGGGCTACAACTTATTATGGTGGTAAAGTAAGCATCATATCGTCTTACTTATTTAGCGTATTGATTTATATTATTTTATGTAAATTCCACGTGTGTTTTGTGTGTGTAACAATGTATAATAGGATATAAAGATGGTGCTTAGGAGTTCTTGTAGTAAAATCATCTTCTCTAATGGTTTAAGAGATCCTACACATCGTTGTCTTATCAATTAAGTGGAACATGCATGAACATTTTTACTTTGATCGAAAATGCAATATATTGATTAACTATATTTAAGTTACTAATGATCAATTATATCAAATTGTTTTTTGTAGCGCGTCAAGAAGCATTAAAGAAAGATATCGAGAAGTCACAAAAATTGTATCAAGAACAAAACATGCAAAAGGCTAATGAACAACAACGACAAAGACAACAACAACAAGAATAACGCCACGGCCACCGGTGGGATGAATACTTAGCATTCATATTAATAGTACGTTACAAATTAAACATGCAATATTTTACTTCATGTAATACCACTAAACGGGCTAATACTATTGATTCGTTAGCAAGTAAGTTTATTGAAAATAATGTGACGAGCATTCAATTTTAGTCAATAATTATTACTACACTTTGTTGGTGCATTTTAATATTTTTGCTCTTAATGTAGTTTTTTGTCTTGCAATGTATTAATGTCACTTTCTTAATTAAAAGTCTTGGAATATTGCGTTACTTTGATATTTGATATGACTGTGTAAATTAGGTCGATGTTACATATTGAAAATGATAGTATATAATAAAAATATCTTCACACTATCATCTTAACAATAAGAATCTTCTAAATCGAAGAAATATATAAAGGAGAAGAAAATTGTATTTCAAATGTATCCTACACCTATCACGAGGTAAGCATTATTCATTTGAGTTTGAGATCATGTAGTCATACTGTAAATACTTAGAGTGAGTTACTAATGAATGCTCCAAATTCGATATTATAGTTTATGGAAAAATGTTGTAATAATGTATTAATTAAAAAACAATTTATGTAACTTACTTATATTAAAAGATTACATTTGAAAAACCTCATTTAAATATAACATTTTGCAAAAAAAAAAAAAAAAAAAAAAAAACCTTTTCACATTAAAGAAAAAGATCGAGAAGTCACGAAAATTGTATAAAAAACAAAACATGCAAAATGCCAATGAACAACAACGAAAAAGACAAAAACAAGAAGAAAACAACAAGAACAATGCCACGGCCACCGGGGTCAATATAGATGAATACTTAGCATTCATATTAATAGTACGTTACAAATTAAATATGCAATATTTTACTATATGAATTATAATTTATTATACGAATTATAATTTATACTCGCGAATATACTAATTACTTTAATGCTTTATGTTTTTATAGTTTTGTTAAAAATGAAATTTGTTTTATAGTTCGCTTTTAATAATGTAATTTATTTGAACAACAAAGTCCGTCTTTCACAAAAAATGAGAGTTTCAAACATGAACCGAAAATTAGTCCCGAACATTACGAAAAAACAATTAGATCAAACCAGTGTGCATCGCATGGGTCCTAAGGCAGTCCAAACATGTGTGCAAGAACAAAACATGCAAAAGGCCAATGAACAACAACGACAAAGACAACAACAAGAAGAATAACGCCACGGCCACCGGTTGGATGAATACTTAGCATTCATATTAATAGTACGTTACAAATTAAACATGCAATATTTTACTTCATGTAATACCACTAAACGGGCTAATACTATTGATTCGTTAGCAAGTAAGTTTATTGAAAATAATGTGACGAGCATTCAATTTTTAGTCAATAATTATTATTACACTTTGTTGGTGCATTTTAATATTTTTGCTCTTTATGTAGTTTTTTGTCTTGCGACGTGTTAATGTCACTTTCTTAATTAAACGTCTTGGAATATTGTGTGACTTTGATTTATGATATGACTGTGTAAATTATGTCGATGTTACATATTGAAAATGATAGTATATAATAAAAATATCTTCACACTATCATCTTAACAATAAGAATCTTCTAAATCGAAGAAATATATAAAGGAGAAGAAAATTGTATTTCAAATGTATCCTACACCTATCACGAGGTAAGCATTATTCATTTGAGTTTGAGATCATGTCGTCATACTGTAAATAATTAGAGTGAGCTACTAATGAATGCTCCAAATTCGATATTATAGTTTGTAGAAAAATGTTGTAATAATGTATTAATTAAAAAACAATTTATGTAACTTACTTATATCAAAAGATTACATATGAAAAGCCTCATTTAAATATAACATTTTGCAAAAAAAAATCTTTTCATATTAAAGAAAGAGATCGAGAAGTCACGAAAATTGTATCAAAAACAAAACATGCAAAATGCCAATGAACAACAACGAAAAAGACAACAAGAACAACGCCACAGCCACCGGTGTCAATTGTAACAATTCGCAATTTCAGGTTAATTACTATTCCCGGGAAATTTACTATTCACTTTTACTATTCATGTTACTATTCATTTTTACTATTCATTTCTTTCCGAAATTTTCCCGAAAGTTGATTTTTATTTCATATTCTCGAGTGATAAATCATTTCCATGGCAAATTAAATGTTTGACATTCGTCAGATCATTTTCGTGAAAGTTATTAAGGAATTACACGTTTTAGGGTAAAACGTCATTCAGAAATTCTACGCACAACGAAATTTGATCCCGTCAGGTGACCCCACATCAGAAAAATGTTTGACACACTCATGATTTATTTGAGAATAAATCATGACTGAGAAAAATATGACCAGAATAAACCTCGGCCGTGAAAAACTGGAATTTTCAGTTTTAAGCGTTTTTACTCAGCCGTAACCCTAGCCTATACCTGCACCGCGTTTCTAAGATGATTTGAGTTTTCAACTTATTAGAATAAGTCAACATATTTTTCCCTCCTCCATTGACCAAAAATCATCCCTTGATGTTATAAGTCATTTCGTGATTTTTAGGCTTACGGTTTGATGTCTAAAAGACATTTAATACCAACCGACACTAGACTGAGCCCAGTCTAGACATTATAAGTCATTTTAAATCATTTATATCATATTAGAAAAGTAACATTTTACTTTTCTCAATTTTACGCAATATTCGTACATTTTACGTATTACGCGTTTTAGACCCGTGTTTCCAGTTTTTAGCAGGGTTTTACCACCCAAATGGAACCTACCACCCATTTTATATTTTATTATGGGACATATGGACATGTCTAACAATACTTTAAAGTTTCATAATTTTACGACACCCGGTTTTACGTTTTGAGGCCTAATCATTTACGGTTGGCATTTCCCGGAGTCAAAACTAGCAAATATCTTAGGATAATATCTAACCAAGCACACCTCACCCCTCCTAGGCTTGTGAACCGCCATTAGGGGGGGGGGAGTCACCCTTGGTGTGGCTTGATCCTAGGTTAAGTGATCTTGGATGAGTTACATGTGTTGAAGCTTGTTAAGAAAGCTTTGACTAGTCATGAAATGTAACCTCCTCATGGACCTATAAATACCCCCTCCCCTCCCTCTTGTGCCGTCCATCACCAACACCAAAACCACTCACACTTAGCTTTATTTCCTTCAAAGTTCTAGCAAGGATCAAGTGCTTCTTCAAGGTAGAAACCCTAGTTAGGTTATCATTCATCAAACACTTCCATAACCTCATATACTTGGTGATTTCTCTTGAGTTTTAATCCACTCAAGTCACCTCAACCTTCATTATCCATCTTTCAAGATTACAAGGGTAGAAAGATTGCATGAAGTGAAAAGGGTTGAAGCAAGTCTATCAAAGTCCATTTCCTTACTTGTTACTTCCTTTCTTTATTAGAAAGCCAAAAGTTGTAAGCCAAACCCTAACATGCTTCTTGTTAATTTATCATGTTCATATCATTTACATGTTATTCTTGCTATATTATGTCTTGTATGAATGTCCATGGTGTATAAAAATGACTAAAACATGTTGTTGTAATTGATTGTTAAGATAAGTTACTAAAACAAGCAAACTAGTGACTTTCTTGGTAAGACCTGATCAAAATGGTAAAAATTTGATATTGGATTATTACATATTACAGTAGAGGACTTAACAAGGAAACCATAGCAACTTGAATCACCTAAAACGAGTATACGAGTCAAAAGTTACGCCCATTTGAAGTTACCAAAGATTTCCGGCAAAACTGCCTAAAATGTTTCTGTGACAGAATCTAAAACACGCAAAAAGAGGCTTTCTGGTCCGTTTCATGAAAAAGTTAAAACACGAAAGTTGTCCGGAATCACGTTTTCCTTCAGGAACAAAGAAGCTCGAGCCTTGAAAACGCTTTCCAAGTGAGATATTTCTCAGTTTCTTAACAGCTATTTACATATATATAAGTCACTATATATTGGTTATACTTTAAAAGGAACAAGAGGTCTTATGACCTATTGATGAGTGTGTAAATACTCATCATTTTATACCAATCTGAGCTGCCAAAACATACAAAAACACCCAAATATGTATCAAAATGCTTAAAATATCTTAGAGGTGTGTTTTATATGTTTCAAACACAAAATATGCAAAAACAAATGAAAAACGTACAAAGTTTGCATAATTGGCAGTTTCAGTCCCTCAAGTTTCATAAATTGGCAAAACTAGTCCCTAATCACTCAAAACTTGTAAAAATATCATAAAAGGTCCTTGGGATTCATAAGTTGTTAGGAAAAGTCCTTTGAAGTTAAAAATCATAAAATTACAACTATGGTCCCTCAACTTTGGAAAAGTGTCAAAATTAGTCCCTAAGGTTTAAAAAATAAGAAAATATTCAAAATAAACCTTATACTATTCTAAAATGACATAACTGGTCCTTTGTGTTAACTGTTTGATATTTACAGGTTTGGCCCTTCAATTATCAGAAAATTACAGTTTGGTCCCTGGAGTTTGAAAAATTGGCAGAAAAGGTCCCTGGGCATTTAATATGGAAATATTACATTTTTTGGTCCTTGGGTTGTTCATGAATGGCAAAGATGGTCCTTGTAATAACTTTGGTTAAATCACAAAATCAGACCCTCAAGTTTGCACTTATTACATTTTTGGTCCTTGTGATTTAATAGCTAAAAACCAAACCGGACCAAAAATAAACTAAACCAAAACTAAACCCATCACAAGCCCATCCTAAGCCCAGTTACAAACCAGCCCACCCCCAGGTCAACCCCGGTCAAACTCTTCCTACCCCGTCCCCTTTCCCTCTCAGACTCACACACACACACCACCACTTGCAGTCGACCTCCCCTCTCCTCCAATCACAAGCTACTACCCCCCACAATAAATGCTCCCACCTCCCTATACCTACCCATGACCCCCCACAATAAATGCTACCCCCTCCCATTGCGTGTATCAGATATAAACTGCAAAAGCAGTTTTTCCCGCCAAAAATACGTGGAACCTCATGAGTGGACCAAAAGATGAAAAGAGAGGTGGGAAATGATTGAAATGCAACTGTGAACCCTAATTGAGGGCTATAAATAGAAGATGGATGCAAGAGGAAGAGTAGTTAGTTAATTTAAGTTTTTAGTTATGTCGTGTAATTTCAATTTGCAATTTTAGGTACACCCAAGCTTTTAAGCAGTGGTAACCTCTTTCCTATATGCATTGTACTTCAATTCAGTTATAAAAATTCAAGCTTCTTTTATCATTACAGTTTATGCAATTTTAATTTCTATTTCAATATTTTGTACTGTTCAATTGTTGTTTTAGTAGTTGTAATGGACTCTTAGATACATATAAGCTCCCTTATAAGCTTGTTAAGCTATTAGTAATTACTTAAATCAGTTAGAAATAAAAAATTCAAAATACAAAGAAAAAGTCAAAGGAAGTCAACCTGTGTTATTAATGATCAAAGCTTGGAGCAAAGGAAATCTGGAAAGCCTTTGGGTTAGAAGCTCTGTGGAGAGCTCATAGGTGTGGTATCTGTCCTTGTTCTTAGTCATTTGGCTGGAATGCACTTTGTAAGTTTGTTTCTTTTAACTTTTAGCATCCTACTGTAGCTTAGCTTAATCTTTATTATCTGTGTGTTTTTGATGTTATTTGATGTTAGTTATTCAATATATAGCATAATATAGACAGCTTGTTAATCAAATTTTCTTGTTGCTAAAAATCTTAAAGTCTCACAGTGGAATACTTAAAATTGGCATACTTGTGTTTTCTGCTAGTGTTATGCTTGATTCAGGTTCATTTGATCTTTGATGATATCAATATAGTGATAGGAATCAGTATTGTGGTTTAGTCTCACCATTTTCTTTGAAAATCACCAAATCAGTTAGTTAATTAGTTTAATTTTAGTTTAGAAAAATCGTATTAGTGTAATTTCAAATTTCAGTTATAATTTTCAATTAAAACCTGTTGTACTCAGTTAAGGTAGTGTAATGCAAACCTTATTTACTCTTTAATTCAAGTCCTCTTTTGATTATCCAATATTAGCAAATTTGATTGAATTTGACAAATTCATTTAAAGTTGTTAATTGTTGTTGTTATGTGTCATTTAAAGCTTATTTAATCTCATTTACTGGTTATTAAAAGTTTCCCAAGCATTTACTTCAGTCTTACTTAGTGTACTAGAAAATCAAAAAAAAAATACCTAAATAATTAGTGAAAAATAAAAATTCACTCAAGAAAGAAGAAAATGCTTGGACTCCTGTGTAGAAAGGATAGCAGTGGTGTTTAGGACTCCAAGGGGAGTAATAGGTTGTGATTGTGGTCCATGGTTTTCTTGGGAAGCATTTGTGAGTTCCTTTCTTACCCTCATTTGCATAAGTCACTGTAGCCCTAGCTTATTTCATGCTTATTTATTGTTTTGATTAGCTTAATTTAGTTTCATTTTGCTTATTAAATACCTTATGATGAAATTCTTGTAGAGTATTGGTTTTATATTGGATCCTCACCTTAACTGTTTCATAATTATCTCATAAAGCCTATTTGATTTTGCTTATTATCAACTGCTTTTTGGTGATTGAAAAATTGCTTCTTGAGAATGATTTAACTTATCAGAACCTTGTTTTTCAGATTTAGAGTCAAAAATCAAGTTTGTATAGGTTAAATGTTCAAACAGTTAGTGTATAAGGGGTGTTTGGTTTAGCAATTTCAACTGGGTTGTGGTGAGTTTTATGGGTTGTTAGTTGTTGGTTCATGTTTTGGTCATTATAACTAGGATATCCAAGTCATAAAACCATTCACTTGTTCAAACAAAAGTCAAAACTCCACCTTAACAACCATAACAGTTAACTGTTATGGTTTATAGGACCCAAGATCATTAAAACTAGTTCATTATTTGTCTTAGTTGCATAAATTAGTTTCATTAGGTCATATAACATCATTCTCTGTCATTAGGATCTAAGTAAACTTCACCAAAGTCAAAGTAGCAATAAATCTCAAAAAGTCAAATTGTCACTTTCTTAAGTTTTCCAATTATTGTGAGAATATTCTTGAATTTTCTGTTGGGAATTTGGATGTGAGTTTTCTTGGGTGTAATCTCTCCCACCTAAACTACTGATTCCCATTCTCACTTAATTTTTAGGATTTTTGTAGTAGTCCCCACACTTGGCCAAACAAGGCTGCAGGGTTGAGTGTTGCTCTGTAGCAGCAGACTTCAGGCCAAACCACCCACTTTGGTGGTGGTTTGTGGCCACCACAGTGGACCCCACTCCCTAGAGTTTGGTTCTCCCAACCCCCCTCCTACCATAGAACAGCCATTGACCATTTCCTTGACCCTTAGCCAAGTGGACCCCACCTGCATTTGCTCACCAAGTTTGTCCCAGTTCTGAGTCATAAGTGCATAGTGATAAGTGCTTAATTCATCTTAAACAGCTTATTTGTGACCTAGCATTGTTATTTCTGGCTTATTTGTGTTTGCTAATCTTGTTTGTACCTGATTTCTCCATAGTGGGACCCACCCAAGGTCATTTGACCTTATTTGACCAAACAGTCAAACAAAGTCAACTGTATAAGCCAAAGGGGTGTGCACAGCTTATTTTGAAGTTTTAAAATAGTTGTTTTCATAAAAAGTCTTTGTTTTTAGGTGTAAATTAAGTTTGTAAAATAAAAATCCAAAAAAAATTAGTTTTAAAATAAGTGATAGTTTCTATTTAATTCAATTTAAGTTTAATTTTCATTTTTATATTTTAATTAAGTCACTAGTGTTTTTATATTTTTATTAAATACCTCATATAGTAAAGTAATTTTGATAATTTTTTCAGATTTTTATTTTGTCATTTAGTGCTAATTAGATTTAATTTTAATTTTCTTTATTATTAATTAATATCAAGTATTAAATAGTTTATTTAGTTTTTATAAGGTTAAATTTAGTTTTTATATTTTTCCTAGCTCTAATATAGTCTAATAAGTTTTTAGAAAATATAATTTTGAATTCTACTGTTCATTTTATATTTTTCTTATTTTAATTGTTTAAATTAGTATTAAGTTAATTAAAAGGTAAATAATTATTAGTTTAATCTTAAAACTTAATTTTTAGAGTTTTTATAATTTTTTAGGATTCCTGTAATGGTTAAGTAATTTTATAAATTTTCTTGTAATTTTCTAAGTTACTTTAGTATTAATATAAATTAAAAGTAGTTTAATTAGTTAAATTAAGTTAAATAGTTTTTAATTAATATAAAATTCACAAAAAGACAAAAATATTATTTTTAATTTTTTATACTTTCTTCAAGTTCTAATTTAGGTTTAGAAAATATTTTTGTTAATTTTTAGTATAATTTAAATCATTTGTCATTTTTAGTTTATTTAAAATAGATTTTAATTTAGAATTTAAATAGTTTAATTAATTAAATAATAGTTTAATATTATTTTAATCACTTTTATCATTTCTTTTTCAAATTCAAGTTTTGAAAAGTGTCAAGAGCACCCCCTGTAGTTTCATAATTACCAAAAACCCACTTTTCCAGTCCGATACGTGATCTTAATTGTCAATTTGTGCATATATCTGCTATCTGATTATTGTGAATATTATATCTGTTTGTCAACACCAAAATAACAGTAGCAATATCATTCCTACATCATCTGGCTAATGTCCTCAGTGCCACTTTCTCATAAACGATTCCAAAAGCACCATTTCAATCTCGTCGGGACATAACGACCCGGGGAAACATTATACTATCACCGGAGCATTGATTCTAGGCTATCTTTGACTTATTGACCTTGGTCAATAATAATAAGACGGTTCAGCACTGATCAAATTTTGGCGCCGTTGCCGGGGAGGTTGTTGCGTGTTTTATAAAATCGTTTTAAGTTTAGTGGTTTTTAAACCCTCCCTGTAAAAAGTTTTTGTAAAAACATAATCATATCAAAAACGTTCATTAACACTTCTCCTGAAGTGTTGAAAAACACCAAAAAAATTAAAAACAATCAAAAACAAACTGTGAAGTTAAATTACTTCGTGTTCTTTAAGATTACAACCTGAAACAGTTGGTTTAAGGTAAGTTCTGACATTAAATTGCGAACTGAAGAGGAAACCTATTTACTTCCTCCCGCCAGCCTGCGAGTAATCTTAAAGGGACGATTTCGGTTAACGAATCAGTTCCAAAAATATTTCCCAAGTTTTCTGCACACACACCCATAAGCCTAAAGCAGTTTTTCAAAAAATCAATTAATAAACCCATAATAAGTTCCCAAACTTAAGATTAAAACTTGCCTTTGTATCCCTGTGAGTAGTGTACCTTTTTCAAAGAAGCTGCTCACTTGTGATTATTGGTTTAAGTTCACTGTGGTTTTGCCTCAAACTTGTGTTGAAAAATTGTTTTTAGTGCATGCGCACTCGGTCTCAAGCAAAGAATAAAAAACAGAAAGACGTACCCGAGCTACGTTCTAAAACAAAAACCGAAATGGCCGCTGGGCCACCACCACCACTATTACCACCCCCTGATGAGCCAGCTCCCGATCTCCGAACGATGGAGGAGCTGTGCCAGCCTACCATGCAAGGGCGGGGTGGGCCTATTGCACCACTCACTATTGGGGCCGCGGACTTTGGCCTCAAGCATCACATGATCCAACAAGTCCAGAATTCGTGTCAATTTCACGGATTACCGGGTGACGATGCCAATAAGCATCTTGACAAATATCTCACGGTCACCCAAAGCATGAAACAGCATGGTGTCACCGATGATGCCCTTCGGCTGTACCTCTTCCCCTATTCTCTCGCTCATCATGCCACTGCATGGTTTGACCGACTCCCAAAGAATTCTATTCGAACCTTTGATGAAATGGTAACCAAGTTTCTAGCAAAATATTTTCCACCATCCATGGTTACCAAGTTACGTAATGATATCAGCAACTTCCGGCAACTTCCCGATGAGTCTCTTTTTGAGGCTTGGGAGCGTTATAAGCTAGCCATTGATCGGTGCCCTAACCACAATATGTTACAAGTTACCATAATAGATACCTTCTATAATGGTCTAACATTGAGGCACCGAGACATTCTCAATGCTGCTGCTGGTGGGACCTTTATGAAAAGGCGTCCCGAGGAGTGCTATGACTTAATCGAGAACATGACTGCCCATCATAACTTTTGGGATTCCTCTGCGGAGAGGGAAGCGTCATGTCATTCCGTTACTCCCTCATCATCATCATCTCCTGAAATAACCGCTCTTACCAAAAAGATGGATGATATTTCTACGGCTGTGTTGAGAATGAACCAAACGATACAACATCAGGCTCAAAATCAACAAGTGAAAGCCGTGGCCCGAAGTTGTGAAACTTGTGGGGGCCCACATCTGTATTCCGAATGTCCAGCTACTGCTGAATTTCCTCAAGAGAACGTTTATGCTGCTAACGGTTCCTACAACACGGGAGGTAATTCTTACCAACCGCAAGGGGACCGTAATCTCTTAAGCTATCGTTCCAACAATTTTCTCGGACCTCCAGGTTTTAACCAAAATCAAAACCGTAACACGAATCAGAATTTTAACCAAGGTCAAAACTCAAATTTCCAAAACCCGAACCAAAATCAAGGCCAGTTTAATCAAAACAATTTTCAAAATGGCAATCAAAACCAAGGTTTTCAAGGAAATTTTCAAAGAAACCAGAATCAAGGGAATTACAATCAGGGTAATTTCAATCAGAGAAACACTTTTCAGGGTAACAACAATCAAAACCAAGGGAATTTTCAAAACAACCGTGTTCAAAATCCCCCTGTTCAAAATCAAAACGTTGTTCCACCCCCGTCTTCCTCAGATGCTGAAATTAAACAATTCATGAAAGCACAAGAGGAAACAAATCGGCTATTGATCAAGACTATCTCTGAACTTCAGAAGTCTTTAAATGATCGACCCTCGAGCTCTGGTACATTACCGAGCAACACGATCGCTAACCCGAGGGGCGATGTCAAGGCGATCACTACCCGAAGTGGGGTGTCATACAATGGACCCTCGATTCCCTCTACCTCTTCTTCTCCTCCTAAGGTAGCGGAACGTGAACCTGAGGTCACTACGGACAAGGTATTTCCTACTAATAACGGAGGTACCAACAACGTCCAACCTCAAGTTGTCCCGGTCCCGGCTCATAAGCCGAAAGTTGTATTTGATCCTCCTGTGTGTCCTGATGAAATCTCAAAGAACAACCCTAAGCCGTCAATTCCATATCCTTCACGAGTGACTGAACAAAAGAACCGCGAGAAAGCTAACCATCAGATGGAAAAATTTTATCAAATTTTCCAAGAATTACACTTTGATATTAGCTTCGCGGACGCTCTTCTTCTCATGCCTAAGTTTGCTTCAACAATCAAAAATCTGATAAGCAACAAAGAAAAACTTTGTGAGATGGCAAAAACTCCTCTTAATGAGCATTGCTCAGCAGTGCTCTTGAAAAAGCTTCCCGAAAAGCTTGGAGATCCCGGGAAATTTCTCATTCCATGTATTTTCCCTGGGATGGTTGAATGCTTTGCCTTGGCCGATCTTGGCGCAAGCATTAACCTGATGCCTTACACAGTCTGGAAAAGACTCTCACTTCCTACTCTCACTCCGACCTGCATGACACTCGAGCTTGCAGACCGTACCATATCCCGTCCTCTCGGCATTGCCGAAGATATCTTTGTGAAAGTAGGAAAGTTCCACTTTCCGGCAGATTTCGTGATTGTTGATTTCGATGCTGACCCACGAGTTCCTCTCATTCTCGGGAGAGGATTCTTAAGAACGGGTCGTGCTTTGATCGATGTATTCGAAGAAGAAATCACTCTACGTGTTGGTGGCGAAGCCATAACATTCAATCTTGATCAGACTTCCAGATATTCCTCCAATTATGACGCTGAAACGGTTAACCGTATTGACATCATCGATATTGCGTCGGAGGAATCATCCCAAGAAGTCCTTGGTTTCTCATCCAGTGGCAGTCTTTCTACTGACCCTATCATTTCCGACTCTTCCCCTTCCCTCACTCCGTTTGAGGGAAGTGACTTCCTTTTGGAAGAGCTCGAGGCTTTTCTTGCTCAAGATAGCTCAATTCCCGATGGAGTTGATGAAAACTATCTTGACCCGGAGGGGGACATTCTTCTCCTTGAAAGATTGTTAAATGACGATCCTTCACCCTCTCCGTCTCCACAAATACTTCATAAAGCGGAAGTCAAAAATGTTGAAATAACTGAAGACTTTCCCGAGGTTGAGCTCAAGGACTTGCCTCCTCATCTAGAATATGCATTTCTGGAGGGTGATAATAAATTACCCGTCATTATTGCCAAAGACTTAAAAGATGAGGAAAAGGTTGCACTCCTAAAGGTTCTTAAGTCAAACAAGCAAGCAATTGCTTGGGAACTCTCCGACATTAAGGGCATAAGCCCGAACTTTTGTACTCATAAAATCTTAATGGAGGATGACTTTAAACCAACTGTGCAACATCAGAGAAGGGTAAATCCCAAAATCCACGAAGTTATCAAACAAGAAGTTCTTAAACTTCTTGATGCGGGATTGATTTACCCTATATCTGACAGTCCTTGGGTTAGCCCAATTCATTGTGTTCCCAAAAAGGGAGGCATCACCGTTGTCACCAACGAGGATAACGAGTTGATTCCAACTCGTTTGGTCACGGGTTGGCGGGTTTGTATTGACTATCGAAAGTTGAATGAAGCCACCCGTAAAGACCATTTCCCTCTCCCTTTTATGGACCAAATGCTCGAAAGACTTGCGGGGAATGAATACTACTGCTTCCTCGATGGCTTCTCGGGTTACTTCCAAATCCCCATTGATCCCCAGGATCAAGAGAAGACTACCTTCACATGCCCCTACGGAACTTTTGCTTACAGACGTATGCCTTTCGGCTTATGTAATGCACCAGGCACGTTCCAGAGATGCATGATGTCTATTTTTTCCGACATGATCGGGAAAACTATGGAGGTATTCATGGATGACTTTTCGGTCATCGGGGATTCATTTCAGACTTGCCTCTCCCACTTGGAACAGATGCTTAAACGTTGCAAAGAAACGAATCTAAGTCTCAACTGGGAGAAGAGCCACTTTATGGTCAAGGAGGGCATTGTCCTCGGCCATAAGATTTCAAAAAACGGGATCGAGGTTGACAGAGCTAAAATCGATGTCATTGCCAAATTACCTCATCCCGCCACCGTAAAAGGTGTTCGGAGCTTTTTGGGTCATGCCGGCTTCTACCGTAGGTTTATCCAAGATTTTTCTAAGATTGCCCGGCCTATGACCCATCTCCTCGAGAAGGATGCTCCTTTCATCTTCTCTCCTGAGTGCATCGAAGCTTTTGAAACACTAAAGAAAAAGCTTACCGAGGCACCGATTCTTGTTGCCCCCGATTGGGACCAACCTTTTGAGCTTATGTGCGATGCTAGTGATTTTGCCATAGGTGCGGTCTTGGGGCAACGAAAAGCAAAATACTTTCAGCCCATACACTACGCAAGCAAAACTATGACTGAGGCTCAAGGTCATTACACCACCACTGAAAAAGAACTCCTAGCTGTGGTGTATGCCTTCGAGAAATTCAGGTCATACCTAATCTTGACTAAATGCGTAGTGTACACAGATCACTCGGCTTTGAAATACCTATTTGCAAAACAAGATGCAAAGCCGAGGCTTCTTCGTTGGGTTCTCCTCCTTCAGGAATTTGATATCATTATCCGTGATAAAAAAGGAGCTGAGAACCTTGCTGCTGATCATCTCTCACGATTAGAGAACCCTCATCAAGATGTGTCCGAGAAAAAGGAAATAAATGAAACATTTCCTCTCGAGACACTCAATGCGGTTGCTTTTCGTGGTGACTCTACTACCCCATGGTTTGCCGACTTTGCAAATTACCATGCGGGTAACTTCATAGTGAAGGGGTTAACGTCCCAACAAAAGAAAAAATTCTTCAAAGACGTTAAACATTACTTCTGGGACGACCCCTTCCTCTTCAAAATCTGTGCCGATCAAGTCATCAGGCGATGTGTATACGGACAGGAAGCCACTGATATCCTCAAGGCTTGCCATGCTGGACCCACTGGGGGCCACCATAGTCCTAACTACACCGCCAAGAAGGTGTTTGATTCCGGTTTCTATTGGCCCACAATCTATAAGGATGCCCACGAGTTAGTCAAAGCCTGTGATGCTTGTCAGCGTCACGGGAATATTTCACAAAAGAACGAAATGCCGCAAAATGCTATTCAAGTTTGTGAAATCTTTGACGTATGGGGCATTGACTTTATGGGGCCATTCCCATCTTCTCGTGGAAACAAATACATACTCGTGGCTGTTGACTACTTGTCAAAATGGGTTGAGGCTAAGGCCTTACCCACTAACGATGCCCGAGTAGTTGTGAAATTCTTGAAATCCCTCTTTGCTCGTTTTGGAACCCCACGTGCCATCATTAGTGATCGCGGTACTCACTTTTGCAATGATCAATTTGCAAAAGTCATGCTGAAATACGGTGTTACTCATTGTCTTTCCACCGCATATCACCCCCAAACAAGTGGGCAGGTGGAGGTTTCCAACCGTGGTATTAAACGGATTCTTGAGAGGACAGTAGGTGAAAACCGTGCTTCCTGGTCGGATAAACTAGATGATGCACTCTGGGCCTTCCGTACAGCTTACAAAACACCCATCGGGTGCACTCCATACAAGCTTGTATACGGGAAGGCGTGTCATTTACCGATCGAGCTCGAGCACAAAGCCTACTGGGCCTTGAAACATGCTAACTACGACCTTCATAAAGCGGGTGATCACCGTAAGGTTCAAATCAATGAATTAAACGAACTTCATGATCAGGCCTACGAGAACTCTTTGATCTACAAAGAAAAGACAAAGAAGATTCACGACTCTAAGATTAAGAACCGAGTTTTCAACGTCGGTGACAGAGTCCTTCTTTTCAATTCAAGATTAAAGATCTTCTCGGGGAAATTAAAAACCCGATGGACTGGACCATTCACCATTGCTAAAGTTTACCCATACGGGACTGTTGAGTTATCTCAACCCGAAGGTCCCAACTTCAAAGTGAATGGTCACAGATTGAAACATTATTTTGGAGAGGACACACCACCCTTGGTTGTCCCGGATCTCCAAACTTTCCCCATGGACCAATGAATTCGGGGATCGAGTCAAGCTAGTGACTCGGTGAACAAAAATTAGCAACACATATGGGTTTTCACCCGTATTTCTGACTTCTTTCTACTTTCTACCACCCTAGTGTGGGGGAATGGCCATCCCCCACCGTTTCAAAAGTAAATATTTTTCAAAATTCAATAAACATGTTTTGTATATTATGTCATTCAAATCCCGGGCTGTCAAGACAAATTTACTACAGTTAATCATTCACAAGTGATTAGCTAGCGTGGTAAACTTGACACAAGCCTGGGAAGTGTATGTATATTATTATTCATCTTTCAGGCTGTCAGGGAGAATTTATTACAGTTAATCATTCACAAGTGATTAGCTAGCGTGATAAACCTGACACAAACCTGGAAGGTGTATGTATATTATAAACTTTATCATTCAACTCCCGGGCTGTTAGGACGAATTTATTACAGTTAATCATTCACAAGTGATTAGCTTGCGTGGTAAACCTAACACAAGCCTGGGAGGTAGTGAGCAAAAAAAAAAAAAAAAAAAAAAAAAAAAAAAAAAAAAAATGGTGTCTTATTAAAAAAAAAAAAAAAAAAAAAAAAAAAAAAAAAATTGTATGTACAGATAAAATAAAGTGAAAAATAGAAATTTCCACAGTTAGAATCGAATATTAGCTTTTCCATTCAGAGATTCGGCATAATAGCCGGGACTTTGAATATTGAGGACAATATTCAGTTCTAGTGTGGGGGGGGGAAATTCTTACGAATTTTATCATAAAACTTTTCAAGTACCCCCATTTTAGGCCAAAATTTTTCAAAATTTTTCACTTTATTCCAAAATTTTTGTGGTTATCAATCCGCCAAAGTCTAAATGACAAAGGGATTGGCTAGTCCAGGAGCAAACGGCTCTTGGTAAAGACAAATCAAATCCGTTGATGGCTGGCAGTTTGCCAAAAACTTGCATGGTTCCTCAGCTCCCCCGCATCCTCATAAGCAAATGAGCTGGCTAGCCCGCAAGATTATGGCTTGTGGTAAAGGCCGTGGAAAATCCATAATTGATAATCAGCTCACCAAGATGTTGACTATTCCATCAAGAGTTGGCTAGTCCAGAAGCAAACGGCTTTTGGTAAAGACTAATCAAATCCGTTGACAGCTGGTGGTTTGCTCAAAATCACACGGTTATCAGGTGTGCCACAGTTCTTACATCTGGCTACTCCAGAAGTGATGGCTTTTGGTAAAGAGTTCTTTCAAATCCATTAAAACTTCATAAATATTGCTAGGGACTAGCAATAGTTTAGTGTGGGGGATTGATGAGTGTGTAAATACTCATCATTTTATACCAATCTGAGCTGCCAAAACATACAAAAACACCCAAATATGTATCAAAATGCTTAAAATATCTTAGAGGTGTGTTTTATATGTTTCAAACACAAAATATGCAAAAACAAATGAAAAACGTACAAAGTTTGCATAATTGGCAGTTTCAGTCCCTCAAGTTTCATAAATTGGCAAAACTAGTCCCTAATCACTCAAAACTTGTAAAAATATCATAAAAGGTCCTTGGGATTCATAAGTTGTTAGGAAAAGTCCTTTGAAGTTAAAAATCATAAAATTACAACTATGGTCCCTCAACTTTGGAAAAGTGTCAAAATTAGTCCCTAAGGTTTAAAAAATAAGAAAATATTCAAAATAAACCTTATACTATTCTAAAATGACATAACTGGTCCTTTGTGTTAACTGTTTGATATTTACAGGTTTGGCCCTTCAATTATCAGAAAATTACAGTTTGGTCCCTGGAGTTTGAAAAATTGGCAGAAAAGGTCCCTGGGCATTTAATATGGAAATATTACATTTTTTGGTCCTTGGGTTGTTCATGAATGGCAAAGATGGTCCTTGTAATAACTTTGGTTAAATCACAAAATCAGACCCTCAAGTTTGCACTTATTACATTTTTGGTCCTTGTGATTTAATAGCTAAAAACCAAACCGGACCAAAAATAAACTAAACCAAAACTAAACCCATCACAAGCCCATCCTAAGCCCAGTTACAAACCAGCCCACCCCCAGGTCAACCCCGGTCAAACTCTTCCTACCCCGTCCCCTTTCCCTCTCAGACTCACACACACACACCACCACTTGCAGTCGACCTCCCCTCTCCTCCAATCACAAGCTACTACCCCCCACAATAAATGCTCCCACCTCCCTATACCTACCCATGACCCCCCACAATAAATGCTACCCCCTCCCATTGCGTGTATCAGATATAAACTGCAAAAGCAGTTTTTCCCGCCAAAAATACGTGGAACCTCATGAGTGGACCAAAAGATGAAAAGAGAGGTGGGAAATGATTGAAATGCAACTGTGAACCCTAATTGAGGGCTATAAATAGAAGATGGATGCAAGAGGAAGAGTAGTTAGTTAATTTAAGTTTTTAGTTATGTCGTGTAATTTCAATTTGCAATTTTAGGTACACCCAAGCTTTTAAGCAGTGGTAACCTCTTTCCTATATGCATTGTACTTCAATTCAGTTATAAAAATTCAAGCTTCTTTTATCATTACAGTTTATGCAATTTTAATTTCTATTTCAATATTTTGTACTGTTCAATTGTTGTTTTAGTAGTTGTAATGGACTCTTAGATACATATAAGCTCCCTTATAAGCTTGTTAAGCTATTAGTAATTACTTAAATCAGTTAGAAATAAAAAATTCAAAATACAAAGAAAAAGTCAAAGGAAGTCAACCTGTGTTATTAATGATCAAAGCTTGGAGCAAAGGAAATCTGGAAAGCCTTTGGGTTAGAAGCTCTGTGGAGAGCTCATAGGTGTGGTATCTGTCCTTGTTCTTAGTCATTTGGCTGGAATGCACTTTGTAAGTTTGTTTCTTTTAACTTTTAGCATCCTACTGTAGCTTAGCTTAATCTTTATTATCTGTGTGTTTTTGATGTTATTTGATGTTAGTTATTCAATATATAGCATAATATAGACAGCTTGTTAATCAAATTTTCTTGTTGCTAAAAATCTTAAAGTCTCACAGTGGAATACTTAAAATTGGCATACTTGTGTTTTCTGCTAGTGTTATGCTTGATTCAGGTTCATTTGATCTTTGATGATATCAATATAGTGATAGGAATCAGTATTGTGGTTTAGTCTCACCATTTTCTTTGAAAATCACCAAATCAGTTAGTTAATTAGTTTAATTTTAGTTTAGAAAAATCGTATTAGTGTAATTTCAAATTTCAGTTATAATTTTCAATTAAAACCTGTTGTACTCAGTTAAGGTAGTGTAATGCAAACCTTATTTACTCTTTAATTCAAGTCCTCTTTTGATTATCCAATATTAGCAAATTTGATTGAATTTGACAAATTCATTTAAAGTTGTTAATTGTTGTTGTTATGTGTCATTTAAAGCTTATTTAATCTCATTTACTGGTTATTAAAAGTTTCCCAAGCATTTACTTCAGTCTTACTTAGTGTACTAGAAAATCAAAAAAAAAATACCTAAATAATTAGTGAAAAATAAAAATTCACTCAAGAAAGAAGAAAATGCTTGGACTCCTGTGTAGAAAGGATAGCAGTGGTGTTTAGGACTCCAAGGGGAGTAATAGGTTGTGATTGTGGTCCATGGTTTTCTTGGGAAGCATTTGTGAGTTCCTTTCTTACCCTCATTTGCATAAGTCACTGTAGCCCTAGCTTATTTCATGCTTATTTATTGTTTTGATTAGCTTAATTTAGTTTCATTTTGCTTATTAAATACCTTATGATGAAATTCTTGTAGAGTATTGGTTTTATATTGGATCCTCACCTTAACTGTTTCATAATTATCTCATAAAGCCTATTTGATTTTGCTTATTATCAACTGCTTTTTGGTGATTGAAAAATTGCTTCTTGAGAATGATTTAACTTATCAGAACCTTGTTTTTCAGATTTAGAGTCAAAAATCAAGTTTGTATAGGTTAAATGTTCAAACAGTTAGTGTATAAGGGGTGTTTGGTTTAGCAATTTCAACTGGGTTGTGGTGAGTTTTATGGGTTGTTAGTTGTTGGTTCATGTTTTGGTCATTATAACTAGGATATCCAAGTCATAAAACCATTCACTTGTTCAAACAAAAGTCAAAACTCCACCTTAACAACCATAACAGTTAACTGTTATGGTTTATAGGACCCAAGATCATTAAAACTAGTTCATTATTTGTCTTAGTTGCATAAATTAGTTTCATTAGGTCATATAACATCATTCTCTGTCATTAGGATCTAAGTAAACTTCACCAAAGTCAAAGTAGCAATAAATCTCAAAAAGTCAAATTGTCACTTTCTTAAGTTTTCCAATTATTGTGAGAATATTCTTGAATTTTCTGTTGGGAATTTGGATGTGAGTTTTCTTGGGTGTAATCTCTCCCACCTAAACTACTGATTCCCATTCTCACTTAATTTTTAGGATTTTTGTAGTAGTCCCCACACTTGGCCAAACAAGGCTGCAGGGTTGAGTGTTGCTCTGTAGCAGCAGACTTCAGGCCAAACCACCCACTTTGGTGGTGGTTTGTGGCCACCACAGTGGACCCCACTCCCTAGAGTTTGGTTCTCCCAACCCCCCTCCTACCATAGAACAGCCATTGACCATTTCCTTGACCCTTAGCCAAGTGGACCCCACCTGCATTTGCTCACCAAGTTTGTCCCAGTTCTGAGTCATAAGTGCATAGTGATAAGTGCTTAATTCATCTTAAACAGCTTATTTGTGACCTAGCATTGTTATTTCTGGCTTATTTGTGTTTGCTAATCTTGTTTGTACCTGATTTCTCCATAGTGGGACCCACCCAAGGTCATTTGACCTTATTTGACCAAACAGTCAAACAAAGTCAACTGTATAAGCCAAAGGGGTGTGCACAGCTTATTTTGAAGTTTTAAAATAGTTGTTTTCATAAAAAGTCTTTGTTTTTAGGTGTAAATTAAGTTTGTAAAATAAAAATCCAAAAAAAATTAGTTTTAAAATAAGTGATAGTTTCTATTTAATTCAATTTAAGTTTAATTTTCATTTTTATATTTTAATTAAGTCACTAGTGTTTTTATATTTTTATTAAATACCTCATATAGTAAAGTAATTTTGATAATTTTTTCAGATTTTTATTTTGTCATTTAGTGCTAATTAGATTTAATTTTAATTTTCTTTATTATTAATTAATATCAAGTATTAAATAGTTTATTTAGTTTTTATAAGGTTAAATTTAGTTTTTATATTTTTCCTAGCTCTAATATAGTCTAATAAGTTTTTAGAAAATATAATTTTGAATTCTACTGTTCATTTTATATTTTTCTTATTTTAATTGTTTAAATTAGTATTAAGTTAATTAAAAGGTAAATAATTATTAGTTTAATCTTAAAACTTAATTTTTAGAGTTTTTATAATTTTTTAGGATTCCTGTAATGGTTAAGTAATTTTATAAATTTTCTTGTAATTTTCTAAGTTACTTTAGTATTAATATAAATTAAAAGTAGTTTAATTAGTTAAATTAAGTTAAATAGTTTTTAATTAATATAAAATTCACAAAAAGACAAAAATATTATTTTTAATTTTTTATACTTTCTTCAAGTTCTAATTTAGGTTTAGAAAATATTTTTGTTAATTTTTAGTATAATTTAAATCATTTGTCATTTTTAGTTTAGTTAAAATAGATTTTAATTTAGAATTTAAATAGTTTAATTAATTAAATAATAGTTTAATATTATTTTAATCACTTTTATCATTTCTTTTTCAAATTCAAGTTTTGAAAAGTGTCAAGAGCACCCCCTGTAGTTTCATAATTACCAAAAACCCACTTTTCCAGTCCGATACGTGATCTTAATTGTCAATTTGTGCATATATCTGCTATCTGATTATTGTGAATATTATATCTGTTTGTCAACACCAAAATAACAGTAGCAATATCATTCCTACATCATCTGGCTAATGTCCTCAGTGCCACTTTCTCATAAACGATTCCAAAAGCACCATTTCAATCTCGTCGGGACATAACGACCCGGGGAAACATTATACTATCACCGGAGCATTGATTCTAGGCTATCTTTGACTTATTGACCTTGGTCAATAATAATAAGACGGTTCAGCACTGATCACCTATAATCAAGACCACCACCATGGCTAGAGCCAAGGTTGTGTCTCATGACCTTGGAACAAGGACCAAAGGTCATGGCTAGGCCATGACGAAATGACCATACCAACTTACATAGGCGTAAACATGAAATAATGAATTAGGCGATAACTTGAACAAGCAATTTGGATCTACTTCACTTAAAAGGGAACCATGAGATATTACCAAGAGAAAATGGTCATACAAGACTTATGAAACTACCCCTAATAACAATCTTCATGTACTAATAAACTTTCCTAAGTTTATTCAAATATCGGACATGTAACTTTTCGGATCAAAACTTATATCTATATATTTTATCAACTACTACAATAGTAGGGAGCCTCATGTGAGGAGTTCATTATGTAAGCCGTCGAGTTAAGTTGTGGATTTACGAATTAAAGTGTCCTGGCTCCTCGAACGCTTACTAACATGACTTCTGAATTATGTCGGCCCGAACGGTAGTAAACGATATACAAAACATACATGTTCATAAATCTTTTCTTTCAAAGACTTACAATATACATCATACCACATCATGGACTAAATGCAAGATATATATATATAGGCACTACTTCATATTCTTTACACAAATCCTAAGTCGCAACATTCTATTATAGGTTGCTCGTAGAAACCTACACGATCCAACCATCACCTTCATTACTTGCTATCCTACTTAAGGTGAGTTCATAGCCCCACTTTACATTACTTCAATGTTTTACAAACCCTTGGGGGGAATACATGCTACTTTTAAACCGAACACAATGCTTTGAAACTGTATGCTGCCTGATTGTTTTATTATTACTAAGTACCTACCTTGCCAATCCTAGGCCCCTATCATGAACCATTTAATCACTAGAATTAGTGAGCGCGAGTATTGTGAATAGGCCTATTGGGATTGACGAATCCCATTTGTTTGAGCAGATTAGTTCAAACGAATGCACTATATTTGAACATTAAGTATGACGGCAAAGTACTTACCAGGGCAACAAAACCGCCGATTGATATTGGTACCCGTTAACGTATTGGTTGCATGAGCTTAGTATATAATAATAACTGTTAACATGAGTATGAGTCTAATTAACTCTTACTACCAACATATTGTGTTCAACCGTTAAACAAACTCTATGAATTTCACTCAACCTTTGTGTTGACCTCTTAAGCATGTATTTCAGGTCCATGATAATCAAGAATGGAGCGGAAGGGCACGTACCGAAGGAAGAAGGCTATAAACTATTATGACATTCGCTAAAAACATCAAAGACTTTATATTGATGTATTTTGAAACATGGAACCTTTTTGGGACCTTACTATGTAAACTCTGATATATTTGAATAATATGAATGACAACTCTTTTTATTACGACTCGGTTAGAGATCGTTTTCTATTATTATGACTGTTGTGCCGTCGAGTAACACCCAAGTTGAATTCCGCTGCATCATGAATTGAGGGTGTTACATCAATATAGATGAATACTTAGCATTCATATTAATAGTACTTTACAAATTAAACATGCAATATTTTACTATATTAATTATAATTTATTATACGAATTATAATTTATACTCTTGAATATACTAATTACTTTAATGCTTTATGTTTTTATAGTTTTGTTAAAAATGAAATTTGTTTTATAGTTCGCTTTTAATAATATAATTTATTTGAACAACAAAGTCCGTCTTTCACAAAAAATTAGAGTTTCAAACATGAACCGAAAATTAGTCCCAAACATTACGAAAAAAAACAATTAGATCAAACCAGTGTGCATCGCATGGGTCCTGAGGCAGTCCAAACATGTGTGCATAGCATGGGGATGAATATAAAAGGTCTCCAACATTAATGTTATCGCTTCATATTTAAAATAATTTGTGTAACTTATACATATTAAAATATTGCATATGAAGAGACTCTTTTTAATTTAACATTTTGAAAAAAATATTTTCACATATACTCTCTTAATATCAAAAAACTATTTTAAATGTATGTCATGGATGCAAATGTGATACCATCACAACTTAGATATATAATGATGAAAATAAGTGCCGAAGATTACGCTATAAAAACTTATATACAACCCATGTACAACTCAATAAAGTATTTTAAATACGTATAAAGCTTAGCAAATGTGTGACACTATGACAACTTAAATATAAAATGACGAAAATAAATGCCGAATATTAGGCTATGAAATCTTCTATACAGCCCATGTGCATAGCACGTATTTTAAATCTATGAAAACTTCTATACAGCCCATGTGCATCGCACGACCATTGTTGACTATCATAAGAAATAGTTATAACTTAGACGAATGTATTAATATTAGTTAGTTCCAATAAAAAACGATAGAGTCAATACAAAAATAAATAGACAAAAAATATTACGTAAAAAATACATCTTAAAAGATTACATGTCATTAAATTATTTTAAATACGTATCATGCTTACAAAATGCATGCTACCATGACAACTTATATATATATATATATATATATATATATATATATATATATAATGACAAAAATACGTTTCGAATATAAAATGACGAAAATAAAAGATGGATATTAAACTTTAAAAACTTTTATACAACCCATGTGCATCGCACAACCTTTCATGACTAGTAGATTATACGATTGATGCTCCAAATTAAAGGGTATTAATAATACTAGTCATTCAGATCCGTGCGTTGCACACGGGCTCTATCTAATTGGTCATAGTGTAATTTGTGGTATTTATTTACGTCATTAGGTTTGTAAGTTGTGATGGTATCACAACTTTTGTAAACATCACATGAGTTTATAAATGAGTTTAATTAGTTGTTTGGTGACTTTTATATTTAGATCGAGTCATTCATACTCGTGCGATGCACATGGGCTTAATCTAAATGTTCGTCAGTGTATTGTTCAACACTAATTTTCGTCATTACATGGGCTGCATATAAGTGTTCATAGCATAATCTTTGGTTTATTTTCGTCATTATATATCTAAGTTGTGATGTTATCACACCTTTTCTAAGCATGGCACGCATTTAAATAGTTTATTGACATTAAAATAGTATATGTGAAGAGACTTTTTTCAAGATGTTACATTTAAAAGAGTCTCTTCACATGTAATTTTTTAATATGCATAAGTTACATGCTAAATGTCAAAGGTTCTTTCAAAATAAATGTAAACCTTATATAAAATCATAACAAAGTGATATTCTCTATATTTTGAGATCTAACTTGTGACAATGAATTATCCTTTTGGTTTATCATATCAAATACGGTAACTCAAAATTACTATACTTAGTTACTTGAACTTTATTTTATCCACAAAAACCATTTAAGTTTCAATATTTTTTTTATTGTTGTGAAAATCGGTCCAATATTGTTAGTATATTTAATTTGTAGCATATTGCATATATAAATATATTTGAAGACATCAATCTCAACATATAATTTTTCTACTCTTAATAACTAATATAACAATTTCATTTTGCCAAATTTGTTTGTCATTCTACAAATGAAACTAAAACCATATTAAGATAATCAATTAATCTCCATAGTGATATTAACACACTGCAAGACAAAAAAACTACATTAAGAGCAAAAATATTAAAATGCACCAACAAAGTGTAGTAATAATTATCCATTAAAAATTGAATGCTCGTCACATTATTTTCAAGAAACTTACTTGTTAACGAATGAATAGTATTAGCCCGTTTATCGGTATTACATTAAGTAAAATATTGTATGTTTAATTTGTTACGTACAATTAATATGAATGCTAAGTATTCATTCCACCGATGATCGTGGCGTTGTTCTTGTTTTTGTTGTTGTTCTTATTGTTGTTGTCTTTGTCGTTGTTGTTCGTTGGCCTTTTGCATGTTTTGTTCTTGATACAATTTTTGTGACTTCTTGATCTCTTTCTTTAATGTTCTTGACGTGCTACAAAAAACAATTATATATAGTTGATCGTTAGTAACTTAAATACAATTAATCAATATATTGCATTTTCGATCAAAGTAAAAATGTCCGTGCATGTTTCACTTAATTGATAAGACAACGATGTGTAGGATCTCTTAAACCATTAGAGAAGATGATGTTACTACCAAACCTCCTAAGCGCCATCTTTATGTCCTACATTGTTACACACACAAAACACACGTGAAATTTACATGAAACAATATAAATCAATATGCTAAATAAGTAAGACAATATGATGCTTACTTTACCACCATAATAAGTTGTAGCCCAATGTGCACGCGGTGTGGAGGAAGTTATGGTTTGTTGTGTGTGATTTTTGACACATTATATAGTTGATAAAATATTTGTAACTCATGGACGGGAAGGTAAAAAGACTAACCACTAATTGGTGTGTTTAATTTATGCATTCATGGCACCAAACACTTCATCTCCTATGTACTTATACTTATGCATGACTATTAAATCAATGTACTAACAAATGAAGCATTCACATTTCACTTTCAATTCATGAGACATTAATTATGACCACTTACATTTATAAGGCTACTTAAGCTTTTAGTATATAAGATTGGGTATTTTGATTAAGGTGAAGGGTAATAAGGTAAAAGTATTCATTGATTAATACTCCCTTCGTATCAAAATTATTGTCCATATTTCTATTTTAGAATGTCTCAAAATAATTGTCCATTTTCCTTATTTAGTAAAAACTAGAGAATCTAATGGAAGAATATTCTATTTTAGTGGTTGAAAATAAAAGTGATCCCACTTTTATTAAACTTTACGATTTTTCTCTTATGACAATAATTTTGAGACGGAGGGAGTATTTAAATAAGACTTTTTAAGATGAAAACTGTTTTTTTATAGTTAAATTATTATATTCAGATATACATGAGTTGTAAAGGATATTGAAGTAATATTAAAATTTGTAAGGATATTAATGTAATATCAAACTTTTAAAAAGATATAAATGAAATTGCTCAAATTATTATAGTTGGAAGAAAATTTTGAAAAAAATTGGAGACAATAATCCTTAAAAATACCGATTTACAACAAACAATTAATTCTGATTCGACTATTTAGTTCCCTTTAAACAATCGAATAAAAATCCACTTCTAGCAAAACTCGAAAAAATAAATAGTTGTTTATTTTTAAAGGAAATTATGTGGTGGGCATCTTCTATATCTATTTCATGAGCCTCTCTGGCTTTCCAATTCTTCTCATCTTCCATTTTTTTCTATCTAATTTTTCCATTAAATAAAAAAATCATGTCATTCACAGGACCTCCATCATACGGTAGAACTTTTCCACACACCGGACCTCCACCATACGATGATGGACCTCCATCATACAGTGGAACTTTTCCACACAGTGGACCTCTGTCATACGATGGTGGAACTCCGTCATACGATGGTGGACCTCCATCATACAGTGGAGGTTCATCATTGTATGGATCCGTCTATAATGGATATATGGGTTCGCCTATAAATCAGCAAATCCCCAGAGAGCTTGATCACTGTAGAATTCCGTGGATAGACATAAGACAAGCAACCAACACTTTTGCTGAAGAAAATATTATTGAACATGATTGCGGTTGGCGTGTGTACGAAGGGAAACTTTCAGGGAAGAAGTTCACTTTTCTAAGAGTTAATAGAAGATATATTATGAACCTGGATCGTGTAGTTACGCTTAGTTCTCTGCCAGAACATCAAAATATTGTCTCCTTTATTGGCTGTTGTGACGAGTTTGAAGAGATGATTCTTGTCCTCGAGCATCCAACTCGGGGGGGGGGGGGGGGGGGGGGGGGGGGGGGGGCTTGACAAGTATGTGAACGGTGCACATCTCACATGGTTGATGCGAGTCCAAATCTGCCTCGATATAGCTTCTGCCTTGCATCATCTTCAAATTCATCGTCAAACACATGAGATGAAAATTGAAGATTTGAATAGTGCGAGTATTCATTTAGATGAAAATTGGCAGGCAAAGATTCAGTTAATCACACCTAGTGCGTTGATTTATTCAGGTGCTGCTCCATCGCTCTCCGCACTCCGTCCGCAAGTTATATCTATGCTTGATGAACGTCGATCGCCCTACGTTGATCCTTCATACCCTGAAATGCAGTCAGAAATATACTCTTTCGGGGTGATACTATTCGAACTTCTATGTGCAAGGCTAGCAGTTACGTATGATGAAGAGGGAGGTACACAGTTTCTAAGGAAATTGGCGCGTGACCATTATGAAAAAGGAACTCTGACCAATATAATAGATCCCCTTCTAAGGGTACAAATGAACAGAGATTCCTTAGTCGTTTTTTCAGAAGTAGCATATCGATGCCTGAGCCAGGATCTATCCATATGCCCAACAATCTCGGTGGTTATAGAACAACTTCAAAAAGTCCTCAAACTTCAACAAGGTTTTGAAATTTCAGAACTTCAACAAGTAAGTTACTGCGAGTATCTAAATCTCGTTTTCTTTTTCTCTCAAGTACTAGAATTTAATTAAAACTAGTCCCTTACTTTTGCTAAGTACAAATATTTTTTCTTTTGAAAGTGGTTGTAACCATGGGTCGGTTTTGTAATCTAACCCATACCAAACAGAAAATTTCCGCTTTACACGGGTTTGGGGTTTCAATTTTAATTGACTTTTCGGTTTTAATCGGTATTTGTTGGGTTTTGTGGTTTTGTTGTTTTTACTGATGTTTTAAAACCCGGGTTGAACCGGGAATCAGTTCGAAGACCGGGCCGGATGTTATGGGTGTTCACGGGGCGGTTCGGTTCGGATAGTTGGAAGATTTTAACTATCCATTGTGGGGTGGGTAATTCATTCACTACCTGAACCAGAATCGTAATAGGCGTGTAACCGGACTTTCAGGTAACTACTAAGCGGTTCGGGTCATGGTTAACCATTTTAGATGCTTACTCGAGTTTGGCCGTATAAACAATTACATGATTTAAAATGTAAAATGTCATTTTAGTAAAACTAAATAGCATCAAATAGATTAACGCCATATTAAAGCTGACTCATCACAATACTTGCATTCAAATAAACGTACGTATCATATTAACATAAGTATTTATCCAACGTATATGTATGTTAAAATCAAATTAATTAATTTTCAATATATATATATATATATATATATATATATATATATATATATATATATATATATATATATAACATGACGTTTTCTTGATTAATCTACGTGTAACGCCTCCTGCTTTATATATATATATATATATATATATATATATATATATATATATATATATATATATATATATATATATATATATATATATATATATAGTAAATGTTTACATTGTGAGTAAAAAAATCGTTATACAATAAAAGTAGTGCAATAATAAAATCAAATCAATAGTTGTATACTTGTCCGAATATTTTGTTAAAAACCTTCATGTATATAATACGCGGTTCTGTTCGGTTAATCGACGATATCTAAAACAAAAACCCGAAACCGAACCATGATAAACCGGTTTTTCTGGTTTTGGTTTTTTTCGGTTTCGGGTTGAGCGGTTCGGTTCGGTCTGTCAGTTTCTCGAGTTTTTTGAACACCCCTACCGGATGTGACTGGATTTTTGCTTGTTTGAGAACCACATTAAACCGTCAGTTTTTCGTTGACCCAGGTTGATAAACTCGATTAGGTCATTGCTTTATACTAAAAAACATAACCTTTTCCTTTCCCATAAACCTTTCTAAGTTTAATTGACAAGTTTAAGTAATGAGTCCTAATGTTGGTTAAAATTTTGTGTAAATTGGAGTTATAAAATAACTTTAAAACATCAACTAATATAGTTTAATATAGTCTGTTATAACTTAAAATCATAAGTAGATTGAATTTGCAAATCTTTGCTATAATATTACAGAACTTGAAAACAAAGCTCATAGACATAGTTTCAATCTTTTTCATCGGTTCGAGTGTATGTAAGAATGAAGTCGGATAAATAATGGGATTATGCAACACTATATAAGAAAATGTATACATATGTGTAGAACCGGTTTGACCCATCGGTTCAACCAGTTGAACCGGTGACGAGATGTACCAACAACTAAACCGGGTTTTAAAATATTGGTTTTTTAGTTTGATTGTTGATGCGAACAAGTGAAGAGCACAAGAGGGTATTTGGATCGTTATTTTGTTGGAGGGAAAACATGTGTTTGACATCTATGTAGGAACATAGATGTCAATAACTCCTTCACTAAATGTTATTTTTATTGCATGTATGTTTAACTAGATGCCTTTTTTTTTTTTTTAATTGTCGTGATTTATGTTTAGGAATAAGTTTGGTAATAATTTTCTTAACTTGTTTAGTAGTTTTGGGAATAAAGATAACTTTATCCCTAATTTATTTTTCTCTCAGGGATGGAATTAAAACCAAATATTACCAGGTGCACAATTTTCTTGGAACCGTAATATAGAAACACAATTCGATGGACTGGGTGCATTTAAATACATTTAAGAAAAATTGATTTTTTTTTCAAAACTTAACACTACATCGAAAAAATCTATAGGGGTTCAGGCACTCGCGGGAACCCCCTAGTTCCGTCCCTGTTCCCCCTATAAATGTAGTGATCAAGTTTTTGCAATTTTTAACTTTTGATAATTACTCGTAATAAACTTGGTGTTTTTGAAAGTAGTCTTTTATTAGGGTTTGATTCCCTTAGGTTTTATCCTCGTCCTTGAATTATGAATTAAGGTTGGTTTAACAAATTTCACGAAAGAATTTGACATAAGTGAGGCATCGATCCGCAAGAATAGCGAGGGTAGAAATTATGGAGGTTCATGAAAATGTCCAACCATTGGCAGATCTTTTGACAACTGTTGAAGAATGAAAGGAAAGACTAAATATGGAGGTTCGGCTACCAACAATCTGTTGCAAATTTAGTGCAATTGAGGGTTTAAAGTCACACAAGGTAATGGGTTTGGAGGTACGGAGTATACAATCATCATGTCATTCAACTACCCTAAATCTGACAGTGGTATAGTGGAATTCAGGTAGTTGATGGAGTTTAGTGAGTTTACTCTTCAGTGAGTAAAGCTCTACAAGGTATCATCAGGCTGATGAATTAAGTTTCATACTCTTCATAGAGTAGGATCCTGAATATTATCATCAGAGAATTTTCTCATCATAGGATTCATCTCATCAGTTCGGAGTGATTATTTTAGGGCGGCAGAGGTATATAAACATGCACAATGAAAAATAACCAGGTAAAAATAAAACCATGCATACCAAAACCCTAAGATCAAGATATCCTAATCAGATATGTGTCCTAAAACTAAACAATTAACCACGGTGCTTATAAAATTGCTTACTTTTTCATGCTATCCGTGAATTGTAAGTAATCTTCTAGCTGCATGAAATCACTTTTTTTATCTTCTTGATGCTCAAAAGATCGATTAAGGTTATAGGGGGAGAATCACTTGTGTTGGTTGCATCACGTATCCACAAGTACTACATAGGTAGAACTTGGGCTAGATCTTATGCAATGTTGGAGTATACATGAATGTTGGAGTATACATGATCGAGTGGGAATTCAATTAGTAGATTAAGGGTTTAGGGAACCCTTAGATCGACCAAATATAAATAGGAGTTGGGGGAGGATTCGGTTAGGGTTAGGAGAAAGTGAATGAGATTCTAGTTTAGGTTTTCTTCTATTTATTGGGCTCCTAAGACATTCCTAATACATCTAGAGCTCCTACTAATTATCCCGAAGTATGTAAGTTTGACAACTTGCCAAACTTACTCCCTTCCCTCCTAGGGAGGTCGGTTAAAACCCACAACCGCCTTAAGATTTATACGTTTGCCTTTTATATACTTAATATATTTATCTACCCTGAATAATTACTATTTTACCCCTCCATGAGAATATTCCATGTTCTAATTTACTCCCCATTTCCATTTCCTCATTCCAACTTGCCTATTCTATTTAGTGGTTACCAGTGTGACCCATTGGCATTTTTTACGAATACTAGATGTAAAGATGTTCATTCTTATGCACACAAATCCTTCATTTATGATTTAAAGCATAATATCTACCTTTTTCTTTTGAAAAGGAATAAGAATTGTGATCGCTCTTTCAAGGAGCAAGCACATGTACCAATGGCTGAGGTTAAGATTGAAGAAAATATATTGAATTCTGAGGTCATTGCGGAGGACGTTGAGAATATCCAAGAACTTCAAGTTTATGAGCAACAAGAAGACAAAATTAAAACTTTAATAATGAAACGAAAAAAAGAAGCTATCGACTTGACGAATTGTGAAGATAAATCATTGGATTCTGATGTGTTATTATCTAGTCTGATATTTATAAAACCGAAGTAACCTATAGACTAAAACTAATGGTAGTGTACCAGATTAGTTATAGATAGGATGGAAAGTTTAGGTCATTCACAAGGAGCTAAATGACTAATGAAAAACCTTGTGGTAATCTAATTATCTAATCTAAACACTTATAAAGGGGGGGGGGGGGGTGTTTCAATCTGATAGATTGGCATGAATTGAGTTTTAAACTAATAATTAAACTAAAAACAATGAAAGTAAATATTAGGTTGTAGTCGATGGGAGAAGAATGTGCTAGCCAAGTTCATCCTATTATGTCTTCCTGATTGTCCACAAGTGCAATGATCTGATATTCCTTTTGTTGGTGAATTGAGTGCAGGCTAGGCCATATGGTCATGATTACCTTGTCCTTTGCATATCAACCCTTAACCCAATGGTCATAGTGTTAATATGTCTCAAACACACATTAAGTTTATTAGCTATTCTATATGATTTGTCTTAGTAGTCTAATGGAAGTAAGATTATGCAAACTCCCGCGAATGGTCATCCATAAGAGATCTTACGCTAAATTACTTGCCTTAATCATAATTCATCTAACCTATGGTTAGGTCGGCCTCTAGTCCTAATGGCGACATTCATGAAGGCATGTAATCACTTACACCAACCATCATGATACGGATCATAAATCATAGAAGTTATATGTCAACTTATAATGTACACAATAAAGGGCATACTTAAAGCAAGTAAACAAACGAATCGAGCATGATAAACATATAAAATATCCAACGAAATTGCATTAAATCAAGTAAACGAATCAAACCAACATAATATTCATAAACTTAACACTAGTGGGTGTTAGCCCATAATCTCAATAGCAAGATCCAAAGTGGATATAAATGATAAACAAATAGAATTTATAATGAAAACGATGCAATAACCAAATGATTAAACAATGAAACAATGATACTAGATGTTCTTCTAGGGTGGAATGGTGTTTTCACGCCCTTCTTGCCTCTAAAAGTTGACTGAGAATCACCAATGGTGGAGAGAATGATGCCCTAAGTCGTGGTTAAGGCTTCTATTTTTAGTTTTATGAAAAGTGGACCGATACGGCATATTCAAGTTGAATACGACGTATTGAAGATATCAAATGTGGGCTCCACTCAATAAATTTTCTGGTCAACCAATAGGCCTGCCTTTGATATGACATATTCATGGGATTGGATACGCCGTATTCCATGTAATCCCATCTTGTGTATTCTTTGGCTAGGGCTCCTATACGACGTATCCTCAGAATCTATGATACATCGTATTCTTTAGATAACTTGTATTCTTAAAATCTGCTAAGTGTAATGTACGACGTATCTCCAAAATTAGTTATGTCGTATTCTTAAAGGTACAAGCAAGGCTTGAAATATTCAAAGTGGCGGCATGTCATTAGTAGCATGGAGAAGCCGGTAGTCAACATCTAAACAACATTATTCTTCATTTTAGCTCCAAAAAAATGACGGTTTCCGTGTCTTTTACATTTTTGCTCCAGAATTACTAAGAATCGTAAAAGTAAGTGATTAAGTAACGAATCTTATATAAAAACATAGTAAATGAGCAAAATATACGGGAAAAATGATGGATAAAAACACTACTTATTTGATCACATCATATGCTAAAGGTGAGAAACGTGTTGAGAACTTGAAGATTCTTTATATCAACAGAGAGTTTAGTAAGAATGAAGAGAAGAAGACCGATATAGTTAGAGATTTTAAGAATACTTAATTTTTTGGTTGTTCATCAAACAAGACTTAAATGTGTAGACTGTGGGAGTTTAAAGATAAAAATTGTTTTAAAGGTAAAAATTGCACAAAAGAAAGAAGATTATATGGGGGAGGAAAACTCAAAGATTCGGTTCATGTGTATACTTCTTAGAGTGTGTAAAACGAGTGAAGATTAAAGATGTTAATCAAAAGTCGAGTGTCTACCGCACGAGCATCACAATTATATGTGAGAACTCGACCCCCCGAGTTCTTTTCAAGTGAGAAGGAATGATGCAGACAAGAATGTGAAGAACACAAGAGGAGTGTTAAATCGCTATTTTGTAGGAGAGAAAATATGTGTTTGACATCTATGTAGGAACATAGATGCTAACTACTCCCTCATTAGATGTTATTTTTATTGGTATCTATGTTTTACCTAAATGCCTTTTTGTTTTGGTGTCATGATTTATGTTTAGGAATGTGTTTGGTAATAGTTTTCTTACTTTGTTTAGGAGTCTTGGAAAGAAATATAACTTTCTTTATCTCTTGTTGGAGTTTTATTCCCAAAAGGTTTATTCTTATTTATCAACCCTTTAATTAAGGTTATTAAAATTTGCTTCTGTGTCCTACGTTAGTTGTCAAATTTAATAATCGGCTTGAATGATAGGGTGTGCGTGGGTTGATTTGGTTATTGCCTAAAACCGAGACCAAACCAAAATAGTTCGGATTTTGGTTATTGGAGACCATTATGCGATTTGTTTAGGTGTTTTCATGGTCTAATTTTCTATTGTTCTTCCGAATGATCAGAGTGCCAATGATTATGTAGTGTGTTAACAAGGTGAACTTCACAATTTGAATTAATAAGCATTCAAAATAATTAAAAAAATGTATTCTTACTCTTTAACAACGAAGCCAATACGAAAAATATTTCAAGACCCATCCTAGATAAATATAATTGACTATTGAATAAGAATATCCTAATATGATTTATTATTAGTTTTAATATATTTATAATATTTATATAACATTTAGCGGGTGTTTCTTTTTCACTTAATTGTAAGTTTGTGTATTTCCCTTGGTGATAATAATGTTTACAATGTGTAAAAATACATGAAATGTTAACTAACTGGCTTAACCCAATACACTAAATACTAAACCCATAGTAATAGTCCACTAACAACCCCCGCAGTTGGAGCGGGAGGAAAAGAACATTCAAACTGGTGCGAAACTTATCAAAGAGAACATACAGGAGACCCTTGGTGAACATATCGGCATACTGGCATACTGATAACATGAGGGTACATGTAAGACTCGAACATGCAAGAATCGAACCTGTCAAGTAGCAACCTAATCCGAATAAAGTGGATGTCAATCTCAGTATGTTTCGTGCGTTGATGTTGCATGGGGTTGGAAGAAAAATAATGGGCACTGACATTATCACAATAAACAATAATAGCAGAATGTAAAGAGAGTAAAGCTCACAAATGAGATTCCTTAACCAAGAAGTCTAAGCCATAACATTGTCAACTCGACGATATTCAACCTTAGCACAAGTTGTTCCAGTAGTCAGGAAGCATGCCCAATCAGCATCTGAATAAGCAACAAGAGAGGAATTCAATGAAGAAAACAGTTGAATACCATAATCCAAAGTGCCACGAAGGTAGCGTAAAACCCTCTTAAGAGCGGTAAGATGTGGCTCCCGAGGGTCATGCATATGTAAACAAACTTGCTGAACTACATATGACAAATCAGGTCTAGTAACTGTAAGGCATTGTAGAGCCCCAGTTAAGCTCCTAGAAAGTGTTGGATTTGAAATCGTTGTGCCATCAACCCCTAATTTGGACTCTGTATCGGTAGGGGTAGGAGTCCTGCAGGAATGACAATTGAGTATGCCAGCCAATTCTAGAAGCTCCAGAACATACTTCTTCTGTGGGAGAAGCATCCCTTTAGTGGTGCGGGTGACATATATGGCCAAATAATAGTTGAGTGGTCCAAGATCAGTCATGGAGAACTGAGAACTCCTGTTGTAGTGCAGCAATGATACGTTGTAATAATGCAGTAGAAGAAGCAGCCAGCAAAATATCATCAACATAAAGAAGCAAATAAGCAATATCCGAGCCTTGTCTGTAAATAAACAAAAAATCATAACATCTTGAGCCTTGTCTATAAATAAACAAAAAAAAAAAAAAAATCTACTCCGAGAGAAACCAATGCGGATTGCATAACTAGCAAACTATTGAAACCAAGCACGGGGGAGTCTGCTTAAGACAGTATAATGACCACTATGTAGACAGTCTCAGATAAAGTACCATGGAGAAATCCATTCTTGACATCAAGCTAACAAACAGGCCAATTTTTACAGTGCGAATCATGGCCGGTTTAACAACTGGGGTAAAAGTCTCATCATAGTCAACACCTATTTGTTGAATGTTCCCATTAGCAACAAGACGAGCCTTGTACATGCTTAAAGATCTATCTAGAAAATACTTCTGCTTAAACAACCAAATGGAACAAAAAATGTTCACGTCAGATGGTCGTGGCACAAGAACCCAAGTATCATTTTAACTAAAGCATTATATTCGTCAAGCATAGGCCAAATCTAAATGTATAGTTGATAGGTTCCTCCTCTCATACGAACAACATAAGCAGAGCTAGCTTGCTCTTGTTGTTTGATTGGAGAGTTAACCATTGTCATTCAATCCCAAATGTTTGTTCCATAAACTCAAAGTGTGAACACTTGGGTATAATTCTTTGATTTATATCAATAAAGAATTAAACGTTAGAAAAGTACAATTGGTGTTATTAGTAGTTAATGTGTTATCACTTTTTCACAGTTTGCTCAAGAAAATGGGACCCAACAGGTGGAATCGGTAGGTCGGGAGAAGGTGTGGTATGAGTTACAGGACGGGGTGAAGATGGTGAGGGAGTGGGTTGGTCCTGGACCATGGACTGGTGGTCTGGAGTGTGCGGTGGTTGAACTTGGGTCGGTGTAGGATTTGGTACAATAGGTTGAGTGAGGATGTGGCGAGCAGTGATGTTCGGTGTGGTGTCAATGAATGTGTATGAAGGGGCATCATTTGGTGTTACAGACCCATAAGGAAAAATGGTCTCATCAAAGGTCATGTTGCGTGAAATGATGATTTTATTGATGGAAAGGTCTAAGCAACGAAAACTGCAATGATGGGAGGGCTAACCAAGGAAGATACAAGGAGTGAAGCGTGGTCCTAGTTTTTGGTTGGTGTCGAGATGAGCAAAAAAAATGTGTAATTAGATTTTGTGTTATGAAGGTGAAAGTGGGGGTTGTCATTGTTGATTGTTGTGGAGCGTAATATGCTTAATATAGGTAGTGATGTGAAGGGCTTCAACCAAAAAATGTGGTGGAAGGTGTGCTTGGAAAAATAAAGTACGGATACGGTTGTCGATGGTCTGAATCATACGCTCGCATTTACTATTTTGTTGGGAAGTATGGGGATAGGAGAAACGTGTGTGAATGTCGTGTTTGGTAATAAATGATGGAAAATGGTGTTATCAAACTCACTACCTTGGTTACATTGAAAAGCTCTAATTTTTCACGTAAAATTGAGTTTTTACAAGAGAACGAAATTTAACAAACTTAGAAAATGTATTAGATTTATTAGGTAAAGGATACACCAACAAGTAATGAGAAAAATGGTCCAAAAAAAATAACATAATATTTGAAACCACTCTAACTCGTAAGTGGATAAGTCCACAAATCCGAATGCACAATTTCAAAAGGAAAAGTAACTACCGTTTCAGAAACAAAAAAATGGAAGCCTCACATGTTTGCTAAGGTGACATGCATGACAAAGATGTGGATATTTCACTTTATTACATGAAATAGCATTATTAGCTAGCAAAGAACGTATCGCTTCATTTTCCAGATGTCCAATTCGTTGGTGCCACGTGTGAAGACTAGCAAGGAAAGCTTGTGGGTAGGATGTAGGCGTGGTGACGGGATATAGGTCTCCGGTGCTATCACATCGGAGGATAATTTTCCGAGTCATATAATCCTTTAAAAGAAAAACCAAACTCGTCAAATTCAATAGAAACTTTGTTATCATGGGTAAATTGACGTACATAAATTATATTTTTTTTTACAATACGAGGAGTAATTAAGACATTGTGAAGATGAAGTGGACTGTGAGGGTTTGACAACAAGCTATGGTTCGTGTTGGTGATGGAATGGAATTACCGTTACCAACAAAGACAGACGGGCTAGGCAATTGTTTTAGTCCTCCTATTGTCAAGGAAATTTTTTTTGAGAAAAACCCAAGCATCTAAGGTGGTTCTAGGGTTTGCCTTAACAAGACACGCAACAAGAACTTCATGACATGTAACAAAGATCCAAGATTTTACGATGGAGTCTACCTTTAAGCATTGGGTGGTGGGAGGAGTGATGGATTGAACACTTGAGGATGCCTCCTTTGGTTAGATGTGATCCAAGACTTCCGACCCTTCACAATTGTTCTTGAAGAAGAAGCACCATGAAGAGTAGTTAGACTTTGAAACGTCTAGTTTAACCGGGACGAGGGTCATAAAAGATGGGCAGCGAGAAACTTATCGGATGATGATGGTGGGAGGAAGTACAATGGTATTGACCATGTTGACGATGATTGTATGAAAAAGATGGGATGTGTAGTATTAGGTTTTGTAGTAGTGTAATATGTAAGCTAGGAAAAGTATAATGTTTTTAGTGATAATAAACTAATAATGGTACGTGAATGATAATCGGAAAAGGAAGAGATTTATAATTAATTAGTGGTACATGATTGTATAAAAAGATGGATGTGCAATATACAGCGATAATGACTAGGGAGAATAGTGACGGCTAATATGGAGAATTAGGGTTTGGGAGAGGTTTTTGAAGAGGATCATAAAAGGCTATGATTGTGTATTTCTCTTGGTGATAATAATGTTTGCAATGTGTATAAATACATGAAACCCTAACTACATGGGCTTAACCCAATACACTAAATACTAAACCCATAGTAATAGTCCGCTAACATCAATGAGTGAACCTAAACCTTGTTTCATCTTAATGGGGAAGTCTACAAAAACCTCTCTGGCAATTAAGTGGCTAATCTAGTAACATCTTCAAACCACTTAATTTAGTAAAACAATCCTTTAGAGGGCTATCTCAATTAAGTGACTGAAATAAATAGGTCGTGTCACGTCAGCAAATGTATTATATGAAACAAAATTTGAACGTTTGTATGGTATTGTGATAATTTTTTAGGTTAATAGATGATAAGTGAACATTTGAGAAAGTTAGTTATTATTATATAATTTTGATTAGGGGGAACATGATAAACTTTAAACAATTCTACTTACAGTTATTTTTGTGATGGGCAATTACTTTGGAACATCTTAAAAGGGTAGATGGACCCTAATATTGGAATAGTTATAAATGATCTTATTTTCTATTGACTTTCAATGCTGTCTGCAGGTACAAAGCATCCAGCATATGAAAATTCCATTGGAAGAAATACGATCAGCAACTTGTGATTTTACCATCCCCCATAAAACTGGTAAAGTGTACAAGGTGGATCTCGCCCACTTCAATGTAGATAAATATGTTGCAGAGAACAAGATCAGGAGAGTGTCTATGGAAGAAATCTTAAAGTACCAGAGAATAAAAAGCACAGTTGCTATTAAGAGTATAGATGGTGGATATGGGCAACGAACTAAAGAACTACAAAAGCTTCTTTACCTTTCACATGAAAACCTTGTCAAACTAGTTGGATTTTGTGATGAAGATGATGAGCGTATTCATGTTGTCTATGAGTATGCCTCAAACGGAAGCCTTGATGAGTATATTCATAGTCAACATATCATTAAGAATCATAAGACTGAGAGAAACATGTTTCCGTGGGTAATGTGTTTGCAGTTTTGTCTCGAAGCTGCCCGTGGGCTCAGCTTTCTCCATAACAGTAACAGAGAAAATCACATGATAATACATGGGAATATAAAAAGTTCCAACATTCTTATAAGTCAAGATGGAGTAGGCATGATTGGTGACTTTGGATTGTCAACATATGAAAATAGTGATACACACAAGTTGACAACGGAGTATGATGTCTATTCATTTGGCCTTGTTTTATTTGAAGTATTGAGTGGAAAGTTGACCCATTTTAAGATATCCGAAGATGATCCAAAGTTTCTGCCTCACATCGTCAAACGCGGCTATAATCAGAAAGAATTAGACAACATTATCGACCCAATGTTAAGGAAAGAATTTGAGAAATACCGTTCTCTGATAGACAACCGGAGTGCAGAATCCCTAAATATGTTTGTAAATATTGCATATCGATGCTTTCAGAAAAAAGCAAAGGGCCGCCCAACAATGGCTGACATTGTGGAAGAACTGGAGAAAGCATACAAACATCACGTAAGTCTCCAAATTAATTTATGAAAATCATATAAATATTCATGTCCCTAAATAGTTAAGTAAATGAGTAAATATGTATCCTTGATTCTGTTTTCATGACATTTTAATACATTAAGATGAAGCTTACGATGAATATTTATAAATCCCAGCGTTGCGGCGGAATGGCGGATAGATCAGTTAAAATGTATTTCTTTTGCAAATCTCGTTTGTTGTAGCAGCTTTCAATACATATTTGAACTTCTGATCTGATGTATATAAGTTAAGTTTATATACATAAACGTTTGCTTGATCTTTTCCCAAATCTTTAAGTATATGATCCACAGAACTTCATGCATATGTAGTTTTCCGAAACCACAAAGTATGTGATGTATTACTTACATCAACCAAGCCAGCAATTCATTTATGTGTCTTCAAAAATCTAGAGAATGATATATGCTAATACCAATCTTTTTATTTCTGGATGGCTGCGTCTATGTATCAGGTTGAAAGTTTGGAACAAAGGCAAGAAGATGAAGACAACTCAAAGGTAATGAATCTTAGTACTTACATAAGAGTCATATCACTGCACTTTCTTCGAGTTTTGATTATCATTGACGTTCTAGAAATTTTGAAACTTGTTGGCAAAAACTGAAAATGAGACCTTAAAGTTGAAGCTAAATGAAAATTGTTGTCGCTATAAGGTGGTAGGGGAGCCAAGATAATGCTGTTTGATGACAAGAGTGCGGGGGGTGTGAAGCTAACTTGATGGGGTGGCTGGTCTTTTTAATTAGTAAATAAAAATGATATTTTTTCCTATTATTTGTGCCTACTTATGCTCCTATTGACATTTAATGATGCAGCGGCGGACCATTTTCAAGTATAATTATGAAAATGAACCAATATCCTAAACACAATTATGAAAATATATCAGGCTCATGACTTCTCTTTTTTTATTGACGTTTAATGATGCAGATGGAGAATCTGAAACACTTGAAAATTCCATTCAAAGAGATATACTCAGCCACCAATGGTTTTGTTGATAGTCACATGATCGGATGGGGTGGATTTGGAGGTGTATACAGAGCAGAACTCTTCCATGTCGATGTAAGAAAGTATGTCGGAAAGAAAGAATCTCTTGTTGAACTCTATGGCTACCCTAGAAGAAAAGGTAAAGTTGCTCTTAAGCGGAGAGAGATTACGTCTGATCAAGGAAGGAAAGAATTCTGGAAAGAAATCGATGTGCTTTCTGGATTAAATCATCAAAATATAATATCTCTTGTTGGGTTTTGTTATGAATATGGTGAAATGATCATTATTTATGATTATGCTTCGAATGGAAGCTTTGAAAAGTACATCCGAAACTCTCAAAACCTTAAATGGGAACAACGTCTTCAAATTTGTATTGATGCGGCCCAAGGTCTCAATTATCTTCACAACCATCACATAATACATCGTGATGTGAAGAGCCCCAACATTCTGTTGGGAGACAGTTTGGAAGGCATGATTGGTGATGTTGGCTTGTCTTTAACCGTTAAGGATACAGATTCTCAGCTTTCAAACATTACTCCGGTAGGCACAGGTGGTTATGTGGATCCAAAATACTTAAAAAGAGGTATATTAAGTAAACAGTCTGATATGTACTCTTTCGGTGTGGTGTTACTGGAAGTGTTATGTGAGAGATTTGCAACAACTTCACGGAAAGTAAAGGACGACCGAGCTAGTCTAGTTGACATGGCTGAATGCCACTTATCAAACAACCAACCATCCCAGATTATTGGTGATTATTTAAGAAAAGATCTTAAGAATGACAAGTTCTTGGATTCAGTCAAAACTTTTGCTGCGATAACTCACGAATGCTTGCATAGTACTGAAACTCATCGCCTCACAATGGCTGACGTCCTGAAAGAGCTTAAGAAATCATTGGCTGTTCATGTAAGTCATTAATACTTTTATGACTGTTTGTAAGTCTCTCATGCTTGATGTTATGTTTTAATTTCTTCAAACGGCCTTCTACCAAAATAATGTCATTTAAGGTAATTAATGACATCATTGAACCATAAAAACTCTACACTTCCAACAAATTTAAAGGAAGAGTAGTACAAATTGAGAAGATGGCCCAAGAGTACCCAACCACTTGACACGTACACTAAAAAGTGTCTAAGCTAGGTGGTCACATAGTCCATAAAAATGGGTCATCAGAACTATGACCTTTCACCTACACTTTTTGAAGTGTCACTAGAATCTCAGATACATGTGAACAGGTGGAAAATTCCCAAACTTTTTACGAAATGTAAAAAAAATAGAAAACGACACTTTCTTTGTAGTGAGATTTGTTCGATAGGCTTGCACTTCTTCTTTATTCTTGATTTTTAAGATATTGTGTTTCTTGATAAATTCATAGCTACTAGGGGTGGAAACCATATTGCTTGAGGAGGTAAAGTCTGCCACAAACGACTTCAATTATAAATGTATTACTGGGACTGGAGCATCAGGCAGGGTATACAAAGGAGAACTCACACTTTTTAAGAAATCTATACAAGTAGCTGTGAAGCGGCTTAATAGGTCTCATTCTTATGAAGAAGGTGCATTCTTAAAAGAGGTTGTAAAGCTTTCTCGTTATGTCCATGAGAACATCATTACCCTTCGAGGCTTTTGTGAAGAAGGGAATGAAAAGATCATTATTATGGATTATGCAAGCAACGAAGGTCTAGATAAGCACCTACATAAGTCAACTCTTACATGGGGACTCCGGCTCGAAATATCTATTGGGGCTGCAAAAGGGCTAAATTACATTCACTCTTTAGAAGAAGACCAAAAAACAGTCCATGGTAACATAAAGAGCAGCAACATTTTACTAGATAATGACTGGAAAGCTAGTATTTCTGATTTTATCGTATCTAAAAGCCATGGAACATTGGGCTATGTCGATCCACAATACTCTTCAAGTGGTGCGACTAAAGAAGCAGATGTTTATTCTTTTGGCGTGGTTTTGTTCGAATTATTATCAGGGAGACTGGCAATTGATGAGGTTCAAAAGTATTATTCTCACCCCACACTTTGCCAGATTATAGATGCAGGAGATGGAGTCAAAGATAAGAAAGTTGTGAACCTTGCTTGGATGGCTGCACGCTGCTTTGAGAAGAAAAAACTGCATGCACTAATCTTTGATGATATTATGAAACAAACCGATGTAAGGACAGTAGATATAGTTTCAGAAGTTGCCTACAAATGTTTGCAGAAGGATCAAGAAAATCGCCCAACAATGGCTTTGATAATACACAAACTAGAGAAAGCGCTGAACATCCATGTAAGTATTAGAAAAGTAGAAAAAAAATCTTTGAATATACAAGGAGGACAATATAAGTGTGAATTTATGTAATAACGGAAGCTTCGTGTCTTGTTTATAGCCTAGAGTTGATACTTGCATGGCATAGTTATTCTTAAAATGATACTAGCTAACATAAATCTTGATTTAGAAAGTTAACTGACTGTAATGTAAATGTTATTCTTGGTACCACAGGACGAGTGGGAATGGGAAAGAAAGGTGCCTAAAGAATATGAGAAAATAATCAAGATGTCACAACATCCAGTGTTCCCGAACATCACAAAGAAGGATTTGTTTTCCCTTTTCTCTTCAGGAATCCTCCTTCAGAATGGAAGAGTGGTGATTAATTCTCTTTAATAATCTGTGTCATTTACATTGTTTAACGTTCTTGGTAAACGTAGATATATATTTTTCTCTTGCCTCTGCAATATATGAAATATATAGAGTTAGAGATATTTCCTAAAAAGATGGGATCGATACGTTAAATTAAATCAAAACCTAAAGTCTAAGATTGAATTATTGTACACTAATTCACCAGTTATCACTGAGCAAGGAAGGAAAAGTGAAAGAGATGATATCAGCAACTATGTTCTCTTACAAAAATCTTAGGTCACTTAAATGGAGATCCACAAATAAATCAAGGTCACCTCTCTCTCTCGCTATATATATGTGTCTATGGGTGCGTTTTTCATATGTAAAGCATCAGTTAAAAGATGGTTTAGTCATTGCATTGTTTTTCGTACATTTAAGTTATAAAAAGAATGTTTTGTCTTCTGTTTGGGCCATTATGCAACCCCAAATTTTAGTAATTTTATGTAGGATTTGAAAGTTCAGTTATAACATATATATGTACAACTTTAACATTTGTATTTAAAAAGATTCATTTTTGAAAGTCTGTTTCAAGGGTGGTTTTTGGGTTATAAAATAACAAAATCTGGATACAAAGACATTTTTTAATGATTCTAATGCACCTAAAAAGGTACATTGACTAAAACATGAGAAATGAAAAAAGTAGCATTGATATTTTATACAAGATAAAGCTCTTTAACTTGAAAAAATAATATGAAGAAATATGATCAGGTTCCGAAAGGTTGCAAAGATGACAGATACTTCAAATCTCAACATCCAAATCCAGATCAACTCTCAGTTTTCATCTTTGGGGATCATTTACGGAGTTTACCTGGTGTTCAAATTTTGTGATCCAAAAAGGGATTCAAGAACCATATTTGAAGCTAAAATATAGAACAGCACGTAGAACCTTAATTTCATATGTTGCGGAGCGAAGGGATGATGCACTACAAGAAAAAGTGCCTATAGTGACGACACGAATATGGTCACTAATAGTAGATATTTGGTCACTAAGCTGATTTAGTGACCATATCAAAGTGGTCACTCGTGGTCACTAAAGATAATAGTGATGACATTTGAATATGGTCACTAAATAGTGACCACTTAAAAGTGGTTATTAAATTTTGTGACGACCTATTTGGTCACTTATTATGGTCATTAAAGTGATAAGTGGTCACTATTTTGCCCAGATTAGTGACCAAAAATAGTGACCACTATTTTGACCAGATTAGTGACCAACATATGTAGTCACTAACCATGGTCTCGTAGACACAACCAATATTACTGGTCTCCAGCAAAAACCCGACTACCAACCAATAATACTGGATTTATAAATTAAAATTACCAAATAAATCAAAATTCTTCTAAAAGCAAGAAAATTGCCATTAAAATCATAACTATTCCATTAAATACAAACAATGACCAAGTTCCAACCTTTCGTGTCTAAGAGAATAAAAGAAAAAAGAAAAATTATGTAAGCAAACTGATACGCTTCAGTAGCAAACTCCCCATCCGAGACTTCCATTTCTATCAATTGACACGAATATACTCTACATAAAGTCTTCATGCTCCTGCCCATCATCATCCGATCCAACATTCTCTTCATTTTCTTGCCCCTGGCATGAAACAAAGAATGAAGCAGATTAAAGTCAAATTAAAAAATGCTATGGAAAATAGAACCTAATATAAGGCAAATTAAAAAAATAGAAGAACCTACCCATCACTGATATTCAAAAACCAATACCACAAACTATGGAAAATAGAAGAACCTAATATAAGGCAAATTAAAAAATGCTACAAGGCTGATAAGCTAGTCCTATAGGTGCAATAAGCTAAAAAACTGAGACTAACCTACAGAAAAGCTAATGCAATTAATCTCTCAAGCTTACACAATGTAACCAGTTAAATTCAAATGCAAGACAAAAACTAACAAGCTAAGCTGAAACAGCCTAAGTGGGCATTGGGCAATAAGCAAGACTTAATAACGGTTAGTGCTACCTGACTTCTGACTTCTGAATCAAATTGTTTTCTGCAAGTTGCCAAGCTACGTAATCTAACTTGTGCCTGAGATTTGAGAGAGTATCATTAAGTAAGATACCTTCAAAGTCGTTATGGATTACACATCAATCCGATCACCTAAAAACTGAAATAAAATTTTGTTTTGACCCTTTACCCAACCCGCCGACCCTCGTGTTTGACTCATATCAGTAAATTAAATGGCTATGAGTAAAAGTGGTGGGATTAAAAGCACAGGCTTGACCTCTCCAATAACTGCAGCCAGAGTAGCATCCTGGTAGATATGACTGCCTTTGGAATGGCAAGATTGACACAATCCATAATCGGCACCTTCACTTCCTGATCACTGCTTAACCACGCACAAGTAGCATCCTGGTAGATATGACTGCCTGTGAGAAATTATAACAAAAAGAAAACAAATTTTTTATTAACTGATTTATTTATTTATTTATTATTTTTTTAAAGATGTTAATCGAAAAGATGGTATCATATAACTCACCTAGTAGATATCACTGCCAAAAGAATACACACCACGCATCCCAAGTACTTCCTTGTCTGTAAAAAAGTTTCAAAAAGTATGATCGATTTTAAAGGATGTGACACATATATAGTTTTGTAATGAGTAAACCTTAGTACCTTACTGATAAATATTTGACTTCTAAGGATCTTGTCTTCATCAACCAACTAGTAAAAAGAAACTTTACCTTACTGATAAATATTTGACTTCTAAGGATCTTGCCATCCACAATATATTTAAATACAGTCATGAACTTTTATGCTTGCCTAGAAAGCTAGAACTCACCATTCTGTGAAGCATTGCTGGCATTTAAATTGATCCTCTGGTGATTCTTCCACCTGTGACATACGTAATACTTATGCATATGAAACAATTATAAAACTTGTACCCAATTACAGAAGAAGGAAAAAAGAAAAACCGTATCTGGAGCCATGTCGGAAAGGCTAGAACGTCTTTTTCTTCTAGTGGAACTACATTGCCTTATAAAGATTTTTGGGCATGGCTGGCAACCTGAGTAGGAGTCCTGGATAAGACATAATTGCGTGCATAGGCTGCATATTGTATGTGCCTAACTTCTGGAGACCGAGTAGGAACACTCGAGTCCTCCTCTGTCCAGGGAGTACCTGCAAAATTCCATTATTTAGTGTACTATCAAAATCTTGTGTCAAATTTTATTGAGCCAAAATTCCAGTTTATAAAGAATAAATACACAAAACTCTTTTTAAAAGCCTGACTCTTGTCTAGTAAACCTATTCGTACTGGTAAAAGTCAAGTTTATTGGCTTTATCCACATAATAAGAGTTCATGGTGTCATGCTTATATTGCTCTCACATATTAAGCATAAAATGCATTTACATATGATGAATGGTGCATCTAATCACTACTTGGTGTTTAAATTTTCAAACATAAGAGACAATAGATTCTTAGGATACTATAAAGTACAAGATTTTCTGCACAATGATACAAATCCAACAAAATAAGAGACCAACTGAGTGATCACATATCAAAATAATGAAGAAAGACAATTGCAGACATCAAAATAATGAAGAGTGTGCTAATCCATGTTCAATATTGCTTATAAAGGTACGTCTATGAAACTGATAAATGGTAAATAAGACAAGCTTATCAGAAAATTAGATAAGATTACATGCACTAAAATGTAAAAACTGATATGCTTTAATACCTAATTCTGTCAACAAAATAAAAACCAATTCTGCTCAAACACCAGGCTTGTACAATCTTAACCTTATAAGAAGTCAAATTGTTTGAGATGCATAAAATGTCTCTTTCAGTTAGAATACATGTATATGGACACCAATACTAAAAAGAAGCATACAAAAACTTTATTGACTAGCTTCAAAATTCAAATTCTATAAGACTAATAACTCTAAACGTATCAATATCCAATATGCTTACATAACCAAAGTCTATAAGCAACATACAAAAAATGAAGTCACAATATAAACGACCAATATCACATTAAATCAGTATCCATTTCACAAATGACAAAAACTATATATCCTGAAGTGTTTATTTATGAGCACACGCAGAGAAGACAAGGAGTTTTGTTTAACAAATGAGTCACACATTGACACAAACTACACACCAACTGAATTTATTCATCAATTAAACTAGAAACTGATCCAATAATCTATGAGGAGGTTCTAAAACTTTTTCAAGCCTACGTTTAGATTCAACCTCTAGCCATTAAACACTACTAACTAGTAGTATATACAAATTCGACTAGTTATGTAACGCAAACTATTGCCACACTTTCGATACTAACGCAACATCACATCTAATAGCATTACTTAACTAACGCGACAATAAGCTCTCTAACAACTCAAATATTATAAGTCGTCAAATACTCTTAAACATTACATAACCTAAAATTCAAGTCACGTCAAATAACTAACTAGCTAAAAAAATATATTACATAACACAATCTCGATACCTGATTCGCCTTAAGCACCAACTAAACGCCGTTCATCAACACCTCCAGCTTTCAATTCATAACCTCAACTACAACAAAATTTTACAACGATTAATCATAAGGTAACTGATGCATATAAATACAACTACATAAACCCATATGACCGAGAATATCAACATTTTCACATCACAACAAAGAACCATCAAGTGTATGACATGACAGACGATTTAAGAACAAAACAAAAACAACTAATCATGTTAATAGGTACGTATAGAAGACTCTGCAGTCTGTACTATGATTATATGTAAAGTGGCACTTTTGAGTCATTTATTGGTAAACGGGTCAATTTGGGTTATACCATGTCTCTAATGGGTAGATTTGGGTTAGATAAGAACCTGGTTTCAAAAGCAATACAATCAAAGAATAAAAAAGTCTGATTGATATAATCATATATCATAACTAACAAGATATTGACAAAAAGAAATAAAGCATGTAAACTAAATACATACATCAGGACTGTCAGTGTGCGTTGCTACTATTTTGCTGTTCTGAGGAAGCTCTCTGATGCGATTTACCTTAAAGTAAATGTCGAATAAAAATTTCTTTGCATATGCAAAAAGGTAGATGCATATAGGTCTTTACCTCTCCAGGATGGATAATGGTTTTAAACTTTTTTGCGAAGGGAGACCATGCTTCTTCATTGAACTACAAAACCAGCACTCGTTAGTCAAATAATACAGAAAATTACTAAGGAATCAACAATTACTAACTTTTATCATAAAACTATAAGTATCATTAACTTTTATCCAATTACCGTGTTTAGTTGCCGAGCATTATGATGTAAACTTTAAGCTCTTTCTAGATAATGGAGATGGTTCAAACAAGTTTCACTATTTCAGTATTCATCTAGTTCAAACAACTTATCTACAGCTCTACACTACAAATTCCTCTGAATTACACAACGATTCTTTACCACGTAACAATTCATTGTGCACTTTCATATAAGAGAAAAACCAAGACCGATATTGTTGATCTAAACATCCTCTTGATATCAGTTTTCAACATATATACAAAAGCAGTAACTAGGTCTAGGCAACCGATTACTCGGTGAGTAAATGTTGAACAGGTAGGGTGTCAAGGGAATTTGGAGCTACTCAGGCAAATTATTCGGAATGGTCAACAATAGGTAAAAAATAGGCTACTCAGGCTACTTCGGCCAAATTACTCGGATTTTAAGTATTTTAGATATTAGGTTTATGTTTGAACTTTAAAGTACTTCAATTATTATGTTTATGTTTAACAGTTGTCCTCTATCGTCACTAAAATACTTTATATTTACTAACACCTCAACGTCAAACCATTTATTTTCTTCTCACTCACTCATCACCTTTATACTCGTAATGGTCACATCATTTCTCACCATAAACCTACATCTCGGTACCTCACTAACGCACTTACAGTCACACAAAACTCTCATCTCCAGTAGCGAACACCCTCACCTTAACCCACATAACCACCTCTCATTCTTACCTTTACTCATGTAATAGCCTACCTCCCTACAACTCCTTTTCATCCCTCCCATCACACAAAGACTAGAATAGACTATTGCCATCTTCATCACAAGGAAGTACTCATTCAATCAATTCTAATTCCAGATTATATAACAATACATTATCTAATAAACAAATCATAATATGATAAAGTAATCCGCAAAAATCATAACAATATGTAAATGAATAGTTGTATTATACCTAAATTGATTAAACATGAGTGAATTGCGCGAGCCGTATGATGAACGGTGAGTATTTCGGTTATCGGCGACGGTTGCGGTGATCAGCTATGGTTACAGTGATCGGCGACGGTGACGGTGATCGGAGAGGTAATAGTGATCGAAGACGGTCATGGTGACCGACGATGGTTCCGGTGATCGGAGATGGAGCGATTAGGTTGTGAGGGTTTGGATCGCTTTGTTTTTGTTTTTGTTTTGATCGGAGATGGAGCAATTATAATTTCACAGTTAGATCCAGCTTTTCCCATCTTTACTCTTTAGTACTAGTTTTTGTTTTTATGTTAGATATGTCTACCAGTATGACTTTAACAGCATTTTTTTACTAGTAGCAACTATTTTATCTGACAACTTTTATTATGATTTTATATATTTTTTTATACTCTAATATATAAGTAGTTAAAATATGTTAAAATTTAAACTATAATTTTCTAATGCATGTATCAGTATGCGAATAAAAATTAATAGTGTGCAAATCAGTAATATCGTCAATTACACGATTGTCATATATAGATGAAACTGGGATAACATTTTTCGCTGTTAACTTTTTAAAAATTTATTTACCAGTAATATCGTCACCTTTTTATATGGAAAAATATCTCACATATATAGTGGCAAAATTAGTGACCACTTTTGAGCTTGGTGACTAAGTGTTTACGGATAACCAAATATTAGTGTCCATATATTATATGGTCACTATTTTGCCAAAATAGTGACCAAAAGAAAAGTCGGCACTAAATTTTGGTCACTATAGGCACTTTTTCTTGTAGTGAAGCTAGGCTTTTATTTGGTATCTAATTATCAGAATTCATTGCTAAAATGAATTATGAAACCATCAGAAGGTTTAATTACTAGTTAGCGTGAACATACCAAATATGAATTGATCAAGACTAGCATTTGGCAAGAACTCGTATATGAGAACTCGCTCGCTTCCTTGTGTACTAAAACCAAGTAGCCTAACCAAATTACGGTGTTGAAGTGTGGACGTATGGTCCGGACTGAATCCTACATGGGCCAGGCCCGGCAGACAACGGCCCACTCTATGCCTAAACCCTAATCCATGCCTTATAAATATAGGGCTGGGGTTCCATTCACAACAGAACACAACAGGTTATCCTAAACCTAATTCTCACATATGCTCCGCGCATCTATACTAACTTGACCGTCGGAGGTGGATCCCAGGGCTACGGCCTCGGGTCCACTCCTAACGGGTTCTCTTTGTTGACAGGTCTACTTAGGGCTTGAGAAGACGACTAACGGCCCAAGGAGAGTCGTTGAATCAGTCCGCGCCAGATTATGCATCAACAAGTTGGCGCCATCCGTGGGACCACGACAAGTTTCGTGCTCTCACATCACCGGAAAACAACATTGTTTGTCGATTCGTACCTCATTGGCGTTTTAACCTCGAACAAGGAACAAGGTTTACTGGTATCGTGCTTAAAAATAAAAAACAAGCAGATCGCATGTTGAGGTATTCGTATACATTATTCTTCTTTGCATGTTACTACGTAGTGTATATTGAATAAAAGGAAATAAATCCTTTACTACCAATGCACGATCGTCGAGAAGGTATAATATATATGTTAATATGATTACCCTCTGTCTCACGAATATGATAAATGGGATGTGTCCCACGAATATGAATATGGCGGCTGAAATAATTCTTTGTGAATGATCAATGGGGTAACAATATTTTTATAAAACTTAAAAAGATATCTCAATATTTTGTGCATATCTTTTAAATCGATAAGATTTGATATCTTTTAAATATTAAGAAGATTTTACATAAATCTTTTACCTTGATAAACACGATTTTATCTATCGCTATGAGCGCATTATGTCCGCACGATCGGACCTACTTTATCTTTTAGACGTGAATTAATTCGCGCACATCTTTTAGACGCGAATAGCGCAGTCACGATAAATCTACCCGCGTCAGGCCATGCGTTCGGAAATCTTCGCAGATTGGCGCCATGAGCGCACTGTCACGTACAGGCACCACGATGCTAGTCAATCGCCATGAGCGCATTGTCACTGTCACGTACAGGCACTGGACGAAAGCCGTGGTCAACTGCGATCATCCACAAACGTTAGAATATATGCGGTCACGATACATCCATCTGCGTCTGTGCGTGCGAAACTATTAGTCGCGGTCATGGCACATCCATCCGTGCCATTGTTTTTATAAAAATAAAAAAAATCACCTTAATCGCCATGCGCGCACTGTTTTTATTATTAGCTACGTGCTACCTTTTTTATGTAGTTTATAAAACCTCACGATAGGTGTAATTCGCACTACTACTTCTTTTATATATTAATTATATATGCTATGTGCTATACTTTTGCTACGCGCTAATCTTTTATTTCATTAAGTTTTATATGTTGCGATTCGCGGCATATATTTTTAATATTTGCATTAAGTGTTTTTCAGGATTTGAATAAATAAGTTTAATGCTCCTACACGAGTAGCACCATCAAACTTGGGGGGCTACCAGGGTATATAATACCACTATTTCCGTACAAGTCACGCAGGCATATTTGGAAGCAGATCGTACATAAGAGGTATTGCAAGCCCGGTACAAAGACGGATTTAAGTATTCGCACCATCTTGCCGCAGGGGAGACGTCCTCTGTCGGTTGTAAAGACGAATGTAATGTTCGCACACAGCGCGCACAGCGCGCACCTTTGTTGCGCACTGCGCACATCCTTGTTGCGCACAGCGCGCACTTCTGCCACAGAAGCACGTCTTCTGTTGCGCCATGTTGCATCGCTACTGGTACAAAAGGTATGCCCTTACCCAGGATACAGCATGCGGAATCCACCTTCACCATTGTGAGACAATCACAATCGCAATCCCAGTGCGCACTGTCGCATTTGGGCTGCGCAGTATGGTCCGTCACATGTGCACACATGGGCTATGATGTCATGGTTGATTGGGCCTACGCGGCCATGAACAGAACTTAAGTCTAGCATAACATAGCCACGACGCTATGTCATACTAAACTTGGGGGGCTTGTGGACGTATGGTCCGGACTGGATCCTACATGGGCCAGGCCCGGCAGACAACGGCCCACTCTATGCCTAAACCCTAATCCATGCCTTATAAATATAGGGCTCTATGCCTAAACCCTAATCCATGCCTTATAAATATAGGGCTGGGGTTCCATTCACAACAGAACACAACAGGTTATCCTAAACCTAATTCTCACATATGCTCCGCGCATCTATACTAACTTGACCGTCGGAGGTGGATCCCAGGGCTACGGCCTCGGGTCCACTCCTAACGGGTTCTCTTTGTTGACAGGTCTACTTAGGGCTTGAGAAGACGACTAACGGCCCAAGGAAAGTCGTTGAATCAGTCCGCGCCAGATTATGCATCAACATGAAGCTTCGCAAGTAGCAAAACCTCATTCTTGAATTCTACATCACCTTGTCCAGAATCCTTTGCTAACCTCTTTACTGCTACTTGGTATCCATCTTCAAGCACTCCCTGTATGTAAATAATGTGATGGCATAGATGAACTCTTATTAGTAAAATAACTTCTCATGCTGAGGCATGATAACTACTAGTAAGATTTTTCTTTTAGATTATACCTTGTAAACTGCTCCAAAACCACCTCGTCCCAGCTTATTATGTTCAGAAAAGTCATTTGTTGCAACTTGCATTGTACTAAATTCATAATGCAAAGATTCAGCAGTCCCAATTTCCATAGATTCGGCTAGTAGTGTGAAAGAAAAAGAGTTGATTAGAAGATCGCCTTGCAACCAACGAGTGTGTTGTCTTACGTAGTAGTCATTTACACACTATCCATATATCAAATTCATGACCTATAGGAGTTGTTGCACCAGCCTTTTTAATGTAGTACACAGTTGCTATTTTAAAATCTGACAAATTCCATGAAAATGCACTATAAAGATGAAACTAATATATATTAGTGGCACAAGCTGCCCTGGGAAACTCACCGTATGTTGTGTAATCATCATTTTTGGCAATTTTCTCTTTTTTTAGGTGCAAAAGATATAGATATAGTCCCTATAGAACGTGTGAACACCTTTTTTATATATGAAATCCGACATATCAACCACTTAGTTAAGTAACCTCTTATTTACTAGTCTAGACAAAACAGACACCGACACACCAAAAGCCTATCACTTAAGAATTATAAGCCATTGATCCTTAAGTTTGTCATAAGTTTGAACAATAAGCTATATATGGACTTGAAACTTACTATTAGGGGGCATCGGGATTTGCTTCTTTTTCTTCTTCAATCTCATAAAGATACAAAGTGAAGCAATTATTATGATACCAATGAATGTCGAAGTAACGATTACAATTGTCACAATTTTCACTGTGTTTCTCTTTTTCCCTGAAAATGTAACAAGTGTTGTTAAACAATGAAAGTAAGACATAATCAAATAGCATAACCAAATTCAAGCTTAAAATATATCTAGCATAACCAAATTCAGTCTCCTTAAAAACGTAAGACATAATCAAATAGCTCATCTTAACCAAATATATTTTGAATAGCTCATCCGCATCAAATAATTAAGTATCCACATTTATATTTTGTATTATTCCAAATATGTGTCCTCTTCATATTTCAACATAAATACCCTTTAATCAAGTCAACCACGGACTATACTTTATGCCTTAATCAGTTAATTACTTTTGATTATTATCCTAAAATAAATATAAAAAAGTTTATGAAAGACTATAAATTAGTATACAAAACTTTATTTGTTTCAACCTTTTTTTCCCAGACTGTGTTTAAGCGGTAAACGGGATGGAGTTTCAAATTTTGGCTGAACCGCTTGTAGTTGAACCCGGTATGAATGGGTGAACCAGTTGGCTGGTTGGTCCGACAACCGGTCTAATTTTCAAGGTGTTACTCTTTTCCGGAGCGGTGAATTATTTTTTCAAACACCCATGCACGTGATCAATATTTAACATCTAATTTAAGATTTAACTGGTATGCATAAGTACATCAAATTATATTATTGTATGTATAATCGAATCTTAAATCACTTTTTGCTATTCATTAGAAATTTATACAAAAATAAGAACTTGTAATGGTGTTTCAAAAAAAATGGAATAAGCATGGCCAGAAATAAGGGTGAGTTTGTAAGTTTATGTGTAATTTTAGTTTTCAACCCTTAACTATTTTCTAATGACAAAAGTTCATAGGTATTATCTTAATTCATCTTCGTAAACGAAGTAAAATATTCACTTTTCAAAAAGTTAAATATTAAAAAGATTTTTAAAATACAATCAAAACGAACAAAATATTAAAACACCTATGGTGATATGTACATCACTAAAATTGGTGTGTACACAACTAAGTATAAAGTATATAGTTGTACTATATGCATTATCAACACAATTTAGTGGTGTGCACACTAATTTTAGTGGTATACATATCACCTCCCTTTATACAACTTGTAAAATAAAAGTAACATAAAATAGGTCGGGTAATTTGACAAGTTTTTTCAAAATTTTCAATTTATACCTGTTAACTATTTTCATGTTAGACAAAAGATAAATATAGCTCTCATATTTGCTATAATCCAATGAACCAATATTAGCCATTCTTTTTTCATCAAAATAAATAAATAAATAACTATTTTCCATTTTCTTTAAACAAACACATCTTTCAAACGGTAAATTTTCAAGCCACGAAAAATACAACATCGCGACGAATATAAAATTGTCTTTCTAAAGATATGCACTTCTATATATTTTCGACGATTTTTTTTTCCAAAATTTCCGATGAGATAAATCACATGTGATTCATTTTAAAAGTCACATGTGATTTTTCTGAATCACATGTGATTTTTTTAGCTGGGCGAAAATTTTGAAAAAAAAAAATTAGTCGAAAGTATATAGAAGTGCATATCTATAGAAAAATAATTTAATTCTCGTCGTGATTTTATGATTTTTTCGCGTAATAATTAACGGTTTGCGAAATATTTAATTTAAAAAAAATAGCGAATTTTTATTTTATTATTATTATTATTATTATTATTATCATTTATTTATTTATTTATTATTATTATTATTATTATTATTATTATTATTATTATTATTATTATTATTATTATTTGATAAAAATAAATAAATAGACATAATTGGTTTATTTGATCTATTACAATATGAAATCTATATTGATATATCAACTCGACATGCTTATAAAATAATGTCAACATCGGCAATGTATCATCCTATAAATGTCGTTACAGCATGCTGAACCTTTTATACATTTAAGAAAAAGCATAAAACAAAATATTGTATAAATGCTATGGTGGCGTTTAGTTGGAAAACATTTTCTTTCATTTCCTATTTCTTGTTTTATAGGAAAAGGGAGGGGAGTTTGATTTCCACAAAACAATAGAAAATTTAGAAAACGCGTTTAGTCTGAAAAACATGTGTTTGTGTTTTCCATTTTCCAAAACTAGAAAACATGTTTAAGTATTATTATTTTATATCTCAATTCACTATTCACCTTAGTAATATTATAAAAACATCATCAAAACACAAAAACAAATATTACAAACTAACAAACTAAATTTTAAAATAACTAAAAAAATCCAATACGAGAAAACAAAAAAATTAAAAAATTAAAATATAATATCAAATAACGTTTTCGTCCGATATTTTACGTTTTTGTCCGTTTTTTTACGTTTTCGTTTGTTTGTTTACGTTTTCGTCTAACTTTTTATGTTTTCGTCAGATTTTTTACGTTTTCACCCGTTTTTTTACATTTTTGTCAGCTTTTTTACGTATTCGTCCGTTTTTTTACGTTTTCGTCCGTTTTTTTACATTTTCGGTTGTATTTTACGTTTTTGTCCGTATTTTAACTTCTTCGTCAGGTTTTTTATGTTTTCGTCCGATTTTTTTACGTTCTCGTCCGTTTTTTTACGTTTTCGTCACATTTTTTACGTTTTCGTCTGTTTTTGTACGTTCTCGTCCGATTTTTTATGTTTTCATCCGTTTCTTTACGTTTTCGTCCGTTTCTTTACGTTTTCGTCAGTTTTTTTACGCTTTCGTCCTATTTTTTACGTTTTCGTCCATTTTTTACGTTTTCGTTAGATTCTTTACGTTTTCGTCCAGTTTTTTATGTTTTCATCCGTTTTTATACGTTTTCGTCCATTTTCTTACCTTTTTGTCCGTTTTTTTACTTTTTTGTTTGATTTTGGATGTTTCCATCTGTTTTTATATAACGTAAAAAGTCTTGTGAAAAAGTAAAAAATCTGACGAAAACGTAAAAAAAGGTAAAAAACTGGACAAAAACGTAAAAAATCTAACAAAAACGTAAAAGACATGACGAAAACGTAAAAAAATGGACGAAAACGTAAAAAAATGGACGAAAACGTAAAAAATTTGACGAAAACGTAAAAAAAAGGACAAAAACGTAAAAAATCGGACGAAAACTTAAAGAATCTAACGAAAACGTAAAAAAACAGATGAAAACGAAAAATATCGGACGAAAACTTAAAAAACCTGACGAAAACGTAAAAAAACAGACGAAAACGTAAAAAATCTGATGAAAACGTAAAAAAACGGACGAAAACGTAAAAAGTCAGACGAAAACGTAAAGAATCGGACGAAAACGTAAACAACCTGACGAAAACGTAAAAAATCTGGCGAAAACGTAAAAAGACGGACGAAAACGTAAAAAATCTGACGAAAATGTAAAAAAACAGACGAAAATGTAAAAAGTCAGACGAAAACGTAAAGAATCGGACGAAAACGTAAAAAATCTGACGAAAACGTAAAAAGTCTGACGAAAACATAAAAAAAACGGACGAAAACGTAAAAAATCTGACGAAAACGTAAAAAAACAGACGAAGACGTAAAAAATCATACGAAAACGTAAAGAATCGGACGAAAACGTAAAAAATCTGACGAAAACGTAAAAAATCTGACGAAAACGTAAAAAAATGGACGAAAACGTAAAAAATCTGACGAAAACGTTAAAAAACAGATGAAAACGTAAAAAATCTGACGAAAACGTAAAAAACCGGACGAAAACGTAAAAAAAACCTGACGAAAACGTTAAAAAACGGGCGAAGACGTAAAAAACGGACGAAAACGTAAAAAATCGGACGAAAACGAAAAAAAACGCACGAAAACGAAAAAAATCAGACGAAAACGTAAAAAACCTGACGAAAATGTAAAAAAACGGACGAAGACTTAAAAAACGGACGAAAACGTAAAAAATCGGACGAAAACGTAAAAAATCTGACAAAAACGTAAAAAAATAGACGAAAACGTAAAAAATCAATCGAAAACGTAAAACAACTGACGAAAACGGATTTGGGGTATTTAATGGAAAATAGGGGAAAACAAAAAAATAAGTGTTTTGTAGTTTTGTGTATTAAAGTTAGAAATAGGAATTTTGTGTTTTTTAGAGAATTTTATTGGAAAATATTAACTTGAACGCGATCTCTGTTTTCCTTGTTTTCCACAAAACATTTTGTGAAAAACAAGGGTGTTTTCCTTCAACTAAACGCACCCTATATATTATTTGTTTTACGACTTCCACAACATAATAAACCGATTTATAAATGGATGCAGCAACGCACGGCTAACCACCAACCTCGTTGGGAAAAAAATGCATCTGACAATAAAATTAAAAAAAAAAAAAAAAAAAAAAAAAAAAAAAAAAAACACTAAAGGTCTTTTAGATACATATTATTTACATACTAACACATAGATGACTTTATTAATACTAGTTGGATACCCGCGCATAGCGGCGACGAAAAAAATATAGTTATAATAGAAATATAATGAATGAATTGCTAATCCAACTCTCCCACAATTCTGTACCCGCTTAGTGAATTCGTTAACAATGGGTTTCTTCTTCTTTCACCAAACCCGACCTCCCGAATCACAATATCAACATAAAACTATGATCCTACAAGTGGCATCAGAGCCAAGGTTTATTATTTTGTTGATTTTTGTGGTTTTATCTTGTCAAAAAATCGGATTTGTTGGTTTGTACACTGTTTTTGAGGCTGTTCATCTTTATTTTTAAGATGTACAAAATATTTTAACAAGTATTGGAAACAGTTTCATAACAGTTGTGGTCCGTTTGTTTTTTAGCTTTATATTCTATTTACAATATACGACTACTTGAGGTATTTCAGTCCTAAGTTTACACCTTTTTATGCAACATCATTTGTTGTGACTGATATACCAAACCCGTGACTATTTGTGGCTCTAAACTGGTCGAAGAAGCTGGTCAGAATATAATGGTCGGAAAAGTCATCGAAACTGGAAAAAAAAAAAGGGAATCGCAGAAAAAAAAAAAAATCGAAACTTCTTGTATAAGAAGTTCTCGAGAGGTACTTGTTATCGAGAACATACTAGTTGTCGAGAACTCAAAACCCTATGTTTTCGAGATCACGTTCTCGATAACCTGGTTCTCGAAATCTAATTCTCGATAACATAAACCGTGTTCACGATAACCGTAACTGAGGATCTCGATAAGTTAAAAGTTCTCGATAAGTGTCATAGTTTTCGAAAAAAAAAGGGGAATATTAAGATGAAGCAGAAATGAGGACGACTGACCAAAATAAAAACTAATACTCCGTATCATTTACTCGAATGGACTTTAGTTCATACATCACTAGTCCAATGCAAACCTCTGCAACATATTCTGGACACCCACTTCGATCCATATACATGACTATCCTAATCCCATCGAAAACAACAGCAACTATTCTGTATCCCAACTTTAAGACTCGGACTAAACAAGAAACTACTTATAAGATCTCAATTCTTATGTTCACTTATCACCAATCTTTTTAGATCTCATTTGTGTGAACATTTACATCATCGATCCATGTGAAGCGTAGCTTCTTATTAATTGTACGAAACTTTTAAAAGGTTGTATAACAATTCTGTTACACTCCTTCTTATGTTCGACTAATTACAAATACAACACAAAAGCTATCCCTACCTTAGACCTCTTACATGAGATCTTGAAGCCACGTCATGTGCTCGTACAGTTTTATCAAAACTTGGAAGATGACTGGTGTTCGTGTGAGGTGTTGGTGGTCATGATTGTTGTTATTGTGATATGATTAGATCTGTGTTGAGATTAGATTGAATGATAGCAGGTAGGTATGAGATTGAGATGAGGATTTGATTTGGTGAGAGGATTTTTGGTAACTGTCATGAAGATGGGGGCGGATGTAAGAAGTATTTTAGGGTTATCAAATTTCACTACATTAGGGTAATAGGCTCTTTAAACCGTATATTTGGGGTGTTGTGGTGATGGATCAGGCTATGTGTTGTGGGTTGTAACCTTTGGGCCATTCGATTATCATCAGATTTTTTTTTGGGCTCGTGGAATTGTCTTACGGGTTGTAAAGTTATATCAAATAAATGGGCTGAAATTTGTTTAATCAAATGTATTTTTTAATACTTTGTATTAATTTTTTTTGGTATAATTGTGTGGTGAAAAAGAGTGGTATTTTTGGTTGTTGTAAATTTTCACGGGGATACATTTTGACAAGATCGGGAACCATTACCAAAATTCGTTTAACCGTCAAAAGGGCTAGATTTGGGCATTTAACCGCAAGATGTGACTACGACGCTAATTCTTTATTATTTATTTGAGATTGAAGTGGAATTTCACGGGCGCGTGTACTTAGTATCTTGAAGATATCGGGGTTGGTTGGATGCATGATTCTTCGAGATCCTTGTTCGAGCTTTTATCCGTACAAATGACAAAGACTTGAGTTGTCTGGTTATACCTGATGTAAGGAGTTACGTTGTTGTGCTCACCGTGTATAACCATCACTTTAAGGAGTTACATTGTAGTGCTCAGTGTCACACAAAGTTGTGGATACTCAAGAGGTGATGTACGTCTTATACTTGATGGTGGTAGAGTATAGAGTACTTAGGGATTCGATGGTGGACGAACTCTCTACGCCGCTCTTAGTCATACACTAGTGCAAGTTTAAGTCACAAGTTTGGGTTATTTTACTTCGTTCTCAAGTTCATAATATTGGGTTTTCTCCATCAGTAGTCACTACAAAAAGCCGTCAGAATGATAATGGGGTCGGTAAAGAGTTAGATGAGAAGAGTATCAAAGAGTAGAGTTGCTTATCAGCAGTTGATTCTCACTGGCTATTTTTTAATACTTCACACATAATCGGTTAGTTAGACATATGGGGTTACGCTGCCTCCGTTTTCCATCGTAAACATAGTGTGTATGCTTCCGATTCCGCGAAGACATCGTGGGGGAAGATAGAGTGGGTGTTCTTTGCTTTCTTACCCTTTTCTTGCCTTCTTTGCGAAAACACTCATTTTCCACGAGGTTCTGCAATTAGGGGGAAGAAATGTGCACATCAGGGACGCATAATAGACTCACGTGATCGAGCTTACAATTTTATTAATACCGGAGAGACGTCCGCAGAGATGATCAGTGGTTAAATTTTGTGACTTTGGTGTAATCGTTTCAACTCTCGCGGTTTGTGAAGTGTGAAGTAGCCTACTTAAGTGAGAAGATCTTGCTGATTTCTTGCATGTTACCCCCGAACGGAGCTTCCGCATTGAGCATAACCGTGATTAAGTAACTAGTCAGATTTGCTTGGTGTGGTTTACGGTGTCATCTACAAATTCCGCTGCGTACTCAAAACTTCAATAGTTAGAAGACATGTGGACTACATCAAAGTTTCGAATCTGCTGAAGACGGTTGTCAGTTTGGGGGGAAGCTGATTCAGAAACTTCGCCAAAAAGAAGTGTACGAAGAAGCTGCTAAAGACATGCAGCATGAATTGGGGGGAAGTTAATCCATTTCATGCATATTACATCATTTGCCTACAAGTAAAGATAAAGTTCTCAAGCCGGGGTACAAGATAAGGACAAAGAGCGTTAACTGTCGTCATCCTCAGCAAGTTGAAGAGCTTATGAAGACCTTTCTTTATTTGTATTTGTACTTGTAGGAAATGTTGTAAGTAATCCCTTATGTCGCCCCATTGGGGGAAGATTGTTGGGATCAAAGTTTTTGATCCTAACACGTAAATGGAACGACATTTACGGGATTACATTTACTATCTTGTTAAGCCAAAACACATGGACTAGTTATGTAATATTGCCATAGTATAGCATGTGTTAGGCTTTATATACCCCTCCATACTTCCATGGAGGGGTGAGACTTGTGTGTGTTTTTCACTTTTCATCTTTATCAATAAAATCACTAGTTTTCCCTTCTCTCTCTACTCTCTCTCTCTAACAATGGGTTTCTTCTTCTTTCACCAAACCCGACCTCCCGAATCACAATATCAACATAAAACTATGATCCTACAAGTGGTATCAGAGCCAAAACACATTTACTTGATAATAAAGTTTTAAACACAAGTATATTGATAAGATAGTAAAGTTTCTCAGGTAATTTTCATTTCTCTTATCAATATACTTGGCTGTTGTTTTTGATACTGAGGAAGAAGAAGAACTTGAAGACGAGAGTCGGTCAAAAATGAGCAATGTTCAATATTGGACACCATATGACTATTCAAAAGCTCCTCCACTTTCAAAATCTTTTGTCACTCAAAAGGAATTACCTGAGAAATCATGGTTTATTGAAGAGTCATATGTTTCATCTCACAATGCAGCTCCTGTCCCACCTGTAGCACAAATTAATGGTCCTTTACCATCATCCGGTGTACTAACACGGTTACCAAGATGTCGTGTCTTAAATTATTTCAAAACCTTTATGGAAGACATTGATATTTTGGAAGAAACAATTGAACGCAATTCTGAAATAAAAATTGAAACTTTTCAATCCGCTTACGAGCGAGAAAAGAGAGATATTTTTCAAAAACAAATAAAACCAATTGTTCAACACCTTCGTCTATGTGCTACACGTTGGGATCAGGAACTTCAAAAGGAGGTCAAAAATATGATAAACGTTTTTGATACTGCTGAAAATGAGATTTTGGTTCAAAAGCTACAAACAAAAGTTTTCAAAAATGATGCTGATCGACTCTTGGAACAAGTTCTCTGTGCTGATATTATGTCTGTTATCATGAATGATCTCTATAAATCTGGTACTTCTATGCTTGTGGACGATCTCTGTGTTGACAATAATTCGTTGAATGTGGAATTAGAGACACTTAAAAATGAGAATGACAATCTGAGGAAAAAGCATGATGATGTGACAAAACGGTTTTCAAAAGAAATTTTTCAACTCAAACAAAAGCTTGATTGGTGTCAAGCTCAGAGTCTTAGTAAGGAACTAAAACTTCAAAGTCAAAGTATTTCTAACTCTTGTCAGCTTTGTAAAAACATTGAGTCTCTCAAAAGTTTGTGTCTCAAATATGAGAAAGAAATTGCGGATTTAAAAATTGAAAACGTCGAATGGCAACAAAACCGCGATGACATCAAACATTGCAATGGTTTACTCGAGTCTGAAATTCAGGATAAAAATCACATCATCATCGATTTAAAAGAGAAAGTTAGGCTACTTCAAAAAGGAAAGATGGTTGACACCACGGTGATAGCACCAGGAATGTATAAATTAGACAAAACGGAAAAAGGAAAGGTTGTTCATAATACTAATGTTGATACCTCCACTTCTACAGGACTAGTCTCCACTACTAGCGTTAGCAAACCCAAGCGGAAAAGTAAAAAGAAGAATAGGATCTTGCAACGTAAGAGAGGACACCTAGAAGCTGAAGAAGTAGAAGACCAACTTAGGAATTTGAATAAAACTCATGTTGCATCAGATTTAGATTCTAATCCGGCAAATTGTAATCGAAATCTAAATGTAACGAATGCTGAACCTTTGAATGTTTTGAATATTAATGCATCTTGTGTGTTTTGTCGTAAAAGCGTATCATCTGGTGATCATACTAAATGTTTAGCTAATTCTCTTCTAAATCGTCACAAGAAACGTAGGACACGCATTCCTTCTAGGCCCACTATTGCCTCTAAGTCTAACTTAGGAAAGCCGTCTTCTACGGTTTCTAATGCAGCTGAAGTTACCCCCATAGATGCCAAGAACAAATCTAGGATTGCGTCACCGACTAGTGCATTTAACATTAAGAAAGCAAATACTAGTTGGAATTGGCAACGTTGGTTACAACACAAACCAGATTTTAAATGGATTCCTAAATTATTGAATAAATGTGTTTCTAACCAACAGGAACCCGCACTATCTTTGGGTTCCACCCTTACTTCTGTTCCATCTGTGCCCTCTTCTTGTGCTGCAGGTGGTACAGATCATTCTCTGGATTGTTGATAGCGGATGCACCCGACACATGACAGGCAATCTCAAACTGTTGAAAAACTTTGTTTCAAAGTTCATTGGCACTGTCAGATTCGGGAATGATCATTACGCTTTAATCATGGGATATGGTGACTATGTAAGTGGGAACATCGAAATTAGCCGTGTTTATTATGTGGAAGGCCTTGGACACAACCTTTTCTCTGTTGGTCAATTCTGTGATGGGGATCTAGAAGTGGCATTTCGTGAGAAAACTTGCTTTGTTCGTGACTTACAAGGAAACGATCTTATGACTGGCTCACGTGACTCCAATCTTTACACTATATCAATGTCAGATATGATTGCAACATCTCCGATATGTCTTCTCTCCAAAGCAGAGTCTACTAAATCTTGGTTATGGCACAAACGTCTTTCGCACTTGAATTTCAAAACAATGACGGACCTTGCTCGATATAAACTTGTTGATGGATTTCCAAGATTCCGTTTCACCAAAGATCACTTATGTCCAGCCTGTGAACAAGGCAAAAGTACTCGTGCTCATTTTCCGTCCAAACCTGAGCAAAGTACGAATCATGTTTTACAACTACTACATATGGATTTGTGTGGACCAATGCGTGTTCAAAGTATCAACGGTAAACGCTACATACTTGTAATTGTGGATGACTTCTCCAGATGGACTTGGGTTTATTTTCTTCGAAGTAAAGATCAAGCTCCTTCAATGATCATCACCTTTCTCACCAAAATTCAAGTTCAGCTTCGCAACACAGTCCGAATTGTCAGAACTGACAATGGAACTGAATTCAAGAATCAGACACTTAGGTCTTATTATGAGAAAGTGGGAATTGAACATCAAACATCTATTCCTAGAAGCCCAGAACAGAATGGTGTGGTTGAAAGACGCAACAGGACGTTAGTGGAAGCTGCTAGAACTATGTTGATTAATGCTCAATTACCAGATTACTTGTGGGCAGAAGCTGTTTCAACTGCATGTTACACTCAAAACCGTTGTATGATCACAAAACGTCACCGCAAAACACCATATCAAATTGTTCACAAAAGGAAACCTAACATCGATTACTTTCATGTTTTTGGAGCACTCTGTTATCCGAAAAATGATCGTGATGATTTAGGTAAACTTAAAGCAAAGGCTGACATCGGAGTGTTCGTTGGATATTGTGAAAATTCTAAAGGTTTTCGAATTTGGAATCGTCGTACTCGAGAAATTCAAGAAACCATTCACGCTAATTTTGATGAACTCACCCAAATGGCTTCTGAGCAACACAGCTTAGGACCCGAATTTAACCGTCTCAACTCACCGGCATCTTCAGCTGAACCTTTGCCCCTTAACCGCAAAGAGCTAGAAACCTTGTTTGCTCCACTTTTTGATGACACAATTGAATACCGTCCTACTGAGGTCTCACCAAATTCCGCTGCTCAACCTGATCATATTCAAGTACCAGACTCACCTCAACAAACTTCTACAAGTGTTGAGAACGACGGTCCTCCAGTTGTATCACCATCTACAGCAGAACTAACTGATTCTACTTCCCGCCTTTCAGCTGAAGATCCACATACACTATCAGTTCCACAATCCGAAGAGCATGATCCTAATGCGTTCTTTAATCCGTTTGCACCAGCTACTACAGTTCCTGATATAGCTGAGTCGTCAACACGCAACTTGGATCCTGCCAACATGCGAGATACATACCAACTACACCCTTCAACACATAAATGGACTCGTGACCATCCACTAGTTCATATCATTGGCCATCCAGATGCACCTGTTATGACAAGACAACGACTTCACACAGATGGAGAAACTTGCATCTACGCACTCACAGTGTGTCATGAAGAACCCAAAAACATTAAAGAAGCAATGACTTATGACAACTGGATTGAATCTATGCAAGAGGAATTTCAGCAATTCATTCGATTAGAAGTCTGGGAATTAGTTGAAAGACCTGACGGAGTCTTTGTCATCGGGTTAAAATGGATCTGGAAGAATAAGCTTGATGCAGAAGGGACAGTCATCCGCAACAAATCACGTCTGGTAGCGAAAGGATACTCTCAACTTGAAGGTCTTGACTTTGCTGAATCCTTTGCTCCAGTGGCAAGACATGAAGCTGTTCGGATCTTTTTGGCTTATGCTGCACATAGGAATATGGTGGTTTACCAGATGGATGTAAAAACAGCATTTCTGAATGGAGAACTCCGTGAAGAAGTTTATGTCAGTCAACCTGAAGGCTTCGTTGATCCTGAGCGTCCCAATCATGTCTACCGACTCAAAAAGGCTCTCTACGGACTCAAGCAAGCCCCACGGGCGTGGTATGACAAACTGTCTACTTTCTTATTGGCCAATAAATTCCTTAAAGGATCAGTTGATCCCACACTATTTACAAAAACCTACGGGGAGGACTTACTTGTTGTTCAAATATATGTCGATGACATCATTTTTGCCTCAACAAAACGAAGTTACTCAAATGATTTTGCAAAATTAATGAAAGATAATTTTGAAATGTCCATGATGGGTGAACTTACGTTCTTTTTAGGACTACAAGTTCATCAATCACCCCGTGGAATTTTTGTACATCAGTCCAAATATGCTCTTGAAATTTTAAAGAAACATGGAATGATGACTTGTGATACTTATAATACACCAATGGGTTATACCACAAAACTAGATGCTGATTTACATGGGACTCCAGTTGACCCTACCAAATACCGAAGTATGATTGGGTCCCTCATGTATCTCACAGCTAGTAGACCTGATATAGTTTTTGCTGTCTTCATGTGCTCACGTTATCAGTCAAGACCAACTGAAAAACACCTCAATGAGGTCAAAAGAATCCTTCGATACATAAAGGGAACCATTAACTTGGGGATCTGGTATCCGAAGGATTCTGGTTTTGAACTAATTGCTTTTTCAGACGCTGATCATGCAGGATGTTTAGACACACGCAAAAGTACATCTGGTGGATTACAGTTTCTTGGAGACAAACTTGTGTCATGGCAATCTAAGAAGCAGGACTGCACGTCTTTGTCATCTACAGAATCTGAATACGTAGCCATGTCGGCTTGTTGTGCTCAAGTCATCTGGATGAGATCACAACTTAAAGACTATGGCTACCTATTCAACAAGATTCCTATCTACTGTGATTCAAAGAGTGCGATTGCTATCTCCTGCAACACGGTGCATCATTGCAAATCCAAACACATTGATCTCCGTTATCATTTCATCAAAGAGCATGTGGAAAGGGGTACAGTTGAACTTTATTTCGTTGGAACTGAATACCAATTGGCGGACTTACTTACCAAATCCTTGGCACCATCAAGGTTTGCGAGTCTAGTTCACCAGATTGGTATGAGATGTTTGACACCAGAGGATCTGGAAAAGTTTTTAAAATACCACTGATCGTCAAACATCACAAACTTTCTTTGTATAATACTTTGTTTTCTTTCTTTAAAAAAAAAAAAAAAAAAAAAAAAAAAAAAAAAAAAAAAAAATGCAAGTATATCGCTTCCATTCAACATCTTGTTCTCACGATGCAAGTGTTGAGGGGGAGACACGCGTAAATTGTTTTCACCAATTTTTTTAAAATAGGTATACTTGCATATTTCTCAAATGTTTTCGATTCGGGATATGTGTAGATGATTTATTTCACAACACTTTGTCTCTTATGTTTTTAATCTTCTATAGTTACCTTAACGAATGCACATTTCAATAATTATTGACTTGCTAGGTACTTTAGAGTTCTAGTTTTAAGTTCTTTAGAGTTAAGGGACCATAATTGTCAAAGTCTTTAAGTTACACAAACTTATAACACACTAGTTTGTTTGCTCTATAAGTACAAGGACTAAAAGTGACATAAACTCAAAATTTCAAAAGTCTATAAACAAACAAACCGTACCTTTCGTACCACCAATTTTTTTCAAAAAAACCCCTAAAACCCTTTTCTTCCCTCAAAACCCACGGCTCTCATTTAATCAAGATAACCACGACTTTGATCTTCTAATTGTAAGTTCCTAGGGATTCTTTAGGACATTTTACACATAGGATCTTGATTTATTGATGTTTCAATGGTTTGATCTCATGTTATCATGATTTCGAGTTCTAGGGTTAGGTTTTCGAAATTTGCCATTAACATGCTATGGGGTGTAATTCGTGATAGGGTTTAGGTACTACGTTTGTGTCTAACATATAATCATCGAAAATGGTCTCATCCCATCATGTTTTCTTGCTTATCGAATTCCTTGAAATTGGGTCGAAGTGGGTTGCTTGGTATCTGTGGTTATTGAGTTGATATTATTGGTGGGATATGTTTGTTTGGTCCCTCGCGTACTTTATCAATCTTGCTTTGATGATCTTCTCTAATCTTACATGTTTCTCGATAAAAGGTGATTACTTCGGTTGGAATATTATCGAGAAATACAAGTTTCTTGTACTGGACTATTGGTGATAGACTAATATCTGAGGAAATAGGTTAATATGGACAATACTAAGGCTTAATCTCACCAGAATGTGAAAATATTCTTGTATAAGAATATTTTCGAGAAAATGGCATTTTATCGAAATCCTCGAAAATTATCGAGAAACTCAAAGTTCTCGATATACTGATGTTTCTCGATAATAATATTATTGTTCTCGACAAAATTTTCAGTTATCGAAATCTTCGATTTCTCGATAAAAGTTTTCGATAAACATTATGTTTTCTCGACAAAAGTATTTTTTCGATAAATATTCTCGATAACATCTTTTCGATAATTCGATAATTGTTTCTCGATAATATTTTGATTTTTCTCGATAATCACATTTTCGATATAAGTCATTTTTTTATTTTCTCGATAAAATATGTTTCTCGAAGAGTTCAATTTCTCGATAAAATGTTTGTTATCGAGATCTTTCAAAACTTCAACTTTCTCGATAATCACCTGTTTTCTCGATAAGTTGGTTTATGTGTTGCCTGTTTTCTCGATAACATCAATTTTTTCGAAAAATAAGCTGTCTCGATAAATGGACCATGATGTAGTTTTCTCATGTAACTGGTGTGATTCATTAGGTTGCTGTAATGTGATATTGTTGTGAATTGTACATGCCTTGTTGTGCTTATTTGCCATATGCTTTGTTTAACTCTTATCTGAATGATGCATTTTGTGCCTAACTGTTTCATGTATTCATATGTATCCCAACTCTAAATTATGCTAACATTTAACAAATTTGGATGTTTGGTTTATATTGATACCTTTCAGATTAACATGGCTGAACACAATGAGAACGTTGCAGAACAACCTCTTCCACTACTCACCTTGGATGACATTACTCCTGAGAACTACCATGTCACTCTTGGCAACAACAACCCCCGAGTTGATTTCAACAAGCTGAAAATCACAGAGAAGTCATGCATGATTGTGAAAGACATCTTACTAGCACATCCTTGCAAACCACTGCTCACCTGCTCTACATCAGTTCCATTATTCTACCTTCACCAGTTCTGGCTTACTGCTCAGGCCAATTTGGATGACGAGTCCTTCACTGTTACTCTGGATAACCATAAATACTCTGTGGATCATGACGTTCTTCGAACAGCTCTTCTCATGCCACAACCTGACACTGAATTTGCTCCCATCTTACCTGACCTGGAACTTCTTGACTTCTTCATTGAACTAGGTTATGATGTTGATGATGATGAACCTCTTGTCAAGCTTTCCAAGTTCAATGTCAAGCATATTCCTCAGCCTTGGAGAACATTCTGTTTGTTGGTGGTAAGATCTATATCTGGAAGGAAAAGTGGTCATGAACATCCCAGGCTCGAACACCTGCAAACATTCTGGGGAATGGTGACTCTGACACCAATTGACTTTGCAGTTCCTATCATGAATGATATCGTCCACAGTATTCAGACTGAACGTGCGAAGTCTATGATACCTTTCACAAGATTCACCAAGCTTATCATCGAACATCTCTGCAAAAGTTCTCCAGAATTCATCAAAAGGATGGCTGATCCTAATGAGCCGAAGCACCTCTTCGAGGACGACTTCACCACCTCATTCATCAAATCGACCACTACCTCTACCAAGATCAAAGGAATGAGGATTCCCGAATACCTTCTGAATGACAGTATTAAGAACAAGGCGAACTACAAGTTGTATGACAACGCCTACAAAGGAGTACAGGAAGAAGAAACAGTTAAGACTCGCAGCAAAGGAGGTGCAAAGTCTGGGAGTACAACAAGCACCACTGGATCACCTCGCACAAGATCTAAGTCTGCTTCATTGGCTAAACCCAAGACTACCACCACACCTAAGCATACATCCAAACCCAAACCTGCTGCCAAGCCAAAGAAGAAGGTAACTTCAGGATACACTCTTCGTGATGAACCAACACCTCCACCTTCTGACACCGAATCAGAGTTTGATACGGAATCAGATGAAGAACCTGACTATGAACTGAAATACAGAGCATCTGAAGAAGGATTCCCTGCTACTGAGATTGCAGTACAACAAAGTCTTGAGACATATGAAGAAGAGACAAGGAGAAGAAAAGGTGTTACTATCAATGAACCGAATGATGAAGAAGATGAACCAATCGTTGAACCGTTGGTCGATAAACGAAAACTCAAGAGTATAGTTGTCGACACTAGAGCTGAAGAAAAGCGGCTACTCAAGGAACAAAGGAAAGCAAGTCTTGAAAGCCGACTTCTATCACATCCTCCTACACCACCACCTATTGCTCAGTCGGAACATGAAGGAACAACAAGCAGCATGGTTCCTCCCATTGTGACCACTACTACTGAAACAGCTCCTCTACTTGATGACACCGACATCATGACAGAGACTGCTAACATAGAGGAGAATCTTGGCGGCCAAGAGCCATTTGTTCCGGATCTGGAACACGACTACCTCATTACTCCAGAGTTTCTTGCACGAGAAGCAGAGGAAGCAGAGGAACGTCGCAGAAAAGAAAACGAAGAAAAGAACGCGTTCGACACCAACATGTTTCTTAAATCATCGTCTCAGCAGACTTCCTCCGCACAACCTCCACCTCCTCAAGACTCTCCACCAAAGGATCCGACTCCTCCCGCTACTTCTTCAACCTCTCACAACGAGTCATCGTCCGAATCATCACCTGAGCACTCATCCCCCACACCTTCTGAAACCGCATCAAAACAGCATTCGATCAATGTACCAAAACAACCAGTTGATCTTCAGGAGCAAGTGAACAACCTCACTAACATGGTTACCAATCTGACCAAACAAGTTAAGGATTTCTAGGAGTCAAAGCAGCTGATCGACAAGTTCTTGAACTCTGATTACGAAGGATTTATCAGAACTGCAACACATGATTTTCTCTCTGAAAATCTAGTTGATATGATCACTCCTACCGTAGCAAATCTTCTTGAACCTATCAATGACAACTTGGACCACAGAATCAAAAGAGTTACAAGGAAAATGTTGTCTACTACACCATTCACGCTTCACACCGCTAAACCTTCTACCGTGGCTCCTACCGCACCAGAAATGTCCTTCAACGACATGCTTGTCAAAGTATTTGACAATATTGCCTCCAAAACTACACAGACAGCTGAAGAAAAGGCACTACAAAATGCTATGGAAGCTTACATGTCAACAGAGTCATGCAAAGAAGCTGCTGGAACCCGCAAAAGGACAAGAAAAGATGACGATCCTGACCCAAACTCCAAAGGCAAGAAACCTAAGTCTGGAACAGGTCCCTCATCCTCTCTACAACAACAAAAGGACTCAACTCCTCCTGGAAATCAACAACAACCCTCAACCACCAGTAAAGGTCCAACCGAAGATGAAGAAATTTTCATGGAACACGCTGATGACTTCCAGGATCAACTTGACACCGACTACCGTGCTCCACCAACTCATGATTCTTATGCTGGACCATCGTCACCGTCCACGGTCAAAGACAAAGATGCTCCATCTAAGTCTAAGAAATCCAAGAAGAAAAGCTGTCATACATGGCTCGACAATGACGATACTCCTCTTAACGACTGGTTGACAGACATGGTTCAAGCACAACCTCCTCTAGAAGATGAAGAACCCCTTCCTGGCAATACTCTACAGTTTACCCAAGTCATCATGAAGGATCTTCATATTAACAAACTTACAAAGACAGAGCTGAGAAGAATCAACAAGGATGCACAAGATTTTCTCAAGAAAAGATCTGGGAACAAAGTCGAATACGAATTTCATTTGCAGAATATAGCCAGTGCAATGTCTGCCGAATTTGACTGGCTAAATCCTGAGATGAATATCGATTTCAGCTCTAAGAACCATGAAAAACCTTACTTCACCGACTGGACAAAACCATTGCCTTTGACAGGATTTCCAGATCAGCCCAAGTTACCCTATAGTTATTTCTTCAACAAAGATCTTCAGAATATCAAACTCACCCAAGAGAAAAACAAGAAGAAATATGCTTCATCACTCACAATCTCTGTACCAGCCGCCAGATACGAGATCCCAGCCATCGAAGAAACAACTCGTGTATTCAGCAACTCCATCGTAGCATACGACAGAGATGCCCTACATGGTATTCAACACTGGCCAGACCGTCGCCGTCTCGGGTACACCAGCAGATTGGAAGAGAAATCCTTAGAAGATGTGAAGCAGAAATCTAAGATCATCGCCATCTTGGAGATTCACGAGTCACAACGTTTTAACTACAAATTCATGCGTGAAATTGTGGTTAAACGCCAGGATGAAAAGAAGTATAAGTTCTCCGAAGCAGACTTTCCAGACCTTTATCTGAATGACATCGAAGATATGTATCTCGAAAAGGTTCAAGGAAGAATGCGGGGTTTTGACAGAGATGTACAGTACAACTTTATGGCATCACTACTTCTCTACATCCGACGACTTATAGTTCAAGAAAGAGTGGAAGATCTACAACTGGGTGTGGAAAGTTATCAGAAAAAGATCAATTTGACTAAGCCGCAATTCACGTTTGATGGGATTTATCAAACGTCACAGTTTACTCTCAACCAAGATCCTTTTGGTTTCACCTACATCAACAGCAAACAGCTACAAAGTTTCATGCGATTCGATGAGGTGCACAAATTCTGTGATGTTACACTCAAATCTGTTCGTGATGGGCTGGTCAAAAGGTTGAATGATGATCGACGAAAGATAGCTAAGGGGGAACAACCTAGATGGAAATCCAGCACGCGAAGACAAGTTCGGAATTTTGTTTTAAAGATTGAGGAAAGGTTATTTCGACGGGAACAGATCAGACGACTGGAAAGTTACATCCGCGTCAGACCATCATTTCCTGTCAGAAACTTCGAAAGACCTGAACCCAAGTTCACTAACTTTGATGCTCCACTTCCGGACGAAGAGTAACTTGGTATATTTGATTATTTCATTTGATTGAATAATTTTTTTTTCCATAATGGCTTGTGCACGCATAACAGTGCACAACCCGGTCTTGTATTGAAAGGACCCTGAGGTACGCGTCAGTGCCTCAATCCTAATATAAGGAGCGAAGGCTTCTTACTTTTGAGTAGAATTAATCAAACTTTTATGATTTTTCATAATTCTGCTCAAAAGGACAAGTATTTCACCTCAATAAGACCTGATCACTTGTTGAGGGGGAGCACTTGTCAAAACAAAATACTTTGCTCAAAATCATAAGTTCTTTGTGAATCTCCCCGTAAGACTCAAAAGGCATATTTTAATCAAATGTTTGTCAAAAACACCATTTTATATGCTATTTTTGAGGGGGAGAAAATGAAAAAGTGATTAAAATACACGAAGTTAAAGCTTTAAGCTGTATCATGTGCGAGCTAGACTCAGTATTGACCCAGGAATTGACGAGATAATACAAGTTAGTAACATCGAAAGGACTTATCCTCGACGGGTAATAACATCAAGTTAGTTACTAGAGCTAGTTGTCACCTAAAAGCTGACAATGCATCTCTCTAACTAACCACGTAAGCGTGTCTCGAAAAGGATATGTCTTAGTAGAAATGTACCATCTCGAGAAACTTTCTGTGAACTTGATCAGGCCGGGTAATAACTTCAAGCTAGTCTAACTAGTGATGTAAGCGTGTCTCGAATCGGTCATGTTCACGGAAAGTGGATCAATTCAAAAGTGCTTGCTCCTCCCGCATGTGCAAATTTATTAAACACTTATGAGCACATGTGCAGGGGGAGCCCTTCAAAAATGTACTTAAAACTCTCAAAGTGTTAACCAAATTATTTGATTATCACAAACACTTTGAGAGATTTTCTATCAAAGGTTTCTTGGCTACTGTTGGAGTTATAAGGTGATTAAGATAGGAATATCCGTCCTATGATCCGCCAGAGCCGGAGGGATCTACCCAAGGACATCCCCCATAGTTAGAATTAGAAGTCCTTAGGTATGATACGGAAAAAGGAGAAATGAATGAAAGGGAAAGAAGGAGTTGAAGAATTAAAAAGAAAAGCAAAAGAAAAGGGTGAAAAGAAATAGCCCTCCATATGTTCCACCTTAGGGCAGACACCGGGTTCAATACGTATGCTACTGGTTGTTGCTAAGGCAACACCGGTATTGAAGATTAAGTCGTCATGGACCCAGTGACGCAATGCACTAAACCTTCTTAACCACTCAAGTTCTCTTAAAAGAACTTGTTTCATTCTCACGGGGAACCCGCATAATCTATCGATCTATCTCTTAGAGACGGTTGATATTGAAGCAGGAGACACCTCCCCAGTCTCCGTATAGGAAACCTAGGAGTGCACTTATAGAGTCTAGAGCCTTGAGATACATCAAAGATCTCTTAGGAACACTTAGTATTTCTACGACTGGTGTTCTACATTAATGGGCATCAGTTGTAAACTATCGAGTCCTTCGCAGATCTTAGCAATCTGCCTAGAACGTTTATGAGAGGATTACTTAGGTATTTCTCAATGATTGAACGGAAATCCTGCCAGGGTCAACATCAAACAGCCCTGACAGCAGGTCACTTCGGTAACCCCACAAGGGTTACGCTTAGTGTTTGCGGTGGTCCCATCTCGGTCTACAGTCGTGGAGTGATCCCCAGCGACTCACCCAGTCATTGAGCTACTTAGTAGGTCTAGTAAGCTCCCTCGGGAGTATCTGATATGGGAACGGCCTGGATAAGGATTAGAAGGAGTCTTCACACTATGCTGTTGACGAGCTCTAATTCCTTATCCGTAAGTACCGGTTGTTTTATTGCTAACTGTTTACTCGCAGGTACCTCACTTCCATGATGGTAGATTCCAACATGCTCATACATACATCTTGAAGTCAAAGAAAGCTCCCCCAAAGATCTTAGCAACACAAAATTCAAAGAAAGATTCTACATCAATAAGCAGAATCTACAAAGTTTAAAAGACAAAGATCTCAATGCATGAAAAGGAACTTCTTGTACGATAAAGTCCAAAGTCTTAAGATGTATGAGTATGTTGGAATGACGGACAACCACCACAGACGCAGGAGTGACGAATGGCAGAGAACTTCGTAACACAATCACTACAACATCATCAAAAGAACAAAGACAAAGAGCAAAGTATATACATCATTATTCTTATCATTTCTAAGACGTCTGAAGCTATGAAAGTCAAAGATTAAGACGAAGACGTCAAGCAACCATGATGACCGACCCTTAGGGGGAGATTGTTGGAACCAGAGTTTTACTCTTTTATGAAGTCTCGGTCATTTGTAATAATACTAGGTTGCTTAGTTATTATTTACTTTCATTTAAGTTATGTGTTATGATTGTAAGGCTTATGTAAAAGCCCAAGGGCCTAAAAGCCCATACGTTTTCTACATGTTGGAAGCTAGGTGTGTTGCCCTAGCTCTCCTCCTATAAATAGGACCTCATGTATTCATTTATATTTGGTTGGTTATTTGGAAACATTAAGGAAACTCTTGCATTTCACTTTCTCAAATTTCTCATAATCATCCCACTCTCATTCTCATCTCATTTCTCTTATCAATATACTTGTGTTTACTAAATGGTGACCTAACAAGATAGTAAAGTTTTAAACACAAGTTTATTACAAGTTATGAAAATTTTGGGAAAGAAAATTTTTTCAAATTATTTTGGAGGGAAAACCAGAAATCACTATTTCGACCTTGAGTGTGACATTTTGGTTTGATTATTTCGATTACATCGCATCAATCAAGGGGGAGAGAAATGTCGTTTTCAATGTCTCAAGTTCCTTCTGCCAACTACCTTCCTCACCAATATTCTCATCAGCAACAGTATCTTCAACTACGAAGTCACAACTCCCTCATTCGTCATGTTCTGCTCTTTGGCAATGAATCAAGGCCTCCGATGTTGCTACCGGGAACGTATACTGTTTGGAAACGGAGATTTCTACAATGGCTCACAGATCGTCCTGCTGCAGATCTCATGCTTAAATCCATTCAAGATGGTCCATACAAAATGATATTTCTTGTTGACTCAACAGGGATTATCAGAATACAAACTGATGAAGATTTGAATGCAACTGAACTTGCTCAGTACGATGCTGACCAACAGGCTGTATGGTTCATAACAGTGGCACTTCCCAACTCAATTTACATGTATATGGACTTTCAAGCTAGTGCGTATGAAATGTGGAAATATCTTGAAGCTATGCATCGTACAGAAGAACTTCATCACTTCAGAATGAAGCAAATTCTTGAATCTTGCTTAAGCATGAATCCACTGAAGACCATTCTCCCTGCTCCACCAACTCCAGCTGTTGACCATGGATCCTTAATTCACACTCCAAATGGTCTCTTCATCAATCCTCCGAATGCACCTGAGCCTTTCTTCATTCCAAAGTATCATCCTGCTACACTACATAATAATGTGCAATCTCTTCTGCAAAATCTAGTGAAGCTTAGTCAGGTATCTTCTAAGAAAGGCAATGGTGCTATGACTTCAACTTCTGAATGTTTAAACACAATGAAAGATTCTGATGATGAAGAAGATCTTATCGAACCGAGCATGGCATTCTTGGCATATACAGAAAATATTGCAGATGAGGAAGCTCAGAATTATGATTCAACTCCAGTCTTTGACGATAATGTTGAATATAATGCCACACTTAGTCAAATGGAAGTTGAAGGGAGTTATCTCAATGAGGTTTTGCAAAGTGTCATGGGAGATATTCCATCTGATGATGAATATGCAGATTTGGAATCCAATACAACAGATTTGGAAACCGATACAACAGATGTGATGTTAATGGCAAACATGCAGGAATCTCACATGAATAATACGTGCCCAGAGCATGATTCTGATGATTCTGAAGATCCAATTGTGAGATTAAACGGAGAGAAAATGTATCAATCAAGGTCGCTGATGCATGAGTTAGAGACATATTTAGTGAAGAGATGCATGGAACAGTGTAGATCACTTAAGTCACACCTTAAGGTCCTCTCATACAAAGACTTAGAAGGAACTCGTTCCGAGTATGGATTCAAACGGGCATTTCCATCACTCCTTGGAGAAGACTTTGACATTTTCACGAATATGATGTTCGAAAACGTGAATCAACTTGAAAAGCAGCTTGCATCAGAAGAAGTTCACGAGAATGAATCCAACGCCACCTTCAGAGTGATCAAGGAACAGTTTCAGCAGTTCATCAAATCTCGAATCGAGGATGAAACTTTCAAAGACATATTGATACGAGATTTGGATTCGATTGAGAAGGCAATTCTTCACAGAAGAAATTATGTCCAAAGAATGAATGAACAAAAGTTGCAGATTCAAGAAGAGCAATCTAATATGGTTGATGTGTTGGAAGCTAATTTGGTTTTCATGGATTACAATGGGACAGAATCAGAAGTGCAGGATGACAACAGCAGATTGGGGAATGATACAGATGCAGACTGTGCAGAGATCATACCCTTCTATGACTCAGAGCCCAACTTTGACAAAGAACGGATGGATGAGGAGGATGTCATACCCATCTATGACACAGAACCTAACTTTGACAAAGAGTTAATGGCCGAGGTACAATCTACTGTTGATCGTATTATACCTGCAAATGAGAAACAACAATCTGAGCAACCTAACTTCAGTAATGTAGGAGAGGTTGACCAGGATGTTGTACAATGTCTTGACAAACGTTCTGAGTCTGAGTCTTTTCATGATAATCTAATGACTGAAACATCAAATCAAACTCTTGAGTCTGAAAACCTTCTTCTCAAAAAGACCATTGCCCAGTGTCATAAAAATTTTTCAATACTAGAGGCACATTGCATCTCACTTGAACTCCAAATGCAAAACGAATCTCATAATTCGGGCAACAATGGTCAAGTTTCTAATGAACTTAGTAAACGTGTGGATACATTAGTTAAAGAAAATGAGCTTTTAAAAGGTCAAATTCAAGAAAAGGTGTTTGCACATGCTGCATTGCAAAACAAATTAAGAAGACTGACTGGCAATAGTGTGGATACTAAGTTTGCAAAACCATCAATCTTGGGGAAACCTCATTCTCAAACAAACAGAAAACAATCAGTGGTTAGACAACCTACTGCATTTAAATCTGAAAGACTTAAATTTTCAAAATCTCGGTTTGTTTCCCAAGTTGTTGAGAATAACAATTTGACAAAACCAGTCACTCCACATTCTTGGCCTAAGGAAAATGCATCTGTGTCTGCTAAATCTCAACACGTGATTATACCTGGCTCATCTAGGATTAGTTCGAAAACAGTGTCTAAACCGAGCATTAAAAGTAAAGATTCTTATGACACATACGACATGTACAAGAACTATGATCTAGAAAAGGCTAGGAAAAAGGCGCTACTTCAAAAGGATGGGATTCTAGGTTCAAAACCACATATGATGCCTTCCACTGTAGTACTGAACACTGCTTGTAGTAGCTCTCCAAAACCTAAGAGTAAACTACAAACTAATAGGAATTGGCTAGCTTCTAAGAGTAGTTGCGTAAATAATCATGTTGTTTGTGCTGTAAAATATCTTCAAAAGGGAAATTCACTTGAAAAGGCTCAATCGACTAAGACAAACAAACCCGTTGAACCAAAAGTCATAAGTCAGAAACCTAAGAAGTGGATCAACATAGGACGCAGTTTTTCTCTAAGAAGTGATGCTCCCACATTTCATTCAACTGCATCTAAAAGGAAAACATCTCCTAGATCTAACACTAGGTGGGTACCCACGGGTAGAATTTTCAAATCAATTGGTCTTAGGTGGATTCCTACAGGAAAGATTTTAGACATTTGCACCAAAACTAATGTGATCTCCACAACTTCTACCTCTGAGACTAGAATGAAAACCATCGGTATTGTATGTTCGAGTGTCAAGAAGTTAATTGACACTACATCTTTATGCTTCTAACATCTGGAACCCAGTTACTCTTGGGGATCCTTGTTCTCTGTTTTTCTTGTCTCTTCTTTCTTTCTGTGCAGATTCAACAGGCATGGCTTCGGAACAACTCAGTTTCGGACCCGAGCTTAATGTTATGGCTTCTGAGCACAGCAGCTTAGGACCCGTAATCATCCGTTTAAAGCACTTCAGCTATGGCTTCTGAGCACAACAGCTTAGGACCCGCATCCAACCGTCTAAACATTCCGGATTCTTCGGCAGAACCATTGTCACTCTCTCGCAAGGAATTGGAAACCCTGTTTGCTCAACTGTTTGATGATTCAATTGAAAACCGTCCTCAAGAAGTCTCACCAATTTCCGCTGCACACCCTGAGAATATTCAACAACCACTGTTGAGAAAGACGGTCCTCCAAGTGAATCTCCAACAACAGCAAGGCAAACTGCTTCCAACTCCAGACAATCAGCTGAAGATCCATAACAACAATCAGTACCACAACTTGCAGATTATGATGGAAATACTTTCTTCAATCCATTTGCACCGACTCCAACCGTTCTTGATATAATAGAGTCGTCTTCTTGCAATTTGGATCCGTCTAATATGCATACGTTCTAACTACATCACCCTTCGACACATCATTGGAATTATATGGATTTGGAAAATAAGCTGGACACTGAAGGCACAGTGATTCGCAACTAATCTTGTTTAGTTACAAAGGGATACAGTCAATGAAGCAGGATTGTACATCACTTTCATCAACAAAAGCTTAGTATGTAGCCATGTCTGCTTTCTGTGCTCAAATCATTTGGATGAGAACTTAGCTCACGGACTACGGCTATGTTTTTGACTAGATCTCAATGTACTGCGACTCAAAGTGTGCTATTGCTATCTCGTGCAACACCTTTCATCATTCCAAGGCCATACAAATTTCTCTCCGCTACCATTTCATAAAAGAGCATGTTGAGAAGGGTACAATTGAATTAGAGTTTGTGGGTACTGAATACCAATTGGCGGACTTGTTTACAAAGGTATTACCTCCTTCAAGGTTTGTTAATTTAGTTCACCATATTGGTATGCGGTGTTTGACTCCAGATGATTTGCAAAATTTTCTTAAAACCTAAAAGAGTCAAACATCAAATTTTTTTGTAAATATTTTATCATTAAGAAAATACAAAATCTACAAAAAAGAATCTTCTTTCTCTTGTACAAACTTCTAATCTTCAAAACTATGTTCCTCCATTAAAACAAAGTTTGCTTTACACTGTCAAAATGGAACATGTTTTGAGGGGGAGAAAATGTTTCACAAAATCATGAAGTTTGCACACCTAACTTTTATTCTTCAAGGATAAAATGTTTCTTCATCATTCGGATTAAAACTCATTTTTCAAAAGGTTCTATGATCTCCCGAATTAAAATGTGCAAAAATGTTTCACAAAATAAATGCTAATTCGAGGGGGAGAAAAGAAATTTTTCGGCAAGGATTCCAATTTAACCATGTTTAGACTTCAAATGGAAAAGTAGTTAACCTTTAATGAGTAAAGTTCACAAAAGTCTTAAACTTAGGTAAAAGGACATTGCATGAAAAAAAATAAAACAGGCTCGCATCAATGTTTTCTCAAATGTTCTCAAAAGCTTCACACATAATCAGACTAACAATTTTTTATCCTCGATTTCTTTTCGATTGTGAGTTTCTAATTTCTTCATTGTTGTTATCTAATCGTTCCCTAAATGTTTCAAATGTTTTCAACAGTCAAAAAGGCATAATCAGAAACTAGGGTTCAAGTAATTATCGATTGGGGCATTTTTTTATGTGTTTAGTCTAATTAATCATTTCATATAACCTTAGAGAACACTAAAGAATGCTCGATTGGTGTGTTTGCTCGATTAGAAACAACATAGGTTTGGAATCATGTGATTTAGGGTTTAAGATGTCGATGTCTTTGTTGCTACTACTAGGGCGTTTGTTTATTTAATATTCTTGCATGATAACCCCTAACCATTATCATAATTGGAAAATCTCGAGTAATTGGATGAGTTAATCTGTGATCTTGAGTGATAATTAGAGAATTCTGAGCATTTTGGTAGATTTAGAATGAGTTTCTTGATTCATCTGTATACTTGTTTGTGCCTTATGCATTTTTTCTGTGTGCAAGTACATGTCATCCCATTGAAAGTCAAAATTTCAACATTCGACAAAATGTTTCTTATGGAACATATTTTGAGGTCAAAGGGCAAAATGTATTTAAAGGTTAAACTGGTAAAAGGATTCAAAATGGTGAGAAACAAATTTTTCCAAACTCTACACTCTCGTTTTACACCGGTAAAGCAAGTGTGGAGACCAAAGCAAAGTCATTCAAAACCTTTCAAATTTTTCACAATCTGGAATGCTTTGGCTTCAATAAAAGAATGTCTCTGATCTGAACATCCCAAATACCGGATGTTTTCCATGCATCACAAACACGAATCTTCAAAAAGAACCCATGAGGTTCAACTTTAGATGGAAATCTTTTTCGAATTTTTAAAACTCAAAAGAGAGACTCCGGGTCTCAAACAACTTTTCAACAGTAAAAGAGTTTTGAATTTCAAGCATTCTTTGTTGTATAATACTTGATTGTGTTTTCTAAAACCTTGAGCAGAGTCGTCTACCGAATTTTCAAAAAGTATTTTATAATACGATTCAAAATTCTGCTCAAGAAGACTTTTTCTCGAATAACATTCATTATTTGAGGGGGAGTATTTTATTTAAAGAAAACTAATTTTGTATTAAAACAACGACTTGTGCACTCATTTCAGTGTACAATTTGGTTTTCAAAGAAAGGAAAGTGCCTTGCTAAACCATTTCTTAAAAACAAAACGTGCACTTTTCCTTGAAAACAAGAAGTTCTCATGCAAAGCTTATCTTTAACTCTCTTAATCTTGAGCAAAATTTATTCAAAATTTTTTCAAAAGGTTTTTCAAAACTTTTCAAAATTTTGCTCAAGATTTTTCAAATCTTTACTCCCCAATTCGATCCACAGTTTAAAAAAAAAAAATGTCAAAACACATGCTCGTTTTGAGGGGGAGTATTTTTGAAATCAAAATGCTTTGTCAAAATCATGGTTTGTGCACACATAACAGTGTACAACCCGCACTTGTAAAGAAAGGACCCTGAGGTACGCATCAGTGCCTCAATCCTAAATATAAGGAGCGAAGGCTTCTTACTTTTGAGTAGAATTAATCAAACTTTTATGATTTTTCATAATTCTGCTCAAAAGGACAAGTATTTCACCTCAATGAGACCTAATCACTTGTTGAGGGGGAGCACTTGTCAAAACAAAATACTTTGCTCTTTATCAAAAGTTCTTGGTGAATCTCCCCGTAAGACTCAAAAGGCATATTTTAATCTAAATGTTTGTCAAAAACACCATTTTTATATGCTATTTTTGAGGGGGAGAAAATGAAAAGGTGATTAAAATACACGAAGTCAAAGCTTTAAGTTGTATCATGTGCGAGCTAGACTCAGTATTGACCCAGGAATTGACGAGATAATACAAGTTAGTAACATCGAAAGGACTTATCCTCGACGGGTAATAACATCAAGTTAGTTACTAGAGCTAGTTGTCACCTAAAAGCTGACAATGCATCTCTTTAACTAACCACGTAAGCGTGTCTCGAAAAGGATATGTCTTAGTAGAAATGTACCATCTCGAGAAACTTTCTGTGAACTTGATCAGGCCGGGTAATAACTTCAAGCTAGTCTAACTAGTGATGTAAGCGTGTCTCGAATCGGTCTTGTTCACGGAAAGTGGATCAATTCAAAAGTGCTTGCTCCTCCCGCATGTGCAAATTTATTAAACACTTATGAGCACATGTGCAGAGGGAGCCCTTCAAAAGTGTACACAAAACTCTCAAAGTGTTAACCAAAATATTTGATTATTACTAACACTTTGAGAGATTTTTCAATCAAAGGTTTCTTGGCTACTGTCGGAGTTATAAGGTGTTTAAGATAGGAATATCCGTCCTATGATTCGCCAGTGCCGGAGGGATCTACCCAAGGACATCTCCCATAGTTAGAATTAGAAGTCCTTAGGTATGATACGAAAAAAAAGGAGAAATAAATGAAAGGGAAAGAAGGAGTTGAAGAATTAAAAAGAAAAGCAAAAGTAAAGGGTGAAAAGAAATAGCCCTCCATATGTTTAACCTTAGGGCAGACACCGGGTTCAATACGTATGCTACTGGCAGTTGCAAAAGACAACACCGGTATTGAAGATTAAGACGTCATGGACCCAGTGACGCAATGCACTAAACCTTCTTAACCACTCAAGTTCTCTTAAAAGAACTTGTTTCATTCTCACGGGGAACCCGCATAATCTATCGATCTATCTCTTAGAGACGGTTGATATTGAAGCAGGAGACACCTCCCCAGTCTCCGCATAGGAAACCTAGGTGTGCACTTATAGAGTCTAGAGCCATGAGATACCTCAAAGATCTCTTAGGAACACTTAGTATTTCTACGACTGGTGTTCTACATCAATGGGCATCAGTTGTAAACTATCGAGTCCTTCGCAGATCTTAGCAATCTGCCTAGAACGTTTATGAGAGAATTACTTAGGTATTTCTCAATGATTGAACGGAAATCCTGCCAGGGTCAACATCAAACAGCCCTGACAGCAGGTCACTTCGGTAACCCCACAAGGGTTACGCTTAGTGTTTGCGGTGGTTCCATCTCGGTCTACAGTCGTGGAGTGATCCCCAGCGACTCACCCAGTCATTGAGCTACTTAGTAGGTCTCGTAAGCTCCTTCGGGAGTATCTGATATGGGAACGGCCTTGATAAGGATTAGAAGGAGTCTTCACACTATGCTGTTGACAATCTCTAGTTCCTTATCTGTAAGTACCGGATGTTATTGCTAACTGTTTACATGCAGGGTTACATCATTTCCATGGCGACGGATTCCACATGCTCATACATGCATCTTGAAGTCATCAAAAGCTCCCTCAAAGATCAAAGCAACACAAAGTTCAAAGAAAGATTCTACGCCAAAAAAGGAAGAATCTACAAAGTATAAAGACTAAAGATCTTAAGTGAAAGAAAGGGACTACGTGCATGTATAAGTCAGAATTCAAAGATGTATGAGCATGTTGGAATGGCGGACTACCACCACAGACGCAGAAGTGACGCATGGCAGATAACTTCATAAGATGATCACTACCTCATCAACAAAGATCAAAGAACAATGAACGATTTTGAAGACGTCTAAAGCCTTGAAAGTCAAAGATTAAGATGAAGACGTCAAGCAACCGTGATGACCGACCCTTAGGGGGAGATTGTTGGGATCATACTTTTTTATTTAGTCAAGTCTCGGTCATTACATTTTGTTATAAGGTGATCACAACTACATCAACTAAGAACAACGAACGATGAATGATTTAGAAGACGTCTAGAGCTTTGAAAGTCAAAGATCAAGACGAAGACGTCAAGCAACCTTGATGACCGACCCTTAGGGGGAGATTGTTGGGATCATAGTTTTCACTATTTTATCAAGTCTCGGTCATTTGTAATAATGTTAGGTTGCTTAACTATTATTCACTTTCATTTACTAAATGTATTAAGTTTGCTAGGCTTAAGGAATGAAACCCATGGGCCTCAAAGCCCACGTTAAGGATGAATGGAAGGAGAGGGAGTGTTGCCCTAGCTCCTTCCCTATAAATAGATGCCTTAGGTCATTTGTAAACTTGTTGGTTATTTCACTATCTTAATCAAACTCTTGCTTTTCTCTTTCTCTTATTGTCTTAATCAACCACCTCTTATTCTCATCTTATTTCTATCATTCTTATACTTGTGTTTACATAAAGTGTGACCTAACAAGTGGTATCATTCGCCGGAAGAAGGTGTAGTTCTTGTTTTCATTGATTTTTCTTCTCAAATTCGTTTTTTCATACCGAATTTTTTGTTAAATTTGAAACTTTTGCTTTGTTTCTTGGTTTTTCTCACATATTTGCTTACAAACTTGTGTTTAAAATCAAAACAAACCATAAAGTTCCAAACTTTTGCAACAAAATTCGATTTCTCATTACTTGTACTATTTTCGAGATCTTTTTCAAGTTTAAAATTTTTCATAAAGTTTTCTACTTTCCTTAAGATTTACTCATTTTATTCACAAAAGTACAAGTATATACATCATTATTCTTATCATTTGAATACTGAGAAAAATTATTCACAAAAAATAACTTGTGTTTACAAGTGGCATCAGAGCCAAGGTTTATTATTTTGTTGATTTTTGTGGTTTTATCTTGTCAAAAAATCGGATTTGTTGGTTTGTACACTGTTTTTGAGGCTGTTCATCTTTATTTTTAAGATGTACAAAATATTTTAACAAGTATTGGAAACAGTTTCATAACAGTTGTGGTCCGTTTGTTTTTTAGCTTTATATTCTATTTACAATATACGACTACTTGAGGTATTTCAGTCCTAAGTTTACACCTTTTTATGCAACATCATTTGTTGTGACTGATATACCAAACCCGTGACTATTTGTGGCTCTAAACTGGTCGAAGAAGCTGGTCAGAATATAATGGTCGGAAAAGTCATCGAAACTGAAAAAAAAAAAAAGGGAATCGCAGAAAAAAAAAAAAATCGAAACTTCTTGTATAAGAAGTTCTCGAGAGGTACTTGTTATCGAGAACATACTAGTTGTCGAGAACTCAAAACCCTATGTTTTCGAGATCACGTTCTCGATAACCTGGTTCTCGAAATCTAATTCTCGATAACATAAACCGTGTTCACGATAACCGTAACTGAGGATCTCGATAAGTTAAAAGTTCTCGATAAGTGTCATAGTTTTCGAAAAAAAAAGGGGAATATTAAGATGAAGCAGAAATGAGGACGACTGACCAAAATAAAAACTAATACTCCGTATCATTTACTCGAATGGACTTTAGTTCATACATCACTAGTCCAATGCAAACCTCTGCAACATATTCTGGACACCCACTTCGATCCATATACATGACTATCCTAATCCCATCGAAAACAACAGCAACTATTCTGTATCCCAACTTTAAGACTCGGACTAAACAAGAAACTACTTATAAGATCTCAATTCTTATGTTCACTTATCACCAATCTTTTTAGATCTCATTTGTGTGAACATTTACATCATCGATCCATGTGAAGCGTAGCTTCTTATTAATTGTACGAAACTTTTAAAAGGTTGTATAACAATTCTGTTACACTCCTTCTTATGTTCGACTAATTACAAATACAACACAAAAGCTATCCCTACCTTAGACCTCTTACATGAGATCTTGAAGCCACGTCATGTGCTCGTACAGTTTTATCAAAACTTGGAAGATGACTGGTGTTCGTGTGAGGTGTTGGTGGTCATGATTGTTGTTATTGTGATATGATTAGATCTGTGTTGAGATTAGATTGAATGATAGCAGGTAGGTATGAGATTGAGATGAGGATTTGATTTGGTGAGAGGATTTTTGGTAACTGTCATGAAGATGGGGGCGGATGTAAGAAGTATTTTAGGGTTATCAAATTTCACTACATTAGGGTAATAGGCTCTTTAAACCGTATATTTGGGGTGTTGTGGTGATGGATCAGGCTATGTGTTGTGGGTTGTAACCTTTGGGCCATTCGATTATCATCAGATTTTTTTTTGGGCTCGTGGAATTGTCTTACGGGTTGTAAAGTTATATCAAATAAATGGGCTGAAATTTGTTTAATCAAATGTATTTTTTAATACTTTGTATTAATTTTTTTTTGGTATAATTGTGTGGTGAAAAAGAGTGGTATTTTTGGTTGTTGTAAATTTTCACGGGGATACATTTTGACAAGATCGGGAACCATTACCAAAATTCGTTTAACCGTCAAAAGGGCTAGATTTGGGCATTTAACCGCAAGATGTGACTACGACGCTAATTCTTTATTATTTATTTGAGATTGAAGTGGAATTTCACGGGCGCGTGTACTTAGTATCTTGAAGATATCGGGGTTGGTTGGATGCATGATTCTTCGAGATCCTTGTTCGAGCTTTTATCCGTACAAATGACAAAGACTTGAGTTGTCTGGTTATACCTGATGTAAGGAGTTACGTTGTTGTGCTCACCGTGTATAACCATCACTTTAAGGAGTTACATTGTAGTGCTCAGTGTCACACAAAGTTGTGGATACTCAAGAGGTGATGTACGTCTTATACTTGATGGTGGTAGAGTATAGAGTACTTAGGGATTCGATGGTGGACGAACTCTCTACGCCGCTCTTAGTCATACACTAGTGCAAGTTTAAGTCACAAGTTTGGGTTATTTTACTTCGTTCTCAAGTTCATAATATTGGGTTTTCTCCATCAGTAGTCACTACAAAAAGCCGTCAGAATGATAATGGGGTCGGTAAAGAGTTAGATGAGAAGAGTATCAAAGAGTAGAGTTGCTTATCAGCAGTTGATTCTCACTGGCTATTTTTTAATACTTCACACATAATCGGTTAGTTAGACATATGGGGTTACGCTGCCTCCGTTTTCCATCGTAAACATAGTGTGTATGCTTCCGATTCCGCGAAGACATCGTGGGGGAAGATAGAGTGGGTGTTCTTTGCTTTCTTACCCTTTTCTTGCCTTCTTTGCGAAAACACTCATTTTCCACGAGGTTCTGCAATTAGGGGGAAGAAATGTGCACATCAGGGACGCATAATAGACTCACGTGATCGAGCTTACAATTTTATTAATACCGGAGAGACGTCCGCAGAGATGATCAGTGGTTAAATTTTGTGACTTTGGTGTAATCGTTTCAACTCTCGCGGTTTGTGAAGTGTGAAGTAGCCTACTTAAGTGAGAAGATCTTGCTGATTTCTTGCATGTTACCCCCGAACGGAGCTTCCGCATTGAGCATAACCGTGATTAAGTAACTAGTCAGATTTGCTTGGTGTGGTTTACGGTGTCATCTACAAATTCCGCTGCGTACTCAAAACTTCAATAGTTAGAAGACATGTGGACTACATCAAAGTTTCGAATCTGCTGAAGACGGTTGTCAGTTTGGGGGGAAGCTGATTCAGAAACTTCGCCAAAAAGAAGTGTACGAAGAAGCTGCTAAAGACATGCAGCATGAATTGGGGGGAAGTTAATCCATTTCATGCATATTACATCATTTGCCTACAAGTAAAGATAAAGTTCTCAAGCCGGGGTACAAGATAAGGACAAAGAGCGTTAACTGTCGTCATCCTCAGCAAGTTGAAGAGCTTATGAAGACCTTTCTTTATTTGTATTTGTACTTGTAGGAAATGTTGTAAGTAATCCCTTATGTCGCCCCATTGGGGGAAGATTGTTGGGATCAAAGTTTTTGATCCTAACACGTAAATGGAACGACATTTACGGGATTACATTTACTATCTTGTTAAGCCAAAACACATGGACTAGTTATGTAATATTGCCATAGTATAGCATGTGTTAGGCTTTATATACCCCTCCATACTTCCATGGAGGGGTGAGACTTGTGTGTGTTTTTCACTTTTCATCTTTATCAATAAAATCACTAGTTTTCCCTTCTCTCTCTACTCTCTCTCTCTAACAATGGGTTTCTTCTTCTTTCACCAAACCCGACCTCCCGAATCACAATATCAACATAAAACTATGATCCTACATTAACACACCACTCTGAAAGTATATGTGTTCGTTGTATGTGTTTGTTTGGATTTCTCGTAACTTTCCGTGACATTATTATTCTCGCGTAAAGACTCTTACAAGTTTGTATTGATTCAAATAAATGTTAAAGTTGTAAAAATTTGAATAAAAAAACCCATTACAAATGCAAAAACTAAAAACTTATAAAATATATAAAAATGGATGTTGAATTAAAGAGCACAAAATGTTAGAAAATATGGTGAAATTAGATCGTTAAAAAAATAAATAGATCAAAAGATATTTCAATTTGAAAATAAAGGTGATTTTTTAGTTGAGAAGTGACACATGTCACTCTATTATTAGAGCTCCTTATCTTAATTTTTTATGGAGCCCACAACTTAAATGCTTTGTATAGTAGTATAGATGTAGTTAATTTGGATTCTGTCAAATTAGAATCAGCATGATTATTGATTTGTTGTTTCACAGCAAAAAGTATGAGTCCCTTTTAGCCGTTTAGGTCACCTTATAGTTTATATTACTTAACTCATGGACGGACCCACATGGGAGCCGGGTGTGGCACGGGCCACACCAAATTTTAGTTCACTAAGTGAAAATTTTTTATAAAATATGACTTTTCTGGGTTCGTGCAACACCCAATTTTACCTAATAAATTATTTATCGGACAATTTTAGTACTCATAGTCATAAAAAATATTTTGTGCAACACCCTATCAAAAATCCTGGGTCGTCCCTGACTTAACTTACTTGAGAATTTGAGTCCACTGTTTATAAACAAGTCAACTATTGAAAACTATCAAGCACAAAAAGTTCTTAAAAAATATGCACGTTCCATATATACCTGGTAGTGATGGTAACGAAGATGATGACGGTGGATTGACAAGAGCTATGCTCTCATTAAAAAATATATTATCGGAGAACCTGCAATTACACATTGGGTCAAGAACTCTCCCTCTAAGTCTCCCATTTAATTCTTTTGGTATATCCTGCATAATATTATCTAAGCAAGTAATACAGCCCTGCTTCGATAGATCTGGACTACATTGCATGACTGCATAGATAGTTATAAAATCAGGGCCCGTTGTGTTCCCACTGGCAAACTTTCTTAGCGCACCCTCGTTTGCAGCATCTGCTTTAAGCTTCTCTAACAATGATCTCAAATCATCGTTGAACTTATCAATGTTCATGGCCGTTTGTGAACCATTCCCAAAAGAAATAACTCCTAATTCGTTATTTCCCAATAGAGTATCATTGCTGTATAACAACGAACAATAGTCATACCACCCTACTACATAAATTGAGTTGGGACATACTTTTCTCACCATAACCATGGAGTCATTGAGACAACTTTGACACACATCTGGATTAATGTCGCCTTGACATAGAGCGAGTGCGTTGGCTCTATCAATGCCTTGGCCAGTTGAGATATTGTAGAAACCGAATCCGTTGTTAGTGGTGAGAAGGTTGGAAAAAGTGGTATCGAGATTTGCTTTGAAAGTACTGTTTTCCGTATAATTACTGAGGTTATCAGGGATACCACAGGAATAGTCATAGAATTCAGGTTGAGCTAGCATTGTGCTGGTTAAAGATATGAAAAGGAAGGAGAACCATAAAAGGATCACATTTCTAACTAGCATAAACATGTTAGGGCTGTGTTGTGGCACCTTGAGTAAAGATCGAGTTGGATCATAAAATGTAGATTGACGAAGGGATGTATATATAGCAACTATTGGGATGATAAGTTCTAAGAAAAAATAGTGTTCTATAAAAAAACATTGACCATCTGTGGGAAATTAAAGAACAAGTCTACGATCCCAATCCATCTTACAAGTGGTGTAGCTGTGGTCTTATTTACAATGAAAATAAACTAAGAACAAGTCTTGGAGCCCAATATTCTATTGGACGTTTAAACCAAATATAGTTTAGTTATAAAGTATAGGGGGTCTTAGTGTCATTAGTTAAAGTAAAGTTTAGTGGTATTATGTCATTGTAAATAGATTAGGGGTGTAATGGGTCGAATTGAAAGTGTATAGCTGGTCATAACGTTTCATCAGAAGTTGTGTCGGTTGGGTTAGTATATATAGGGGTCAAAGTCTGTAAACATCGGTATTCATATATTGTAATAATAAAATTCCAGATTGTTTTATATAACTTAAAGATCTTATAATAACAAAAGTGCTAACAATTGGCATCAGAGCCTACGGTTCAATCGATTCAAGGGAGGCAGAAGATTTGTGGTTGTTTGTTCGAAGTTTTGAAAAAAACAAAAGTACGATTCTTGTTGCTGCTGTTCGAAAAAGGAGACAGAAGAAAACAATTATTTTGAATTACGGAACCGAACACAGTGAGATAAGTTTTTTCTATTTCGAATTGTTTATTTAGTGTATGAATTTAGAATTATTACAATTAGGAAAAGGTTAAGAATAGTGGTTTGGATTTGTTAGACAACCAGGGAAAAACTAGGGTATTGTTTCTTAGTAAATTGAAGCGATTGGTTTTTGGATTTGTCTTACAACCGGAAAAAACAGAATACTATTTTTAGGATTTGTAAAACAATAGTTTTCGAGTTGAAAACAGGGAATTGTTTTAGTGGGTGTGAAAGCAATAGTTTTTAAAACAGGGAATTGTTTCGGATTTGTATACAATAGTTTTAAGAACAGGATTATTGTTTTGGTGTTGTTAGGACAATAGGTTTTTGAAAACCAGGGAATTGTCTTGGGTGGAAAGCAATAGGTTTAAAAAAAAAAACAGGAGATTGCGATTAGTTAAGAGTAGTTGGTTAGAAGGAAACCAGGGTACTATTCTTGGAAGATACAGTAGGTAAACCATTGGTTAACCAGGGCACTGTAGGTATTAGGGACGTTTGGTTTAGATTAAGATTGGAAAAGGAAAAAAGAAAAGGAAGATGACAGGTAGTGGATCGAATGATAAGAATAAGGAAATCATAACCATAAAGGAGACAACAATGAATTTCCAGTATCCAATGTTAAACTCTACAAACTATACGATTTGGGCTGTAAAGATTAGGGCGATATTTAATGTCCATGGAATTTGGGAAGTGATTGAACCAACGCAAGGAACCGAGGTCGATCAGAAGAAGGATAACTCGGCAATTGCAATGCTATATCAAGCAATTCCAGAAAGTATGGTATTGCAAGTTGCTAACCTTAATTCGGCAAAGGAGATTTGGGATGCGTTGAAGATTCGACATGTTGGAGTTGACAGAGTTAAGGAAGCGTGTGTTCAGACACTTGAATTAGAGTTTGAATAGTTGAAGATGAAAGACGGTGAGTCTTTAGATGTGTATGCCGGGAAGATTAGTGAAATTGCATCACAAGCAAGGAATTTGGGGCATACGGTGGAAGATAAAAGAATGGTGCGAAAACTCTTAAGTTCAGTGCCAAAAAAGTTTATGCAAATAGTTGCAGCAATAAAGCAGTTCGCAGATTTGAATACTATGCCATTTCAAGAAGCCATTGGAAGATTAAAAGCCTTTGAAGAACGGACGAAAAAGGCAGTTAAGGAAGAAGATGGGTCTAGTAGCCTATTTTTCAGCAATGTAGATGAAAAGACCAAAGAACACAAATGTGAACATTGCGGTCATGTGAATTCAAGTCAAGAAAGAACCGAACGTGGCAGAGGCAAGAATTGGAAACCATGGAAGAAAAAGGATGGTGATCAAGACAACAGTCAGATAAGATGCTACAAATGCAAAGAACTTGGACACTACAAAAGCGAATGTCCAAAGTGGGAAAAGGAGCATGAGGCAAATTTGATCCAAGAGGATGATGAGCCAACACTGCTATGATAGGAAGACGGATCAAGAAAGGATGAAGATCTTACTTAAACTATATTTAGTTTAGGAGGGAGTATTGGACGTTTAAACCAAATATAGTTTAGTTATAAAGTATAGGGGGTCTTAGTGACATTAGTTAAAGTAAAGTTTAGTGGTATTATGTCATTTTAAATAGATTAGGGGTGTAATGGGTCTAATTGAAAGTGTATAACTGGTCACAACGTTTCATCAGAAGTTGTGTCGGTTGGGTTAGTATATATAGGGGTCAAAGTCTTTGTAAACATCGGTATTCATATATTGTAATAATAAAATTCCAGATTGTTTTATATAACTTAAAGATCTTATAATAACAAAAGTTATAACATATTCCTTACATACCTACCAAACAAGTGGTGTAGCTGTGTAGCATTGGTCTTATTCACAATAAAGATCGTAGACCCCGAATGAAGCAATTTGCTCTTATCGTTATCTTAGAACATCAGCCACTACTACAAAAAGTACTTCATAGACCTGTTCACAGCCAAATCGAGACCGGTTTATCGTTTGGTCTATATGAGGGGGGCTCTCCAATCTCCATGTGAAAATAAAATCATGTCCGGTTTATAAACCGGTCTACATTTGGTTTTGAAACCGGTTTTATGATTAAAAACACGTCTTGGAAACATACTCGTGCTTTAGTGGAATTATCAAATCATGACCGGTTTATAAATTGTTAGAATTTATGGATAAATATTAATAAACGTATGTCTAGAATCGAACTCGAGACCTCGGGATTGCACACATTACAAATGAGAATTAAAGTATAATAATTGATATATATTAAATGTTATATATATATATATATATATATATATATATATATATATATATACTATATATATATATATATATATATATATATATATATATACTAGACTTCAAAGCCCGCCCGATGGGCGGGCATGACTTATAAAGTTCCTTGTTAGGTATTAGTTAAGTAGGGATTGTTTGTTAATACTTATCAAACACGTAAGAGGCCTCTTATAAACTTTCAAATTATTGAGCAAAGTATGTAGAAATGAACTTACAGTAAGGGACATGGTCCACCTTTGCTTGATGTCTTTCTTCCGTCTCCATAAAACAATATTGGTGACGTCACAAACGCCACCATGTTTTTTCATCACCATCAAATGCATCAACATTGTCCTTAATTTCGTTGACCATCATTACTGCTCTATAACCATCCAAGACCTTGTTCTCGGTCCAATGAATAGATTCATAAGCGTTTATTCAGTTATCCGTTAAGATCAGTATAACCAAAGTTAATAAATTGGTGCAATAGATGGTTGGAGCACTAAGAGGGTGTTTGGCATTGCATTTGAAAACTAAGTATCCGATGTTAATTTATTTTCCATTGTAAAACTCTATAATATAGTAGTGCATTATGTTGTAGATCTGACGCTCATCTTGTTGTGCATCGGGCGTTGGCCTTTTAAGCTCTTGACATATTTCAAGGCATACCCTGCTGCTTCCTTAATGTGTCAAAAGAATTTCACCAATACGAAATGTTATCAACAACCTGCACATCATAAGAAATTATGTTTTCTTGAAAAATAATGACGATGGAAGAACTTCACCCATACGAAATGTTTATACACCTACACCTAAAGTTAGAAGATGTGTAATTGGTGGTTCAGCGGTTGAAACTGAACCCAACCTAAACTTGCCCCGTACTACAAAAGTGAGTCGGTGACCCAATTTAAACAAAACCCAACCTTTTTAAACCAAACACATGTTGCTTAATAAAATGTGTCGAATTTAAATTCATACTTGTAATTAATTGCAGACTTGCTGCCTCACTTGCAGACAAAATTCAAGGTTTCGATTAAAATGCTTTCATTTGTCAAATATAGGGTGATAGAAGCAAACCCGTGAAATTTCAAAATATGCTCCAGAGGTTAAGAAGCAAAAACTTGCCGTGTCAATGTTGCTCCTAACAGTAAACCTATTAAACGAAAACAGGGAAATGGTTAGCAATTAGAAAGTTGGTTAATGGCCATATGTACTAAAAACTAATGTCCATCATCACAAACCTGCTAAGAGCGCTACACATTAGCAAAAAGTATCTCCCATTTTGGCTTATATACTGTAGTAATTATAATAAGTTTTTCTAGTTACCTGTGACCCAATTATTACCCGGCACGAGACATCATTAACTTAATTAAAAACACCTTATTGCGAATAACACAAATCATAATAATATGCAAATCACTTTGTTCATCACGAAAGAATCATACACATTATTTCTTTTGCATGTCCCCAACATTAAATTCATCTGTTTAATCGTTATAACCCATTAGCGTGAGATAGACAACACATCTCAACAAAGTTACACATTTATGTCAAAAACTTAATGCAAACATTATCTGCATGCACGTCCCCAACATTACCGCCTTCATTTCCTTCAGTTTCATTGGAGGCGGATTTAATTAAAGACTCTTAAAGAAAGTTTAAATGATTAACCAATATAGGCAACTTGTTCTCAGTGGATTACTACATATACTCCATGGCTAAATGGTGCGTATGAAAAAGTATAATTTTTATAGAAATATTTGAAAATTAAAAAGTCAACCTTTCTGCAATAAGCAGTACATTCTGCAGAGATGTGTACAAACTCATGAAACCATAGTTGCCTTGAGGATATATGTGAAATTGACACATTATTAACATTAATGCAATACGACCTTAATAAAGAGTTAACTTCAACTTTCAGCAGTTATAACACAATAACACATAACCTTTTACAGCAAAGTAAGTCAGTCATATAATCACATTCATAATTTTGTTCTTTTATCCCATAAAAGATACTGTAAACAAAGAGGCATGTTTTGCCAGTCTACTGTTTAAAAGGATCACACCCCATTGTATATAGCTTTTATCTTGGCAAAAGTGCATGATCAGTTGCAAAGAGTTGCATGTAGTTGGAATGTATTAGTATTCGTTTTTCTCAGTTTCATTTGAAGTGAGTCCATTTACGGACTTCTCAAAGACTTATTTGATGGTCATCAGATTCAAATGGTTCATTTCTTTCGACTTTCTTTGAGGTTTTAATCAGAGATTCTTGAAGTTTGACTTCATCATTGACTACTTGTATGATCCTCAATACCCAGGGATGGATATATAGCGATAACCTTGTGCACCCCTCCATGCATAATACGCAATTCGAGTCTCATAAAAGCCTAAAACAGATAAATCATTATCAGTAAGTTGTAGATTTATGAAAGATTAATACAATGAATTACCAAGCGAGTACACTAAAACCAGTTGGTTACACAAGTTAACGTTAAAGTCTAAAAATTGAGAATATAGAATGAAGGTAAAGAGCGAGAGAAGGATAAGCCCGCATCTAGGATAAGCCCGCATGTGACCCGTGAAGACAAAGAGCGAGAGAAGGATAAGCCCGCATCCATGAATGAGCAGAAAAAGTGCAAGTGCAATAGATTTCCAAGGGATTTCATCCAAGCTCCCAACAACAGGAAACACCAAAACAAACAAACCTTAAACCCACACATGGATTCGACCAAAAACAACTGTTGTCCACACTAAAAAGCATGCTTTTTAACCTAAATAACAAATGCTGCTAATTAACATTATGCAACTCTTTTGTCGTTACACATACTACAATTCAAATACCAAAAGTAATGATACATACATTGCCCAAAATAAAGGGTATATACAAAGTTTCAAGTACTTCTTTATACACAACATTGTTTGTATTGTCTGGTTTGTATCATCAGTGTAGTTATTATTCTTGCCATAAGCCAGAAGGTACCGCACTTATTGAGAAGGTCAAGAATCTAGAATGTGCACTGCTACTATAGATTTCATCAACATGCGTAGACAAATATATACTGCAAGTTGTAGCAAAATGTGGTTCCTATTATAGATTACGTATACAAAGACACTTATTAGTAGCCATACATACTACAACTCAACTAACTTTTATCCAAGCAATATAAGAATTATAACATTTGGTGTTCAATTATGAGGGAAGCAACATGATCATTCTCGAGATTTGTTTAAAAAATATCCATTAGCATTTCAATAAAATACTTCAGGTTTCAACATTAAGTTAAATACATAAGAATTTTGCACAGGTCTTTGCGGATCTTGGATCAATCATGGATGAACTTTGTATAATGAAAACAATAAGAGTATGAGTATGCACTTTGATGCAGTGACTCGATATGAGAACAGAGAGAGGGTGGGAACTTTATATAAATGACACTTTTATTAATATATTCCACACTCTAAAACGATTACAATACATGAGTATATATAGGATGTCAATCGGTATGAATGAACCGATGTGACTCTTCCTAAGAGATATCTTCTAAACGTTACATTCCTATCCTACATTACAGAAATTCAGTTATTGTAACAATTCGCAATTTCAGGTTAATTTCTATTTTCGGAAATTTTTACTATTCATGTTACTATTCATTTCTTTCTGAAATTTTCCCGAAAGTTGATTTTTATTTCATATTCTCGAGTGATAAATCATTTCCATGGCAAATTAAATGTTTGACATTCGTCAGATCAGTTTCGTGAAAGTTATTAAGGAATTTCACAGAATTACCCGTTTTAGGGTAAAACGTCAATCAGAAATTCTCCGCACAACGAAATTTGATTCCGTCAGGTGACCCCACATCAGAAAAATGTTTAACACACTTATGATTTATTTGAGAATAAATCATGACTGAGAAAAATCATGGCCCAAATAAACTTCGGCCGTGAAAAACTGGAATTTTCAGTTTTACGCGTTTTTACTCAGCCGTAACCCTAGCCTTTACCTGCACCGCATTTCTAAGATGATTTGAGCTTTCAACTTATTTAAATAAGTCAACATATTTTTCCCTCCTCCATTGACTAAAAATCATTCCTTGATTTTATAAATCATTCCTTGATTTTTAGGCTTCCGGTTTGATGTCTAAAAGACATTTAACACTAACCGACACCAGACTGAGCCCAGTCTAGACATTATAAATCATTTTAAATCATTTTTAGCATATAAGAAAAGTAACATTTTACTTTTCTCAATTTTACGCAATATTCGTACATTTTACGTATTACGCGTTTAGACCCGTGTTTCCAGCTTTTAGCAGGGTTTTACCACCCAAATGACACCTACCACTCATTTTATATTTTATTATGGGACATATGGACATGTCTAACAATACTTTGAAGTTTCATAATTTTACGACACCCGGTTTTACGTTTTAAGGCCTAATCATTTACGGCTGGCATTTCCCGGAGTCAAGTTTCATCCAAATAACCAAGATAATACCAAGCCAAGCCACCTCCCCCCTTATCCCTTTGTGAACCGCCACAAGGGGGGGGGGAGTCACACCCTTGGGTGGCTTGATCTCATGCCTTGTGATCTAGGATGCATACATGTGTAGATTTTGATAAAATATCTCAAGTATGTAACCTCCTCATTAGGGTATAAATACCCCTCTCCCTCTCTCCCTTGGCCGGCCATCCCAACCCACCAAAACCTCTCACACTTAGCTTTAAGTCTTCTAATTTGTTGCAAGGTTCAAGTGAAGTTCAAGTATAGAAACCCTAGTTAGCTTATTTTCACCAAAAATCTTCCAAACCCTAACATACTTGGTGTTTTCTCTTGAGTTTAAATCCACTCAATACACCTCAACTTTCATTACATATCTTTCAAGAATACCAAGGGTAGAAAGGTTGCTTGAAGGGAAAAAGGGTTGAAGCTAGTCTATCAAAGTCCATTTCCTTACTTGTTACTCCTTTCTTTAGTTAGAAAGCCAAAAGTTGTAAGCCTAACCTAACATGCTTCTTGTTAATTTCTCATATTCATATCATTTACATGTTATCTTTGCTATATTATGTGTTGTAATTATGTCCATGATGTATCATGATGAGTAAAAGATGTTGTTGTAATGAATTATTGAAACAAGTTACTAAAACAAGCAAACTAGTGAATATCTTGGTATAACCTGATCAAAATGGTAAAAATATGATGTTGGATTATTACATATTACAGTAGAGGACTTAAAAAGCAAACCATAGCAATTTGAACCACCTAAAAAGAGTAAACGAGTCAAAAGTTATGGCGATTTGAAGTTACCAAAGATTTCCGGCAAAACTGCCTAAATGTTTCTGTGATTTCTGTGACAGAACCTAAAACACGCAAAAAGAGGCCTTTCTGGTCCGATTCATGAAAAAGTTAAAACACGAAAGTTGTCCGGAATCACGTTTTCATTCAGGAACAAAGAGGCTCAAGCCTTGAAAACGCCTTCTGAGTGAGATATTTCTCAGTTTGCTTAACAGCTATTTACATATTTTAAGTTACTAAGTTATTGTCATACTTTCAAAGGAATAAAAGGTATTATGACCTATAACCAAGACCACCACCATGACTAGAACCAAGGTAGTGTCTCATGACCATGGAACAAGGACCAAAGGTCATGGCTAGGCCATGACGAAATGACCAAACCAACTTACAAAGGCGTAAACATGAAACAATGAAATTGGCGATATATGGAACAAGCAATTTGTATCTACTTCACCTAAAAGGAAACCATGAGATTTTACCAAGACAAATGGTCACACAAGACTTATAAAACTACCCCTAATAACAATCTTCATGTACTATAAACTTTCCTAAGTTTATACAAATATCGGACATGTAACTTTTTCGGATCAAAACTTATATCTATATACTTTATCAACTACTACAATAGTAGGGAGCTTCATGTGAGGAGTTCATTATGTAAGCCGTCGAGATGAGTTGTGGATTTACGAATTAAAGTGTCATGGCTCCTCGAACGCTTACTAACATGACTTCTGAAATATGTTAGCCCGAACGGTAGTAAAAGATATACCAAAACATACATGTTCATAAATCTTTCTTACAAAGACTTACAAATATACATCATACCTCATCATGGACTATAAATGCAAGACATATATATAGGCACTCCGTTATATTCTTTACACAAATCCTAAGTCGCAACATTCTATTCTAGGTTGCTCGTAGAAACCTACACGATCCGACTATCACGTTCATTACTTGCTATCGTACTTAAGGTGAGTTCATAGCCCCACCTTACATTACTTCAATGTTTTACAAACCCTTGGGGGGAATACATGCTACTTTTAAACCGAACACAATGCTTTGAAACTGTATGCTGCCTGATTGTTTTATTATTACTAAGTACCTACCTTGCCAATCCTAGGCCCCATCATGAACCATTTAATCACTAGTATTAGTGAGCGCGAGTATTGTGAATAGGCCTATTGGGATTGACGAATCCCATTTGTTTGAGCAGTTAGTTCAAACGAATGCACTATATTTGAAAACATTAAGTATGACGGCAAAGTACTTACCGGGGCAACATAACCGCCGATTGATATTGGTACACGTTAACGTATTGGTTGCATGAGCTTAGTACATAATAATAACTGTTTTGTTTTCTAACATGAGTATGAGTCTAATTAACTCATTACTACCAACATATTGTGTTCAACCTTAAACAAACTCTATGAATTTCACTCAACCTTTGTGTTGACCTCTTAAGCATGTATTTCAGGTCCATGATAATCAAGAATGGAGCGGGAAGGGCACGTACCGAAGGAAGAAGGCTATAAACTATATTGTCATTCAATAAAAACATCATAGACTTTATATTGATGTGTTTTGAAACCATGGAACATTTTGGGACCTTACTATGTAAACTTTGATACATTTGAATAATATGAATGACAACTCTTTTTATTACGATTCGTTTAGAGATCGTTTTCTATTATTATGACTGTTGTGCCGTCGAGTAACACCCAAGTTGAATTCCGCTGCATCATGAATTGGGGGTGTTACAGATTGGTACCAGAGCCATGGTTATAGAGAAACGGGTCTAAGTGAGACCTAAACTATAACTACAATAACAAGCAAAAACATTTTTATAGCCTTCCGCTCTTCGTGCCTTCCATCCTCCAGAAGATTATGGACTTATTACACATGTTATGCTACATGAACATATTTGTATATTGTTATATGCACATTGCCATAGTTTGAGCATTTTCCATAAGCATTTGATTTATTTTGACATCGAAATACTAATTGTAGACATCATGTCCGCACCTCCATCTCCCGATCATCTTCCTGCTATGCCCGAGTATTTACCTATTCTTCCCGGACCCGATGATCCTTACTTTGAACCAATTGACTACGACGACGAGGAAGAACCTTATGAGGATCTAGATATAGATTCGGACGAGGATCCTGAAATGGATTTGGACATAAACATCGATGATTACGAAGAGGATCATGAAATGGTTAATGACATTGAGGAAGCGGAGGAACTATTAGTAGTGCCACATTTATCACCATTGACATCTCCACCTCCGGTTTCACCAATTTCATCCGAATCTAACCGTACCACTCCAGCTCAAGTTCCGAATTCTACTCACCAAACCGGTGGAACATCTACATCTACACATATGTTCGCAAACTCAGCTCAATACGAAATCTACTCTTTGAAACAAGCTCTCAATCTAACCCAACTCAAAGTTCAATGTATGGCAAGACAAATGCACGAATGTATATCCAAGGTAAATTCTGCTAGAATGGATGCCATGAATGCTCGAGACGACCTATATTGGTTTAAGCTTGACATGAGCTACGTGAAGAGTGACTCGACTCATGTTGGGGAAGAAGTCTTAAATCCTTTGACTGGCTTGGATAATGTCAAGGATAGACTCACTTTGGTTGAGAGGGCCCAAGAACAGGATGCGGTACAAATTCATAAACTACTTCACCGCCTAAATACCGCCGAAATCCGGTTAGATGTTGCAAACTTTGACAGGTATCAACTTAGGAATGATTTGTGTGGGATGCAAACTCAAATGAGTTCCATACAACAAAGGCTATACCGAAAGGATGTCAAAGAATATCGCCCAAACGAAAGTGTAGATGTGTTAGCAACACGCGGAAATAATAATCCGACCGGACAACAACAACCTCCCAATCGACGTTAGACTAGTGTTATAGTACTAGTTAGCTTTTGTACAACGTTGTAATTACTAACTGAAAGTATCAGTTAGTAAGTTTTGAATGAACTTGTAATAAGTTCGATTTTGTAATCAACGTTATATAAATAAAACTCTTGTTTTATATACTATCATGTGTTATGTTTTTAAGTTTCAAACATTATTATCCTATCATTCTTATCAAAAATTGTGCTCATCTCACAACTCTCTAATTACAACGTATCTTTTGAACAATAGAATCATGGCGCCCAAGAAAAAGACCCCATCAACGATGACGCAAGCCGCCATCCGCAAACTGGTAAAGGACAGTGTCAATGCAGCACTTGTCGCAGAACGAGCAGCCGTAGCTGCAGCAGCTGCAGCAGCTGCCGAAGCCGCCACAGCTGCTGGTGCTACTGATGCTGCAGCAGCCGCTGAGGCTGCAGTAGCTGCTGAGGCTGCAGCAGCCGCGGAAGCCGCCATTGCTGAGGAGGCTGCTATAGCTGCAGAGACTGCAAGACTTGCCAGTCTTAACCTTGGAGGACCTACCCCTCCGGTGACCAATGTTACTACAGTACCAAAGGGTTGCTCGTTCATTTCCTACCTGAAATGTGAACCCCTCAAATTCAAGGGTACTGAAGGGGCTGTAGGTTTGACCCGTTGGTTCGAAAAGGCGGAGTCGGTGTTCATTGTTAGTAAATGTATCGAGGGGGATAAAGTTCAGTATGCCACAAGTACTCTGTTGAATGAGGCCTTGTCCTGGTGGAACTCAATTGCTCAACCCATGGGCATTGAGAATGCCTACAAAATTACTTGGGCTAATTTGAAACAAATGATGATTAAGGAATACTGTCCACGCAGTGAGATACAAAAGTTGGAAGTTGAGTTCTGGGATCATACGGTTAAGGGAAATGATATCATGACCTACAACCGTAGATTCCAGGAACTGAGGATACTTTGTCCAACAATGGTTTCCCCAAAGGAAAAGATGTTGGAAAGGTATATTTGGGGACTTCCCTCAAGCATACAGGGGAATGTGACTTCGGCAAATCCCAAAGAACTTGATGAGGCTATGCGGATGTCCCGTAGTCTCATGGATCAAGTGGTACGTATGTCGGAAACCCGCAAGCAAAACAACCTCAACACCAACAACAACACCAACAACACCAACAACAATGCCAACAACAGCAATGCCAACAACCCCAACAATTCCAACTACCGTAAGAACAACAACAACAAGCGACAATGGGATGGTAACCGTGGGAATAACAACAACAACAACAACAACAACAACCAAACCCGAAACAACAACCACCACAATCAGCAGAACAGGAGACAAGAAGCCGCGACGGCTTATGTTGCTGCACCAGCTGGTGGTAGGTACGTGGGTAATCAACCACAATGTACCAAGTGCAATTACCATCATGAAGGTCCTTGCCCGGCCAAATGCCACAAGTGCCAAAAGCCCGGACATCTTGCCAAGGATTGTAGGGGCAAGGGTATAGCTACTGGGGCTAACTCACAGCCCATAGTTACATGTTTCGGGTGTGGTGAAAGGGGACACTATAAGAACAACTGTCCTCAAAACCAAGGACCCCAAGGCGGAGGTGCTCGTGCTAGGGCCTATGTCATAGGAAAGGAAGAACCACACCAGGACCCGAACGTGGTTACCGGTACGTTCTTACTCAATAATATTCCTGTTAAAGTATTATTCGATTCTGGTGCTGATATGAGCTTTATATCTACTAGAATTGCGCCTTTACTTGATATTCCATCAATCACTTTAACCACTAGTTATAATGTTGAGCTAGCTACCGGTGACTTAGTAAATACCAATACCGTAATCCCAAACTGCACCCTTAATCTCTTAGACCACCCCTTTGACATCAATCTTATGCCAATTGAACTCGGAAGTTTTGATGTAGTTATTGGCATGGATTGGTTGTCTAAACATCAAGCTAACATTATTTGTGGTGAAAGAGTTGTGCACATTCCATGTGACAATGAAACTTTGATCATTCGTGGTGATCAAAGTGGAACTCGAATAAACATTATCTCATGTATCAAAACCATGAAGTACATTGAGAAAGGATGTTATGCTTTTTTAGCCCACGTGACCGAAAAGAAAACCGATGAAAAACGTCTCGAAGATGTTCCTATTGCCCGTGAGTTTCCTGAAGTCTTTCCAGAAGACTTACCCGGACTACCACCAAATCGTCAAATAGAGTTCAGAATTGATTTAATACCAGGAGCGGCGCCAGTTGCCCGCGCACCATACCGGCTAGCACCTTCAGAGATGCAAGAGCTATCAAATCAATTACAAGAACTTGCGGACAAGGGATTTATTCGACCCAGTTCCTCACCTTGGGGAGCTCCAGTTTTATTCGTGAAAAAGAAAGACGGGTCATTACGCATGTGTATTGACTATCGTGAACTAAACAAATTAACCATAAAGAACCGATACCCACTACCACGAATTGATGACTTATTCGATCAATTGCAAGGTTCAACCTATTACTCAAAAATTGACCTACGATCAGGTTACCACCAAGTTAGAATTCGTGATGAAGACATTCCAAAAACAGCCTTTAGGACACGATATGGTCACCATGAATTCCAAGTGATGCCATTTGGGTTAACAAATGCACCGGCAGTATTCATGGATCTCATGAATCGGGTGTGTAAACCATATTTAGACAAATTCGTGATTGTATTCATAGACGACATTCTCATTTATTCCAAAAACGAAGAGGAACACAAAGAACACCTGAGGACAATTTTAGGACTACTCAAGGAAGAGAAATTGTATGCGAAGTTTTCCAAATGTGAATTTTGGATTCAAACTGTACAATTCCTTGGGCATGTGATTGACAAGACCGGTTTACATGTCGATCCCGCTAAAATTGAAGCTATCAAAAATTGGCCAACACCTACCATCCCTACAGAAATTCGTCAATTTCTGGGTCTAGCTGGGTATTACCGAAGGTTTATTGAAGGATTTTCCTCAATAGCAAAGTCTTTGACTAAGCTAACTCAGAAAGACAAGAAATACGTATGGAATGAAGACGAAGAAAATGCTTTCCAAACCCTCAAACAGAAACTTTGTAGTGCTCCTATCCTAGCATTGCCCGATGGGATCGAAGATTTTGTAGTCTATTGTGATGCGTCGCACTAAGGGTTAGGTGCCGTGTTGATGCAACGCGATAAGGTCATGGCTTATGCATCAAGGCAACTCAAGGTTCATGAGGAAAATTACACCACTCATGACTTAGAGTTAGGAGCTGTGGTCTTTGCACTAAAAATCTGGAGGCACTATCTATACGGTACTAGATGTACTGTATACACCGATCATAAAAGCCTACAACACATTTTGGACCAAAAAGAACTAAACATGAGACAACGTCGTTGGTTAGAATTACTAAGTGATTATGACTGCGACATTCGTTACCACCCAGGAAAAGCCAACGTAGTAGCCGACGCCCTAAGCCGAAAGGAACGGATTAAACCATTACGAGTCCGAGCCTTAGTTTTAACCATAAATTCCAACTTTCCTACTCAAATCCTTCACGCTCAAGCTGAGGCGGTGAAACAAGAAGACATCCAAAAGGAGAAATTGGGTGGCATGATACAGAAGAAATTCGAAACCCGTTCAGATGGAACTCTATGCTTTCAAGGTCGAAGTTGGTTACCACTTTATAGTGGCTTACGAGACTTGATCATGCATGAATCACACAAATCTAAATACTCCATACATCCAGGATCTGATAAAATGTATCATGATCTTAAGTTACTCTATTGGTGGCCGAACATGAAAGCCGACATTGCAACATATGTTAGCAAATGTCTTACCTGCGCCAAAGTAAAAGCCGAACACCAAAAACCATCCGGTCCATTGCAACAACCAGAGATTCCTTCTTGGAAATGGGAAAGAATCACTATGGACTTCATTACCAAGCTCCCAAAGACATCAAGCGGTTATGACTCCATCTGGGTCATAGTTGATCGTCTCACAAAATCCGCACACTTTATACCAATCAAAGAGACTTACAAAATGGAACAACTAACCCGACTGTACGTCAAAGAAATAGTCTCACGACATGGTGCACCAATATCCATCATATCCGACAGAGATGGTAGATTTACTTCCAATTTCTGGCAGTCACTCCAAGACGCCTTTGGAACAAATCTAGACATGAGTACCGCGTATCATCCTCAGACCGATGGTCAGAGTGAACGAACCATCCAAACTCTTGAAGACATGCTTCGCGCTTGTATTATAGATTTTGGAAAAGGATGGGATACTCATCTACCATTAGTCGAATTTTCCTACAACAACAGCTATCATGCAAGTATTCAAGCAGCTCCATTTGAAGCACTTTATGGTCGAAAGTGTCGTTCACCTGCTTGTTGGGCTGAAGTGGGAGAAGTTCAACTCACTGGACCAGAACTCATCCGTGAAACAACGGATAAAATTGTACAAATCAAAAATCGACTACAAGCCGCAAGAGATCGACAGAAAAGTTATGCCGACACACGACGCAGACCCCTAGAATTCCAAGTCGGAGATAGGGTTATGCTAAAGGTATCACCTTGGAAAGGCTTGATACGATTCGGCAAACGAGGAAAACTAAACCCAAGATACATCGGACCATTCAAAATCCTAGCCAGGGTTGGCCCTGTGGCGTACAGACTTGAGCTTCCATCAGAACTCAGTAGTGTACACCCCACTTTCCATGTATCTAACCTAAAGAAATGTTTGTCGGATGAATCACTCGTGATTCCACTCGATGAAATTCAACTCAATGACGATCTTCAATTTGTTGAGGAACCCGTAGAAATCATGGACCGAGAGGTCAAACAACTTAAACAAAGCCGTATACCAATTATCAAAGTTCGTTGGAACTCACGGCGTGGTCCTGAATACACATGGGAACGAGAGGACCAGATACGTAAGAAATACCCACATCTTTTTACCAACGAAGCTTCTACCTCCAACGTAAATTGATCTCCGGGACGGAGCTCTCATATGGGGTGGAGACTGTAACAATTCGCAATTTCAGGTTAATTTCTATTTTCGGAAATTTTTACTATTCATGTTACTATTCATTTCTTTCTGAAATTTTCCCGAAAGTTGATTTTTATTTCATATTCTCGAGTGATAAATCATTTCCATGGCAAATTAAATGTTTGACATTCGTTAGATCAGTTTCGTGAAAGTTATTAAGGAATTTCACAGAATTACCCGTTTTAGGGTAAAACGTCAATCAGAAATTCTCCGCACAACGAAATTTGATTCCGTCAGGTGACCCCACATCAGAAAAATGTTTAACACACTTATGATTTATTTGAGAATAAATCATGACTGAGAAAAATCATGGCCCAAATAAACTTCGGCCGTGAAAAACTGGAATTTTCAGTTTTACGCGTTTTTACTCAGCCGTAACCCTAGCCTTTACCTGCACCGCATTTCTAAGATGATTTGAGCTTTCAACTTATTTAAATAAGTCAACATATTTTTCCCTCCTCCATTGACTAAAAATCATTCCTTGATTTTATAAATCATTCCTTGATTTTTAGGCTTCCGGTTTGATGTCTAAAAGACATTTAACACCAACCGACACCAGACTGAGCCCAGTCTAGACATTATAAATCATTTTAAATCATTTTTAGCATATAAGAAAAGTAACATTTTACTTTTCTCAATTTTACGCAATATTCGTACATTTTACGTATTACGCGTTTAGACCCGTGTTTCCAGCTTTTAGCAGGGTTTTACCACCCAAATGACACCTACCACTCATTTTATATTTTATTATGGGACATATGGACATGTCTAACAATACTTTGAAGTTTCATAATTTTACGACACCCGGTTTTACGTTTTAAGGCCTAATCATTTACGGCTGGCATTTCCCGGAGTCAAGTTTCATCCAAATAACCAAGATAATACCAAGCCAAGCCACCTCCCCCCTTATCCCTTTGTGAACCGCCACAAGGGGGGGGGGAGTCACACTCTTGGGTGGCTTGATCTCATGCCTTGTGATCTAGGATGCATACATGTGTAGATTTTGATAAAATATCTCAAGTATGTAACCTCCTCATTAGGGTATAAATACCCCTCTCCCTCTCTCCCTTGGCCGGCCATCCCAACCCACCAAAACCTCTCACACTTAGCTTTAAGTCTTCTAATTTGTTGCAAGGTTCAAGTGAAGTTCAAGTATAGAAACCCTAGTTAGCTTATTTTCACCAAAAATCTTCCAAACCCTAACATACTTGGTGTTTTCTCTTGAGTTTAAATCCACTCAATACACCTCAACTTTCATTACATATCTTTCAAGAATACCAAGGGTAGAAAGGTTGCTTGAAGGGAAAAAGGGTTGAAGCTAGTCTATCAAAGTCCATTTCCTTACTTGTTACTCCTTTCTTTAGTTAGAAAGCCAAAAGTTGTAAGCCTAACCTAACATGCTTCTTGTTAATTTCTCATATTCATATCATTTACATGTTATCTTTGCTATATTATGTGTTGTAATTATGTCCATGATGTATCATGATGAGTAAAAGATGTTGTTGTAATGAATTATTGAAACAAGTTACTAAAACAAGCAAACTAGTGAATATCTTGGTATAACCTGATCAAAATGGTAAAAATATGATGTTGGATTATTACATATTACAGTAGAGGACTTAAAAAGCAAACCATAGCAATTTGAACCACCTAAAAAGAGTAAACGAGTCAAAAGTTATGGCGATTTGAAGTTACCAAAGATTTCCGGCAAAACTGCCTAAATGTTTCTGTGATTTCTGTGACAGAACCTAAAACACGCAAAAAGAGGCCTTTCTGATCCGATTCATGAAAAAGTTAAAACACTAAAGTTGTCCGGAATTACGTTTTCATTCAGGAACAAAGAGGCTCAAGCCTTGAAAACGCCTTCTGAGTGAGATATTTCTCAGTTTTCTTAACAGCTATTTACATATTTTAAGTTACTAAGTTATTGTCATACTTTCAAAGGAATAAAAGGTATTATGACCTATAACCAAGACCACCACCATGACTAGAACCAAGGTAGTGTCTCATGACCATGGAACAAGGACCAAAGGTCATGGCTAGGCCATGACGAAATGACCAAACCAACTTACAAAGGCGTAAACATGAAACAATGAAATTGGCGATATATGGAACAAGCAATTTGTATCTACTTCACCTAAAAGGAAACCATGAGATTTTACCAAGACAAATGGTCACACAAGACTTATAAAACTACCCCTAATAACAATCTTCATGTACTATAAACTTTCCTAAGTTTATACAAATATCGGACATGTAACTTTTTCGGATCAAAACTTATATCTATATACTTTATCAACTACTACAATAGTAGGGAGCTTCATGTGAGGAGTTCATTATGTAAGCCGTCGAGATGAGTTGTGGATTTACGAATTAAAGTGTCCTGGCTCCTCGAACGCTTACTAACATGACTTCTGAAATATGTTAGCCCGAACGGTAGTAAAAGATATACCAAAACATACATGTTCATAAATCTTTCTTACAAAGACTTACAAATATACATCATACCTCATCATGGACTATAAATGCAAGACATATATATAGGCACTCCGTTATATTCTTTACACAAATCCTAAGTCGCAACATTCTATTCTAGGTTGCTCGTAGAAACCTACACGATCCGACTATCACGTTCATTACTTGCTATCGTACTTAAGGTGAGTTCATAGCCCCACCTTACATTACTTCAATGTTTTACAAACCCTTGGGGGGAATACATGCTACTTTTAAACCGAACACAATGCTTTGAAACTGTATGCTGCCTGATTGTTTTATTATTACTAAGTACCTACCTTGCCAATCCTAGGCCCCATCATGAACCATTTAATCACTAGTATTAGTGAGCGCGAGTATTGTGAATAGGCCTATTGGGATTGACGAATCCCATTTGTTTGAGCAGTTAGTTCAAACGAATGCACTATATTTGAAAACATTAAGTATGACGGCAAAGTACTTACCGGGGCAACATAACCGCCGATTGATATTGGTACACGTTAACGTATTGGTTGCATGAGCTTAGTACATAATAATAACTGTTTTGTTTTCTAACATGAGTATGAGTCTAATTAACTCATTACTACCAACATATTGTGTTCAACCTTAAACAAACTCTATGAATTTCACTCAACCTTTGTGTTGACCTCTTAAGCATGTATTTCAGGTCCATGATAATCAAGAATGGAGCGGGAAGGGCACGTACCGAAGGAAGAAGGCTATAAACTATATTGTCATTCAATAAAAACATCATAGACTTTATATTGATGTGTTTTGAAACCATGGAACATTTTGGGACCTTACTATGTAAACTTTGATACATTTGAATAATATGAATGACAACTCTTTTTATTACGATTCGTTTAGAGATCGTTTTCTATTATTATGACTGTTGTGCCGTCGAGTAACACCCAAGTTGAATTCCGCTGCATCATGAATTGGGGGTGTTACAGTTATTAACTATCTATAATACATATATGGTCCTTCTACTTTAAAGACTTATGATTCTTGATTAATTCATGTCCAACATCACTCCCCTAATCAAGACATCATAATCTTCTTCATGATCTTCACTCTGTTCCTTTTGTTCATCCAACTTGCAGCCTTGCTTCTTCTTTTATTTTCCTGTATTTGATCGCCTTTGTCTTGTCCCATATTCAGTTCGTTGTTCCTTGACTTCTTCCATTTCAATTCTGCTTTTTCATTTGGTGATTCAACTATGTCATCTTCCATATCTTCTGCATCAGGCTGTGGTAAGGTATCTGCAAAATCTTTGCCATCTTCATCACTTTCTGCCTCAGGCTGTGGTAAGGTATCTGCAACATCTTTGCCATCTTCATCACTTTCTGCCTTTCCTTGCTTTGTTCTTAGTACATTTTCATAATAGACTTTCACCATGCTAATATTCTTTGTAACATCCTTCTTTCTTTCTTGCCCAAAACTGTAACGTCTCCATGATAATCTTCATGCTTTGTTTTCGGGTCTTCTTCTTCTTCAAATCTATAACTTCCTTGACTGCAATTGATCGATCCATGTAACCATGTAGCTCTGATACCACTTTTGCACAGGTCTTTGCGGATCTTGGATCAATCATGGATGAACTTTGTATAATGAAAACAATAAGAGTATGAGTATGCACTTTGATGCAGTGACTCGATATGAGAACAGAGAGAGGGTGGGAACTTTATATAAACGACACTTTTATTAATATATTCCACACTCTAAAACGATTACAATACATGAGTATATATAGGATGTCAATCGGTATGAATGAACCGATGTGACTCTTCCTAAGAGATATCTTCTAAACGTTACATTCCTATCCTACATTACAGAAATTCAGTTATTAACTATCTATAATACATATATGGTCCTTCTACTTTAAAGACTTATGATTCTTGATTAATTCATGTCCAACAAAGAATTCATGTCAAAGGAAAAATGGAAATGCAAGACCACTTGTATTTCCTTACATTTAAAATTAAAATAAAAATTTACTCATATAGTTATCTAAACGGTGAGAACCCTAATATATATGAACAATATTTCAGTAAGATCAATGGTGTGGGTCTATTAGCTATTTCACACTCTCTAATATGTCAAAAGCCTTAATTTTTATTTAGTAACTTCAGCTAACATGGATCAGTTCATCATAATAAGAACTTGTGTGGAAACCTAATTTGAACATCAATTTGAAACTAAATTCCAACATGATTCTATTATATTTAACATAAATATAATACTGACATGGATAGTTTCACATGTTGATGTGTGTAAAATAAGATGATAAAAGGCAAGATAGCTTGCTTTAGCATCCGTTCAAATCCATCTTTAAGTAGAACTGAAATTTAATCATTAGCCAATGAATCAGATTGCATCTATCTCAGGTAGAATACATTTTAGTTCACAGTGAGATCAGTGACTTACTCAAGCTGACCCGCTTTGACCTTTGGTCAAACTTGCGACACCCACCCATTTTTACCTGCATCCATCATTAACAAAAAAATATACAGTGGTAACAGAATATTAACCCATTCTCCATTCTTAGTTGAGTGAAAACAAAATTTTTGTTACTGAAACTCACTTTGCATAGTGTAGTAACCGTAAAGTTGTGTGGATGTCTGCATATAACATTGACATATATAAGAAAACATATGCCCATCTGTTCCATCATTCTATATGAAAAACTCATACTTAAAGAATATGAAGTACCTCATCACCCAGTGGCTATTGCAAGGTCTCTTTAGTCAATTTCTTAGAAAAGTCAAGCTTCTTAACTCCATCAACCTATAAGCAGATTGAAAAACTGTATAAACCAAAATTCAGTTTCAAAGGAAAATACGGTCTCATAGCATCTGAACGTGGGTTTTAGGTACAAAATTACCTTCATGGCCCCTTTCAAAATTGTGGATGGTGTGTAATTTATAGGAACCAACACATTTAATGATGATGAGATGAAAAGAGGTGTTGATGCAACATGGAAACATGAAAGGGTTCTTATACATTAAAAAGACTCTCCAACTTTTCAAGATCTTTAATATTACTACCGAACTCAAAGCTCAACTTAAATATTCAATCAAGATCTTTAATGTCATCAATGCATAACAGAGTTTTATTGTTTCTTTGCCTAATGACATTAATGCCCACATTCTTTAAAGCTCTTAAAAGCTTCAAAATAAACTCTGCATGTACTTAATTCATTAGCTTAAACTACATATTTGAGTTTCTTAGCTTGTGACATTAATGCTCACATTCAACAGGGGGAACTCATTCTTTATATATATATATATATATATATATATATATATATATATATATATATATATATATATATATATATATATATATATATATATATATATATATAGATATAGATTATCTACTTGTAAGTATGAATCAGTCTTATAAGCAGTTGCAATGAATGATAAACGGTGAACTAATTAAAATGTGGCTTATCATATTAATCTTTAGAAAAGTAACATTTCATCTTTTGGGCTAGCCAAAGCTGGTAACGCAAAGCTTCTTGGCAATCTCTTCTCTATAGTAATATTTGAAATGGCATTAGTAGGTTCAACAACAAAAAAGCTTTTGATCCCAGCCAATTTGAATACGCACACATAATGATCCGGATGAGACTATAAAAAAAATAATAAAAAAATAAAAATTAACACATGAGCAAAAAATGGTAGCTGTAAAATTAAGTATTACCTTGAGAATCAACTGACAATAGTGTTCCATAGCATCAAGCTGAGTTAAATACCCCAGGAAGTAAAACGAAGTCTAATAATAATTATAGCTGATGATGTTATCATGATTATAGTGGAATGTATATTCAGTTTATGCTGTTACATATACATACTTCCTCACATATAGTTTAGGAGCCTTGCAGCCAGGTGAAGTTAACAGGAAAAAGAAGCGTGAGGGTGTGCAACTACATGTGCATGTGTATGTGTTCTACGTACTTGCATATCTTTTTACCCAACATGAGCTCACAACTATAGTAACAGGCTTTTCCAATTCCATGTATTTTTGGATTTCAAAAATGGTGCCATGTCGTTCCAAAGACAGAAGGTGAAAGTGTTGCCGCTGCAAGCAAAGGGCCATAATGAGTATATAAATCCTAATAGTGAATAAGCAGAGGTTATAGAAAATGTACTAACATTAGATTTTGGACTTCGATGTTTCGCCATATAACTCTATATCTGGTTGCGGCTCCATACACCTTTGTATCACCAACCTTTTAGTTGCATCCTATGTAATCTGTTATTGCAAGTATTCCTTTTCGATATAAATTCTAATGGAATAGAATGTGTTAGAACCTGTAGAGTCTCTTCTTCCAAGCCTTATATTTCCTAAAACAACAATTGACGAAATAGGTTATACCTATAAACATACACCATGTGCCCTTTTATATAGAGAAAGTCGGTAACAAAAAAGATGTCAAATTACTTGTATGTATTGAATTAATATACATTAAGATTTAGGATCATAATTTGATGTTCTAACATAAATTGGTGCCCAACTGCAATCCCGGATTTCTGTCATAGGCACAGCATTATGAATACATAAATGACTCTTTCCTTGGTGTTTCCTTACTTATAAGGCTGTAGCAAAAGACAATCTTAAACTACCTTTATTTTTATTAAATGGGTCAAATTATCTTTAAACATATCAGTTACGTCATTTAATTCCACAAGAGTATACCCCGCTTTGTGAAAAGGTCAAACCATATTTTCAAGCGAACGTCTGTTAAACTTAGGGAAAACAAACCACTAAAAAGAACACAAAAACCTATTCATTTCCAAAATAATCCCAAATCACAAAGTTATGAAATGCACCAAACTAATGGCAACTAATATTGATTGTAATAATAAAAGCATAATAAAATGTAAAATTAATAAAAGGGTGGGCTTGGTTTTTTTAGCATAATAAATTGGAATTCATATCCAATTACATGAGTGTAAAACTTACTTGATGAAGCCTGTGGTTTGTGCGTACATAGAAGATGTAATTGGTGGAAGTGATGGTGTTTCCTAAACATTTCATATATCTGTAATTAGATTTTTAGCTTAACATGCTCAACCCATTTGAGATACACCATAATCCAAGTTCAACAATATCCTCACACTTACTAAACCGATGCCAATGAATTCACGTGGCCTAGTCTCACTAATGCCTCATGTAAACAGTCCTTATGATTTGTTGTGAACACTATTATTCGCTCTATTGCGCTTATTCCTCTGCCTATTTAAATTACATACTCTAGCATTCCATCCCATTGCAATGTAGCAGTCATCAAATTCCTGAAACTGTTACGAAAGCAATACTAATAAATTAAGAAAATGGTTGTAGATTTTTAGGACACTACTTTTTTTTTCCATTTCGAGCAAACTGTTATTCTTGCAAAAACACAATATTGATAACTTGATAGTGTGCCATACCAGTCTAAATTCCTAGTACCACACCTTATAACTTTAAAATAGAGAAAAGCTAAAGATAGCAGCATGGCAAAAACCGATAACGGACTAACCTGCATTGTTCATTGTCTAATGCAGTTTCAAGCTCCCTACAAAGTTTATCCAAATCGATGGACTTAAGCCCCTCTCTTCTGTGTAACACATTCCTGTAAGCCGACTCCATTTTAGAAAATCAAAAACCAAAAATCAAAAGAATTTTACAGAAAAATAGCTACACAAGAAACAGACCTGTTTCAGGCATTCCAGTTTAGGTGCTTCAAAAATAGCTATCTGAGTTTTATGGACGACTAACAAATGTGTCTGATCTTGATGAAATTGTACATGCGTATCAGCAGAGAGAGCAGCAACACACTGGAGCTCAATGAATATAATACCACTACTTTATGACAAAAACAATTAACCGCACTATAATCTCAATCTTTGAATATAATTGATTTAGGAAGATGTATACAGGAAAAAGATTTTTTGTACTACTTCCAAACCGTTTAGCTATATATATTCTAATTTGTATCATTTGACCCGTTTTGACCCATTTATAAGAAAACAATGCAAACAAATATTTCAAATTTTTATTGTGCAATTTACTAACCACTTTGAGTAAGTGCTTCATAGGATCTTCTACAGTAGTTGACATCTCGTCAATAATTGATGCACCATTGCCATGATTTCCATCTGGACTTGTGAACTATGAAAGTAAAGGTGAGGTTGATATCTCAGGCGTTGCAATAGTAAGAATTAGTTGATTTCCAATATGTCATCAGGGTCCATTATTTCAGATGGTTTCCAAAGGTTTATTAAAGAGGACAAAACATTGACAGCATGACTCATGTCTAGTCTCAAAAATTAATAGCTGATTTGTGAGATAATCTCAGCAAATCACCATCATTATAGAAGTACTTATTTTTTAACATGCAGAAGAATAAGCAATCCCAAACACCCCCTTATTAACTAAACCCCAAAAAATACACACCTATATATTCATAGCTGAGTTGGATACATTGCTGTAGTAGCGTTTGAAATATGGCTTCCTCATTAAGCCTACAAAAATAAAAATACACTTTCAAGAAACTATATTTGGCACTGGCGAGAACATGTATATATCACTAATTACGGCTTGCTTCACTTAACACATAGAAGTTGCACACATATCAAGCATTCCAGTATCCCTAATGCGGCAGTTAAGGAAATGGATATAAGTTCCCCTACATTTGATGATTATATGTTCCTAAAGGTTTACAAATTCATGTCAAATGAAATACAATATACTTGAATTGTAAAATAACTCTGGAAAAAGGTAATTACTACCGGATAAAAGCCAGTAATTCCCATAGCAATTCCGATATGAGCAAGTTTGAAAGCCAGAAAATGAACTTCACCAACTCGCTTGAATCCATTTTATCATTCACTTTTTCATAAAGGATTGTCAGTATCCATTGTACATAGCACTATACATAGAAAAATTGATTAAAAAAATAAGAAATACCTTAATTCCAAGAGAGTTTGTGATCCCTGTTAGAAAATCCACATGGGCACCATCCAATTGACGGGTTTACTCACCAACTTAAAGGAAATGAGCTAAACAATCATATTATATTCAAGAAGTTAAATCTACTCGAGTAAGAGATTGTTCATAAGGCAAGTGGAAGCACTCATGGGGTGATTTAAGAACATCATTGTTAGATTGTGGAATGATTTCAATACATGTGTTTGCTTCCATTAGATCTACTCGGACCAGTTTGTACTTTTGAGCATTTTTATTTTTTAAGAATGTGAAAACAATGTCATCCTTTGAAATAGCTTTATACATCGCGTCAAATTTTCAATAAGTTTAACAAAAGGATGAGATTCCTTTTCTCGGCACCCTTCAATCCTACCAGGTAGATTAGATACATCACAGTAATATAGTTTGTTGACAGGATCAGCCCTCGTTGATATAAAGAAGAAAAAACTGCAAAAGAAAGGACCATTCTAGATTATATTGGAAATTGAGATGCAAAATTTTTAAATATGGGTCATTTTATAATAAGTCATATAGTATTTGTTAGGAAATATATTTAATTAATGTGTCATAATATTTAACATGCCTTAACTAAATTCTTAAATGATAAGGTTCATGCCTTTATTCTTCAAGAACCTGAGCTCCCGCAGGCTCCCGCAGGCTCCCGCAGGCTGCACATCAATGGATGATCCATGTTGGTTAAACTACAACCTGTTGCACATCATTAGGCACCTTTCCTCATGGTCCCAAGACAAATTGAAAATCTGATCAACACAACACTCCCTTCTCTGATCACAAATTCCTTGGAGGCCAGGAAACCAACTCTTCTAAATACTCATTTGGCCTCTTTGGATGATAAAATTAAGCATATGATCAGGGATGCAACCAAACCTTGATCATTTACCAAAGTTACCTTACCAATCCACCACGATCTGGCAGCTGTGGCTTGAATTAACTTTGCAAATTTTGAGGTCATGGAAAAACAAGTTGGTGCTCTTGTTGCGAAAGCACTTGATGAAAAGATTTTTACCTTCAGTGGAATCATGCTCATGAATGACTCTGCCAAATGGCAAATTGTTTCCAAGCTGCTCATGAATACAAATGAGCTGGTTCTCAAAATGGCTGTCCTTTTGGGCAAATTTCTACAGACTTAAACCGAATTTCACATCGATGTCAGTAAGTTCAACGGGGAGATACACATCACAAAATCTCCCTTTGATTATCCAAAACCTCAGCCATTCCCTAAAGCTCATTCCAATGCATCAGCTGAGGGGGAGCATATGAAAATAAATGAGAGTGAATTGGTCTTGCTCTCGGTGAGACAAGATGGGTCAGAGGTTAAAAATGAAGAATTTGTTCAGCCATTCTGAAAGAAACATAATATCAGTAGATGAACATAAGGATTGACTCACCTTGCAATATCTGAATTTTCAGAATAAAATCCCACCAATCCCATATGCAAAATCAAGAGCCGATTCAATCGCTGCTTGTGATGATCCATTCTTCCCAAGGGATCATTTGCTACAGATGGTGTCATATACCACGATTAGAAAGCAAAATAAATCCATAAATTACATGAATAAATTATGGCTGCTTACATATTCAACACAAGTGTAGGGCCAATGCTTCCAATCTATATTTAAATAGCAGCAAAAAATCACCACGAGGCCTGGATTTTTTTGTATCCTTGGACTAAACACAAACAAAAACCACAGTAAATAAAAAAGCCCGATTATAGAAATAAGAATTCGGTTAATTATTATATAAAGGGTGGATCCACCGCACATAGGTTCCATGCCTCATCCAAATCCACTTACCTCTTTTCTCTTTTATCGTTTGCTCTTCATCTCATGGAAAGTATCTACAATATAAACAATAATTCATATTATGACTTATGGTATCTTGATACGTTATTGAAGCTCCAAACCTGGACAAAAACACATTAAACATCATTAAAACCCTAAAATCATGATGGAGTTTTCTTCATGGAGAGAGTTTTGATGATTAGGTTTTTGTTTTGTGAAAAAAAAATATACGTATGTTTTTTTTATATAATTTTCAAGGTATCATCATGTGTTGTAGCCATTGTTAAAACCCTAAAAAGGTTTAGGAAAAAACATTGATTACGTAATATCAATATGAAAGGCGTGTGTAGGTTTTTTGTTCTTTTTATAATTTAACAAATTTAACCCTAAAATATTACTTAAGGTTCATAGATTTGGACTTGCAAGATATAAACCAAAAGATGTGATGGTCTAGTGGTTATGATGCTTGTTAATGTTACCAACAACCTAGGTTCAATCCTTGTAAGTGACAAACTTTTTAAAAAAATTTCCGAATTTTATTATCAAATACGAATTTTAATTACAAAAAAATCCGAAATTATTATGCAAAAAAATTCGGATTTATTTAATGATGACATGGAAAATGCAAATAAAATAAATTTAAAAATTACTTACATGGCGACAATGTGATGACATGGCACATAATGAATTACTGGGCAATGAGGTGGCGTTTACGTGGCATTATCTACGTGTAATGCCTCCTGTTATATATAATATATATATATATATATATATATATATATATATATATATATATATATATATATATATATATATATATATATATATATATATATATATATATAATTATTTAAACACGAGAAAAGCCTAACGGTCGTTAGTATTTAACGGAATTGGCTAAAACTACCGTTAGACGAAAAGAACAAGGACTAGAATGAAATTAGATGATAAGAAGGATTCGGAAACCCTTTTGGGTTGTGTGGCCGGTCGTGGGTCATGAGGGAAACCCAAACCCACTCAAACTTGTTCTCTAAGTTTCTTCTAGTATATATACAAATCAAGGGTTATTGTTTTGGGTACCTTTTGTGCACACACACTAAACCCTAATTAGTTTTGTTCTCTTCTTTTTCTCCTTGTTGGCCGATCGATCACCAACCCTATGGGTTCTTTGATCGAAAATTTTCAATAAGAAAATCTTGTGTTTTGTTACTAGCATAACCTTTAATTCGTTACTAGTTTGTGTGTACAAGTACGAGGTAATTACTCACTATAGTAATTATCAAGGGATCGATTAACAAAATGGTAAGGAGTTAATCATTGATCCATATAAACCCTAATTAGGGTTCATCATATTGTTCAAGATTATTTATTGATTCTTGTTTTACTAGAATCAACAAAGGTACGTTCCTATTTAATTAATGTTAATCTTTTATGTGTTATAGATGTTCCTTCGCTTCCGTATATGTGTTTACCTATGTATATGATTGTCATGATACTAATATTATAACAGTGGTATCAGAGTTTGCTATAACATGTAATTGCTTACATAAAACACATAAAAATGAATTTTGATTGTTTTAGATACATGTTAGGTTGTTTTTATAGATCTAGGGTTCCTTAAATTTCCTAAACCCTAAAAAAATTTGGGGGGGGGGGGGTCGATTACCTCTTTATCCAAATTAGGGTTTGTGGTTTTCAATATTAATTAGATTAGAAACCCTAGGTTGCCTACATGTTTATGTGTTATTTGGGCGTATCCTATAACCTAATTGGTAATTGTTATACTTTGATCCGTGACGAAACATGCATGTTAGTCATCGGTTATTAATTGTGCTTTAATTGTTAAGTTTTGACACATGTATAGATAGATCTAAATTGGGGAAGACCCCATTATTATTAAAATCAATTTATGTGCTATGTGTTATGTGATTGACTTTGGCCTACGCAATTGATTCGTCAATGTATGTGGCTCACTTCCTTCAAGAAGGGAAGGCCTTAGTTGATTATATGCATATTGAAACCTAGAATTGATTTTATTATGATCTTTTAAAATCTAGAATGCATGTGGCTAATTGTTTCACCTCATAATTGTTATTTTATTAGTTGCTTGATTTGTCTTTAATTACTTCTTTTATTGTTTTATTTTGTTGGACACGTTGTAAGCAATAAAAAGGTAATTTTTATAAAGAAAATAATATGGACTAATAATGGTGAAACTTTAAGTAATAAAGATTGAATCTTGCGGTGTCTTATGTGCCAACAACGGTTCGCTTCGCACGGTAATTCGCTCCAAGGCGAGACTAGCAAGATTCATACTTTGTTACATGTTTTGAGATTGAATCCATAAACTTTTGCTTGATTGATGTTTTGTACAACATGCTTTTAAAAGTAACTCCTTTCAGACAAAATTCATAGTCGTGGTAAGAAGGCTTGGAAAGAGCCTTAGAGTCTGCCTTGGTTATCACACTTACGAATACGTCTTAAACGAATTTCTTTTAAAATCATTCTTGTAGAAAGTCATCTTAAGGTTTTTAAACCTCAAGTAAAACTTTGTGTATTAATTTCAAGAATTGGTAATAAAAAGTTTTTTTTTAAACTTATGCTATAAAGATGAGTGCATGCATCTTTATACATGATTTGATTTTCACATCAAACTAAAATACCCTAAAATTTAAGTTACATGCCATCTAACTATAAGAAACACTTGAAGTTATTATTTAGTAAACGCGAGATGCAGGCTAAATTTTAATGACAAGGTAAATTTCCGAGTGTGCGTGAGACCACACATGGAGAATTTGTAGTTTCTAAGTTAGACGACTTAATTAAGTTGATGCGTGAGACCTAGAACTTAAGGCATGAGATGGGATGAAACATGCTTACATGAACAATTGATGAATCAATTTGATGTAAACCCCATAATGATCTAGGAATTGGAAAAGTGTTTGCCAATTATTGTTTGACAGATTACCATCTTTTATACTTTCACTACTAGCAGATCAACTGATGTGGTGGAATCTATGTAAAGTTGGATCCTAGATTTTCAAGAAAATATGTTGGTTATATGAGTATATCCTTGGGTATTATATTTTCTTGGAAATATAAATTATCGAAAATACTAAAATTGAATTTTGTTAACTCTTTAAATATATTAATGCAACATTAAAACCGTAAACGTAAGTTATTCTTTTATCAAGTAAATTGATCTACACCCATATGAGTTTTTTGGTTAGAGTCAATTTTACTAAAAGAATAAACCAAGTCTTCTTTCCATTAGGAGAAGTGTGAGACTTAATCCTAATCCTTTTCATGAATGAGAAAGGTATAATAGGATGATTAGAATTGTCTAAATTATAAATACATAACTCATAGCAAACTTTAATAGTTATGATTATTTGCACTTTATGAGTTATTTAATTAGAATCTAGACTTGATCTACACCCATATGGGTTTTTTGGTTAGTCAATTTTAGTAACCAAAGCTTTAGGGTATTGTGTGTGCACAAAAGGTGAGAAAACAATGACCCTTGGGTTTGTATATATACTATTGAAAATTTGGAGAGCAAGCAAGGGCAATGGGTTGCCCTCCTTGGGCTTTGTTCGACCGGCCACACACCCAAGAGGGTGTTCCGAACCCTTCTTGTTACCAAGTTTCATTCTAGTCCTTTTCGTTTCCTTTTAACGATAGTTAGTCCGTACAATTAATAACTAACGACCATTAGTCCTTAAACTTGTGTTATTAATAAATATACCTAACAATTATTATTTATTAATCTTTGACTCTCGTTTGTATTGTGTGCAATCCCGAGGTCTCGGGTTCGATACTAGACATTTACCTATTAATGTTTATACGTAATGTGAAAAACTAGAAGGGGGGTTGAATAGTTATACCAGTTTTTTGTTTAATTATCTTTTGAAACTTTCCGTTTAATCAAAGATGTGAACACAAAGACAATATATAACATGCAAGTATAAAGAAAGAAACGATCAAACCACAACACGAGTATTTATCGTGGTTCGGCTACAAGGACTCTTTTTCCTTTCCCTACGTCCACGCCCCGAGTATCCAACTCGAGAGTTTCTTTCACTAGTCAACAAGCTCCTTTCACCGGTGGAGAAAACCTTACACGTCGCTTACACGATTACCGACACTAAGCTAGATGTCGAGTTCTTTTACAAGGGTACAACCACTCCCGTTAGTTCTTTTTTTTTGGGTAAAAGGTCAATGACCCGGTAAATATATTACTCCAAAAAACATTTAAGTACAACGGATATGGGTGAATCTCATATCTCAGCCCGTTACATAGGCGAAAAGCTTATATAACAAGATACTTCCTATTTTCTAAACAAGAAAACAAAACACTAACCACATGATAATAAAAACTCTGACAAATTATAAACTACTTCCTACGACCTTGGAGATTAAAGCCATACATGGCATTAAGAGCATCCAAATTCCTAGGAAGGTCATAAATATGCTTCGAATAATCATCATAGTCATCAAACTCATCTTCACGCTCATGACCACCACCAAAAAGATTTGCTGATTCGTCAAACGTGTTAAGAACCAAATTCCTAGGAAGGTCATAAATATGCTTCGAATAATCATCATAGTCATCAAACTCATCTTCACGCTCATGACCACCACCAAAAAGATTTGCTGATTCATCAAACTCATCTTCCCGTTAGTTCTTTTACAAGGGTACAACAACTCCCGTCACACTATGTACTTTAAGGTCTAAAATACTAACTGATCACAACTGAAAACACACAATCAAATGAAGTGTAAACTACACAAAGTGTTAGCATTAAAAGTGACGATCATTATTGAGTCAACAAGTATTGTAATAGTTAAGAATATTGGGCTATGGACTTGGTACTTATTAAGTATATCATGTAAGCCTTTATGAGAAAATGTAAACCAAGCCCATTAGATAAAGCCCATGGAAAGCCTTTTAGGGCAATATGTTAGTTACTATATAAACACCTCAAAGGCTCATTTGAGGTGTGTGCTTGTGTGTGTATTGTGTGTGTGTTTCTCTTTGAATAAAAGCTCTCATTTCCATCTCTCTCTCTATATACATACGAAATACATATATACATATCAAGTCACCATCTTTCATCTCTACTTCATCTTTGCTTCTATATTGTTGTGATAAAGTTGTGTTATCTAAGGTCCTACAAGTGGTATCAAGAGCCTAACAATGATTTAGGAGGGTTAAGAGTTTCTTTGTTTCGTGTTTTTAAGTTTTTTAACACGAGTTTTTATAAAAAGTATCTCACTTTTCTTGTTTTTCTTGGTTTTTAACACTTTTTTGATTACAAACTAGTGTTATAAACCTTTTCTAACAAGAAAGTTTCAACCTTTTTGAAAGTTTTAACCTTAAAAATTCGAATCTTGATTTTGTACTTGTTTTCTAGAACACGAAAAAGTTTCATAAAAATCATCAAGTTTGCAACTTTCTACAAGTTTTGGTGTTTTTTAGCCTAAAAGTACAAGAATCTTGGATTACAAACTTCATTTGGGTGAACTTTAAGCTTAATCAAAAAACTGTCAAAGTTTTGAAATCACTTCTCTAATTTCGAAATCACTTTTGACAGCTTTTCGAGAACACAAGAAAAGGCTCCTTTCGTGCTTACAGTTGGATACTCGGTATTTTCTCTCTTGTATAAGAAAGAAAACACTTCGACTTCTGGCTAAATTTTGAAATTTCTTTGTGTGATTGGGTTTTCGAAAAATCAAAATTTTCGAGAACACCATGAAATTTTTCGAGATCACTCAAAATTTTCGAAATCACTCAAAGTTTTCGAGAACACAAGTTTCGTAATCACCAGAGTTTCGCAATCTGTCAAAGTTTCGAGAACACCTTAAAGTTTCGAGAACACAGCAAAGTTTCGAGATTTTTGACAAAAGTGAAGTTTTTGACGATCGAACTTCAAACGGCCATAACTTTTGAACCGTAACTCCGTTTTCGACGAATCAGCTGTCAAAATGACCGTGAGACCGAGGAGAACGACACACTGAATCGAATTATCGATTCAGGCGAAGTTTCGAGGCCTAAAAACGCTCCGAGAAGAATTTATTGAGGTTTTAAGGTTTTACGTCAAATTTTTCACCATAAAAACTTGCACCAACTTACTCTAAACACAACTCCTATTTCGTTGAGCCGATCCAAGATCAACTTTATCACACATCATTACACAATGGAAATGAAAGTGCAAATCCAAGAGAGAGATTTTAAGAAAAAGTTTACAGTGTTCAAGTCACAGGTTGAGAAGGTTATAAACATATCAGGATATGAGTCATGGTTAGAACAAGCATTTGAATACTACGTCTGAGACCGATTTCATTATTTCAAAGAAAAACTCAATCAAAACCTGAATCAACTTGAAAAACTACTCAATCAAGAAGAACTTCAGACATGTGACTGCAGGGAAGCTCTTAAAGTGATCCAAACTCGATTACGTAGTATCTTTAACCCTTGGATAATGAGACAGTCAGAGTTTATCGATGCATTTTACCAAAAATTTCGGGTAATCTATACGACCTTCCGAACTAAATGCATCAATCAAATGGATGAACTCGAAAAGATACTTGAAAGTGAGGAAGCTAAGTTTAATGAGATTGAGAAGCTGAAACGGGAAACAGAGAAGAATGAAAGAGAGATGCAGTTAAAGGAAACTGAGGTGACTAAAAAGAGGACAGAGAAAGATGTTCAAAAAGAAGAGGAAACAGTTAATGAGAGTGATGCATCAGATGTTAGTTTGGTTTTCACGGGCAGTGATTCATCTTCAGAACAGCAGGTTGAAAACAGCAGTCCTAGCTATGATTCGGATGCTGATGGTACACAAAGGAATGAAGCTGTTTGGGATACCGAGGATGATCACATCAAACCTTCATCAGACACAGAGATATTGGCTACGGTACAACATTCAAGCTATAATGGTGTTGTGTTCGATAATGTGTTTGCTCATAATCAGACACATCCTGAGCATCCTGAGTCTATTAGTGACACATATGTGGTGGAACAAAATGATAGTAATATCACTTTTGCTACTCCAGATATGGATCCTAATAGAGGTGAGCCTGCCTAGGATGGATCTACTTATGAACAAGATCGTGCCTTATTTGCCTCATTAATCAATAATTTCAAACATGAACTTGAAAAGTGCAAAAACGACAATCGTGAAGCTAAGCAAACGAATGTTTTTTTTGAACAAAGAGATTGAGAGATTTAAGGAAATGGAAAAACGTTTTGAAAATGCAACAACAAGAAATGCTAAACTTGAAATTGAAATCTCAAACCTTAAATCTCACGCTCAAAAGTTTGAAATGTATGGAGAGTCTGTCAAACACTTTTAAAAAGAAATGAAGAACTTGAAGTTGGTTATAGAGAAGCTGTTCTTCGTGAAAAATGTTCCATTCAAAATCTGGATGCTCAAATGGTTGTTAACAACAGAAAGGTTCAAGTGCTTTTAAAAGAGAACAATGATTTAAAAAGTGAAAATTCAAAGCTTCAGAAAACCACATCAAATTTTGAGATTGTAAACACAAAACTTGAGAATGAAAACCAAGAGTTTTTTAAATGAACAAACGATCTTGAAAACAAACTTCGAAAATTGGGACAGACTTCTCAGACTATCAACATGCTGCCTACTAAAGATGAGGAGGTTGAGAAACAAACATCTGGGATTGGTTTTGTGAATAATGCTAATGTGAAAAATGAAAAACCTTGTTTTTTAAACAAAGTGCAAAAGTTGACACCTATTTTGTATAATGCTAATGATATGGGAAAAGAATTGTCAGATGATCTTTTGTTTGAGTCTCAAGATATTTTAAAATCTGAAGAGGAAAAACGTTTGAAAGTAAAACAAACAAAAAACCCACTCTCGTACCACGGCTTTGTGTATGGTTGTACACAATTGACAGATATACCAAAACCACCTTTCAAAAGAAAAGACACAAATGTGAAAAGATTTTTCAAAGAAGCTCAACTTGCTACTTATGATGCTAAGTTATGGCAAAATAGAGCAAGGAAACAATTTTGTGATCTTAAACAGCACATTGAGCAAACGTTAAAGGTCATTTGGTTTAAGCAAGAAAACATCGAATACAACGTTTTCTCTAATCCTCTTTCATCAGATGTACGCCTTAAGTTAGAAGTCCAAAAGATTTTGAAAGATGAGATTGAACCTCGTGTGAAAGATATCAACTTATGTTTTGAGTACTTTGAAAAACATCTTGTAACTGAAATGAAAGAAGATCTAAAGTATGTTCACTCTCTTGAAGACGAATTTGATGAAAAATGCTTAATTCTGGACATTCAAAAAGAATATTTCACAAATCAAATAGAGTCGTTCAAGTCAGCATCTGTCAGCCATGAGTATGAGAATGTGAATTTTAAACAAACATCTTCTTTGTAATCTCAAAATCTTTATCTTAAAAAGAAAATCACCGAGCTTTCAAAAGAAGCAACTGATGTCAAAGAAGAACTGTCAAAACGAACTGCACAGTTTGAAAAAGATTTAACAAAACTCGAAGCTCAAAGTATTTCTTTCCAACTAAAACTGCAAGAGAACAATGAGAAAAAGTTTTCGGAAAACTCTTCGACATCGGTGCTTAAAGGAAAAGAAAAGATTTTTGAAGAAAACTGTGATGATATGAAAATCAAGTTTGATCTTGATGAATTTGATACAAAAAATATTGAATTGGAACATGCTGTGGCATCATTACAAAAAGAAAATGAGCATTTGAAACAGACTTACAAAAACTTGTTTGATTCAATCAAGCGGTCAAGAGTTCAGAATCAAACTTCAAACAAATCTGACTCTCTGATCACACCAAATCATCTTTTTGAAAAAGAAAAGTCTGTGCTTCAAAAGAAAATTGTTGAATTGGAAAAAACGATTGCATAACAAACCAAGGATTTTGGTGATGCCAAAAATGATTTTTCTATCGAAACAGAAAAATATGAAAAATATTTTGCACATCTTGAAAATCAAAATGCTTCTTTGCAAGAAAAATTGGCATCATCAGATCATCTTTCTCTTCAAAAAGAATATAATGATTTGAGAACTTCATACAATGCCTTAAAAGCAAAGTTTGATGTTCTTAACCGGTCAAAAGGAAAATCTCAAGTTTCAAATGAGTCTAAACCACAAGTAAGTGTTTCAGAAAAGGTTTACACGGGTGAATCTTCAAAACCATTTTCTAAAAGGGTTTCTCAATTTACCACCTATTCTTTGCAAAAAGGAAGGAAGTTTTCAAAGAGGCCAAATTTTTCTGAAACATTTACTCCTCAAAAGGTTTCAAATGCAAGTGCTCATAAAGAAAAGAATCAAGGTTTTCAAACTCCATACTCTCGTTTTACTTCGGTAAAGCCAGTGTGGAAACCAAAGCAAAGTCGTTCAAAACATTTGAAATATTCATACTCTGAAATGCTTCCGCTACAACAAAGGAATGGCTATGCTTGGAAAAATCCTAATTCTGGAAGGTTTCCATTCATCTCAAAAATGAATTTTCGAAATGAAACGCCGAATTTCAACAATGGATGGAAAACTTCTTCTTTAAGTTTTAAAACTCCAAAAGAGACACCGAGTTTCTCAAACAAGTTTCAAAAGCAAAAGAGTTTTAAATCACCGTTGATTCCATGAGCTTTATTTCAAAATGAAACACCGGTTTTCAGTCCTCGTTGGAATTCAACTTCTTTGTCTCGGATTGACACAACTTTCAAATGGATTTCAAAATATGGTAAACCCGTTGGCGCCGTGCTTAAATGGGTTCCAAAATTTGTTGTCTAATCCAAAAACATAATAACTTCTTAGTATTTCAGCTAAGGACTCGTTCTTCAAAGAAGGAAAGTGCTTAAGTTTAAACAAAGGTTTTAAATATTTTTCGAGCACTTATCCTAAAAACATTATGGCTTATGCGCACATAACAGTGTATAACCCGCGATTTTCAAAGAAAGGACCCTGTTGTACATTTCTGTGCGACAATCCTAAAAGATAAGAAGATTTCTCACCGAAAAGCTTATCAAAGTCTTCTTAATTTTTTAAGCAATATTTTGAAAAATGTTTCTAAAGGTTTTCAAAACTTTTCAAGGTATTACTCCCTCAAATCCTTCAAAGCAAATATTTACTCAAAATATTATAATTTTGAGGGGGAGTAATAAAATGATGTTCCAAAATGATCATGCTAAAAAGGAAACTTTTTCGGAATTTACAAACATCCGTTTCTCCCATATGCTATCCAAAAAGAAAAAGTTTTAATTAATTGGTATAAAAAATACCATGGATATGCTATTTTTGAGCGGGGAGAAGACGTGATTAAAATGTGATCAATGTGTTTAAGATTGTGGCTGAATCTCATGCGAGCTCGACTCAGAAATGACCCAAGAATTGACGAAACAACAAAAGTTAGTAATCAAAAAGACTTATCCTCGACGGGTAATAACATTAAGTTAGTTACTAGAGCTAGTTGTCACCTAAAAGCTGACAATGGAACTCTTTAACTAGCCACGTAAGCGTGTCTCGAAAAGGATTTGTCTTAGTAGAAATGTACCGTTTCGAGAAACTTTTTGTGGACTTGACCAGGCCGGGTAATAACTTCAAGCTAGTCTAACTAGTGATGTAAGCGTGTCTCGAATCGGTTGTGTACATTGAAAGTAGATCAATTCAAAAGTGCAAACTCCTCCCGCATGCGCAAATTTCCTAAAATATACATGAGCACATGTGAAGGGGGAGTCCTTCAAATGAAATGCATAACTCTCGAAGTGTTAACAAAGTATGTTTTATTATTATAAACACTTTGAGAGATTTACACAAATGGTTTTATGGAAACAATAGGATAATCATGAAGTTATAAGGTGACTAAGGTTAGGAAAAACCGTCCTATGATCCGCCAGAGCCGGAGGGATCTACCTAAGGATAATTCCAATAGATTAGAATTAGAAGTCCTTAGGTATGATTTGAAAAAAGGAAAAAAGAATGAAAGGAGAAAGAAGGGGTTGATGAATTAAAAAGAAAAGTTATGAAAAAGGGTGAAAAGAAATAGCCCTCCATATGTTCAACCTTAGAGCAGACACTGGGTTCAACTCATATGCTACTGGTTGTTACTAAGGTGACGCCTGTATTAAAGATAAAGATGTCATGGACCCAGTGACGCGCTGCACTTAACCTTCTAAGCCACTCAAGTTCTCTTAAGAGAGCTTGTTTCATTCTCACGGGGAACCGGTGTAATCTATCGACCTGTCTCTTAGAGATGGTTGATATTGAAGCAGGAGACCCATCCCTAGTCTCCGTATAGGAAACCAAATTATGCACTTATCGAGTCTAGAGCCATGAGATTCATCAAAAGATCTCTTAGGATACACTTCCTATGAATACACTTGTGTTCGCCAAAAAGGACACAAGTTGTAAGAGTCTTTATGAGATCTACGGATCTTGCCTTATCTATCATGATGGTTACTATGTTTCAAAACGGTCTACAGTTGTGGGGTGATCTCCAGCAACTCACCTGAATCATTGATGTACTTTGGTGGATCTTGTAAGCCCTCTCGGGGGTATCTGGTTCAGGAACGGGCTTGGCAAGGGTTAGAGAGAGTTTTCACACTATGCTGTTAACGATCTCTAATTCCGAACCTGTAAGTACCGGATGCTTTATTGCTAACTGTTTTATGCAGGTACTGATGAATGTTCCTTGGAGAAAGATCGTTACCATCACTCAATGATCCACATGCTCATACCCTACAAAGCTCTCTTCAAAGATCAAAGCAAAACAAAGTTCATAACGTTTCTAAGTCAAAGTCAAAGAATCTACAAACTAAAGAAACAAAGATTAAAGTCAAAGAAAAGAGAACTTCACAAAGATTCAAAGTCAAACAAAGTATGAGCATGTTGGAAAAGACGAAAAGACACCCATATTTGAAGATGTTGATCAAAGGCAAGAAAGATCATAAAGCATGATTGGAACAAAGGAACTAGCAAAGCTATTACGCAAAGACTCAAAGTTCAAAGAGAACAAGCTTCAAAGTACAAAGATCAAGGTCACAAAAGAGAGATCTCAATGATCACCCTTAGGGGGAGATTGTTAGCATTAGAAGTGTTGATCATTTATGTAATCAAAGGGAGATCTCAATGATCGTCCCTTAGGGGGAGATTGTTAGCATTAAAAGTGACGATCATTATTGAGTCAACAAGTATTGTAATAGTTAAGAATATTGGGCTATGAACTTGGTACTTATTAAGTGTATCATGTAAGCCTTTATTAGAAAATGTAAACCAAGCCCATTAGATAAAGCCCATGGAAAGCCTTTTAGGGCAATATGCTAGTTACTATATAAACACCTCAAAGGCTCATTTGAGGTGTGTGCTTGTGTATGTATTATGTGTGTGTTTCTCTTTGAATAAAAGCTCTCATTTCCATCTCTCTCTCTCTATATACATACGAAATACATATATACATATCAAGTCACCATCTTTCATCTCTACTTCATCTTTGCTTCTATATTGTTGTGATAAAGTTGTGTTATCTAAGGTCCTACACAAAGTCTACACGATGCTAAGCTAACAAGTCTTGCAACGTTGTGTTGAATACTTGTAACTTTATATGAACTTGTGAACTTCTTTTCTACAAAAGAAACTTCACATCAAAATGAAATGTTAAGGGGTTAGATGAATGATATGAATGTATGTGTGTGAAATGTAATAAGAAGTGATAAAGCCAAAATTCAAACAAGTGGCTTGGTATTTATAGCAAAACCTTCAGCAGGTCTGGCGGATACGGTGGAACCCTCAGATGGGTTCCGCCCGTGTACCTCCAGGGTTCCGCCAGGCTGATAGAAGGTTTTGCAATAAATCTTTCCAAACCAACCAAGGTCACATAAACTTATTTCTAGTCAAACACATATTGAAATCAAAGTAGAATGCTTCCAAAAATATGTAAGATTTTATGGTAAGTCAAACACATAAACTTACCATAAATGCATGATGTGATGTTAACATTTTTCTATTTTAAGAAATATAAAAAGTGTTGTGTTTTATATGAAATGTAAATGTACCAAATGTCTAATTATGTAAGTCTTTAAACTAAAATTATGTTTTACTAGAAACTAAAGTTTACACTTTGTCGTTAACAAAACTTAGCAAAGATCGTAAAATATAAATAATGTTTTTAGGCGATATTTGTATTCACAATCTCCCCCTTTTTGTTGATGACAAAACATAAACTTTGTTTTTAAGTAACTAACAAAATTTTAGTGTTTAAGACTTAAAAAAAATGCTATATTAAACTTGTTTTACTTAAGTGATGAAAATCATTTTAAATTTATAAGTTTATATATCATTCTCCCCCTTTTTGTCAAAACAAAAAGTAGAGTAGCGAAGCGGAACTATGCACTTGCTCCCCCTTGGTCGATACTCCCCCTAAAAGGAGTGTCAAGATGGGAAACATGGATTTTGAACCTACAAAAAATTAGTTAGTTGGTGATAATGACACATAATCAAGCTTGTAGTTACCACACTATTTGACAATGTAAGCAACCACAATCACAAGTCATATATGATCAACCAACAATGCAAATAAGATAGTAGTAAAAGATGTCATTTCAAGTAAAATTTGACTTTAGAAAAGTCAAAGACAAGAAATGAAAAATATCCTCCTACTTCTAAAAATAAAAATAAAAGATAAAAAAATAACCACGAAAATTAAAAAGAAAATCCTACTTCTATAAGTAGAAGTCATTCAACACATTTCCTAAATGGGGCAAAAGGCATCCAAAGTTGGTCTAGGATTGGTTTGGGTGGGAAAGAGCATCCAAACGCTCTATGATGTGTTGTATAGCAAAGCGGGTTTCATCTTGAAATTGGTGAAGCAACATCTTGATGCTTTCACCTATTTTGAGCATTTGCTCACATTGTGAGCAAACATGGTGATAAGTGGGTTGAAACGGGTCATTTGATGATGGTGGTGGTGGTGGGTTGGTGTTGGTTTCTTGAGTGGAGGATGGGTTTGGTGTGGAGTCAAGCAAGGTTGTTTGAAATTCAATTGCTTGATGGAGGTGATTTTCAATCATGCTTTGAATTTCCTCATAAGAAGGAAAGAAAGACTCAAAGGATTGGGATTGAGAATGTGGTGGAATTGGGTTATCATGGTTTTCAAAGTTAGGTTCTCCATATAGAGGACCATGGATGTCATTGAAGATAGGATGAAACAACAATGGCCTTGGGTTTTGATTTGTCAAAGGTGGTGGATTTGTTGATCTTGGTGGAAGATCACTGAGATCTTGGACAAAAGGATGTGGTGATGTTGGAGGAGACCCAAATAACTCCATTAGTTCTAGTTTAGGTGGTAGTGGTGGTGATGGAGTTTTGGATGGTTGGGTTGGAGCACTTGGTGGAGCTGGGTCAATGGGTGATTTTGTTGGTGGTGGAGTGGTGAGCTCATTAGGTTCTTTGGGTGATGGAGATAGAGATGCAAGGTTTAGAAAATGTTCATTTTTGATGGGTGAGGAGAATTCATCCGAGGATGAGGAACTTAAGTTGATTGTGTGGTTTGACCATAGTGGTTTGACACTTATGCGTGTGGTTCTCCGAACAGGTCGAGATGGTTGAGAGGTTATTGTTCACTTTGTCATTGTAGAAATGGTTGATTAGAGGTTTAGAATCAGAGATTGTGATGGTGATGGTGTGATTTGAGGGTGTTCTAAGATGGTTAAATTTATAGAGGTGAAGAAGTATGGGAAGGAGTGTTTGGATTTGATGTTTAACCACACAAAAATGGAGGTTGCTAATGATTTGGAAGATTAATGAGGGTTGTCAAATCATTGGAAGTCAATCCAATGAAAATGGTGAAAGAAGAAGACAAAGATTTGCACTAAATGCTTAGTGGTTTTGGCAAATTGGTTGAAGGTATATGTTTCACGGATTGCAAGGAACCTTTGGAAGGGTTCCTTCCTTTATGGGTGAAGGTTCCTTGAGGTGGTTATGGTTAAGTTTGAAATTTGGCGGGAAATGGTTTTCTATGAGTTTTAAAGGAAATGTGCTTAAAAAATAGTAGGGAATGGATTTCTATCTAAAAGGATGATTTGTGTTGAGTGGAAGTTGAAATGTCGAGAAAGAAAAAAAAAATTTGCTGGTTTTTTGGCGGAACCCTGAGACTACACAGGCGGAACCCTCCTCAGGGTTCCGTCTGATCCGTTGGGCAAATTCTGGAATTCCAGAAAAATACACTGGCGGAACCCATTTTAGGGTGCCGCCAGGACTGAAAAACAAGGCAGTCCCCGTTTTTGACCCGCGAGACGATTTGCAAATTTTTTGAAAACTCCTAAAAACAAAAATTTAATTCATATCTGGTTAGGAAATGCAAAAATTGGACATGTAAACACGCATACCATTGGACTTCGACCGGGGGCTAGCGAATTTCACTATACTTAGTGAAATTTTCATAAACTTGAAAATTTGACAACATGCCAAATGTTGTCGTCCTGCATCATAGTTAGTTCATACATGTTCCAAATTGTACCAAATATCCTACCAACACACAAATTCATGACAAACAATGTTTAAACAACCAAATTGTTCAAATAGCACCTTGTGCCAAACACTCCTACACACTCGCTCTCATTGACGGTCAGTCTTCTTCTTGAGCTTTCCAAGGAAACTCCCAAGATTCTTGAACATCCCCTTTGTTTACTTGAACTCCGCCGACTCATTTGGAATATCCGGAAGTTGGGAAAGGTATTATAGAGGCGGGAGCCTAGAATTGGGCAAAGTCTCATCTTCACTCATTGAGGATGATGATGAGGAGGTAGGAGGATGAGGACGTTTTCCTTGGGCTTTGTAGACTCTCTTATCACTTAGTGGGACAAAAGTGTGTGGAATGAGAGAGTAGTCTAGGCGAAACCTCTAGGAGTTGGTGGAATGGGAGAGATGAACTTAAAGAGACGGGTCAAGAGCATTCCATACGGCATAGCTGTTGTGCCTTGCACGGGAATGTCGGCCATTCTCTTGGCCATGTAGTAGGCAAGGTTGAAGGGTTGCCTAACGGACAAGGAGTAGAGCATGTAGCAAAGGCAAACATTGATATGACCCAGTTTCCTATGGTGCTAATGACATTGGCTCTAAGTAGTTCTTCCCATTTCTTGAATTGGGGCTTGAGTTCATTGAGTTCCATACCATATGGGTCCTTGTTGACCTCATTTCCGGTTCGGGTTCTCCTAGTGTTGGTGGTCCTAATGAAGAGGTGGTCACGGAGTTCATCCTTGGACACAAGAGGGGTATCATAGGGATGAATTCGATCAATGAATGTGTCAAGAGTTGAGAGGGAATGCTTTTTGGAGTAGATGCAAGTACCACGGTTTGGGACACCTAGGATTTGAGCAAATTCCTCGAGAGTGAAGGAGTATTCATGACTACTAGCCCTAAAGTTAATAGACATGCGACCATACTCATCCGTGGATAGAGTGACGGATGCATAGAACTCTAAAATAAACCTAGGACAAATAGGCTCATTGATTTCTAGGAGACAATCAAAGTTGATGGTTCCAAGTTCCATAGGTAGGTTTGTACCTTCTATCAAAGATGGGTCAATGGTTCTACCCTCGTGGACATAACGCTTTTCTAGGGCTTTGAAAACTTCGATTTGAGTTGGAGTAAGACCTTTGGTTTTGTGGTGTTTGGGTAGGTACTTAATGGTGTCCTTGTGGTCGTAATGGGTTAGAGGAGGCATGATGATTCCTAGAAAAACAAAATTTCACATTTTAGTCTAAGTAAACGACTATTGTAATGTGGATGTTCTAGTTTGTGCCTATATGAAAACAATGTGGAGGTGCGGTTATCTTGACTCATTTTGATGCTCAAAACGTTTTAGAATGCAAGTTTAGTTATATAACAAAAGATAACCCAAGTGCTCCTAGTTCAATGTAGCTTCGTTTGAATGTACCTGAAAATACATATTGGTTATGTATTCCCTTTAGCATTCAAGAGACGTTATGCAAGTCATGTTTTTGAACATAACATTTTGATTTTGTATTTACAATGTGAGACGAAAAAATATTTGTCTTATTTGTGAGAAATTTTTGCAAGAATTTGACATGGGGTGTTTCAGTAAACATGTTAATAACTTATAATAATGCAATTCCTAACTATGGGAAACATGATTAGTTTTGTTAAACACCTAATTTTATGCATGGGTTTCTCAAGTTAATGCATAACCCTAAGTTTTTGTTTTTGTGCAAAAATAGAATTCCTAGACTCAGATCAGGAGTGTAATCATGTTTAGAATACTTACAATGATGATTGATGAGCAATGTGAATGAAGGAAGGATCAAAAATTCCTAGTTGTGGATGAGTGGTGAAGTGAATAGTAGCAGTTTGGAAGTGGTGGTATGAGATAATGGGTGTTTGGTTTAATATAAACTAAGAAAAAGGTTCTGCAGGTCGGCGGATACGGCGAAACCAAAAAGAGGGTTCCACCCGTTATGGCTGAGGGTTCCGCCGACCCTGCTGAGAAAAAGACTTATTGATTTGTTTTGATTTTTGTTATTTTTGTCTAATGTCTAGAACTACAAAGTAGGTTCCATGAGTCCTAAGCCTAGCCTAAGAAGGTTAAAAGGTTCTCGTTTAAGAGGTTTTGTGAGAATGTCAGCTATGTTGTCTTCGGAAGAAACTTTCTTAATTGAGATGTTTCCTTTTTGAACGTTATCACGAAGGAAATGATGACGGATTTCAATATGTTTGGTACGAGCATGTTGAACTGGATTTTTGCTAAGATCAATGGCTCCTTTGTTGTCAAAAAGAATGGTGATGTCGTTAAGTTGAATTCCGTAGTCGACAAGAGCTTGCTTCATCAAAAGAGCTTGTTGACATGCCTTTCCGGCCGAAACGTATTCGGCTTCCGTTGTTGAGATAGCGAGAGCCGTTTGCTTCTTAGAGAACCATGAGGTAAGACAATATCCAAAAAAAGTAAAAATATCACTTGTGCTTTTTCTATCAACATAGTCACCGACATGATCCAAGTCGGCATACACTATGATGTCTATTCCCGTTCCTTTGGGATACCATAAACCTAAATGTATAGTACCCTTAATATATCTAAAAATCCTTTTAACAGCTTTGAGATGAGTTGTCTTAGGATCTTCTTGAAAATGAGCACATGGACAAACACTAAACATAATGTCAGGTCTACTAGCCGTAAGCTAAAGTAGACTTCCAATCATACCTTTATATTTCGTGCTATCTACGGATTCACTTTCCTCATCCTTGGTGAGTTTTGTTTCCGTGGACATGGGCGTTTTGATTGGTTTCGAATCTTCTAATCCAAATTTCTTAAGCATGTCCTTAATATATTTAGATTAGTTAAAGAAGATACCATCTTCTAGTTGTTTAATTTGGAGTCCTAGGAAAAAGTTGAGTTCTCCCATCATACTCATTTCAAACTCGTCATGCATGATTTTTGAGAAATCTACGCATAATTCTTGACAAGTTGATCCGAATATAATGTCATCAACATAGATTTGGACTATGATAATATGTGAACCTTTCTTTCTAGTAAAGAGAGTATTATCAACTAAGCCCATGGTATACTTATGGTCAACTAGGAATGTTTTAAGTCGATCATATTATGCTTTTGGATCTTGCTTAAGTCAGTAAAGAGCCTTTTTAAGTTTGTAAACATGATTAGGTTTTTCAAAATCGATGAAGCCCGGTGGTTGAGCAACGTACACTTCTTCATTTATAATCCCGTTTAGGAATGCACTTTTGACGTCTATTTGAAAAAGTTTAAAATTTTGTACTCATGCATATGCAAGTAAGATTCTAATTGACTCGAGCCTAGCAACCGGAGCAAAAGTTTCATCGTAGTCAATGCCTTCTTGTTGATTATATCCTTGTGCTACAAGCCTTGCTTTGTTTCTAGACACAATTCTATTTTCATCCATTTTATTACGAAAAACCCATTTTGTTCCAATTATTGTTTGACTCCTTGGTTGAGGAACTAATGTCCATACATCATTCTTAACAAATTGGTTTAACTCTTCTTGCATGGCTATTACCCAAGACTCATTATTTATGGCTTCGTTAATGTTTTTCGGTTCAATGGTTGACACGAAACAAAAGTCATTACTTTCATTTTGGGCTTTAGATCTTAGTGTTCTCTCATTAATTTTTCCTATGACATTATCGAATGGATGACTTTTGGATTGTTTAACATTAACAATTTCTTTGCTTAATGGTTCATCTTCCTTGTCATTTTCTAAGATTACTTGGTTTTCAATAGCTTGACTTTCAACTAAGTCATCATCTACCAAAGGTGATGTCTTAGAGGGAGGTGGACTCTCGTCGAATGTTACGTTCAACGATTCCTCGACTCTTAAGGTTTCTTTGTTTAAAACAATGTAAGCTTTACTATTTTGTGAATATCCAAGAAATACACCTTCATAAGACTTTGGGTCAAATTTGGTGAGATAGTCCTTGGTGTTAAGAATAAAGCATTTACTCCCAAACACTCTAAAGTATCCTAATGTAGGCTTTTTACCTTTATATAGTTCATAAGGAGTTTTATTCAAAAATGGTCTAATTAAGACGCGATTTAAAATGTACGTTGATGTGTCAACGGCATTACACCAAAACTTTTGTGGAATGTTTTGTTCATTAAGCATTGTTCCACTCATCTCTTGCAAAGTCCGGTTTTTACGTTCTACTACACCATTAGATTGAGGAGTGCGTGGAGCCGAAAAGTTATGAGTAATACCATTTTTATCACAAAAGTTTCCAAATTGAAATTCATTATCAAATTCACGACCGTGATCCCTTCTAATAGACACAATACTAGACCCTACTTGATTTTGAATTTTCTTACTTAGAATCTCAAATTTATCAAAAGCTTCATTTTTACTTTTCAAAAATTTTGTCCATGTATATCTTGAGTAATCATCTACTATGACCAAAGTATAGAAGTTACCTCCATAACTTTGTATAGCGGATGGATCGAACAAATCCATATGCAAAAGTTCTAGACACCTAGATGTAGAAACCAAGTTTTTAGCCTTATGGCTACTATGGACTTGTTTACCGACTTTGCAAGCGTCACAAAAGTGTTGGTCATATTTCAACTCAGGTTGGTTTCGAACTAGGTCTTTGGAGGAGAGGTTTTGTATAAGTCTCATGTTAGCGTGTCCTAAACGTCTATGCCATAAAGTTGAAGATTCATCTAATGAAGTATGACAAAGTTTGTCTCTAGATGTTTCATCCATCTTCATGACATACACGTTGTTCTTAAGAACACCTTTGGCTATGGTTATACCATCTTTAAGTTATCAACATGAGCCACATCATCTATAAGAAGAGAGTCATGAGAGATTGTACCTTTTCCAATGATTTTCCTCGTAGCTTTACTACCAAACGTAACGTTACCTCCATTACACTTGTGATAAGTTGAGAAGAGGCTTTTGTTACCCGTCATGTGCCTTGAACAACCGCTATCTTTAATCCATTCATCCGGTTCCAAACATACTTTGAGGCACACCTCATTTGAGTTGTGAGCCATGAGAGCAATTTCATCATTCTTCGGCTCATCATCATCTTCTTCATAGTCACTCCAAGCACCACCCACAAAAGCTTGTTGAGACTTGCTTTTGGGTGGTTTTGGACATTCTCCTATGAGATGACTTGTGTATCCACACATAAAGCGTTTCCTTTTAACCTTTCCTTTCCTATCATCACGATCTTTTTGGAAGGTTTTCTTGTCATCTTTAGGTTGCCTTACAAACTTCCCTCGTCTACGAAAGAACTTTTTGAAGTCTCTAACGGCCATGGCATATTCTTCATCATCACTATCCGAACTAGATTCTTCATCATCACTTGATTGGACTCTAGCTTTCAAGGCAATGGACTTAACCTTTTCTTTCTTGCCTTTAACTATTTCTGAATCTTTTTCCATTACCATTTCATTAACTTTGAGGTTTCCAATTAGCTCGTCAAGTGACATGCTTGAAAGATCCTTGGATTCTTCAATTGTCGTCACTTTTGCTCTCCACTTCGGATGGAGTGCTCTAAGGAATTTCCTGACAAAATTCTTGCTACAAAAAGATTCATCAAGTGCTTTAAGTGAAGTAATAATAGTGTTAAACCTAGCAAATGCACTATCAATAGTCTCATCTTCGGGAATAGAAAATTGTTCATATTGTTGAACAAGAAGATCAATTTTGTTTTCCTTAACTTGTGAGTTTCCTTGATGAGTGACTATTAAAGATTGCTAAATTTCTTTGGCGGTTTTACACATAAAGACTCTTTCATATTCTTTCTTAGGCAAAGCATTGTAAAGCATCATTTTAGCTTCGTTATTTTTAGCAATTAATTTCTTTTGATCTTCATCTTTACTATTCATAACTATATTATCACCATCAATGATTATATACCATAAATCTATATCTTTAGATTTCACGTAAGTTTCAAATCGGTTTTTCCAATATATAAAACCATTTGCTTCAAAAAGTGGTGGTCTTTGCATAGATTGCCTTTCTTTGTAATTTTCAAAATCCATGGATCGTTTCAAGTTTTAAAACACAATATATTTTAAAAGCTTGAGTAACGTAACTCTTGATGCCAATTGTGGAAAACTAGAAGGGGGGTTGAATAGTTATACCGGTTTTTTGTTTAATTATCTTTTGAAACTTTCCGTTTAATCAAAGATGTGAACACAAAGACAACATATAACATGCAAGTATAAAGAAAGAAACGATCAAACCACAACACGAGTATTTATCGTGGTTCGGCTACAAGGACTCTTTTTCCATGCCCTACGTCCACGCCCCGAGTATCCAACTCGAGAGTTTCTTTCACTAGTCAAGAAGCTCCTTTCACCGGCGGAGAAAACCTTACACGTCGCTTACACGATTACCGACACTAAGCTAGATGTCGAGTTCTTTTACAAGGGTACAACCACTCCCGTTAGTTCTTTTACAAGGGTACAACAACTCCCGTCACACTATGTATTTTAAGGCCTAAAATACTAACCGATCACAACTGAAAACACACAATCAAATGAAGTGGAAACTACACAAAGTCTACACGATGCTAAGCTAACAAGTCTTGCAACGTTGTGTTGAATACTTGTAACTTTATATGAACTTGTGAACTTCTTTGCTACAAAAGAAACTTCACGTCAAAATGAAATGTTAAGGGGTTAGATGAATGATATGAATGTATGTGTGTGAAATGTAACAAGAAGTGATAAAGCCAAAATTTAAACAAGTGGCTTGGTATTTATAGCAAAACCTTCAGCAGGTCTGGCGGATACGGCGGAACCCTCAGATGGGTTCCGTCCGTGTACCTCCAGGGTTCTGCCAGGCTGACAGAAGGTTTTGCAATAAATCTTTCCAAACCAACCAAGGTCACATCAACTTATTTCTAGTCAAACACACATTGAAATCAAAGTAGAATGCTTCAAAAAATATGTAAGATTTTATGGTAAGTCAAACACATAAACTTACCATACATACATGATGTGATGTTAACATTTTTCTATTTTAAGAAATATAAAAAGTGTTGTGTTTTATATGAAATGTAAATGTAGCAAATGTCTAATTATGCAAGTCTTTAAACTAAAATTATGTTTTACTAGAAACTAAAGTTTACACTTTGTCGTTAACAAAACTTAGCAAAGATCATAAAATATAAATAACGTTTTTAGGCGATATTTGTATTAACACGTAATATTTAACAGCTCCCACTCGTATATCCATTAATAGTAAAATGACATTGGTTAGAGTCTTGCAACACTCCAATGCCCCCAGCACGACTCGAGCTAGGTTTCCTGGAAAAACCTTTAATCTTTCATCATTATAATTATCCTTTTGTTTCTAATACTACATTTAATAAAGATGTGAGATCCTTTATTAATGTTTTGTTTCTCGTCTCTTTATGATTGAACAAAATTACCAAAACATCTGAACGTGTTCCAGATAGACTTTGGGCGTGGCCACGCAAACATTTTGTCAACCCTACGAGCCCAGTAGTATTAAACTTCTGAACAAATCTGAAGGAACAAATTCTTTCTTGACTACAAGAATAACCCATGAACTTTGCAACACTTCTGAAAACAACCCTTATAACTCCCTATTACGGTGAGCGGTAGATTGCTTCACAAAAATGCACTACATCCATGACACTTATCTATTATCTCAAGTCTGAGGATAACTTTAAATATGATTCTCACAATAAATATTAAAACATATTGTTGGGATAAGTCAAATACTCAATTCATTGAATATCATGTGAAAGTGGTATGACTACGCATTAATATACTTTTAAGTATATCCTAAACCAATACTCAAATTTGTCTTAGTTTAATGATATTCCCATATCATTAATCGACAACGGACTATTTAGAATAATAACTTATTCATGGATTTAAACATGCAAATATAGGATATATTATTAAGACAATGAATAAATAAACATAAACAATACTTTATTTCATTAAAACTATAATTGTATATTACATCCCTTATCCAAATACTAATCACAAATGGGCATGAAACTTTCAGCTAATTTAAGTTCTATTCCTTCAGCATGCTTGAAAAGCTTGGTGCCAGGTAGAGGCTTTGTCAACTGATCTGCTAAGTTTTCATTTGTGTGAACTTTGAGCATTTTGATTTCACCTATTTTGACTTGTTCTCGAACATAGTGATGCTTAATCGGGAAATGTCTGGTGCCATTCATCATTCCAGTCTCATTGACAAATGTAATTGCAGCTGAATTGTCACAATACATTTTTATAGGTCTTCGAATCGAAGGCATAACCCCAAGCCCTGAAACAAACTTCCTAATCCAAACAGCTTCCATTGCAGCTTCTAAAGCAGCTATATACTCACTTTCTGTAGCATACATCGCTAGTACACTCTGCTTTCTGCTCCTCCAATCCACAGCTCCTCCGTTGATGACAAAGACATAACCCGTCTGAGACTTCGTATCATCCTTATCACCTTTCCAAGAAGCATCGCACTAACCTGTAACATCAAGTTCTGCAGATGGAGTACCCCCATAAACTAAGAACATATCTTTAGTAGCCCTAAGGTACTTAAGAATATTCTTAACAGCAGTCCAGTGAGCTTCACCTGGATTCTGCTGATATCGACTGGTTAAATTCTGAGCAATTGCTAATTAGGCCTTGTGCTTTTCACCGCATACATAATAGATCCCACAGCCAAAGCATAAGGGACTCTCTTCATGCGTTGCACCTCTGCAGGTGTTTTAGCACAAACTTTATTGCTCAAGCCATGTTGTTCTTGCATCGGGAAATATCCCTTTTGGAATTTTGCATATTGAATCTCTTCAATATTTTGTCAAAGTAAGCACTTTGGCTTAATCCAATTAATCGCTGAGATCTATCTCTATAAATCTTGATTCCCAGAATAAATGCAGCTTCCCCTAAATCTTTCATAGAAAAGCAACTTCCAAGATATGCCTTAACCTTTTGCAAACTTGGAATGTCGTTTCCCATGATCAATATGTCATCAACATATAATATAAGGAAAACTACATTACTCCCACTGGCTTTGTGATATACACATGGTTCATCAAGATTTTGAGTGAATCCATACTTTTTAATCTCACTGTCAAATCTCTTATTCCATTGTCGTGATGCTTGCTTCAATCCATAAAAGGATCTTTGAAGTTTGCATACACGATTTGGGAATTCTGGATTCACAAACCCCTCAGGCTACGCCATATAGATGTCTTCATCTAGGCAACCATTTAAGAAGGCGGTTTTGACATCAATTTGCCAAATCTCATAGTCATAGTAAGCGGCTATGGCTATAAGAATCCTAATAGCCCTAATGTCAGCTACAGGAGAAAAGGTCTCCTCATAGTCAATGCCAAAAGTTTGAGTATAGCCTTTAGCTACCAAACGGGCCTTATAGGTGTGTACAATGCCATCCATATCAGTCTTTTTCTTGTAGAGCCATTTACTCCCAACTAACTAGGCACCCGGAGGTAGGTCTACTTCTTCCCAGAATTCATTGTCTTTCATGGATTGCATTTCCCCATTCATAGCAACCTGCCATTTTTCCTTTTCAGGACCATTCATGGCAGCTTTATAACTTGTAGTTTCATCAAGATCCCCTATCAAGTTTTCCTCACACTCTACATTAAGACATAGACGTGTAGGAGCTTTCACAGGTCTAGTTGACCTACGAATGGTAACCACTTCAACTTCAGGTGGAGGATCTAAACTTTCAGATTCCACAGGAAGTTGGCTAATGTTCTCAGAAGGTGCTACATCTTCATGATCGTCTTCCAGATCATATACTCTCCCACTGAATTCTTGAGATATAAGCTCCTTTTCCAAGAAGTCTCCATACCTTGCAACAAAAACATTGTTTTCAGGTGGGTAATAAAAGTATTAACCCATAGTTTCCTTAGGGTATCCTACGAAAATGCACTTCACAGATCTTTGTTGGAGTTTGTCTGCTGAGTCACGTTTAACATACGCCTCACAACCCCAGACCTTTAGATAAGACAAGTTAGGAGCTTTTCCAGTCCATAACTCATATGGTGTCTTATCAACCTTCTTTGTTGGAACCATATTAAGAATGTGAACCGCAGATTCTAAGGCATAATCCCAAAGCGAGAAAGGAAGAGTTGTTAGATTAAACATAGATCGTATCATGTCTTGCAATGTACGATTCCTTCTCTCAGATACACCATTTTGTTGTGGAGTATATGGAGAAGTAAGGTGCTGGACAATTCCTTCCTTAGCTAAGTAATCTATGAACTCCTGACTCAGGTATTCACCACCTCTATCAGATCGAAGAGCTCTTATCTTCTTTCCAAGTTGCAACTCTACTTCTGCTTTAAACACTTTGAATGTTTCAAATACCTCGTGCTTATGTTTAAGTAAATAAACATAACCATAACGGCTATAATCATCTGTAAATGTTAAGAAGTAGCTAGCACCTCTCCTTGACACATGTCTAAGTGGTCCACACACATCTGTGTGAATAAGACCAAGTAGATCATTAGCCCTTTCAATCCTATTTTTAAAGGGTTTCTTTGTCATCTTCCCAGCAATGCAAGATTCGCACTTATCAAATGATTCATTATTGATCTTATCTAAAAGCCCATCATGTTGCAACTTTTCCATGCGAGCCTTGCCAATGTGAGCAAGTCAACAATGCCAAAGATAAGACGAATCCAGACCTTTCTTGATTCTCTTATTATTGATGCTATACATTGAATTCTTTTTAACAAAAGCATTATCATTATCATTCATATCAATTTCAAAGACACCATTCACAGCAATAGTATTAAAATAAAAAACACCATTTAAAGAAATTGAAATTCCATTGCTAGAAATAGTATGCTCAAAGGCAAGGTTCAACAAACATGAAAATTAAATTACACCTCTAACAATTGACGGTGCATAATGACAATTATTTAAAGATAGTACTAAGCCCGAAGGCAACACTAAATTAAAAACTCCTATAGCTTCAACTTCTGCATGTGCTCTGTTACCCGCGTGCAAGAATTGTTGTCCATAGTCTAGCTTTCTCTCAATTCTAAACCCCTACAAGGTATTGCAAATATGAATGCCACATCCCGTATCATATACCCATGAATTCAATTTAGGGGTAGGAGTGAATAATTCAATCATAAATAACGCACCTGATGAACTGGGGTTACCAGCTTCATTACCCTACTTCTTGAGTCGCAAGTCATGAATGTAGAGAGGACAATTGCGCTTCCAATGGCCCTTTTCATGACAGTGGTGACAAGCCTGATCCTTCTTGTTTAGCGGATTCACTTTGTTCTGCTTAGGCTGATGCTGCTTGATCTTGGGTTGTGGTTGATAGGCCATGACCTGCTTGCCTTTATCACCTTTCCCTTTGCCTTTGTTCACATGCAATTTCCTCTGGATTCTCCCCTCATGAATCGCCAACACTTGCGGGGTAGGAGCCTTGACCTTGGCTGGTAGACTTTTCTCATAATCAAGAATCGAGCTTTTCTCATAACTCATTGTAAATGTTTCATTAATCCAGTGAAAGAAAATAGTGTGCTATTCACTTTCCTACATCTTTTAGAAAACCCATTCGTAACAATTAATTAGGTACTAAAAGAATGTATTCTTCTACATAAATGTGATTCATCACATTCCAAACTATTAACTTAAAAAATTGGGCATGCAATTTCTTCCTGAAGAGATCTACCAGTCCAACAATTGTATGTAGTATCTTTAAATGGTCAAAGCAAAAAAACTAGATAAAATAATCTAATTTGTCTTTTACCATATTGCAGTAACAAGTCTAGATTCTAATTAAATAACTCATAAAGTGCAAATAATCATAACTATTAAAGTTTGCTATGAGTTATGTATTTATAATTTAGACAATTCTAATCATCCTATTATACCTTTCTCATTCATGAAAAGGATTAGGATTAAGTCTCACACTTCTCCTAATGGAAAGAAGACTTGGTTTATTCTTTTAGTAAAATTGACTCTAACCAAAAAACCCATATGGGTGTAGATCAATTTACTTGATAATAGAATAACTTACGTTTACGGTTTTAATGTTGCATTAATATATTTAACTCTAACCAAAAAACCCATTTGCACTTTAGATTATTTTATCTAGTTGTTTTGCTTTGACCATTTAAAGATACTACATACAATTGTTGAAATGGTAGATCTCTTCAGGAAGAAATTGCATGCCCAATTTTTCAAGTTAATAGTTTGGAATGTGATGAATCACATTTATGTAGAAGAATACATTCTTTTAGTACCTAATTAATTGTTACGAATGGGTTTTCTAAAAGATGTAGGAAAGTGAATAGCACACTATTTCCTTTCACTGGATTAATGAAACATTTACAATGTTGTCGAATTCAGTGGGAGTATTGTGTGTGTATTACTGAATAAGGAATCATAGTAATGATCTCTAATTCAGTGGGAGTCACAACGATTGTCATCCTAGTAGTACTCTACTTTATCTTTGAATATCTCAAGATAAATACTTTCCAATATAGACACTAATATTTCCAAGGCAAGTCATGTGCGTTTCCTTGTTAAGTAAGAAGCTCTATATCTACTAGTTATGCTAAAATAAATGAAGTAGTGTGTTAACTTGAAAATATTATTGAAACCAAATGATGGTGTTCATGATTACTTTAATTATACATGTTTGTATAGTTATAAACATGAAGTCTTTTAAGTATTCCAAGACTTATAATAAAGTAAGAAGTTAGCTTGTTATGGTCTTTTAATTAAGACATATACAAGAAGTCATTGAGATAATCAATGATCAATAATGTATAGTGGGATTATAACACGTTTATGTTTTGATGAGACATGAACATGAAGTGACTTGGTCAAAGTACTTGTGATATAAAGCATGCAATTGGTTTGGAAATACTATCATACCATTGAGTTGACTTAGTTGGTAAATAAGTATGCCAACAGGAATATGGTTATCTTATATATATTAGATCTTCTTACAATTTTAATTCTAATTGAAATACCACATCTTATGGTATGTTCATTTAGTGAAATCAAACTCTTGTTAGATTGTTTGATTGAAGATAACTATGACTTCTTTTCTTCCTAAAGTTATCAAGGTTAGAAATTGAGTATGGATTAAAAATACTCAATTAGACTCCTAGAAGATTAATAAGACACTATTAAATTATGAAATGTGATGAATCACATTAAGTCTTAAATTGGAGTCCTGAATTTGTTAATCTACTTATGTGAAGGTTATTAACAAAAGAATGTCTGGAACAGTCAATGTGTATTTGTAATGTCCTAAAAGAGAACGTTGAATTGTTGCTCTAATTGCTAAGTATTAATATAATACTAAAGGCAAGTGGGAGTATTTTTATCTTGAAAAGATAGAATTACAAGATACATAATCTTCTAAAAACACACTAACGAAAATCATGATGAGGCTAATTATGTAAATGATAAACCTCAAGATGATGGAATTCTTATTCATAGATCCACTTGGATATCTCGGATATTTAATTAATATGCTGACGATTATATGATGTAGTATTACCAAAATAATGAATTGGGTAAATTACTCATATTATGAATGTTAAAGATGTTGTTCATAAAGATATTCAAATTTAAATTTGGTTTATCTTAATTCTTAATGGTTAGAGAATGAAGATGATGTTATTCAAAGATAACGTAACCTTAGTGGTTTAAATCTTTGTGTAATAATCATATGGACAAAATTGTACACATATCTTAATGCATGTCTTATGACAAGATTATTAATCATACTTAAGCAATTAACTATGATTGAATATTCTTTCTTAAGAACATTAAAGATACAAAGATGGTAATTGTCATGCTTATTTTCATATATATGAAATTTGACAATAAATATCAAAACTCTTTCTTGAATAATTACTTGAGCGAGGACGATAAGTAATCAAAAGGAGTTTATGAATTCAAGTAAATCTGTGGAAGTGTATCAAGTGCAATAATCCATGAATGAATACATGCAAGCATCTAGGAGATTAATCTTATGTTTAATTATTATATCCATGTTTTGATTTATAATTGAAATAAGATAATTTCTAAGTATTTCTGAAAGCTAGTGGGAGTAGTATGTTTGATTTACTAAATCATATATGTTGTAGAGTAACATTCCATATAAGTAAAATGTTAGACTTAGTTTTGGGATGAAACTTTATTTGAAAGATTTAGAAAATAAAACATACAACCTTGGAACAAAAGTTTATTATTAAATAAACATGTGCGGTAAATAATTCTAAATAGAATATGATATATTATTTTGAAAGACTAAATGGATATACATATTTGTAAAGATAGAACATGAATAAAATCTAAGTTTGACTGAAGGATTTTCATGTGCATCATTTTATTGTTGTATCATGCTTAAATGTTTAATGATTTAACAATATTTGATATATTGTGTAATGAATGTTCTAATGGAATATGGTTGGACTTAGAATATTGATCCTCAACCTGGAATTGCTCCTTAAATTCTAAGTATGAACATTATGGCAAATTATTGCGTAATTGTTATAGTTGACAATAAATCTTGAAAGATTGAAAGGTGTCAAACATTACACAATGGATATTAAGTTTACGGAAATTTTAAAAAGCATATTGTGATTTGGATACAATGATGCTGGTTTAATTGAGACGACACTCAATAACTAGTCATGGAAGGATTTCATGAGAACTAGTTGAGCTCAACAAAGAGCATAGTTGCATTAAACATTAAAGAATTAGAATACTTTAAACTTTAAAATGTTTGAAAGTTTGATTATCATAAATTGGTGATTGAGGATATCACACCAGTTATGAAGTATTGTGTAACTATATCAAGATAGTTGGATGTACACATACAAGAATTTTACTTATTGAATTCTTGAATTAAGTATTCTCAAAATTCGGATAGATAAAAGTTAGTTGATTTATGCCTTGTCAACAAGTATGATTGACAAGACTTGAGGCATAATTCATTAACTAGAATTATCGTGCATTGATCTATTTAGTATTTAGATAAAGGACATTAAGCAATTATTAGTCATAATGAATTGAAGTACTTGGTACGTTTGTTTTCATTAATAATAAATTGTGTCATATATTTGCATGTTTAAATTCGTGAATAACTTATGTTATTCTAAATTGTCCATTGTCGATTAACGGTATGGGAATATCATTAAACTAAGACAAATCTGAGTATTGGTTAGAATATACTTGAAAGTATATTGATGCGTTGACATACCAATTTCACATGATATTCAATGAATTGAATATAGGACTTATCCCAACTACATGATTTTACTTTATGGATCTTGTCATTAAGTAAATCATGAAAATAGTTATCCTCAGACTTGAGATACCAAATAAGTGTCATGGATGTAGTGCATTTTTGTAAAGCAATCTACCGCTCACTGTAACAGGGAGTTATAAGGGTTGTTTTCAGAAATGTTGCAAAGTCCATGGGTTATTCTTGTAGTCAAGAAAGAATTTGTTCCTTCAAATTTTTTTTGAAGTTTAATACTGCTGGGCCCCTCGTAAGGTTGACAAGATGTTTACGTGCGCACGCCCAAAGTCTATCTGGAATACGTTCAGATGTTTTGGTAATCTTGCTCAATCATAAACAACGAGAAACAGAATTGTTAATTAAAGAATGACTAAGATCCATATCTTTATTAACGTGGTGTTAGAAACAAAAGGATGATTATAATGATGAATCATTAAAGGTTTTTCCAAGAAACCTACGTCGAGTTGGTCTAGGGGCATTGGCGTGTTGCTAGATGCTTACCAATATCATTATGTTATTAATAGATATCCAAGTGGGAGTTGTTAGAATTTATGGATAAATATTAATAAACGTATGTCTAGAATCGAACTCGAGACCACTGGATTGCACACATTACAAATGAGAATTAAAGTATAATAATTGATATATATTAAATGTTATATATATAATTATTTAAACACGCGAAAAGCCTAACGGTCGTTAGTATTTAACGGAATTGGCTAAAACTACCGTTAGACGAAAAGAATAAGGACTAGAATGAAATTAGATGACAAGAAGGATCCGGAAACCCTCTTGGGTTGTGTGGCCGGTCGTGGGTCATTAGGGAAACCCAAAACCACTCAAACTTGTTCTCTAAGTTTCTTCTAGTATATATACAAATCAAGGGTTATTGTTTTGGGTACCTTTTGTGCGCACACACTAAACCCTAATTAGTTTTGTTCTCTTCTTTTTCTCCTTGTTGGCCAATCGATCACCAACCCTATGGGTTCTTTGATCGAAAATTTTCAATAAGAAAATCTTGTGTTTTGTTACTAGCATAACCTTTAATTCGTTACTAGTTTGTGTGTACAAAAACGAGGTAATTACTCACTATAGTAATTATCAAGGGATCGATTAACAAAATGGTAAGGGGTTAATCATTGATCCATATAAACCCTAATTAGCGTTCATCATATTGTTCAAGATTATTTATTGATTCTTGTTTTGCTAGAATCAACAAAGGTACGTTCCTATTTAATTTACGTTAATCTTTTATGTGTTATAGGTGTTCCTTCGCTTCCGCATATGTGTTTACCTATGTATATGATTGTCATGATACTAATATTCTAACATAAATCAAATCATGCTCGTGCTTTAGTGGAATTATCATCGGATTCTGAATTAAAACGCGAAGTTACTATGGCTATCCCCAAAAAGGATGATAGTGGTTTTATTAGTGCGTGCATCAAGGTCGAATATGAATTGAAGCCTCCTCATTGTGAGGAGTGTAAAGTGTTTGGCCATGACCTTATCAATTGTCCTAAATGTGTTAAGAAGGCGATTCGAAATGACATTAATATGGCAGCGGAAGTTTCTACTACTATGGAAAAGACGGATGATGGTTTCAGAGAGGTACATAATCTTAAGGCTAAAGGGAAAAGGTTGGGTTCAAATGCCACAAAAACAGCCATTTCGTGGCATTGATGTTGGTAAAGGGGTTAATTTTAGGCCTTCTAAGCCTAAGCAGGTGTATGTAGCTGTGTCAAAGAAGCCGAATGCTAATAAGGAGAAAATTAATAATCAGGCAAGTATGAGTGGGACGACAGTTGCTACATCAAACCCATTTGATGCTCTTGCTATGGATGATACTGATGAAACTGGTATACCTTGTCCTACTCCTATTGTTGAGAGAATTGGGAAGCTTGAAAAGCTAATTATTGATGGGAAAGCAACTCTTGTGGATGATAATGGTCATCCTCTTAAAAAGGTTGATTGTCCGGGTAATATAAAGGAAGCTAAGGTGGATGGGTCTCAAAAGACTTGTAAGAATTCACAAGAGCAGCTTGTGAGTGACTTGAGAGAGAATGAGCAGGCTACGGCTTCGAAACCTAGTTCCTCTTCTTCTCCGTATGCTAAGCCTAGTTCTTCTTCTTCTCCAAGTGTTTCAGCAACAAAGGTGGTTAACCCATTATCTATGGTAGGGGATGTGGTTTTTTCTGACAGTGACGAGGATGAGGTTCTTGAGCCGTATAACCCTATGGCTAAGTATCTTGCATCAGTAGGGGGTGGTTGCGAGCTTGAAGATTACTTCTCTGATGATTATGTGGCCCAAGTCTAAGATTTACAAGGGCACTTGGATGATTTTTGTGACCAGTATGATATCAAGCTCCGAGGTTGTGGTAGGAAATGATTATATTGTTTGGTAGGTCATAAGATTGATATGTCTTTCTTATGTAGTAATTTGGTTGTTGCACTTTAGGTGCTTGTTTTTTGCCCATGTAACGGGCCGAGATGAGAGATTCACTCTCATCCATTGTACTAAAACATTTTTTGGCATAATATATTTTACCAGGATGATTCCATTTTACCCCAAACACGTCTTGGAAACATAATATGGACCTGTTATTTTAATAAAACCGGTCTCTAAATGAAATGTATTGTGTATATTTTTTTGGGTAAAAGGTCAAAAGACCCGGTAAATATATTACTCCAAAAAATGTTTAAGTACAAAGGATATGTGTATATGTGTAAGCTTTTAGCTAAAACAACTATGGAGTAAAACAAGTTACAGCTGAAACCTACAAAAGGTTGCAAACACTTATTTAAGTAGTTGTAGCCAGTGATCTAGATCTATAGCAGGCTCTCTTAGCTGCACGAAAAATATCCTCAATCCACAGAAATCATAGATGGAAAGATTTTCAACAGCTGAATTAAGTAAAAGTTAGCGAAAGAATATATCACAAAAATTTCTATTGAAATAGAATTTTATAACTTTAAAACGTGCGTCTCGAATGATTCCAATGTTTAGTTAAGTAAAATGTAGCACCACCTGTAATTTGAATTACGTGTCTTAAAGAGTTCCACCTCTTTTATATATAATTACTAGGAAAACTTTATGCTAGTAACAATACCAAAAGTTCCATGTATTGGACAAAGACACCAAATGTTCATAGAACGATTTATCAGGTTTCAAATTAGCAAAAAATTTAAGGGTAGTATATCGTTTGTAATGTAACCTTCTATCAAATAATAGCGTAAACAATTAGAGGTAGTGCAACCCTATTGTTTAGCCAAAATAACCAAAATACACAATAACCATACATGCGTTCCTAAAAGGCTAAAAGTAAAGGAAAGCTCAATGACTTCAGAAATTAGTGATCTTGTTTCATGGACTTTCTAATGCAGTTTGTTTGCCAATATGACACCTTTGTTTAAGCTTTTGCATCTACAATTATGTTTCAAAACAAGATTCCACAACAACTGTTTGACACAACTGTAGCACCCCCAACTCAAAATACGGCAGCTAACCTGCTGGGGGCACTACGCAAATAGAAACCAAGCACATTTATAGCTAACGACCACAACACGAGACGTTTATAAATGTTGCAAAACATATCATTCGAATTATAAACCATTTAGAGTACAAGGACTCTTACATCAAAGTAGCAGCGGAAATAGTAAAATAGAGTTTGCAGCGGAAAGTTTACAAAGTTTAGCAGCAGAAAACATTTAACAAAGTTTAGCAGCGGAAATAAGTAAGACACACCAAAGTTTTACGAATGATATGAAAGTAAAGATAGTAAAGATAATAAAGCTGCCTTAACAGAAAGACTCCATCGACCTTGCCACTCCACCAAGCCCATATCATACAGCTCCAAAACTAGTTAGTAGTAGTACCTGAGAAACACATGATTAAAAGTCAACACAAAGGTTGAGTGTAATCCATAGGTTTAAAATAATAAGTTGAGCACAAGGTTTTAATCATATGATATAAGCAACAAATGCTAATACCGGGTAAATCAAGATAACACCCAATATGTAGAGGCATCCCAGTGCATACATATGGTTGATGGTACTAAGCTTATGACACACAAACGTTAACCAAACCAATCGTCAGTAACTTTGTACTAACATAAACAATAACCGCGGAATTTCATAATTATAAGTGCCCCTAAGGCCGGGTACTTGCCAATACCCAGCAAAATCGAAAGTAGTACACCCGCATGTCAAGCCCTTAACAACTACGAATGGGATGGTCAATCCTATAGGCCTATAAACTAAGTTCGCGTTCACTCGCAAGTGTTTAATGGCTCATGATCTGAGGGTCTTTCCGGCATGACAAGCTACTTAGCACATCGTCAGGAATATATCATTCAGGAAAAGCATACCAAAAATACTTGTGATCAGAAAACATTTAAAGCATGTGTCTCACCCCATGGGTTTATAAACAATTTAAATATAAAAAGCAGGGCTATGAATCACACCTTAACAATAGCAGCATGAAACCAGATATAGTAACCAATCAAATAATGCGTCTCGGCAAATAAACTTCAGCACAACCTAATCAATATAAATGGCATAACTCAAAACTATACTCGAATATCTCAATAAACAATGCTTGAGTAAAAGTTTTATAAATACAATGGCATTTGAAAGAAATAGATTTCGTAAAGTCTCGTGTGGGAGACAAGAAAATTAGAAAAGAAATAAGTCAGCGAATCAACCAAATAAGCAAGAAAGACGAAAGAACTCCATGAAGAAAATCGGCGCAAAGAAATGAAAAGAAAAGAAATAAAAATGGAATACTCACTAAAATAAAAATAAAAAATAACACGTAACAATAAGTCTCGGATTTTACCCGTTTTCCCAAAATAATGTTGAAATAAAAGGTTTTGAAATAATAATAATGTTTGGTAAAATATTCTAAGTTCATAAAGAATTTTATAAAATTTCGGCATGACCTGCCCGTTTATATAACATTTCCCGAGTCAACGACTCTTTATTTTTAAACAATATTAATATATAAATAAATATGATTGGATATATCATTCGCGTAGTCCATTAGTTGTTTAGGTTTTATCGACCATTTTCTATTTGTTCGGGTTCCAGGTACGTTAAGATCTTTACGGGCCTAACGTACCCTACCGTCTCGTGTACTAAAGGGTCCATAACATCCAAATAACCAAGGCCGTAAATCCAATACGTCCAATTCAAGCTCACAATGTCATAGGAATGGAAATATGTCCATTATAAAGTCCGCTAAACTATAACAATTTATTCTAGATTTCATATATATATATTATCCGTTTTATTATTTGTTACCATTTAACCCATATCAATATCCCGAGACTAGAAATCAACCCATACTCAAATAATTACAACAATAATAATAACTCTAAAATCAAACCCAAGTCAAATAAAATAAATCCGAAACCAAACAAAATAAAATCCGAGTCTAACTCCGTCTCGGCTCAAACCAAACAAACCAAATCCAATCCAAACACTATCTAAACCAATCCAATCATCCAAAATAACAACAACAACAATATAATACCCTCCCCCCACCACCACCCATGGCTCGGTGGTGGTGGTTCTCGGCTGTCGAGCCACACAAACCAAACGGACCCTTGAAAAATCCAATCCAAACACAAAAATATAGTCCCCTTGTTACCAATATCAAACAACAACAACAAAAACATCAAATCCCTCACCGAGTCACGAGTTGACTCGGTGAGTCCATCCGAGTCGCGGTCCAAGCAAGAACAAAAGAGAATCCCACACAAGTTTTTAGGTTCAAATCAATATCAAAACATTTTTATAAAAGATTTAATATTAAAACCAGATTTAAAATAAAAATAAAATTAGGGTTTTGAAAATAAAAAGAAAATACAGAAAGAGAAGTGGTGGGGGTGGTGTTACCAGCGGCGTGATGATGGTGGTGTACGGTGGTGGCTCTCGGTGGTGGAGGTGGTGCAGCGGTGGTGATGGTTTGAGGTGTTACGGGGTGTTTTGATTAAATCGGCTTGTACAACCGGAACGGGGACGTCCCGATCTACAAAATATAAAAAGTTGTTAATTTGGGGGTGGCCGAAAATTTTTTCCGGCGGCCGGAGTTGTGGCCGGCGGTGGTCGGACGGCGAACGAGAGAGAGAGAAGAGAGAGAGAGTGGGTGTGGTGTGTGTGTGTTTTATTTTTGGTAAAATGAGGGAAATGGGGGTTTTAGGGGTATATATATGGTATTAAAAGTGCAGGGTATGTTTTGTAATAAAGAAAAGTATAAGGTAAGGTATAATGAAATAGTTTAGAGACCAAAGTTGCCAACGTAATAAACTTCTAACAATAAATGCTCCGGGGCTCGAACGACATAGCAAACGGACTCAAAAATTTACGAAACTTGCGCCATTCTTCACGAAATAATTTTTTCAATAAAATCAAGCATAAACTTCAGAGTTATTCCAAAACTCAAAATAATTCAAATAATTTGGAAAATGCAATACAATTCGAGTGTTCTAGGTTGTGCTGAGTCAATCAAGGAATAAAGTTCTCGTTTCCAATATATCTCACGTTTCTCAAGCCCAAATAATCACAAAATAAAAGTTTTAATGTGTCTCAGGTACAAAAATAGATATTTTGGCTAGCAATAGGTTTAGAAAAAGTACCGGGGGTTACATCACATACATCTTATTTAGAAATCTGTCCCGGATTTAGTTTGAGTTGTCAGTCCCGGCTTTGAAAAGATTTGGCTACTTGCGTTTAAACATGTCCTCACATTCCCAAGTATACTCTGGTCCTCTCTTGGAATTCCAACGAACTTTCACAAGAGGAATACGACTCTTCTTCAATCGCTTAACCTCGCGATCCATAATTTCAACAGGCTCTTCAACGAAATGCAATTGTTCATCAATTTCAATCTCCTCAAGCGGAATTATAGCTGTTTCATCGATCAAACATTTCTTTAAATTCAATATATGGAAAGTAGGGTGAACTCTATTGAGCTCCGGTGGCAATTCTAGCTTGTATGCCACAGGACCAATCCTCTTCACAATCTTAAATGGTCCTATATAACGGGGATTCAACTTTCCTTTCTTACCAAACCTGATCACACCTTTCCAAGGCGATACTTTCAACATAACCCTATCTCCTACCTAAAACTCCAGGGGTTTACGTCTCACGTCAGCGTAACTCTTCCGACGGTCACGAGCAACTTTCAATCGGTCTTTAATTTGAGCAATCTTCTCGGTCGTCTCACGAACTAGATTGGGACCAATAAGCTGTGCTTCTCCCACTTCATCCCAACATATAGGTGATCGGCACTTCTGACCATAGAGTGCTTCAAACGGTGCGGCCTTAATACTCGCATGGTAGCTATTGTTGTAGGAAAACTCAATCAAGGGCAAATGGACACCCCATCCATTTTCGAAATCAATCGCACATGCACGTAGCATATCTTCCAAAGTCTGGATGGTTCTCTCGCTTTGACCATCGGTCTGTGGATGGTAAGCGGTACTCATGTCAAGGTTTGTGCCAAACGAATCTTGAAGTGACTTCCAAAAGTTCGAAGTAAACCTGCCGTCTCGATATGAGATAATAGACACTGGCGCTCCATGTCGAGATACTATCTCCTTTACGTAGAGCCTGGTCAACTTATCCATGCTGTAGTTCTCTTTGATTGGTAAAAAGTTTGCGGACTTAGTCAATCGATCGACTATTACCCAAATAGCATCAAATCCTGTCGAAGTCCTAGGTAACTTGGTGACAAAATCCATTGTTATTCTTTCCCATTTCCATTCTGGGATCTCAGGTTGCTCTAGTAAACCAGACGGTTTCTGACGTTCAGCCTTAACCTTGGCGCACGTAAGACACTTACAGACATAATCAGCAATCTCAGCTTTCATATTGGGCCACCAATATAAACGAAACTAGACTCAATTACCTTCGAAACACCGGGTGGCACGACCCGTGACGACTTACGGTTAAAAAGATATGATTTTTCAAAAACTGATAAAATCTGTCCACAGTTTCACTCCCAAACCGAAATTTTGGAGTTTTGGTCCCATACCGAAATTTGGTGTACTCCATACCAAAATTTTACCTACTTTCACAATAAACAACCCATAGTACCTTATTTTCACACCAAACTCACTCAAATTCATTAACATCTCATACTAAATCGTTACATAATCAATCAACCCGTTTACTACCCAAAATGGGTAAAAACACACTTAACCCAAAAACCCCTTTAACTGCATAACCCTTTTATGCATCTTGTTGACCCATTTTCCGGTAAATGACTTATAACACTTCGACAAAACATAAAGCATTCCATATTTGCTTATTTCATTTATAAGCTCATTTTCATCGAAAAACATTTACTGTTTGACCCTCGGAATAATGCTTTACAAAACGACGGGTTTTGTGCCAAAACCCATTTTAACCCAATTCATGACATAAGACACATATGACTTTCACAACACTTCAAACTTAACCAAAATCGTTAACATAACATATAAAACTTGTTCCATACACACATGACACGTTTACATCCCAAAATGGGTAGAAACACGTTTATGCCAAACACTCCCTTAACTTTTCCCATTTACACATAAAACATACTTTGACACAACGGTTGACCACCAAAACGTTAGGACAACCTTGGCATACTCTTTACACATTGTAGAAAGACTCTCGGGGTTACAACCATGACTTGAGCTCGGTATTCTACCTAGTTCAACTATCTTACCAAAGTCATTCTACTTTCTCAATCTAACCTTAACCTTATCCAAGCCTTCCACAAATGGATACCAACCTACAAAAGGTTAGACAACTAAACCTTAAGCACAAAGGCTTAGTAAGTAAACGGGTATAAAATAACATCACGTATCAATCACACATTACACATCATAACTACCAATCCATTACAAATATAAACATTAACACATACCTCTAGCCACTTGAAGCATCACCATACTATCTCAACACACCTAAACCCACTTAGCTAAAACTTTGATTGCTAGCTACACCAAGCTAGCCTTATAATCACTTTCACATAACACATAACTTCCAAATCATTCCATAACCATATCATGATAAGAATATAACACATAATGTAATGAAATCAACATAACATCACATTATAACCGGTTACTTACCTTAGCTTCCAAAGCTAAGCTATCAAGGACATCATCATCATCATCATCATCATCATCATCATCACTACCTTTCATCATCATCATTATCAAACCTATTGATACATAATCAACACCATCATCAATAAGGGTTTATAAAACCCATTAAAAACTTACCCATCATCCTTTCTATATCATTGTCAATAAGGGTTTATAAAACCCATTAAAAACTTACCCATCATTCTTTCTATATCATCATATGATCATACTTTGATCATATGATGAAAACCCACTTAACCTATAAACCTTTACCTCATAATCATCATTAACTTAAGATTAGGGATACTTACTTGTGGTGGATAATTTCTAGGACTTAACCCTTGGATTAGGGTATCAAAACCCTTCATGAAATCATCATCAACCTTTCTTGTTCCCTCCTTTCTTCCCCTCCATAACGGGACCTCAAACACCCCTCTATATAATGTGAGAAAAGTCTAGAATCCCCTGGATATAACTTATCTAGGCACAACTTTGGGATAATGGCAAGAATGACCCCTCAAGTCTCTTTTCTATTACTTTGGCCACAACCAACTTATAACATATTTATGCTTGACAACATTAGTCCCTCAAGTTACATATCATAACTTCCCAAAACTATATTAGTCATACTTTGATTATTAGTTTGACTATCAGGTTTGACCACAACGCAACATTCGTTGACTGGCCAATCAAGAAAGGCCCTTAGTCCATTTCATCTAGGGTGGGGTCCAATTACCCGGGAAACGGGTCTAACAATTCTACCCTCCTTATTTAGATTTTGTCCTCGAAATCTCTCGTCTATTACTATCCAAAACTAAATCTCAACATAACAACTTCTTATTCTCAAACTCACTAAGCCATTACCTTGCAACGATCTAGATGATCTTGCAAAGTCTAAACTTGTTATACTTAATCATAATTCATATTATACTATAGGCAACACTTCTCATCACAAGCTCATCTAAAATTTCCCACAAATGACGACTAGTCATATGGAAAATTAACTATTTTGACTTTATATAAGTCAAACTTCACACTATCATTACTTCATTCACAAATACACTAACATGACCTTAAGTCATATACCGGCCAAAATTACACTTTACACAATATCAACACTTATCTACTTCCAAAAAGCGGTACCCAACTTCTTCCTGGGTGAATAGAATACTTCAACTTATGAGACTCGAGCATAATCAAGTCTCTCAATCCTCCAAACAAAGGTACCCAACTTCTTCCTTTGTAACACAAAATTCCATCTGAACATTTCTCAAGTTTCTCCTTTTTGATCATCCCATCAACTTTCTCATCCTTAAGCTCTCCTCTTTTCACGACTTCCTCTTGAGCTTGTATAATCTGGGCGGGTAAATTCTAGTTAATCGTCAAAACCAAAGCTCGAACGCGTAACGGTTTCAAACGTTCCTTGCGGCTCAATGCATCAGCTACAACATTAGCTTTTCCAGGGTGGTATCGTATCTCGCAATCATAATCGCTCAACGTCTCCAACCATCATCGCTATCGCATATTCAACTCCTTCTGATCCAAAATATACTGTAAACTCTTGTGGTCGGTAAAGACAACACACTTAGTACCATAAAGATAATGTCTCCACAACTTAAGGGCAAAAATCATGGCTCCTAACTCCAAATCATGAGTGGTATACTTCTCTTCATGAGTCTTAAGCTGTCGGGAAGCATATGCTATAACCTTCTCTCGTTGCATCAAAACTGCTCCTAACACTTGATACGAGGCATCACAATAAACCACAAAAACTTCTACTCCATCTGGCAAAGCCAAGATCGGTGCACTACAAACCTTTTGCTTCAAAGTCTAAAATGCCTTCTCTTCTTCCTCTCCCCATTCATACTTCTTATCCTTGTGGATCAATGCAGTCAACGGTTTAGATATCTTGGAGAATCCCTCGATGAATCTCCTGTAATACCCAGCCAATCCTAGAAATTGATGAATTTCTGTGGCGTTAACCGGCGTTGCCCATTTCTCAATCGCCTCAATCTTAGCGGGATCCACATGTAATCCTTCACTATCAATTACATGACCCAAAAATTGAACCTTACGAATCCAAAACTCACACTTAGAGAACTTTGCGTACAACTGCTCATCCTTGAGTAACTTAAGAATCATAGCCAAATGTTGCTCGTGCTCTTCCTTGCTCTTTGAATAGATCCAAATATCGTCGATAAAGACTATCACAAACTTATCTAGATAAGGCTTGCACACTCGGTTCATGAGGTCCATGAACACTGCAGGCGCATTGGTCAAACCAAAAGGAATCACTTGAAACTCATAATGACCATAACGGGTCCTAAATGCCGTCTTGGGAATATCCTCTTCCCGAACCCTAAGTTGGTGATAACCAGACCTCAAGTCAATCTTAGAGTAGTAACTCGATCCTTGCAACTGATCAAACAAGTCATCAATCCTCGGTAACGGATAGCGGTTCTTCACGGTTAACTTATTCAAACCTCGGTAGTCGATGCACATCCTAAACGTTCCATCCTTCTTCTTCATAAATAACACTAGGGCTCCCCAGGGCGAAGAACTCGGTCGAATAAATCCTTTATCCAACAACTCTTGCAATTGCTTCGATAACTCCTCCATTTCCGATGGCGCTAAATGATATGGTGCACGAGCAATAGGTGCAGCTCCTAGAACTAAGTCGATAGGAAAATCCACTTGTCGGGCTGACGGAAGTCCCGACAAATCTTCAGGAAATACTTCAGGAAACTTACGCACTACAGGAACATCCTCGAGTCACTTCTCTCCCGACTCCTTCTTAGCCACGTGTGCTAGGAATGCGTGACATCCTTTCTCAAGGTATTTCATGGTCTTGAGACATGATATAATGTTCAGGCGAGTTCCACTCCTATCACCTCGAACAATCAAAATCTCATCATTGAGAGGGATATGAACAACTCATTCTCCACAAACAATGCTCACTCGATTCTTGGATAACCAATCCATCCCAACTATCACGTCGTAGCTTCTGAGCTCGATTTGCATCAAATCAATACTAAACGGGTGATCTAACAGGTTAAGGGTATAGCCTCGGATTACGGTGCGGGTGTCAACTAGGTTACCATCAGCTAACTCAATACTATAACTAACGTCTAATAGAGTAGGGGTAAGTCGAAGTAACGGCGCAATCTTAGAAGACACAAAACTCATATCGGTACCCGAATCAAACAAAACTTTTAACACGAAGGTTGTTGAGAAGAAACGTACCAGTGACAACATTCGGATCCTGATGCGGCTCTCCATTTCCCATCACGTACACTCTACCTTGAGTACCTCCATTTCCTTGTCCAGCATTCTTCGGGCATTGTCCCTTATAGTGTCCATGCTCTCCAAATCCAAAACATGTAACCACAGGCTGAGCATTTGCTCCTGTCGCCACTACCTTATTCTTACAAAACTTCGAAACGTGACCAACCTTTTGACACTTCATACATATCACAGTACATGGTCCATTATGATGCTGGTGGCACTTCCCACAAAGAGTTTGTTGTCCAACATTCGCTCCTCCTTGTGCAGCCATAAATGCCTTAACCGTCTCCTGTCTCCTATTCTGTTGGTGATGGTGATTGTTGTTACGATATTGATTGTTGTTGTAGCGGTTGTTGGGGTTGTTATAGTTGTTGCTCTTTCAATTATTTTCCCATTTCCTCTTGTTGTCAAAGTGATTACCCTTCTGAACAGCATCATGCTTAGTCACTTGATCCATAAGGCGTTCAGCTATGCTAATAGTGTCATCCAATGTCTCAGCATTGTATGACATCACATTCCCTTGAATACTCGCAGGCAATCCACCGATAAACTTCTCTAGCAACTTCTCATTATCGGGTACCATGTGAGCACAAAACACCTTCAACTCTTGGAAACGTCGCACATAAGTAGAAAGATCAGAACCCTTCAAAGCCAAATAATAGAACTCAGTATCCAACTTCCTCAAATCACTACGAGAACAGTACTTCTTAACCATAGCTTTCTTGAAATCTTCCCACGAAGTATTATAAGCTTCCTCCATTCCCTTTTCCTGAACATAAGCATTCCACCAAGACAAGGCATGTTCCAACAATGTGCCTGTCGCATACTTCACCCTATTGTTCTCAGTACAATTGCTCCTATGAAACACCGATTCCACCTTCTCAAACCATTGAGTCAATCCAACAGCTCCTTCAGTTCCTTTGAAGGTAATGGGCTTACAATCCATGAATTCCTTAAAAGTGAAGAAATGGTTGTTGGGAACAACTTGAGCTCTAGCCAGTCCAACATTCTGAGGAACACCTGCTTGCCTGGCAAGCGCTGCTGCAACACCCTCATCAATCATCTGCTGAATAGCAGCAGGGGTCATCTTCCTAGGGGGCATAATTCTATCAATCAATACAAAGTACAACACGTGTAAGTATTTGATTAACGTGTCAGAATCATAGCGCAAGATAAAGCATCGTCACATGAATAAATCATAATATAGCATAAGTCAACATCAATAATAGTACATCACCATAATACATCATAGATTTCATACTTGACATTGGTGTTACAAGATATGCAAAACAAGTACAAGTTTCGAATAAAATCTATCAACTGAAGAATTCAGTTTAGCATATACTAGGTAAACTACCATTAAGATACTAACTACTATAAATGATCTAATCACTGATCTCCTGAAAGATCTCCATATATAGCCATCACATCAATGCTGTCATAAGACCTGAGGCGGGTCATCCTCTCTGCATCTCATGCAACTCACTCCATAACTCACTGATACTAGTACGATAGTGTCGACTATCAATGTCCAAGAACACCTCCTTCATGGTCAACTTATCAACCATCTTCTCTAACTCAACCATCTTCCTATCTAGCGAATCCATACGCTCCTGAAATGCAACACTCATCTGCTCCAACAAACTCAACCTCTCCACTTGCGTCTAAAGCTCCATATACATCTCTCATGCAGCTCTCCTATCATCCTGAACCTCTCTCCTTAATCCTGTAACCTCAGACTGCCTATCACTCATACGCCTAGTGATACTCCTATGACTATTCCTACACCACTCTACATCCTGCCTCAGACGACTCATAGCAGCTCTAAGCTCTGACGGAGTAACACGGGCTGCGGCCGATGACTCACCAATCTCATGCGTAGAAGTAACCTCAGTCTCAAGCACGTATCCTAATGCCTCAGACGTATCCGACTCATAAGTCACATCCGACACAACAGGCGAAGGCGGCGGGGGAACATCCTGATCCTCTTCCAAAAACTCCTCATCATCATCCTCCTCGTCATCATCATCGTCATCCATCTCCTCATCCCCATCATCCTCAATATCATCATCATCCTCTAAACCTACCTCATCATCTAAACCAACATCAACATCCAACTCAACATCATCTCCTAAAGGCAATGGGTCAACAACGGGTGGGACCGGAACCTGATCACGGGAAACTGGGACAGACATGATACTCTACAAGAGTATAAGGAAACATAAAAATACTAGCCAAATTTTCACGGAAAACAATTTTATAAGCCAAAGCATGATAGTGGAAAAAGATCCAAACCAATCTCAATATAAAACATATATATATATATAAGGTTTAAAAGAATACCAGGGCGCGAAGTGGCACGGAGGGCTGTCGGCTTTTTGTCTCAAAACATTTTGACTCTAGGAAAAAGTTTATAGTCGAGTGCGAGCTCGTTCTCTATAAACGGTGCCCTGATACCATTCTGTAGCACCCCCAACTCAAAATACGGCAGCTAACATGCTGGGGGCACTATGCAAATAGAAACCAAGCACATTTATAGCTAACGACTACAACACGGGACGTTTATAAATGTTGCAAAACATATCATTCGAATTATAAACCATGTAGAGTACAAGGACTCTTACATCAAAGTAGCAGCGGAAATAGAAAAATAGAGTTTGCAGCGGAAAGTTTACAAAGTTTAGCAGCGGAAAACATTTAACAAAGTTTAGCAGCGGAAATAAGTAAGACACACCAAAGTTTTACGAATGATATGAAAGTAAAGATAGTAAAGATAATAAAGCTGTCTTGACAGAAAGACTTCATCGACCTTGCCACTCCACCAAGCCCATATCATACAGCTCCAAAACTAGTTAGTAGTAGTACCTGAGAAACACATGCTTAAAAGTCAACACAAAGGTTGAGTGTAATCCATAGGTTTAAAATAATAAGTTGAGCACAAGGTTTTAATCATATGATATAAGCAACAAATGCTAATACCGGGTAAATCAAGATAACACCCAATATGTAGAGGCATCCCAGTGCATACATATGGTTGATGGTACTAAGCTCATGACACACAAACGTTAACCAAACCAATCGTCAGTAACTCTGTACTAGCATAAACAATAACCGCCGAATTTAATAATAATAAGTGCCCCCAAGGCCGGGTACTTGCCAATACCCAACAAAATCGAAAGTAGTACACCCGCATGTCAAGCCCTTGACAACTACAAATGGGATGGTCAATCCTATAGGCCTATAAACTAAGTTCGCGTTCACTCGCAAGTGATTAATGGCTCATGATCTGAGGGTCTTTCCGGCAAGACAAGCTACTTAGCACATCGTCAGGAATATATCATTCAGGAAAAGCATACCAAAAATACTTGTGCTCAGAAAACATTTAAAGCATGTGTCTCACCCCATGGGTTTATAAACAATTTAAATATAAAAAGCGGGGTTATGAATCACACCTTAACAATAGCAGCAGGAAACGAGATATAGTAACCAATCAAATAATGCGTCACAGCAAATGAACTTCAGCACAACCTAATCAATATAAATGGCATAACTCAGAACTATACTCGAATATCTCAATAAACAATGCTTGAGTAAAAGTTTTATAAATACAATGACATTTGAAAGAAATAAATTTTGTAAAGTCTCGTGTGGGAGACAAGAAAATTAGAAAAGAAATAAGTCGGCGAATCAACCAAATAAGCAAGAAAGACGAAAGAACTCCTCGAAGAAAATCGTCGCAAAGAAATGAAAAGAAAAGAAATAAAAATGGAATACTCACTCAAATAAAAATAAATAATAACACGTAACAATAAGTCTCGGATTTTACCCGTTTTTCCAAAATAATGTTGAAATAAAAGGTTTTGAAATAATAATAATGTTTGGTAGAATATTCTAAGTTTATAAAGAATTTTATAAAATTTCGGCATGACCTGCCCATTTATATAATATTTCCCGTGTCCATTAGTTGTTTATGTTTTATCGACAATTTTGTATTTGTTCGGGTTCCAGGTACGTTAAGATCTTTACGGGCCTAACGTACCCTACCGTCTCGTGTACTAAAGGGTCCATAACATCCAAATAACCAAGGCCGTAAATCCAATACGTCCAATTCAAGCTCACAATGTCATAGGAATGGAAATGTGTCCATTATAAAGTCCGCTAAACTATAACAATTTATTTTAGATTTCATATATATATTATCCGTTTTATTATTTGTTACCGTTTAACCCATATCAATATCCCGAGACTAGAAATCAACCTGTTAGCCTCGCTATTTTATTAAGATAATGTCACACAAGTGAAATGGACTAGATATGTAGCTAGTAGTAACTTCAGGGACTATTAGTGGTCATTAGGCAAACTTATTATGTAATGAGCCTATAAATACCCCTCATGACTCTCCATGAGGGGTGTGGGAAATTGTGTATCTTTTACTTCATCTTAATATTATCCATTTTCTTCACCCTCTCTCTACTTTATCTCTCTAGAACCAAACATGGATATCATCTTTAATCATCAACCAAGACCTCCCGAACCACATAAATCATACATATTTTCGGTCCTACAATTGGCATCAGAGCTATGGTGTTCTTTTTGATGATTTTTAGTGGTTCGCATCATGTGTTTGAAGCTGTTTTTGTACCACTATTTTCGGATATGAATTTTTTTTCTTATCTTTTTGTGGGTACAATTTTATAGCAGTCTTTATACATGTTTTCTTGTATCCTTATGGTCAAACTGTCCAGATCCAATTTATACCTGTTTACAAACTGTTTACGTGGTCTTTTGGTTAAGTCATAGTTTGCAGTTTGTACAATTTATATTCTGCTGTTTTAATACCATATACCGTGAAATAAAGTGGTCAAAAAGGTCGGAAATCTCATCGGAAAAATGGGTAAAAGGCTGGCCAGAAGTTTTGGTCGGAATAATCGCCGGAAAAGTCGGAATTTCTTGTATAAGAAATTTTCGAAAAGTTCATACCCTATTTTTTCGAAAAGTTTATTTTTCGAGAATTTCAAGCCCTGAATTATCGAGAAGTTACATTTTCGAAAAGTTCAAAAAATTATCGAAATCAGGTTCTCGATAACCGAAGATCTCGAAAACTAAGGATCTCGATAAGTCAAGTTTTCAATAAGTTTAAAATTTTTGAAAAGTTACAAAAAATTATCGAGAACTTTTTGGACAAAAACTTTCGAAAAGTTTTGAAAAATTTTCGAGAAATGAAGATGAAGAGAATAAGAGACCTTTGACCATAAACCATATACCATACTCAAGACCTCAGTTCGAATCCATCATTGGTCCTTATTGTTTAAATGAATTGAATACATATCGAGAAGGCCAGTAACTGGCAAAACTAAATCACACGACACCTAGGCTAATCCTTCACTAGACACAACCATAACCTCACCTTCACTCCCCTACACTCTCAATCAAGATTCAAAAAACAAAGGGAAAACATTTAACAAGAACTAATGATCTCAGATTTATTCAAACTTTTACCAATGTTTTAAAGATTTTTTTGTTTGAAATTAAATCCATCATCGATCTGTCAATTTTTGAACTCAAAAGCTAGAACAAAAACCTTGGTTTTCATCCTTCTTATGTTCGGTTGAAAAAAAAAGGAGACAACAAGAAAACAAATCAGAACATAAACCTACCCGAGACCAATTAAATGATCTAGAAGTTGTCTTCTTTGATGCTATGGCGCAAAAGATTGAGCAAGTAAGGGTTTTTGATTATGTGGTCTTAGCAGATTTCGTTCTCATTTGATGATGAAGATGGAGTTTGGGATTTGTTTTGATGATGATGGGATATGTGAGTGAAGTCTACGTTTTTCATAATGTAATGGTGACAGGGGCGGTTAAAATGAGAGATGAGTGTGTGGTAGGCGCTTATGTTAAGATATGTGTGTACAAGGGTTAAAGTGAAATGAGGTTAGGGTTATACTTAAGCAGATATGAAATGTTTGTACTGGATTGGACTGGATCGGGTTATCTTTTTGTTGGGCTTGTGAATCAATTATTTCATTTCTTCTTTGGACTATGAGATGGGCTACATACATGGAATATCAATATGTCATCTAAATTTGTTTTTAGATTATAACATTATTGATAATTTGGTAAATGAGTGGTATTTTGGTGTTATAAAAATTTCACGGGGATACATTATTCACGGCTAGATTGCTTTGTTTAACAAAAATGACTACGGGGTTTTTGCATGGTATTATTGATTTGACTTTGACGTGGCATTTCAACATGTGTACTTATTTATCTCAAAGTCTAGGGGTGGTTGGATTCACGACTTTTGAAGATAACTTGTCTGCGCAAATTAAAAAATCCAGTCTTGACAATCTAGTTATTACTGATGTAAGGAGTTACGTTGTAGTGCTCACAGTATAGCTATCACTTAAAGGAGTTACATTATAGTACTCAGTGTCACACGAAGTAGTGGATTGTTCAAGTGACGAATATTTCGTGCAACCTCATACTTAAAGGAGTTACATTGTAGTGCTCAGTATAGGTATTAAGTCACATCTATCGTACAAGCATTAAGTCACAAGATGGGATGATTACTTCTTTTTCAAGCTGGTCATATCGGGCAGTCTCCATATGTGGTCATTACTAGTAGCCGGTGAATTACAAGGAGGTTCGTTTAAAGGTTGATTTGAGAGAATAGTATTGAGAGTATTTATGCGACATATACTCATGATGAGGCGAAAAATGATCCATTTTTAGGGGGTCATTTAAGCCCGAATCCGAATTTATTTGATCAAATATTGCCCTAAATCGTTCCTTTTGTGATTTTAGGTGTTTGGAGAGTGAATTCTGGAAAAGAAGCCATTTTGGACGTTTTTGGAGCATAAAAGTGAAGAAAACGGCTAAGTACCAAATTTCCATGCTGAAGATACAAGGTGACGGCGTCAAGACTACCATCTTGACGGCATCAGACATGAAGAATTAAACACCGTAGGTGGTGACGGCGTCAGAAGGCTTCATGACGGCGTCAAAGTCGCAAGAATAAAATACCGTGGGTGGTGACGGCGTCACATAGGCCGTCATGAGTGGATCAAGGCCGTCCGAGGAAGTATATGGCGGCGAGGTGACGGCGTCACATGCAACTCTTGACGCCGTCAGCCTACTTTTCCTATATATAGTTTTCTAGTTTTTTTCATTAAAAGAAGAGAAGTTTTGGTGAAACCCTAAAGACGATTTTGGTGCCTCTTTTACAGGTTTTTCAAGGGTTCCAAACCCTTGAGACCTTGCATTGTAATTGAGATAAGTGTACTTTCAATTCAATCAATATGTCTATGTGTTGGTTGTTTATATCTTGTTCTTATCTCAATTCTACTATGCTAGGCTAGATCTCTTTTGTGTTTGCTTAGATCTAATGAAACCTAGATGTTGATTATGTGTTGATTACTTGTCTATTCTTGTTTTGGATGAATGATATTATATGTTAGGCTTAAGAAAACTGGCAGATCTCCAAATGGTAACATGCTTGAACGTCTTAAGAAACATGAACCGAGGCGTACTAGGTCTTTGTTGGTTGTATTTAATGCATGAGCCACTGTTTATAATCCCTATAGTTGTGCTGGGTCATGGTGTAGGAGGAGATAAGAGCTCATAGAGTTGGGGAGTTATGTATGCCACCCCACGAATGGTATTAAGGAATACAATCCGTCATCCATACAAGTGTAACAAGTAATTAACATGTAAAAGATATCTAGGGAGTAATGAAGTCTAAGTAAACACAATTTCTCCAACCACTGCTCACAACCTTAGTATAATTTAGTTTAATTTCATTTTTTAGTATTTTATTTTGATTGCATCTTAGCTTTGGGTTAGTTGAATAGCAACTAATTCCGCCCACTCTTCCAAAACCCGAGATTTTACTTGCTTTTATAAAAATATAAAAATACAAAAATAATCATCTCTCACCTTTAGAACTATTAATTAGGTTTTCTAATCCTAGCGACACTATTCCTAAGCTGAACGATCAATCCCCCGGTACTTGTCACTATACTATACTACAACGATCAGGTACACTGCCTGGTGGGGGTTGTAAGCTTCTCGAGATCCCTCGAGAGGTAAAGCAAGGTGCGATTCCCACGCATCAAGTTTTTGGCACCGCAGCCCGGGGAATAGTTATTGTCTAGGTTAGAATTTCTTTTTATTAGGTCTACTTGCTAGATTCCTTTCTAGTAAGATTTTATTTTTATTTTTAGGTTTCTTTAGTCTATCTTTTTCTTTGTGCCCTTTGTTTGTAAAACCATTTTCATTTGTCTTTATGGCGGATGAGATTCCATTTAGATCATTAACAATAGAGGAACAATTAGTTTACTCGGATAGATTTGCTTCCTGTTGTTCCAATGAATTTTTAAGTGATCTTAGATATATACAAGAAGAGATGAGTGTAAAGTTTGATAGGTTTGATGAGTTATGCGCATGTGTGGCCTATATTAAACAATCATTGTTAGGATCAATTCCTTTTAGTAAGACCCTTTGGAAAAATTTTGAGGAAAGCCTCCTAACCGTGAACCATGAGTTCAATGAATTGATGGGTTTGTATGCATCACAACTTGAGGAAACAATTAAGGAGGATTTAGCCGAACATGATCATATTGAGCAAAAAGATGAATCCTTTAGGCAAATTGAGCATTGTAATCAAGTTATTGAGGAAGGTTCTTATGAATCAGACTTAGAACTTGAAATGGCTAGAAAAGGATTTGAGATACTTAGGAACATGTTTAGGTTAGATTCTACTAAAACACGTGATGAGGATATAGGTGATGATGAGAAAAGGAAGGATGAGGTAAATAACACAAACCTACAAAGTACCCCACAACTCCCACCATCACTTGAGGAATACACACCATCCGTGACTTACCCGGAAGAAGTAGAAGAGACTATAGGATCCCAAATAGAGGTAGAACCCTTGTGCCAAACACCACTAGAGGATATAGGTTTGAATACTTGTAGTGATAACCTTACTCTTAGTTCTAGGGAATTACCTAGTGTTGATGAACCGGAACCTCAATCTTCACACAACTTTCCATCCTTAGATATACATCTAGGAGACAAAAGAGGAGCCGACCCACCCATCAACCCATGTAGTCCGGGTAGTCTTAGGATAAAGGTAATGAACTCTAAGCCTTGTAGAGAGGAAGCCAATATAGGAGTGGAAAATGGCCTTACATGCTTACATCACCCATTTTTGATTGATTACAAGAAACATTATGGGTTTAAACCGGGTTTATTAGGTCAAGATGGGTCCCCAACTAGTAGTCTCTTGAAGTTGATAGAAAATGATCCCTTTCTAGGAGAAAATTTTAATCCACCCATTAACCCTATTGAATTTGGTAAGGTTATGATGATAGGAGCACACCCCTTTGAGCATATAATTCATCCACCACACTTTCCTCACGAGGCATATTTCCACCCTAGGGGTGTGTATCGCTACTTCCACCCACACTTAATTCAAAGTGTAGGGAAAACCTCCCCTATTTCCGTTAACTAAGGGTAGAGTCAGGCTCGTGACTCGAACAAAAACAAGCGCTTCTTGGGAGGCAACCCATGTTTTGTGTGATTTTATTTGTTTGTTTGTTATTTGCTTCCGTATGCATGTTGTATTTTTATTGTTGGTAGATCATGTTTCTAAACTAAATGAGTGGAAATACTTTACTTTGTTGTTTTGGCCTAGTCTTAACTCCACCTAGAAGTATTTTTGCAAAAGATAAGTGTAAGGGGAAACCCCAAATATGTTTTTAAGAAACAAACCGATCATGATTCTCCACAATATTTAATGAACATGTATATTCGTACTTGTTAGAGTCAAATGCTTGTATTGAGTCATAATGAAGTTTTGCAGGATTTTCCAGGAAATAGGACCAAGTTTTTCCAGAAATTTTCCGGAAACTTAACATAAGAATTTCTGCAGGTCCATTCTGACGGCGTCAGAGTATTGCTCTTGATGGCGTCAGGGGTTAAAATCTGGAAATTTTACCGGTTTTGTTTTTCTAACGGAGTCTTATGGTTTTTGTGAATTATTAAGTTTTATAATCTCCAAGAAATCTGCAAACTTCATTCCACAAGCATTATATCTTACTTTGTTTTCTAAGATTTAGTAACTTATATAGGATGTCGCCGATTTTACGCGAGGTTGCCTTGTCTATTGTTGTCAGGATTTACAGGTTATGTATGACAAGAAGATGATTTATATTCTTGAAGGGAAGCTTTGATTGTTCATTTTCTTGGAGGAAGATTTAACCTGGCCAACCTATAATCCATACCGAGCGAATAAGGGGAGTATTTGATTTCATTCTCTTTACCTCTTAACTTTTACCTTCTTTACTTGAACATTGGGGACAATGTTCATCCTAAGTGTAAGGGGAGGGTAAAAAGATGATACCTTACATATGCACTTTCGCTTGAGTTTGTTTTGTTTGATAGTAGATGTGTAATAAAACTATGAGAAATACTTGTTAGTGTAATTTTAGCGCCAAATTTAAATTTTTTTACAACATTTAGGAGTGAAACTTTAGCCATAGCAAGCGTCTGATGGATAGGAGATTGTATGACTAGCACATAACCGTATATTCAGAAAAATTTTCCACCCAAAAATGTGAGGTTCGCCTTTAGATTTGATAGGAAAAGCATTTACTATTAGTGCTTATGAGTGTGCCGGTAGCATTTAGATTCTAGAACTTGCGTTAGTGATGCATCCCGAGACCGCTAGTGAGACTACATTCGTGTAGTAGGATTTACTACATGATAAGAGGCATTAGGATCACCCTTGTGTTAAACCCGTATTATGATTACTTGACCATTTAAGTCATATTACTTGACTAGTTAAGTCAACTAATTTTTCCCACACCCTTAGCGTTGTACTCATTTTTAGTACACGAAACCCCTAGTACACCCCTCCGAGCCTATCTTTTCGTTTCTAACTTTAAGCATCTTACTTAAAGGAAGAATTTGTTACACCCCACTTAAATGTACACCCAAATCGCATTAGCCTTCCGTGTATGCGCTCATCTTTAGTGCATTATTGTTATTTGTTAAACCCTAAGTTAACTTTCTAATTGATTACATGGTTGCTAAGTCGAGTCATATCCTTGTACATATTGTTTTGGGACGATTGGGACTCATGGGTAAGTACTTATTTTATGAAGTAATGGGGAAGAACATAATATTATTACCCCCATATGTACGTTAATCTTAAAAGTGCCCCAAGTGTTTTGATTTTCTTAATTCGAGTCATTAGAATAGTTTAATGTAAAGTATGTAAAGATTCAAGTGTAAGGGGAATGCTCAAACCCCTATGATGTATTATTTTGGATGGTAGGGTAAGAGTGTATGCACCAAAAAAAAAAAAATCGAAAAAAAAAAAAAGAATAAAAAAAAAAAAGAGAAAAAGAGGAAAAAACATACGGACTACCATCCCGTTTTCATTCTATGTTTATTTTATGTTTTTGGTTATTTTTCATTTGATAGCTTAAGTCGAGTCTAGTCTTGGCTTAGCAACGCCATCTTGTACATGTAATTAACCAAGATTGTTAACTCGCCACCAGTAAAACTTCCTTTATCCAACAAAACCGTGTAATTCATATCCCTACACCTAACGTTATAACCCTTTAAAAGACCTCTTTGATAGTTTATCCTAGGTGCTTACGCCATGTGGTGGAGGTTTGATCCTTTCCCAAGCCTATGGTAATCTATTTTGCTATGACAGGTAGTGAGAGATATCTTCCATTTCCATAATGTTATATTACTTTATTACACCCGAGAGATGTGAGTATCTAAACACTATTCGTGAGGTGCTTGTATATGACCTCCGTGCTTGTCTATTGGTCTTTAGTGGAACGATTATTTGTTGTAATTACTTTTATATTAGTGTTAAATGACCCCTAACTTGTCTTTTGAGTAGAATAAAAGCTCATTTGCTTGAGGACAAGCAAATCTCAAGTGTAAGGGTATATGATGAGGCGAAAAATGATCCGTTTTTAGGGGGTCATTTAAGCCCGAATCCGAATTTATTTGATCAAATATTGCCCTAAATCGTTCCTTTTGTGATTTTAGGTGTTTGGAGAGTGAATTCTGGAAAAGAAGCCATTTTGGACGTTTTTGGAGCATAAAAGTGAAGAAAACGGCTAAGTACCAAATTTCCATGCTGAAGATACAAGGTGATGGCGTCAAGACTACCATCTTGACGGCGTCAGACATGAAGAATTAAACACCGTAGGTGGTGACGGCGTCAGAAGGCTTCATGACGGCGTCAAAGTGGCAAGAATAAAATACCGTGGGTGGTGACGGCGTCACATAGGCCGTCAAGAGTGGATCAAGGCCGTCCGAGGAAGTATATGGCGGCGAGGTGACGGCGTCACATGCAACTCTTGACGCCGTCAGCCTACTTTTCCTATATATAGTTTTCTAGTTTTTTTCATTAAAAGAAGAGAAGTTTTGGTGAAACCCTAAAGACGATTTTGGTGCCTCTTTTACAGGTTTTTCAAGGGTTCCAAACCCTTGAGACCTTGCATTGTAATTGAGATAAGTGTACTTTCAATTCAATCAATATGTCTATGTGTTGGTTGTTTATATCTTGTTCTTATCTCAATTCTACTATGCTAGGCTAGATCTCTTTTGTGTTTGCTTAGATCTAATGAAACCTAGATGTTGATTATGTGTTGATTACTTGTCTATTCTTGTTTTGGATGAATGATATTATATGTTAGGCTTAAGAAAACTGGCAGATCTCCAAATGGTAACATGCTTGAACGTCTTAAGAAACATGAACCGAGGCGTACTAGGTCTTTATTGGTTGTATTTAATGCATGAGCCACTGTTTACAATCCCTATAGTTGTGCTGGGTCATGGTGTAGGAGGAGATAAGAGCTCATAGAGTTGGGGAGTTATGTATGCCACCCCACGAATGGTATTAAGGAATACAATCCGTCATCCATACAAGTGTAACAAGTAATTAACATGTAAAAGATATCTAGGGAGTAATGAAGTCTAAGTAAACACAATTTCTCCAACCACTGCTCACAACCTTAGTATAATTTAGTTTAATTTCATTTTTTAGTATTTTATTTTGATTGCATCTTAGCTTTGGGTTAGTTGAATAGCAACTAATTCCGCCCACTCTTCCAAAACCCGAGATTTTACTTGCTTTTATAAAAATATAAAAATACAAAAATAATCATCTCTCACCTTTAGAACTATTAATTAGGTTTTCTAATCCTAGCGACACTATTCCTAAGCTGAACGATCAATCCCCCGGTACTTGTCACTATACTATACTACAACGATCAGGTACACTGCCTGGTGGGGGTTGTAAGCTTCTCGAGATCCCTCGAGAGGTAAAGCAAGGTGCGATTCCCACGCATCAACTCACAAAATTATGCTTTCATGGTCTTTCTATATTGCATCAGAAGTGTAAAATACGGGTAATTATGGCATGTACACAAAATAGTATGATGATTTCGATAAATCGCAACCAAAAGAAGTAGTGTTTCATCTCTAGTACGTTGGTTGTTCGAGGGAATTGTGCTTACACTAGAACCGAAGAAGTACTAATGATGTGTACATCGGAGCATATTACCAACCTTCTGTGTAATGTTATGTGAGTTATATTGTCAAGATGCTCCCTGAACCACAACCATGTGCCTACACTTTTGAATCTACTTTATCTGCTGCGTGATGAAAAGAGAGTTATCGGTTCAGGAGGGAGCAGGAACATGAAATAAAGGCTCACTAGTTAGGAGGGAGTAATAACCTAACTAGACCATTACAGTTGAAGTTCATAGCTACAAATACCTTTGCCGTCAGTGTCAAAGATCATACGCCGAGATCGTCGGAAAAGAGAACTTCAAGTCTGCCTCAGTATCTAGACTACAGAGACTGTACGCTTCAACAACGTCAACATAGTTTACTATTGTTGTAATTTTACATTGTTAATGTATTTATAGGTCTCATTGTAACCATTCACGTGTGACGATATCTTGTAGGGAGATTTTTAGCCTCGCTATTTTATTAAGATAACGTCACACAAGTGAAATGGACTAGATATGTAGCTAGTAGTAACTTCAGGGACTATTAATGGTCATTAGGCAAACTTATTATGTAATGAGCCTATAAATACCCCTCATGACTCTCCATGAGGGGTGTGGGAAATTGTGTATCTTTTACTTCATCTTAATATTATCCATTTTCTTCATCCTCTCTCTACTTTATCTCTCTAGAACCAAACATGGATATCATCTTTAATTATCAACCAAGACCTCCCGAACCACATAAATCATACATATTTTCGGTCCTACACAACCCATACTCAATTAATTACAACAATAATAATAACTCTAAAATCAAACCCAAGTCAAATAAAATAAATCCGAAACCAAACCAAATCAAATCCGAGTCTAACTCCGTCTCAGCTCAAACCAAACAAACCAAATCCGATCCAAACACTATCTAAACCAATCCAATCATCCAAAATAACAACAACAACAACAATATAATACCCTCCTCCCACCACCACCCATGGCTCGGTGGTGGTGGTTCTCGGCTGTCGAGCCACACAAACCAAACGGACCATTGAAAAATCCAATCCAGACACAAAAATATACTCCCCTCGTCACTAATATCAAACAACAACAACAAAAACATCAAATCCCTCACCAAGTCACGAGTTGACTCGGTGAGTCCATCCGAGTCACGGTCCAAGTGAGAACAAAAGAGAATCCCACACAAGTTTTTAGGTTCAAATCAATATCAAAACATTTTTACAAAAGATTTAATATTAAAACCAGATTTAAAATAAAAATAAAATTAGGGTTTTGAAAATAAAAAGAAAATAAAGAAAGAGAAGTGGCGGGGGTGGTGTTACCGGCGGCGTGATGATGGTGGCATACGGTTGTTTCTCTCGGTGGTGGAGGTGGTGCGGCGGTGATGATGGTTTGAGGTGTTATGGGGTGTTTTGATTAAATCGGCTTGTACAACCGGAACGGGGACGTCCCGATCTACAAAATATAAAAAGTTGTTAATTTGGGGGTGGCTGAAAAATTTTTCTGACGGCCGGAGTTGTGGCCGGCGGTGGTCGGACGGCGAATGAGAGAGAGAAGAGCGAGAGAGCGGGTGTGGTGTGTATGTGTTTTATTTTTGGTAAAATGAGGGAAATGGGGGTTTTAGGGGTATATATATGGTATTAAAAGTGTAGGGTATGTTTTGTAATAAAGAAAAGTATAAGGTAAGGTATAATGAAATAGTTTAGGGGCCAAAGTTGCCAACGTAATAAACTTCTAACAATAAACGCTCCGGGGCTCGAACGACATAGCAAACGGACTCAAAAATTTATGAAACTTGCGCCATTGTTCACGAGATAATTTTTCCAATGAAATCAAGCATAAACTTCAGAGTTTTTCCAAAACTCAAAATAATTCAAATAATTTGGCAAATGCAATACAATTCGAGTGTTCTAGGTTGTGCTGAGTCAATCAAGGAATAAAGTTCTCATTTCCAATATATCTCACGTTTCTCAAGCCCAAATAATCACAAAATAAAAGTTTTAATGTGTCTCAGGTACGAAAATAGATATTTTGGCTAGCAATAGGTTTAGAAAAAGTACCGGGGGTTACAACAACAATTGTTTGCCAATATTTATACGATGTCTTAACCTGAACAAGATTTGACACAACAACTGACTAGAATCAAAGTTGAAACAATCGATGCCATTAACACATACACATATCACATATAAGTAACTAACCCAAAAAGAGCGATTCACAAAAGACACAAAATCTTTATATATATTACAAAGTTTTACAGCTTAACAAAAGAATACTGATACAATTGAACCAAGCTAATTATACAAAGATCTTTACATTCCAAATCATGTAAGAAAAACAAGCTTAAAATAAAATCAGTAATTGTGAAAAGGGAAAAATCACATAAGAAGACAAGAGCGTCAAAAAGCCCTAAAAATTCAAACCAGCCACCATCTTAGGAAACCATTGTATGAAAAAAAAAACAAACAACAACAACAACAACAACAACAACAACAACAACAACAACAACAACAACAACAACGAAATTAAGCATGTCATCAAACACCTTATGTGCAAGCTTGAACCACATGAATCTGCTACCTAACTAACCTTAAGTTTCTAACACCCCTAAAATTCGGGTCCAGCGGAAGCATACATGCAATGGGGTGCTACGAAATTGGTATCACAACATAAGTACAAAGAATGGTTTTATTTCATTCATTGATAATAAACTTCATTAACAAAAACATCAAAATTTACATTATATAAAAGAAGTGCAGAAATAGACCCATAAATTAGATAAAGCGGTCCCAAATTATAGTTGCCAGAGTCTTCTATGACCGTGCCCCTTGCTAAGTGCCTTCCAATAGTGAGTTATCACCTTCTACCAGAGAATACATGCCAAAGGTCAGCTTACGCTGGTGAGTTCACAGGTTTAATTTATAAAGCAGTTGTGGACCTAGAGAGTGTTTTGCTATGTGGGACTAGAGGCAGATATAGTTTTCACATTCCAACATCGTTCCATAAACAATAAATTCCATATCATTTGCTATTAAGTGGTCGTTGTGAGTGGGCCCCTCGGCGGTCACTAGCCAGACAATCATTATAGTAAGGAACCACCCGTTACTACCCTGGTCTAGGCCGGAAGTTGATATCCATTCTTAGCTAGGCAATACGTTATAGCAAGGGATTGCTACCCTAGTCTAAGTCAACATCTTTTGCTCATCTAACCTCAAGTAGTCAGCACATAAGCAAATCAAAAGTAGTTGCAGGTCCAAAAAATAGTTTTGAGCTAGGGAGCTCACATATATATCAAGTAAACACATAATGCCTTCGGATAGCCAATTCAAGTATATCAGTCAATCAATCAATCAATTAGATCTTAATCAAACAGTTCACGTATTCAGATTAACAATCATTGAGTTTAGTTAAAACGAGCATGTATTCTCCCACAAAAATAGTTATGAAAACTGTTTAAAAAGTAGGGGGTTATGAACTCACCTTAGCCACAGAAATGCAATGATCATGACTGACACAACTGGCATCTAGAGCTAATCACAACGGTATCTAGAAGATGGGTACCTGGTATAGAGATGGCGTAACCTAATACGCATACGATTATCTCACAAAATAGCTCGCGGAATAATAAGGTCTATTGAGGACAATGTCTTGTAGTTTTCGGGGATTATTCATGTCGTTACTTTTAAGAGTTTAGTACAAATGATTTTGTAAGAAAGTTTTATGTTTCGTGTGGTTTGGTAAGAAATCAAAGACTCTAGTTACAACTCACGCCACAAAGGAATAAGACGTTGACATACAACCCACTCAAAAGATAAATAAACATCGACATAGATCAAGAAATACTAAAAAACTCTAGTTAATCAAAGAAAATCTAGAAATGACGAAAATTAACTATATAATATAAAATAGGCAATTGGTAAGTTTTAGTGTTTACCCATAAACCCAAGTATCTTGTATAACACATAAATGTCTAATAAATAAAGATAAGCTTGAAATTATAATTCAACAAATAAAGCTTTATAACTTAAGGGCATATACTTCGTCATTTGATGAGTTTATAGAGAGTTTTCAAAAGTAAGTCTAAGTAAGACATTTTACATAATTTTGTCGTAACTTGCTTGTTTATAAAGCATTTCAAAGTAGAAAGACTTTAATTTCAATCCAGATTTACCCAAATTACGTTTGATAGAAAACAACTTGATTATTAGGATATATCTAGTGATTTATTGTCCAATAAGCATCGTTCCCTTATTGTGTACCCGTTACGAATTAAATATATTAAATTCGTGACGAGTCTAATATATTGTATTCGCCTTAAGTCCAATAAGTCCAAAGATGTCCATTCTTCAATAATTCCTGTCTGATATATGTCTAAATACGATATTAAGTCATAATCCACATATAGCTCGATAATTATTGTCACAATTCAAGTATTAATCAAAATGTCATACCCAAACATTTACCGAAACGTAACAATGATCCCGAGTGTTAAAATAATAAATCTTGTTAGTTAAGTATTTCAATAACCGAAATATTAATTACTAGTTAAATATTTCTGACAATTTTATAATACACATTAGCCATATCAAAACTCAACACCCTTATGGATCGTGACTTGTGAACATGAGAACAACAAAACAACAACTTTTTTTTAATAACCCAACTTAATCAAATATTAGAACCCGCCTCGAACTTGTGACCAAAAAATCCTAACAACCATCCCCTGGTGGTGTTATTGGCAGACCGAGACAAACAAACATCTTCGTAGTATCTTTTGTAGTCGAGACCAAGAGCAACAACATGCCCTACATGGGTCGTTGTTGAGCCGAGACAAACAAAATGTACACACTTTATAACAAATCATGACCAAAACAAGTATCTAACATCAATGTTACCATAATATAATCTAGCTCGAACCTGAAGAGGAAAAGGGTCAGTCGACCCGACCCGTATTCAAAGATACACAAACAACATCTCTTTTCACCAATTTCTCACCACACGATACATGTATCTAACTCGTTTTTTAATCCGTTTCTTAGTCACAAATTTTATATCAAAACCTTATTAACCGTTTTATTACCCACAAAAACAATGACAACGATATGTATATATATATATATATATATATATATATATATATATATATATATATATATATATATACTCGGTTTTAGAGATAATAAGTGGTGGTGGTGTCAAAGCTTACCAACGGCGAGAAGAAAGGAATAACAAGGAGAAGAAGAAGAAGAAGTAACTACGGCGGCTTTGGTGGTGATGGCGTTGCGACTAGTGGCAACCTCGAACCAAAACAATCCAAAACAAAACCCTCGAAATCACACAAGTATCTTAATCTCAATCATGTTTAAACGGTGAAGAGGTGTGGGTTTTCCCCACTTTCGACCTCTAGTAACCAAGGAACAAGAAGAGTGGTGGTATTTGTAGTGAATTCGCGACAGAGGTGGTGTTATCAAGGTGATTTAAGAGAGTTTCTGGGCTCATGTAACAACTCACACGAAAGGAAACGAGATGGTGGTTATGATGATAGGGGTGGTGTGGTAACACGTGTGGTGGTGATGGTGTTTACAGCCAGAATCGTGACCGAAAAATAGGAGGTGGAAGAAGGGTGGGTGTCAGCGGGTAAATGGAAGGAGAAAAGAAAAAACCCTAATGTGCTATTAAGGTTGTTTATATAGTGGGAGGGTGGTCTAGGGACAAACCCTAGCGCACCCTCAAGGACCGTTTATGTCAATCTTCCTTTATTTTTAACGAAGAGTGAACGGAACCGATAAAATGTGTAATGATTATTTCCCGATTCTCCGACATTGTTTCCATTAACTTTAGAATTATTATTCCGCTACAATTGATTATAAATACGCATATCTTTATTTCGGGTTGTCCAAACTAGTAAATATTCATGTTTTATATATTTTTGTACCAAGCCTCATGTGAAAGGTTCTAGACCAAGACTTGTACTTGCGAATTGTAGATAAGAGTATATAACGATAAGGATATCGAAATCTAAAATTTGCGGGTTGTCACAGCCTCACCTCCTTAAACGGAATCGCGTCCTCGCGATTCAATTCAAGTTACCCGTTAGTCGAAAGGGGATGTGCATATACGCACGAGGATTCATCTTCACGTACCCACACGATTTCAGGACTTTTTCACGAGTTTCGACGAGCTTTAGAGATAGCGGTGCAACTTTACTAAACTAGTTTGATTCTGTGGTTAACGATTTCAATAGATCAACAAGGTTTGGAATTTCGAGAATCTGGATCTCCCAGGGGAATAACAACTGCCTCATCGGCGAGTCAATTCTTCAGATTCCGCACAAGAAATGTCAGGAATACTGTTGAGTCTTGATAGTAACTCGAGGCTGAGCTACCGGTCTAACCCCAGGACGAATTTGAAAAGGATTGATACAGCGAGGATTCATAATTCTGATAAGTCTCTCAACAAGGTTTAACTATTTGTCAATCTGGATCTTTCCCGGATGAAAAACAATTGTCTCATCAGCAAGTCACCACTTAGGTTATACACATGAATACGTCGCGAACGCTGTTGAGTTCTGTCGGCAGCTTGAGTTGGTGAGCTACCGGTCCAACTCTAGTAAGAATTTGAAAGGATTAATAGAACGAGGATTAAGCTTTTCACATTTACTAAACGCTCCATGCATTTTCATGGTGAATCTTTAAGATTAACCTAGGCTTTATCCGAGGATTCGAGAGGTTCATGTTGTCTGTGTTTCTAACAGTTCACGAGCAGCTTACATCTCCATTTCGACTTCGGACGATCTCCTCGGTAGTTTCATGAATATGTTTAGGGTCAGGAAGTTGGGTATCTCTATTTCTGTCCAACAAATCGGTGATTGGCACTTACGACTATAGAGGGTCTATTGCAGTGCCATTGAAATACTGAAGTGGTAGGTAAGATAGAATTTGACCAACAGGAGGTGTTTATTCCAACCATTGCCAAATTTGATTAAGCAGATACACAATATGTTCTCCAATGTTTGAGTGGTTTCTTCACTTCAGCCATCAGCCTGGAAATGTATACACAGTATACATTTCCAGATCTGTCCTCAAGGCCCTTGGAAGTGGTTGATAAAATGTGAGTGTGAGACGACTGTCTCGCTCTGAAAGAATTAAAATCGTCACTTTATGATACACAACAATCTTTTTCACATATAGACGAGCAAGGTTGTCCATACTTTTCGTTTCGCTGACTAGCAGGAGGTGAAATGGTTAGGTAGGATTATCAACAAATACTCAGGTAGAGGTCGGGATTCACTCCCGGGGTCTAGCTTATGATTTAGCAGCAAAATAACAATCGATAAAATGATTTGTGAAACGGATTATAGGATAATAGAAAAACAGCCCATTGTTTATAAGATTATAGGAAGGTCTAAATTTTGATTTTCAGTTTGATTTCATAACATCATAGCATTACAAAAAAATGTTTTATCAAATCGTCTTGCTAAACTATTTGTAGAATAACTTACAGGGTAACAAGAAAGCAGTTCACCATTTATAATATTGTAACATGGCAACAAAACATTTTATAAAATCGTTTTATAAATACTGGTACAAAAAGTGCTATTGGTCACGCCAGAAATGTGTGAAGATATGTGATAACCATGTGATTTTGAGCAAACCACCAGCTGTCAACGGATTTGATTAGTCTTTACCAAAAGCCGTTTGCTTCTGGACTAGCCAACTCTTGATGGACAAAGTCAACATCTTGGTGAGCTGATTACCAATTATGGTTTTTTCACTGCCTTTACCACAAGCCATAATCTTGCGGGCTAGCCAACTCATTCGCTTTTTAGGATATGGCGAGTTGAGGTACCATACAATTTTGGGCAAATTGCAAGCCATCAACGGATTTGATATATCTTTACCAAGAGCCGTTTGCTCCTGGATTAGCCAATCCTTTTGTCGGTTAGACAAGGCGGACTGATAACCACAAAAAATTTTGAAACTTTAGTGAAAAATTTTAAAAATTTTTGAAATTTTGGCCAAAAACGGGGGTACTAGATAGTAAAATGTGATAAAATTTGCTAAAATAGCGAAATACCCCCCCCCCCCCCCCCCACACTTAGAATGAATATTGTCCTCAATATTCAATGTCCCGGCTATTATGCCGACTCTTTGAACGTAAAAGGGCAACATTACAAGCTAAATGTGGAAGACACCATTTGTTTTTCACTTTCTTTGTAACCACAGTGGGGGTAACTCCCTCACACTTAGGGTGAAAACCCTATACGCATGCTACTGTTTTTGTTTACCGAGTCGCTAGCTTGACTCGACCCCGAATTCATTGGTTCTTGAGGAAGCATGATGTGGAAGAAACAATCTCCATCGGACTTTCATTCAAGATGTTTGGACAAACATTTGAAGCACGTGAAAGTTCCACACCGATGAGATATGATCCCGGCTTAAGATGATGGTAAATGAAAATGTCGGGGTCAAATATAGTATCTTCATTCCCGAAGGAGTGAAGAAGAGAGGAAGGCACCTCGAGAACAGGCTCATAAGCCTGAGTTTGGATTTCAAGGGTTAAGCTCAAAAACATCCCGGGAGGGTGGGTGGGGATTTGCAAATCCTCATGATTGAGTGTATCTCCCCCCGGGCTATCATACTCCGGAGGAGTCATGATAAGGTGATCAATGATGGGCTCAGAAGATAATTCATCAACATCACTGATGTCTCCATAAGATAAAGACTTTTCATCAGTGTTTGAATCACTAAGCCCGGTATTGAGATAGGGATTGAGTGATGGATCATCATTCAATAAGCTTTCAAGGAAAAGAATATCCCCCTCAGAATCAAGATAGTTATCATCAACTTCATACAAAGTTGAACTATCTAGGGCAAGGAATGCTTCGACTTCTTCCATATCATCTTTGAAATCAAAGAGATAATCATCACATCCCGATGGAAGTGGATTGGTGTGAGTGACTTCATCGGCGAACTCCTCGAGAAGAAAGTCAACATTAGAGTGGGGAAGGGATGCATCAACATACTCAATGTCTCCATAAGATAAACAATCATCACTGGAATCAGAGACAGTCTCAATTTGATCATTTGGATTATCAGGGGGTGAAGGAATATCACACACTTGATCAAAAGTTCCCTGTGACTCTCTCGGGATTGGGACAAGGATCTCAACACTAGACTTTATTAATTCGTCCGATTCCTTATTAGGAACAGTGCTAAGATGCTCATCCCCCATGTTTAGAGAGTGAGTGTGAACTTCGGGTGTGATAACAACAGACTGAGGGAGATGAGAGGAGCTAGCATTCATGGATTGTACAAGTTCCATTTGATCTTCTGCTAGTAATTTCTCCGTCACATTATTTTCTCCCTGATTTTCAATTGAAGGAATCACAAATGATGAATCTGACGAACCCTTATAAAATTGAAGGATATCAAGGGTGTCTTCATTATCACTATCATCATCATAGTCAAGAAGATCAGCTTTACGAAATTTGGCACGTGTTATAGCTGCTTGTTCTAAGACAAGTAATTCTTCCATGCTCAATTCGTTTCTAGCCTCTCGTTCTTCAGCAAGTAATTCTGCCATAGATTTCTCACGAGAGTCTTGAAACGATGTAGTAACCAACTCCTCCTTAAGTTCTTTCAATATATCAAGAGCCTTTAGTAAAAGGTCTTGCTCAGTATCATGAGGAGTTGATTGGATCATTTGGTACTGTGGAGGTGGGTCTAAAAACGAATAGTCGTAATTGTTACAAGGAAATGGATTCCGTGTTTAACAATCCGAGCTAGAGTGTGGACCTCCAAAGTAATCACAACAGTGAAACTGATGTGGCTGTGGGTTGTATGTGCTTGAGTTATAATTGTTATCAGGAAACTGCTCATAGACAAGCGTGTTTCCCGATTGACAATCAGAACTGTAATGTGAACCACCACAGTACTCACAACAGTAAAACTGCTGAGTCTCATGGTGTGGTAACTGATGGAATGAATCAGTCATGTCATGGTAGGAATAGGGACTCTGGTTATAGACATACCCGTTTCCTGACTCTACTATGCCACAGCTGGGGCAATAGCCACCATTATAAGGATTACCACACCAATGGAAAATAAGAAGGTGTGGATGAGACATAGAAAGAATCAAAAGGTTTGGGAGGGGTAGGGATGAAGAATCAAAGATGTGAGAGGGTAAAGGTGATTATTTTTGGATTTTTGAATAGACATTTTGTACAAATAAGAAAGAAAATGTTTTTGGGTTTTTGTGTTCGTTGAAAACTGATTTTAAAATGTTTTCGGGAACAGTTTTGTTTTTTATAAGATGAGAAAATATGAACAAGGATGGTAAATTTACAAAGGATTGAATTCCAAAAGCACTAATCAGCAAACCGTTTTTCAAAAAAACGCGCACAACCTCCCCGGCAGCGGCGCCAAAAATTGATTGGCTCAGAACCGTCAACTATATTGACCAAAGGATGGTCAACTAGGTCAAACAGCTTAGAGTCAATCTCCGTGGAATATAGGGTTTCCCCGGGTCGTTATGTCCCGACGAGGTGTGGATGGTTATCAAACGGGTTTGTGATCGGGTGAATTTGGACAAGAAAGGGTTTGAGATTGATTACACTACTAATTTATACAATGAAATAGCTTAAATAAGCTATATAAACAAGACTGGAAAGTTGGAAAAACCATAAACGTTTAAAACCTAAAAACGCGTACGTTCACGTTTTAAATAACGTAAACGTACAAAATAAAACGTGAAAACTGAAATCTGAAAACCCCCAGGGGGTGAAAATGACTTTTTTACAAACCTAAGGATAAAAGAAAATTTTTAGAAAAAGAAAATAAATTTTTACACTAATTAATTATTTAATATTAATTAAATACTATTCAATACTTATTATTAATATTTAAATTACTTAAATACAATATAATATTAATTAAATACTAAAAAATTGAAAATTAAATTTCTAAAATTATAAAATAACTAAAAATAAGTTTTAAAATTAAAAATATGTATCTTTGTCATTTTGTTATTTTTATATTAATTAATTACTAGTTAAATATTAATTACCTAATTAAACTATTTTAAATTATAAAAAATAGCCAATGAACAGTACAAATTCTAGAAAAATTCTTAAAATTATATTATATTATATAAAAGCTAGGAAAAATATAAAAACTAGGTCTTGCTTAATAAAAACTAATTATGCTATTTAATGACTTAATTATTAATTAATTATTAATAAAACTAATATTAAATCTAATAAATACCAAATGATAAAATAAAAATCAGAGAAAATTACTAAAATTACTTTAATATAAAAGGAATTTAATAAAAATATAAAAAAACTAAGTGCTTAACAAAAATTTAAAAATGAAAATTAAAATTTAAATTACATTAAATAGAAACTATCACTTAAAATTAAATTGTGTTTTCTTGATTTTTATTTTAGAAATCTATTTTATACATAAAAGCATTAAACTTTTGTAAAAACAACTTTTTTATATCTTAAAATTAAGCACTGTGGATGCTTATTAGCACCATAGTTGACTTTTGTTGACCAAAGAAGAAAATGATCTCAAATGAGTTTAAGTGGGACCCACTATGGGTGATTCAGGTCTAAATAAGTTATTTGAACTTGAATAAGCTAGAAAAATCACATGGGGTCCACAGAATAAGCTATAAGATCAAAATAAGCACTTGGCCAAACCAAATTTAACTCAGAAAAAGGACAAACTAAAGGGGCTGATTCAGGTGGGGACCGCAAGGTTTGAGGTCAAAGGATTGGTCAATCCTTGAAGCCTACCAGTGGGGGTTGAAAAGGACAAAGTGGGGGCCTGTGGGACCACTGTGGTGGCCAAAAACCACCACCAAAGTGGGTGGTGTGGACTGAGGTCTGCTGGTGCTGGGGAGGGGTTCCTCCCTGCAGGTATGTTTCTAGGTTTGTGGGGCCTAGAGGAAAAATGGCAAAAATACAAGGACCAAGGAACTTCAAAGTTGAGGTGTAATACTACTACTCCTAAAAATTTCAAGGCATGAATCAAAACACAAAATTCAAATAAATTCCCACAAGAAATGGGATTTTTGCCTAAACCACAAATTTGACTTTTTAACAAAAACTAATTTTTTTTTTACTTTGTTGAGTTTAGATCCTACTTCTACTGACTAAATAAGATGTAATGGACTGAATTGAAACTAAATAAGGATAAAGTTGCAAGTTATAAGCTAAAGTGAAGATTTGTGGGTCTCAAATCCCCACACAGTGGACTGCTATGAAGATCATTGGGTCATTTGACTTTTTTCAACACAAGGCCTGAATTTGAAGCCTTATTTGACTTAACCTAACCTAAGGTGATTCAAAGATACCAAAACAACAATCAACTAACACCAAGATCACTGTGACAGTGCTTAACCCAAACACCCCCTTATACTTAAACTGTTTTGGTATTTTCAAAGGGTCAAAGTGGTTTGGGGTGTGAAACTGATTCCTAAGGTTCTAACATGATTTATTAAGCTAGTTGGAACACAGAAACATTAAAACAAACAACAAATGCCTACTGAATTCTTACAATGCTAAATTGACAGTGAAATGAACAAAAGTGTGAATGTGAGATTCAATAAGCAAATAGAAACACAGAAGCAACCAATCAACTCTCTTATATTAAATTAGCAGTAAATCATCAAAGAAACAACAACTTAAGCAGAGATAAGCTATTAAGCTATGCTACAGTGATTATACTAAAAACTTAAATAAAAAGCTTACAAGTGATTCTGAGTGGTACCATGAACCAAGGATGGTCACAACCCAATCCTATTACTCCCCAAGGAATTCTAAACCAGAGCATTCATCACCTCCTTCTTTCTTCTTCTTTTTATTTATTTTTTTTATTTTTCTTTTTATTTTTATGTATTTTTGAATTAGTGAATTGGAACCAGTTACAAAGCTGAGCAAGCTTACAAAAGCTATTCAGGGAACAAATTGAGCTAAATCAACCAGTAAACAACAACTTTATACACTTTAAACTTACATTGAGATTTTTAGAATTTTTAAGTAAAAATGCAAATTTGAAATTTAATTGACAAGTTATGAAATTAAGGTTCAAGAAAGTTACAATTACACTAGGAAAGTTGATTACAACTTACATAATCCAAAAATTACAACTAAAAATAAAAATGACCTAATTTATTTTAAACTAAGACTAATACTACTCTAACTACCTCCACTGGTTCCATTTTTCTTCCTTTAAATAGGTCTTGGAGTCCCATTTTGACTTTCCCATCAATTCTAAGCCCTTGGATTGGCTTGAATAATCTCAACCGTTCAAACTCTTTTTTGGCGGTAAAATCATTTTTACAACTGCTTTTGGTAACTTGTGGGGTTTTGAGGGAATTAATTGTGGTTTGGATGTTGTGGAAGCCAGGGGAGACAGGGTATGGGATATCTGATGTGGAGGAGGGGGGAGATGGGGTGTTGCAGTGGTTTAGCAGAACAAGTGAGGAAGGGGGAAGAAGGGTCAACCTTGGGTTTGACCAAGGTTATTATAAAAACGAGGGGTTTGTTTTATTTGTGGAGTGTGCCTGTTTTGTGATATGGGCTAGGGGGTTTAGGATATGGGCTGGATTGGGTGGTGTTTGGTTTGTTTATTAAAGGATGTATTTGGTTATTAGTAGTTACAAATCACAAGGACTCAAAATGTAATTATCCGAAAGTTAAGGAGTGGAAAATGTAATTGTTCCAAAGTTATCACAAGGATCAAAATTGACAACTTCAATAACCCAGGGACCCAAAATGTGATTTTCAAATATTAAATTTCCCGGGGACCAATTATGCAAATTTCCAAACCCCGGGGACTAAACTTGTAAATCTTTAAAACTTCACACCAAGGACTGAAAATGACTTTTGTAACTTCCCAAGGACCCAAAATGATTTTTCTTTCAAAAATATCCCACCGGGGACCAATTCTGCCAAAGTCTGAAAGTACAGGGACTGAACTTGTAATTTTCCAAAACTTTTGAGATTTTTCACCAAAGGACTAAATATGACAACTTATGATTTCAAAAGGACCTTTGGTGATAATTTTCCATATTTTGAATGACCAGGGACTAAATCTGACATTTTATGAAAGTTGGGGGACTGAAACTGCCAATTTTGCAAACTTTGTACGTTTTTCATTTGTTTTTACTCATTTTGCATCTAAAAACATATAAAACACAATTTTGAAATATTTTTAGTATTTTGATGCATTTCTGAGTGTTTTTGTATGTTTTGCAGTTCAGATTTGACAAAAAATGATGAGTGTTTGAGCACTCATCAATATGCATATAGTCACACACGTGTTTTTAGTTGTGTGTTACTAAAGGTCCTGCCACCGTAGGTGGCATATGGTCACATTGTTGAGTTCGTGGGCTTTTCCATCGAAAAAGAATGACCAAAACCCCGAATATGTGTGACAAAATAGGAACAAGTTTTGTTGGATTAGTCAGTATCAGTGACCCTAAACACCTTATAGTCACACGAATGTTTTTTTTAGAGTAACTATTGTTCGTCCTTTGGCCACATAAATATATAATATATGTGACATTTGAGATGATTCTTTCTAGTAAATGTGTATTTTGTGTGACTAGTTCCCGTCCTGTGGCCACATGAATATACAATAAATGTGACATTTGTGATGATTTAGTCACACAATGGGTGTTGTCTTTTTGGAGTTAGTCACAAACAATTTAAAACGAAGTGGCCAAAAGTGTTAATATGTGTGACCATATGCTGTTTAAAGTGAAGAAATGTGTATTTTGTGTGACTATTGATCATCCAATGGCCACATGACTTTTATGTTTGCGTGGCGTTTGTAATATTTAGTTACACAAAGTGTAGGATCTACTCCTTGATAGATCTTTGAGCCAATGGATCGATAGCTTGCCAATGTAATCAAAAGCAATACTATATGGAAAATCTATGTATACTTGTATCTATGCGGAATTTAAACACAAGTATTATGAATACAATATATTAATAATGTTCTGATCCTCTATGGATCTTCTATTAATCACTAAAGTTTGAAAACAAGTCATATCCAAAACATACATCCGGGTGTTCTTTTTATACAACAAGGAACCCTAACCTCTCTTACAAGAAAACTTGTAATCCAAAACTAGAAAATATATTACACATCTTGACCTAAAATAAACTAAATATATCCTACGGATTAACTAAATTAGCAGTATATCTCTATCAGTAAGAACCAGATCATCAGCAGAAACTATTAACGCTTCAGAAGTAACTGTCAGCAGTAACTATCTTCTGACTTCAATAATTCCTAACAATCCTCCCCTAAACTTGAATTTGACTTGGTTAACTTCAAGTTTCTTGATAGATCTTTAACTTAAAGAAAAAGAGGATTGAATTTTGAACATCAGCAGCAAAGAATATAATCACCAGCATCACTATTAGCACTAAAAACATTAAGCATCCATTCTTTGCTGCAACAAATGACAAATTGTACATCAAAGCATAAGTTTCATACTATTCACATCACTTCCAAGTGTGTTAACTCCTGTGAGAGGTGAATCATTGAAAATAATGGATTTGATGTCTATTTACCAATAGCCATTACTACTGGAGTAGCCAAATGTTTAAGTTCAAGAACTATGGTACATTGATAACCATATTATTTTTAGTAAATCATTAGCTATAAACGGATTTGACTTGTCTTTACCTGTAGCCGTTTGCTCAGGACTAGCTAATTCTTTGGTTTAAAAACCATGATGAATCAGTAACCATATATGGTTTTCCACTGTATTTACCATATGCCATACACATATGGGCTAGCCAATTCTTTGGAATCCAAAAGGAAAAATCCATGGTGACTTGATGACCATTCAACTCTCAGCAATGAAGCATGGGTGAGTTGAGTACCCTATGGTTTTGAGCAAACCATTACATCATGGTGAGTTTATAACCATATGTATGTGGTAAAGAACCAACACCAAAACCTGCATACAACAAAGAATAATACTTTACAATGAAAAGTTAGTTTTTTTGTTTTTTTATTTTTATTTATTTATTTATTTATTTATTTATTTTTTACTAATAACAAATAAAATAAATAAAAATACATAATACCAAACTCACTTATCTCTCTTTGCCCGAATCCTAGCCTTCATCAAACGAAACAAGGATTCAGCAAAGAGTCTATCATTCCCAATAGGATTAGGAGGAACTTCCAAATTATACCTAAGCATCTTCTCCATGAGGTGCAATGACAAAGGATAATCCTGATCTACAAACATAGAAACACGCAAAACCAGATGTAGTTTCCACCACATGAACATAAGGAGTAGGATAGAACTTCCAACTAGTGACCTTCCACTAATGATTGTTCTTCCAAACAGGAAAACCAGTACCAGTAGGAGACTCAGAATCCATGAGTACTTGAAGATCCCCCAACAAAAATAACCCAGCACCTTCAGCAACATGTGTTGAATAGTACTTAGTCACCAAGTTATAAAGGGTAATAAGATCATGTATGCCCATTAGAAAAAACTTCCCAGCTAACTAAGACATTAAAATAACCTTCTAGAAAATCTTCAGCAGATCCTTCCTCAATAAAAGAATCATCATCAACATTAAGATCTAAATCTCCAAAAGAACCTTTCCTTGTAGCCATTCTTTTGGCCCGTCTTCCAGGAATGTAGCTAGCTGAATGAGAAGAAATTTGCTCAGTAGCAGATACAGGAACCTCATCAGTAGATGATGGAACATCAGTAGTAACCACATATGATGGACTTTCAAGTGATTTAGCATCCATATCCATCCTCTTTTTCTTAGCCCGAGCAACCTCTAGTTTAACCTGCCTTACTCTTGCCTCATGCATTCGGGCTATCTCAGCTTGTTGATCCTCATACAATCTTTGCGCAGCCTCTGCACCCAGTCTATCTTCCTCCATCTGTCTTCTAGACCTTTTCCTAGGAAGAGTATCTTCTTCTACCATCTTAGCCTTGCCCTTGTCAAGAGAAGAAGTTCCAACAGCAACATTGGAATCACCAGAAATAGGAACAGAAGCAACATCCACCTGATCAGCAGCAATAGCACCCATATCAGCAGATAAAGTAGCATTAACAGATGTAGTGTCAGCAGCAGGATGTAGCAAAGGTTGTGGAGCAATAGAAGCATCAGCACCAATATTCAGTCTTTTGGAAGGTGGTTCTGCATTAGCAGATGGTAGACTAGGAAAAGTCTGGTGAGAATCAAGAATTCCATCCCTTCTAAGTCTAGACCTAATTTTGTTGTATTGGTTAATCAGTTGATAATCTAACAAAGACCAAACCTGAGACCTAGTCAAAGGCGAATTATAGAGAACACCACTCTGATTCTTCACAAATTCTCTCATAAGCTTCCTTTGTTGTGCTTGTGTAGGAGGCTTATCCCTCTTTGCTTTGGCCTTCTTCTTAGCCTCTACTCTTCTCCTTAACTTCATAATTTCAACCATTTTAGTAGCATAATCTTCAGCAGGAACATCATCCCCAAGAATTTCTCTGGCAAGTACAGGATTGGAAACCACTTGATTCCCAATATGCATCCAGTCAGCTTCACTGAAATCTGCAACAACATCATCCAATTCTCTTTGTCTTGTAGAAGGCAAAGTAGAGACATATCTGGTTGTTGCAGTTTGGAACTCTAAATCATATTTAGCTTGAAGCTCTTGAGCCAAATCAGAACTTCTCTTTTTGTCTTCATATTCTTTTAATAGTTTTTCTTGCTCAAGTTTTTCCTGTTCTGTCACAACATCAGCATCAAAATTCCTCAGACAAAGTCACTGGCTCTTCATGCACCTGTTCACCAGTGGAAGGAACTTCAAGAGTAGAATCCCCTTTAATAAGAGGAGAAGAAACCACAACTTGGGTAGGTGATGCTTCAAGAGTGGAAACATGGACATCATTAGAGGCATCCTGAGAAATACTTGTCTTATCCCCAACAGCAAAGACACCTTGCATAGTATCAGTAGCTGAATCCTGGACATCTGGATCAATAATAACATCAGCAGATCCCTTGGTATGAGGATTGGTGAGTGCTTATTCACTCACCTTTTCTTAGCCAAAATAGGACTTTATAATCCAAAAACTAACCCAAAACGCCAAAGAAAACATGTTTTTGTGATTGTGAATGTGCAGGTAAGGATATCTAGTAAAAAGACGAAAAACAAGCAAAATCCGGAAAAAACGAGCACGAGAGTGGAACGTGTGCGGATCTATCAAAGTTAGTCAATGTTGCGCCTTAGAAGACCTTAGAGATGTGAGATTTGTCAGTTTTGATCCCTGATTGAAGTTTCATGAGATTGTCAGAATTGGTCCTCCAAGTTTCAGAATCTGGCAATTTTAGTCCTTGGAAGACACTTTTCATATTATGACATCTATGGTCCTTGTAAATCAGAAAGTTACATCATAAGCCCTTGGAATATATTTTGGAAGAAGTACAGATTTAGTCCTTAGATTTTCAGAATATACACATTTAGTCCTTATATGTTTCAAAACCCAAAAAATCTGAAATTACAAATATAAAAGCCTAGTCCAATCACCTAAATCCCAAAGCCCAAAATACCAATAACAAAACCCAAGCCCAGTCCACCCAAGGTCAACACCCAAAACCCCCAGGGTCAAAGTCAATTAATCAAACCAGCAATAAAATAACATTACCCCTTTTACCCGCCCCCCAATTCACCCTTTACCCAGAATCACTGTTTACCGTATGAACCCTAAGTTACCCCATCTCCAATTCACCACAAGTAAGGGCATATCCGTACAATTGCTTGGTTTCTAGAAGATCAGGGACGTGTCAGGAGCATGTCAGAGGCGAAGAAACACAAAATAGGACACATGGCATCATTCTATTGGAAGGAACGTGTCACTGGGATTAATCTAAGGGCTTATATTGATGGCAATGATTGGGGATTGATCACACGGCTCAGATGAGGCTTGAAGAAGCACAAGTACACGGATTGCCAAGCTGGCAATCCGTGACTCCTCCTCACTAGAACCTTCAATATGTAGCTATAAATAGAGACCTTTGGTATCTGTTTTGAGTGTGGAGTGTTAGGCTAGCGAAGCTCTGCCAGATTTTTATCTCAGTTTTAGTGTAATTTTACTTTTCAATTGTAACTCTTTTATCTTAAATGAAATCATTTTAGCTTTTGATAATCCTAGCTTGTTATTATTTGTTGATTTAGTTTTAGCTTAAATCTCTTTAATCATTCAGTTTTAAATTCAGTTTTCTACATTTCAAATTAGTTTACAATCAATTTAGTTTTCAATATTGTTCAAAGATGACTTTTAAAACAGAAAATGGAAAAATAATATAAAAATAGTTTTTAGTTTGAAATCAGCTTTCAATTAAACTTTGTTGTAGTTTTATACATCTCATTCTAGCTTTCATAGCTTTGGTGAGTTTGTAATTTCAGTTTCATAGTTTTAAAATGCAAACAGTCAACAGATAATCAAACTGTCTTGGTTTTTGGTGAATTGAGGTGGATTTGACAGGCCAAAACAGAAAGGGAAGGATTGAGCCTCTCTAGAGACAGGCTAGCTTAGTGAAATATCTCTTTTCATGCTGAGATATGAGATGTTGTAAGTTCTGATCTCATTTATTGCTCTACAAGTAGCATAGATCTGTGATACTAAGATTTAGTTGTTTTTAGTTGCATTTTATTGTTGAATTTGCTTCTGATATTGTTGTTTTAGTGTATTGGATCTTTAGATTGGTGTTTAGTAGCTTAATCATTGGATACTTATTGTTAACTGTTTGTAAGGGGGTGTTTGGATTTGTGTTGTGCTGTTTGTAGTTATTGTTGTTTTTGAGTATAAACTTTACAAGTAGATTACATTAGGATAGTAATCAACCAATAGATAATAAAATAGTGGGTTAGTTTACTGAAAAGTCAAAGTTAGTACTCAAATCTCTTAGACAGTTAGATATTTTAGAAATATGTTAGTAGCATTGTAATAGTAGTTGCACATTAGTCTATAGTAGATTAATTTCGATTTATATAAGCTTAATACAACATCTAGGAGTAGATATATTCAGTTAAAATTGGATTTAGTCAATTGGTGAAAACTAGTTCAAAGTCAACTGTTTCATTATTTTATGTTTCTGATAGGCTGCTGAACTAGGTTCATTTTAGAGTAGGAATTGTATGTTATAGATAGGGCTATTTGGCTTTTTATTAACTCAGTAGTGTAATTGAGATTTTTCCCCACTTATTTGGCACTAGAGCTTATTAGGATTAGCCTAATTGACTCTGCAATTTAGAGGATTCGAACAAGTGACTGAATTGTGCAATAGGCCTGCTAGTGTTATATCAGCTTTTAGCTGTTGCTTATTTCAAGTTTCTGAGCTCCACATAGTGTTTAGATAGTGATTTCATAAGTACTTCAGTTCTGGCTTACCCTGTTTGGTTTGTGCTTATTGTTTAGCTATTTGGTAACTGCTTATTGCTCTATATCTATTATTCTGTGTTGCTCCTGATCATAGTTAAGCATAATTGAGCTTATTAGAGTACATTACATTTGTGGTTTCAGTTTGGCAAAGTTTTGTTGCAAGTGCTTATTAATAAGCACTTGCAATAAGTTGTTTTTTACTCATTAAGCACTTCCGCTACTTATTTTTAATTCAAAATTTTTCTCCAAGCTTTTCATAGTATTTTAGATTTTCTGTGAATTTTTCACATTTTTCTGAGTTGTTTTACTATTTTTCTTAATTTTTCTTAGTTTTTAATCACTTTTTAATAAATAAAAATCAATAAAAAATCAGAAAAAGCCATAAAAAATACAAAAATATTTTAGATAATTCTTTTATAATATTTTAGATTTTTCAAAGTTGATTTTTTATCTTTTCCATTAATTTTTACATTTTCTTTAATTTTTAATTACTTTTTAATTCCAAAAATAGAAATTAATTCCTATAAAATAAATAAAAAGTCAAAAAAAATATTTTTCTTTTTCTGGAAATTCTTTTTATTAGTTTAAGATTTTTAGAAAATTGTTTCACATTTGTAGGATCATTTTTCGTTAAAAGTTACGTTTTAATTCGTACGTTACGTTTAAAATTTCGCGATTGATTTTCCGTTTTTAGATTTTAATCCTTCGAATGCAACTTCTGGTCCTAAGGTGAATATGAATATGAGTGCAACTTCTGGTCCCAAGACTCACAAGGTTGGTACTACTAATGGTACTGGAGTGAAGTCGGTTTCTTACGTGGGTGCTACTTCTAATGAACCTCATAAACATGTGTCTAATTTTCAGAGGTTGGAATGTAGCAAAAAGAAGGAGGATGTTGACCTTTCAGTTCCAATGAAAGTAGTGGAATAGGTGAATACGAGGTTTGAGAATACTCTCTACGGTTACTTCCTTGGCCAACGCCTTGCTTTTCCTGTTGTTGATTATTATGTTCGCAATGCATGGGCTAAGTTTGGTGTGCAAAAGGTAATGATGAATGCTAAGGGTTCTTCTTCTTTAAGTTCAACTCGAAGAAAGGTGTTGATGATGTGATTGAAAATGGTCCTTGGTTGATCAGAAATGTTCCTATTATTCTTAAACCATGGACTTTGAACACAAACCTACTTAAAGAGGATTTGACTAACATCCTAGTGTGGGTTAAATTCTATGATGTTCCCCTTGCTATGTTTTCTGATGATGGCCTCAGTCTTCTTGCCACACTGATTGGCACGCCCAAAAGGTTAGATGCTTTTACAAGCCAAATGTGTAAGGAATCGTGGGGCCGTAGTAGTTTTGCCAGATGCATGATAGAAGTGAAATCGGATGAGGTCCTTCGGGACAGTTTAACTTTTGAGATACCATTACTTGATGGTTCGGGTTCGACTATTGAGAAGATACGGGTTGAATACGAATGGAAACCACCTCGTTGTGATAACTGTAAGATCTTTGGTCATACTCTGGTTGATTGTCTTAAAGTTGTTGCACCTCCAAATCAGCCTACTAAGCCTGTTAATGATGGTTTTACGACTGTCAATAATAAAAAGAAGGGTAAGAAGGGTGGTCTTACTACTCAGGGTAAAGGAGGGTTTAATAAACCTGTTGTGGGTAAGCAGTTTCAGTATCAACCCAAAAAGAATCCTCCTGAACCTAAGAAGGTGGATGGCACTAAGAAGAAGGCCTCTGATGTGCCTAGTACGAGTGGAACGAAGATTTCTACATCTAATCAGTTAGCTGCTCTTAATATGGATGATACGGATGTTTTTGGTATTCCGTCGAATGACAACAACAAGGATATAGATGCTGGTCGTACAATGGAAGTTACTGTGGATGAATCTACTAAGACAGGTAATACCATGGAAGTTAATGAGGAAGAGTCTATTAAGATTGGGAATGTTTCACAAGCTCCTCTTGTGAGTGACTTAAAAGAGAAGGAGTCGGTTGTGGCTCCTACCACTGGTGTTTCTTCTTCTCCTCCCACCTCTTCTACTAAGAGGGTTAACCCTTTTTTTAAGGTGGGAGAGATTGTGCTTTCGGATTCTAAAGAAGAGGTGGTTGTTAACCCATTTGATGAGTCTGCTAATTTGTTTGGTGGTGGCCAAGAGTTTGAAGATGCTGATGATAACTATGATTACGATGACTATGTGAACCAGGTTTATGATCTACCAGGGAATTGGATGCTTTTAATGCCATCTATGGCACTAGGCTTCAAGGTCGTAGGAAGTAATTTTATTTCGTTATGTCTTATGTTGTCATGTAAGTAATGGTGTGTTTTCTTGTTTAGAAAATAGGAAGTATCTTATTATGTAAGTTGTTTGCCTATGTAACGGGCTGAGATATGGGATTCACCCATATCCATTGTACTTAAACGTTTTGGTTTATATATTTACCAGGGTGCATGATTACTCCCCTTTACCCAAAAAAATTTTCACATTTACCACTTTTCACTACACGGTTTTCACGAATCAATATTCTTTGATTCCATTCACACCTTCTTTGGGAAACGACTCGGGTAATCCGTATTTCTTGCAGATCTCCTCGATACTATACTTATATATTATATAATTGATTTTGAAACAATCAATTTTTGGCGCCGCTGCCGAGGAAGGTTGAAGTGAGTTTTTGAATATTCGTTTTGAAAAAATCGTGTTTTGATAAGCCTTCCTCTATCTTATATATATTTTCTATAAAAATATAAAAATTGAAAAACCAAAAACATTTTTCCTAAAGTGTTTACAAAAATAAAAAATAAAGTTACAGCCTCGACTCTCCCGTGGAAGGGAGGACGTTGTAAACCAAATAAGCCTTACAACATAAGAAAAACGTGAAATTAGTTGTTTATCGAATTACTTTAAATTCTACAACCGAATAAGCGGAAAATACGGAAAGCTAAGACATTAAATTGCTAGCTGAAGGGAGAAACACTCTTCTCTCCCGTTCCGTCGTGAGTAGATTTGAAGGAAACGGTTACGATTAACGTAACGTTTTATAAAAAGAAAAACAAAAGAAATAAAAAGTTTTTGAGATTTGTTTAAATAAAACACACAAAAAGATTTTCCTATTTCTTTTCTTCTTCTTTTTCTTTTTGATTTTGTTTTTGGTGTATGCACACCCGTTCTACTTCTGAGAGTCTTACTTCTCCGTTCTCAAACCCCTAGAGGGTTTTACGACATAATCATCGGGTTCATTTCCTTGACGACGAGGAAATGAACCAAAACGAACAACACAATGGACCCCCGCCGATGGGTGGTCCTCAACACAATGTAATCCCTCCGATGGGACCACAACCGGCTTTTGATCCATGTCCGATGGAGGAACAACTCCAGTCACCATTCAATGGTGTGAGGAGAGCCCTCGTGATTCCTGATATCAATGCCAATTTTGAGATTAATCACGGATTACTCAACTTGATCACGAGTATATCCTTTCACGGGTTTGAACACGAGGACCCATATGCTCACGTCAGAAATTTCACCGACATCGCTGAACCATTAGAATGAATCAAGTCCCTCACGATGTGGTGAAATTGAAGTTGTTTCCTTTCTCCCTTAAAGGGGCAGCCCGGACTTGGCTGGAAAAGGAACCGCTGAATTCGATTCATACTTGGAATGATCTTGCTTCCAAGTTTGTGAATTATTTCTATCCTCCTTCTAAAACTTTTAATCTTCGATCCCAAATCTTTCCATTCCAACAAGCTTTTGATGAGTCATTCAGCGAAGCTTGGGATCAATATAAAGATTTGTTGGAAAAATGTCCGAATCATGGGTTCACTGACCTTCAGCAGATTGATACTTTCTATAATGGGTTATGTCATGTTGACCAAGACTCACTCAATTCTGCTGCGGGTGGGAACTTGTTGGCTCGAAACACGAATGATGCTTTTATGATAATTGAGAATAAGGCTCATGTGAGAATGTTTAGAAATAAACCTCAAGTGTCTAATACTAGTAAAAATAATGATAAAATGATGAGTATGCTAGTGGCTCTTACTAAAAAAGTTGATGCAATGTCTTTTGAAAAACCAAATCATCAAGTGAATGCTGTCAATCAAGGTTGTATAACTTGTGGTGGTCCATATCCGTATTACGAGTGTCCATCAACCGGTTCTTATGCTCAAGAGAACGTGTATGCTGCAAATACGGGTAACAACGGTTATTGATGAGTGCTCAAACACTCATCATTTTTGGTCAAATCTGAACTGCAAAACATACAAAAACACTCAGAAATGCATCAAAACACTAAAAATATTTCAAAATTGTGTTTTATATGTTTTAGATGCAAAATGAGCAAAAACAAATGAAAAATGCACAAAGTTTGCAAAATTGGCAGTTTCAGTCCCCCAACTTTCAAAAATTGGCAAAAATAGTCCCTAAGCACTTATTTGGAAAGAAAAGTCCCCGAAGGTCCTTTTACAATCATAAGTTGTCATATTTTGTCATTAGGTGAAAAATTGGAAAAGTTTTGAAAATTTGCATTTTGGTCCCTGGAGTTTCAGAAAATGACAGAATTGGTCCCTGGTGGGATATTTTTGAAAGAAAAATCATTTTGGGTCCTTGGGAAGTTACAAAAGTCATTTTTAGTCCTTGGTGTAAAGTTTGGAGAAATTTACATTTTGGTCCCTAATGTTTGGAAAATTACATAAACGGTCCCTGGGAAATTTTGAAAAATGGAAAAATGGCAAATTTGGTCCTTGTATTATTGGTATTGGCAACATTGGTCCTTGTGATATACTTTGGAGAAATTACATTTTCACCCCTCGACTTTGGTGAAATTACATTATTGGTCCTTGTTACAACACTAATAAACCATTTGGACCCTTTTTATTACCAAAACCATAAACCACAAACCTGATCCAAACAAACACTTACCTCAACACACCCCTGATCCATCTTAACACCCCAATCCCACACAACCAGGCCCAACCCCACACCATTTTTAATATTACCCCATTTTTGACCCCAGTCAACACACCATGGTAAAACAAACAGTCAAACCCAACCCCCCCATCTCCTTCCCCGTTTTTACTGAACCTGCTCCCCCCTCCTCCATGTTACTTCCACCAAACCCTCACCAAACTTAATTAAAACCTTCACCTACACCCATACATCCCCCCTCCTCAATTAATTCCCACACCAACTTCACCAAACCCACTTCCCCTGTTTTCCTGCCAAAGTCGGATTCAAAGGTCAAGATCACTCAAGCCAATCCAATGGTCAAGAAACATGTGGGAAGGAAAGAGAAACTCCCTGGGAGCTATAAAAGAAAGAAAAAAGAGGGAAGCAGAAGTTAAGTAGTGTAGTTAGTTAGTTAGTAATTTTAGTGTAATTTAGGTAAAATTTTTATTATCAGTTTCAACCTAGTGTAATCCCATCTATTTGTATCTTTTCTAATTTAAATCAAACTCTCAGTTGTAATTTTAAGTTTTTAGTTTAATTAAAGTTTCCATTTAGTTTATTGCAATTCGTATTTTCAATAAAATTTCAAAGTTCTTGTTTGCTTCATTCAAATGTACTTTACATTGCTTCAGAAGCTTTCATAAGGTTCCTTAAAATTGTTTGAAGTGAAAGAAAAGCAAAAGATCAGAAAAGAAAAGAAAAAGAGAAAAATAAAAAAATAGGATAAAATAAAAGAGAAATTCAAAAAGAAAGAAGGAAGAAGAAGGAGAAGGTGAATGTATGTTTTAGAAGTCTCAGGGAGACAGTGGGTTAAGGGTTGGGAGTCCCATTGTTAGTTTGAGCACAAGGCTCATTGTAAGTCTCTTTTCATATTTTTATTTATTATTGCTCTTATTTTCATCTCAGTAGTATAAGCTCTTGTTAGTTGCTAAAATATGCTTATTTAGGCTCAACATAGGTGAGTATAACTTCTATATTCAGTTTCATGGTTCAAAATTGCTAGTTGCTTCACAAATCTGTCATTTTAGTTTGTATAGGGGTGTTTGGGTTAAGCATTGTCAAAGTAATCTAGGTGTTTGTTGAGTGTTGTTTTGGTACCTTTGAATCAATTTAGGATAGTTGAGGTCTAAATAAGTCTCAAATTCAAATTTCATCTAGCAAAAAGTCAATATCACAAAACCCCACCACCACAGTTAACTGTGGTGGTCATTAGGCTCCATAAACCTTCATATCAGCCCATAACTTGTGGATTTGTGTTAAATTAACTTTGTTTTAGCTTAATTTTATGTTTTAAGTTCACTAGATAGGATCTAAGTTCACATAAGTCAAATCTCTAGTTTATATGAAAAAGTCAAAGTGCATGGTTTTCATTTTTTCCAAAAATTCAAAGAATATTTCTGATTTTTGTGTTATGATTCAGAGCCTGAAACTTGTTTAAATTTGTTATCTGCCAGCTTAACTTTCATGTCCTAGCATCCTTTGATTTTTAATAATTTTTGTGTGGGCCCCAGCTTGCACTAAAGTCACCTGCAGGGGGAGCGTTACCCCTGCTGCACAGACCACAGCCCACCACCACCACTTGGTGGTGGTTTTCTAACCATCTCAGTGATCCCACAGACCCAAAACTTGTTCCTCTCCCCCCCCCCATGGTAGGCTTCAAGGATTGACCAATCCTTTGAACATAAGACCACTAGGACCCACCTGATTTAGCTACTCAATTCTGTCCCATTTCTGTGAAGCCAAGAGATTTGCAAAGTGCTTATTTAAGCTTATTGACTTATTTTGTGGATCCGAAGTGCTTATTCCTGCTCAAACATGTTCACTAAACTCTTTTGAACAAGAATCAACCATAGTGGATCCAAATTAAGCCCATTTTAGCTTATTTCCCTCCCTGGTCAACCAAAGTCAACTGTTTGGCTTTTGGTTTCATAATCAGCTTATTTTTTATTTCTACAAAACTTGTTTTTACAAAAGTTACTTGTTTTTAGGTGTAAAATAAGTTTCCAAAAGAAAATTCCAAAAAAGTTAATTTAATTTTAAGTGATAGTTTCTATTTAATTTTATTTAAATTTTAATTTTCATTTTTAGATTTTTGTTAAGCACTTAGCTTTTTTATATTTTTATTAATTACCTTTTATAGTAAAGTAATTTTAGTAATTTTATCAGATTATTATTTTGTCATTTAGTACTTATTAGATTTAATATTAGTTTTATTAATAATTAATTAATAATTAAGTTTTAAATAGCATAATTAGTTTTTATTAAGTAAGACCTAGTTTCTTAGCTTTTAAATGTTATAAAATAGTTTTAGGAATTTTTCCATAATTTTCTAAGTTAATTTAGTATTATTTGTAATTTAAATAGTTTAATTAGGTAAGTAATATTTAATTAGTAATTAATTAATAGAAAAATCATAAAAAGACAAAAATATTTATTTTTAATTTTTATAGTTTCTTCAAGTTCATTTTAAGTTTTAGAAATTATTTTTGCAAATTTTTAGTTTAATTTGTAGTGTTTATCATTTTTAGTTTATTTAAATTAGGTTTAATTTAGATTTTAAATAGTTTTAATTAACTAAATAGTATTTAAATATTAAAATAATCATTTTAATAATTTCATTTTCATTTTAAATTTTCTTTTTATTTTAAGTTTGTAAAAAAGTCATTTTCACCCCCTGTGGGTTTCCAGATTTCACTTTTCACTTTTTATTTTGTACGTTTACGTTTTATTTAAATGTAAACGTACGCGTTTTAAGTTTTAAACGTTTCTGGTTTTTCTACTTTTACAGTCTTATTCAAATAGCTTATTTAAGCTATTTCCTTGTAGATTCCTCAGTTTATCCAATCTCAAACCCTTTTTCATCCAGATTCACTCGTTCATAAAGCCGTTTTATAACCATCACACCTCGTCGGGACATAACGACCTGGTGATACCCTTTATTAACCGGAAGCATTGGTCTAGGTAGTTTGACTTTGTTGACCATATACTTGGTCAATTTAGGTTAACTGTTTAGCACCAATCAAATTTTGGCGCCGCTGCCGGGGAGGTCGTGCGCGTTTTTCTTAAACGGTTTTCTGATTAGTGATTTTGGTATTCAATCCTTTGTACATTTCCCATCCTTGTTCATATTATCTTCTTATTTTCATTTAAAAACAAAACCGTTCCCGAAAACATTTTAAACTCAGTTTTCAACGAACACAAAAACACAAAAACATTTTCTTTATCATTTGTACAAAATGTTAATCCAAAAATCCAAAAACATTCTCCTTTACCCTCTCACATCTTTGATTCTTCATCCCTACCCCTCTGTAAACCTTTGATTCTTTCATATGTCGTATCCACACCATTTTGGTTGCCAATGGTGTGGTGGTCCTCATAATAGCGGGAATTGTCCCGGCTGTAGCATGGTAGAGTCAGGAGATGGGTCTGTCTATAACCAAGCTCCCTATCCTTACCATGACACATCTGATTCATTCTACCAGCCACCCCATCATGAGATACTGACATATCTGTGTGAGTTTTGTGGTGGTCCACACCAAGGATTTGAGTGTCCATCCGGAAACATGTTTGTCTATGAACAGTTTTCCGGTGATGCTCAAAACTTTGGTAATGACCAATACCCATATGATTCACCAGTCCAGACCCAACAATTTTACTGTTGTGATTACTGTGGAGGTCCACACTGCAGCTCAGATTGTCAAACGGGGAATCCATACCCTTGTGACAATTTTGACACACCTTATTATGACCAACCTCCATAGTACCATATGAATGAAGAAATTCTTCCAAAAATTCAGAATGTACTGGAAATACTTGATGAGCTTAAGGGTTTAGTTAAAGACTTGGCCCAAAAAGACACTCATAAAAAATCCATGGAAGAATTGCTAGCTGAAGAGCAGGCTGCTAGTCTAGCTCTCAGTTCCTTTTTATCCCTGATGACAGTGATGATGAAGATACACTTGATATCCTTCAATTCTATAAAACTTCATCAAGTTCATCAGTTGATATCCCAGCAGTTGAGATTCCATCTCAAACAACTGCTATCACACCCGAAGTTCACACTCACTCTCTGAACATGGGGGATGAGCATCTTGACACTGTTCCTAATAAGGAATCGGACGAATTAATAAAGTCTAGTGTTGAGATCCTTGTCCCAATCCCAGGAGAGTCACAGGGAACTCTTGATCATATGTGTGATATTCCTTCCCCTCTTGAGTGTTCAAACGATCATTTTGAGACTTTCTCAGATTTTAATGATGATTGTACATCTCATGGAGACATTGAGTATATTGAGGCATCAGTTCCACAAACTGATGCTGATCCTCTTCTTGAGGAGTTCGCCGATGAACTTACTCACATCAATCCACTTTCATTGGAAAGTGATGATGGTCTCCTCGACTTTGAAGCCGATCTTGGAGAAATTGAAAGTCTCCTATATCATGATCCGTCACTCACTTCTGATCCCAACAATCCAATTGAGAATGTTAACCATTTTGTTCCCGAAGCATTCAATACTACTCCCACCAATCCTCTATTTGAATTCGAATCTGAATTTACTTTGATTTCTGATAATCCACTCTTTGATATTCAGAATGAGGATTGTGATGAGTCTATTCCGGAACATGAATTCACTGATTCACATCTTGTGAATAATTCTCTTCATGAGGAGTTCTCCGGTGAACTCACTCATCATGTCATAACTCCTTCGGAGTTTGATATCCCGGGGGAGATGCACTCAATCATGAGAATTTGCAAATTCCCACCCACCCTCCCGGGATGTTTTTGAGCTTAACCTTTGAAATCCAAATTCAGGCTACGGAGCCTGATCTCCAGGAAGAAAATCTTATCATGATTTTCATCATGGTTTTCTTCCTTTTCTTCACCTATAAGGTGACTTCTCTTGTTCTTCACTCCTTCGGGAATGAAGATACCATCTTTGATCCCGGCATTTTCATTTACCATTATCTTGAGCCGGATACTTATCTCATCGGTGTGAAACTTTCACGTGCTTCATATGTTTGTCCAAACATTTTGAATGAAAGTCCGATTGAGATAATTTCTTCCACATCATGCTTCCCCAAGGACAATTAAATTCGGGGTCGAGTCAAGCTAGCGACTCGGTAAACAAAAACAGTAGCATGTACTTAGGGTTTTCACCCTAAGTGTGGGGGAGTTACCCCACTGTGGTTACTTATATAGTGAAAAAAAAAAATAAAAAAAAAATGGTGTTTTCCACATTTAGCTTGTAATGTTGCCCTTTTACGTTCAAAGTGTCGGCATAATAGCCGGGACTTTGAATATTGAGGACAATATTCATGCTAAGTGTGGGGGGTATTTCGCTATTCTAGCGAATTTTATCACATTTTACTATCTAGTACCCCCGTTTTGGCCAAAATTTCAAAAATTTCAAAATTTTTTCACTAAAGTTCAAAATTTTTGTGGTTATCAGTCCGCCTTGTCTAACCGACAAAAAGGATTGGCTAATCCAGGAGCAAACGGCTCTTGGTAAAGATATATCAAATCCGTTTATGGCTTGCAATTTGCCCAAAATTGTATGGTACCTCAACTCGCCATATCCCATAAAGCGAATGAGTTGGCTAGCCCGCAAGATTATGGCTTGTGGTAAAGGCAGTGGAAAATCCATAATTGGTAATCAGCTCACCAAGATGTTGACTTTGTCCATCAAGAGTTGGCTAGTCCAGAAGCAAGCGGCTTTTAGTAAAGACTAATCAAATCCGTTGACAGCTGGTGGTTTGCTCAAAATCACACGGTTATCAGGTGTACCACAGTTCTCACACCTGGCTACTCCAGAAGTGATGGATTTTGGTAAAGAGTTTAAAATCCATCAAGTTTTCAAAACATTTTATTGCTAGAAACTAGCAATAGTTTAGTGTGTGGGATTGATGAGTGCCCAAACACTCATCATTTTTGGTCAAATCTGAACTGCAAAACATACAAAAACATTCAGAAATGCATCAAAATACTAAAAATATTTCAAAATTGTGTTTTATATGTTTTAGATGCAAAATGAGCAAAAACAAATGAAAAACGCACAAAGTTTGCAAAATTGGCAGTTTCAATCCCCTAACTTTCAAAAATTGGCAAAAATAGTCCCTGAGCACTTATTTGGAAAGAAAAGTCACCAAAGGTCCTTTTACAATCATAAGTTGTCACATTTTGTCCTTTGGTGAAAAATTGGAAAAGTTTTGGAAATTTGCATTTTGGTCCCTGGAGTTTCAGAAAATGACAGAATTGGTCCCTGGTGGGATATTTTTGAAAGAAAAATCATTTTGGTTCCTTGGGAAGTTACAAAAGTCATTTTTAGTCCTTGGTGTGAAGTTTGGAGAAATTTACATTTTGGTCCCTAATGTTTGGAAAATTACATAAACGGTCCCTGGGAAATTTTGAAAAATGGAAAAATGGCAAATTTGGTCCTTGTATTATTGGTATTGGCAACATTAGTCCTTGTGATATACTTTGGAGAAATTACATTTTCACCCCTCGACTTTGGTGAAATTACATTATTGGTCCTTGTGACAACACTAATAAACCATTTGGACCCTTTTTATTACCAAAACCATAAACCACAAACCTGATCCAAACAAACACTTACCCCAACACACCCCTGATCCATCTTAACACCCCAAGCCCACACAACCAGGCCCAACCCCACACCATTTTTAATATTACCCCGTTTTTGACCCCGGTCAACACACCATGGTCAAACAAACAGTCAAACCCAACCCCCCATCTCCTTCCCCGTTTTTACTGAACCTGATCCCCCCTCCTCCGTGTTACTTCCACCAAACCCTTACCAAACTTAATTAAAACCTTCACCTACACCCATACAAACCCCTCCTCAATTAATTCCCACACCAACTTCACCAAACCCACTTCCCCTGTTTTCCCGCCAAAGTGGGATTCAAAGGTCAGGATCACTCAAGCCAATCCAATGGTCAAGAAACATGTGGGAAGGAAAGAGAAACTCCCTGGGAGCTATAAAAGAAAGAAAAAAGTGGGAAGCAGAAGCTAAGTAGTGTAGTTAGTTAGTTGGTAATTTTAGTGTAATTTAGGTAAAATTTGTATTATCAGTTTCAACCTAGTGTAATCCCATCTATTTGTATCTTTTCTAATTTAAATCGAACTCTCAGTTGTAATTTCAAATTTTTAGTTTAATTTAAGTTTCCATTTAGTTTATTGCAATTCGTATTTTCAATAAAATTTCAAAGTTCTTGTTTGCTTCATTCAAATGTACTTTACATTGCTTCAGAAGCTTTCATAAGGTTCCTTAAAATTGTTTGAAGTGAAAGAAAAGCAAAAGATCAGAAAAGAAAAGAAAAAGAGAAAAATAAAAAAATAGGGTAAAATAAAAGAGAAATTCAAAAAGAAAGAAGGAAGAAGAAGGAGAAGGTGAATGTATGGTTTAGAAGTCTCAGGGAGACAGTAGGTTAAGGATTGGGAGTCCCATTGTTAGTTTGAGCACAAGGCTCATTGTAAGTCTCTTTTCATATTTTTATTTATTATTGCTCTTATTTTCATCTCAGTAGTATAAGCTCTTGTTAGTTGTTAAAATATGCTTATTTAGGCTCAACATAGGTGAGTATAAGTTCTATATTCAGTTTCATGGTTCAAAATTGCTAGTTGCTTCACAAATCTGTCATTTTAGTTTGTATAGGGGTGTTTGGGTTAAGCATTGTCAAAGTAATCTAGGTGTTTGTTGAGTGTTGTTTTGGTACCTTTGAATCAATTTAGGATAGTTGAGGTCTAAATAAGTCTCAAATTCAAATTTCATCTAGCAAAAAGTCAATATCACAAAGCCCCACCACCACAGTTAACTGTGGTGGTCATTAGGCTCCATAAACCTTCATATCAGCCCATAACTTGTGGATTTGTGTTAAATTAACTTTGTTTTAGCTTAATTTTATGTTTTAAGTTCACTAGACAGGATCTAAGTTCACATAAGTCAAATCTCTAGTTTATATGAAAAAGTCAAAGTGCATGGTTTTCATTTTTTCCAAAAATTCAAAGAATATTTCTGATTTTTGTGTTATGATTCAGAGCCTGAAACTTGTTTAAATTTGTACTCTACCAGCTTAACTTTCATGTCCTAGCATCCTTTGATTTTTACTAATTTTTGTGTGGGCCCCAGCTTGCCCCAAAGTCTCCTGCAGGGGGAGCATTACCCCTGCTGCACAGACCACATCCCACCACCACCACTTGGTGGTGGTTTTCTGACCATCTCAGTGATCCCACAGATCCAAACCTTGTTCCTCTCCCCCCCCCATGGTAGGCTTCAAGGATTGACCAATCCTTTGACCATAAGACCACTGGGACCCACCTGATTTAGCTACTCACTTCTGTCCCATTTCTGTGAAGCCAAGAGATTTGCAAAGTGCTTATTTAAGCTTATTGACTTATTTTGTGGATCCCAAGTGCTTATTCCAGCTCAAACATGTTCACTAAACTCTTTTGAACAAGAATCAACCATAGTGGATCCAAATTAAGCCCATTTTAGCTTATTTCCCTCCCTGGTCAACCAAAGTCAACTGTTTGGCTTTTGGTTTCATAATCAGCTTATTTTTTATTTCTACAAAACTTGTTTTTGCAAAAGTTACTTGTTTTTAGGTGTAAAATAAGTTTCCAAAAGAAAATTCCAAAAAAATTAATTTAATTTTAAGTGATAGTTTCTATTTAATTTTATTTAAATTTTAATTTTCATTTTTAGATTTTTGTTAAGCACTTAGCTTTTTTATATTTTTATTAATTACCTTTTATAGTAAAGTAATTTTAGTAATTTTCTCAGATTTTTATTTTGTCATTTAGTACTTATTAGATTTAATATTAGTTTTATTAATAATTAATTAATAATTAAATTTTAAATAGCATAATTAGTTTTTATTAAGTAAGACCTAGTTTTTATATTTGTCTTAGCTTTTAAATGTTATAAAATAGTTTTAGGAATTTTTCCATAATTTTCTAAGTTATTTTAGTATTATTTGTAATTTAAATAGTTTAATTGGGTAATTAATATTTAATTAGTAATTAATTAATAGAAAAATCATAAAAAGACAAAAATATTTATTTTTAATTTTTATACTTTCTTCAAGTTCATTTTAAGTTTTAGAAATTAGTTTTGCAAATTTTTAGTTTAATTTGTAGTGTTTATCATTTTTAGTTTATTTAAATTAGGTTTAATTTAGATTTTATATAGTTTTAATTAACTAAATAGTATTTAAATATTAAAATAATCATTTTAATAATTTCATTTTCATTTAAATTTTTTTTTATTTTAAGTTTGTAAAAAAGTCATTTTCACCCCCTGTGGGTTTCCAGATTTCACTTTTCACTTTTTATTTTGTACGTTTACGTTTTATTTAAATGTAAACGTACGCGTTTTAAGTTTTAAACGTTTCTGGTTTTTCTACTTTTATAGTCTTATTCAAATAGCTTATTTAAGTTATTTCCTTGTAGATTCCTTAGTTTATCCAATCTCAAACCCTTTTCCGTCCAGATTCACCCGATCACAAAGTCGTTTTATAACCATCACACCTCGTCGGGACATAACGACCTGGTGATACCCTTTATTACCCGGAAGCATTGGTCTAGGTAGTTTGACTTTGTTGACCATATACTTGGTCAATTTAGGTTAACTGTTTAGCACCAATCAGTTATCCACCTCAAGGAGATCGAAATCTTCTCAGCTACCGTTCCACCAATTTTCTTGGACCACCCGTTCTCGAACAACCAAATCAAGTAAATCAGAATCATAATGTACAGAATCGTAATAATCAAGGAAATCAATATCAGGGTCGAGCTAATAATGGTTTTCAAAAAATCAATGATTTAATCAAAACCGGGGTTTTCAAGGTAATTACAATCTAGGCCCGACTCAAGGGTATTTTCAAAACCAAGGAAATTATGGAAACCCTGGGAATTTTCAAAATGCAAATCATGGTAATTTTCAAAACCGTGGGCAAAATTTCAATAATAATCAAAATCAAGGTGTTATTCAAAATCCGTCGCCCACAGATGATTTGATTAAGCAATTGCTTCAAAACCAACCAGCTCTCATGGCAAAACAAGAAGAAACAACACGGTTATTTGCTAATCAAATTAGTGATATAAACAAGCGTTTAAATGATCGACCCTCGGGTTCGGGTACTACTTCTCTTCCAAGCAACACGATTGCAAACCCGAGGGGCAAGATTATGGCAATCACGACTCGCAGTGGTGTTAAATATGATGGACCCACAGCTCCTACTACCTCTTCTTCTTCGTCTCCTCCAAAGGTATTGGATTTTGAGACCGAGGCGACAAAGGACCCGGTTCCTCCTACTAATAACGGAGGTGTTAGGTCACACTTTATGTAAACACAAGTATTAGAATGATAGAAAAGAGATGAGAATAAGAGATGGTTGATTAAGACAATAAGAGAAATAGAAATGAAAGAGTTTTCTTAGAATTATGAATTAACCAACCAAGTTTACATGAGACCTAAGGCTTCTATATATAGGGAAGGAGCTAGGGCAACACTCCCTCTCCTTCCTTTCATCATTTCGTGGGCTTTGAGGCCCATGGGTTACATACCTTAAGCCTAGTAAACTTAATACATTTAGTAAATGAAAGTAAATAATAGTTAAGCAACCTAACATTATTACAAATGACCGAGACTTGATAAAATAGTGAAAACTATGATCCCAACAATCTCCCCCTAATTGTCGGTCATCAAGGTTGCTTGACGTCTTCGTCTTGATCTTTGACATTCAAAGCTCTAGACGTCTTCTAAATCATTCATCGTTCTTTGTTCTTAGTTGATGTAGTTGTGATCATCTTATTACAAAATGTAATGACCGAGACTTGACTAAAAATATAAAAGTATGATCCCAACAATCTCCCCCTAAGGGTCGGTCATCACGGTTGCTTGACGTCTTCGTCTTGATCTTTGACATTCAAAGCTCTAGACGTCTTCTAAATCATTCATCGTTCTTTGATCTTTGTTGATGAGGTAGTGATCATCTTATGAAGTTATCTGCCATGCGTCACTTCTGCGTCTGTGGTGGTCGTCGGCCATTCCAACATGCTCATATATCTTTGAATTCTGACTTATACATGCACGTAGTCCCTTTCTTTCACTTAAGATCTTTAGTCTTTATACTTTGTAGATTCTTCCCTTTTGGCGTAGAATCTTTCTTTGAACTTTGTGTTGCTTTGATCTTTTGAGGGAGCTTTTGATGACTTCAAGATGCATGTATGAGCATGTGGAATCCGTCGCCATGGAAATGATGTAACCCTGCATGTAAACAGTTAGCAATAAAACATCCGGTACTTACAGATAAGGAACTAGAGATTGTCAACAGCATAGTGTGAAGACTCCTTCTAATCCTTATCAAGGCCGTTCCCATATCAGATACTCTCGAAGGAGCTTACGAGACCTACTAAGTAGCTCAATGACTGGGTGAGTCGCTAGGGATCACTCCACGACTGTAGACCGCTAAGAAACCACCGCAAACACTAAGCGTAACCCGCAAGGAGTTACCGAAGTGACCTGCTGTCAGGGCTGTTAGATGTTGACCCTGGTAGGATTTCCGTTCAATCATTGAGAAATACTTATGTAAATTCTCTCATAAACGTTCTCGGCAGATTGCTAAGATCTGCAAAGGACTCGATAGTTTACAGCTGGTGTCCATTGATGTAGAACACCAGTTGTAGAAATACTAAGTGTTCCTAAGAGATCTTTGATGTATCTCATGGCTCTAGACTCGAAAAGTGCACACTTAGGTTTCCTATGCGGAGACTAGGGAGGGGTCTCCTGCTTCAATATCAACCATCTTTAAGAGATAAGTCGATAGATTACATCGGTTCCCCGTGAGAATGAAACAAGCTCTTTTAAGAGAACTTGAGTGGTTAAGAAGGTTTAGTGCAGTGCATCACTGGGTCCATGACGACTTTATCTTCAATACCGGTGTTGTCTTATGCAACAACCAGTAGCATACGTATTGAACCCGGTGTCTGCCCTAAGGTTGAACATTTGGAGGGCTATTTCTTTTCACCCTTTTCTTTACTTTTCTTTTTAATTCTTCAACTCCTTCTTTCCCTTTCATTCTTTTCTCCTTTTTTCGTATCATACCTAAGGACTTCTAATTCTAACTATGGGAGATGTCCTTGGGTAGATCCCTCCGGCTCTGGCGGATCATAGGACGGATATTCCTATCTTAATCACCTTATAACTCCGATAGTAGCCAAGAAACCTTTGATTGAAAATCTCTCAAAGTGTTTGTGTTAATCAAATATTTTGTTTAACACTTTGAGAGTTTTGTGTACACTTTTGACGGGCTCCCCCTGCACATGTGCTCATAAGTATTTAATAAATTTGCACATGCGGGAGGAGCAAGCACTTTAGAATTGATCCACTTTCCGTGATCAAGACCGATTCGTGACATGCTTACATCACTAGTTAAACTAGCTTGAAGTTATTACCCGGCCTGATCAAGTTCACAGAAAGTTTCTCGAGACGGTACATTTCTACTAAGACATATCCCTTTTCGAGACACGCTTACGTGGTTAGTTAAAGAGATGCATTGTCAGCTTTTATGTGACAACTAGCTCTAGTAACTAACTTGATGTTATTACCCGTCGAGGATAAGTCTTTTCGAGATTACTAACTTTTATGTTTCGTCAATTCCTGGGTCAATTCTGAGTCTAGCTCGCATGAGATTTGACTTTAAGCAACTTTAACTTTCATATTTTAATCACATTCACTTTTTCTCCCCCTCAAAAATAGCATATGAGATGTTGTTTTTGTTAAACTTTTGATTAAAATATGCTTTTTGAGTATTATGGGGAGATATCAACAAGAACTTTTGGTTTTCAAACGATGAGTTTTACAAGTGCTCCCCCTCAACAAGTGAACACTCATTGAGGTGAAATACTTGTCTTTTGAGCAGAATTATGAAAATCAGAAAATGTTTGATTAATTCTACTCAAAAGTAAGAAGCCTTCGCTCCTTATCTAAGGATTGAGGCACTGAAGCGTACCTCAGGGTCCTTTAATTACAAGCACGGGTTGTACACTGTCATGTGTGCACAAACCATAAAAAAACATGATTTTGACAAAGCATTTTGATTTCAAAATACTCCCCCTCAAAACGAGCATGTGTTTTGACATTTTTTAAACTGTGGATCGAATTGGGGAGTAAAGATTTGAAAAATCTTGAGCAAAATTTTGAAAAGTTTTGAAAAACCTTTTGAAAAAATTTTGAATAAATTTTGCTGAAGATTAAGAGAGTTAAAGATAAGCTTTGCATGAGAACTTCTTGTTTTCAAGGAAAAGTGCACATTTTTTTTTTAAGAAATGGTTTAGCAAGGCCCTTTCCTTTCTTTGAAAACTAAATTGTACACTGAAATGAGTGCACAAGTCGGTGTTTTAATACAAAATTAGTTTTCTTTAAACAAAAATACTCCCCCTCAAATAATGAATGTTATTCGAGAGAAAGTCTTCTTGAGCAGAATTTTGAATCGTATTATAAAATACTTTTTGAAAATTCGTGAGACGACTCTGCTCAAGGTTTTAGAAAACACAATCTAGTATTGTACAACAAAGAATGCTTGAAGATCATATTAGACAACAACCTTGAGAACTAAAAACCTTAGTTTACCAAAATTTGAAATCCATTTGTAGGTTGTGTCAATCCGAAAAAAATGTTGAATTTCAACGAGGATTGAAAAATTTTGTTTCATTTTGATAAAACACTCGTCGAATCAATGGAAATTTAAAACTCTTTTGCTTATGAAAGGTTGTTAGAGACCCGGAGTCTCTCTTTTGAGTTTTAAAAATCTGAAGAAGAAGATTTCCATCTAAAGTTGAACCTCAAGGATTCTTTTTGAAGATTTGTTTTTGTGATGAATGGAAAACTTCCGGTATTTGGGATGCCCAAATCAGAGTCATTCTTTTATCATAGCCAAAGCATTCCAGATTTTGAAAAAAAATTTGAAAAATTTAGAACACCTTTGCTTTGGTCTTCACACTTGCTTTACCGGTGTGAAACAATAGTGTAGAGTTTGGAAAAGTTTGTTTCTCACCATTTTGAATCCATTTACTAGTTTAGCCTTTAAACGCATTTTGCCCTTTGACCTCAAAATATGTTCCATAAGAAACATTTTGTCGAATGTTGAAATTTTGACTTTCAATTGGATGACATGTACTTGCACACAGAGAAAATGCATCAGGCACAAACAAGTATAAGATGAATCAAAAATCTCATTCTAAATCTACCAAAATGCTCAGAATTCTCTAATTAACACACAAGATCACAAATTAACTCATCCTATCACTCGAGATTATCCAATTATGATAATGGTTAGGGGTTATGATTTGAGTCTAAGCACACTTGTTAGCATCATAATGCCTGAATATTAAACAAACAAACGCCCTAGTAGTAGCAGCAAAGACATCGACATCTTAAACCCTAAATCACTTGATTTCAAACCTATGTTGTATCTAATCGTGCAAACACACCAATCGAGCATTCTTTAGTGTTCTCTAAGGTTATATGAAATGATTAATTAGACTAAACACATAAAAGAAAATGCCCTGATCGATAATTACTTGAACCCTAGTTTCTGATTATGCCTGTTTCACTGTTGAAAACATTTGAAAATTTTAGGGAACGATTAGATAACAACAATGAAGAAATTAGAAACTCACAATCGAAAAGAAATCGAGGATAAAAAGTTGTTAGTCTGATTATGTGTGAAACTTTTGAGAACATTTGTGAAAACATTGATGCGAGCCTGTTTTTTTTTTTTTTTTTTTTTTTTTTTTTTTTTTTTTTTTTTTTTCTTGCAATGTCCTTTTACCTAAGTTTAAGACTTTTGTGAACTTTACTCATTAAAGGTTAACTACTTTTCCATTTGAAGTCTAAACATGGTTAAATTGGAATCCTTGCCGAAAAATTTCTTTTCTCCCCCTCGAATTAGCATTTATTTTGTCTTCACTAAATATGTCTCTAACTCATGCATCAGCGACCTTGATTGATACATTTTCTCTCCGTTTAATCTCACAATTGGATCTTCAGAATCATCAGAATCATGCTCTGGGCATGTATAATTCATGTGAGATTCCTGCATGTTTGCCATCAACATCACATCTGTTGTATCGGTTTCCAAATCTGCTGTATTGGATTCCAAATCTGCATATTCATCATCAGATGGAATATCTCCCATGACCCTTTGCAAAACAGCATTGAGATTACCCCCTTCAACTTCCATTTGACTAAGTGTGGCATTGTATTCAACATTATCGTCAAAAAATGGAGTTGAATCATAATCTTGATCTTCCACATCTGCAATATTTTCTGTATATGCCAAAAGTGCCATGCTCGGTTCGATAAGATCTTCTTCATCATCAAAATGTTTCATTGTGTTTGAGCATTCAGAAGTTGAAGTCATAGCGCCATTGCCTTTCTTAGAAGATACTTGACTAAGTTTCACTAGATTTTGCAGAAGAGATTGCACATTATTATGTAGTGTTGCAGGATGGTACTGGAATGAAGAAAGGCTCAGGTGCATTCGGAGGATTGAAGAAGAGACCATTTGGAGTGTAAATTAAGGATCCATGGTCAACAGCTAGAGATGGTGGAGCAGGGAGAATGGTCTTCAGAGGATTCACGCTTAAACAAGATTCAAGAATTTGCTTCATTCTGATGTGATGAAGTTCTTCTGTATGATGCATAGCTTCAAGATATTTCCACATTTCATAAGCACTGGCTTCAAAGTCCATATACATGTAAATTGAGTTGGGAAGGGCTAGTGTCATGAACATTCAGCTTGTTGGTCAGCATCATACTGAGCAAGTTCATTAGCATTCAAATCTTCATCCGTTTGCAGTCTGATAATCCCTGTTGACTCAGCAAGAAATATCATTTTGTGTGGACCATCTTGTATGGATTTAAGCATGAGATCTGCCGCAGGACGATCTGTGAGCCATTGTAGAAATCTCCGTTTCCAATCAGTATACGTTCCTGGTAGCAACATTGGAGGCCTTGATTCATTGCCAAAGAGCAAAACATGACGAATGAGGGTGCTGTGACTTTGTTGTTGATGATACTGTTGCTGATGAGAATATTGGTGAGGAAGGTAGTTGGAAGAAGGTGATTGAGACGTTGTAGATGACATTGCTCACCCCCTTGATTGTAGCGATGTAATCGAAATAATCAAACAAAATGTCACACTCGAGGTCGAAATAGTGATTTCTGGTTTTCCCTCCAAAATAATTTGAAAAATTTTTTCTTTTCCAAAATTTTGAAAATCACTATAAAATGCAATTCTAAGGTTATTGAAAAAATTTGAGTTTAAAAAATTTTGCCGCCAAATTTTACCGAAAAAATTTGAATTTTGGCCTAAAAATTTGAATTTTGGGCCAAAATTTTCACCGTTATACCAAAATTTAAATTTCGCGTAAAAATTGAAAGTTTAGTCTCCTGTAAAAATTAAATTTTACTCAAATTTTCCCGCCAAAAATCTTTTTATTTTTTTTTTATTTTTTATTTTTTTTTGAAAATAAGTTAGAAGATAGCAGAAAGAGACTTGTGTTAAAGATGGATCTTGTAGAAGATTGAAATGCACGTTCCTTTGGATAAGTTCAAAATCCCTGGGGTAAGTTGAAATCTTACGCGTAAAACTGAAACGTATGCGTAGACTGCAAAGTTACGCGTAAGGTTGATCTTATGCGTAAACTATAAAGTTATGCGTAAGATTTTATGCGTAAGGTTCAAAGACCAAACAAATCTTTCAAACTTATCCAAGCTTGAAAGATATCCGTAGTCGAAGTATTCCACTAACTTATCCAAGCTAGGGAAGTACTGAGTCACCGTTGCACGAAGAGAAGACCGTTGAAGAAACTTACGAGTAGAATTCTGAAACTTACGCGTAAGATTTAAACTTACGCGTAGAAACTTAGGCGTAGGATCCCCAACTTACGCGTAGAAAGTTAGGCGTAGAAATTTAGGCGTAAGAGTGAACTTCTGCGTAGAAAAGGCAACTTCTGCGTAGGATTTCCCACTTACGCGTAAGAATTAGGCGTAGGAATCACTTATGCGTAGAACTTATGCGTAGGAAGTCACTTATGCGTAAGAATTAGGCGTAGGAACTCAAAGTTACTCGTAAGAACAGGGTTTTGACCTTAGTTACGCGTAAGAAAAGGGTTTTAGCCAAAAGTTACTCGTAGAAAGGACAAAAAGTACTGTTTACAGCTTTCTAATCGTACTGTTCACTAAAGTTACGCGTAAACTGGTCAGAGACTTGAAAAATCTCAAATTTTTGAAGAAAAAATGCTTAAAAATAAGGTACTTTTGATCAAATAACTTCACCAATACTTAGAAAACACTAACTATTGAAGATTTTGCTACCAAAAACTAGTTTTCCAATATCAAAGAAGCTATAAAACCTTAAAAAACCTTAAAAATCACAACTTTATGCAAAAACTAAGCTTCAAATCACTATATCAACCTTGAAACTTATCCAAGCTTCAAGATTTGAGTGAAAGAAACCAAGAGAAATGCAAAAAGATGAAGAATAAGCACCAAATACCCACGTACAAACCAAGAAACACACTTCAATCTCTATTTGGCGAATGATACCACTTGTTAGGTCACACTTTATGTAAACACAAGTATTAGAATGATAGAAAAGAGATGAGAATAAGAGATGGTTGATTAAGACAATAAGAGAAATAGAAATGAAAGAGTTTTCTTAGAATTATGAATTAACCAACCAAGTTTACATGAGACCTAAGGCTTCTATATATAGGGAAGGAGCTAGGGCAACACTCCCTCTCCTTCCTTTCATCATTTCGTGGGCTTTGAGGCCCATGGGTTACATACCTTAAGCCTAGTAAACTTAATACATTTAGTAAATGAAAGTAAATAATAGTTAAGCAACCTAACATTATTACAAATGACCGAGACTTGATAAAATAGTGAAAACTATGATCCCAACAGGAGGTGCTGAAAACGTCCAACCTCCGGTTGTCCAAACGTTTAAAGATAAAGAAAAAGTCGTTTCTGAAAACAATGTGAAATACAAATCAAAATTGCCATATCCGTCAAGGTTTAATGATGAAGAGCTCCGTGCAAAATCTAAAAAACAAATGGAAAATTTTCTTGATATTTTTCAAAAATTGCACTTCGATATCAGTTTCATGGATGCTCTTGTTTACATGCCAAAGTTTGCTTCAACGTTTAAAAATCTTATAAGTAATTAAGAGAAATTGCTTGAATTAGCTGAAACGCCGATTAATGCTCAATGCTCCGCTATTCTTCTCAAAAAGCTTCCCGAGAAGCATGAAGATTCGGGAAAGTTTCTCATTCCTTGTTTTTTTTTTGGGTAAAAGGTCAAAAGACCTGGTAAATATATTACTCTAAAAAACGTGTAAGTACAAAGGATATGGGTGAATCCCATATCTCAGCCATTACATAGGCAGAAAAGCTTACATAACAAGATACTTCCAATTCTCTAAATAAGAAAAAACCACTACACAAAAGATACCATTAGACTCCAATGAAAATAAGATTACTTTCTACCAAGACCTTGGAGCTTGATACCATACGTGTCATATATAGCATCCAAATTCCCTAGAAGATCGTAGACCTGATCCGCATAGTCATCATAATCATAGCTATCATAATCATCTTCACGATCATGTCCACCACCAAATAGGTTCATGGACTCATCAAAAGTATTCACAACCTCCTCTTCATCACTGTCAGAAACAACAATCTCTCCCACCTTAGAGAATGGGTTAACCCTCTTAGTAGAAGAAGTAGACCCCGGATAATCAACGTTTTTAATAAGATGACCATCATCATCCACAAGAGTAGCTTTCCCATCAATAAGTAACTTTTCAAGCTCCCCAATTTTCTCAACTATAGGAGTAGTACCAACCTCCTTTCTTCCTATTGAATCACTCACAAGCGGTTCTTGTGATGCATTACCAGTCTCTAAAGACCCGTACTCTTTAGCTTCCTTTGGAATACCAGAATTCACATCCTTAGTCACTTCATTGGTAGGAATACTAAAATCGTCACTATCATCCATATGAAGGGCATCAAACTGGTTTGATGTAGCAATCTCCGTACCATTCGTACAAGCCACATCAGTGGCTTTCTTAAATGTAGTATCCACCTTCTTGGGTTCAGGAGGAGGCGCTTTAGGTTGATACATAAACTTAGGACCTATAACAGGTTTAGTAAAACCTCATTCCTTGTTCGTTGAAAGATCAAGAGGTTTGCAATGCCTTCGCCGATTCAGGTGCAAGCATTAACCTTATGCCATTATCAATCTATGAACAACTTGGAATGGGAAATCTTAAACCGACTAAACTGACTTTAGATCTTGCTAATCGTTCGATTACTCATCCGGTCGGAATTGCTGAAGATGTATTTGTTCGAGTGAATTCATGTACTTTCTGAGCCGATTTTGTTGTTGTTAATTTCGAGGCCGATCCGAGAGTTCCTCTTATACTAGGGAGACCATTTTTGCGAACCGCAAAAGCCCTAGTAGATCATTTTGAGGATACTCTGACTCTACGACATGATGATGACATAATGATTTTTCGTGCCGATGCTTCAAAATCAAAGAAGGATATCGTTAAAAGCATTGATGTTTGTGATTATTCCTTTGATGATTTTCTGAAAACATTCGTCTCCGACTTTTCCCCATCTTTTCCTCCGATTGAGGAACGTAATTCTTTTTGGGAAGAGGTCGATGAATTCCTTGCTATTGATACGATTCCATTTTCAGAGATTGATGAATCTTACTTTGATTCGGAGGGAGATACTCTTTTTCTTGAAAGTTTGTTAATTGATGAACCGTCAATCCCTCCGGATAAAGTTAAGAAGAAGATTGAGCTTACGATTGAAGATCCTCTAGAGCCCGAGCTCGAGGAATTTTTACCCGACTATGAGAGTTTTTTATTTGATACGACTGAGGAGATTAGTGGCAATCCCATTTTTCGTCCTAATCATTCTTATCCGACTTATGAAGCTTTTCAATTTAATATCGATCATACGGAAGAGATGAGTAGTGGCAGTATGAGTCGTTTTGGTTTTATAAGATTGATGAGGCGAAAAATGATCCGTGTTTAGGGGGTCATTTAAGCCTGGAATTGAATTTATTTGATAAAATATTGCCCTAAATTGTTCCTTTTGTGATTTTAGGTACTTTTGGAGTGAATTCTGGAAAAGGAAGCATTTCAGACGTTTTTGGGGCATAAAAGTGAAGAAAACGGCAAAGTCTTAATTTTCCTTGCTGGGAATAGTACCTGACGGCGTCACAAGTTTCTTAATGACGGCGTCAAGAGGAAAAACAAGAGGTGAAGAGTATGGAGCCCAGAACACTTTTACACTAGGGTGTGACGGTGTCACCAAGGCCGTCACGACCCCTTAACACATGACGGCCCAGGGGAATAAAGCTCTTGACGGCGTCAGGATCTAAACAATCCGATTTTATTATGGGTGGCAGGTTGACGGCGTCAGAATTTTGTTCTTGACGCCGTCACCTTAGGAAATCTATATATAGTCTTTGTAATTTTCATTCATAAGAGAGGAGAATTTTAGGGGCGACTTGAATAAACCCTAGCTCGACTTTTACAGTATTTTCAAGGGTTTTCACCCCTTGAAACCTTTCATGTTCAATTAAGATAAGTATCCTTTCAATTCATTCAATATGTCTATGTGTTGTTTGAATATATCTTATGCTTGTCTTGATTTTAACATGCTAGGCTAGATCTCTTGTGTGTTTGCTTAGATGTAATGAAACCTAGATGTTGATTATAGGTTGATTGCTTGTTTATAGTTGTAATGGATGAATGATTTCGATGTTAGGCTTAAGAAAACTGGCAGACTTCCATAGTGTAACTTGCTTGAACGTCCTAAGAAGCATGAACCAATGCGTACTAGGTTTTTATGGTTGTATTTAGTGCATGAGCGAATTCTAGTGATCCCATGATAGGAGCTTCTTGCAGGCTCGACATAGGAGTGAAATAGGAGCTTATAGAGATGGGGAAGTACGTATGCCACCCCACGATTGGTATTAACGAATATAACCCGTCATCCACGCAACTGTAACAAACTATCAACCTGTAAAAGATATCTAGGGAGTAATGAAATCTAAGTAAACACAATTCTCCCATTTATTGTTCACACCACTAGTTTAATTAGCTTTATTTTCATTTTTGTTATTTTATTTTGATTGCATCTTAGTTATTGGGTTAGTTGATTAGCAACTAATTCCGCCCACTCTTCCAAAACCCGAGATTTTTACTTGCTTTTACAAAAATATAAAAATACAAAAAGAATCATCCCTCACCTCTAGACCTAGTTTTTAGGCTTTCTAATCCTAGCGACACTATTCCTGAGTTGAACGGTCAATCCCCCGGTACTTGTCACTATACTATACTACAACGATTAGGTACACTGCCTGGTGGGGGTTGTAAGCTTCTCGAGATCCCTCGAGAGGTAAAGCCTGGTGCAATTCCCACGCATCAAGTTTTTGGCGCCGCAGCCCGGGGAATAGTTATTGTCTAGGTTAGGATTTCTTTTTATTAGGTCTACTTGCTAGATTCCTTTCTAGTAAGATTTTATTTTTATTTTTAGGTTTTCTTTAGTCTATCTTATTTCTTTGTGCCGTTGTTCGTAATCTTTACCATCCGACATCATGGAAAGTGGTAACATCTTTGAACCCATCAACCCACCACAACAAGACCACCCACAAAACCCACCACTAGCAAACAAACCTCTTAGGCCCCGAACCCTAGGAGAGTATTCACGACCTAGCCACCAAGGCTATCAAAACACTATTGAACTCACCCAAGGAGCCAATGTGTCCCCCTTGCGATCCGACACCATCCGTTTGGTCCAAAGCGGATGTGCATTTCATGGACTTCGTTCCGAAGATCCTAATCAACATCTCAAGGACTTCCTTATAGACCTTGATGTTACAACTAGAGAGACGACCCGATTACGCCTATTCCAATTCTCTCTACGTGATCAAGCTAGTCAATGGCTTGAACGTTTACCCGCGGGATCCATCACCTCATGGGATGATCTCACCACTCGTTTCCTTGCTCAATTTTTCCCACCGGGGAGAACCACCAAGCTTAGAAATGATATCTTGATGTTCCAACAACGTCAAGGTGAAACTCTATATGAAGCATGGACTCGTTTCAAGGACTTACTCCAAAAAGTCCCTCATCATGTCATAGATCTTTGGCTCCAAGTCCAAATCTTCTATGACAATATCGATCTCTCCATAAGGCGAACCATTGACCAATCGGCCGGTGGCAAGCTACGTGATCTAAGTGTGGAAGAATCATGGGAACTCATAGAAGATCTTGCTCTCTATGACAACGAAAGTTGGAATGACCCCCGTGATTTGAACAAAACAGTCAAGGCAATATCTTTGCCTTTGAACAATTCTAGCACTCCCGACCGTAGGATCATGGAACCTGAGGACCGAGTCAAGTTTCTCATGAAATCTTACGAAGCTCCTAAGCCTTCAAGCCAAGTGAGCAAAATCGCTGCTTCATGTAAATTGTGCAATGGCCCTCATGAAACTCACAACTGCATGGAGCTTCCAAAACATGCTTATAAGGAATTCACATCGTCACACGTTGGTCGAGGTCCTCAAAACTTTGACGAGGCCTGTGAGGCATGGAAGGATAAACCTAATTTCAGAGGATAGCAAACTCGGAGCGTATCCTTCAATGATTCCTCCCCACTCGAATGGTCCGAGCATTTTCCATCATAGAGCACTCCTAGGCAAAGCTTTGAAGATGCCCTGCAAAAGTTCATTCTATCTCAAGAATTACAGCTCTCTACGCTCGAGACTAAATTTAGACAACAGCAGGCCGATATGAATAACAAGATTTGTAATCTGTTAACTGCTATTAAAGAGCACCGTGTTAATAAACCAATTCAGGCTGAAGAGGTCAAATCTGTCACCGTCATGAATCAGCCAACCTCTCCTGTGAAAATAAAAAGTCCTAGTAAACTCTTTAAACATCTGTCACCGAAGGTAAATGACGTAAGGGACCCTGTCAACCCCTAGGACCGATTCATTTTGTAAATACTATCACCACAATATCTGCTCCTACACCTAACCTGAGCCAACAACCAACCGGAAATATGGGTCATAAAGCTAAAGATGAAACCTCGAGGTTAGACCACGAACTGGCCGAGAGCCCTACCAACTCATTCGAGGACTCCGTCACTCAAGAGTCAGGCAGATTGGATGAAGTGAAAGAGAGATCGAAAGAGCATATGAGGAACCCAGCAATTTTGGATAAATCCATTATAAGGGAACTCGAGAAAAATTGGGTGGATATGACTAAACGGAGTAGTGATAGGAATGAGGAGAGCAACTCTAAAGTTTTCAAGATTTCCTGCACTATTAGGAAGAGGCTCTTAACCGATACTCATATAGATCCTAACCTCCCTGTCAACATGATCCCCCTCTCCCTTTACAACGAAGCCTTCCCTGAACGCACATTGTATGAAATAATCAATAACGCCGGGTTAATAAACATTTTATCAGTTATGATTGGAGAATTTTTCTATAACATCGACCTCACCGTGGTCGATGACATAGACCCTATCACTAATCAAACATTAACCAACCTTGCTCTCGGTAGACCATTTGTCAATGAATCGGGAGTAATCCTTGATGAGAAGGATTGTAGTGCCTTATTCACCAATGGCGTCAAGAAGGTAATTTTTCGGGAAGGTAATGAGAAGGTGTACGAGTACCGTCCATCACTGGAAGGGAACCTATATGGATCAAGAGATGGAGGATTGGGGAGGATAAGGCGGCGTGATCCGAATAACTTGAAAATCCCCTGCATGATCGGTCATAAGTATTTCAATAATGTCTACATTAACGTGTTCCTTCCTAAGAATTTTATGTCCCTATTCCACTATAACAATATCTGCAGATGGAGAATGATTTATAAGGGAGAAAATGTTGTTGGTAGAGATCATGAAATCCAGGTATTCGTAGGAAATATGGCGTTCACAATGGAATTTACGATTGTGGACAACATCGAAGACTATGTCGACCCAAGGTTGTCACAAGTTGTTTTCGGAGCACCCTTTTGTGAAATCACTAATTTAATGGTTGATGATCGAAACGGAATCATGACTTTCGCTGATGGAATTAGGAGGGTGTCATACCAAACGCCATACAAGAGAAGGGACCTTAAGGGAATCGATTGTGATGGGCTTGATAAGCTAGGTTCTCAACTTATCTTATGTGATGAAGATGTTCGGAGAGGATGTAAGAACACTTTTGATTTATCATGTGGATTCTTTAAGAATGTTAGTAAACTTGGATCCATGTATCGGAAGAATGTCTTCGAGTTTGAAGACCCAAAATACCTGCACTATGAAAGCGATACCGATGTTAGAGATGACTTGGTGAGTGAGACCAAGGATGAGGTCACGTAGTAACCCATGACCTTGAGTCTAGCTACAAGACTCGTAAATAAAGAAAAGCGCTTCTTGGGAGGCAACCCATGTTTTGTGTGATTTTTTTTTGTTTGATTGTTATTTGTTTCCGTATGCATGCTTTATTTTTATTGTTGGTAGATCATGTTTCAAAACTAAAATGGTGAAAATACTTTATTTTGTCGTTTGGCTTAGTCTTAACTTCATCCAAAGGTATTTCGCAAAAGATAAGTGTAAGGGGAAACCCCAAATATGTTTTTAAGAAACAAAATTGATCATGATTCTCCACAATATTAAATGAACATCTATATTCGTATTTGTTAGAGTCAAATGCTTGTATCGAGTCATAATGATGTTTTGCAGGATTTTCCAGGAAGTAGGACATAAGTTTTCCAGAAATTTTCCGGAAACTTAATGTAAGAATTTCTACAGATCACTTCTGACAGCGTCAGGAAGAAATTCCTGACGGCATCACGTGTAAAATTCTGCAAATTTTGCTAGTTTTGTTTTTCTAACGGAGTCTTAAAGTTTTTGTTGAATCTTTAGTTTTATAAACTCCAGGAAATCTGCAAACATTCATTCCACAAGCATTATATCTTACTTTGTTTTCTAGGTTTTGTTATTATATATAGATTGCCGCCGATTTTACGCGAGGTTGCCTTGTTTGTTTCCTCAGGTTTAACAGTTTATATATGACAAGAAGATGATTTATATTTCTGGAAGGGAAGCTTTGATTGTTCATTTTCTTGGAGGAAGATCTAACCTTGTTACCGCACACACCGAATGAATCAGGGGAGTATTTGATTTCATTCTTTTACCTGTTTTACTTTTACATTCTTTAATTGAACATTGGGGACAATGTTCATCCTAAGTGTAAGGGGAGGGTAAATGATGATACCTTATAGGATACACTTTCACTTGAGTTTGTTTGTTTGATGGTAGATGTGTAATAAAACTATGAGAAATACTTGTTAGTGTAATTTTAGCGCCAAATTTAAATTTTTTTACAACATTTAAGAGTGAAACTTTAGCCTTAGCAAGCGTCTCATGGATAGGAGATTGTATGACTAGCACAAAACCGTACTATTCAGAAAAATTTTCCACCCAAATATGTGAGGTTCGCCTTTAGATTTGATAGGAAAAGCATTTACTATTAGTGCTTATGAGTGTACCGGTAGCATTTAGATTCTAGAACTTGTGTTAGTGATACATCCCGAGACTGCTAGTGAGACTACATTCGTTTAGTAGGATTTACTACATGATAAGAGGCATTAGGATCACCCTTGTGTTAAACCCGTATCATAATTACTTGACCATTTAAGTCATATTACTTGGCTAGTTAAGTCAATTAATTTTTCCCACACCATTAGCGTTGTACTCATTTTTAGTACACGAAACCCCTAGTACACCCCTCCGAGCCTATCTTTTCGTTTCTAACTTTAAGCTTATTACTTAAAGGAAGAATTTGTTACACCCCACTTAAATGTACACCCAAATCGCCTTAGCCTTCCGTGTATGCACTCATCTTTAGTGCATTATAGTTATTTGTTTAAACTCTTAGTTAATTATCTAATTGATTACATGGTTGCTAAGTCGAGTCATATCCTTGTACATATTGTTTTAGGACGATTGGGACTCATGGGTAAAGTACTTATGTTATGGAGTAATGGGGAAGAACATCATATTATTACCCCCATATGTGCGTTAATCTTAAAAGTACTCCAAGTGTTTTGATTATCTTAATTCGAGTCATTAGATTTGTTTATTGTAAAGTATGTAAAAATTCAAGTGTAAGGGGAATGTTCATTCCCTATGATGTATTATTTTGGATAGTAGGGTAAGAGTGTATGCAAAAAAAAAAAAAAAAAAAAAAAAAAAAAAAAAAATTAAGAAAAAGAAAAAAAAAAAAACATACGGACTACCATCCCATTTCATTCTATGTTTTTGTTATTTTTCATTTATTAGCTTAAGTCGAGTCTAGTCTTGGCTTAGCAACGCCATATTGTACATGTAATTAACCAAGATGATTAACTCGCCACCAGTAAATATTGCCTATATCCAACAAAACCGTGTATTCCATATCCCTACACCTAACGTTATAACCCTTTGAAAGACCTCTTTGATAGTTTATCCTAGGTGCTTACGCCATGTGGTGGAGGTTTGATCCTTTCCCAAGCCTATGGTAATCTATTTTGCTATGACAGGTAGTGTGATGAGTGTATAAATACTCATCATTTTTACCGTATTTTAACTGCCAAAACGCGTGAAAATACTCAAGAATGCATCAAAATAATGAAAATATCCCAAAGATCGCGTTTTATATGTTTCAAATGCAAAATGATCGAAAACAAACGAAAAAACAAACAAAGTTTGCATAATTGGCAGTTTCAGTCCCCCAACTTTCAAAATTATCAAAACTAGTCCCTGAGCGTTTATTTCAAATGAAAAGTCAACCCAAGTTTCTTAAAAGTCAAAAGAAGTCAAAAACGATCTTTGGGTAAAAAGTTTTCAAAAATGTACAAGTTTGGTCCCTGAGTTTCACAATTTGGTAGTTTTGGTCCCTGGAGTTATGGAAAATTACAAAAGTGGTCCCTGGGTTATTCAGTTTGGTAAAAATAATCATTGTAAGTACTTTTGCAAAAGATCACAGCAGGTCCCTCAGTTTCAGATTGTGGCAATATTAGTCCTTGTGATTTTGTTACTTTAAACCAAATGAACCCTTGATTGTAACTACTTAAAACCAAAGTAAACACTCCAATACCGCAACCGGATCCAAAACATCAACCCAATCCACCACACTAAACCTAAAAACATAAGCAGCGTATCTTTTTTTATCCCCAGTCAAATAATCGGTCAAAGCAACACCCCACCCCCAACCCTTCTTCTTCCCCAAAACCTGCTATTACCCAACGTATACCCCTCCATCTCCACTCCACATACCTGCTACACTCAACCCCACTCCCAACACCTCAAAAACCCCATCCCAATAATACCCCCTCTCTTCACAATTAGTACCTAACACTTCATCTCCCCCAAGATTAAGTCACGGGTTACCCACCTCCATGTCATTCATCCGTGTACAAGAATGGGCGCCAAAGTGATTAAATGGCTGTGATCATTTGGGATTCAATCCAATGGCTGAGAAAGACTGAAGAAAGCACAAAGTGGATTTCAAGGCTGAGCTGTTTTCACAAGAGCAAAGCAAAAAGCATCCAAGAATCAAGAAACCCTAGATAAGTAGTATAAATAGATAAGTGTTGTAGCCCATATGAGGCAGTTTTTTTTATTAGTTTTTAGCAGTCAAAAAATTTTAGTTTTGGTAGTAGTCAGTTAAGGTTTAGTTTTAAATTTCAGTATTTTTAGTTTCAAGTCTTTTGTAATTTTTGCTCAATCAATGAAAGTTTAAGTTTTTCTTTTACTTCTGCTTCTATTCAACTTTTTTATAAAATGTTTATTGCTAAGCTTAATGTGTTGATTTAGTTCAGTAATCTTTTGTCATAAAATCACCTCAATGAGTTTTAGTTACTGATTGTTGTGTGCTTGGTATAAAACCTCCATAGTTACTGAATTTTAGTTACTGAAGGCTGGTCCCCAAACTTGCCCAATTAGCTTAATTCATGCCTGTAGAAACTGTTCCATCATATACCTTGTTCAGGGGCGTTTGGTTTTAAAGTTTAAAAAAATAAATAAATAAATAAAAGTCTGTAGTCGTTGTTGTGGTTGCTAGTTCAAGTCTAGTTAAATCAGTTTAGTAAGTAGTGTTTAAGTAATCTTGAGGATCTTTGAGAGTTTAAGTAGTTTGAAGTTGAAATTCTATATTCTCTCAGCTCATGAGGGCAATTTGCTTAAAAGACTTTAGGTTGTGTAATGTTTGGTGCAAAATTGCCGATTAGTTTAAGTTTCAACACTTAGTTCATGATCCAAGTTAATTTTTAACCCATTTACACCCATTAAAGCCAACTGCTTGCTGTCATAAAACCACCCAACAGCCCTTCAAAGCTTATTTTTAATTCACTCATCATTGAGAATCAAGCCTTGAAACTTGGTTTACAACTAATCCTTCAGCTTATCTCTATGGTACTATTTTTGTTTTATTTTTGAGATTTTTTTTTACAGCTTATCCAGGGTCTCAAAAACTGCCATCAGGCCTTTTGTTCCTGGTACATAAATCACTCTTCACTAATTTCTGTGCTTATTGTTTTATTGCTCGCCATCTTCTGAATTTTTAGAATAGATATACATAAGACCATGTAGATGCACTAGTCTAATTAGGAATAAGTACTCTACTTTGCAATATCTAGCTTAGCTTAATCTTGGCTAATTTCGACCCACTAGTAGCCTGCTGTTTACAAGACTCACTTTCGGCCATTGTTCTAGCTTCGTTTAAGCCAAGTTTAGCTTGTGATTGGCATTATACGAATAATCACTAGTACTGGCTTGTTGCATGTTCCCTTTGGTTGCTCTTATATGCTTGTTTGTTTAATTTACCTTAGCCCCCAAGTTGCCCATTTTCGGACTGCTGCTGCTAGAACAGTTGAGCTTTGTTGAGCCATTTTGTTGTTTTTGTTCATGCTCTTTGAATTCTGTTGTTGCTAAAGTTGTAGTTGTTGTTAGACTTTTGTTTGAATTAGCCCATTTAAGTTTAATTGACTTGTTGGTAGTGATTGTTGTGTGGTTAAAAATCTCAAATTCTCAATCAAAACACAACCTGGATTCCGTTTGAGTGTTAAGTTTGCACAAGCTTTGTTAAAGATTTTTAGTAAAAGGCCTTCACGTAACTGATTTGGTTTTTGTTGTTCAAAACAGTTTGTTAAAAGAAAAAGGGGAAAAGAAAATGTTTCATAAAAAATGGGATTAGTGGGAGTCGAACCCCTTACCTCTTGATATCAAACAAACACCACTCAAACACTCTCACCCATCTGTGCTACTCTTTCTTTTGTTATTTTCTTCCTTTAGTTGAATATTTAATCTAGTATTTGTTTAATTAGCTTATTAACTAGTTTAATTTCTGTTCAGCTTAAGTTCTTGCTTATTCCAACAGCTTATTTCAAATTTTTATTTTTCTTAGGTTAGGTTCAAGTTTATTTAATTATCCAAAAATTTTCAGAATTTTTAGGTTAGTTTTAATATTTATTATAATTTAATTAGAGTTAAATAGATTTAAATTCGTAATAAATAGATTTATTGTTAAAAAATTAATTTTCTTTTTCTCAAAATTTTCTTTTGTCATTTAGTGCGTAAGAAAATTATTTGGAAACCCGTAGGACTCACGTAGCTCAAAATTCACGTTTTTATTTGCGCGTTGACGTTTATTTAGAATAAACGTCACGTTTATGTGAAATTTGTGATTTTTAGGATTCCCGATACCTATTTCTCGTTTCCCGTAGCATTTTAGGTCATTTTTAATAGAACTTAACATTCCTTAGTTTAATTTCCCACTTAGGTTACGTTTATTCCATTTTCGTTCGTTAATTTGTAATTTACGTTAATTTAACATACAACAAAACCAAATAACCTTTCCAATCATACAAGATTTTAATCCAAATCTCACTCGAAGCTTTCCATTCACACCTCGTTGGGGTACGACCCGGGAAATCACTTCCCGGTCTCACAATTTGAATATCACTTTCACAAGTTTTTCGAGGTAATCGTTTTCCTAAACGGTTTACTCGTATTACTTCACGATTATTTGTCTCATGACAAATTGTTGATATTTTGATAAAATTGTTGTTTGCATACACCAAAACACAACAAACCATAGTGAGAGATATTTTCCATTTCTATATTGTGATATATACTTTATTACACCCGAGAGATGTGAGTATCTAAACACTATTTGTGAGGTGCTAGTGTATAACCTCCGTGCTTGTCTTTGGTCTTTAGTGGAATGATTATTTGTTGTAATTACTTTTATATTAGTGTTAAATGATCCCTAACTTGTATTTTGATTAAAATAAAAGCGCATTTGCTTGAGGACAAGCAAATCTCAAGTGTAAGGGTATATGATGAGGCAAAAAATGATCCATTTTTAGGGGGTCATTTAAGCCCGGAATTGAATTTATTTGATCAAATATTGCCCTAAATCATTCCTTTTGTGATTTTAGGTACTTTTGGAGAGAATTCTGGAAAAGGAAGCATTTCGGACGTTTTTAGAGCATAAAAGTGAAGAAAACGGCAAAGTCTTAATTTTGCTTGTTGGGAACAGTACCTGACGGCATCACAAGTTTCTTAATAACGGCGTCAAGAGGAAAAACAAGAGGTGAAGAGTATGGAGTCCATGACGGCCTAGAACACTTTTGCACTAGGGCATGACGGCGTCACCAAGGCCGTCACGACCCCTTAACACATGACGGCCCAGAGGAATAAAGCTCTTGACGGCGTCAGATTTGGATCTAGGCAATCCGATTTTATTATGGGCGGCGGGTTGACGGCGTCAGAATTTTGTTCTTGACGCCTTCACCTTAGGAAATCTATATATAGTCTTTGTAATTTTCATTCATAAGAGAGGAGAATTTTAGGGACGACTTGAATAAACCCTAGCTCGAATTTTACAGTATTTTCAAGGGTTTTCACCCATTGAAACCTTTCATGTTCAATTAAGATAAGTATCCTTTCAATTCATTCAATATGTCTATGTTTTGTTTGAATATATCTTACCCTTGTCTTGATTTTAACATGCTAGGCTAGATCTCTTGTGTGTTTGCTTAGATGTAATGAAACCTAGATGTTGATTATAGGTTGATTGCTTGTTTATAGTTGTAATGGATGAATGATTTCGGTGTTAGGCTTAAGAAAACTGGCAGACTTCCATAGTGTAACTTGCTTGAACGTCCTAAGAAGCATGAACCAATGCGTACTAGGTTTTTATGGTTGTATTTAATGCATGAGCGAATTCTAGTGATCCCATGTTAGGAGCTTATCGCAGGCTCGACATAGGAGTGAAGTAGGAGCTTATAGAGATGGGGAAGTACGTACGCCACCCCACAATTGGTATTAAGGAATATAACCCGTCATCCACGCAACTGTAACAAACTATCAACCTGTAAAAGATATCTAGGGAGTAATGAAATCTAAGTAAACACAATTCTCCCATTTATTGTTCACACCACTAGTTTAATTAGCTTTATTTTCATTTTTGTTATTTTATTTTGATTGCATCTTAGTTATTGGGTTAGTTGATTAGCAACTAATTCCGCCCACTCTTCCAAAACCCGAGATTTTTACTTGCTTTTACAAAAATATAAAAATACAAAAATAATCATCCCTCACTTCTAGACCTAGTTTTTAGGCTTTCTAATCCTAGCGACACTATTCCTGAGTTGAACGATCAATCCCCCGGTACTTGTCTCTATACTATACTACAACGATCAGGTACACTGCCTGGTGGGGGTTGTAAGCTTCTTGAGATCCCTCGAGAGGTAAAGCCTGGTGCAATTTCCACGCATCAAAGATTGATTTTGAGTTTGAAACATTTTCTAGAAAATTTTCTGATCCATAGTATGAAAATTTCTATTTTGATCTTGAAAATGATCATGATCCGGGTGGCATTCTTAAAAATGAGAGTTTTTATGAAAATTTTATCCCAACCCTCCCACTCGGGAAAGTTTTTCAAATGAGCTTTAATGATAAGATTCAGAATTCCACAATTAAGAAGTTTTCTTTTTATAAGGATGAATTTTTCATGATTGTTATCATGACATTCTTTCCATTTATCACTTTTGGTGTGATTTCTCTTCTCCGTCACTCCGTCAGGAGTGAGGACATTATTTTTGACCCTGGTATCGTTTCTAATAGTTTTCACCATTAGAATACCATCGGTTATCTCTTCGGGGTGGAACTTTCAAATAATTCATATGTTTATCCAAATATTTTGAATGAAAGCCCGAGTGAGATTATTTTTCCACGGATTTTTCCCCAAGGACGGATTAATTCGGGGATCGAGTCAAGCTCATGTGACTCGGTGAACAGAAACAAGCACTTCGTGGGTGGCAACCCATGCTTATTCATTTCATCTTCTTATTTTTCTTATTTCTAACAAATAACGTGAGGGGGAGGTGCCTTTTCTACTCTTGTGTTCCGTGGTTGTTTGTGAATGTTTGTTTAGGATTGTCCACGATTTATGATGACTCTCGTGCTCGTTATCTTCTCTCCACTCGAGTCTCATTCATCGATGCTTTTGGAAATCCTATATCCGTGAATCTTATCGACTAACGTTTTCTTTGGCATAATTAATAAACGGCCCTAGAATTTTGTTAGGATTGCCTTTACCCATAAAACATTGAGGACAATGTTCAATTCTAGTCCGGGGGAGGGTGAATCTTCGATTCGATTTAACCTTGCATTTTTCACCATGTCGTGTACTCTTGTAACTCCGTTTTTCCACAAAAAGTTGAAAAAATTGAAAATTTCAAAAATCTTGAAGAAAAATGAATGAAAATGTTATGGAAAAGCACAAAAAAAATAAGAAAAGTTGAAAAAGTTGTACAAAAATATAATAAGTTTTGAATAAGTTTTGACACCTTGTTGACTTTCTTGCTGGCGAGAGTAGGAATAAATATTTTGACTTGACCGGGCGTGTTGGGCCCTAGCTTATTCCCTTAACCAATGATAATCATATAAGCTTGTGCTAGTTTTGTACATCAGGAGCTATAAAATGCGAATTCTTTCTTAAGACTCTGCAAGTTCCCGTACTTGACTTTATACATGCGCAGCTTAAATGCTTTCGCTAGTCTTTTACATCAGGAGCTAGAAAATGCGAATTCTTCTTCTAGAATTTGTAAGTTTCTGTAACTGACTTTATATATGCGTGGTTGATTATCGGCTAAGTATTCGCTGGTTTCATTATTTGGAATCTTAAATTGCAAAGAGCAAGAAATGATAGAGTTTATTTAGAAGTTAAATGCTAAACGTGGAGTAGTGGTTCTCTTTAGAGCTCATGAGAGGTACTTGTGGGTTTTTACTCCCATAAAATACTGTGGAAAACTAGAAGGGGGGTTGAATAGTTTACCATTTAAAATCTTTTTAACTTGTTTAGTTAGCTTTGAAACTTTCCGTTTGATCAAAGATATATACACAAACACAATATATAACATGCAAGTAACTGAAAGAAACGATCAAACCACAACACGAGTACTTATTGTGGTTCGGCTACAAGGACTCTTTTTCCTTGCCCTACGTCCACGCCCCGAGTATCCAACTCGAGAGTTTCTTTCACTAGTCAACAAGCTCCTTTCACCAGCGGAGAAAACCTTACACGTCGCTTATACTTTTACCGACACTAAGCTAGATGTCGAGTTCTTTACCAAGGGTACAACCACTCCCGTTAGTTATTTTACAAGGGTACAACTACTCCCGATACACTTTGTATTTTGAGGACTAAAATACTAACCGATCACTACTGAAAATACACAATCAAATGAAGTGTAAACTACACAAGTCTACACAATGCTAAGCTAACAAGTCTTGCAATGTTGTGTTGAATACTTGTTACTTTTAATGAGCTCGTGAATCTCTTTGCTACAAAAAGAAACTTCACATATGAAATGTTAAAGGGTTAGATGAAAGAATGAATGTGTGTGTGTAAAATGTGATATAGAGTGATAAGCCAAAAATCAACTTGTGGCTTGGTATTTATAGCAAAGCCTTCTGCAGGCCTGGCGGATACGGGGGAACCCTCAGATGGGTTCCGCCTGTGTACCCCCAGGGTTCCGCCGGGCTTGCAGTTGGTTTTGCAATAAATCTTGCAAACCAAACAAAGTCACATCTCATTACACCTTGCAAACCAAACAATGTCACATCTCATAATATCTAGTCAAACACTAAACTTGCAAGCAACCACATAGTAATTCAAACACATTTCTTTCCATAAATGTATATTGATAAAACTTGCCATAAATGTGATGTGACAATTCTATTTTAAGAAATAAAAAGTGTTGTGTTTTATGAAATGTAAAGTGTAGCATAAGTCTAGTTTATGCAAGTCTTTAAAACTAAGATTATGTTTTACTTAGAAACTAAAGTTTACATTTTGTCGTTAACAAAACTTAGCGAAGATCGTAAAATATAAATAACGTTTTTAGGCGATATTTGTATTAACAATCTCCTCCTTTTTGTTGATGACAAAACATAAACTTTGTTTTTAAGTAACTCACAAAATCTTGGTTTTTAAGACTTAAAAAAATTATATTAAACTTGTTTTACTTAAGAGATGAAAATCATATTATGTTTTGAAGTTCAATATATTTCTCCCCCTTTTTGTCGAAACAAAAAGTAGAGTAGCGAAGCGGAATAATGCACTTGCTCCCCCTTGGTTGTTACTCCCCCTAAAAGGAGTGCCAAGATGGGAAACATGGATTTTGATCCTACAAAAAAATGGTTAGTTGGTGATATGTATAGTCAAGCTTGTAGTTACCACACACATTGCAACCACAATGACAACACAAAAATGATCAACCAATAATGCACGAAAGTAAGTAGAAAGAAATATCATTCCAAGTAAAATTTTGACTTTGAAAAGTCAAAAGACAAGAAATGTGAAATATTCTTCTACTTCTAAACAAAAACTAAAAAATAACGAAGAAAGAAAAATAAAATCCTATTTTCCTAAATGGGGCAAACGGCCTCCAAAGGTTGTCTAGGATTTGTTTGGGTGGGGAAGAGCATCCAAACGTTCTATGACGTGTTGGAATGCAAACCGGGTTTCATCTTGGAATTGGTGAAGCAACGTTTTGATGCTTGCACCCATTTGCTCACAATTTGAGCAAACATGGGGATGAGTGGGTGGAAATGGGTTGGTTTGCGTTTATTGGTTTGAGGGTTGGTTGGTTTTTGATTCTTGGGTGGAGGATGGATTTGGTATTGAGTCAAGCAAGGTGGTTTGAAATTCCATTGCTTGATGAAGGTGGTTCTCAACCATGCTTTGGATTTCCTCATATGAGGGGAAGAAAAACTCAAAGGTTTGGGCTTGAGAATGTGGTGGAGTTGGGTGATCATGGTTTTCAAAGTTTGGTTCTCCATAAAGAGGACCATGGATGTCATGGTAGATAGGGTGAAACAACAATGGTTTGGGTTGATGGTACACTTGTTGTGGTGGTTGGGTGTGGTTAAAATGCTCATTTTGGTATAGAATTGACCTTGGTGATTCATTTGCAAAAGGTGGTGGTTGTGTAGGTCTTGGTGGAAGATCATTTAGATCTTGGACAAAAGGGTGTGGTGATGTGGGAGGAGACCCAAATAACTCCATAGGTTCAATTTTGGGTAATGGTGATGGTGATGGAGTTTTGGATGGTTGGGTTGGAGCACTTGGTGGAGTTGGGTCAATGGGTGATTTAGTAGGTGGTGGACTGAGCTCATTGGGTTCATTGGGTGATGGTGATGGAGATGCAAGGTTCAAAAAGTGTTCATTTTTTATAGGTGAGGTGAATTCATCCGAAGATGAGGAGCTTATGTTGATGGGTTGATTAGACCATAGTGGTTTTACACTTATCCGGGCGGTTTTCTGGATAGGTCGTGATGGTTGAGAGGTGATTGTTGACTTAGTCATGGTTTAGAAGTTCAGAAATTGTGATGAAGAAGGTGTGATTTGATAGTGTTTCGGATGGCTTAATTTATAGTGTTGAAGGATTGTGGAAAGGAGTGTTTGGATTTGATATTAGTCCATACAAAAATGGAAGTTCCTAATGATTTGGAAAACCAATTGTGGGTTGTCATATCATGGAAGTCAATCCAATAAAAATTGTGAAATGAGAAGACAAGGTTTGCACTAAATGCTTAGTGGTTTTAGTAAATTTGTTGAAGTATAAATCTCAGGGATTTCAAGGATCCTTTAGAAGGGTTCCTTCCTTTATGTGTGAAGGGTCCTTGGGGTGGTTATGGCTATTTTTGAATTTTGGCGGGAAATGGTTTTGGTTGAGTTATAAGGAATGAGAAGTACCCTATTGTGCTAAACACAGTGCAGGAAATGGGTTTCTATCTAAAAGGATTGGATTTTGGTGTTTGGATTTTCAAATGTTGAAAACAAAAACAAAAATTCTGCAGGCAACTTGCGGAACCCTCAGAATACATAGGCGGAACCCATTTGAGGGTACCGTCCGGTCCGTTGGGCCAATTCTGGGTTTCCCAGAAAATACACTGACGGAACCCAATTTTGGGTACCGCCGGATCCGCCAGTGCTTAAAAAAGTGACAGTCCGCGTTTTTGACCCGCGAGACGATTTTCAAAATTTTCGAAAACTCCTAAAATCAAAAAGATAATGCATTTCTGGTTAGGCAATGCAAAAAATAGACACGTAAACACACATATCATATGACTTTGACCTTGAGGTCGAGAATTTCACTATACTTAATGAAAATAACATAAACATGAAAATTTGACAACTTGCCAAAAGTTGTCTTCCTGCATCAAAGTTAGATAAAACATGTTCCAAATAGTATCAAACATTGTACCAACCCACAAGTACATCACAAACATTGTTTAAACAACCAAATTAGTTCAAATAGCACCTAGTGCCAAACACTCCTACACACCCGCACTCATTGACGGTCGATCTTATATTTGAGCTTTCCAAGGAATCTTCCAAGATTCTTAAACATCCCCTTTGTTTGCTTGAACTCCTCCGACTCATTAGGAATATCCAGAAGTTGGGATAGGTATTCGAGAGGTGGGAGCCTAGAGTTTGGTAAATTGTCATCTTCACTCATTGAGGAAGACGATGATGAGGTAGGAGGATGAGGACGTTTTCCTTGGGCTTTGTAGACTCTCTTATCACTAAGTGGAACAAAGGTGTGTGGAATGAGAGAGTAGTCAAGACGAAGACCATTTAGAGTTGGTGGAATGGGTGAGATGAGCCTAAAGAGACGGGTCAAGAGCATTCCATACGGCATAGCCGTTGTGCCATGCACGGGAATGTCGGCCATTCTTTTGGCCATGTAGTAGGCAAGGTTGAAGGGTTGCCTAACGGACAAGGAGTAGAGCATGTAGCAAAGGCAAAGGTTGATATGATCTCGGTTTCCTATTATGCTAATGACATTGGCTCTAAGGACTTCCTCCCATTTCTTGAATTGGGGCTTAAGTTTATTCATTTCCATTCCATATGGGTCCTTATCGACCTCATTTCCCGAACGGGTTCTCCTAGTGTTGGTGGTCCTAACAAAGAGGTGGTCACGAAGTACATCTTTTGAAACAAGAGGTGTGTCATAAGGATGGATGCGGTCTTGGAGGTTGTCGAGAGTTGAGAGGGAGTGCAAGTCGGAGTAGATGCAAGTACCTTGGTTTGGGACACCTATGATTTGAGCAAACTCCTCAAAAGTGAAGGAGTATTGATGACCACTAGTCCTAAAGTTGATAGACATGTGACCATAATCATCCGTGGAGAGAACAGCGGATGCATAGAACTCTAGAATGAATCTAGGACAAATAGGCTCGTCGATATTCAAAAGACACTCAAAGTTGATTGTGGCAAATTCGGCGTAAAGGTTTGTGCCTTCTAGGAAAGACGGGTCAATGGTTCTACCCTCATGGACATAGTGTTTTTCTAAGGCTTTGAAAATGTTGACTTGGTTTGGGGTAAGTCATTTGGTTTTGTGGTGTTTTGGTAGGTACTTAATGGTGTCCTTGTGGTTGTAGTAGGTTAGAGGAGGCATGATGATTCCTAGAACAACAAAATTTCACATTTTAGTTTAAGTAAACTACTATTATAATGTGGATGTTCTAGTATGTGCCTATATGAAAACAATGTGGAGGGCGGTTATCTTGACTCAATTTGATGCTTCAAAAACGTTTTATAATGCAAGTTTTGTTATAAAACAAAAGATAACCCAAACGCTCCTAGTTTAATGTAGCTTTGTTTGAATGTACCCGAAAATACATGTTGGTTATGTATTCCCTTTAGCATTCAAGAGACATTATGCAAGTGATGTTTTAAACATAACGTTTTGATTTTGTATTCTCAATGTGAGACGAAAAAATATTTGTCCTACTTGTGAGAAATTTTTGGAAAGATTTGACATGGGGTGTTTTAGCAAACATGTTTATACTAATTAAGAATGCAATTCCTAACTATTGGGAACATGATTAGTTTTGTTAAACACCTAATTTTATGCATGAGTTTCTCAAGTTAATGCATAACCCCAAGTTTTTGTTTTTGTGCAAAAAAATAGAATTCCTAGACTCAGATCAGGATTGTAATCAAGTTTAGAATACTTACAATGATGATTGATTAGCAATGTTAGTGAAAGGAAGACCAAGAATTCGTAGGTATGGATGGATGGTAAAGTGAATAGTAACAGTTTGGAAGTGGTGGTATGAGATAATGGGTGTTTGGTTTAATATAAACAAAAAAATTGATTCTGCAGGTCGGCGGACACGGCGGACCCCTAAGTTGGGTTCCGTCCGTTGCGTCTGAGGCTTCCGCCGACCCTGCTGAGAAAAAGACTTATGGATTTGTTTTGATTTTTGTGATTTTTGTCTAAAGTCCAGAACTACAATGTAGGTTCCATGAGTCCTAAGCCTAGCCTAAGAAGGTTATAAGGTTCACGTTTAAGGGGTTTTGTGAGAATGTCGGCTATGTTGTCTTCGGAAGAAACTTTCTCAATTGAGATATTTCCTTTTTGAACGTTGTCATGAAGGAAATGATGACGGATTTCAATATGTTTGGTACGAGCATGTTGAACCGGGTTTTTGCTAAGATCAATGGCACCTTTGTTGTCACAAAGAATTGTGATGTTGTTGAGTTGAATTCCGTAGTCGACAAGAGCTTGCTTCATCCAAAGAGCTTGTTGACATGCCTTTCCGGCCGAAACGTACTCGGCTTCCGTTGTTGAGATAGCAAGAGCCGTTTGCTTCTTAGAGAACCATGAGGTGAGACAATGTCAAACAAAAGTACAAATACCACTTGTACTTTTTCTATCGACATAGTCACCGGCATGATCTGAGTCAGCATACACTATGGTGTCTATTCCCGTTCCTTTCGGATACCATAAACCTAAATATGTAGTTCCCTTAATATGCCTAAAAATCCTTTTAACGGCTTCGAGATGAGTAGTCTTAGGATCTTCTTGAAAACGAGCACATAGACAAACACTAAACATAATGTCGGGTCTACTAGCCATTAGGTAGAGTAGACTACCAATCATACCTCTATATTTAGTGCTATCTACGGATTCACTTTCCTCATCCTTGGTGAGTTTAGTTTCTGTGGACATGGGAGTTTTGATAGGTTTCGAATCTTTTAATCCAAATTTCTTAAGCATGTCCTTAATATATTTAGATTGGTTAAAGAAGATACCATCTTCTAGTTGTTTAATTTAGAGTCCTAGGAAAAAGTTGAGTTCTCCCATCATACTCATTTCAAACTCGTCATGCATGATTTTTGAGAAATCCACACATAATTCTTGACAAGTTGATCCGAATATAATGTCATCAACATAGATTTGGACTATGATAATATGTGAATCTTTCTTCTTAGTGAAGAGAGTATTATCAACTAAGCCCATGGTATACTTATGGTCAACTAGGAAGGTTTTAAGTCGATCATACCATGCTTTTGGAGCTTGCTTAAGTCCGTAAAGATCCTTTTTAAGTTTGTAAACATGATTTGGTTTTTCAAAATTGATGAAGCCCGGTGGTTGAGCAACATACACTTCTTCATTTATGACTCCGTTTAGAAATGCACTTTTGACGTCCATTTGAAAGAGTTTGAAATTATGTGCACATGCATATGCAAGTAAGATTCTAATTGACTCGAGCCTAGCAACCGGAGCAAAAGTTTCATCGTAGTAAATGCCTTCTTGTTGGTTATATCCTTGTGCAACTAGCCTAGCTTTGTTTCTAGACACAATTCCATTTTCATCCATTTTATTACGAAATACCCATTTTGTTCCAATTATAGTTTGACTCTTTGGTTGAGGAACTAATGTCCATACATCATTCCTAACAAATTGGTTTAACTCTTCTTGCATTGCAATTACCCAAGACTCATCTTTAATGGCTTCATTAATATTTTTAGGTACAATGGTTGACACGAAACAAAAGTAGTTGCTTTCATTTTGAACTTTTGACCTTAGTGTTCTTTCGTTAATGTTGCCAATGACACCATCTAATGGATGACTTTTAGATTCATTGACATTGACAAGTTCTTTGTTTAATAGTTCATCTTCCTTGTCGTCACTTAAAATTTCTTGACTTTCTATTGCTTGGCTTTCAACTAAGTCATCATCTACCAAAGGTGATGTCTTAGAGGGAGGTGGACTCTCGCCAAATGTTACGTTCAACAATTCCTCGACTCTTAAGGTTTCTTTGTTCAAAACAATGTACGCTTTACTATTTTGTGAATATCCAAGAAATACACCTTCATAAGACTTTGGGTCAAATTTGGTGAGATAATCCTTGGTGTTAAGAATGAAAAATTTACTCCCAAACACTCTAAAGTATCCTAATGTAGGCTTTTTACCTTTATATAGTTCATAAGGAGTTTTATTCAAAAATGGTCTAATTAAGACTCGATTTAAAATGTGCGTTGATGTGTCAACGGCATTACACCAAAACTTTTGTGGAATGTTTTGTTCATTAAGCATTGTTCTACTCATCTCTTGCAATGTCCGGTTTTTATGTTCTACTACACCATTAGATTGAGGAGTACGTGGAGCCGAAAAGTTATGAGTTATACCATTAATATCACAAAAGTTTCCAAATTGAAATTCATTATCAAATTCACGACCGTGATCCGTTCTAATAGACACAATATTAGACCCTACTTGATTTTGAATTTTCTTACTTAGAATCTCAAATTTATCAAAAGCTTCATTTTTACTTTTCAAAAATTTTGTCCAAGTATATCTTGAGTAATCATCAACTATGACCAAAGTGTAGAAGTTACCTCCATAACTTTGTATAGCGGATGGACCAAATAAATCCATATGCAAAAGTTCTAGACACCTAGATGTAGAGACTTGTTTACCGACTTTGCAAGCATCACAAAAGTGTTGGTCGTATTTCAACTTAGGTAGGTTTCGAACTAAGTCTTTGGAGGAGAGGTTTTGGATTAGTCTCATGTTAGCGTGTCCTAAACGTCTATGCCATAAAGTTGAAGATTCATCTAATGAGGTAAGACAAAGTTTGTCTCTAGATGTTGGATCCATCTTCATGACATATACGTTGTTCTTAAGGACACCTTTGGCTATGGTTATACCATCTTTAAGTATTTTACTTCCGTTTTCACTAAAAAGGACATTATACTTATTACGACGAAGTTGACTAATACTAAGGAGATTAAAACCTAAGTTATCAACATGAGCTACATCATCTATAAAAAGGGAGTCATGAGAGATTGTACCTTTTCCGATGATTTTGCTTTTAGCTTTACTACCAAACGTAACATTACCTCCGTCACATTTGTGATAAGTAGTGAAGAGGCTTTTGTTACCCGTCATGTGCCTTGAACAACCGCTATCTTTAATCCATTCATCCGGTTCCAAACAAACTTTGAGGCACACCTATTTTATGAAAAACACTCAAACATTTGGTCCCCAATTTCTCATGGGTCCATTTTGGTTAAGCATACCATTAACTTGTTCCAAGTATGGAAATAGAGCATAAGGGTTCCATGACATGTAATTTGGAGTTTGGTAATGTCTAGGAGTGTTTTGGTTCCAAACATGTTGGTAGTTTGGTCGAGCGTTGAAGTTGCTCTTTGGAAAGGGGCGTTTGGGAATTAGAGTCTTAGGTCTTGGTTGAGTAGTCTTAGCTCTAAATTCATTTTTACTAAGTCCTACTCCAGTTTTAAACACAGGTTTTGTTCCATTTTTATACGTAATTTTAACAAATTTTGAACGATCCGATGTGGATGGAGTTACTGCTGCAGCAGGCCTGGCGGAACCTTCGGGTCCAACGGGCGGAACCCTGTATTGGGTTCCGTCTGTTCCGCGGGCTGCTGTAGCAGTTTTGTTTGTTTCTTGTGCAATCTTTTCTTGTTTCGTTTGACCCTTTGAAGTTTCTATTTTCATGAATCCTAGTCCTATTTTATCAAAGGGTGACTTTTGAATTTTCATAATTTCATCCGCACAAGAAATGCTTTTATCGAACTTCTTAAACTTTGTGGTTTGTTTTATTAGATCATTTTGAGTAATTTTAAGTTTCTCAATTTTGAGTTTAAGTTCTTCACATGATTTGCAAGAAGTGTCAATACCTTTACTCTTTTCTAATCTCTTAGCTTTTTCTTTTAATTCATAAACTTCATTTTCTAAAAACTCCTTTTTAGTTTTCAAAAACTTATTTTTGTTTATGATTTTTAAGCTCAATTCACAAAGTTTGTTATATTCTTTTTGTAAGGTGTCATCATCAATAGAGGAGTAAGATGAGTCGGAGAATACCTCATTTGAGTTGTGAGCCATGAGAGCAATATCATCATTCTTTGGCTCATCGTCATCTCCTTCATAATCACTCCAAGCACCACCCACAAAAGCTTGTTGAGGTTTGCTCTTGGGTGGTTTTGGACATTCTCCTACAAGATGACTTGTGTCTCCACACCTATAGCATTTTCTTTCAACCTTTCCTTTCCTATCATCACGATCTTTTCGGAAAGTTTTCTTGTCATCTTTAGGTTGCCTTACAAACTTTCCTCTTCTACGAAAGAACTTTTTGAAGTCTCTAACGGCCATAGCATATTCCTCATCATCACTATCCGAAGTAGATTCTTCATCATCACTTGATTGGACTCTAGCTTTCAAGGCAATGGACTTAACTTTTTCTTTCTTGCCTCTAACTAGTTCCGAATCTTTTTCCATTACCATTTCATGAACTTTGAGGTTTCCAATTAGCTCATCAAGTGACATGCTTGAAAGATCTTTGGATTCTTCAATTGCCGTCACTTTTGCTCTCCACTTCGGATGGAGTGCTCTAAGAAATTTCCTGACAAAGTTCTTACTACAAAAAGATTCATCAAGTGCTTTAAGTGAAGTAATAATAGTGTTAAACCTAGCAAAAGCATTATCAATAATCTCATCTTCGGAAATAACAAATTGTTCATATTGTTGAACAAGAAGATCAATTTTGTTATCTTTAACTTGTGAGTTTCCTTGATGAGTGACAATTAAAGATTGCCAAATATCTTTGGCGGTTTTACACAAAAAGACTCTTTCATATTCTTTCTTAGGCAAAGCGTTGTAAAGCATCATTTTAGCTTCATTATTTTTACCAATCAATTTCTTTTGATCATCATCTTTAATGTTAGTAACTACGTTATCACCATCAATGATTATATACCATAAATCTATATCTTTAGATTTCACGTAAGTTTCAAAACGGTTTTTCCAATATATAAAACCATTTGCTTCAAAGAGTGGTGGTCTTTGCATAGATTGCCCATCTTTGTAATTTTCAAAATCCATGGATCGTTTCAAGTTTTAAAACACAATATATTTTAAAAGCTTGAGTAACGTAGCTCTTGATGCCAATTTTGGAAAACTAGAAGGGGGGTTGAATAGTTTACCGTTTAAAATCTTTTTAACTTGTTTAGTTAGCTTTGAAACTTTCCGTTTGATCAAAGATATATACACAAACACAATATATAACATGCAAGTAAATGAAAGAAACGATCAAACCACAACACGAGTATTTATCGTGGTTCGGCTACAAGGACTCTTTTTCCTTGCCCTACGTCCACGACCCGAGTATCCAACTCGAGAGTTTCTTTCACTAGTCAACAAGCTCCTTTCACCGGCGGAGAAAACCTTACACGTCGCTTATACTTTTACCGGCACTAAGCTAGATGTCGAGTTCTTTACCAAGGGTACAACCACTCCCGTTAGTTCTTTTACAAGGGTACAACTACTCCCAATACACTTTGTATTTTTAGGACTAAAATACTAACCGATCACTACTGAAAATACACAATCAAATGAAGTGTAAACTACACAAGTCTACACAATGCTAAGGTAACAAGTCTTGCAACGTTGTGTTGAATACTTGTTACTTTTAATGAACTCGTGAATCTCTTTGCTACAAAAAGAAACTTCACATATGAAATGTTAAAGGGTTAAATGAAAGAATGAATGTGTGTGTGTAAAATTTGATATAGAGTGATAAACCAAAAATCAACTTGTGGCTTGGTATTTATAGCAAAGCCTTCTGCAGGCCTGGCGGATACGGCGGAACCCGTTCCGCCCGTGTACCCCCAGGGTTCCTCCGGGCTTGCAGTTGGTTTTGCAATAAATCTTGCAAACCAAACAAAGTCACATCTCATTACACCTTGCAAACCAAACAATGTCACATCTCATAATATCAAGTCAAACACTAAACTTGCAAGCAACCACATAGTAAGTCAAACACATTTCTTTCCATAAATGTATATTGACAAAACTTGCCATAAATGTGATGTGACAATTCTATTTTAAGAAATAAAAAGTGTTGTGTTTTATGAAATGTAAAGTGTAGCAAAAGTCTAGTTTATGCAAGTCTTTAAAACTAAGATTATGTTTTACTTAGAAACTAAAATTTACATTTTGTCGTTAACAAAACTTAGCGAAGATCGTAAAATATAAATAACGTTTTTAGGCGATATTTGTATTAACAATCTCCCCCTTTTTGTTGATGACAAAACATAAACTTTGTTTTTAAGTAACTCACAAAATCTTGGTTTTTAAGACTTAAAAAAAATTATATTAAACTTGTTTTACTTAAGAGATGAAAATCATATTATGTTTTGAAGTTCAATATATTTCTCCCCCTTTTTGTCGAAACAAAAAGTAGAGTAGCGAAGCGGAATAATGCACTTGATCCCCCTTGGTTGTTACTCCCCCTAAAAGGAGTGCCAAGATGGGAAACATGGATTTTGATCCTACAAAAAAATGGTTAGTTGGTGATATATATAGTCAAGCTTGTAGTTACCACACACATTGCAACCACAATGACAACACAAAAATGATCAACCAACAATGCACGAAAGTAAGTAGAAAGAAATATCATTCCAAGTAAAATTTTGACTTTGAAAAGTCAAAAGACAAGAAATGTGAAATATTCTTCTACTTCTAAACAAAAACTAAAAAATAACCAAGAAAGAAAAATAAAATCCTATTTTCCTAAATGGGGCAAACGGCCTCCAAAGGTTGTCTAGGATTTGTTTGGGTGGGAAAGAGCATCCAAACGTTTTATGACGTGTTGGAATGCAAACCGGGTTTCATCTTGGAATTGGTGAAGCAACGTTTTGATGCTTGCACCCATTTGCTCACAATTTGAGCAAACATGGGGATGAGTGGGTGGAAATGGGTTGGTTTGTGTTTCTTGGTTTGAGGGTTGGTTGGTTTTTGGTTCTTGGGTGGAGGATGGATTTGGTATTGAGTCAAGCAAGGTGGTTTGAAATTCCATTGCTTGATGAAGGTGGTTCTCAACCATGCTTTGGATTTCCTCATATGAGGAGAAGAAAAACTCAAAGGTTTGGGCTTGAGAATGTGGTGGAGTTGGGTGATCATGGTTTTCAAAGTTTGCTTCTCCATAAAGAGGACCATGGATGTCATGGTAGATAGGGTGAAACAACAATGGTTTGGTTTGATGGTACACTTGTTGTGGTGGTTGGGTGTGGTTAAAATGCTCATTTTGGTCTAGAATTGACCTTGGTGATTCATTTGCAAAAGGTGGTGGTTGTGTAGGTCTTGGTGGAAGATCATTTAGATCTTGGACAAATGGGTGTGGTGATGTGGGAGGAGACCCAAATAACTCCATAGGTTCAATTTTGGATAATGGTGATGGTGATGGAGTTTCTGATGGTTGGATTGGAGCACTTGGTGGAGTTGGGTCAATGGGTGATTTAGTAGGTGGTGGAGTGAGCTCATTGGGTTCATTGGGTGATGGTGATGGAGATGCAATGTTCAAAAAGTGTTCATTTTTTATAGGTGAGGTGAATCCATCCGAAGATGAGGAGCTTATGTTGATGGGTTGATTAGACCATAGTGGTTTTGCACTTATCCGGGCAGTTTTCCGGATGGGTCGTGATGGTTGAGAGGTGATTGTTGACTTAGTCATGGTTAAAAATGGTTTAGAAGTTCAGAAATTGTGATGAAGAAGGTGTGATTTGATAGTGTTTAGGATGGCTTAATCTATAGTGTTGAAGGATTGTGGAAAGGAGTGTTTGGATTTGATGTTAGTCCATACAAAAATGGAGATTCCTAATGATTTGGAAAACCAATTGTGGGTTGTCATATGAAAAAAAAAATCAAAAGTCAAAAGTTGATTATGTATGTGGTTTTGGAGCTACCCGATAAGCTTCCATTGAGGTTGAGAAAAAGTTAAGAAAGAAAAAAAAATATATGAAAAATATGAGAAAAGTGAAAAATGAAAAAAAAATGAAAAGTGAAAGTTATGATGAATAAGAGTTTGAATGTATATAAGTTGTTGGCACGTGAGGTGCATGTGGATGATTCTGAATTGGACACATGAGGTGCACGTGTAGTACTCCACAACTTATCTATGATATTGTATGTACCCAAATTCCTTGATGTGGACCAAATTTCTATTGCAGTGGTTCTTGAGAGAAAATGAAAAACTACTTATCGTTTAAACTTGGTATCACTATCGGACTAAAAAGTATTGAGACAAGAAAATATGAAGCGATTCATTTCTCAATAAAAATAAAATATTGAGATACAAAAACTTAGGACATGGGAGTAAGAGGTTTCCAGAAGTAACTTTTATGAGTATTGTTAGCATCTAACTTGTAGATAAGCTGTGATCTCGTTTATACGCTTAGTTTGGGAGCTTGTGAAAAATCAAGGATGACAATTTTTATCCTTATGGTCACTTTTCTATGAGAAGTGTTTCTACTCGTTGACGCTAAAAGTTATTGCAAAATAATGAAAGTTCAACAAACCGTCACAAGTATGAAGTATAAAAAGTCCAAAAATAGAAATGAAAGTAGAATAAAGAATAAATTTTGGAAAACGGAGCGTTTGCGGGAATAAATGATGTTGTAACTTCTTTTGAACCTCCTTGCTACTTTACAAAGTCAGTAGGAAGAGTTATGAAATTATTTATTCCAAAAGCATGAATTGATCACATTGCGTGAGGGCACGACAATACCTTAGTTCGGGGGATTTCGGTGAGTGCTTATTCACTCACCTTTTCTTAGCCAAAATAGGACTTTATAATCCAAAAACTAACCCAAAACGCCAAAGAAAACATTTTTTGTGATTGTGAATGTGCATGTAAGGATATCTCGTAAAAAGACGAAAAACAAGCAAAATCCGGCAAAAACGAGCACGAGAGTGGAACGTGTGCAGATCAGTCAAAGTTAGTCAATGCTGAGCCTTAGAAGACCTCAGAGATGTGAGATTTGTCAGTTTTGATCCCTAATTGAAGTTTCATGAGATTGTCAGAATTGGTCCTCCAAGTTTCAGAATCTGGCAATTTTAGTCCTTGGAAGACACTTTTCATATTATGACATCTATGGTCCTTGGAAAATCAGAAAGTTATATCATAAGCCCTTGGAATATATTTTGGAAGAAGTAAAGATTTAGTCCTTAGATTTTCATAATATACACATTTAGTCCTTATATGTTTCTAAACCAAAAAAATCTGAAATTACAAATATAAAAGCCTAGTCCAATCACCTAATATATATATATATATATATATATATATATATATATATATATATATATATATATATATATATATATATATATATATATATATATATTAATTTCATTAAAACCTGTGTCATTGTATGTCTATTTTTTTGTAGCATCGATTCAACTCTTCTCCAACTTGCCTATACTATATTTGATAAAATATTGGCAATTAGCTCAATTGTATACCTAATACAAGTTTAATACTAATCACTGGTTGTTGCTACATTCAACCTCGCATTCATTGGTTTATTTTCAATAGGAAACTAAGTGTTGGGTTATTTCATATCATTGACTTTGAAACTGTCGACTTAGTTAGCAGGGAAAATGTATTCAAATGATGCAGCATGCATCAACTAGCTAGGACGGCTGAACAGAACTGGCCAGTTCATAGATTTTGGGAATTAATATAAATTTAAATTCCACACTTTGTAACTTCATTGCTAGTACTAAGTGTGTAATTTTATATCCGTCGCTCGTTACAAGTAGAGGCATTTAAAAAAGAATGCAAGATTTTGACTTTTTGTTCTATATTAGTTATAAGACTAGCTAAGATGCCTTGCGGAGTATCTGCAATAAGGTTAAAACACATAATGAAGTTATTGATCAAAATGACCCGACGCTCATGGGTTAGTGAGCCATCATATATAAGCCGTTAGAAAGATTTATGTTTGTCTTATTGAATCTTTGCGTTGAATTTGTTTTTTTGTTTGTATGAAGTTAGTCTACCAATAAAATTTAACTCAGTTTTTACAGTTGTTACAGCGTGTATCAATTAATATACTCATGATTGATATCGTTATTATAATTTATTTGTCTGAATATGTATTACGTAACAGTCACATGCACAGTTTTAGTTTGTGTTTGATACTATTATATTCACTTTTAAGGAATTCAGGTTGGTAACCCGTTTATTGCATAATCATATACGTGTTAAAAAAAATTTACCAAATAATTCCATAGAAATAAAGTCTCAAATGGTTTATTTGGCTTGGTGGTTCATTATGAAGAGCATACAAAAAGCTCAAGTGGTTCATTTGGCTTGGTGGTATGCTCAATTTGGTCGTCCTAAAGGGATCTAGTTCTTAGACAGGTTATTTGGGAGGATTTCCAGGATCGAAATGATCTTAACAACTCATGCCAAACATCATATAAAAAATAAGGATCGATAAATAGAGAAACAAGGAAAGATTGGGTGAACCCATAATATTGATATTAATAATCTGAATTGGGTTACAAATAATGTTACAGGATCCTATCTATTTATACATAATGAAAAGGTGTGATTGAAGGGTTGTGTTGGTTCGGCAGAATCCAACAGATGTGTTGGTTTGATTCAACCATTGTGTCCCTTCATGTATAACCACCTATAACCGAATTTAACTGCCTATTCTAACCGCTATGTTTCTGCCTTTGGTGTGTCGAATTACAGCAGTCCAAAACAGAAAATTGCAGCCTTAATTTCGATACAAAGATTAATGGATTATGTTTTCCAACATATTCCCCCCTAATCTATTAATCTTTGTTTCTTCTTCAATCTCCTTGTTCCTTGATGCCTTCCTTCGATCTTGATGTCTTCTATCCATTTGGTGCGTCACTGATTCCATGATCTTTTCTGTGACTTCAAAGCAAGTAAATCCCTTGGCCTTATTCCTACACCGTCTTTGTAATTTGTTGATACTTGTTATTAAAGATCTTAAAAAATAAAATGCTCAATCTGATGACTGTTCTTCTCAAAGGGTTTTGATCACTTGATCTTCTCGACCATTATGGCAATTCCCTTGCCTAGTGAAACAAGTCCTTCTGTTCCAAAAGTGATCCCCTTGCAGTGCTTGAAGTCGTCCCTTAATTGATTGTAGCATGGTTTGATCTTCGCACCATGTTCTTTGACAGGCCAAGTATCTTCATGGCTTTTGTTGGTAAAAGAGAAAAACCAACAAGCCTTTCAAATGCATCCATTATTTCCATGGTTTCTTTCTTTTCTTAAAAAGCATCTCTGATCGAATGATGATTGTAAAGAATGATTTGTGTTGTTAGATCCTTTGCTCTGATGCCAATTCTTAGACAGGTTATTTGGGAGGATTTCCAGGATCGAAATGATCTTAACAACTCATGCCAAACATCATATAAAAATAAGGATCGATAAATAGAGAAACAAGGAAAGATTGGGTGAACCCATAATATTGATATTAATAATCTGAATTGGGTTACAAATAATGTTACAGGATCCTATCTATTTGTACATAATGAAAAGGTGTGATTGAAGGGTTGTGTTGGTTCGGCAGAATCCAACAGATGTGTTGGTTTGATTCAACCATTGTGTCCCTTCATGTATAACCACCTATAACCGAATTTAACTGCCTATTCTAACTGCTATGTTTCTGCCTGGTGTGTCGAATTACAGCAGTCCAAAACAGAAAATTGCAGCCTTAATTTCGATACAAAGATTAATGGATTATGTTTTCCAACATATTCCCCCCTAATCTATTAATCTTTGTTTCTTCTTCAATCTCCTTGTTCCTTGATGCCTTCCTTCGATCTTGATGTCTTCTATCCATTTGGTGCGTCACTGATTCCATGATCTTTTCTGTGACTTCAAAGCAAGTAAATCCCTTGGCCTTATTCCTACACCGTCTTTGTAATTTGTTGATACTTGTTATTAAAGATCTTAAAAAATAAAATGCTCAATCTGATGACTGTTCTTCTCAAAGGGTTTTGATCACTTGATCTTCTCGACCATTATGGCAATTCCCTTGCCTAGTGAAACAAGTCCTTCTGTTCCAAAAGTGATCCCCTTGCAGTGCTTGAAGTCGTCCCTTAATTGATTGTAGCATGGTTTGATCTTCGCACCATGTTCTTTGACAGGCCAAGTATCTTCATGGCTTTTGTTGGTAAAAGAGAAAAACCAACAAGCCTTTCAAATGCATCCATTATTTCCATGGTTTCTTTCTTTTCTTAAAAAGCATCTCTGATCGAATGATGATTGTAAAGAATGATTTGTGTTGTTAGATCCTTTGCTCTGATGCCAATTCTTAGACAGGTTATTTGGGAGGATTTCCAGGATCGAAATGATCTTAACAACTCATGCCAAACATCATATAAAAATAAGGATCGATAAATAGAGAAACAAGGAAAGATTGGGTGAACCCATAATATTGATATTAATAATCTGAATTGGGTTACAAATAATGTTACAGGATCCTATCTATTTGTACATAATGAAAAGGTGTGATTGAAGGGTTGTGTTGGTTCGGCAGAATCCAACAGATGTGTTGGTTTGATTCAACCATTGTGTCCCTTCATGTATAACCACCTATAACCGAATTTAACTGCCTATTCTAACTGCTATGTTTCTGCCTGGTGTGTCGAATTACAGCAGTCCAAAACAGAAAATTGCAGCCTTAATTTCGATACAAAGATTAATGGATTATGTTTTCCAACACTAGTGACGCCATCTTAACATTCAATACTTACAATAACATAATACATATAAATATAATTTAAATTATGAAATATATATAAAATAAGATACTTGTTCAAACAGTGAATTTTTTATTTACATAAATGTTCTATAAATCATTCCAATCAATATCCTATATCTAGTATCAAAGTTCATCCATATTTTTTAAGAAAATCAATAACATGGTACATAAAGTTTACGATACAAAGATGCATTTAGATTTGCATCTTTAGATTAAAAAAATAACCATAAGTGGTAAAAAAATAAAAAAATAAAAAAGTGAAGACTCCTATCTAGGAACGATTTCAGATACTGTAACATCATTTACTGAAAAAGGAGAAGATCTTAAACTTATTTTTGATACATCAGGTCTTTCTAAACCACTACTCCCCGAAGAACTAAACTCTAGAAGAAGCGGCATTTCAGAATCAGCACTCGTACTATGCACTAAGAATGCAGGTTTTGATGGTTGTGGAAGTAAGTAGGACAAGCTATTAAGCATAAGTACAACCGAACCCATGGTTGGCCTATCAGTAACACTTTCCTGAATGCATAATAAACCGATGTGAATACTTCTATTAATGCCATCTAGCGAACCTGCAGATCCGTTCTTCAATGTGGGATCTATCATATCCAACGTTGTACCATTTTCCCAGCTTTTCCATGCCTAAATAAATAACACAATGAGAACTGATTTCCAGTCAAGGGAAATAATTTTAATAAAGTATACGATTGTGATAGAATAGATGTGTCGATACATACGAAGCTAAGAAGATTTTGGATGATATTGCCATTTCCAAAACTGTGGTTTCTTTGACCCGCTACCATCTCTAGTACCAACACTCCAAAGCTAAAGACATCTGTCTTTACCGAGAAATGGCCTTGCATGATGTATTCTGGGGCCATATAAGCACTTTAAAAAAGGCGTAGAACAAACAATTTAAAAGGTTAGACTTTGCATTACGTAAATGTCTTACAAAATAGAAATCACAAAAGTTGAAAGTCATTGATAATGTGTAACTGAAGAAATTCTAGTAAAATTCGATAATATCATCCTGAGAAAATGTATAATACTTACTGGGTTCCAACAACTCGACTAGTGTCAGCTTGAGTTTCATCTAGTTTAAACAACCTTGCGAGGCCAAAGTCTGCAATTTTAGCATTCATTTCTCCATCTAACAATATATTACTAGCTTTCATATCACGATGAATTATCTTTAGACGAGAATCTTCATGAAGGTATAAAAGTCCCTTCGCAATGCCTTTGATGATGTTGTATCTCAATTCCCAATTAAGAAGTGTTCGTTTCATTGGATCTGCAACCACATGATCATGAATTTAGGGAAAACTGCCAAGATGATAGGTTTTGAGTAATTTTCTCGCTAATAAAAAAAATAGAAGTTCAATATTTGACAAAAAGCGTAATTAAAGTTTGCTTTTCATGAACTTACCAAATATGAACTGATCAAGACTTGCATTTGGCAAGAGCTCATATATGAGAAGTCGTTCACGTCCATGTATGCTAAATCCAAGCAACCTAACTAAATTACGATGTTGAAGCTTCGCAACTATCAAAACCTCATTCTTAAATTCTAGATCACCTTGTCCAGAATCATTTGCTAGCCTCTTTACTGCTATTCTTTGTCCATCCTCAAGCACACCCTATACATATATCGTTGTTAGCATATATTAATCCATATAAGGTAAGTTCTCATGTTGAAACATTATATTACTAGCAAGATTAATTTGTTAGATTATAGATACCTTGTAAACTGCCCCAAAACCACCTACTCCGAGCTTATTGCTTTCAGAGAAGTCATTTGTTGCAACTTGCACTGTACTAAAGTCGTATTGGAAAGATTCAGCAGTGCCAATATCCATAAGTTCAGCTGGTAGAGTGAAAGAGTATGAGTTCATTAGAAGTGGGCCAGATCCATGTATAGGGAAGTTGTGGGCAGTTCCCTCTATGATGTTTGAACCGCTAAATGATGTAGTAATTTAATGGATCTATACAGATACCCAAATATCTAATTTAGTTAGTCGACAATAACTATTATTTCTTTTGACATTGTATTTTATATTTTAACCAAAATTTACTGTGAACTAGTTTGCGCAATTGGTGCCCCTTGCAAGTTTTTTTTGTTTTTTCTGTTTTTTTTTTTTTTTTTTTTTTTTTGTCTTTTTGTTTTTTTTTTTTTCTGTTTTTTTTTTTTTTTTTTTTTTTTTTTTTTTTTTTTTTTGCTGCTGGAACCACCGTAGAAGATCTTCTAGCAAGCAAGCGTGTTGTCCCAAAAAAATGTACTTGGAGCACAATTTTTATAGTGAAAAAGAAATAATGAAAGTGAAGTAGAGTTTGTTAATTAACTTGATTAACTTTAAAAAATCGTTACACAAGCATTCTCACACAACTTAGGGTACTATATATTGATTTACATGCCTTTTAATTCCCTTTTCTTTATATATACAACAGCACACACATCCTTATTGTTGTATGACATTTAACCTATCAACCTTTTATTTGAGGGACATCTTATCTACTAATCTAAACTTAATAAATACCGACACACCAAATGCCTGTCACCCTTAATCCGTTAATCATTACGTTCTTGCTGTTAGTATGAAATTTAAACTGTTAAATTGGAACTTACTATTAAGGGGCATACGTGGGATTTGCTTCTTCTTCTTCTTCTTCTTCTTCCTCTTCAATATCACCAAGATACAAAGCGAAGCAATAATTATGACACTACTAACTGTGATAGTAACAGTTACTATTGTCACAGTTTGCATGGTGTTTTTCTTTTTCCCTGAGATAATAACAAGTGCGGTGAAACCATAAACGACGTGAGTTGAAACTATAAAATCATGAATAAAATTATTTTCCTAAAAATTAATGTGACAGATAATGAAACGGCTCATCATTTAAGTTTTATTAGAGGCTATGTCAATAAATCCTGATTTAGTGGTTGATTTAGCCTACCAAGTTTCAAAAATGTGATTTAGTCCATCAAACTTATTTGAGTAATGTATTAAGATTCCTTCAGGAAGATCCAGTCAACTGCAAAAAATACTTTCGGACTTGATCGAATTTTTGTTTAATGTAGTGTACTTCAACAATAACCATAAAACAAATAAAAAAACTAAAAACTAGATCTGTTGATTAAGTCTTATTAGTCACAACATACAAATACGTATTTAACCATGACCAGCCATTATTTTGTAGATGGTCTTTCTGTGATCATTTTATGCTTGCCTGACACAAAGATATAGAAAATGATCCGACCAGGACACCATTGTTGAGGTTGTCTTGGGTGTGTTATCATAAAAAAGGTTGTTAAAGCATTCCATATCATACATTTTTCTAAAAGTTTACAACTTCAAGTTGTGATGCCTCATCAATAACCGTAAATCTTACTAAAGAGCCTAGCTAGGAGCGTCCATGGGATGTGAAATACTCCTCAAGCAAGTGATTGTGAGTTAAATATAACTGAAATAATTTTGTGGTATATTTGTGATGTATAGTGTGACATTCATGAATTTGTCTTTCCATAAAAGAAAAAATTTAATTGTACCTAGTAAATGTTATTTGTTACTAATCTAAGGGCCCTTTAATACTTAGAATACTTTTGATGCTCTTAATGAGATTGATGATATTACAATGGATAATGTTAATTCAAGTGGTGATACTATTTCGCCTACTGTTGAACATTCATTTACTTTGAATAATAAAGATTTGAATTTTGGTAATGGAAGTGGGAACATGGATAAAAAAGGTGAGTGCAACTATTGATTCATTTGGCAGTCAAGTACTAAATATCTCGTTGAAAAGATTAATAATCAAGAAAGTCAAATTATTGAGGAGAAGCTTGTGCTTATGGGACTTAAGTGATGATGGGAAGCTGTTTACTATGCAAAAGGAGGCTAATGTGGGACACGTGGAAAACAATGAAAGCATCCCTAGTTCGTCCAAAGTTCCTCCTTCTCTTATTTCAAAGAGCATACCTGACATGGTCTATGATGCGAAAAAGGTAGGTAATCCATTTTCTAATGTTGGGAAATTGGTTATTTCAGATATTGTTAGTGATGATGATAAAGTTCTTGAGGACTACAATGACACTGCTAGTTTTATGGCATTTGACGGTGCTAAAAGTGGTAGTGGAGCGGGCATGAAAAGCTTATATGTGCATTGGAAGGACACCTATGATCAAGACTCTTATGATGATGATACATTTGATGATTACGGTTTTACTAGTGCCCAAATGAAGTATGCTAACGTATATGACATTAATCTTCGTTGTCAAATTAGATGGGTGTTTGTTTTTATTTTGTATAAGTATTGCGTGTCATTTCTTATGGTAGTTTAGGTTTTAAGCACTGTGGGCGCATTTGGTTTGCCTTCTTGGGCCAAGGTGTGGGACTCAACCACATTAGTTGTATTTAATTGATTTTTTGGAGTAATATGTTTTACCGGGGTAACTCTTTTAACAAAAGAAATAGCCATTTAATCCTAATCCTTAAAAAATAGTAGTAACACTTTAGTTGGGCTAACTTAATACATTGTGATTCGAACGCACAAGTTCAAATCAATTCATTGCTATCAAAAGTACTACAAATATAACAACTAAAAAGAACATACATACCTTGTGGTGATGATGGTGATGGTGAAGAAGATGATGGCGGGGGGATGACTAGAGCACTACTCTCGTTATAAAATAATCTATTGTCATATCGTAAATTGCACACAGATCCAAGAATTCTCCCTCTAACTTTCCCACCAATAAAATCGGGTATGTTGCTGATTAAATCTTCTAAGCAAACATTACAATCCTGCTTCGATAAATCTGGAGTACACTGCATAAGTGCATAGATAGTTGTAAAGTCAGGCCCCGTCGTGTTCCCACTTGCAAACTTCATTAGCGGACCCCCATTCGATGCATCAGCTCTAAGCTTATCCAACAATGGTCTCAGAGCCTCGTGGAATGAAACAATATTTGTCGAATTTGGTCCAACATTAACATAGCCACGTGCATCCATCTTAGTATTTCCTAATAAAGTATCATTGTTGTATGTTAACAAACAATACTCGTATATAGCTGATACATAGATGTTGTTAGGACATTTAACTCCTATTTCAACAGTGATGTCACTGAGACAACTTAGGCACACATCTTGATTGATGTCACCTCGACATAGAGCGACTGAGTAGACTCTATCCATTCCTTGGCCAGTTGAGAGATTGTAAAAACCAAATCCGTTGTGGGTGGTGGTGAGGTTGGAAAGAGTTGTGTCAAGATTTCTTTTGAACGTACTGTTTGCCGTATAATTATGGAGGTTATCGGAGTCACCACACGTAAAAGATGCATAGTTTTGAGCTGAAGTTGTGGTTATATATATGAAAATGAAAGAGAACCATAAAAGGTTCACATTTGATACTAGCATCATGAACATGCTAATTTTGTGTTGCGGAACCTTACTTTAAGATCAATTTAGATAAACAAGGCATGTATATAGAAACTACAATATCAATCTTTATAGTATCCTGCTGAATAATCTTGGAAACTACAAGATTGAAGAACCAAAAAGGAAGCATCAACGTTCTCGTGTCATTGTGACTAGACCGAGTCTACATATTCGTTACATACTACGTATCATTTCATTTTATTTTATTTGTAAATGGTTTGTTTTAAATTAACAAGCATCAGAATCGAGATTGAAAATTTCAAACCTGCTTCCAACTTGGCTCTACCTTTTGATAAGATATTAACAATTTGCCCAATTGCATGTATACCTAATAAAAATTTAATACTCTTCTCTAGTTATGGCTACATTCAACCGCGACATTCATTGGTTGATTTGCAATAGGATACCAATTATTAGGAGGGGAATGTATTATTCAAATAATGCAAATATAATATGCATCAACTAGCGAGAACAGCAGAACAAAATATACCAGTTAACTCATATAATTTTGAAAATAATATAAAATTTTAGCACACACTTGGAGACTTCATTTGCTATATATATATATATATTTTTTTTAATAAAAACCAATATTTATTAATCATTAAATTCTAAAAAGATTTACATCAAGGTAGTAGGTAAGCGGGCAACAAGTTGCGCCGCCACCCCTTTCTGAATAGCAAACCTTATTCTACTGATACTCAATTTGTTATTTATATATTGAGTGTGTAACTTTCTATCCATAACTAATTACAAGTTGAGAAACTCTTTGAAGAAAGAGCATGAACATTTGACTTTACATTTTACATCATTTACAATAGCTTAATTGCTATACTGAGAAAAGAGAAGGGTTGGACCTCGACCATACCAGAAAAAATAGTCCTTTTGGGAATAAACCGGTCCTAAACCAGAACCGGACGCCGAATACAATTAAATTTCAGTACCATTTTTAAGTTCATTTGTTAGTTTTCAGTTTTGTTAAACACCCTGAATGAGAACTATCCCAATTTAAAATCTCTTTAGCTGGGTCGAGTCTCTGAAACTTGACTCAAAGGTTATATAACAAAAAGACTTATTATATAAATGATATAAAAATACTTACTGTATTATTTAAATGAATCTTGACTCAAAATAAACATTATCATATGTATTTTCTTTTTTGCCTGCCACCTTTGACCCCTAGGATCTATATTCAAATCAATTCACTCATTTTCCATAAAGACAAACTATATTATTTTAACAGGTTGAAATTAAAATCCATTTTACGTAAAAATAAAGACAAACTACATGTATCGTAACTATTTCACATTAGTAAAGCTTCAATCTTTAGGTTAACCTCTTGTGGTTCTAAAGCAAATATCATCAACCCAATTATGAGTTCTCAAGTTAAAGCTGACATGATTATGTGGGATTTCATAAAATCTAACGTATATGACATATCTCGAAGGGCTAAAATGAATGAATCATGTGTAAACCTGGCTACTAGAGATTCATTCTAGTACTGGCTATATCACAAACTAACACTCAGTTTAACTTTTCAATGTTCCATTACTACCACAAAAAGGGACACATCATATAGGGAGGCTGCAGGCTGCATATATAAAGTAGCACTCATGTGAATAAATATCTTAGTTGAATTCTTAAAGAAAAATGTTGATTGGTAATGGAACATCCAATTATCAACGTAAGCGTGTTTAGAATGCTTATTAATTATCAACGTAAGTGTGTTTAGAAAGCTTATTAGTATGATCACTAAAGACGGGATGAGAGCATGGAGACAAAGTAATTAACCACAGAGTCATAGAGAACATGAAAGCCTATACAGATTACTTTTCCAATCAATGTTTTCCATTTTCATCGATAAACTGTAATCAAAGGGTATTTTGCATTAAGTATCTAAATGTTCACTCTTTAAACGAAACCGTGATAACTAGTGTACCTTCATTCACTAGATAAGTATCTCATAAATATCAGAGAGAAAATGATCAGTATAATAAGGAAATATGTATTCGCATGGATGCTCATTGCTCATTCGTTTCATATAGTGAAGTTGAATGAAAAAGAAATTTGTTGATGGTGAAAGGGAGAAAAAGTTTTTTTTTGGTAAAAGTTCAAAAGACCTGGTAAATATATTACTCCAAAAAACGTTTAAATAAAAAGATATGGATAAATCTCATATCTCAAAAAACGGAGAAAAAGTTGTTGATAGCTAAGATTGGTTATTTGGATCTATAACAAATATGGATCTTTATGGTAAACTTGAATGAATAAACACATACTATACACCGTAACTTCTAACTAAATAAATAAATAAATAAAAAGGAAGGATTTGGGCTATAAAATAGCAATAATATCAAGGATGCAAAAATCGTGAATATGTAGTCGGGCGGTCCACCCCCTGTAGCTTGTAATTGGCCAAGGCGGGATTAATCGGATTGACATTTTCGACAAGTTTTCTGTATTTCTGGCAAGTTTTTGGTATTTTTGACAAATTTTAGGTATTACTGGCAAGATTTTTCTTAAAAAAAACATCTTGAAATATATATAAACAACAAGTATAACTTATTAAACAATTTTGACCACCGTTGACCGTCATTAACCGTTGTTGACCGAGTTGTTTGACCGATTTAAACAAATCGGAAAGGTTGGTGGCCTTGTAGCACCTAATCGGCGATTAATCGGCCTTGTTTGGCAACACTGAGCAATATACTACCAAAGGGGATCTGTAAAAAATCTTTGAAATATTAATGTACATATTGAGAGATTGTTAATGTGCCTTTCAAAAAATTTAGCGATATACTTTTATCAACGTAAAGACTAGCTACGGAAACTATTTTGTGTCTCCTAAATGCTATCATAAGTAAGAGTGAGCATCGGGCCGAAACCGACCCATCCTGACCTGATCCTGACTCATCCCAAAACCGAAAACCTGGAAAACAATAATCGAAACCCTACCCAAGTATAGGTCGGTTTGTGTCGGTCGGGTCGGGTCGGGTCGGCCGGTTTTGGTTTTGACCATTTTGATCGGTTTTGCTTGTCTCTCCTCGGTTTTTGGCCCGTCCCGACTCGACCCGAAAACCGAAAATGCTGAAAACCCAAACTGAGTACCGACCCGAGTATGCTCGGTTCAGTTTTGGGACAATCAGTATTTGTCGAGATTCGGTCGGTTGTCGGGAGTCGATCAGTTTTGCTCTGCCCTAATCATAAGTGTCCAATAAACACATTTTTGTGACGTTTCACATTATAAAGAATGGCGCAGCTCACTTTTCTGGTATGACACAATTGCATTTAGATATATATTGGTGAAAGTATGTTGCTACCTTATAGGCTAAATCCAAAGTTAAAACCCTAACATTCAAATAATACCTTGCGAGTTTCTATTAGATCACTAACGACAAATATTGATACAAAACAAAATACATATATTTCAAATTACAACCTTAATTCAATGCATGTAATAAACCCTCATATTTTCAATTTCAAAAATATATGCAAATTACATGAGTGTAAGAGATTTTGGAACTCGAAGTCACAAACCATGGATTGGAAACCTAGCTCAAAATGCTCTAGTTTTCAAAATCTGTAGTTCAGGGGTGTTCATAGGTTTGGTTACTAGTTGTTCGGTTTATTCGGTTCGGTTAATTCGGTTAAAATTTTTTTAGACAAAACGGAAAATCGAACCGAAACAAATTCAAATTGGATTTAACCGAACCGAAAACCAAATTTGAATTGGATTCGGTTTTCGAGTTCGAGTTGACCTGAATAATCTGAATTACATAAAAATAATACTACATCCGTCCTATATTAAATGTCCAGTTGTAACTTTTGAAGTCTTTCTTTTTTAACTTTGACTTTAAATATTTTTGTTTGTGTTATATAATATTTAATGAAAGTTATATTAATTAAAATACATTTAAAAACTCAATCCATTCATATTTTGCAACAAGTATTATATAACACAAACAATAATATTTAAAATCAAAATTGAAAATGAAAAATTTTCAAAAAGTCCAAATACACATTTAATATCGGACGGAGGGTGAAATAAAAATAATAATTTAATTATAAAGATTTTAGAGAAAAAAAAAGATATTTCAAGCTTAAATAGTGTTTTAACTTATACTAGAAAAAAATTTAATGGTCTTTTTAGGGATAATTCCAAAAATACCCCGGTTTGTTTCTTTTGCTTTTCTATAAGAAATCTTTTCTCCATCTTAAACTAGACTAGGGCAACCTGTACAATTTGGCAACTACAACCAAAAAGTGTCACACCTCGCCAAGGCGGAAACGCGAGGGTGTAACTTCATGGATATCATCACAACACCTGGTATCTATATAGAGAACAACTACATATACAAAAATAGAGCAAAGTACAAATACAAAGCGTTGTAACAATACCCCAAAATAAAATAACCAAAACAAAATCCAAAACAATACATAAGATCCAAACAAAATGATAAACCACTTCCAATGCAACTAGGGTCTCGTCTAATCACATCCTTCTATCTCATCCTTAGAAAGCTCACCTAAAAATAATGCTTAAAACATCAACATAATGTTGGTGAGATTTATAGGTTTTTGACACACATACACTCACAAGGCAACTAGTTTACTGTGATCATAAAATATAGATGGACAAATAATTTAAAGTTATCATATAAGCTACAATCATTCGCAAACGAATATCCACACACAAAGGCAACCACAGGACGGCTCGTGTCCCCCGATCCCAACATCAATTAGGTCGCATGTGCGAGCAACAAGATAAGCATCCTCCTAATAGAAGCACACATAACATCAAATGGGTCGCATGCACGAGAAACAAGATAAGCATCCTCCTAATTGAAGCACACAACAGAGTAGGAGTTATTACTCTCCAATTGGATACTCCCCCCAATTGGACCACACATCATTATCACACAACATTTCCACATCGCATAACCATTCACAACATACATACGATAACATTACAAGTCCAAGCTCTTTAACACACACATAATCATTGTAACCCAAATTATTTAAGACAAGAATCATTCCCATCCCAAGTTTAAAACAAAGTAAAATATGGGACTATGAACTCACCTCAAACCTTGCAGCTTCCACAACACAAATCACAAATCTAAACAACATAAATAATTCCAAGTTACACAAGGTCAAGCTAAAAGCTACAACCCATGTAATACTCATATGATGGATGTCTAAGACTCATATGACCCACCATGGATCTCCTAGACACCATACTAACCATAACCATAACCTAACACTCACTAAATCCCTTGCACTTATAAAATCAGAAAACACAGAATTTTTGGGTACATTCACCCACATGAAAATCATGACAAATAAAGCTCAACAACTCACACCAAAAATTTACCATGGTTTCTCATAAGCATACAAGCTAATCCCTGAAGGCCATGGACCAATAACAAACACAAGTACTCAAAAGAAAATCAAACTTGTCAACTATCCAAATTCAGATCTGAACGCACACAAAAAAGTTTTAATTAACATAAAATACTTCTACAAGTTTTTATCGCGAATCCTTTTCGTGGTAGTCTAAGATAACCTAAGACTTAACTATTCCAAAAAGGCTAGTCTAAATAACACTTTTACAACCACAATTCACTATCAAACTTTTACCGAAATTCTGTCCCGGTTTGACAGCTTTGACACCTTAACAAAGAAAAATCAAAAAACCAACTTCCCGACCTTGAAATTAATCGTGGCTGGACTTTTTGGAAAGCTCTTTCATTAAAATTCAATTTAGACCAAAAATTCGTGATCTAACTCATCACCATCTGTTAAATACACTCACACCTTTACAACACTAGTTTTCTGTCCAAACCCTAACTCAATGTTTAACATGTTTTATAACCAAATCTCCTTCACTAATCATCATACTATTATTAACTAATGATCCTAACATGTTTAACATCATTAATTTACAGAAGTTTACAAACCCTAGATCCATCATATCAATTATTACATGAATTGAAGTAATAACTAAGTAATTATATGAAACTAGTGTTAGAATTATACCTTGAACTTGATTTTAGCTTAAAAAACAAAACCCTAAAATTTTCTCCTTCTCCTCTCCCTTGATCGACTCAAAATATTCAGGAAAAGAGGGCATACGGTCGTTGGTATTGGTATATAAGGGTAAGGGTTGTGCTTGTTTGGGTTAGACTAGGATTCCTTAGTTTAAAATTGTATTTGGGCTCAAATTGGGTTTCCTTTTCCCTTTTTTTTCCTTCTAACCGATTATATATATATATATATATATATATATATATATATATATATATATATATATATATATATATATATATATATATTATATTTTTTTATTAAATTTACTTATTACACTGAAAACCTCATACTTTTCATATTTTATGTATTCCCATAACGAAACCTAACGTCTTTCGCGATAAACCTTCATTTTACGACAAACCTTTTTAAAACGAACTTTCCAAAAATAGATTTTCACTCCTTTATGAAATTTAACTCACAAAAACAAAACACACATAACTCGCTTACGCTCATTAACTTGAACGAAGACTCGTTATGCAAACTTACAAAAATACCAAAACTACACAAGTCATTTCTACACCACAAAGGTAATCAAAATGAATTTTCTCAAATTCCAAACTTTCCAAATCACCATAAAACCACTTACGCAAAGGGATTTAGTGCTAAAACTCACCTATATCACTTCAAACACCTAAGACACACCAAATAAACGTTAACCGAGTCAAGACTATCAGTCAAACTGACCTGCCAAAACCACGGTTGTTACATCATCCCCCACTTAGGGAAATCGCGTCCCGAGATTTCAACTACACGAGTCACCACTCACAAAAGCAAAAGAAAATTTATGGATATTTTAGCGGAATAATACCACACCATAAAACCACAGAGAAAGAATCACAAAAAAAATGTGAACCGACTAAATACCCGAATTCACACAATAGAAAACATTCCGTCACTCCCCGATCAATAACAACAACAATCCAAACGACTTCTCATAGGTAGGTACGATACCCTCGAACCAAATGAAAATCCATATGGTAACCGCAGGAAACACCACATATAATGGATACATACAAAACAAACATTAATTACATCTGATCCTCACGTTCTCAGGTAAACTCAGGACCACGCTTAGAATCCCACCATACCTTTACCAACGCTATCTCACCACACTTTCAACCCCTTAACATCTCGATCCATATTCTCAACAGATTTCTCGACAAAGCGCAGTTTGTCGACCTTACTTTCATCTAATGGCACATGCAGACTAGCATCCGCCAAACACTTCTTTCAATTAGATACGTGAAACGTATTATGTACACCACTCAATTCCTCATCTAACTTCAACCGGTATACCACAAATCAAATCCTTTCAGAAATCTCAAACAGTCCTACATATCTCGGTGCTAACTTGCCTTTCTTACCGAAACGCATAACACCTTTCCAAGGAGATACTTTCAACATCACAAAATCACCAACACCAAACTCTAAAGACTTACGACGATTATCCGCATAACTCTCTTTTGGCAATCTCCCACTGCCTTAAGTCTTTCCTTGATCTGAAAGACCATATCCGTAGTCCCTTGTACCAGTTCAAGACCAATCAGTTGGCTCGTCCCAACTTCTGCCCATAGAGCAGGTAATCTACATTACCTTCCATACAAATTTTCACACGACACATACTCAATACTAGAATGATAATTGTTGATATATGAGAACTCAGCTAAGGGTAAATGTATACCCTGGCTTCCTCCAAAATCAAACACACCCATGCTCTCAGCTCACCATCGAACGCCTGATTTGTACGCTCACTTAGTTCACTCATTAGAGAATGATAATTCGTACTCCTCTACATACACGTTCTCAAGAATCTATAACACATTTACCACTATCGCGAAGTAAGTATTTCATCATGTATCTTGATGATCAACGCAACACCCTATGGTTCTTTACCAACTCACCGAGCGAAAAGTCTCACCAACTCCTCCTTAATAAAATCTCCAGGTACCTCTGGCTGTTGCAACACCTTAATAATCGTTGACTACAACCTTTACCTTCAAGCATTTCAAACACTTGCTAAAGTATCGGTATTCTCCTTCATACCCACTCCTCCATACATCTCTTGCTAAGGTAATAATACGTCTTATCCATTCTCGGATGTATCAAATACCTTACATGATTGATGTCCTTACGCTTCCTCTTAATAAAACCAATAGCTAGTCCGCAAAGTACATTCCTCCATCTTCGTTACTTTCCATTTACTGGTCTAAACCAAGTAATCATTCTTCTTACACGTTCTCATCCTTGAACCTCTCTCTCTAGGCTGTCAGTATCATCCTCTTAACTCCGAACTGAATTATCATAATCATTGCTCACAAACATCTATGTTTCACTCGTTCACTCCCGCTTAGCGCTCTTACTACGATGTCCGCCCTTCCTTGACGGTGGCTAATCAGAAAATCGTAGTCACTGAGAAATTCCACACCCAACTTCTCTTCAACATATATTAGCCTCTTGTCAAATATATGCTAATGACTCTTATGATCCGTGTAGATAACACTTTCTGCTCCATACAAATATCATCTCCAAGTTCCACTCCCCAACTTTAAATCATATATCACTCAATTCCTCTTATGGATCTTCCACCTCCGCGATGCCTACACAATGTATAGAAAGATAGAAATGAATCATCAATAGTACCTGCCAATCCTAAGGACAATCGTCTCTCAGATGGCGTCTTAGGTACTTTCCACTCTTCACTACTCTTATTTTACTAATGTCCACCAACACTCGTTATCGTTGACCACTTTCCTGAAGAACGTACATCTTAAAGCTACACCTCTTACTTGAACAACTTGGCAAACACCCTCTTCTTTTTCAACGAACAAATTGATAATCAAAACGACAATCTATCCTAAGTAAACGACGCAAACCATGAAACCAGTCGAACTAAAACGTATATCAACGAACTCAAAAGGGGTACGAATTACCGACTAGCGAAGTAGCGAACATCAAAATCAAAGCAAGAAAAAGACAATGAGAAATTTTCCTCCAATAAAAGTAGACACGGATAAAATGTTCATGAAAACCCATACAAAGAAAATAAAAAATACACGTACCCATAAAACATCCACAAGCGTACCTCAACGAAAGAAACACTCGATGAACCAAATATATAACAAGTTTGGTAAATAAGAACCATAGACAGTTCTTATTCCCGTACTTGACCTTCCCAAAAATAAATGAACACCGTTTTTCACAAGACATATCATAAACTTATACATTTTTTTTATAAAATATATAATAACCATTTTATGTAAGACATCAACATAACCATTTTTTTCACACTTCATTTTCACCATAAAAATAATAGTTTCCAACAAATGACCTTGAAATACCCAAAACGAATTTTAAAATACCATAAAGACTTTAACACAACCCCTTTATTGGATGCGAAAAAAAAACACAGAAGGATCACATAATAAAAATAATCACCAAACGAATCTCATACCAGGGAACACTCACGCAAATACATTGCAAACCAAACGATAAACTTACAGACTCATTCGTACAACGATCAAACCAAAATCATAGAAAAACACCGTTACTGTCCGGTCCCAAAACATGTCACGAAATTCAATTGGTGTGTGTAAATGAGGGATTAAATATCCACACCAACTCGTCACGAACCAACAATACTTGAAGAATAGTATAATATTCATTCGCGGAATGAATGCAAGGAATAACAAAAGAAATGAACCAGTATCCAACAAAAACGAATTCGATTACCCAACACCTATCACGACGTCAAATAGAAAGAATATGGCATATGTACCATCATGGTACGAATAGGAATGCCAACCAAAGAATTAGGTATACAAACGGAGCGTCTAGCAAACGAATCAACTTAAATACCACAACATAAGTACCCATCGATATTTGAGGTATCAACATATGATAGGTAGAATGGAATCTTACCACCTACACACCCCAACATATAACGAGTGGCCAAACGGTTAAGAGAATACTTCTCTAACCATACAGCCATCACCAACATGATATCACATACCATCTACCACAACATATAACAACAAACATCAATCAATGCAATAATGGTCACAAGTCCACGTGTGTGATACCCTTATAATTGTGTTCGCGACCATAGTTATAAGCTTATTCCACACGCATACTTACTTCCGAAACCACACATCTCAATGATAACGCACATATACCACATAGCACCTAATAATCCATGCTATCATACTTGCAAGTCCACTTGTGTTGTGACGCATGTATAATTATGTTGGCCACCATAATTATCTATGCCCCCTTTCACAAGTGTACTCCCTCCTATGACAACACATCATGCAAACAATCACGTAAACAAAACAAAAGACGTCGCAAACAATCATCTCATGTGGAACAATTCCAATGATCATGTAAACTCTATAATCAAAATCACTTAGATAAGGTCGATCCAATATCCAAGAGTAATCATGCTCCAACATGGCTCCAAATAGCAAAAGACTATATACGAATTCCAAAACAAAAGACGTCGCACAATGGCTCAAACTCCATTCTCGCACTTGCCTCCCCACTCAAATCGGTTAAACTTACTACTCGTTGTGGACTCCTATCACAACTCGTAATTTCATGTCCTTTTTCAAACGTTGAAATTTCATAATTCATCTCGGAAGTTACTATTCATTTTTACTATTCACTTTCACTATTCATCTCTGAAATTTTTATTTCATATTCTCGTAAGTTAAACTATTTTAATGATAATCCGAGAGTTTGGCACTCGTCGGATCATTTCTGCAAAAATCACGAAGCCGTGTCCGAGATTTACTTTTGGGTTTAAGCGTCGTTCCAGCATCCCGATATGTCCATAAAACACTATAAACGATAGAAATATGATTTTCTCTCATTTTACGGCAATTCTAAAAGTTTTGGAATTTTACGTTTTCCAGTTCAGCGTTTTACGCGAATTACGCGTTTTTAACCCGCGTTACCAATTTTAACAGAGTTTATGCAACCCGATGGAACTTACCATTCATTTTATATTTTATTATGGAGTATTTTGACAAGTTTAGTCATTCTTTCAAGTTTCATATTTTTACGATACCCGAATTTACGTTTCGCGATTTAACACTTTACGGTTAGCAATTAACGGAACCAAAACTGACTCCGTGAACGAGATATTATCAAACTTCCTTCATACTCATCCTAAATATCTAACAAATATCTAGATACTTTCACTTGTCACTAAAATTACAATTATGCCCTTTTGATAAAATTACAAAATTGCCCTTGGACTATATAATGCCTAAACTAGCTAATAATTCATTTCTATAAAAAAAAAATCAATCTCTTTTCTCTCTTGCTCAAAACCCACGACCCAAAACAGCAACATACACCATTTGGATCTTGATTCTTGGCCATTTCATCAATTAGAAGTAAGCCTTATGATCCTAGCTCGATCCTAGTGTGTTACAAAGGGGTTTTGGTTAATAATCTTGAAGTTATTACAAGGTTTTCATCATCTTTTTCACATAACACTTCAAGTAAGCTTACATATTATTTTTCATCACTTTCATACATGTATTTTTGATCCATTACAATTGTCATATAGATTTATGCAAGTATACATAGGTTGTCATACCACTTATTACTCATTTTTCTTTATAAACATAGATCTATAATTTTTATTAGCAATCTCATGAGATCCACCATTTTTGGTGAAGATTAGGAACCCATGACACCCTAAGAAGGTGTATGGTAGGATTGGGTACTTGTGGAGTTGATTTGGAGTAGTTTGGTAAAGATTTGAACAAGTTACAAACTAGGAAAATCAATTTTTGAAACAATATATAAGCTACTGTCCCGAATCGTCAAATCCAGAAAACTCAGGGGTTTCCGGGTAACTTTGGGCTAGAGAATCAGAAAATAATTTCAAAAACGAAGCCGTGGGCGAAAGAACGGATTAAAACGAGTTTATAACGAAGGAGATATGATTTTTGCAAGTTTAACGACGAAAACTATTTTCTGAAAATTGTACTTGCTGTCCCACGATTTTCAAGGGCCAATCTGAGGTGTAAAACTTGATCTAGCCATCCCGAATTATCAAAAATATATTAGTATGTTGTCCCACGATTCCGGGGATATAAAGAACGTAGAAAACAAGCTTATAACGACCAAGATATACACGTTTCAAAATCGACGAAACTCTATTTATTTCCATCAGCTTTTTAGCAAAATATTACTAAGTATAGAAAAACAGTTTTTGTAATACATCATGTTGAGAGCCATTTATCTTATTGATAAACCCATTTTTGGAAAATTTACATCATTGACAAAAAGTTAGTTCAACTAGCCTAGTTTCCAAAACATCCACCCGTTTGTCAAAAGGATTTATAACGAACAACTTATGGACTTCCAAACTTTCCCGAAAACTGCCCAGAATCTGCCGAAACAGCCCAAACACCTTACTTCATGGCTATATATCTTTATGATCGAGACTCGTGTGGACAAACTACAGTTCTGTGACTTTTTAGATATGGTGAAAATATTCTCAAAACTACTAAGCTTCTTTCCTAACTCTTAATATTCACTATTTCGCGACTAGTTTTACGTGGCCAATTTGGACATATTTTCTAGTAATGAAAATGTTATATTTTGCGACGAAAACCTTATATTTGCCGATAGAACACCAAACGAGGATCGTGGAGTACCGTTTCAACCTATTTACATGTAAAGTATTTATTAACCTAACTAGACGTCAAAAATGTATTTTTCGACGATAAACGTTATTTTCAAAACTAACGAGTGGTATCGATAACATACGTATTTGCATGTGTAGCATCATTTCATTTCTTACATTAGACCATATCATTCATATTAGGTTGCGGTTAGAGATCATGCCTCATTTCGTGTATCCACTTTTGTCATCGTAGCTATCGCACCAGGTGAGTCATAACCCCTACTTTTTTAATTGTTCTATAAACTCTTTGGGGGAGAATACATGCTCGTTTTACTTAAACACATTACTCGCTTTACATGGTTGATTACTCAAATATTTTCAGCCTTATCTAATACTTGTTTGATTATCCGAGTACAATACTATTCACTTGTTACCTACTTGCTATTCACTCATGGACATGAGTGCATAATTTAAACTATTACAGATTACCTATGATTGCCTAAGTTAAGAACCGTTACATTTCATAGGTATGTTTGATTACCTACATTTCATAGGTATGTTTGATTACCTACATTTCCTAGGTATGTGATTACCTACATTACTTGGGAGCGTAACCTCCTACATATAGCTAGAAAACCTTTTCGGTGCCTTGAACTTAGTGCAATCAATATTCTTTCCTAAACTAGTGCTATGAAACCTTGTTCGATAAACTATTTATGCGTTTTGCTTATGGTCAGATTCATTTATATGGCGACATCGCCATGGCTACATTATCACTTTTACCTTCATATAGCGACATTGCTACACTTATCTTTGAATCTTGGACCACATATTACTTTTGTTTACACAAACCAAATCATTTTGGCAGTGGGTTGTGAACACACAGGTTACAAGTCTCTTATGGCGGGACTTGCAACTGAGTGGATTTACGATGCCTTTGCTGGGAAATCTTCATTCATATGCATTACATTCTTTTTCACAAGACTCTATGAACTCACCAACCTCGTGTTGACACTTTAGCATGTATTTTCAGGTTTTAAGCTATGTCACGCTACAGGAGGTTTTGGCAGGGCATGGCATGGTCATAGAAGACTCTGATATTCATTTGGGGACCGTTTTAAACTATTTTAAGGGCTTACTTTCGCACTACTTTTAACAATGTAAATTCAACATTTTGATCTAAACTATTTTATTCTAAATGATTCAAGTGAAAACCATTTTTGAACTTGTGTTGTAATACCAATTGAGTTACACCCCAGCTACATGTATGCTTCCGCTGGACCCGATTTTAGGGGTGTGACAACTCCAGATCCGAGTCCACATTATTCCATCTTAACTCCCCTTTCATCTTTACTCAACCACTCATTCCTATTTCTTATATGTTGAAGTAGTCGACAACATGCAAAACCCTCTCTATTTCTTTCTTCCAATTTCGTATGATTCACAATTGCATACAACTCACGAGGTTTAGACTAAACCACCTCTCCTTCCTATGTGAAGTGAGGATACTACCAAGGGTATTTGGTAATGGCTCCATATCCAAAAGTCACCGTGGTTCCAAACCTCTCCACTTCTTCTCCACCAATGTTTCCCATAAACATTCTCTCCTTGTCCGAACATGGATACATGCTATCGGGAACTCGGATTCTGCGGTTTGTCCGCTTTATCCTACCACTTCTCTCGCATCCGATAGCGACAACGGTAGTCTAACGAAGCATTTTACTCGAGGAAGACGATATAATAAAGTCGATATATATACAATACTACGTATAGGGGATAGAATAGACGTCCGAAACTCAATAAAACATCTCATAAATATAGGAAAATAGACATATAAAATACTATACTTACACATAGATCCTAAATGCAACTATATGAAGGACTCCTAGGTTATAGTCTTGGTTCAACCACCTACTTCTCTATAACCAAGGCTCTGATACCAATCTGTCACACCTCGCCAAGGCGGAAACGCGAGGGTGTAATTTCATGGATATTATCACAACACCTGGTATCTATATAGAGAACAACAACATGCACAAAAATAGAGCAAAATATAAACACAAAGCGTTGTAACAATACCCCAAAACAAAATAACAAAAAAAAAATCCAAAACAATACATAAGATCCAGACAAAATGATAAACCACTTCCAATGCAACTAGGGTCTCGTCTAATCACATCCTTCTATCTTATCCTTAGAAAGCTCACCTGAAAATGATGCTTAAAACGTCAACATAATGTTGGTGAGATTCATAGGTTTTAGACACACATACACTCACAAGGCAACCAGTTTACTGTGATCATAAAATATAGTTGGACAAATAATTTAAAGTTATCATATAAGCTACAATCATTCGCAAACGAATATCCACACACAAAGGCAACCACCGGACGGCTCGTATCCCCCGATCCCAGCATCAATTAGGACGCATGCGCGAGCAACAGGATAAGCATCCTCCTAATCGAAGCACACATAAAATCAAATGGGTCGCATGCGCGAGCAACATGATAAGCATCCTCCCAATTGAAGCACACAACAGAGTATGAGTTATTACTCTCCAATTAGATACTCCCCCCCCCCCCCCCCCCCCCCCCCGCAATTGGACCACACTGCATTATCACACAACATTTCCACATCGCATAACCATTCACATATAGCATACATACGATAACATTATAAGTCAAAGCTCTTTTACACACACATAATCACAGTAACCCAAATCATTTAAGACAAGCATCATTCCCATCCCAAGTTTAAAACAAAGTAAAATATGGGACTATGAACTCACCTCAATCCTTGCAGCTTCCACAACACAAATCACAAATCTAAACAACACAAATAAGTCCACGTTACACAAGGTCAAGCTAAAAGCTACAACCCATGTAATACTCATATGATGGATGTCTAAAACTCATATGACCCACCATGGATCTCCTAGACACCATACTCATTGGCGCAGCTATTTAGGGGCGGGGAGGGGCCACCGACCCCCCGAAATTTTTTTTGCGATGTAGGGGGTATATAGTTTTCGTGTGGAACAATCCCTAACAATTAACAAACCAATTACCAAATCCCAAACCCTCCCCCATCGACCCTCAGAATCTAGCAAACAGTATGGTGATTTACATAGAAAAAGAAATTGCTAACAAGTTTGATGCGGAGTCCATAATTGAATAATTAATGGATCTTAAAGGTCGAAAGGCTAAACTCTAATTTCTTGAATGAATCGAACCAGGTACCAACCGTTTGTCTCCTTTTTAATGTTTAGTTGTCTTGGAAAAATGCTTAGTTTTTTAGTGATTGAAACTTTTTTTTTATAATAATAGTATTTAATTTTTGACCCGACCCGAATCGAATCACCGACCCGAACATATTATCCGAAAAATAGCGTTAGGAAAAAAAAATTAAATCCCGACCCCCCACTGAAAATTTTCTAGCTTCACCACTGACCATACTAACCATAACCATAACCTAATACTCACTAAATCCATTGTACTTATAAAATCAGAAAACGCATAATTTTTGGGTACATTCACCCACATGAAATAATGACAAATAAAGCTCAACAACTCATACCAAAAATTTACCATGGTCTCTCAAAAGCATACAAGCTAATCCCAGAAGGCCATGGACCAATAACACACACAAGTACTCAAAAGAAAATCAATCTTGTCAACTATCCAAATTCAGATCTGAACGCACACCAAAAAGTTTTAATTAACATAAAATACTTCTACAAGTTTTTATCGCGAATCCTTTTCGTGGTAGTCTAAGATAACCTAAGACTTAACTATTCCAGAAGGGCTAGTCTAAATAACACATTTACCACCACAATTCACTAACAAACTTTTACCCAAATTCTGTCCCAGTTTGACAGCTTTGACACCTTAACTAGAGCTGGCAAATTGGGTACCTGTTAGGACCTGTTAAGACCTGTTAAGGGAAAAAATATACTATGCAATTTTTTTATTTTTTAAAATAATTGTTTTTAGTATTCTAGGGTTCAATATTTAACTTTTTTGATACATAAAACGTATATCTGTCATACTCAAACCACCAAAACCAAGTGTTAAACGAGTCGTTTTCATGTTTGAAACTTATGTTATTCGCGCGCTCAAAACCTGTTAAGACCTGTTAAGACACGATTTGCCAGCTCTAACCTTAACAAAGAAAAAATCAAAAGACCAACTTTCCGACCTTGAAATCAATCGTGGCTGGACTTTTTGGAAAGCTCTTTCATTAAAATTCAATTTAGACCAAAAATTTGTGATCTAACTCATCTGTTAAATACACTCACATCTTTACAGCACTAGTTTTCTGTCCAAACCCTAACTCAATGTTTAACATGTTTTATAACCAAATCTCCTTCACTAATCATCGTACTATTATTAACTAATGATCCTAACATGTTTAACATCATTAATTTACAGAAGTTTACAAACCCTAGATCCATCATATCAATTATTACATGAATTGAATTAATAACTAAGTAATTATATGAAAACTAGTGTTATAATTATACCTTGAACTTGATTTTAGCTTCAAAAGCAAAACCCTAAATTGTTCTCCTTCTCCTATCCCTTGATCGACTCAAAATATGCAGGAAAAGAGGGCATAGGGTCGTTGGTATTGGTATATTAGGGTAAGGGTTGGGCTTGTTTGGGTTAGACTAGGATTCCTTAGCTTAAAATTGTATTTGGGCTCAAATTGGGTTTTTTTTTCCCTTTTTTTTCTTCTAACTGATTTTTATATATTATATATATATATATATATATATATATATATATATATATATATATATATATATTATATTTTTTTATTAAATTTACTTATTACACTTAAAACCTCATACTTTTCATATTTTATGTATTCCCATAACGAAACCTAACGTCTTTCGCGATAAACCTTAATTTTACGACAAACCGGAAAAATTATCATTTTCAAAACAAACTTTCCAAAAATAGATTTTCACTCCTTTATGAAATTTAACTCACAAAAACAAAACACACATAACTCGCTTACGCTCATTAACTTGAACGAAGACTCGTTACGCAAAATTACAAAAACACCAAAACTACACAAGTCATTTCTACACCACAAAGGTAATTAAAATGAACTTTCCCAAATTTCAAACTTTCCAAATCACCATAAAACCACTTACGCAAAGGGATTTAGTGCTAAAACTCACCTATATCACTTCAAACACCTGAGACACACCAAATAAACGTCAACCGAGTCTAGACTATTAGTCAAACTGACCTGCCAAAACCACGGTTGTTACAAAAAGTGACAAGTGTCACTTTACGGATTACAAGGTAGGGCATCTGGTGTAATTTTTGGGCAACTGGCGTACTTCATGTCAGACAGGTGTCTACACATGGTTGGGTAGTCCAAAGTTACCCAGTTGCCCGGTCTTGAAAAGCAAAAGCAAAGGGCAACTGGGGTATTTTTGGAATTATCCCGTCTTTTTATGTATATAGATATAGGGGTGAGCATTGGATCAAACAGACTCGAACCAACATAAACCGGTCAGACCCGAAAACCGAAAAGCAAAAAAACTCAAACCGAGAAATAGATATCAAAACCAAAACCGAACGGAATAACTCGATTCGGGTCTGTTGTCGGGTTTTGAGCCGAAAAAAACCGATAAAAACCGGATCGAGCCAAAGCCGAACCGAAACCGACAAAAACCGAAATAAATATACAAAACTGAAACCGGTCCGAAAAAGCTCGGTTCGGTTCGGTCCGGTTTCGGTCTTTTGTCGGTTCGGGTCGATTTTCGGGTGGGTTTTCTCAGCCCTATATATATATATATATATATATATATATATATATATATATATATATATATATATATATATATATATATATAAATGAATTCGGTTTCCGGTTTGGTTCGCTTTACATTTTTCTAAAACCATATCCGAACCAAAAGCCGGATATCTAATTTGGTTCGGTTCGTTTTTAACAAATTCGGTTCGTTTACAAATGCAATTAATTTTTTTGGTTCGGTTCCATTCGATTTGGTTCAGTTCTTGATTAATGTAGGTATTACCTGAATTTTGAACACCCCTACTGTTGTTTTATCATTTTGGGTTGTGCCGCCTTGTTAAAAGGTAAGCCCAATAAACACATACCAATTATGAAACATAAAATGAAACCCAACATTGTGGTACTTAGAGGTTAGAGCATTCAATATGATGGTTTATGAAAAAGTTTAATAAATTTAGAAAAGGTCTATCTTTGTTAACCATACTTAAAATGTATTTCATGCTTATGTGGAATGAAAAGGTCTAACATCGTGAACCTCTTCTAAATTTAATCTATTGGTGTTTAATGAGATTTTTATAAAGCTTTAAGAAGTTTATATATAGACAATAAAAAAGTTTATGAATTAATGATGTAAGATGTCTTGGCACTAATTATATATTACTAGATCATCTTATCCAACCCTTGCCTTAATTTGCCCATAGGAGATGATTCTTGATCGCCTATATCAATATCATTTCAACTTAAGATATTCCCGTGCTTGCATTAATTAATTTTAATTTGTTGTAGACTTAAGGATCGAGGACAAAAACACCAAAGTAGACCATCCAAGACTGACAATACATGTCTTATCGGCAGTATTAGCTCAACATGCTCGAGTTCATAAGGTGGCAACTGAGTCACCTTTAAAAACATGCATCAATTCTATTTTCGGATTATGATATACATTCTTGTTCTATCATCTATCTTTACATAATTCGCTGTTTTGTTTTGGGCAAATGTTTTTAAAAAATATAATAATTGACATAATTTGTTTTCGTGGGTAGCGAACAAATTTTTTTTACTTTTCAGTACAGTTTTTTCGGATTTTTTTTTATCATAAGTTTTCATTATCCATAAAAGATCAAAAAATTTACTGAAAAGCAAAAAAATTTGTTCGCTACCCTGAAAAACAAATGATTACTTTTATATATCATCCTATAATCAAGATTAATTTCATATATACACAAAGTGCAAGTATTGAATGTATAATATACAATATTTTTAATGCATGTTGTGGTATATATGAAATTTCCAATTAAAATGAGAGGAGATTGCTCCAAAAACAAATGATATCAAGTATAACACTTTTTTAAAACATTTGCCTTTTAAGAAAAATGTAATGAATTGATATGGTTGGTTCTTGAAGTCTTCGTCTATAATAATTGAACAACGACTTGTAATAACTTTTGAAACCCACTATAAATAGCCCTCTCTTCGTTTTTAATTTCAAACAATCAAACACTAGCATAAAACAATCAAACACTAGACCTTCTTCTCAACGACATCAAACTAATGTCTTACAATTGGATTTCCTCTAGATGTAAGACAACCGATTTAAATTGGATAGAGTGGCTTATTTACCCATGTAACGCTCTATCCCCTCTTGTACTATTTTTTAGCCTCTTGCTAGTTTTCTTAATCAAATCGTTGTTCCAAGAAAAAAAAACAACGGAATCTTGCAAGCTAGAGATTGTGATCCACTCCGGAAACGGTCTCACCAACATTAAACCCTTCGGTACCATGAACCCTTACGTACTTGTGTACCTCACTGGAGAGAACGAAAAGTCCCCGGAATATAAAAGAGAAACCGTGATAAAAGGTGCTTCTTGTCCCGTTTGGAATGGTAGGGTGAAATTTAATATTGCTTCAAGGTACAAAAATTACACCCTCTTCTGTGTGATCAAGCATGGAGGGACATTTTTTGACCAGGATATAGGACAAGTCCAAGTACCTCTTAAAGATCTTCTAGCAGGAGGTGTTTCTGGAGAAAATGTCAGTTACCCCATGACGACATCGTCTGGGAAGATAGGGGGGGAAATCATCTTGTCACATACGATATCGTTTGGTGATTACATCAGCGATATGAGAACAATAGAAACTGAAAACGAGGGACAAATGGGACAATTTGCAAAGAGTGTGATAACAGAAGTGGCTAGCCAAGTTGCCCAAGAGGTTATCTTTGGGTTATTCCAATGACCTAGTATTTGCAGTTAAAGGTCTAAATGATTGAAATCTATTAAGTGTATTTTCATATCATTGTTTTTGTCTTTGCAAATGTGCAATTCGTGAGTGATTAAAATTTTATGTACTTAATGAATTCAAAGTTACTTGAACGTTTGATCGAACTATTCAATCTTGAATTTAATATGAAGGGTTTGAAAATTATTTACTGCAAAAAAGAATCAACGTTAACTAGCGTAAAAACCTGCAAACACTTGTAAGACATTTTAGTGTCACAGTAGTTTTAGAGCACACGGTATTAGTAAGTTATATAGTCGTTATATTTTCAAGGTCAGCATAGTCGGAATTACTTCATAGTGTTGTTTTAAATCATAGCATCAGGCTAGCTTTTAGCTTCTGTATACATGAGTGTCTTTCTAACTAAAACATTTCGAAGACATTAAATGTTTAAATTATTTTTTATCTTGCAATATTCTATAGTAACCTGCGGAATAATCTTGGAAACTACAAGATTGTAAAACTAAAAAGGAAACAACAACGTACTCGTGTCATTGTGACTAGACCGAGTCTACATATTCGTTACATACAACGTATCATTTCATTTTATTTTATTTTATTTGTAAATGGGTTGTTTTAAATTAACAATTCAGAATCGAGTGTGAAATTTTAGAACCTGCTTCCAACTTGGCTCTATCTTTTGATAAGATATTAACAATTTGCTCAAGTGCAAGCATACCTAATAAAAATTTACTACTCTTCTCTAGTTATGGCTACATTCAACCACGACATTCATTGGTTGATTTGCAATAGGATACCAATTATTAGGAGGGGAATGTATTATTCAAATAATGCAAATATATATTTTTTTAAACAGAAATGATACCTTATTAATAAGTTAATAATAACTAAAATGATTTACATCAAGGTAGTAGGTAAGCGGGCAACAAGCTGCGCCGTCACCCCTTTCTGAATAGCAAACCCTATTCTACTAAAAACATAATCGTGACCACTCGGGGACGATATATTACTGCGAACAATCTTACGAACCCGATCGAAGAAATGCACACCTACAAGGGCTAAAGAACCAAAAGTGTCAAATGCAAAAGGAACAAACACGTGTTGATTCTCGGAGCAGACTTTATCATGTTCGTCCACTTTCTTCATCTCAACCTTCAAAACAGCTTGCCCAGCTGTAAACCCATTACCCCGAAGATCCACATGGGGGGACACACCAGTGAGGTCCACACAAGCATGTTTCCCCCCTGCCCATTCAAAAACCAAAACATTAGCGGGCCGCAGGGAGGACCTCCCCTCAGTAGGGTCTGTAAGGAAATTTACTGGAGCTTCCTTTTTTGCCAAAATCTCCGCCCTTCGAAGGACATCAAACAACACATCCCGCACCAAGTCGTGACGGTACTTAAACCCCGGAAGCTCTTTGCAGTGCACCGCATGTTCCCCAAACTTGTCCAAGGCGACCTTATGATACACAGGGCAAGGCTCGTCCACTGGGAACAACGGGATCATTAGACGATATTTAAGGATCACCCTATATTCGATTGGAGACATGTGCTGCCCTAGCCCAAGGAAATCCTATGTGTGCGGTTGCTGCAGACATTCCATAACAGCCTTCTGTCGCGGGGACAAACCAAAGTCCATTCCCAAATTCTGGGAGATTTTACAGTAGAGGGCACTCGCCAAAGTTTCCTGAGGTTTTTTTTTTTTGGGGGGGGGGGGGGCGGTGTCCATACTAGTGAAACCGCCGAAATCAAAATCTGGGAGGGACGAATGCAAACGCCCCAACGCCTGCCCATAATCAGGGTCAAGGCTAGAAACTCTGCTATTACGCAGGATATGATCCTGCAACTCCCATGATTGAGCCCTGGAAGCAACAAAAGCATATGAAGAGACATCTTTCGCTGAAAGAAGCCCCAACCCACCATAGCAAAAAGGAATGAAGGCAACCCTCCATTGAAGATCACCAAAAAATGGGCCCCCACAAGCAAGGATATCTTCAACAGCACTCCTTAACCCGTTGTCAAACACACCCACAACCTCATCATAAAAACAAGGTTGGCAAGTGCGTAACCCAAACAATAGCTTAGCAACACCCATACAAGAGCGTAGAAGGAGAAGCTCACTTTGAGGGTCCTCCAGAAGGGGAAGGCACCTCATAAGTTCCACTGCACGCGAGGCCCTTTTAACCACCAGGGCGCTAATAAAATCTCCACGGGAAAAAGACCTTGTTGCACCTTTAAACCATTACAGGAAGGCCAGAAAACCTCAGTTTTCTGGATGTTAAGCTTAAGCCCCAAAATAGGGCCCTCCGTCTGAATAATATTTAAAGCTTTAGCAACCTCAGTTGCGTTACCAATTAAGGTGCCATCATCAAGGTACCAAGCCTGAAAAGGGAGAGAACAACATTCTTGAACCCGCTGAACAAGGGGGTGTAAGGCTAAAGTAAAAAGAAGAGGACCCAGGGGGTCCCCTTGTTGAACCCCGGTAGTAGCCCTGAGGCAAACATCCCTGACATATAACCTGGCAGGTTGAGCGTAGAGGAATTGAACCCATGGGGCAATCGAAGGGCACCGCAGACTAACCTCCCGTAAAAGAGCCGTTCTATCCACAAGGTTGAATGCGTAGAAAAATCCACCGTAAGCATAGCCATAGCCCCGTCTGTGTGGAAAGAATTAAGGTACCTCTTTGCACTGTGGAGCACAGCCTCTGCCCCATTCGGGATCCCCACCCCGAACTTGAAATCCTCGAGATATGCAACCATTTTTTCCTTGACTTTATGCATAGTATAGGTGATGTATGAATATAAAACATATATGAAACAAATAAACGCAGTGGAAAAACATCACCAACAACGGATCCATATAGCCATATGATCAATCAAATAATAAACAACAACATGTTATACCTTTGTAGCATGATCGGTAGAATCATATGGAGACCATCACCAACACCATGAACCACCTATGAAACCAAGTGACCAAAATAGATCACCTCTATGATGGAAACACACTACACGTCATAGATCACCACCCGATGCTAGTCTTGACCCCGTAACACACGATCTAGCCTTGAACTACACTAGAATAAGGTTAGATGAGATGAAAAACACCAAACCCTAATATGGGTGTGTGTTATTTCGTGGCTCTAGGGTAGAGGAAGGAGGAGAAACATATGGTAAGTTGTTATTATGATTAGTAAAAATCAAAGACCAAATCAAGGTTGATCTTTTCATAATCATAGTTACACTTAGCACCTCGATCTTTCTCCCTTGTTCCTTTATCACTTAGGCTTGCCATGGGGGCCCTAAATGGGCTTGCCCATTTATTGGTCCAATCCAATAAACTAAGTACTAGCTTAGTTATTAGTAGCCCATTATTGATCCCGAGTTACGTAGTCGTATATATAATACGATAAATATGATATATATAATGGTGTCTCTGTGTATAAGTATGTGACCCCATAGGCTCACATATGTCTAGCCATATAATTATTTATTATGAAACGAGCATACTCCAACAGCTCCCACTTGCGACGTCATAATAATCAAGTAATTATACAAGCAAAGGTTAGCGTCTAGCAACACACCAATGCCCCTAGAAATATGTGAGGGAAGTTTCTAAAATGTCTCATTTAAATGGTTTAAATGCCATCCTTCCTTTTGTTACAGATACTATGTTGAACACTAGACATGGATCAAAGTCATTCCAATTGTTCAACTATTATGTTTCTCGATCTAGATATTGAACAAGATTACTAAGTGAATTAAGATTCATCTTAATCTCATTTGGGTACGGCCATACAAACATCCGTTCAATCCATCGAGGGGCCCAATAGTATCTAACTCCATGACATGTGGAGGAACAAATCCTATTTTGACTACACGTGTCATTCATGTGTTTCAAGTCACTCCTGAAAATGGTTTTTATAACTACCTTATTCAAGACAGCGTTTAATCATATCAAAGAATAAAATTCCACACATGCAAGACCTACTTGCATCTCAAGTCTAAGGATAAGAGACATAACCATTTGCGAGATTCACTATTGACGCCGATCCATGCAGTGAATTCTCGAAGGTTGGGTTAGTCCAATGTTCATCACAATGAACAACATATGAGTTTGGCAAATAAATCACCAACACGCTCACATTTGCCTTAATTCGATGATACTCCCGTATCGTCAACTGGCAATGGACAATTTTAGAATACATAAATTATTCATGGATTAAACATGCAAATATAGAACACAGTAGTATAAATGAAGACGATAATACCCGGTATATCAATTCATTTTATAATACGACTGCTTACAATTCCATTATCCAAATACTAAAACAGATATGCACAAGACTACAGATAGATCGGAATCCGATGTTTCCACCATGATCAATTTTGTTGTACAAGACAACAAGTAGTCATCTGAGTACACTTTGAGAATACTTATTTCAAAATTCAAAAATATTTTGAATGATTATTGTCCTTTTGTATGTATGCAATTGTAACAACTGACAAATTAGGGAGCCATTTTAAAAACCCGCATTACGTTAAAAGTTCGTTTTTAAATTTATATTTGAAATTTTATTCGTGACGAACTTGTAAAACCTATATTGTGGTTGATTATATTTAAAGTTTTTATGGAATCGAATTTGGATTATCGATGTGATGAGAATTTATTTCGAGATTTTATTTGGCACTACGTTGACTCCGGCACTAGGATAACCTAACAAATTTAAATATTTTGAAGTTACGGTTTGGTTTATATATTTATTGAACATATCGTGGAATTTTAATGATATTGGAAACGAGCTCAGGTTGAGAGCGTCGGGATATTTTGAAAAGTTTACGGGATTGGTTTTTGTGTTTTGTGACTAGTCAACCTCCCCCTTAATAGTATTATTATTATTATTATTATTATTATTATTATTATTATTATTATTATTATTATTATTATTATTATTATTATTATTATTATTATTATTATTATTATAAAAAGAAAATGAAAAGAGTATGCTACAAATTGGTCTTTGTGGCTGGGATCAATTAACACACAAACAAACCCACATCTCATCTTCACCATCTCTCTCTCTTATCCCTCTCCTCTAAGAAACCCTAGTCGCCACTATTCCGGCCACGCAGCCACCACACCGCCACCACTACAACCACACCGCTACCACCATAGTTACCACTTCACTCTCCTCTTTAACTTGATATAATTCGCGCGCCTTCAAACCCACAAAAACATCTCTAATCCATTCCAATCGAGACATATCTTGGTTACTTCTCTTAGATCTATGAGTTTTGAGGTTCTTCAAGGTGAGTAGCCTCGTTTTGGCACCTTGGGTGCCTCGATATGGTACTAAATCCATGGAAACATGAATAAATTTGATGGTTTTTGATGGAACCTTGATTAAAAATGATGGGGAAACAATAATTTTTGATATTGAAATGAGTTTGGTATCCGGGTTTGGTGTCTATCTTTTGAGGTCGAGGTGAAACCGAGAGTTGTGGCTCTCGGCTTAGTGATTAATTTGAGCATGTGGTTTTCTTGTGGTTTTAAATCTCGTAGTCTTATAAACGAGAGTAGCCGATTATATTGGAGCTTGATTTCGGCTTGATTCTTGGTTGCGTGTGTTGTTCTTGTGTGCCGTGACCCTTGGGGTCGGTTTAGTTTTGGGTCGAGCTCGGATGAGCTAGCCGAGACCACGGTGGTCTCGGGTATGACCCTCAGGGTTTATTTTTGAGCCGAGACTCAAGTGGAGTCTCTCGACCATGGGCTTGACTTGGTAAGTCGACCCGTATAATTGGTATTCTTGATGATTTTTCTAGTTGTTACTTTGTTGCTAATTGGAGTTGTTGTGGTATATTGTTAGTAATGCTTCTTTTGATGTTAATGTTGTTGTTATGTTCTGGTTTGTGGCCGAATGGAATAGTAATGGTGATGAGGCGAAAAATGAACCACTTTTAGGGGGTCATTTAAGCCCCGAATTGAATTTATTTGATCAAATATTGCCCTAAATCGTTCCTTTTGTGATTTTAGGTACTTTGGGAGTAAAATCTGGAAAAGGAAGCAATTCGGACGTTTTTGGAGCATAAAAGTGAAGAAAACACCAAAGACTTAATTTTCCAAGCTGGGAACAGTGTGTGATGGCGTCAAGAGGAAGGATTTGACGGCGTCAAGAGTAAAGATCATGAAGACCCAGTACAGAAATGACGGCGTCACAAGAAAGAGCATCAAGAGTTAAATGTGTGACGGCCTGGAAAAATGGTATACATGACGACGTCAGATGTAGATCAAGGCAGTCCGAGGATTATTTTGGCGGCGAGATGACGGCGTCACAAGGTTGTTCTTGACGCCGTCAACCTCAATTATCTATATATAGTTTTCTAATTTTCATTCATTAGGAGGAACAAGTTTGGAGAAACCCTACGGCCGAACCATATACGTATTTTACAGCTTTTTCAAGGGTTTTCAGCCCTTAAACCCTTACATGTGTTATTGAGATAAGTATTCTTTTAATTCAATCAATATGTCTATGTGTTGGTTGTCTATATCTTGTGCTTGTCTTGATTCCACCATGCTAGGCTAGATTTATCTTGTGTTTGCTTAGATCTAACGAAACCTAGATGTTGATTATGTGTTGATTACTTGTTTATGGTTGTATTGGATGAATGATTTCAATGTTAGGCTTAAGAAAACTGGCAGATCTCCAATAGGTAACATGCTTGAACGTCTTAGGAAACATGAACCGATGTGTACTAGGTTTTATTGGTTGTATTTAATGTATGAGTATATTCTAATGATCCCATGTTAGGAGCTTCTTAGCCGGCTCGACATAGGAGTGAAGTAGGCACTCAAAGGATTGGGGAGTTAAGTATGTCATCCCATGAATGGTATTAAGGAATACAATCCGTCATCCACGCAACTATAACAAGTAATTAACGTGTAAAAGATATGTAGGGAGTAGTGAAATCTAAGTAAACACATTTCTCCACTTATTGCTCACAACCTTAGTTTAATTTAGTTTTATTTTCATTTCTAGTATTTTATTTTGATTGCATCTTAGTATTGGGTTAGTTGACTAGCAACTAATTCCACCCATATCCTTCAAAACCCGAGATTTTAATTTGCTTTCTAAAAAAATATAAAAATACAAAAAGAATCATCCCTCATCTCTAGAACTAGTAATTAGGTTTTCTAATCCTAGCGACACTATTCCTAGCTGAACGATCAATCCCCCGGTACTTGTCATTATACTATACTACAACGATCAGTTACACTGCCTGGTGGGGGTTGTAAGCTTCTCGAGATCCCTCGAGAGGTAAAGCCTGGTGCGATTCCCACGCATCAAGTTTTTGGCGCCGCAGCCCGGGGAATAGTTATTGTCTAGGTTAGAATCTCTTTTTATTAGGTCTACTTACTAGATTCCTTTCTAGTAAGATTTTTATTTTTATTTTTAGGTTTTCTCTAGTCTATCTTATTTCTTTGTGTTTTTGTTCGTAACCTTTCACCACCCGCCATCATGGCAACCGACGAATTCTCTAACCTTAGGATCACTAGGAGTCGTAGTTCCATTAGAAACCTTGTCTTGCCTTATGTAGAACCCGAAAGAGAAATGCGTAGATTAAGACAATCTCACTCAACTCCTGAACCATCTAGCGTTGCCATCGATTTTGATGCACCCCTTTCTGAAGAAAATTCGGAAAATCACGTTACAACCCCTAGCTCCCAACCCAACAACGAGATGAGTACCCCCGCAACTCCTACTCCTAAGTGCCTTAAGGACTACTCCTCCCCAAACCCTCGTGGCTTCTCAAATGCCATTGTCTACCCAAACGAACACACCAATGAGGTCTTGCATGCGAACGATGTTTGGCTTGTCCAAAGTGTGTGTAAGTTTTGTGGACTAGATGAGGAAGATCCAATTCAACATATTAAAGACTTCTTGAAAATAGTAGACACCCTCCATACGGATGGGGCTACTAGAGACACGTCCCGATTAAGATTCTTTCCTTTCACCCTTTATGAAAAAGCCCAAGAGTGGTATGATAAACTCCCTTCTGTATCTATCTTCACATCGGAGCAACTCATATCCAAGTTCTATGAGAAGTTCTTTCCACCTGGAAAAACCTCAGCGTTTAGAGATAGGATCCCCCGTTTCCGAAAAGGGAAGGACGAATCCTTCCATAAATCGTGGATTAGATTTAAGGATTTAATAAGACAAGTTCCCTATCATGGCATCGAACTTTGGCTTTTGGTCCAAATCTTCTACGACAATGTCTCCTCTAATGATCGGAACGAGATCAACCAATCTAGAAAAGGGAGATAAGCTAATCTTAGTGCCGAAGAAGGATGGGATAGGATTGAAGAATATGCTCAAGACCAGGATGACACTTGGGATGAACCTGAGTCGACTGTTAGCATTTCTGAAATCACTTCAGATCGGTTAAGAAAAATTCACAAAAGAATGGAGCACCTAGCTGGGTCGCAGTTACCTAAACAACTTTCAAATCCTTACTTGATCTGCGACTATTGTGGGGCCCGCATGAGGTAGAGGAATGCGGAGGAGAAGCCACGACTGAACATGCATGCTTGTCAGGAGGTGACATCTATGTTGATCCCTCCCTTTTGCCTTTTTACCAAAATGACGGTTACACCCTCTAGGGGAATCTGGTAAAAAGAAAAGAAGGAAAGGAAGGTCCTGAATTTGAAATCAGGAGCACTTTTGAAAATGACCTTGGTCACTTCACTCAAGAAAAAGGGCTGCAATTAAAAGGTCTTAACGAACTTGTTGACGAGCAGCAGAATGACATTGGAAAATGGTTCAACAAGCTTAACTCAGCCCTCGATAACCTTGAAATGCCATCAGTAAGCAAAAAAGACCCCATGCTCGCGATAACCACTCGAGCTGGAACAACAACCAAGGACCCCCTTACCCGAGCTCGTCCCCCATCACTCCCGATCCAAACAAGCCTCGCGAGGAGGAGGAGGATGTAGGCAGCGAGACTCCCAACCAACCTCCCTTGACGACCCCTTCCTCATCAATCCCACCTAAGCAACCTGTGAGAATCCCATTCCCATCCAGATTAAAGAACTAGAAAACTGAGAATGATAATAAAAGATTCTTGTCATACCTAAAAGACTCAGTAGTCACCATACCCCTCCTTGATGCTTGCTATCACATGCCGAAGTATAGCGCATACTTTAAAAAACTACTCGCTAACCGAAAGAAACTTGAGGGTCTTGTGACTCTGGGGGAAGAATGCTCGGTGGTGACACATCGAGGGCTACCAAAAAAGGTAGACGACCTAGGCAGCTTCACCTTGCCTTGCTCCATAGGATCTCTATCAATAAAGAATGCTCTTGCCGATTTGGGGGCGAGCATCAATCTCATGCCTCACTCTATGTTCCTTAAATTAGGATACTTTGGATTAAAGCCTACCCGTATGAACATCCTACTAGCCGATAGATCAGTCAAGTACCCCGTAGGGATATACGAGAATGCGCTAGTCAAAGTTGGGAAATTCAAATTCCCGGTCGACTTCGTAATACTAGATATGGAGGAGGATGACTTGGTACCCATCATCTTTGGGAGACCATTTCTTGCTACTGCTCGTGCAGTCATTGATGTTTATGATGGCAAGTTAACCTTGCGAGTGGGAACCGATAGCACAACCTTCAACATTAAGGACTCTATGGATCTCTCTCTCAAAGCAGCTAACCGGCTCTATTTCATTGGGGAGGTCGATGAACTCACAGATGTCATTGATAGCTGTATTGATGAATAAATTGAGGAAGGCTGGTTACGGGACGAGAGTTTTCTGCCTTTGCTTGAGGTGGAAAAGATGGAGGATGTTGGTGCAGTCTCCTTCTACCCTAGACAAGAGGCAACGAAGCATCTCGAGCTCCGAAAGCCCGAAAACAAGCTTAAGCCTTCTATTATCGAACCTCCTGAGTTAGATCTTAAGGAGCTTCCTAACCATTTAGAGTATGCCTTCCTTCAGGGAGAGGACCAACTGCCGGTAATCATAAACTCTTCCCTAGAACATGAACAAAAAGGTAAACTCTTAGAGGTCCTAAAGAAATATAAGGGAGTGCTCGCATGGAGTGTAGCCGACATCAAGGGGATTGACTCAACTTTTTGCACACATAAGATTCTCATGGAAGAAGATTATAAACCTACCGTGCAACCACAGAGGCGGGTGAATCCCAACATTAAGGAAGTAGTAAAGAAGGAAGTCATCAAACTGCTGGATGCAGGATTGATCCACCCAATCTCGGATAGCCCATGGGTCAGTCCTGTACAGGTTGTACCTAAGAAGGGTGGAATGACTATAGTTAAAAATGACAAGGGTGAGATGGTGCCCCAGAGAACGGTCACTGGATGGCGGGTAAGCATTGACTATCGGAAGCTCAATGATGCCACGAGGAAAGATCACTTTCCCTTACCATTCATTGACCAAATGTTAGAGAGATTGTCTGGACATGAGTACTATTGCTTCTTGGATGGATTCTCAGGGTATTTTCAAATTCCCATAGCACCTAAGGACAAAGAAAAGACCACGTTTACTTGCCCTTATGGAACATTCGCCTACAAAAGGATGCCTTTTGGGCTATGTAATGCTCCCGCCACTTTCCAACGATGCATGACCGCAATCTTTCACGAACTTATGGAAGACAGCATGGAAGTGTTCATGGACGACTTTTCGGTCTTCGGGAACTCCTTCGATCGCTGTCTTGCTAATCTAGAAAAGATGCTTAAACGTTGTGAGGAAACCAACTTGGTGTTAAACTGGGAAAAGTGTCATTTCATGGTGAAAGAAGGGATTGTGTCAGGGCATAAGATCTCAGGGAACGAAATAAAGGTGGACCAAGCTAAAGTTGAAGCTATATCTAAGTTACCATACCCCACGACTGTTTAAGCAATACGCAGCTTCTTGGGGCACGCCGGGTTTTATCGGAGATTCATCAAAGACTTCTCCAAAATAGCTCGGCCAATGACTCAATTGCTTATGAAGGATGCTCCATTCGATTTTTCCCAAGAATGCAAAGATGCATTCGATCTCTTAAAAAAGGAGCTCACACAAGCTCCAATCATGATTACACCCAACTGGGAGTTACCGTTTGAAATCATGTGTGACGCCAGCGATTTCGCTATCGGGGCTGTATTGGGCCAACGGCATGACAAGCTATTCCAACTTATTTACTACGCTAGCAAAACCATGAATCCTGCTCAAGAGAATTACTCCACCACCGAAAAGGAATTATTGGCCGTAGTGTTCGCATTCGACAAATTCCGGCAATATCTTGTCCTTTCAAAGACAGTCGTTTTCACTGATCACTCGGCTCTTCGATATCTTTTTGCTAAGCAGGATGCTAAGCCATGACTAATTCGGTGGATCTTGTTGCTACAAGAATTTGATGTTGAGATTCGTGATAAGAGGGGGGCAGAAAATCTGGCCGCAGATCATCTATCTCATCTTGAAAACCCCTTAGATGAGCACGATGGAGTGAGATTAGGGATTCATTTCCTAACGAACAACTCATGTTAATGGTTGATTCGGAGCCTTGGTACGCCGATTTTGCCAATTATCTCGCAAGCAGACTCGTTCCTGAACACCTGACTAGATACGAAAGAAAAAGGTTCTTTTCTCAGTTAAAATACTACTTTTGGGATGAACCATTTTTATTTCGAAGGTGTCCTGACCAAATTATAAGACGTTGTGTTTCGGAAAGTGAGGCAGTAAAGATTATGAGGGAATGTCACTCTGGTCCCTCTGGAGGGCATCATGGGGTAAGCACCACCGCCCGAAAGATTTTCGACGCGGGATTTTATTGGCCCACAATTTTCCGTGATGTCAAAGAAATGGTACAGGCATGCGATGCATGTCAATGGGCCAGGAACATATCACATAGGGATGAAGCGCCTCAGAATTTTATACAAGTATGTGAGGTCTTCGATGTTTGGGGAATTGACTTCATGGGACCCTTTCCATCTTCAGGGGGAACGAATACATTTTAGTTGCCATCGATTATGTTTCAAAATGGGTTGAGGCACAAGCCCTTAGGACCAATGATGCCAGGGTAGTCATTCATTTTCTGAAAAAGCTGTTCGCTAGATTCGGGATTCCTAAAGCTCTCATCAGTGATAGGGGGACCCACTTCTGCAATGCACAAATGGAAAAGGTCATGAAGAGGTATGGAGTATCCCATCGGTTCTCCACCGCCTATCATCCACAAACCAATGGCCAGGTCGAAAACACCAATAGGGCTATTAAAAGAATACTTGAAAAGACGGTTAGTCAGAATAGAAAAGACTGGTCATTTAAACTCGACGAAGCCTTATGGGCATTCCGAACCGCCTACAAGACACCAATTGGAACGACCCCGTTTCGCATGGTGTATGGTAAGGCGTGTCACTTGCCAGTAGAATTAGAACATAAGGCTTATTGGGCGCTTAAGACATGTAACTTAGATTATACAATTGCTGGAACTAATAGGTTCTTGCAATTACACGAGCTTGATGAGCTTAGGTTAGAAGCCTATGAATCTTCCATTACATATAAAGAGAGAGCAAAAAGATGGCATGACCAGAGAATTAAGAAACCCAAAGAATTTTCAGAGGGAGACAAAGTCCTATTATACAATTCTCGGTTGAAATTATTTTCGGGAAAACTCAAGTCTAGATGGTATGGACCGTTTACGGTGAAAAATTCCTCTAAAACTGGAGCCGTTGTGTTATTAGACGATGAAGGTAGGGAATTTACTGTTAACATACAACGTGTAAAACATTATCAAGAAAATAACAATGAAATGATTAGTGAGGAGGATGTGATGTTTGATGATGAGGTCACGTAGTAACCCATGGCCTTGAGTCTAGCTACAAGACTCGTAAATAATGAAAAGCGCTTCTTGGGAGGCAACCCATGCTTTGTGTGATTTTATTTTGTTTGTTTGTTATTTGCTTCCGTATGCATGCTTAATTTTTATTGTCGGTAGATCATGTTTCTAAACTAAATAGTGGAAATACTTTACTTTGTTGTTTTGGCCTAGTCTTAACTTCACCTAAAGGTATTTTTGCAAAAGATAAGTGTAAGAGGAAACCCCAAATATGTTTTTAAGAATAAACCGATCATGATTCTCCACAATATTAAGTGAACATGTATATTCGTATTTGTTAGAGTCAAATGCTTGTATCGAGTCATAATGAAGTTTTCCAAGCAGGGAACAGTGTGTGACGGCGTCAAGAGGAAGGATTTGACGGCGTCAAGAGTAAAGATCATGACGGCCCAGTACAGAAATAACGGCGTCACAAGAAAGAGCGTCAAGAGTTAAATGTGTGACGGCCTGGAAAAATGGTATACATGCCGGCGTCAGATGTAGATCAAGGCAGTCCGAGGATTATTTTGGCGGCGAGATGACGGCGTCACAAGGTTGTTCTTGACGCCGTCAGCCTCAATTATCTATATATAGTTTTCTAATTTTCATTCATTAGGAGGAACAAGTTTGGAGAAACCCTAAGGCCGAACCATATACATATTTTACAGCTTTTTCAAGGGTTTTCAGCCCTTGAACCCTTACATGTTTTATTGAGATAAGTATTCTTTTAATTCAATCAATATGTCTATGTGTTGGTTGTCTATATCTTGTGCTTGTCTTGATTCCACCATGCTAGGCTAGATTTATCTTGTGTTTGCGTAGATCTAATGAAACCTAGATGTTGATTATGTGTTGATTACTTGTTTATGGTTGTATTGGATGAATGATTTTAATGTTAGGCTTAAGAAAACTGGCAGATCTCCAATTGGTAACATGCTTGAACGTCTTAGGAAACATGAACCGATGTATACTAGGTTTTATTGGTTGTATTTAATGCATGAGTAAATTCTAATGATCCCATGTTAGGAGCTTCTTAGCCGGCTCGACATAGGAGTGAAGTAGGCACTCATAGGATTGGGGAGTTAAGTACGCCACCCCATGAATGGTTGATGAGTGTCTAAATACTCATCATTTTATACCAATCTGAGCTGCCAAAACATCCAAAAACACTCAAATATGCATCAAAATACTTAAAATATCTTAGAAGTGTGTTTTATATGTTTCAAATGCAAAATAATCAAAAACAGATGAAAAACGTACAAAGTTTGCATAATTGGCAGTTTCAGTCCCTCAAGTTTCATAAATTGGCAAAACTAGTCCTTGGTTATTCTAAAAACATGAAAAAGTCACCAAAGGTCCTTTTTAATCACAAAGTTACATATTTAGTCCATTGGTGCAAAGTTTCACAAAATTACAAGTTTAGTCCCTATACTTTGGAAATTGACATAAATGGTCCCTGGGATGTTAAAAACTTTGAGAAAATCAATTTTGGTCTTTGTGCTATTAATATTTTGCAGAAATGGTCCTTGGTGTGAAGTTTGGTGAAATTAGATATTTAGTCCCTGAAGTTTGGTGAATTGGCAACTTTGGTCCTCGGGGTTTAAAAATTTGGAAAAATACATTTATGGTCCTTGGTTCATCACACATGGCAAGAATAGTCCCTTGAATATATTTTGGAAACTTGCCATTTCAGACCCTTAAACTTTCAATTAATTACATTTTTAGTCCTTGTGATTTATTAACAAAAAAACCAAACGGACCTTATTATTATCAAAACCAAATCCACACCAACAGCCCACCCTTACCCTTTTGTGTTTACTAGCCCAACATAAACCCAAAACTACAAACCCAGCCCACCCTGGTATAATAATACCAGGGTCAAACGGTCAAACTCCACCCATCTCCCTCTTCCTCACTCACAGACCCCCAACACCACCACTGCTACTAAACCACCTCTCCAAAACCACCACCACCTGTCCACCCAGCTCACACCTTATCCCTCCACCTCTCCACAACTTCCAAGGCGCAATTAAGGCCCCTGAATTACCTCTCACACGCTACCCCCTCTGTCCCAAGACTTTGGCGCCAAAAAGATTTTTAAACGGCTTGGATTGAATTGACCAAATCAAAGGCTCACAGTTGGTGGGAAATGTCACAATGGGTCCCACAAGCCCTATAAATCAAGAGAGAAGCAGCAGAAGAAGGGTATTAGAATAACTTAGTGTAATTTAGTGTAATTTAGCTCGTATTAGTTAATTTCAAAACTCTAGTGTAATTTAAAGCTCTCAGGTTTTAGTTCTTGTATTTTCAGTGTATTTCTACTCTTTCTAAATAATTAATTTCAATTTTCTGTTTGATTCTCAGTTGGCATTTATTTTTACTCAAAATCTCATTATTAGCTTAATATTGTTGTTTGTTGTTATTATGGATTCATAAGCTTATATAAGCTCTGACAAAGCTTGAATAAGGCTTAGAAACTTTAATTATCAGTTTTACTTTATAAATAGAAAAATACCTTAAAATCCAATAAATAAAGAAAAAAATAAAAAAAATAGTGAGTGTGGAAGAATAGAAGCTGAAGCATGATGAAAGATGAACGATTTCTGGTTTATAACCTTTTGGGAGGTGTTAAGTTGGTTACTTGTTCATTGGTTCATAATATCTCAGTTGGAATCATATGTAAGCTCAATTTCTTAATTTTTGCTTTTTAGTGTAGAATAGCCTATAACCTGTTTGTTTGTGCCTATTTGAGCATACAGTAATCAAGTAAGTTTAGGGTTTAGATTAGTGTTTGGCTTCATAAATTAGTAAAACTGCAAAAGATAAGGGGTGTTTGTATTTAGGGATTAGTATGTGTAAATGATTGTTTCAGTGGGTATCCTTGGTTAGAACATGTAATATTAGGTTTATATAGGAGTTTGGAAAAAGAAAAACCAGTGCTCACTTGGAAGAAAAGTCAAACTCACCTCTAATTTTGCATGACAGTTAACTGTCATGGGTTTAGGATCCATGATCATCAATTTTAGCTTATAAATTGTTGTAGTATCATAAGTTAGTCTCATTACAACTTTTTAGAACATAATCAATCAGTAGTAACCATCCAAAATTCACCAAAGTCAACTTAGGGGTTTAAACTCAAAAAGTCAAATTGCTCATCTCAGTTTTTTCCCAAAACTCCCAGATTTGTTTAGAATTTAGGAATAGGTGTGAGACCTTGAAACTTGTTTAAATCTGTTCTCTACCACCTCAACTACATTTTCCTACATTCCTTTCATTTTTGTTAATTTTCTAGTGGGCCCCACCTTGCCTCAAAATCACTTGCAGGGCAAGCTATTGCCCTGCTGCAGCCACCACAGTCCCACACCACCAACTTTGGTGGTGATTTGTGACCACCACATTGGGCCCCACACATCAAACTTTTTTCCTTTGAACCCCCCTCCTAGTAGGCTTCCCAAGTTGACCACTAGTTTGACTTGAAACCCTGTAGACCCCACCTAAATTTGACCCTCAACTTTGTCCCATTTCTGATTTGCTTTTGGTTTTTGCCAATTGCTTATTCAGCTTATTGGCTTATTCAGTGGGCATATATTGCTTATTCTTGCTTAAAATAGTCCAACATACTTATTAGAATCAGAATAATTCATAGTGGGTCCCACACAAGCTCAGTTGAGCTTATTTGCTAATTTGGTCAACCAAAGTCAACTGTAGAGCTTATTGCTTTTCACAGTGCTTAATATTAAGTTATAAAATAATTGTTTTTAAAAAAGTTATCTATTTTTAGCTATAATATAGTTTTGTAAAAGAAAATTCCAGAAAAATCAATATAAAAATAAGTGATAGTTTCTATTTAATTTAATTTAATTTTAATTTTCATTTTTAGATTTTTATTAAGTAAACTGTATTTTTATATTTTTATTAATTTACTTTTATATTAAAGTATTTTTAGTAATTTTATTGGATTTTTATATTATCATTTGGTATTTATTAGAATTAAAAATAGTTTTATTAATAATTAATCAATAATTAAGTTATAAATAGCATAATTAGTTTTTACAATGAAACAACTAGATTTTATATTTTTCCTAGCTTTTATAAGTCATAAAATAATTTTAGAAATTTTCTTGTAAGTTTTACTGTTCATTTACTAGTTTTTATAATTTAAATAGTTTAATTGATAATTAATTAATTAATAGAATAATAATTAGTAAACTAGTTTAAAAATACATAAAATAAAGTTTTTATAATTTTTTAGGATTCCTGTGATGGTTAATTAGATTTATAAAAATCTTCTTAAATATCTAAGTCTTTTTAGTATTTATATTAATTTAAATCATATAAATAGTTAAATAATAATTAAATAGTTATTAATTAATAATAATTAGAGAAATAGTCTTAAAAATATAATTTTATTTTTAAAATAAGTTTTATAATATTTTAGACTTTTACAAATTTTAATTTTATATTTCTAAGACTTATTTTACATTTTCTTATTTATTAGTTAATTATTAAATAACTAATAATAGTTATTAAATAATAATAATTAACTAAATAATTAAGTAATTATAAAATAAATATTTTAAGTTTATTTAATTTGCATTTAAGCCCCTAAGGCATGCAAATTACCACTTTAGTTAAAATCATTTTTGTTTCGTACGTTTACGTAGAATTAAATTAAACGTACGCGTTTTTAGTTATTAAAAGTTTTTAAATACCTGGCTTTTACGTAATCGTTAAAATAGTTTATATAAGTTATTTTGTTTTATAAAACCCTAGTGTAAACACTCACACACACTTATATCCTTTCCTGTTCATATTCACTCGATCACAGATTCGTTTTTAATACCATCACAACCTCGTTGGGACATTACGACCCGGGGAAACACTGTATTCCATGGAAGCATTGGCCTAAGCTGTTTGACTATTATAGTTGAGCATTCACAAGTGGTTGACCAATAATTATCTGACCGTTTCAAACCAATCAAAATTTGGCGCCGCTGCCGGGGAGGTTGTGCGCTTATTCTAAACGATTTTGCGTATTAGTGAACCTGAATACACGCTCATTGTATATTTATCCATCCTTGTTCATACTATTATCATGTAAAAACAAAACTGTTCCCGAAAGCTTTTTAAAATCAGTTTTCAACGAACACAAAAAACCAAAAATATTTTCCTTATTATTATTACTACAAAAATTTTCAAAAATACCAAAAATATTCACCTTTACAATCCTACCTATTTGATTCTTCATTTCTCACCCCCTAAACCCTTTGATTCTTTCTATGTCTTATTCTCACCCTCTTGTCTGTCAATAGTGTGGTAGTTCTTATAATGGTGGTAATTGCCCCAGTTGTGGCATGGTAGAGTCAGGAAACGGGTCTGTCTATAACCAGAATCCCTATTCCTACCCTGACACGACTGATTCTTACCATCAGCTTCCACACCATGAGACTCAGCAGTTTAACTGTTGTGAGTACTGTGGTGGTTCACACTACAGTTCTGATTGTCAATCAGGAAGCACGATTGTCTGTGAGCAGGTTCCTGATAACAATTATGACTCAAACACATACGACTCACAGTCACATCAGTTCAACTGTTGTGAGTACTGTGGAGGTCCTCACTTTAGCTCGGATTGTCAAACAGGGAATCCATTTCCTTGTAACAATTACGATTATTCGTTTCAAGACCCACCTCCACAGTACCAAATGAACCAAGCAACTCCTCAAAACCAGCAAGACCTTTGTCTAGAGGTTCTGGAGAAACTTAAAGACCTTAAGGAGGAGTTAGCTAATATTTCGTTTCACAATGCACCAAGTTTTTCTTGTCTACATTGTGGGGGTCCTCATGATGATTTCAAATGTCAACCGTATTATAAACCTGAACATTGTTCTAGTTCTGATACATCCGGTTTTGACACATCCATACCCCCACAGTCTCCACTCACTCAATATTCTCGTGATAAATCAATCGCGGAATTACTTGCAGAAGAACATGCTGCTAGAGACGAAAGAAGCATGGAAGAATTACTAGTCTTAGAACAAGCAGCTATAACACATACCAAATTTCAAAATGCTGTTCTTCTCGATGAAGATGATGAAAGTGATGATACCTCATCAAATTCATCAGTTGAGACTCCTTCCATGGAAATACAGGGAGAAAAGAGTATGGGAGAATTACTAGCAGCAGAACAAATGGAAATTATAAAATCCATGTATGCTAGTCCTTCTCAGCTCCCTCAGTTTGATGTTATCACACCCGAGGTTCCCACTCACTCTCTGAGCATGGGGGACGAGCATCTTGACACTATTCCTGCAAAGGAATCGGACGAATTCATAAAGTCTAGTGTTGAGAACCTTGTCTCAATCCCAAGTGAGTCACAGGGAATTCTTGATCATGTGTGTGATATCCCTCCCCCTCTTGTCCTTCCAAATGATCATATTGAGATGTTCTCTGATTCTGATGAGGACTATTCTTTATCTTGTGGAGACATAAGTTATGTGGGGGAATTACCTTCTGAGCTTGTCAACTCAGAAGAAGAGAATGATGAAGAAATAATCCAAGACGAAGCTCTTCGTCTTACATTATTGAATGCTAATCTTCTCATTTCTAGAATCGAGGCTTTTAATGAAAAGCCTATTTCATCCCCTATCCCCGTCAAGGATAGTGAGGTTTTGATCAATGATTCTATTCCGGAATTACAAACGTTCCATTTTGATCAAATGGGAGAGGAGATAAGTGGTATCAACACTTCTCATTCTTATAATTCTCTTCCCGTTTATGAATCATTTACTTTTGAGGAGTTCCCCAATGAACTCACTCAAATCAATCCCGAATACGAATCATTCACCTTTGAGGAGTTTTTCGGTGAATTCACTCATATCATATCTCCACTGGAGTATGAAAATTTTTATTTTGATCTAGACATACCCATAATATGTCTTGATCAAACGAGCTTAAAAGAGGAGATTCGTGAAACAATGAATTCTCCTAATGAAGATGAGGAGTTAGTCATGATTTTCATCATGACTTTCTTTCTTTTCTTCATATATCCCGTGGCTTCTCCTGTTCTTCACTCTTTTGGGAGTGAAGACATTATCTTTGACCCCGGCATTCTCATTTATAAATTTTGAGCCGGGTGTCTGTGTATCTCATCGGTGTGGAACTTTCACGTGCTTCAAATGTTTATCCAAACATCTTGAATGAAAGTCCGATGGAGATTGTTTCTTCCACATCATGCTTCCCCATGGACAAATGAATTCGGGGTCGAGTCAAGCTAGCGACTCGGTAAATAAAAACAGTAGCATGCATTAGGGTTTTCACCCTAAGTGTGGGGGAGATACTAACCCACATGTTGTATACATGTATATATCCTCAGTTTCAAAAAAAAAAAAAAATGTGTGTACATAAACTTAAATAAAGGCTATGGAATATTTTCCTTCTTACGTTCTAAGTGTTGGTTTAACACCCGGTACTTTGAATATTGAGGACAATATTCAGTTCTAAGTGTGGGGGGAGATTCGCTATTCTAACGAATTTAAACACATGTTCCATCAAGAACCCCCATTTTAGCCAAAATTTTAAAATTTTTTCTCACTTAGAACGCAATAAATGGTTATCAGTCCGCCATGTCTAACCCACATAAGGATTGGCTAATCCAGGAGCAAACAGTTCTTGGTAAAGATATCTCAAACCCGTTGATGGCTTGCAATTTGCCCAAAATTGTATGGTACCTCAACTCGCCATATCCTAAAAAGCGAATGTGTTGGCTAGCCCGCAAGATTATGGCTTGTGGTAAAGGCAGTGGAAAATCCATAATTGGTAATCAGCTCACCAAGATGTTGACTATTCCATCAAGAGTTGGCTAGTCCAGAAGCAAACGGCTTTTGGTAAAGACTAATCAAATCCGTTAACAGCTGGTGATTTGCTCAAAATCACACGGTTATCAGATGTACCACAGTTCTTACATCTGGCTACTCCAAAAGTGATTGCTTTTGGTAAAGAGTTTTTCAAATCCATTAAGTTTTTCTCAAAAGATTGCTAGGGACTAGCAATAGTTTAGTGTGGGGGATTGATGAGTGTCTAAATACTCATTATTTTATACCAATCTGAGCTACCAAAACATCCAAAAACACTCAAATATGCATCAAAATACTTAAAATATCTTAGAAGTGTGTTTTATATGTTTCAAATGCAAGATAATCAAAAACAGATGAAAAACGTACAAAGTTTGCATAATTGGCAGTTTCAGTCCCTCAAGTTTCATAAATTGGCAAAACTAGTCCCTGGTTATTCTAAAAACATGAAAAAGTCACCAAAGGTCCTTTTTAATCATAAAGTTACATATTTAGTCCTTTGGAGCAAAGTTTCACAAAATTACAAGTTTAGTCCCTATACTTTGGAAATTGACATAAATGGTCCCTAGGATGTTAAAAACTTTGAGAAAATCAATTTTGGTCTTTGTGCTATTAATATTTTGCAGGAATGGTCCTTGGTGTGAAGTTTGGTGAAATTACATATTTAGTCCCTGAAGTTTGGTGAATTGGCAACTTTGGTCCTCGGGGTTTAAAAATTTGGAAAAATACATTTATGGTCCTTGGTTCATCACACATGGCAAGAATAGTCCCTTGAATATATTTTGGAAACTTGCCATTTCAGACCCTTAAACTTTCAATTAATTACATTTTTGGTCCTTGTGATTTATTAACAAAAAAACCAAACGGACCTTATTATTATCAAAACCAAATCCACACCAACAGCCCACCCTTACCCTTTTGTGTTTACTAGCCCAACATAAGCCCAAAACTACAAACCCAGCCACCCTGGTATAATAATACTAGGGTCAAACGGTCAAACTCCACCCATCTCCCTCTTCCTCACTCACAGACCCCCAACACCACCACTGCTACTAAACCACCTCTCCAAAACCACCACCACCTGTCCACCCAGCTCACACCTTATCCCTCCACCTCTCCACAACTTCCAAGGCGCAATTAATGCCCCTGAATTACCTCTCACACGCTACCCCCTCTGTCCCAAGACTTTGGCGCCAAAAAGATTTTTAAACGGCTTGGATTGAATTGACCAAATCAAAGGCTCACAGTTGGTGGGAAATGTCACAATGGGTCCCACAAGCCCTATAAATCAAGAGAGAAGCAGCAGAAGAAGGGTATTAGAATAACTTAGTGTAATTTAGTGTAATTTAGCTCGTATTAGTTAATTTCAAAACTCTAGTGTAATTTAAAGCTCTCAGGTTTTAGTTCTTGTATTTTCAGTGCATTTCTACTCTTTCTAAATAATTAATTTCAATTTTCTGTTTGATTCTCAGTTGGCATTTATTTTTACTCAAAATCTCATTATTAGCTTAATATTGTTGTTTGTTGTTATTATGGATTCATATGCTTATATAAGCTCTGACAAAGCTTGAATAAGGCTTAGACACTTTAATTATCAGTTTTACTTTATAAATAGAAAAATACCATAAAATCCAATAAATAAAGAAAAAAATAAAAAAATTAGTGCGTGTGGAAGAATAGAAGCTGAAGCATGATGAAAGATGAATGATTTCTGGTTTAGAACCTTTTGGGAGGTGTTAAGTTGGTTACTTGTTCATTGGTTCATAATATCTCAGTTGGAATCATATGTAAGCTCAATTTCTTAATTTTTGCTTTTAGTGTAGAATAGCCTATAACCTGTTTGTTTGTGCCTATTTGAGTTTGTTTTATCTTATCATACAGTAATCAAGTAAGTTTAGGGTTTAGATTAGTGTTTAGCTTCATAAATTAGTAAAACTGCCAACATAAGAGGTGTTTGGATTTAGGGATTAGTATGTGTAAATGATTGTTTCAGTGGGTATACTTGGTTAGAACATGTAATATTAGGTTTATATAGGAGTTTGGAAAAAGAGAAACCAGTGCTCACTTGGAAGAAAAGTCAAACTCACCTCTAATTTTGCATGACAGTTAACTGTCATGGGTTTAGGATCAATGATCATCAATTTTAGCTTATAAATTGTTGTAGTATCATAATTTAGTCTCATTACAACTTTTTAGAACATAATCAATCAGTAGTAACCATCGAAAATTCACCAAAGTCAACTTAGGGGTTTAAACTCAAAAAGTCAAATTGGTTATCTCAGTTTTTTCCCAAAACTCCCAGATTTGTTTAGAATTTAGGAATAGGTGTGAGACCTTGAAACTTGCTTAAATCTGTTCTCTACCACCTCAACTACATTTTCCTACCTTCCTTTCATTTTCGTTAATTTTCTAGTGGGCCCCACCTTGCCTCAAAATCACTTGCTGATGCAGCCACCACAGTCCCACACCACCAACTTTGGTGGTGATTTGTGACCACCACAGTGGGCCCCACACATTAAAATTTGTTCCTTTGAACCCCCCTCCTAGTTGGCTTCCCAAGTTGACCGCTAGTTTGACCTGAAACCCTGTGGACCCCACCTAAATTTGACCCTCAACTTTGTCCCATTTCTGATTTGCTTTTGGTTCTTGCCAATTGCTTATTCAGCTTATTGGCTTATTCAGTGGTCATATATTGCTTATTCCTGCTTAAAATAGTCCAACATACTTATTAGAATCAGAATAATTCATAGTGGGTCCCACACAAGCTCAGTTGAGCTTATTTGCTAATTTGGTCAACCAAAGTCAACTGTGGAGCTTATTGCTTTTCACAGTGCTTAATATTAAGTTATAAAATAATTTTTTTTACAAAAGTTGTCTATTTTTAGGCATAATATAGTTTTGTAAAAGAAAATTCCAGAAAAATCAATATAAAAATAAGTGATAGTTTCTATTTAATTTAATTTAATTTTAATTTTCATTTTTAGATTTTTATTAAGTACATTGTATTTTTCTATTTTTATTAATTTCCTTTTATATTAAAGTATTTTTAGTAATTTTATTAGATTTTTATATTATCATTTGGTATTTATTAGAATTAAAAATAGTTTTATTAATAATTAATCAATAATTAAGTTATAAATAGCATAATTAGTTTTTACAAAGCAACACCTAGATTTTATATATTTCCTAGCTTTTATAAGTCATAAAATAATTTTAGAAATTTTCTTGTAATTTTTACTGTTCATTTACTAGTTTTTATAATTTAAATAGTTTAATTGATAATTAATTAATTAATAGAATAATAATTAGTAAACAAGTTTAAAAATACATAAAATAAAGTTTTTATAATTTTTTAGGATTCTTGTGATGGTTAATTAGATTTATAAAAATCTTCTTAAATATCTACGTCTTTTTAGTATTTATAATAATTTAAATCATATAAATAGTTAAATAATAATTAAATAGTTATTAATTAATAATAATTAGAGAAATAGTCTTAAAAATATAATTTTATTTTTAAAATAAGTTTTATAATATTTTAGACTTTTACAAATTTTAGTTTTATATTTCTAAGACTTATTTTACATTTTCTTATTTATTAGTTAATTATTAAATAACTAATAATAGTTATTAAATAATAATAATTAATTAAATAATTAAGTAATTATAAAATAAATATTTTAAGTTTATTTAATTTGCATTTAAGCCCCTAAGGCATGCAAATTACCACTTTAGTTAAAATCGTTTTTGTTTCGTACGTTTACGTAGAATTAAATTAAACGTACGCGTTTTTAGTTATTAACAGTTTTTAAATACCTGGCTTTTACGTAATCGTTAAAATAGTTTATATAAGTTATTTTGTTTTATAAAACCCTAGTGTAAACACTCACACACACTTATATCCTTTCCTGTTCATATTCACTCGATCACAGATTCGTTTTTAATACCATCACAACCTCGTTGGGACATTACGACCCGGGGAAACACTGTATTCCACGGAAGCATTGGCCTAAGCTGTTTGACTATTATAGTTGACCATTCACAAGTGGTTGACCAATAATTATCTGATCGTTTCAAACCAATCAATGGTATTAAGGAATACAATTCGTCATCCACGCAACTATAACAAGTAATTAACGTGTAGAAGATATCTAGGGAGTAGTGAAATCTAAGTAAACACATTTCTCCACTTATTGCTCACAACCTTAGTTTAATTTAGTTTTTTTTTCATTTCTAGTATTTTATTTTGATTGCATCTTAGTATTGGGTTAGTTGACTAGCAACTAATTCCGCCCATATCCTTCAAAACCCGAGATTTTAATTTGCTTTCTAAAAAAATATAAAAATATAAAAAGAATCATCCCTCATCTCTAGAACTAGTAATTAGGTTTTCTAATCCTAGCGACACTATTCCTAGCTGAACGATCAATCCCCCGGTACTTGTCATTATACTATACTACAATGATCAGGTACACTGACTGGTGGGGGTTGTAAGCTTCTCGAGATCCCTCGAGAGGTAAAGCCTGGTGCGATTCCCACGCATCAAATGGTTATTGTTGTGGAGTTGTGTTGACGGAAATGATATGGGGACCGATTGTGAGACGGTCAAACTAGAATGACGGAGATAGGTTAGTCGAGTGCCGTAGTCGGACCTTATTGTTGTAGCACGTGTTTTGGGAATTGTTGGACGGAGATGGATTACTTGGTTGTGTTGTTTATTTTATTTGGACTTGGACAATGAACCGAGAGTGATGACTCGGACATGTGACCATCTCATATAACTCAATAAATATTTATAATCAAACACTAATAATAAAACTTGTAATAACATTATTGGTAATATAACCGTTTATATAAGTATATAGACGTGAAAAACGTATATATAAATATATAAATGCGTATATTAAAAATAAAACGATCACGAGTAATAAATTATAATAACATGACGATAATTAATATACTATGAGAGTAGTGTAATAAATGTCGGGAGCGTTACTATAAATAAATAACTATAAATAACGACGAAATCTTTTACGTTGAGTAATTATTAAATAAAACATATCTTTTAATAAATGAGGAAAACTATCGAGTTATACGGGGTTGTGGTCACTTGAGTCCAAGAGGACTATATTATTATTTTGTGACTTTGTGTTTGTCACGGATATGTGACGATTAATACATCCATTTTCTATAACTACGTAACTTATTTAATCGACGGGTTAAATAGGGCCTATTTAGTTATATAAAATGAGTATATTAATGGGCATCGTATCCTACGACGCCCATAAGTTGTGGTATGTGTACAAGAATGATAAATTACTAAATATCTCGTGAAGTTGCCAAATTGACGAATTTGGTAAGCTTGACGGCATAATTAGGGGATTTATTAAACTCTGATATATACCATATAGTACTTTATGTGCAATATGACCTGGGTTTTGGGTATAATCTTGGAGTGGTATATTAAGTAAATAAATATGGGAGATTATCAAATCGACGGATTTGATAAACTTCGATAATTTATTTAAATAATATATTGGGCTAATATTAGACCTATAGATTGTTTTATTATTCTTTTTGTTGTGACTTCTTGTTTTGAGTTGTGTCGACCCACCACCCGCATGGATACCAAACGTCAAACTCCAAACTAATACGAGAATAATACGAGAAATGGATTTCGGAAAGTAAAATGAAATACGTTCGGGTATGGGAATATTCGATTTTGAGGAAATGATTTCTGAACAAGTTGATATTGTTAGGTAGTGCCGAGTCCGTAGTTGCCGTCTTTTGAGTTACTATATGATTCGTTTGAAAATCAAGTTATAGTATAAGTATAGTATTACTCAAGAGATCCGCAAAGAAATACGGATAACCCGAGGTCGTAGTCCGTGTGAAGGATGAATGGAATTTCGAATTCCCGATTCGTGAAACGTGTCGTGAAAGTGGTAAAAAGTGATTTGAATGAGATTATACTAATGAAATATTAAATGAAGCACAAATAATCAACTAAACACATAATTCAAGTAAGGCAACTAGAAATGTAACGTAAAATCGAAAACGTAAGCTAAAACGGAAAATAAACGTTAACGTACGAAATAAAACGCGACTTTGAAGCTACGCTACTCCTACGGACTTGGAAAAAATTTTGAAAAGTTAAAAATGATAAAAGAAAATTTTGAGAAAAAGAAAAATATTTTTTTGACTTTTTATTTATTTTTTATGAATTAAAAACTAATTTAACTAATTAAAAATTAAAAGAAAATGTAAATAAATTGAGAAAAATGCAAAATAAATTTCTAAAATTCTAAAATAACTAAAAATAATTTTCTAATATTTTTTGGATTTTTCTGGAGTTTTTCTGATTTTTTTGGACTTTTTTAGTAATTAAAAAGTAATTAAAAATGATTAAAAATGATTAAAAATGAAAATTAAATAGGAAAAATAGCAAATTAACTCAGTAAAATATGAAAATTTCGGGGAAAATCTAAAATAATATTTTACAACTAGGAAAAATATAAAATTTGAAAAATAACCATAGGAAGTGCTTAATGACCCAAAACAGCTTATTTGAGAGTGCTTATTATTAAGCACAGTGAACAAAATTGACCCAATACTTTGACCAACTGATTTTAAGACTTAAGGAAGCTCAGAGGAACAAATCTCAGGCCAATAGTTACTCAGAAACACGAAGAGATGCCAAATAAGATCAAATAGGCACAAGTGAAATAAGCAATAAGCTCAACAGATTAAGCAAAGGCACAAAATTCAACTGAAACAACAACTTTGGGTACTAAAGAACTTAAATGAACCAATTAACTCAGAGTATGATCAAAATTAAACACTTGCAGCCCTAGTTTTAGAAAACAGATACTAGTTCAACTGCCTAACTTGAGAAGCCAAATAAGCTGGGCAAATAAGCTTAGAAAAGCAAACTTGTGGGAGCAAACTATTCACTGACCACCAGAGATTTCAAATGAACCAATAAATCAGATGCTAAATCAATTTTATGGCCTAAAAAGTACCCTAAGAGTTTGATTCAAAACTGTGTTGCAGGGGAAAATTGCTCAAACAGTTACTTTCAAAGAGTTTTTTCAATGAGCAAAAGCTTTCCAAATCAGAATTTTATTTTTGATTTTTCTTTACCAACTGCCAAAGTTTAGAAAACAACAATCCAAAAGTATTTTCAAGAAAAACTGAAACCTAGAAATGCTCACAAAGGTCTGTCCAAAAACTGATTATGGAACTATTTTGACTTTTGAATTTTGAATATAAGTTCACTAAATCTAAACTCTGATTATCCTAAATGCTTAATTATACTATACTAAACTACTATGCAGCTATAATAAGCTAAATTAACTAGATATGCAACAAAGAAATTTATTAGACTAGCACTAATTTTAAACAGCAGACTGTTTTGCTGATTCAAAAGTAGTTTTGACTTTTGATGATATATGAATGAACTTAATGCTTGATTAAACTTACTACTAACTGATATGAAAATTTTAAACCAAGAACAAATTCTGAAACAACCTCTATATCAGCAAAATACACTGATCCAAACACCCTTACTAGTGACTGTTGCAACCTAAACCTTACTCCACTTGTCCAAAGCAAATCAAATCTCAACCTAAGTGACTAAGATGAATCTGACTACTCCCAATATGCAATAAACACAGATCTCAGATTCAGTTATACTCAGACAAATAGATCCACAAATGACAGATGCAATAAGTAAGAAATAGTAACAACTAGTAGCTATCAAACTCAGTTCAATAAAATGTAAAAGAACTAAATAACAAGCAACAAGCAGTTTAGACTTAATAAGCAACAACAAGTAATTAAAAGTAAACAAACACAAATCTACACTACTGATACTATTTTTAGAGGAAATTAAAAATGCAAAAGACTTACAAATCCACCTCAGCTAATGATTGGCTCCAAACGGTCAACCTAAATTGACCAGGGAATGGTCAACAAGGTCAAACAGCCTAGAGTCAATGCTCCGCGGAATATAGTGGTTTCCCCGGGTCGTATTGTCCCGACGAGGTGTGGATTGTAATCAAAACGGTTTGTGATCGGGTGAATTTGGACAGAAAAAGGGATTATAAGGGTTTTGAATGATTACACTAAGGAAAAACGAATGAGAACGATCTAAACAAACTATATTAACAATAACGCGAAACCAAATTAACCTAAAACGTAATCTAAGAATTTTAAAATCAGAATTTGCTTATACATAAGTAGAAAAATAAGCCAAACGGCTAAAATAGAAGCTATCACTTTATTTATGTTTTTGGTTTTTCTTATTTTACAAACTACTTTTACTAACATAACCTAAATTTAAAAACGTAAAAGTTATTTAAATAAAACGCGAATTGAAATCAAAATAAACGCGAGTGCGCAAAATAAAACGTGAAATTTAAGCTACGTTAACCCTACGAACATGCAAATTATATTTTTATGATCCTAATGATAACGGAAAATTTTGAGAAAAAGAAAATTATTTTTTAGACTTTTTAATTAACTACTATTAATTAATTACTATTTAATTACTAATTAATAATTTTTAAATTACACTAATTATGAAATTAAGCTAGAAAAACGAAAATTTAATTCTAAAAATTCTAAAATAATATAAAAGTAATTTTAAAATTGAAAATATATTTTTCCTACTTTTTATCTAATTATTATTAATTAATAACTATTTATTAATTACTAAAACTACTTATGATTTATTAAAAATACTAAAAAGGCAAAGAAAAATCTGAAATTTTTAGGAAAATTCTAAAATACAACTAGGAACTTAAGAAAAATAAAATTTACTGAAAAAGAAGTCAAAATAAGCAAAATATGCAATAAGCACTTACAAATAAGCACTTAAAAATAAGCACTTAGCAAGAAAAGTTACCACAAGCTCAAAACCACTTCAGACAACTTCAATGAGCTTAAAACAACTTAGATCACCCAAGAAACTAACAGATTAAGCCAAAACAAGCTAATAAGCAAAATTCAAAAGCTAAAAACCAAACAGTCCAATAGGCTGTTTAAGCTAAAGGCAAGTGATCTCAGGGCCAAAATAAGTTTGGAACCCTCAAGCCTGGTACAAGGGCTTTCCAAAAAACCAAATTGCAGGTCATGGGTCCCACAGGTAAGCCAAGAACAGGTTCATGAATTGAGCTTGTGAGAAAGAATATTGTGGTGTGGGACAAATTTGGCAGCCAACTTAATAAGCTTAAAAGCTGGAACAAAAGCATAATCAAACAAAACACAATCTCAAATACATACTAATAGCTAGTATCATCAATCACAAATCATGATTCAATCAAAATCAAAGAAAATCTACAAGCTCAGATGACTGCTGATGGTTCAGCAGCAGATATAAGCAGCTACAGGCCAACTTAGAGAGGCAAATAAGCTAGATACATAAGCTCTACAATCAAGGATGAGCATGGATATCTAAAGCATATACAACAAGCTTTTAAAAGTACCAAAGAACCAGGGATAAGCTCAAGAAATGAGCTGGTTGTGGTTTGAGAAAAACGGGTCAAAACTCACCATGCTGGGTGCAGGGCAGAAGCATGGTCAAATGGGTCACTTTGGATGCAAGTTTCAATGACCAAATGAGTTCCAAATCTAAAAATTCTTTTTGTTCTAGATTCACAAGCAACCAAGGATTCCAAAACAACAATTTATATCCATTTCCAACCACTAATAAATCCTACAATTGATTTGGAAATCTGTCCCACTTCACAGCTTGGCAATTTTGACTTTTTGATTCAAAACATAAAGTTGACCAATTTTTTACTTAAGACCTAATCTAATGAGTGAAATGGATAAGATAAACAAAAATAAGGCTAAATTAAGCTAAAACATTTACTTGTGAACTAGTATGCAAGATTGTGGAACTTGAAATACCAACAGTGGACAGATGGTTAGGATTAAAAAAAAACTTTGACTTTCTAATTAAAAACCTAAGGTTGTTGTCACTTGATTATGCTAAATTTACCTAAAGTGGTTTATCCATATTGAAATAACACCAAATCATCAACCAGAACACCAACTAAATTGCTGATCCAAACACTCCTCAAATCTTAAGCTACACTATGATTTAGCAGGTATAAGCTTAAAAGTGAGCTTATAGTCCAAACAAATTGAGCTTGTACACCAGACTTATCATAGAAACAGATATTGAGTCATAAGCTCAAGACACAAGCTCAAAATGAGCTTGTGTAACCCACTGTTTGGGACTGTAGGCTGCTGATGTGCAGGCCATAAGGAGTGGATTGCAGGGCATACACAAGTAATGTAGGTTCAGACCTACAATTGGTATATGGTGGTAGCAGGCTCAAGAATAAGCCACCAATCAAATTATCCTAGGGGAGATATAAGCTAATGATTAACACTGATAAGTTACCTAGCCCTATGAACAGACTAATAAAAAGATCCTAAACCTAAATAAGCTGAACCAACTATCAAATAAGCTCAGAATTAGTAAAAAGACAGTTAAGAAAAATCTAATCCTATGGCACAAAAAGGAAATCCTAAAAGCTATAATCAAGCTATAAAAAGCTTAAACTAAGGGAACAAAGGCTAAGTTAACTAAGGATGACCTAATAAGCTACAAGGATGTATAAAAAAATATGAGCAAAGCTACGCCTAAAAAAAGCTAAGTTTGGCCAAAAGGTAAAATGAGGCAACTGATGTATAAGGGGAATGCAGGTTTTTGAATTAAATCCTTGAAAGGAATCACAAACTAAGCTACATCTACACTAATTGAGCATTAGTAAACATAAATTAAGCAGTTTTAAGGAAGCAAAAATAGATAAGCAGTTGAGTAAAAAAACAGTTACATAAAATTAAAAAGCTTAACTTGCATTGATTTTTTTTAAAAGAGAGAGTACATAGTGAATAAAAGCTAACTTAAAACACAGAAAATTATTCTAAAACCTACTACAAACTAATTAACTACTGCCATCAAATGGCTTACAATTGAACTACTTATACTAAAAATTATCAGGTTTTCTCCCCACTTGATGCCTTATCCACTTCTGCTTGTATTTTCTTGAATGAATCTCAGCCCTAAGATTGGATTTGGTCTCATCTCAACCCTTGAACCATTTTGGCGCCCAATAGTTTTTTGGCAATTAGCTATGTTGTAGCTTGTGCAGAGGGGCAAAGTTTGGACTGAGGTGTTTGGATGTATAAGGCTAGGTGAGGGGTTGAGTGAGGCAGTAGTAGTAATGATGGTATTGGTGTGGGGTGTTGCAGAAGTAGCAGTAGGGTAGGGTTCACGGGGTGAGGAGGGAAATGAGGTGGAAGGGTTTGACCCAGGGTTTGACTTGGGTGGGTTAATAACTAAACCAGGGGTGTTTGTATTTTATTTTTGGTTTTGGGCTTGGGGGATATGGGCCAAGAGTTTATGGATCAGGGGTGGTGATGGCTTACATAATACAAATGGTCCATTTGATGTGTAACAATATTAAGCCCAAGGATTATTAATGTAAATTCTGAAAATCAAGGGACTTGAGTTGTAACTTTCCCAAACTTATCCAAGGGACTTAACATGCCAAGTTTTATTTATCAAGGACCATAGATGCAATTTTCCAAAATTTGAATTCCAGGGACCAAAACTGCCAAGTTTCAAACTGCAAGGACCATTTTTGTAATTTTCTCAAAGTTTTTACCCAAGGATCGTTTTTGATTTTTAAATGCCTTAGGTTGACTTTTCTTTCATTTTAAAACCTTCAGGGACTAGTTTTGTCAATTTTTGAAACTTGAGGGACTGAAACTGCCAATTATGCAAACTTTGTTCGTTTTTCATTTGTTTTTAAACATTTTGCATCTAAAACATATAAAACACACTTTTGGAATAATTTCTGTATTTTGATGCGTTTTTGAGTGTTTTTGTATGTTTTGGCAGTTCAGATACGATAAAAATGATGAGTATTTACACACTCATCAATCCCCCACACTAAACTATTGCTAGTCCCTAGCAATCTTTTGAGAAAAACTTAATGGATTTTAAACTCTTTACCAAAAGCCATCACTTCTGGAGTAGCCAGGTGTAAGAACTGTGGCACACCTGATAACCGTGTGATTTTGAGCAAACCACCAGCTGTCAACGGATTTGATTAGTCTTTACCAAAAGCCGTTTGCTTCTGGACTAGCCAGCTCTTGATGGAATAGTCAACATCTTGGTGAGCTGATTACCAATTATGGATTTTCCACGGCCTTTACCACAAGCCATAATCTTGCGGGCTAGCCAACTCATTTGTTTTTGGGGAGTTGAGGAACCATACAATTTTGGGCAAATTGCAAGCCATAAACGGATTTGAGATGTCTTTACCAAGAACCGTTTGCTCCTGGACTAGCCAATCCCTTTTGTCGGTTAGACAAGGCGGACTGATTACCACAAAAATTTTGAAGCACCAGTGAAAAATTTTTGAATTTTTGAAATTTTGGCTAAAAACGGGGGTATTATATAGTAAAATGTGATAAAATTCGCTAGAATAGCGAAATACCCCCCCCCCCCCCCACACACACACTTAGGATGAATATTGTCCTCAATATTCAAAGTCCCGGCTATTATGCCGACATTTTGAACGTAAAAGGGCAACATTACAAGCTAAACGTGGAAAACACCATTTTGTATTTTCACTTCATTTGTAACCATAGCATGGGGGACTCCCCCACACTTAGGGTGAAAACCCTATAAGCAAGATGTGGAAGAAACAATCTCAATCAGACTTTCATTCAAAATGTTTGGACAAACATATGAAGTACGTGAAAGTTCCACACCGATGAGATATAATACCGGCTCAAGATAATGATACATGAAAATGCCGGGATCAAAGATGGTATCTTCATTCCCGAAGGAGTGAAGAACAAGAGAAGTCACCTTGTAGGTGAAGAAAAGGAAGAAAATCATGATGAAAATCATGATTTGATCTTCTTCCTCGAGAGCAGGCTCCGTAGCCTGAGTTTGGATTTCAAAGGGTAAGCTCGTAAACAACCCGGGAGGGTGGGTGGGAATTTGCAAATTCTCATGATTGAGAGCATCTCCCCCCGGGCTATCAAACTCCGGAGGAGTCATGATATGATGAGTGAGTTCACCGGAGAACTCCTCATGAAGAGAATCATTCACAAGATGTGAATCTGTGAATTCATGTTCCGGAATAGACTCATCACAATCCTCGTCAAAGATTGGATTGTTAGAAATCATAGTGAATTCAGATTCGAATTCAATTAGAGGATTGGTGAGAGTCGTATTGAATGTTTCGGGAACAAAGAGATTAACATTCTCTTGTGGACTGTTGGGATAAGAAGTGAGTGACGGATCATGATAAAGGAGACTTTCAATTTCTCCCAGATCGGCTTGGAAGTCAAGGAGACCATCCTCACTTTCTAATGAAAGTGGATTGACGTGAGCAAGTTCATCAGCGAACTCCTCAAGAAGATGATCAGCATCAGTTTGTGGAACTGATGCCTCAACATACTCGATGTCTCCATAAGATATACAATCATCGCTAAAATCTGAAAAAGTCTCAAATTGATCTTTAGGACACTCAATAGGGGAAGGAATATCACACATATCATCCAAAGTTCCCTGTGACTCTCTCGGGATTGGGATAAGGATCTCAACACTAGACTTTATTAATTCGTCCGATTCCTTATCAGGAACAGTGCTAAGATGCTCATCCCCCATGATCAGAGAGTGAGTGTGAACTTCGGGAGTGATAGCAGTTGTTTGAGATGGAATCTCAACTGCTGGGATATCAACTGATGAACTTGATGAGGTTTTATAAAATTCAAGGATATCAAGTGTATCCTCATCATCACTATCATCAGGAATAAAACGGAACTGAGAGCTAGCTCTGGCTGCTTTTTCTTTTGCAATGGATTCCCTCACAGATTTTTCATAGGCATCTTGGGAATTTATTCTAGCAGCCTGCTCTTCGGCAAGCAATTCTTCCATGGATTTTTGATGAGTATGTCTTTGGGCAAAGTCTTGAACTAAACCCTTAAGCTCATCAACGATTTTCATCATATTTTGCATTTCTGGAGGAAGTGCTTGAGTGATATCGTACTGTGGAGGTTGGTCGTAATAAGGTGTGTCAAAATTGTCACAAGGATATGGATTCCCCGTTTGACAATCTGAACTGAAGTGTGGACCTCCACAGTAATCACAACAGTAAAACTGTTGAGTGTGGACTGGTGAATCATATGGGTATTGGTCATAACCAAAGTTCTGAGCATCACCGGAAAACTGTTCATAGACAAACGTGTTTCCGGATTGACACTCAAATCCTTGGTGAGTGCCTCCACAAAACTCACACAGATATGTCAGTATCTCATGATGTGGTGGCTGGTAGGATGAATCAGATGTGTCATGGTAAGGATAGGGAGCTTGGTTATAGACAGACCCATCTCCTGACTCTACCATGCTACAACCGGGACAATTCCCGCCATTATGAGGACCACCACACCATTGGCAACCCAAATGGTGTGGATACGACATAGGAAAGAATCAAAGGTTTATAGAGGGTAAGGAATGAAGAATCAAAGATGTGAGAGGGTAAAGGTGAATATTTTTGGGTTTTGGATAACCATTTTGTACAAATGAGAAAGAAAATATTTTTTGTGTTTTTTGTGTTCGTTGAAAACTGAGTTTAAAAGGTTTTCGTGAACGGTTTTGTTTTGATAATGGGAAAATATGAACAAAGGATGGATAAATATACAATGGAACGAATTCCAAAGACACTAATCAGAAAAACCGTTTAGATACGCACACAACCTCCCCGGCAGCGGCGCCAAAATTTGATTGGCTCCAAACGGTCAACCTAAATTGACCAGGGAATGGTCAACAAGGTCAAACAGCCTAGAGTCAATGCTCCGCGGAATATAGTGGTTTCCCCGGGTCGTATTGTCCCGACGAGGTGTGGATTGTAATCAAAACGGTTTGTGATCGGGTGAATTTGGACAGAAAAAGGGTTTATAAGGGTTTTGAATGATTACACTAAGGAAAAACGAATGAGAACGATCTAAACAAACTATATTAACAATAACGCGAAACTAAATTAACCTAAAACGTAATCTAAGAATTTTAAAATCAGAATTTGCTTATACATAAGTAGAAAAATAAGCCAAACGACTTAAATAGAAGATATCACTTTATTTATGTTTTTGGTTTTTCTTATTTTACAAACTACTTTTACTAACGTAACCTAAATTTAAAAACGTAAAAGTTATTTAAATAAAACGCGAATTGAAATCAAAATAAACGCGAGTGCGCAAAATAAAACGTGAAATTTAAGCTACGTTAACCCTACGAACATGCAAATTATATTTTTATGATCCTAATGATAAAGGAAAATTTTGAGAAAAAGAAAATTATTTTTTAGACTTTTTAATTAACTACTATTAATTAATTACTATTTAATTACTAATTAATAATTTTTAAATTACACTAATTATGAAATTAAGTTAGAAAAATGAAAATTTAATTCTAAAAATTCTAAAATAATATAAAAGTAATTTTAAAATTGAAAATATATTTTTCCTACTTTTTATCTAATTATTATTAATTAATAACTATTTATTAATTACTAAAACTACTTATGATTTATTAAAAATACTAAAAAGGCAAAGAAAAATCTGAAATTTTTAGGAAAATTCTAAAATACAACTAGGAACTTAAGAAAAATAAAATTTACTGAAAAAGAAGTCAGAATAAGCAAAATGGGCAATAAGCACTTACAAATAAGCACTTAAAAATAAGCACTTAGCAAGAAAAGTTACCACAAGCTCAAAACCACTTCAGACAACTTCAATGAGCTTAAAACAACTTAGATCACCCAAGAAACTAACAGATTAAACCAAAACAAGCTAATAAGCAAAATTCAAAAGCTTAAAACCAAACAGTCCAATGGGCTGTTTAGCAATCCAAATAAGCTAAAGGCAAGTGATCTCAGGGCCAAAATAAGTTTGGAACCCTCAAGCCTGGTACAAGGGCTTTCCAAAAAACCAAATTGCAAGTCATGGGTCCCACAGGTAAGCCAAGAACAGGTTCATGAATTGAGCTTGTGAGAAAGAATATTGTGGTGTGGGACAAATTTGGCAGCCAACTTAATAAGCTTAAAAGCTGGAACAAAAGCATAATCAAACAAAACACAATCTCAAATACATACTAATAGCTAGTATCATTAATCACAAATCATGATTCAATCAAAATCAAAGAAAATCTACAAGCTCAGATGACTGCTGATGGTTCAGCAGCAGATATAAGCAGCTATAGGCCAACTTAGAGAGGCAAATAAGCTAGATACATAAGCTCTACAATCAAGGATGAGCATGGATATCTAAAGCATATATAACAAGCTTTTAAAAGTACCAAAGAACCAGGGATAAGCTCAAGAAATGAGCTGGTTGTGGTTTGAGAAAAACGGGTTAAAACTCACCATGCTGGGTGCAGGGCAGAAGCATGGTCAAATGGGTCACTTTGGATGCAAGTTTCAATGACCAAATGAGTTCCAAATCTAAAAATTCTTTTTGTTCTAGATTCACAAGCAACCAAGGATTCCAAAACAACAATTTATATCCATTTCCAACCACTAATAAATCCTACAATTGATTTGGAAATCTGTCCCACTTCACAGCTTGGCAATTTTGACTTTTTGATTCAAAACATAAAGTTGACCAATTTTTAACTTAAGACCTAATCTAATGAGTGAAATGGATAAGATAAACAAAAATAAGGCTAAATTAAGCTAAAACATTTACTTGTGAACTAGTATGCAAGATTGTGGAACTTGAAATACCAACAGTGGACAGATGGTTAGGATTAAAAAAAAAACTTTGACTTTCTAATTAAAAACCTAAGGTTGTTGTCACTTGATTATGCTAAATTTACCTAAAGTGGTTTATCTATATTGAAATAACACCAAATCATCAACCAGAACACCAACTAAATTGCTGATCCAAACACTCCTCAAATCTTAAGCTACACTATGATTTAGCAGGTATAAGCTTAAAAGTGAGCTTATAGTCCAAACAAATTGAGCTTGTACACCAGACTTATCATAGAAACAGATATTGAGTCATAAGCTCAAGACACAAGCTCAAAATGAGCTTGTGTAACCCACTGTTTGGGACTGTAGGCTGCTGATGTGCAGGCCATAAGGAGTGGATTGCAGGGCATACACAAGTAATGTAGGTTCAGACCTACAATTGGTATGTGGTGGTAGCAGGCTCAAGAATAAGCCACCAATCAAATTATCCTAGGGGAGATATAAGCTAATGATTAACACTGATAAGTTACCTAGCCCTATGAACAGACTAATAAAAAGATCCTAAACCTAAATAAGCTGAACCAACTATCAAATAAGCTCAGAATTAGTAAAAAGACAGTTAAGAAAAATCTAATCCTATGGCACAAAAAGGAAATCCTAAAAGCTATAATCAAGCTATAAAAAGCTTAAACTAAGGGAACAAAGGCTAAGTTAACTAAGGATGACCTAATAAGCTACAAGGATGTATAAAAAAAATATGAGCAAAGCTACGCCTAAAAAAAGCTAAGTTTGGCCAAAAGGTAAAATGAGGCAACTGATGTATAAGGGGAATGCAGGTTTTTGAATTAAATCCTTGAAAGGAATCACAAACTAAGCTACATCTACACTAATTGAGCATTAGTAAACATAAATTAAGCAGTTTTAAGGAAGCAAAAATAGATAAGCAATTGAGTAAAAAAACAGTTACATAAAATTAAAAAGCTTAACTTGCATTGATTTTTTTTAAAAGAGAGAGTACATAGTGAATAAAAGCTAACTTAAAACACAGAAAATTATTCTAAAACCTACTACAAACTAATTAACTACTGCCATCAAATGGCTTACAATTGAACTACTTATACTAAAAATTATCAGGTTTTCTCCCCACTTGATGCCTTATCCACTTCTGCTTGTATTTTCTTGAATGAATCTCAGCCCTAAGATTGGATTTGGTCTCATCTCAACCCTTGAACCATTTTGGCGCCCAATAGTTTTTTGGCAATTAGCTATGTTGTAGCTTGTGCAGAGGGGCAAAGTTTGGACTGGGGTGTTTGGATGTATAAGGCTAGTTGAGGGGTTGAGTGAGGCAGTAGTAGTAATGATGGTGTTGGTGTGGGGTGTTGCAGAAGTAGCAGTAGGGTAGGGTTCACGGGGTGAGAAGGGAAATGAGGTGGAAGGGTTTGACCCAGGGTTTGACTTGGGTGGGTTAATAACTAAACCAGGGGTGTTTGTATTTTATTTTTGGTTTTGGGCTTGGGGGATATGGGCCAAGAGTTTATGGATCAGGGGTGGTGATGGCTTACATAATACAAATGGCTTATTTGATGTGTAACAATATTAAGCCCAAGGATTATTAATGTAAATTCTGAAAATCAAGGGACTTGAGTTGTAACTTTCCCAAACTTATCCAAGGGACTTAACATGCCAAGTTTTATTTATCAAGGACCATAGATGCAATTTTCCAAAATTTGAAATCCAGGGACCAAAACTGCCAAGTTTCAAACTGCAGGGACCATTTTTGTAACTTTCTCAAAGTTTTTACCCAAGGATCGTTTTTGATTTTTAAATGCCTTGGGTTGACTTTTCTTTCGTTTTAAAACCTTCAGGGACTAGTTTTGTCAATTTTTGAAACTTGAGGGACTGAAACTGCCAATTGTGCAAACTTTGTTCGTTTTTCATTTGTTTTTAAACATTTTGCATCTAAAACATATAAAACACACTTTTGGAATAATTTCTGTATTTTGATGCGTTTTTGAGTGTTTTTGTATGTTTTGGCAGTTCAGATACGATAAAAATGATGAGTATTTACACACTCATCAGCTAAACAGGGGTGGTTTCCCACACAGCCTATCTTTAGATAGGCTAACTGCTCCTTGTTAGCTATCTTTTACTCCAATAAGCTTAGCTTATTTCAATAAGCTATATCAGTTGTCCTTGTTTTGATCCTTTTGATTTTTTATAAAATTTTGATGAAACAGTATATCAACGTTTATATAAGCTGATAAAAACAAATAACAAATGTATAAAACTTAATTTGAATCAATAAAAATTACTCTGAAATATTTTTTTTTTATCTTTTATTTTTTTTTTATTTTTTTTTATTCTTTTTTATTTGAAACAGGAATATAAAATAGAGATTCAAGCAAACTACTATTACTGATTTAAACTAGCAATAAGTAAGAAAAGAAACTTAAATCAATAAGCTAAAAATAAAACTTTGATTATATTAAAAATGAAATTAGTACAATGCTTTTTAAAAGGAAATTACAATGAAAACTTAAAAACAGAAAGCTAAACAATTATCAAAAACCTACACGACCTAATGACTGAAAAGGGGGGCTTTATATAGATGCTGAGTAGGGGGATTGGTGAAGCTTCTAGGCTACCAGGTCACTGATACGCGCCACTTTTGTGTTTGTTTAGACGATTATGAGCCCTTGATCTCTCCTTGGTCCCCAAGTTTCAATTTCCACCGTATGATTGATTGATGTGATTTGATGTATCCTCCGTGTGTTGTCGTATTGGTCCACGTATGCATTACTGACCACACCTGACATGTGCTGACTTCTTCTAGAAGCCCAATCATGAGGTAATTGTGACTTAGGTAGGGTAATTTGGTGGGTGGGTAACTCTAGGGTTCTAGCTACAGTATTTTTCTGGGTAGGGGTAAGGATTTGGGGGGCGGGTAAATCAAACGGGGTGATTTTATTTTATGGTTTGTTTGACCAGGTTAAGTCACGGTTGACTTGGGTAAAAGGGAAGCAGGCCGGGTAGAGGATATTAGGGATAGTGGGCTTTGTAGCTTAGTTTTGGGCTTGGTGGAAGTGGATTAGTTTTAGTGTTTTGGATCCGGTTTGTTTTAGGAGTAGTATTACTAAAATATCACAAGGACCTATTGTGTAAACTCTGAAAATCTAGGGATCAAATTTGTAATTTTGTACCAAGGGTATTTTATGTCATTTCTGATTTCTTGAAGGGTCAACATTGACTTTTCTTCAAATATTCATTAAAGGACCATATTTGCCAACTCTGAAACTGCAGGGACTTAATTTGCCATATCTTCAAAACTTTGTCCAGGGACTAAACTTGGTATTTTCTGAATCTCTGAGGTTGAAATTTGACTTTTTGAGCTTGGACTTTGACCATTTGACTTCCCCGGCTTCGGCTTTTGACCTTTTTCCATTCTCGTGCTCGTTTTTGTCGGTTTTGGCTTCATTTTTGTTCATTTTTCACATATTCGTACCTGCACATACACAAATACAAAAACATACGTTCTCTTGGCATTTTTGGTTAGTATTTGGTATTTTTGGTCTGAAATAAGGCCTAAAAAGGATGAATGATTAAGCACTCATCAAAATCCCCCAGACTAAGGTATTGCCGTGCCCTCACGCAATGTCATCACCTCACGCTTAAGAGATAAATAATTTTCAAAACCTCTTTTTACTGACATTGTAAAGTAGCAATGATGTTCAAAAGAGATAGTAAAATCATTTATTCTCAAAAACGCTCCGTTTTCCGATTTTCATGAATAACAACTACTACAACTATTTTTGTTCTTTTTCATTTATATATGTGACGGTTTTCTTTGACTTTCATTATCAATTCTTATCTGTTGATAACTTTCAGGGTCAACGAGTAGAAACACTTCTCACAGAGAAGAGACCATATGGATAAAAATCGTCATCCTTGATTTTTCACAAGCACCCAAACTAAGCGTAAAATCGAGATCATTGTTTATCCAAAAGTTAGATGCTAACACTGCCCACAAAACTTAATTGTGTATTACCTCTTGTTCCCAGGTCCTAAGTTTTGTATCTCAAGATTTTAATTTGTGAGAAATGAATTGCTTCATATTTTCTCGTTTTGATAGTTGTTAGTCCGATAAGAGCAAAAATTTGAACGCTAAGTAGTTTCCAAACTTTCCCTCGAAAACCCCTGCATACAGAAATCGGGACCACATGAAGGTCTCTGATTTAACACGATTTGTAGGGGCTCCCTTTTTATTTACAACCGAGACATACCATGTTTGATACCCGAAATGGAAGCTTTTTATTAGGGAAACCCCTGGAGTCGAAGCTTGGCATTTTTTGCATAATCATAAGCACTTTAATAATACTTTGGTCCTTAGTCCTTTATTCTTTTACAGTCAACGGTTTATGAGCCGCCAAGATGTAAGAGCTTTATTATGACTTTGGATTTCTATCCGATGCTTTTCGTAGCTTTGGATTCCTCTGCCTTTTTATTTGGCTTTGGACTATTATTATTGATATTCATAATTATATGCCAAACCCCAAGTCCTACGGCCTTTACTAAGATCACAAAATCGGCTGCGAACCGGCAAGATGCAATAGTCTATTTCACCGTAACACTGGCAGTACCCCTATGTGTACCAAACCCCCATATGCAGAGATTTTGTTGGGAACGAGAAAAAACTAAGTATTGCCCAAACCGTATACCCTTAATTAATCCTAGAGATCTATTATTATTGGTGTGCAAGCTTGTGGGAACAAGGAGGCCACAAGTACCTCTCGTGGGCTTTTTAAACCTCAGTAATGCGATCCGTGTATAGCACGAAACTTCTAAATAAACTCTATCATTCCTCGATCTCCGCAAATTTAAAATCCCAAATAATGAGATTCGCGGATGCTTAGCCATAATCTTTTGATTATATTGGTTAAGGGAGACAAGCTAGGGCTCAACACGCCCGGTCAAGTCGGAACATTTATTTCTACTCTCGCCAGTAGGAAAGTCAAAACAAGGTGTCAAAACTTATTATTCATATCATATATATAATTTTTTCATTTTTTTTTTAATTTTTTTATTATAAAGTGGTGACAAAATTAAAATTTTTGGTGGAAAACGGAGTTGCGTAAGTTAACAGCTCAGACGATGGTACAGGTCAAATCGAATCGAAGATTCACCCCCCCCCCCCCAGACTAAAGTGAAACATTGTCCTCAATGTTTTAAGGGTATGGGTAGTCCTACGTAAAATCTAAGGCCGTTCATTAAGTATGCCAAGAGATACACGTTAGTCGATAAGATTTTGGATATGGTGAATTTCCGAAAGAGCAGCGAAGGATGAGACTCGAGTGGAGAGAACGACAAACCACGAGCACGAGAGTCCTCAAACTTCGGGGAAATTCCTGAACATTCATAAAAAACCACGAAAAACACGAGTTTGGAAAGGGTCGCCCCCCTCACGTCACGTTATTTAAGAAAATAGAAAATATAGAAAATGAAAATGGATAAGCATGGGGTGCCTCCCTTGAAGCGCTTGTTTTTGTTCACCGAGTCACATGAGCTTGACTCGATCCCCGAATTTAATCGTCCTTGGGGAAAGTTTGGAGATCCGGGACAACCATGGGTGGTATGTCCTCTCTGAAATAATGTTTAATACGATGACCATTCACCTTAAAATTGGGACCATTAGGTTGAGCAAGCTCAACGGTTCCATAAGGAAATACTTGGGTAATGGTGAATGGTCCAGACCAACGGGTTTTTAACTTGCCCGAGAAAATCTTTAATCGAGAATTGAAAAGAAGGACTCGGTCACCAACATTGAAGACACGATCTTTAATTTTAGCATCATGAATCCTCTTAGTCTTCTCTTTGTAGATCAAAGAATTCTCATAGGCCTGATCACGAAGCTCGACTAATTCATTCAATTGAACTTTACGGTGATCACCCGCGGTTTGAAGGTCAAAATTAGCATGTTTCAAGGCCCAGTAGGCCTTGTGCTCAAGTTCAAAGGGCAAATGGCAGGCCTTCCCGTAAACCAGCTTGTATGGAGTGCACCCAATGGGTGTTTTGTAAGCTGTACGGAAGGCCCAAAGTGCATCATCTAATTTATCGGCCCATGAAGCACGATGTTCACCTACGGTCCTTTCTAAAATTCGTTTCAAGCCACGATTTGAGACCTCAACTTGACCACTAGTCTGTGGATGATATGCCGTAGAAAGACGATGTGTGACACCATATTTGAGCATAACTTTAGCGAATTGGTCGTTACAGAAATGGGTCCCACGATCGCTTATAATAGCACGAGGTGCACCAAATCGGGCGAAGAGGCTTTTAAGAAATTTCACTACAACTCGGGCGTCATTAGTGGGCAGCGCCTTCGCTTCGACCCATTTAGACAAGTAGTCGATGGCCACGAGTATATATTTGTTACCATGAGAAGACGGGAATGGACCCATGAAATCGATACCCCAGACGTCAAAAATTTCACAGACTTGGATGGCATTTTGAGGCATCTCGTCCATCTGAGAAATTTTTCCTTGACGCTGGCACGAATCACATGATTTAACCAACTCATGGGCATCCCAGTAAATCGTCGGCCAGTAGAAGCTGGAATCAAAAACTTTCTTAGCGGTGAAGTTGGCACCATGATGTCCCCCGGTGGGTCCATTGTGGCATGCCATAAGAATTTCAGCGGCTTCTTTGCCGTGAACGCACCGCCGGATCACTTGATCCGCACAAATCTTAAACAAGTAGGGATCGTCCCAGAAATAATGCTTAACATCTTTGAAGAATTTTTTCTTCTGCTGGAACGACATCCCTTTACGGATAAAATTCCCCGCATGGTAATTCGCAAAATCGGCGAACCATGGGGTACTAGAATCACAGTGTGATAAACTCCCCAGTGTCTCGAGAGGAAATGCTTCGTTAATCTCCTTTTTCTCGAAAACACTTTGGTGGGGATTCTCTAAACGCGATAGGTGATCAGCAGCAAGGTTCTCAGCTCCCTTTTTATCTCGAATTTCAACTTTGAATTCTTGAAGGAGGAGAACCCACCGCATCAAGCGTGGCTTAGCATCTTGCTTTGCCATAAGGTACTTAAGAGCCGAATGATCCGTATACACTATGCATTTCTTCAAAAGCAAATAAGATCGAAATTTTTCAAAGGCGTAAATGGCGGCTAACATTTCTTTCTCAGTAGTCGTATAATGGTATTGAGCATCGGTCATTGTTTTACTAGCATAGTGTATCGGCTGAAAATGTTTTGACTTGCGTTGCCCCAGGACTGCACCAATGGCATAATCGCTAGCATCGCACATTAGCTCGAATGGCAAGTCCCAATCGGGGGAAATTAAGATGGGAGCCTCCGTTAACTTCTTTTTCAGAATATTAAATGTTTCAATGCATTCATTTGAGAAGATAAACGGAGCATCTTTTTCAAGCAAGTGGGTCAGAGGCCGGGCTATCTTAGAAAAGTCTTGAATGAAACGTCGGTAAAAGCCGGCATGACCGAGAAAACTTCTAATTCCTTTAACGGTGGTGGGATGAGGTAATTTTGCAATCACGTCGACTTTAGCTCTATCAACCTCAATCCCGGATTTCGATATCTTATGGCCGAGGACAATGCCCTCTTTGACCATGAAATGGCATTTCTCCCAATTTAGAACCAAGTTGGTGTCTTCACACCGTTTCAGCATATTTTCTAAATGGGAGAGACACGAAGTGAAAGAATCTCCATAAACCGAGAAATCATCCATGAAAACTTCCATGGTTTTCTCGATCATGTCCGAGAATATCGACATCATACACCTTTGGAACGTGCCTGGAGCATTGCATAAGCCAAAAGGCAAACGACGATAGGCAAACGTTCCATAAGGGCAAGTAAAGGTAGTCTTTTCCTGGTCCGGAGGGTCAATTGGTATTTGAAAATAGCCGGAAAATCCATCAAGAAAACAATAGAACTCATTTCCCGCTAGGCGTTCTAGCATTTGATCCATAAATGGAAGTGGGAAATGGTCCTTACGAGTCGCATCATTCAATTTACGATAATCAATACAAACTCTCCATCTGGTAACATGACGTGTCGGAATCAATTCATTATCTTCATTAGTTACGACGGTCATTCCTCCTTTCTTCGGTACGCAGTGGACCGGGCTAACCTAAGAGCTATCCGAGATTGGATAAATCATTCCGGCATCGAGGAGTTTGATAACTTCCTTTTTGATAACCTCATGAATTTTTGGGTTAACCCGTCGTTGTTGCTGAACGGACGGTTTGAAATTATCTTCAAGTAAGATTTTATGCGTGCAAAAACGAGGGTCGATACCCTTGATATCAGAAATTTGCCAAGCGATGGCACTCTTATGCTTCTTGAGCACATCTAAGAGACGTTTCTTCTCCTCATCTTTAAGATCTTTAGAAATAATGACAGGAAGTTTGTCGGTTCCTTCCAAAAATGCGTATTCGAGATAAAGAGGTAAATCCTTGAGCTCGGGCTCCGGAGGATTCTCAGTAGACGGCTTAACATCTTTTACGTCAGCCATTTTAAGGTCCATCGGAGGGAGGGACGGGTTGGGATCTTCATTCAATAATTTCTCAATCAAAAGAACATCCCCCTCAGGGTCAATATCGGAATGATCAATTTCCGGTGAAATCGAATCATTAGCAAGAAAGGCCTCGATCTCTTCCAAGATGAAATCACTTCCCTCAAACGGAGTAAGGGAAGGGGAAGGATCGGAAATTATTGGTTCAGAAGAATGAGTGGGATTGCCACTCGAAGCATGTTCAGTAAAGCCAAGTAATTCTTGAGCGTACTCCTCCGTAACTTCGTCGATAACATCGATTCGGTTAACGGAATATTTGTCAAACTCGGAGGAGTACCTCGCGGTTTGATCCAAGTTAAAAGTTACGGCTTCGGTACCAACGCGTAGGGTAATTTCTTCATCGAAAACATCAATTAAAGCACGGCCAGTCCTTACGAAACCTCTCCCGAGAATGAGAGGTACCCGTGGATCGGCATCGAAATCAACAATGACAAAATCGGCAGGGAAATGGAATTTTCCCACATTGACGAAAACATCCTCGGCTATACCAATTGGTCGAGATGTAGATCGGTCGGCAAGCTCAACGGTCATACAAGTCGGAGTCAAATTGGGTAAAGACAACTTCTTCCAAATGGATAACGGCATTAGGTTAATGCTAGCACCAATATCGGCCAAGGCGAAGCATTGAACCATCCCAGGAAAATTACACGGAATGAGAAATCGACCGGGGTCTTCAAGCTTTTTGGGAAGCTTTTTGAGGATAACCGCCAAGCAATTCTCATTCATCTGGGTTCGAGATTTTTCAAATAATTTTTCTTTGTTATTCAAAAGACCTTTTAGCATAGAAGCAAATTTAGGCATTAAAAGTATAGCATCCGCGAGAGTTATATCAAAATGTAGTTCTTGAAAAACTTGGTAAAACTTTTCCATCTGAATTTTATCTTTCTCACGGTGCTTTTGTTTGTTTAAGCGTGACGGATAAGGCAAATTTACTTTAACGGGACTTTCAGTTTCATTAACAACTTTATCTTTTCCTTTGGACGTCGGGACCACCGGAGGTTGGATGTTCTCGGTCCTTCCATTATTACTAGGAATTTCCATATCCGTTGTCGCCTCGGTTTCACGGACGACTACCTTGGGAGACGAAGAAGAAGAAGGGGTAGTCGGAGCCGTTGGTCCATCGATTATAACACCACTCCTAGTCGTGATCGCCTTAGCATCGCCCCTCGGGTTAGCGATCGTGTTGCTTGGAAGAGTACCCGAGCCCGAGGGTCGATCATTTAAAGACTTCTTCAATTCGGCCATTTGATTAATTAACATTTTATTCATTTCCTCTTGACTTTTCATAAACTGCTTATGTAATTCATCCGAAGACGACTGATTCACAACTGGATTTTGAAAATTTTGACCACGATTGTTGTTATTGAAACCTTGACTCTGAAAATTCTGATTTCCATGATTAAAATTCCCATGATTAGCATTTTGAAAATTTCCATGAAAATTCCCTTGATTCGGGCCTTGATTGTAATTTCCCCGATTTTGATTTTGAAAACCATGATTTTGATTCTGAAAACCATTGTTCATCCGATTAGCATTGTGATTAAATTGATGATTTCGGTTTTGCACATTTTGATTAACTTGATTGACTTGATTTGGTTGATTGAAACCGGGTGGTCCAACATAATGGTTCGAATGGTAGCTAAGAAGATTTCGGTCACCCGGTGGTTGGTATCCGTTACCGCCCATATTGTAGGTTCCCGAAGTAGCATACACATTCTCGTGAGTGAAGCCACCGGTGGCTGGGCACTCAAAATACGAATGAGGACCACCACAAGTCTCACAAACATTGTTGACCATATTGACTTGATGGTTTTTGACTTGATTTTGATTCTGAGACGTTTGGTGCATTCGTAAAACAGCAGTTGACAAATCATCGAGTTTCTTAGTAATTGCGGCTATTTCAGAATTAGACGTAGAAGAATTGTGAGCAACGGTTGTTCTTGACTCATTCCTCTCGGTAGAGGAATCCCAGTAATTGTAATGAGCAGTCATATTCTCAATAAGTTCGTAACAATCTTCAGGACGTCGTTTCATAAAAGTTCCACCCGCAGCTGCATTGATCGTGTCCCGATGTCGCAAAGTCAAACCATTGTAAAACGTATCGATTATCGTAACAAGAAGCATGTTATGGTTTGGACACCGATCAATAGCAAGCTTATAGCGTTCCCAAGCTTCGAATAAAGATTCTTCGGGAAGCTGACGGAAATTGCTAATGTCGTTTCGAAGTTTCGTCACCATCGATGGTGGAAAATATTTCGCCAAGAACTTCGATACCATTTCTTCGAAGGTATGAATCGAGTTCTTGGGAAGACGATCAAACCAAGCGGTGGCATGATGTGTAAGAGAATAGGGGAAAAGAGAAAGACGAAGGGCGTCATCGGAGACCCCGTGTTGTTTCATACTTTGGGTGACGGTTAAAAATTTATCGAGATGCTTGTTGGCATCGTCACCCGGTAATCCGTGAAATTGGCATGAATTTTGGACTTGTTGAATCATGTGGTGCTTAAGTCCAAAATCCGTAGCCTCAATATTCAGAGGGGCAATCGGACCGCCTCTACCGTGCATTGTCGGTTGACACAGCTCCTCCATCGTTCGGAGATCGGGAGCTGGTGCATTTTGAACAACACCCACCGGAGGGTGTTGATTGTTGTGGTTATTTTGTTCCATTTCCGTAATGTTTGGGAAACGAACTTTGTGTGTGTGACGTATCAAACTCTCGGGGTTCGATAATGGAGAAATAAGACATTTAGAAGATGAACGGGTGTTCATACACCACAAAAACTCAAATTTTGAAAAATAAAAGGAAAATCAAATTTGAAAAGGAAAATCTTTTTGTATTTTTGTTTTTATAAAGCAAAATTCAAAAACTTATACTTTTTGTTTTTTTTCTTTTTCAAACGTTACGTTAATCGTAAACCGTTTCCTCTAAATCTACTCGCGACGGAATGGGAGAGAAGAATGGATCTCTCTTCAGCTTGCAATTTAATGTCAAAGCTTCCGTATTTTCCGCTTATTCGGTCGTAGAATTCAAAGTAATTCGATTAGCAACTAATTTCACGCGTAGTTATATTGGGAGACTTATTTGGTTTACAATGCCCTTCCTTTCGGTCGAGTCGAGGCTGTAACTTTATTATTTTTTTGGTATTTTTGAAAACACTTTAGGAAAAGTGTTTTTGATTTTTAATTTTTTTGTTTTTGTTTTTATAGAAAATATATACAAGGAAGGTTTTCAAAACACAATTTCGCAAAACGAAAACGAAAAATTCACTTCTACCTTCCCCGGCAGCGGCGCCAAAATTTGATTTGTTTGAAAATCAAGTTATACTATAAGTATAGTATTACTCAAGAGATCCGCAAAGAAATACGGATAACCCGAGGTCGTAGTCCGTGTGAAGGATGAATGGAATTTCGAATTCCCGATTCGTGAAACGTGTCGTGAAAGTGGTAAAAATTGATTTGAATGAAATTATACTAATGAAATATTAAATGAAGCACAAATAATCAACTAAACACGTAATTCAAGTAAGGCAACTAGAAATGTAACGTAAAATCGAAAACGTAAGCTAAAACGGAAAATAAACGTTAACGTACGAAATAAAACGCGACTTTAAGCTACGCTACTCCTACGGACTTGGAAAAAATTTTGAAAAGTTAAAAATGATAAAAGAAAATTTTGAGAAAAAGAAAAATATTTTTTTGACTTTTTATTTATTTTTTATGAATTAAAAACTAATTTAACTCATTAAAAATTAAAAGAAAATGTAAATAAATTGAGAAAAATGCAAAATAAATTTCTAAAATTCTAAAATAACTAAAAATAATTTTCTAATATTTTTTGGATTTTTCTGGAGTTTTTCTGATTTTTTTGGATTTTTTAGTAATTAAAAAGTAATTAAAAATGATTAAAAATGAAAATTAAATAGGAAAAATAGCAAATTAACTCAGTAAAATATGAAAATTTTAGGGAAAATCTAAAATAATATTTTGCAACTAGGAATAATATAAAATTTGAAAAATAAGCACTAGAAGTGCTTAATGACCCAAAACAGCTTATTTGAGAGTGCTTATTATTAAGCACAGTGAACAAAATTGACCCAATACTTTACCAACTGATTTTAAGACTTAAGGAAGCTCAGAGGAACAAATCTCAGGCCAATAGTTACTCAGAAACACAAAGAGATGCCAAATAAGATCAAATAGGCACAAGTGAAATAAGCAATAAGCTCAACAGATTAAGCAAAGGCACAAAATTCAACTGAAACAACAACTTTGGGTACTAAAGAACTTAAATGAACCATTTAACTCAGAGTATGATCAAAATTAAACACTTGCAGCCCTACTTTTAGAAAACAGATACTAGTTCAACTGCCCAACTTGAGAAGCCATATAAGCTAGGCAAATAAGCTTAGAAAAGCAAACTTGTGGGAGCAAACTATTCACTGACCACCAGAGATTTCAAATGAACCAATAAATCAGATGCTAAATCAATTTTATGGCCTAAAAAGTACCCTAAGAGCTTGATTCAAAACTGTGTTGCAGGGGAAAATTGCTCAAACAGTTACTTTCAAAGAGTTTTTTCAATGAGCAAAAGCTTTCCAAATCATAATTTTATTTTTGATTTTTCTTTACCAACTGCCAAAGTTTAGAAAACAACAATCCAAAAGTATTTTCAAGAAAAACTGAAACCTAGAAATGCTCACAAAGGTCTGTCCAAAAACTGATTATGGAACTATTTTGACTTTTGAATTTTGAATATAAGTTCACTAAATCTAAACTCTGATTATCCTAAATGCTTAATTATACTATACTAAACTACTATGCAGCTATAATAAGCTAAATTAACTAGATATGTAACAAAGAAATTTATTAGACTAGCACTAATTTTAAACAGCAGGCTGTTTTGCTGATTCAAATGTAGTTTTGACTTTTGATGATATATGAATGAACTTAATGCTTGATTAAACTTACTACTAACTGATATGAAAATTTTAAACCAAGAACAAATTCTGAAACAACCTCTATATCAGCAAAATACATTGATCCAAACACCCTTACTAGTGACTGTTGCAACCTAAACCTTACTCCACTTGTCCAAAGCAAATCAAATCTCAACCTAAGTGACTAAGATGAATCTGACTACTCCCAATATGCAATAAACACAGATCTCAGATTCAGTTATACTCAGACAAATAGATCCACAAATGACAGATGCAATAAGTAAGAAATAGTAACAACTAGTAGCTATCAAACTCAGTTCAATAAAATGTAAAAGAACTAAATAACAAGCAACATGCAGTTTAGACTTAATAAGCAACAACAAGTAATTAAAAGTAAACAAACACAAATCTACACTACTGATACTATTTTTAGAGGAAATTAAAAATGCAAAAGACTTACAAATCCACCTCAGCTAAACAGAGGTGGTTTCCCACACAGCCTATCTTTAGATAGGCTAACTGCTCCTTGTTAGCTATCTTTTACTCCAATAAGCTTAGCTTATTTCAATAAGCTATATCAGTTGTCCTTGCTATGCTTATAGAACTAGGTAGGATTGAGCGAGGCCTAGTCCCGAACTAGGTAAGCTATTTATTTGGTTATTGAGCGAGGCCTAGTCCCGAACTAGGTAAGCTGTTGACATAAATAATGCCTAAAAACATTATTAACATGTTATCAATATCTCTATGTTTTAATTATCACAAAATATAAACTCATAGAACTAAAACTTGTGACATAAACAAGTATTTAGTGATTAATATTTCTCTTTACATCCAAATCACTTAATGTATGAATAAACAAAGTGTTTAGTGTATTTTATGATCAAAGGAAAGTTTAATTAAGCATTACAAAGTTTATTTAATTATATAAACATATTATATATTTTTGAAAAACACTTTTGGTAATAAAGAAAAATGTTTTATTCATACTAAATATATGAATTCAAATTTTTAACCAAAATCAGTTAGTTTTTCACCAAATAAACTTTCCCCACTAAAAGACAAAGAATCTGGCAGTTTCAGCTGGGCGGCCCCCTTAATTATAAAGGGCGGTCCCCTTAATTTTAAGGGGGCCGACCATGATTTAAGGGGACCGGCCACGCTCCTCTGTCAGATTCTGTTGCCTATAAATACCACCTTAAACCTGAATTTTTTCCTCACCTTTTGCACTACTAAACTTTCTGATCTAGATCCAATTCTCCATTCTTTTATCCTTTGATCATAAGTATATAAATTCTTTGTTTCAAAGTGATCCAACCTTCATCCTCTCAAGTGCAAGAGAAGAATACTTCTATCCCTCAAGACAAGAAGTATTACAACTTGTTGTGATCTCCACATCCAAGTTGTTGGTGTATCATCAAAGATCATTTACATTATTCTTTGTGAAGATTGTTGTGAATATTTGATTGTAGATAGTTGTGTTAGATATTGATTGTGTGATTAGTTAGTAGCTTGGTGTGAAGAAGATAAGCTAGGTATTAGATTGGTGTGAAGAAGATAGTTGTGGAGGAGTTAGTTGTGAAGTAGATAGATTTGAAGAAGTTGTGACTTAGGTGTGACGAAGTTGTGGTGTGAAAAGCGGTGTGTAGATTGGTGTGTAGATTGGTTTGTAGATTGGTGTGTACGGTTTTCTCCGCCATAAGGGAGCTTGTTGATATAGTGAAGAAAACTCTCGAGTTAGGTGCTCGGGGAGTGGCGTAGGGCAAGGAAGGTGTCCTTGTAGCCGAACCACTATAAATCTCTTGTCTCGCGGTTCGATCTTTCCATCTCTTACTTATTTCATTACTTATCATTATTATACTTTGTGTAGTATTAATTGTTTATATTGTACAAGACTTGAGATCACATATTTTCGAATCTAAGTTTTTAAAAAGTTAAGCAAAACTCTAAAACTAATTTTTATAACTAAGTAAAAAGACGTAAAACTATTCAACCCCCCCTTCTAGTTTTCCATAATTGGTATCAAGAGCCACGTCTAGCAAGATTTTTAAAATATATTGTATTTTAAAACTTGTAACGATCTATGGAATCTGAAAAATATTTAGAAGGGCAATCTATGCAAAGACCACCACTCTTTGAAAGTGATGGATTTTTATATTGGAAAAATAGATTCGAAACGTATGTGATATCAAAAGATCTTGATCTTTGGCATATTATTACTTTTGGTGATTTTCCTCCTATTCAATATAATGTTGAAACTAAAATGAATGAAATTGTATCTTTTGAAAAACAAAATGATGATTTGAAAAAGAAATTAGCAAAAAATAATGAGGCTAAAATGGTAATTTATAATGCGTTACCACGCAAAGAATATGAAAGAATTTTTATGTGCAAAACCGCCAAAGAAATTTGGGATTCTTTACTAATCACTCACCAAGGTAATAGCCAAGTCAAAGATAATAAAATAGATCTTCTTGTACAACAATATGAACAATTTACGATTTCGGAAGAGGAATCAATTGATAATGCTTTTGCTAAGTTTAACACAATCATCACAAGTTTAAAAGCACTTGATGAGACATTTTCTAGTAAAAATTGTGTTAGGAAATTTCTTAGGGCATTGCATCCAAAATGGCGAGCTAAGGTCACGGCAATCGAAGAATCAAAGAACTTGATGACGTTATCTCTAGATGAACTAATTGGCAACTTGAAGGTTCATGAAGAAATCATAAGAAGAGATTCAGAAACGGTCAAAGTCAAGAAAGAACAAACCAAATCAATTGCTCTAAAAGCCAAAAAGGAACCTAGTGATGATGATGATGATTCAAGTGACGAAAGTGAAGACGAAGAATATGCAATGGCCGTAAGAGAATTCAAGAAGTTCTTCAAGAGACGAGGAAGATTCACTAGATCATCACGAGATGAAAGAAAAGCATTCCAAAGGAATAGAAGTGACAACTACGGGAAGAGAAAATGCTTTAGATGTGGAAGTCCAAATCATTTCGTTGGCGAATATCTAAAGCCATCGGGTTACGAAAGTCAAGGTGCTTTTGTTAGTAGAACATGGAGTGATAGTGACAAAAAAGAAGTTGAAAAGCCAAGAGACGAAAAGTGTTTTATGGAAAAAGAAACCGACGAAATATGTTTAGGAATTGACTTGGAACCTGACGAATGGATCAAAGATAGCGGATGTTCGAGGCACATGACGGGGAATCGCAATCTATTCTCTACATACAAGGCATACAATGGAGGTAACATTATTTTTGGTAGTGACTTACGTGGAAAAATAATTGGCAAAGGTACGATCTCTCAAGACTCACTTACTATTGAAAATGTAGAGCATGTAGATAAATTAACATATAACTTGCTTAGTGTAGGACAAATATGTGATAATAAATGTAGAGTCACATTTACCGAAGATGATAGCGAAATAGTTAAGGATGGAAAAATTATAGGTAGAGGAATTAGAAAAGGTGGCATATATGTTAAGAAACTAGGAAACAAACCTGAGGATAGGATATGCCTAACGACCCTAGATGAAAACTCTACACTATGGCATAGGAGATTAGGACATGCTAATATGCAACAAATACAATCTTTGGCCTCTAAGGAATTAGTTAGAAATTTTCCTAATCTAAAATATGACAAGCATTTTTGTGATGCATGTAAAATTGGAAAACAAGCTCATGCTAGTCACAAAGCCAAGAATATAGTATCCACTACTAGATGCCTAGAATTATTGCATATGGATCTTTTTGGTCCATCCGCTGTGTGGAGCTATGGAGGAAACAAATATACCTTAGTGATAGTAGATGACTACTCACGATACACGTGGACTAGGTTTTTAAGTGACAAGACCCAAGCCTTTGAAAAATTCGAAATATTTAGTAGAATGATTCAAAATAAATTAGGATGCTCAATAGTTGCCATTAGGACGGACCATGGTAGGGAATTTGATAACGAAGTACAATTCGGAAAATATTGCGAGTTAAATGGAATATCTCACAATTTCTCCGCTCCTCGTACTCCTCAATCAAATGGCGTAGTAGAAAGAAAAAATAGGTCACTACAAGAAATGAGTAGAACTATGTTAAATGAACAATCCATCCCACAAAAATTTTGGTGTCACGCCGTAGATACATCAACTTATATTTTAAATAGGGTATCAATTAGAAGAATTCTAGGAAAAACTCCTTATGAGTTATTAAGAGGTAGAAAACCAAACTTAAGCTACTTTAAGCTTTTTGGAAGTAAATGCTATATTTTAAACACTAAGGACTATCTCACTAAGTTTGATCCAAAATCATATGAAGGAATATTTTTAGGATACTCACAAAATAGCAAAGCATATATAATACTTAACAAACACTCCATGAAAGTAGAGGAATCACTAAATGTAACATTTGATGAAACACCACCACCTCCTAAAACATTACCTTTAGAAGATGATGATTTAGTCGAAGATGAAGCTATTAAGGTGAGTAAAACAAAACCCATAGGAAATGATAATGAAGACATCCACTTAGAAAATAACGAAACTGTTAATATTAAAGAATCTAGATCACATCCATTAGATAATATAATAGGACATCTTAACCAAAGAACCCTTAGGTCACAAGCCCAAGATAAAAACAATTTCTTTTGTTTCCTCTCAGCAATAGAACCTAAGAATATTAGCGAAGCTTTAAAGGATGAAAGTTGGGTTATAGCTATGCAAGAAGAATTAAATCAATTTAAGGCAAATGATGTTTGGGAATTAGTCCCAAATCCAAAGGATATGACCATCATAGGAACCAAATGGGTATATAGGAATAAGTTAGACGAGAACGGAATAGTTACTAGGAATAAAGCTAGGTTAGTTGCCCAAGGTTATAATCAACAAGAAGGAATTGATTATGACGAAACTTATGCCCCCGTAGCTAGACTAGAATCGATTAGGATATTACTTGCCTATGCTTGCGCCCTAGATTTTAAGTTATTCCAAATGGATGTGAAAAGTGCATTCCTTAACGGTTTTATCAATGAGGAGGTATATGTGGCACAACCTCCAGGATTCATTGACTTCGCAAAACCTGATTATGTTTATAAGTTAAAGAAAGCTTTGTATGGACTCAAACAAGCTCCCAAAGCTTGGTATGATCGATTAAAGGTTTTTCTTATTAAACATGATTATTCCATGGGAATGGTAGATAACACTCTTTTCACTAAAAGGAAAGACCCAAATCTCATCATTGTCCAAATATATGTTGATGACATTATATTTGGATCGACTTGTCAAGACATGTGTGATGAATTTGCCAAAATCATGCATGATGAGTTTGAGATGAGTATGATGGGTGAACTTAACTTCTTCCTAGGATTACAAATAAAACAATTAGAAGATGGAATATTTTTTAACCAATCTAAGTACATTAAGGAAATGCTTAAGAAGTTTGGCCTAGAAGACTCAAAACCCATGAAAACTCCCATGTCTATGGAGGTAAAGCTCGCAAAGGATGATGAAGGTGAGTCCGTAGATAACACCAAGTATAGAGGAATGATAGGTAGTTTACTATACTTGATGGCAAGTAGACCCGACATCATGTTTAGTGTCTACCTTTGTGCCCGTTTTCAAGAGGATTCCAAAACCTCTCACCTAGAAGTGGTTAAGCATATCTTCCGATACATTAAAGGCACTATACACTTAGGATTATGGTATCCTAAGGAATCCGGCATAGAAACCATTGTCTATATGGATTCGGATCATGCGGGAGACTACGTAGATAGAAAGAGCACTAGCGGTATTTGCACATTTATGGGATGTTGTCTAACGTCTTGGTTTTCGAAGAAGCAAACCGCTCTTGCTATTTCTACCACCGAAGCCGAATATGTAAGCGCCGGAAAGGCATGTCAACAAGCACTATGGATGAAACAAGCTCTCGTAGACTATGGCATTAGGTTAGAAAATGTCCCCATTATGTGCGATAACAAAGGTGCGATAGATTTAAGTAAAAATCCGGTGCAACACTCTAGGACTAAACACATAGAAATACGTCACCATTTTCTTAGGGATAATGTACAAAAAGGAAATATATCTATAGAAAAGGTTGCATCAGAAGACAACATTGCGGATATATTCACAAAACCCCTTAAGCATGAATTATTCAACCACTTGCGTTTAGGATTAGGAATGATGGAACAAGTTGACTAAATTATATTGAATTATCTCAAATTTATACTTGCATGAAATTTAGTCTTCTTCCATTTCATCTTTTTCTGAGTCTAGGAATCTATTTCGCACAAAAAAAAAGATTGAGAAAATTTATTTTCTTTGCATAAATTTTTTTTTTTAAAAACTCAATCAATTTTCTCTAAAAATTATTCTAACAATCTAGGAACCCCATGAAAATCATTTTCCTTGCATTGTTGACTAATTCTAAAAACATTGTGCTTCAAAATCATGCATAAATTCTCACATAAATTGTCAAGATATATAATCTAATATATGTCTTTGACAGTCATAATTGAGCAAAAATTGAATCAAGGAGATTATTTGGATTGTTTCTTAGGATCGTTATTTCTTTTTGCTTCTAGGAGTCGAAACAATCACAACTCCACATTTGTTGCATATAGACACTCACTAGGACAAATTCACTAATAATGGTGTCATCTTGATCCATCACTAGTTTTTCACTCACTAATTATCCTTGCCTTTAATCTAAGATAAATGCCTTAGGAAGTTTAATTATGCTTGCCTTTATTTGCTTCCTCTTGCTTATTATATGTTGATTATTTGCTCTTTTGCTTATGTGTTTTTGCATGCATGCTATTTCTTGAATAGAGTAACTTCTATATTGCCTAACAAAATTGAACTTGCTTGAATTCAAATCCAAACACATAACCTTTCTGCAAATTTTCTGCCAAAAACCCAATTCTGGCAACCTGGAAATCACCAGATGGGCAGCCCCCTTGATTCTGTAAGGCGGCCCCCTTAATCATTAAGGGGACCGCCCCCTAATTAAGGGGACCGGCCATCTGATGGTCGGGTTTACAGAATTTTTTCTGCTTTTTAGCCCATTTCAACCTACATTTCCCATTTTTCACCAACACATTTTGTCCTAATCTCCCAAACAAACCTGATCCATCCTTAAACACACAAATCTTACACTATAAATATCCCAAATCCTCAACACTCTCCATTCATCCCATCATGAACTCTCCAAACAAACCAAAATCAAAAGCCTCAAGGCATGCAAGGATGGCGGAAAAACCCGTTTGGCGAAGAAAAAGCCCTCGAAACAAATCCATCATCATAAATGAAGTTGGAAGTCATTCCACACCCCCAACTTCTTACTTCCCAAACTTTGCATCAAACTAACAAGATCATTCATTTGATCCTCTTTACAAACCATACAACATTGGCCAATCATCTTCCTTCAAGCCAAACTACACCTCTCAAATTCCAACCACTTATAATGATCCATACAAGTTTGATCAACCATCAAACTACAATTCCAACTACACAAACCCAACTCATCCATACCAAACCTATGATCCCCTTCACATTGCCACGGAAAAACAAAAGTTCTGTGATGAAATAAACCAAATCCATGATCTTAGTGATCTCCTTGCTATGCATCTTGCACAACGCAACAAAGGGCAACCTCCATCATCACCCTATGCAAATTGCCTTCCCCACTCTCTCAACTTGGATCAAGTTATAAACCACACTCACTTTTGCCCTTGTTGCATATTCCTTCAAAAACAAATCCTCTACTTGAGTGAAGATATTTCTTGGATTGAATATCTTCTCACTCGCAATCATCCAATACCACCCTTAACACGATACAACATCGTGAGATCACTTCTTCCGTTCCACACTCCACTCCATATCCCTCTCAATCAAACATCTAAACTTTATGCTTATGTCTCTCTTCAAGCAAATAAAACAATCAACCATGGGTTGCAAGCAAGTCCAAGTGCTCTCTTAGGCAATATAGGACTATGTCTTTTCATTTGTGTTATTTTTATCAATATGCTTCAAATATATTGAATGTTGTAATGCTTATCATTTTTATAACGCTTGAACGAAACTATTTTTAGTTTCATAATTGTTGCTTTGCATATATGTGTTTCTTGCTCTCTTCAAATATTTCTGTAGCAAAGATCTCCATTGCTCGTTCCCTTGGTGCTCTCAAATGAGGGGGAGCATACATCAAGGGGGAGCATTCTACCCGTTTAAACTTCCCTCGCGAAGCTTACTCGGCTTAACCTTTTTAATTATACAAAAAGGGGGAGAAGAGAAATGTAAACTCTATAATACTTGTCGAAAAACAAGCTTTAGATATATTGAGTTTAAAGTTTTGTAATAATCAAAAAGGGGGAGATTGTTGACATAAATAATGCCTAAAAACATTATTAACATGTTATCAATATCTCTATGTTTTAATTATCACAAAATATAAACTCATAGAACTAAAACTTGTGACATAAACAAGTATTTAGTGATTAATATTTCTCTTTACATCCAAATCACTTAAGGTATGAATAAACAAAGTGTTTAGTGTATTTTATGATCAAAGGAAAGTTTAATTAAGCATTACAAAGTTTATTTAATTATATAGACATATTATATATTTTTGAAAAACACTTTTGGTAATAATGAAAAATGTTTTATTCATACTAAATATATGAATTCAAATTTTTAACCAAAATCAGTTAGTTTTTCACCAAATAAACTTTCCCCACTAAAAGACAAAGAATCTGGCCGTTTCAGCTGGGCGGCCCCCTTAATTATAAAGGGCGGTCCCCTTAATTTTAAGGGGGCCGGCCATGATTTAAGGGGACCGGCCACGCTCCTCTGTCAGATTCTGTTGCCTATAAATACCACCTTAAACCTGAACTTTTTCCTCACCTTTTGCACTACTAAACTTTCTGATCTAGATCCAATTCTCCATTCTTTTATCCTTTGATCATAAGTATATAAATTCTTTGTTTCAAAGTGATCCAACCTTCATCCTCTCAAGTGCAAGAGAAGAATACTTCTATCCCTCAAGACAAGAAGTATTACAACTTGTTGTGATCTCTACATCCAAGTTGTTGGTGTATCATCAAAGATCATTTACATTATTCTTTGTGAAGATTGTTGTGAATATTTGATTGTAGATAGTTGTGTTAGATATTGATTGTGTGATTAGTTAGTAGCTTGGTGTGAAGAAGATAAGCTAGGTATTAGATTGGTGTGAAGAAGATAGGTGTGGAGGAGTTAGTTGTGAAGTAGATAGATTTGAAGAAGTTGTGACTTAGGTGTGACGAAGTTGTGGTGTGAAAAGTGGTGTGTAGATTGGTGTGTAGATTGGTGTGTACGGTTTTCTCCGCCATAAGGGAGCTTGTTGATATAGTGAAGAAAACTCTCGAGTTAGGTGCTCGGGGAGTGGAGTAAGGCAAGGAAGGTGTCCTTGTAGCCGAACCACTATAAATCTCTTGTCTCGCGGTTCGATCTTTCCATCTCTTACTTATTTCATTACTTATCATTATTATACTTTGTGTAGTATTAATTGTTTATATTGTACAAGACTTGAGATCACATATTTTCGAATCTAAGTTTTTAAAAAGTTAAGCAAAACTCTAAAACTAATTTTTATAACTAAGTAAAAAGACGTAAAACTATTCAACCCCCCTTCTAGTTTTCCACAATTGGTATCAAGAGCTACGTCTAGCAAGATTTTTAAAATATATTATATTTTAAAACTTGTAACGATCTATGGAATCTGAAAAATATTTAGAAGGGCAATCTATGCAAAGACCACCACTCTTTGAAAGTGATGGATTTTTATATTGGAAAAATAGATTCGAAACGTATGTGAAATCAAAAGATCTTGATCTTTGGCATATTATTACTTTTGGTGATTTTCCTCCTATTCAATATAATGTTGAAACTAAAATGAATGAAATTGTATCTTTTGAAAAACAAAATGATGATTTGAAAAAGAAATTAGCAAAAAATAATGAGGCTAAAATGGTAATTTATAATGCGTTACCACGCAAAGAATATGAAAGAATTTTTATGTGCAAAACCGCCAAAGAAATTTGGGATTCTTTACTAATCACTCACCAAGGTAATAGCCAAGTCAAAGATAATAAAATAGATCTTCTTGTACAACAATATGAACAATTTACGATTCCGGAAGAGGAATCAATTGATAATGCTTTTGCTAAGTTTAACACTATCATCACAAGTTTAAAAGCACTTGATGAGACATTTTCTAGTAAAAATTGTGTTAGGAAATTTCTTAGGGCATTGCATCCAAAATGGGGAGCTAAGGTCACGGCAATCGAAGAATCAAAGAACTTGATGACGTTATCTCTAGATGAACTAATTGGCAACTTGAAGGTTCATGAAGAAATCATAAGAAGAGATTCGGAAACGGTCAAAGTCAAGAAAGAACAAACCAAATCAATTGCTCTAAAAGCCAAAAAGGAACCTAGTGATGATGATGATTCAAGTGACGAAAGTGAAGACGAAGAATATGCAATGGCCGTAAGAGAATTCAAGAAGTTCTTCAAGAGACGAGGAAGATTCACTAGATCATCACGAGATGAAAGAAAAGCATTCCAAAGGAATAGAAGTGACAACTACGGGAAGATAAAATGCTTTAGATGTGGAAGTCCAAATCATTTCGTTGGCGAATATCTAAAGCCATCGGGTTACGAAAGTCAAGGTGCTTTTGTTAGTAGAACATGGAGTGATAGTGACAAACAAGAAGTTGAAAAGCCAAGAGACAAAAAGTGTTTTATGGTAAAAGAAACCGACGAAATATGTTTAGGAATTGACTTGGAACCTGACGAATGGATCAAAGATAGCGGATGTTCGAGGCACATGACGGGGAATCGCAATCTATTCTCTACATACAAGGTACACAATGGAGGTAACGTTATTTTTGGTAGTGACTTACGTGGAAAAATCATTGGCAAAGGTACGATCTCTCAAGACTCACTTACTATTGAAAATGTAGAGCATGTAGATAAATTAACATATAACTTGCTTAGTGTAGGACAAATATGTGATAATAAATGTAGAGTCACATTTACCGAAGATGATAGCGAAATAGTTAAGGATGGAAAAATTATAGGTAGAGGAATTAGAAAAGGTGGCATATATGTTATGAAACTAGGAAACAAACCTGAGGATAGGATATGCCTAACGACCCTAGATGAAAACTCTACACTATGGCATAGGAGATTAGGACATGCTAATATGCAACAAATACAATATTTGGCCTCTAAGGAATTAGTTAGAAATTTGCCTAATCTAAAATATGACAAGCATTTTTGTGATGCATGTAAAATTGGAAAACAAGCTCATGCTAGTCACAAAGCCAAGAATATAGTATCCACTACTAGATGCCTAGAATTATTACATATGGATCTTTTTGGTCCATCCGCTGTACGGAGCTATGGAGGAAACAAATATACCTTAGTGATAGTAGATGACTACTCACGATACACGTGGACTAGGTTTTTAAGTGACAAGACCCAAGCCTTTGAAAAATTCGAAATATTTAGTAGAATGATTCAAAATAAATTAGGATGCTCAATAGTTGCCATTAGGACGGACCATGGTAGGGAATTTGATAACGAAGTACAATTCAGAAAATATTGCGAGTTAAATGGAATATCTCACAATTTCTCCGCTCCTCGTACTCCTCAATCAAATGGCGTAGTAGAAAGAAAAAATAGGTCACTACAAGAAATGAGTAGAACTATGTTAAATGAACAATCCATCCCACAAAAATTTTGGTGTCACGCGGTAGATACATCAACTTATATTTTAAATAGGGTATCAATTAGAAGAATTCTAGGAAAAACTCCTTATGAGTTATTAATAGGTAGAAAACCAAACTTAAGCTACTTTAAGCTTTTTGGAAGTAAATGCTATATTTTAAATACTAAGGACTATCTCACTAAGTTTGATCCAAAATCATATGAAGGAATATTTTTAGGATACTCACAAAATAGCAAAGCATATATAATACTTAACAAACACTCCATGAAAGTAGAGGAATCACTAAATGTAACATTTGATGAAACACCACCACCTCCTAAAACATTACCATTAGAAGATGATGATTTAGTCGAAGATGAAGCTATTAAGGTTAGTAAAACAAAACCCATAGGAAATGATAATGAAGACATCCACTTAGAAAATAACGAAACTGTTAATATTAAAGAATCTAGATCACATCCATTAGATAATATAATAGGACATCTTAACCAAAGAACCCTTAGGTCACAAGCCCAAGATAAAAACAATTTCTTTTGTTTCCTCTCAGCAATAGAACCTAAGAATATTAGTGAAGCTTTAAAGGATGAAAGTTGGGTTATAGCTATGCAAGAAGAATTAAATCAATTTAAGGCAAATGATGTTTGGGAATTAGTCCCAAATCCAAAGGATATGACCATCATAGGAACCAAATGGGTATATAGGAATAAGTTAGACGAGAACGGAATAGTTACTAGGAATAAAGCTAGGTTAGTTGCCCAAGGTTATAATCAACAAGAAGGAATTGATTATGACGAAACTTATGCCCCCGTAGTTAGACTAGAATCGATTAGGATATTACTTGCCTATGCTTGCGCCCTAGATTTTAAGTTATTCCAAATGGATGTGAAAAGTGCATTCCTTAACGGTTTTATCAATGAGGAGTTATATGTGGCACAACCTCCAGGATTCATTGACTTCGCAAAACCTGATTATGTTTATAAGTTAAAGAAAGCTTTATATGGACTCAAACAAGCTCTCAAAGCTTGGTATGATCGATTAAAGGCTTTTCTTATTAAACATGATTATTCCATAGGAATGGTAGATAACACTCTTTTCACTAAAAGGAAAGACCCAAATCTCATCATTGTCCAAATATATGTTGATGACATTATATTTGGATCGACTTGTCAAGACATGTGTGATGAATTTGCCAAAATCATGCATGATGAGTTTGAGATGAGTATGATGGGTGAACTTAACTTCTTCCTAGGATTACAAATAAAACAATTAGAAGATGGAATATTTTTTAACCAATCTAAGTACATTAAGGAAATGCTTAAGAAGTTTGGCCTAGAAGACTCAAAACCCATGAAAACTCCCATGTCTACGGAGGTAAAGCTCACAAAGGATGATGAAGGTGAGTCCGTAGATAACACCAAGTATAGAGGAATGATAGGTAGTTTACTATACTTGATGGCAAGTAGACCCGACATCATGTTTAGTGTCTACCTTTGTGCCCGTTTTCAAGAGGATCCCAAAACCTCTCACCTAGAAGCGGTTAAGCGTATCTTCCGATACATTAAAGGCACTATACACTTAGGATTATGGTATCCTAAGGAATCCGGCATAGAAACCATTGTCTATGCGGATTCGGATCATGCGGGAGACTACGTAGATAGAAAGAGCACTAGCGGTATTTGCACATTTATGGGATGTTGTCTAACGTCTTGGTTTTCGAAGAAGCAAACCGCTCTTGCTATTTCTACCACCGAAGCCGAATATGTAAGCGCCGGAAAGGCATGTCAACAAGCACTATGGATGAAACAAGCTCTCGTAGACTATGGCATTAGGTTAGAAAATGTCCCCATTATGTGCGATAAGAAAGGTGCGATAGATTTAAGTAAAAATCCGGTGCAACACTCTAGGACTAAACACATAGAAATACGTCACCATTTTCTTAGGGATAATGTACAAAAAGGAAATATATCTATAGAAAAGGTTGCATCGGAAGACAACATTGCGGATATATTCACAAAACCCCTTAAGCGTAAATTATTCAACCACTTGCGTTTAGGATTAGGAATGATGGAACAACTCGACTAAATTATATTGAATTATCTCAAATTTATACTTGCAGGAAATTTAGTCTTCTTCCATTTCATCTTTTTCTGAGTCTAGGAATCTATTTCGCACAAAACTAAAGATTGAGAAAATTTATTTTCTTTGCATAAATTTTTTTTTTTAAAACTCAATCAATTTTCTCTAAAAATTATTCTCACAATCTGGGAACCACATGAAAATCATTTTCCTTGGATTGTTGACTAATTCTAAAAACATTGTACTTCAAAATCATGCATAAATTCTCACATAAATTGTCACGATATATAATCTAATATATGTCTTTGACAGTCATAATTGAGCAAAAATTGAATCAAGGAGATTATTTGGATTGTTTCTTAGGATCGTTATTTCTTTTTGCTTCTAGGAGTAGAAACAATCACAACTCCACATTTGTTGCATATAAACACTCACTAGGACAAATTCACTAATAATGGTGTCATCTTGATCCATCACTAGTTTTTCACTCACTAATTATCCTTGCCTTTAATCTAAGATAGATGCCTTAGGAAGTTTAATTATGCTTGCCTTTATTTGCTTCCTCTTGCTTATTATATGTTGATTATTTGCTCTTTTGCTTATATGTTTTTGCATGCATGCTATTTCTTGAATAGAGTAACTTCTATATTGCCTAACAAAATTGAACTTGCTTGAATTCAAATCCAAACACATAACCTTTCTGCAAATTTTCTGCCAAAAACCCAATTCTGGCAACCTGGAAATCACAAGATGGGCAGCCCCCTTGATTCTGTAAGGCGGCCCCCTTAATCATTAAGGGGACCGCCCCCTAATTAAGGGGACCGGCCATCTGATGGTCGGGTTTACAGAATTTTTTCTGCTTTTTAGCCCATTTCAACCTACATTTCCCATTTTTCACCAACACATTTTGTCATAATCTCCCAAACAAACCTTATCCATCCTTAAACACACAAATCTTACACTATAAATATCCCCAATCCTCAACACTCTCCATTCATCCCATCATGAACTCTCCAAACAAACCAAAATCAAAAGCCTCAAGGCATGCAAGGATGACGGAAAAACCCGTTTGGCGAAGAAAAAGCCCTCGAAACAAATCCATCATCATAAATGAAGTTGGAAGTCATTCCACACCCCCAACTTCTTACTTCCCAAACTTTGCATCAAACCAACAAGATCATTCATTTGATCCTCTTTACAAACCATACAACATTGGCCAATCATCTTCCTTCAAGCCAAACTACACCTCTCAAATTCCAACCACTTATAATGATCCATACAAGTTTGATCAACCATCAAACTACAATTCCAACTACACAAACCCAACTCATCCATACCAAACCTATGATCCCCTTCACATTGCCACGGAAAAACAAAAGTTCTGTGATGAAATAAACCAAATCCATGATCTTAGTGATCTCCTTGCTATGCATCTTGCACAACGCAACAAAGGGCAACCTCAATCATCACCCTATGCAAATTGCCTTCCCCACTCTCTCAACTTGGATCAAGTTATAAACCACACTCACTTTTGCCCTTGTTGCATATTCCTTCAAAAACAAATCCTCTACTTGAGTGAAGATATTTCTTGGATTGAATATCTTCTCACTCGCAATCATCCAATACCACCCTTAACACGATACAACATCGTGAGATCCACTTCTTCCGTTCCACACTCCACTCCATATCCCTCCCAATCAAACATCTAAGCTTTATGCTTATGTCTCTCTTCAAGCAAATAAAACAATCAACCATGGGTTGCAAGCAAGTCCAAGTGCTCTCTTAGGCAATATAGGACTATGTCTTTTCATTTGTGTTATTTTTATCAATATGCTTCAAATATATTGAATGTTGTAATGCTTATCATTTTTATAATGCTTGAACGAAACTATGTTTAGTTGCATAATTGTTGCTTTGCATATATGTGTTTCTTGCTCTCTTCAAATATTTCTGTAGCAAAGATCTCCATTGCTCATTCCCTTGGTGCTCTCAAATGAGGGGGAGCATACATCAAGGGGGAGCATTCTACCCGTTTAAACTTCCTTCGCGAAGCTTACTCGGCTTAACCTTTTTAATTATACAAAAAGGGGGAGAAGAGAAATGTAAACTCTATAATACTTGTTGAAAAACAAGTTTTAGATATATTGAGTTTAAGGTTTTGTAATAATCAAAAAGGGGGAGATTGTTGACATAAATAATGCCTAAAAACATTATTAACATGTTATCAATATCTCTATGTTTTAATTATCACAAAATATAAACTCATAGAACTAAAACTTGTGACATAAACAAGTATTTAGTGATTAATATTTCTCTTTACATCCAAATCACTTAAGGTATGAATAAACAAAGTGTTTAGTGTATTTTATGATCAAAGGAAAGTTTAATTAAGCATTACAAAGTTTATTTAATTATATAAACATATTATATATTTTTGAAAAACACTTTTGGTAATAAAGAAAAATGTTTTATTCATACTAAATATATGAATTCAAATTTTTAACCAAAATCAGTTAGTTTTTCACCAAATAAACTTTCCCCGCTAAAAGACAAAGAATCTGGCCACGCTCCTCTGTCAGATTCTGTTGCCTATAAATACCACCTTAAACCTGAATTTTTTCCTCACCTTTTGCACTACTAAACTTTCTGATCTAGATCCAATTCTCCATTCTTTTATCCTTTGATCATAAGTATATAAATTCTTTATTTCAAAGTGATCCAACCTTCATCCTCTCAAGTGCAAGAGAAGAATACTTCTATCCCTCAAGACAAGAAGTATTACAACTTGTTGTGATCTCCACATCCAAGTTATTGGTGTATCATCAAAGATCATTTACATTATTCTTTGTGAAGATTGTTGTGAATATTTGATTGTAGATAGTTGTGTTAGATATTGATTGTGTGATTAGTTAGTAGCTTGGTGTGAAGAAGATAAGCTAGGTATTAGATTGGTGTGAAGAAGATAGGTGTGGAGGAGTTAGTTGTGAAGTAGATAGATTTGAAGAAGTTGTGACTTAAGTGTGACGAAGTTGTGGTCTGAAAAGCAGTGTGTAGATTGGTGTGTAGATTGGTGTGTATATTGGTGTGTACGGTTTTCTCCGCCATAAGGGAGCTTGTTGATATAGTGAAGAAAACTCTCGAGTTAGGTGCTCGGGGAGTGGAGTAGGGCAAGGAAGGTGTCCTTGTAGCCGAACCACTATAAATCTCTTGTCTCGCGGTTCGATCTTTCCATCTCTTACATATTTCATTACTTATCATTATTATACTTTGTGTAGTATTAATTGTTTATATTGTACAAGACTTGAGATCACATATTTTCGAATCTAAGTTTTTAAAAAGTTAAGCAAAACTCTAAAACTAATTTTTATAACTAAATAAAAAGATGTAAAACTATTCAACCCCCCCCCTTCTAGTTTTCCACATAAGCTATTGATTTAGTTATAGAGCGAGGCCTAGTCCCGAACTAGGTAAGCTATTGATTTGGTTATAGAGCGAGGCCTAGTCCCGAACTAGGTAAGCTATTGAATTGGTTATGGAGCGAGGCCTAGTCAAGAACTAGGTAAGCTATACAACGAGCCCTAGACTAGATCTAGGTAAGTTGAACATGTCGTATCCTTACGCATGTTGGGTATGTCGTATCCTTACGCATACAGATTGATTTGATTTGATTTGGTTATTGGACTATAGTGTGCACCTATAGGGTTGGATTTTTGGTTGGATTCTTTTGGTTGGATGATTGAGGCCTAGTCTAGCTAGCAAGCGTTTTTGCGTATATGTCCACTCTATTTAGTTATGAACTTAAACCTATGATCTCACCAGCGAAAGCTGACTTTTAGCGCGTTTTCTCAGGTAATTAAGTGATGCCCTTGGATGCTTGGATTGGAGGCTTGGCTATGGCACCTGGTTTATGGATCTATTTTCTGAAACTCTGATAAATAATTGTGGACCTATATTTATTTCTTTTGGGCCTGACTTTGATTGATTTTGGGATAAATGTAAACTTTAAAACCCCGTGTGGTTGAATTTTTCTCTTGTTTACTTTATCTCATTCTTTTATGTCTTGTGTTGGATACCAATCCCCGTAGCACCCGAAAGCTTGTTGAGTCTTCCGCTGTACCAAATTTTGGGGGTGTTACAGATTGGTATCAGAGCCAAGGTTATAGAGAACTAGGTAAATAGACACCTAAACTATAACCGATTTTTATAGAAAACGATCCTCGACCAATGCCCGCCAGCCCGTCAAGCCGAAGCATCATTGTTATTTTTGAGGTATTATGAGATTTTTGAGATGATTACTAAATATTGGATTCTTGAGATGATTTGAGGATTTGAGATTTATTGATTTAGTGATATGATGGCGTTTTGAGGAATTATATGGCGTTTTGAGGAATTATATGGCTTAATTATTTTATAAATGTTTTAGTAATGTGGTATTTGAAATTCTTTATTGAGTTAATATATGAATGGGATTATATGATGATTTTTGATACGGTATTTTGAGTTTCGCGGTTTAGTTGTTTAGAAACACTTACACCTACCCTACGCTGTTGTCACAAACCATGACCCCCTATTCGTACGATGTTATTGAGGATGTTTATGCTGGCACGCGTCACCCAGCACAATCACCATGGCTCCTGATGATCCTTACAGGATTGCCATGCATTCAGCTATTGTGTCACCGACAGCTTCTACTTCTGCACCACCTGCTGCACCTACGCAGGGACCCTCATCTTCTCTAGGGCTCCCTGGTACTTCGAGGAAGCTTACTCTTCATCAGGCTTTGGCTCGTGTGGCTCCACGTTTTGCCCACCGAGCTACGGCACGTATGTCGGTACGCCCTACTTCACCACCTTTGCATTTGGATGCTCACACTCTCCTGTCAGATGCACCACCTGCATCATTGCGTCGTCGTCCTAGATCACCTACCACATCTCCACATGGTTCACCTGTTAGGAGATGATGATTGATGACGTACTCTTCCGATGAGGAGGAGGAGGAGTACGAGGGTGAGGATGAGGCTGATGACCCTCGGGAGGCTGAGCAGGGTGATGATGACCCTGAGGAGGAGGATGACCCTCAGGAGGCTGAGCAGGGTGATGATGACCCTGAGGAGGAGGATGACCCTCAGGAGGAGGAGATGCCTGATGATGATGGTTTGTTGTGCCACCAGCTCAGGCTGAGGAGCCTGATTCACCTATACATCCGATAGAGCCTGTTTCACCAGATCACCCATTTCTGTTTGAGTTACCACCTGGTAGTCCCGTTAAGTCGGATGCACCTTCTAAGGTTTCTGCTGAGCATGCAGAGTTAGGTGAGACTGGTAGGATGTGGGCTCAGATTACTGATCTTGGTGAGAGAGTTACACGTATGTCTGAGCGGATTGATAGGGTGACCGTTGAGTTCATTGGAGAGTTGAGGAATCTACTCCAGCATCATGGCTAGATCGATTTTGGATTTGTGTTGTTATTGTGTTGCTTCCTAAGCCAGGGAGTATTTGGTTAGGAGAGCTGGTTATTCTATCTCCTAAGTTATGTTATTCGGATTGTATGTTCGTCTCGTATGGAACGATTAGTATTTGTTATGTCTTTTGGTATTTTGGAACGACGTATCGATCGCTACTTGTATAGGTAATGATCAATGGCCCCACAACGAAACCCTGTTAGAGCTACCAGAACTGGTCCTGCAGTGACTACCCCTGGTCACTGTGGACGCCGTCCTACTTGAAATGTTGAAACCCCTACTCCTGATAACCTGGACGCTACAAATCACAACAACAGGAATCAAAATGTTGAGGTCCAGGGAGACAATGATCATGTTCCACCTAATGCACCTACTGTGGATCAAGCAATGATCAATCAACTCGTGGAGCAACGAGTTGCTGAGCTACTAGTTGGGTCAAATCATTCCAATAATTCTGCTGGAACATTTCCACCTGTTCGTGCTAATGGATGTCACTACAAGGAGTTTCGAATTTGTGGACCTATTGAGTTTGGTGGGACTGAAGGAATGGTCTACTTGGTCAGGTGGATAGAGAAGACTGAGTCAGTGTTTAATGTCAGCAACTGTGCGGAGAATGCGAAGGTAAAGTTTGCTTCTTTTACTTTCAAGGATGAAGCTTTAACCTGGTGGAACAATTACCGAAATTCGGTTGGGAGTGATGTGGCTTATCCTATGACTAGGGAGCAATTTAAGTCTTTGCTAATTCAGACTTACTGCCCAAGCAATGAGGTTAAGAAGCTGGAGATTGAGTTCTGGAATCATAAGGTGAAAGGTACCGATATGGCAACTTACAATCGCCGCTATCGAGAGTTAGCTTTTCTCTGGCCCGATATGGTTAGGACTGAAACTCAAAGGATTGAGCGGTATACCGATGGGTTGCCGGTAGCTACAAGGAACGATGTGATTTTCTGCTAAGCCTGCAAATATTCATGAGGCTATCACGATCGCTCAACAATTGATGGACTTGTTAGTATTGGAGGAAGCTGAGAAAGATAAGAATGGAAAGAGGAAGAGGGATAATCATTCTAAGGGTAATGATCATCGAAACAAGTGACAAATAACTACTAGAGCTTATGCTATGGGAGATGGAGATAAGAAGAACTACAATGGAGATGCACCTAAGTGTAACCGATGTTATAAGAATCATTCTGGACGATGTACTGTGATGTGCAAGAATTGCTCTAAGATGGGACACATAGCTAAGGATTGTAGAGCTCGACCACTTGCTATGGTGCAAGCTACTCCTGAAACTATGAGTAACGTAAATGTTACTTGTTATGGATGTGGAAAGAAGGGACACTATACGAATGAGTGTAAGGAATCGTGGAACCGAGGAAATCAAGGATCGGGTGGTAATGGGTACAATAATTGAAACCGTGGAGCTGGAGGAAACCGAGGATGACAAGATAATGGGGACCAACGTGTGGAAGCTGGGACTGCTCATGGAAGAGTGTATGCACTTGGGAACGAGAGAGGAGAAGATCTGAACGTAGTTACTGGTACGTTCCTTCTCAATAATCGTTATGCTTCCATACTATTTGATACTGGTGCCGATAAGAGTTTTGTGTCCACTACGTTTGCACCCTTACTAGAGAAACCCCCGATGGCCATAGGAATTGGTTATGATGTAGAGTTAGCTAATGGGAACATAGAAAGGATTAGGACAATCATTCGCGGTTGCACATTAAATTTTCTGAATCATCCTCTCGACATAGATCTTCTACCTGTCACATTAGGAAGTTTTGATGTCATTATTGGTATGGATTGGTTGTCAAAGTATCGTGCTCATATACTTGGCGATGAGAAGATTGTGCGTGTGCCTTATGGCAGGGAGATTCTAAATATACCAGGAGATCGAAATGAATTAAGAGGCCCATCTAAGTTAATGGTTATTTCGTGCACTAAGTTACCAAAATTGATGGAGAAAGGATGTTGCCTTTCTTAGCTCAAATCTCTGAGAAAGGAGGGAAGGAGAAGAAGGAAAGATGTATTGGAGATGTGTCTATAGTTCATGACTTTCCTGATGTATTTCCCGATGAATTGCCGGGAATCCCGCCTACTAGAAAAGTAGAGTTTCAGATTGAGTTGATACCTGGTGTTGCACCCGTGGCACAAGCGCCTTATCGACTTGCACCTACTGAACTGGAAGAATTATCGAAACAATTAGCAGAGTTAGCCGAAAGAGGATTTATAAGACCAAGTTCTTCACCTTGGGGAGCCCCAGTCTTATTTGTGAAGAAGAAGGATGGATCATTTCGTATGTGTATTGATTACCGAGAGTTGAACAAGTTAACGGTGAAGAATAGATACCCGTTACCGAGGATCGACGATTTGTTCGATCAGCTTCAAGGATCGAGTGTGTATTCGAAGATCGATTTGAGATTGGGATATCATCAGCTTCGAGTTCGTGAGGAAGATATTCCGAAAACGGCTTTCAGAACCCGTTACGGGCATTAAGAGTTTTAGGTGATGCCGTTTGGGTTGACTAATGCACCGGCGGTATTCAGGGACCTCATGAATCGGGTGTGTAAGCCTTACTTAGATAAGTTCGTAAATGTGTTCATCGATGACATTCTAATTTATTCGAAGAGTGAGAAGGAGCATGAGGAGCATCTAAGGCTTATCTTAGAATTGCTCAGGAAAGAGAAACTGTATGCCAAGTTTTCTAAATGTGAATTTTGGATTCCGACGGTACAATTTTTAGGTCATGTGATTGATAGGCAAGGAGTTCATGAAGATCCTGCTAAGATTGAAGCGATTAAAGATTGGGCTGCACCGACGACCCCAACGAAGTTCGTCAATTTTTGGGATTAGCCGGTTATTACCGAAGATTCATTGAGGGATTTTCGAAAATGGCAAAACCGTTGACCAAATTGACTCAAAAGAGTGTTAAATACGAATGGGGAGATAAGGAAGAGGAAGCATTTCAATTACTTAAGGAAATGTTGTGTAGTGCTCCTATTTTAGCGTTACCTGAGGGTAATGAGGACTTCGTCGTCTATTATGACGCTTCTCATAAAGGTTTGGGAGCTGTGTTAATGCAACGAGAGAAAGTGATAGCTTATGTGTTGGGATCATACTTTTAGTATTCAGTCAAGTCTCGGTCATTACATTTTGTAATAGGTTGCTTAAGTATTAGTTATCATTATTGTTTAGTTAATGGGCAACATGTAAAAGCCCAAGAGGCTTTAAAGCCCACGAAATGAAAGGATAAGGGAGGAAGGGAGTGTTGCCCTAACTCCTCCCTTATAAATAGAAACCTTATGTTACATTTCATATTGTTGGTTATTTGATTACATTAAGGAAACTCTTGCACTTTTACCTTTCATATTGTCTCATAATCAACCAATCTCATTTCTCATCTTATTTCTTCTTATATCATACTTGTGTTTACTAAATGGTGACCTAACAAGTGGTATCATTCGCCTACTAGAAGTTTGAAGTGTATTTCTTTTGGTAACGTGGGGATTTGGTGCTTATACTTCATCTTTTTGCATTTTTCTTTGTTTCTTTCACTCAAATCTTGAAGCTTGGATAAGTTTCAAGGTTGATATAGTGATTTAAAGCTTAGTTTTTGCATAAAGTAGTGATTTTTAAGGTTTTTGTTAAGTTTTTATAGCTTCTTTGATATTGGAAAACTAGTTTTTGGTAGCTAAATCTTCTAAAGTTATTGTTTTCTAAGTATTGGTGAAGTTATTTGATCAAAAGTACCTTATTTCTAGGCATTTTTCTTTCAAAAAGTTGAGATTTTTCAAGTTTCTGACCAGTTTACGCGTAATATTGGTGAATAGTACGATTCTGTAGCTGTCAATAGTACTTTTTGTCCTTTTTACGCATTACTTTTGGCTTAAACCCTTATCTTACGCGTAAAATAGGCCTAAACCCTTATCTTACGCGTAATATTGGATAAAACCCTGATCCTACGCATAAATTGCTCCTCTACGCCTTACATCCTACGCTTAAGCTTGATTCTACGCGTAAGTCAGAGTTACGCGTAACTTGCCAGAGTTTACGCGTAAGCTTCATCAACGATCTTCTCCTCGTGTTACGGTGACTCAGTACTTCCCTAGCTTGGATAAGTTAGTGGAATACTTCGACTTCGGACATCTTTCAAGCTTGGATAAGTTTGAAAGATTTGTTTGGTTGTTTCAACCTTACGCATAAGTCTAAACTTACGCATAAGCCTAAGCTTACGCGTAAAGAGAAAACTTACGCATAAACTATTTGTTTACGCATAAACCTACTCTTTACGCATAACCTAAAGTTTACGCGTAAGATTAAGTTACGCGTAAGAATTGAACTTACCCCAAGGATTCTGGAACTTACTCAAAGGAACGTGCATTTCAATCTTCTACAAAGATCCATTTCTACACAAGTGTTCTAAGATGTCTCAACCTCCTAATCATTACTTCCCTCATATTCAGCAACCTCAACATCAGCAGTCTCAGCAACCTCAGCATCAACAGTATCAGCAACAACAATACCTTCCGCACATAATGAATCAACAACCTCCTAAATACAATCCACTACAGAACTACCTAATGATGCAACAACAGCTCATTCCTCAACAACAATCATATCAAGTGCCACAACAAACCAATCAGTTCTCCTCCAAACAACCTCACTGGTTTGACAGAATGTGTGAAGTTATTACAACTCAACAATCCCGACATGAGGCAGGATCACTTGAGACACCTCCAATGCTTACACCTGGGAACTATGTTCAATGGTCAAGTCGATTCTTACGATTTGTTGAGCTTAAGAAACCTCATGGGAAATTCTTGAAGCAAGTGATACTTGAAGGACCATTTGAGTGGCCAACAAGATTTGAAGCTGGTGATCCACATGCTGATCCTCCACGTCCTCCTGGTGATAGACCCCTTCCAGAATCTGCACTCACTGAAGAACAGAAACTACATCGTGAAGCTGATCAGTATGCAATGGCTTATATACTTCAAGGTATACCTAATCCGATCTATCGAAGTGTCGATGCTCAGAAAACAGCCAAAGCTATGTGGGAACACGTTCATCTCCTTATGGAAGGAACTCAATTGAACAAAGATGACATGGAATCCAAGCTATACATGGAATACACTGACATCACAATTGAACCTGGAGAGTCACTTGAATCCTACTATCATCGTTTCACAAATGTAGTTAATGATCTGGAACGTCACAAAATCACAGTACCAAGGATCGCTGTGAACTCCAAATTTGTTGGTAGTCTTGGCCCTGATTGGCATAAATATGTGACATTTGTTCGTCAAACAAAGAATTTGCATGATGCTCAATATGGTTTGTTGTATGATTTTCTGAAACACCATGAACCTGAAGTGGAAAAAGATCGAGCTCTACGAGGAGGATACACACCAACTTCTACACCAAATTCTTTGGCTCTCGTAGCTCAGTCTTCCTACGCTCCACCACCAATGTCTAATCATGCATATGTTCAAGAGCAGAACTACTTCAGTTATCCACAATCTTCCACCTCGAACCAAATGGTCCCTTATGAGTCATCTCTACAGAATACTTCTACTCAACTTGTTCCGTTAAACAACAATGATGCTGTGTACTACTCCAACTCCAATGAGGATGACGATGATGACTTCAATACGTTGAATCAGGGACTTGCTCTTATTGCTCGTGCTTTCAGCAAATTCTGCAACAAAACAAACAACCGTCAACGGTCATCTTCGAATACAAGGAATCAAGCGGTTGTCCATGATGGAAGAGTGGAAATACAGAATCGCAATTATGGTCGATTTGGTTCAGGAAGTTCTTCTGGGTATTATGGGAATGAACAGAGGTTTGGTAACAATACAGGGTTCAAGAACAACTCCGGATCTTCTCAACAAAGGTCTGACTCAGTTGCTACAAGGAACTCCAACTCAGGGAATGCAGTTTGGTGCTACAATTGTAATGAGCAAGGTCATATAGCTACAGCATGTCCCAAACCGAGAACTCGCGGTAGTAAGTTTCACAAGCAGGCATTACTCATGGCTCTTCATGATGAAAAAGACGGACATTTCCCTGAACAAGATAACAACTTCATGGCAAATGTGAACAATGATGATGACATGGAAGATCTGGAAGCTAATGCAGCTGTGATGCTTATGGCCAACATGCAGGAACTTAAACTCAATGATTCAGGTCCAGTGTATGACACTGACGGCTTGTCTCAGGTACATGACCTCAATGAATGCTTTATTAATGAAATAGTCTCACCTTCTGCTTATGAATCAGATATGGCGCAAGTTGTTCCATCTAAATCATCTTCATCATCTCAAAAAGATGAACAAATAAGCACAGTTGTCATATTTGATAATGACACAGTTGTTTCATTTGATGATCCTATTGAGAATAATGAACATGATAATTTAGAACAACATGAACCATCATTTGATCCAGACCCTGACCTAATATTGTTATCTAAACAACTGGATGATCAACGATTGCAAATAATAAAATGCAACGATATTAATAAAGCTTTAAAAGAACAAAATGCGTCACTTGCAAGAGATATTGAATGTTATAAAATTCAACTTTCAAATCAGGAAGAAAAGATTAAAAATGCAAAAAGTTTTGAAAATGCTTTTCAAGAATCTTATAATAAAGAACAAGATCTTCAACGCAAAATGCAAGATTTAATTGAATCAAACGGAAAGTTGATTTCGAAACTTGAAAGTGAAAAGTGTGAATTGAAAATGCAAGTTGAACGTCTTCAAACAGAACTTTCAAAAACAGAAACAGAATTGTCAAGTTGTCAAAAAGATTTTTGTGAACATAAAATACGAAAAAGAAAATACATCGATGACTTACTCGGTGATATTGTTGATCTTGAAAAACAACTCAAAGAATTTCGTCACATTGTTTACAAACACGGGAACTCTGTCACCACAATTCAGAAATTTACTTTAAAACCGAGACCCGATAAACGATTTGCACTTGGTGATTACAATTCAAGGTTTCTTCACACGGCATTCAAAGATATTCCAAAAATTTACAGTATGGATTATTTAATGGATAATACGGTTGCGCGTGCTGTTGTTTTTGATACTGAGGAAGAAGAAGAACTTGAAGACGAGAGTCGGTCAAAAATGAGTAATGTTCAATATTGGACACCATATGACTATTCAAAAGCTCCTCCACTTTCAAAATCTTTTGTCACTCAAAAGGAATTACCTGAGAAATCATGGTTTATCGAAGAGTCATATGTTTTATCTCACAATGCAGCTCCTGTCCCACCTGTAGCACAAATAAATGGTCCTTTACCATCATCCGGTGAACTTACACGTTTACCAAGATGTCGTGTCTTAAATTATTTCAAAACCTTTATGGACGACATCGATATTTTGGAAGAAACAATTGAACGCAATTCTGAAATAAAAATTGAAACTTTTCAATCCGCTTACGAGCGAGAAAAGAGAGATATTTTTCAAAAACAAATGAAACCAATTGTTCAACACCTCCGTCTATGTGCTACACGTTGGGATCAGGAACTTCAAAAGGAGGTCAAAAATATGATAAACGTTTTTGATACTGCTGAAAATGAGATTTTAGTCCAAAAGCTACAAACTAAAGTTTTCAAAAATGATGCTGATCGACTCTTGGAACAAGTTCTCTGTGCTGATATTTTGTCGGTTATCATGAATGATCTCTATAAATCTGGTACTTCTATGCTTATGGATGATCTTTGTGTTGATAATAATTTGTTGAATGAGGAAATTGAGACACTCAAACAGGAAAATGATAAGTTGAGGAATAAGAATGATGATGTCACAAAACAGTTTTCTCAAGAAATTTTTCTACTCAAACAAAAGCTTGATTGGTGTCAAGCTCAGAGTCTTAGTAAGGAATTGAAACTTCAAAGTCAAAATGTTTCTAACTCTTGTCAGCTTTGCAAAAACATTGAGTCTTTCAAACGTTTGTGTCTCAAATATGAAAAAGAAATTGCAGACTTAAAAATTGAAAACACCGAATGGCAACAAAATCGCGATGACATCAAATATTGCAATGGTTTACTCGAGTCTGAAATTCAGGATAAAAATCACATCATCATCGATTTAAAAGAGAAAGTTAAGCTACTTCAGAAAGGAAAGATGGTTGACACCACGGTGATAGCACCAGGAATGTATAAATTAGACAAAACGGAAAAAGGAAAGGTTGTTCAAAATACTAATGTTGATACCTCCACTTCTACAGGACTAGTCTCCACTACTAGCGTTAGCAGACCCATGCGGAAAAGTAAAAGGAAGAATAGGATCTTGCAACGTAAGAGAGGACACCTAGAAGCTCAAGAAGTAGAAGACCAACTTAGGAATTTGAATAAAACTCATGTTGCATCAGATTTAGATTCTAATCTGGCAAATTGTAATCAAAATCTATATGTAACGAATGATGAACCTTTGAATGTTTTGAATATTAATGCATCTTGTGTGTTTTGTCGTAAAAGCGTATCATCTGGTGATCATACAAAATGTTTAGCTAATTCTCTTCTAAATCGTCATAAGAAACGTGGAACACGCATTCCTTCTAGGCCCACTATTGCCTCTAAGTCTAACTTAGGAAAGCCGTCTTCTACGGTTTCTAATGAAGCTGAAGTTACCCCCATAGGTGCCAAGAACAAATCTAGGAATGAACCCTCAACTAGTGCATTTAACATTAAGAAAGCTAATACTAGTTGGAATTGGCAACGTTGGTTACAACACAAACCAGACTTTAAATGGATTCCTAAATTATTGAATAAATGTGTTTCTAACCAACAGGAACCCGCACTGTCTTTGGGTTCCACCCTTACTTCTGTTCCATCTGTGTCCTCTTCTTGTGATGCAGGTGGTACAGATCATTCTATGGATTGTTGATAGCGGATGCACCCGACATATGACAGGCAATCTCAAACTGTTGAAAAACTTTGTCTCAAAGTTCATTGGTACTGTCAGATTCGGGAATGATCATTACGCTTTAATCATGGGATATGGTGACTATGTAAGTGGGAACATCGAAATAAGCCGTGTTTATTATGTGGAAGGCCTTGGACACAACCTTTTCTCTGTTGGTCAATTCTGTGATGGGGATCTAGAAGTTGCATTTCGTGAGAAAACTTGCTTTGTTCGTGACTTACAAGGAAACGATCTTATGTCTGGCTCACGTGACTCCAATCTTTACACTATATCAATGTCAGATATGATTGCAACATCTCCGATATGTCTTCTATCCAAAGCAGAGTCAACTAAATCTTGGTTATGGCACAAACGTCTTTCGCACTTGAATTTCAAAACCATGACGGACCTTGCTCGTTATAAACTTGTTGATGGATTTCCAAGATTCCGTTTTACCAAAGATCACTTATGTTCAGCCTGTGAACAAGGTAAAAGTACTCGTGCTCATTTCCCTTCTAAACCCGAACACAGTACGAATCATGTTCTGCAACTGCTTCATATGGATTTGTGTGGACCGATGCGTGTTCAAAGTATCAACGGTAAACGCTACATCCTTGTAATTGTGGATGATTATTCCAGATGGACTTGGGTTTATTTTCTACGAAGTAAAGATCAGGCTCCCTCAATGATCATCACCTTTCTCACTAAAATTCAAGTTCAGTTACGCAACACGGTCAGAATTGTCAGAACTGACAATGGAACTGAATTCAAGAATCAGACACTTAGGTCTTATTATGAGAAAGTGGGAATTGAACATCAAACATCTATTCCTAGAAGCCCAGAACAGAATGGAGTTGTTGAAAGACGCAACAGGACGTTAGTGGAAGCTGCTAGAACTATGTTGATTAATGCTCAATTACCAGATTACTTGTGGGCAGAAGCTGTTTCAACTGCATGTTACACTCAAAACCGTTGCATGATCACAAAACGTCATCGCAAAACACCATATCAAATTGTTCACAAAAGGAAACCAAACATCGATTACTTTCATGTTTTTGGAGCACTCTGTTATCCGAAAAATGATCGTGATGATTTAGGTAAACTTAAAGCAAAGGCTGACATCGGAGTGTTCGTTGGATATTGTGAAAATTCTAAAGGTTTTCGAATTTGGAATCGTCGTACTCGAGAAATTCAAGAAACCATTCACGCTAATTTTGATGAACTCACCCAAATGGCTTCTGAGCAACACAGCTTAGGACCCGAATTTAACCGTCTCAACTCTTCGGCATCTTCAGCTGAACCTTTGCCACTTAACCGCAAAGAATTAGAAACCTTGTTTGCTCCACTATTCGATGACACAATTGAATACCGTCCTACTGAGGCCTCACCAAATTCCGCTGCTCAACCTGATCACATTCAAGTACCAGACTCACCTCAACAAACTACTACAAGTGTTGAGAGAGACGGTCCTCCAGTTGTATCACCATCTACAGCAGAACAAACTGGTTCTACTTCCCGCCTTTCAGCTGAAGATCCACAACAACTATCAGTTCCACAATCCGCAGAGCATGATCCTGATGCGTTCTTTAATCCGTTTGCACCAGCTACTACAGTTCCTGATATAGCTGAGTCATCAACACGCAACTTGGATCCTGCCAACATGCGAGATACGTATCAACTACACCCGTCTACACACAAATGGACCCGTGACCATCCACTAGTTCATATTATTGGCCATCCAGATGCACCTGTTATGACAAGACAACGACTTCACACCGATGGAGAAACTTGCATCTACGCACTCACAGTTTGTCATGAAGAACCCAAGAACATTAAAGATGCAATGACTTATGACAACTGGATTGAATCTATGCAAGAGGAATTTCAGCAATTCATAAGATTAGAAGTCTGGGAATTAGTTGAAAGACCTGACGGAGTCTTTGTCATTAGGTTAAAATGGATCTGGAAGAATAAGCTTGATGCAGAAGGGACAGTCATCCGCAACAAATCACGTCTGGTAGCTAAAGGATACTCTCAACTTGAAGGACTAGACTTTGCTGAATCTTTTGCTCCAGTGGCACGACATGAAGCTGTTTGGATCTTTTTGGCTTATGCTGCACATAGAAATATGGTGGTTTTCCAAATGGATGTGAAAACAGCATTTCTGAATGGAGATCTCCGTGAAGAAGTCTATGTCAGCCAACCTGAAGGCTTCGTAGATCCTGAGCGTCCTAATCACGTCTACCGACTCAAAAAGGCTCTCTACGGACTCAAGCAGGCCCCACGGGCGTGGTATGATAAACTGTCCACTTTCTTACTGGCCAATAAATTTTCTAAAGGATCGGTGGATCCCACACTGTTTACTAAAACCTACGGGGAGGACTTACTTGTTGTTCAAATATATGTCGATGACATCATTTTTGCCTCAACAAAAAGAAGTTACTCTAATGATTTTGCAAAATTAATGAAAGATAATTTTGAAATGTCCATGATGGGTGAACTTTCGTTCTTTTTAGGACTACAAGTTCATCAATCACCCCGTGGAATTTTTGTAAATCAATCAAAATATGCTCTTGAAATTTTAAAGAAATATGGAATGATGTCTTGTGATACCTATAATACACCAATGGGCTATACCACAAAACTAGATGCTGATTTACATGGGACTCCAGTTGACCCTACCAAATACCGAAGTATGATTGGGTCCCTCATGTATCTCACAGCTAGTAGACCTGATATAGTTTTTTGCTGTCTTCATGTGCTCCCGCTATCAGTCAAGACCAACTGAAAAACACCTCAGTGAGGTCAAAAGAATCCTTCGATACATAAAGGGAACCATTAATTTGGGGATCTGGTATCCGAAGGATTCTGGGTTTGAACTAATTGCGTTTTCAGATGCTGACCATGCAGGATGCTTAGACACACGCAAAAGTACATCTGGTGGATTACAATTTCTTGGAGACAAACTTGTGTCATGGCAATCTAAGAAGCAGGACTGCACTTCACTGTCATCAACAGAATCTGAATACGTAGCCATGTCTGCTTGTTGTGCTCAAGTCATCTGGATGCGATCACAACTTAAAGACTATGGCTACCTATTCAACAAGATTCCCATCTACTGTGATTCAAAGAGTGCAATTGCTATCTCCTGCAACACTGTCCATCATTGCAAATCCAAACACATTGATCTCAGATATCACTTCATCAAAGAGCATGTGGAAAAGGGTACAGTTGAGCTTTATTTTGTTGGAACTGAGTACCAATTGGCGGACTTACTTACCAAATCCTTGGCACCATCCAGGTTTGCTAGTTTAGTTCATCAAATTGGTATGCGATGTTTGACTCCAGAGGATCTGGAAAAGTTTTTAAAACACAAGTAATTGTCAAACATCAAAACTATCTTTGTAAATATTTTTTTTCAAAAACAAAATCCAATGAAAAACTCAAAAATATTTTTGGTCTTTTATTTAAAAAAAAAAAAAAAAAAAAAAAAAAAAAAAAAAAAAATGCAAGTGTAAAACTCTTTCAACACTAATTTTTTCTAAAACGTCTTCAATCATTTAAAATTAGTGTTGAGGGGGAGGAAAAGTAACATTTTTAATTTCTTAAAATTATTTTACCTTTTATACTTGCATTTTACCAAAAAACATTTACATTTAAAAAAAAAAAAAAAAAAAAAAAAAAAATATATATATATATATATATATATATATATATATATATATATATATATATATATATATATATATATATATATATAATTTTAAGTGTTGATTCACAAGGATTTCGGGTTACTCTCCTTGATCATAATCAAGTTAATTTTACCATGTTCTAAGGTCGAGGGGGAGTATGACAAGTTGTTCTTATCATATCGTGGTATTGACTAACAAATGTTACATGTGAATAAGTAGGTTAGCATTTAAAATGAATGTCAGTTAGGGTTAAGGGACTAAAACTGTCACATTTTGAAAGTTGTATTCACCACAGTCAAAACCCACTTTTACCACTCGCATTTACTTTTTCCACCAAACACATTTATTCTACACCTACTCGATCAAACGGCCACAAATCATTGAACTAATCCAAGAATCATTCATCAAATCTGAAAAAGGTAACATGTTTTGATCATAATTCTAAACAAAGGTTTTTAATTTCACAACAATCCAACGGTTTAATCAATCACAATTGATTAATTTATTCTTGAAGTTATGCGTAAAAATTAAACCCAGAATTATGTGTTGTTTTGATTGAATTTGGTGATGGTATTTGTTCATTTTATGTTATTAATCATGTTTGTTAACTCCTATCACTCCCAGAATCACCAATTGTGTTATTTGTAAATTAGGGTTCATGCGTATGAATTGGGGATTATTGTGTTTGTGCAATAAGATTGCAATTAGTGATGGGGTTAGTGTTTGTGTATGTTTAGGAACATTCGGATGTGATTTAATTTGATCTCAAACATGTTTAAAGCATTAATCTAAGGTTTAGGGTTCGAAGGTCACTAGCAGGTTCAATCCTAAGTTTTTGTGGATAATTTGTGTTGTCATTTGAAACTTATGATCATTATGATGTTTGTATCAATTGCCCCATGCTTAATCGTACCCAGAAACACTTTTGATTAATGATGTGATTGAGTGTTCTTGCGTGTTTACGCGTTAAGTATTATTAGGCATGTTTACGCGTTAAAATGTATGAAATAAGTGTATTGGATTGATGTTTGATCAGTGGTAATGTTTGTGCACTTTCAGGAAACTCATAACTCAAATTTCAAAAGGTGAATTTCTGGAAATGACGACTTTACGCATTAAAAGTTCATCCTACGCGTAAGATTGAATCTTACGCGTAAGATTCGACACGTGGACAAATTGTGTCTTGGATAAGACACAGTTTACGCATAAAACTTGTTCTTACACATAAAGTTCTGATCTTACGCATAAGTCTAGAACTTACGCGTAAGTCATTACCTACGCATAAGTTACAATTTACGCCTAAGAGTAATCCTACGCGTAACTTCAATTTCTACGCATAAGACTTATCTTACGCATAAAATTGATCTTACGCGTAAGTTTCACTTTTACGCATAAAATTCTATCTTACGCGTAGATTTTGCACTTACGCATTAGTTCCATACTTACGCCTAAGTCAGGTTACGCGTAAAACAACCACTTACGCGTAAACTTGTCAAAAATCCAAAATTTTTTCTAAGTGTTGGAAATTTCCAATGTGTAACTTGTTGTAAATGATAAACTTTGGTTGGAATTGAATTGTTTTATGTTTCTAACAAGTAAAATAACTCAAGTTTGTCACATATCAAAAGTTTTAACACACACAAACCCCCACTGATCAACATCAAAACATGATAAGCTATGTGAACACATGCTAAATGAATGTTAATACTAACTTCATCAACAATTGCCATGTTTGTGTGTTTATGATCAATTCAGATGGCAGAACACAACGATATTCCTCACATACCAGTGCCTGAACCCTTACGTGCATGGGAAGACACCTTTCCTGAGAACTACTCCAGAAAGATAGGAAGGAACAATCTGAGAGTCAACTTCAACAAACTTACATGCAATGAGTCTTCTTGCCTTGTTGCTGTAGATGCTCTTATCAATCACCCATGCAAAGTTCTACTCACCAAATCTGCTGCAGTGGCATGCTTCTACATACATCAGTTTTGGCACACAATCCACTTGGACCTCCTTGAAGAATCCTTTACTTGTATGCTTCACATGAGACAAGTCACGGTCGACAAGGATCTTCTCCGTAGTGCTCTTGGGCTTCCCGAACTTGAATCTAATGAAGAGTATGACCAAGTTCCCAGTGAAGAAGAATTGATAGAATGGCTGAGAGATATTGGGTATGATGAGTCTGAAGGGGTCGTAACTAGGCACTCTAAGGTCAATATAAGATTTCTTCCACAGCCTTGGAGAACTCTCTACATCATAATTGCCAAGTCACTATCTGGCAGAGACACAGGCCATGAACACCCTAAGCTCCAACATCTCAAGCTGTTCTGGGCTATTGCTAATGTCAAGAAGATTGATTTTGCCAGCATAATCTGGGAAGACATTGTGTGGCACATACAACACAAGATGACCAATATTCCATTCGTCCGTTTCACCAAACTTCTCATTGGAAGCTTCCTCCATGAATATGATGACATACCTCAAAGACTGAATGATGAGTTTCAGCACACATACAAGAATGAGGACACTCTTAAGGTCATCAAGAGAATGGATACTAGTACAAGGAAACAAGGAAAGAAACTTCCTGATTGTCTTCTGACTAAGAAGGTTCAAGAATCCAATAACTACAAATACTACATTCAAGCTCTTGAAGCTAATAAAGTTGGATTTCTGGACGAAGAAGTTCTACCCTCCTCCATGCATAAGAAGGGTAAGAAGGATAGTAAGACTGGGAGCTCCGGCAGTTCCACTCAGTCTAAGAAGAAGAAGGGTACTCCAAAGAGAAGAATTCCTACCAAACAGCCCGCTACTGTTCCTGAACCTGGGTGGTTTCCCTCACCACATGCTTCTCCCAAGAAATCTGACTCCGAAAGAACTGAATCTGATGAAGGTCCTCAGTATAGGGAAGCATTTGCCCAACCTGAGGAAGATGAGAATATGGAAGACATCGATTGGGACAAAAACATCGATGAATTTGCTGACAATGCCGTTTATCCACCACATCTCAATCAAAGACCTTTCACCAAAGCACAGACAATGCTGGAAGAAGAAAGGTTTAGAAGGGAAAAGATGAAGGAACCTGCTACTGTTGTACAAGAGTCTGAAGGCCTGTCAGTAGAGGAAGAGAATGAGAGGGCACTCAACCTTGGTCTCCTTCACAGCAGAATCGACGACTTCAATGCCAATCAACCACCACCTCCAGAGTTCACCCAAACCACCACCGAGGCTGGGACTTCCAGCAGCATTCCTGAGTCTACAACTGGAATCCATACTGAGATGGTGACTTATGACAATCCCTCAGTATCTCCCACCGACTTCGACATGACTATGGGAGAGGATGAAGAAGGAGATCCTATGGAAACTGATGCTCCTAGGCTTATGTCTGTGGAAGAAATGGAGAGCAGAGAAAGGGCTCAGGAAGAAGAACTGAAAAGAAAACAAGAAGCTGAGGAGGCCAGGCTTGAAGAGATTGCTCAAGCTAAACTGGAAGAAACAATAAGAATGGAAGAGAGCAGGAAAGCAGAAGAGGCAGCCAAGCTGGCTGAAGAACAACTGAAAAAGGCTGAAGCAGCCAAACTGGCTGAAGAAATATTAAAGAAAGAAGAAGAAGCCAGGGTTGCTGAAGTACTAAGGCTAAAAGCTGAAGCTGATAAACTGGCTGAAGAGCTAAGACTGAAAGCCGAAGCTGAGAAACTGGCAGAAGAACTTAGGGTGAAAGAAGATGCAGACAAACAAAAGGAAGTTGCACAACCCGAACCAAAGAAAGGAGATGACAAAGACTCAACCACCATTATTGAATCTACACAGTCATCTCCTCCTGCATCTGAATCTACACAAGACAAATCGATTAAGAAACCAAGCTCCAAAGCCTCTGCCGCATCCAAACTACTCAAATCTGCTTTTAAGAGAGTGCATGAGAAGAAGAGAAGTAAGCTTGAAGATCAGGTTGCTACGCTTGCATCCCAGGTTGCTGAGCTTTCTAAGCTGAACGAGAACGTCAAAGAGCTACAAGATAAAGTTGACATTTTTCTAGCTAAAGACGTTACAGAGAACCTGGAAGCCGCCCTAGCAGCTCAAGCACAGGAATACATGTCACAACACTTAGTGGCTGAGCTGAAAGACCTGCTGGCACCGATGAGAGACGAACTCACCAAGTTCACTGAGCAAGCAGTGAAGAAAGTCATCCGATCTACAACCTTTACTCTTCGAGCTGACAAGTCCACTGCTCCTCTACCAGGACTCTCTCTGGATGATCTAGAAGCTCAACTCTTAGAAAAGCTGGCCAACAAGTTCACCTTGACTCCAGAAGAAGCTAAAGTACTGGAAGCACTCAAAGAAAAGATGACCAAAGAAACATGCAGCACAGAGGCAGAAAAGCTGAAACGTCAAAGAGATGACGAAGACAGGGATCCCAATTCTCAGGCTAAGAAACAAAAACAAGCCGAAGGACCCTCATCTCGTACACCGGTCATTCCCCCTACTACTACTACAACCTCCACACACCAACCGAAGGCATCAGGGTCTGCCCCCAAAGAACATGATCACTTTGTATACACCGGTGGTGACGACATTCCTCAGTCTGATGAAGTCCCAGAACCATCAACCAAGAAAAAGAAGAAAGAAAGGAAAGGAAAACATCATCAACCCAGACCGGACACCTCATCTAAAGAAAAGGAACCCAAGAAACCCAAAACCGTCCTTAAATGGCTCGATAAAGATGAGACTGCCGAGTATTCCTGGTTCGAGAAGATGATTAATTCCCAACCACCACTGGACGACAATCAAGTACCTCAAGATGGTCGAACAGTGGAATATGCTCAACTACTTCAGCACAAGTTCAAAATGAAAAAGATGAACAAGAAAGAGCTGCGCAGAATTAAGAATGAAGCATTCAATCTTCTCAGAGATCGGTCTGCAAACTCCATCGAGCTTGAGTATCATCTGGAAAATATCGCTCGAGCTATGTCAAGCGATATTGACTGGATTAATCCTGAATCTTTTGTCGACCCAGTCACAAAGAAGTCTGCACCTTTCATCACCGACTGGTCAAAACCACTACCAATGATTGGGAGGCCTGATGAACCAAAGATCCCGTACATGGCCTTCTTCAACACAGATTTAGAATTTCTTACACTCGGTAGTGCAATTGAGAAGAAGTACGTTACCTCACTTGCCTTTCTCCCTGCTGCTCGATATCTCAACAAAGCCATCGAAGAAGAAGCCACAGCATTATTCGTTGACAAAATTGTTGAATATGACCGGAACGCACTCTACGGCATTCATCACTGGCCAGAAAACCGGGCACAATACTATCGAAGCAGCAGACTTAATCAGACGATGGGCGAAGTAGAAAGTGATTTGAAGATAGTCTCCATTCAATTCATCTCGACTGTCACTTTCTTTGGGTACCCCTTCCTCAGCAAAATCACACTAAAAAGACTTGATGAAAAGGAGTACGACATTTCTGAGTCAGACTTTCCACGCCTACGTCTCAATGACATCGAAGATCTGTATCTACTCAAAGTGCAAGGAAAGCTCTGTGGTTTACCAAAAGACATACAACTTGCCTTCATCCAAGCACTCCTCATTTATATCAGGAAAATCGTAATCAGAGAACGTGTCGAAGATCTTCAGTTAGGAGTGGAAAGTTACCAGAAGAAGCTCAATCTAACCAAACCAAACATGTTCGATATTCCCAACCTTCAACATCTGCCTCAGTACACCCTGATCAAACAACCTTTCGGATTCACCTACCGCAGCATTAATGGTCGAAACTGCTTCATGGCTTACACCGAAGTTCAGAAGTTCTGTGATGAAACGTTAAAGTTCGTCAGAGACGGCATCAAAAGCAGAGTAGATGACATAGCTTTGGGTAAATCGAAACGGTGGACTTCGACAGAGGTTAGGGATGCCCGCAGATTCATATCAAGGATCGAGAACCGATTAAGACGCCGGGATCAGTTTCGTAGGTTGGAGAGCTATGTGGGAGGCAGACAGAAATTCCCGGTGTTGACATTTCAGAGGCCTGAATGGTAGATTTTGTAAGAATTTCATTTGATTTGTCATACTAATACTTCATAATGGCTTGTGTACGCATTACAGTGCACAACCCGATCTTGTAAAGAAAGGACCCTGAGGTACGCATCAGTGCCTCAATCCTAAATATAAGGAGCGAAGGCTTCTTACTTTTGAGTAGAATTAATCAAACTTTTATGATTTTTCATAATTCTGCTCAAAAGGACAAGTATTTCACCTCAATGAGACCTAATCACTTATTGAGGGGGAGCACTTGTCAAAACAAAATACTTTGCTCTTAATCAAAAGTTCTTGGTGAATCTCCCCGTAAGACTCAAAAGGCATATTTTAATCTAAATGTTTGTCAAAAACACCATTTTTTATATGCTATTTTTGAGGGGGAGAAAATGAAAAAGTGATTAAAATACACGAAGTCAAAGCTTTAAGTTGTATCATGTGCGAGCTAGACTCAGTATTGACCCAGGAATTGACGAGATAATACAAGTTAGTAACATCGAAAGGACTTATCCTCGACGGGTAATAACATCAAGTTAGTTACTAGAGCTAGTTGTCACCTAAAAGCTGACAATGTATCTCTTTAACTAACCACGTAAGCGTGTCTCGAAAAGGATATGTCTTAGTAGAAATGTACCGTCTCGAGAAGCTTTCTGTGAACTTGATCAGGCCGGGTAATAACTTCAAGCTAGTCTAACTAGTGATGTAAGCGTGTCTCGAATCGGTCTTGTTCACGGAAAGTGGATCAATTCAAAAGTGCTTACTCCTCCCGCATGTGCAAATTTATTAAACACTTATGAGCACATGTGCAGGGGGAGCCCTTCAAAAGTGTACACAAAACTCTCAAAGTGTTAACCAAAATATTTGATTATTACTAACACTTTGAGAGATTTTTCAATCAAAGGTTTCTTGGCTACTGTCGGAGTTATAAGGTGTTTAAGATAGGAATACCCGTCCTATGATCCGCCAGAGCCGGAGGGATCTACCCAAGGACATCTCCCATAGTTAGAATTAGAAGTCCTTAGGTATGATACGTAAAAAGGAGAAATAAATGAAAGGGAAAGAAGGAGTTGAAGAATTAAAAAGAAAAGCAAAAGAAAAGGGTGAAAAGAAATAGCCCTCCATATGTTCAACCTTAGGGCAGACACCGGGTTCAATACGTATGCTACTGGCAGTTGCAAAAGACAACACCGGTATTGAAGATTAAGACGTCATGGACCCAGTGACGCAATGCACTAAACCTTCTTAACCACTCAAGTTCTCTTAAAAGAACTTGTTTCATTCTCACGGGGAACCTGCGTAACCTATCGACCTATCTCTTAGAGACGGTTGATATTGAAGCAGGAGACACCTCCCCAGTCTCCGCATAGGAAACCTAGGTGTGCACTTATAGAGTCTAGAGCCTCGAGATACATCAAAGATCTCTTAGGAACACTTAGTCTTTCTACAGCTGGTGCTCTACATCAATGGGCATCAGTTGTAAACTATCGAGTCCTTCGCAGATCTTAGCAATCTGCCGAGAACGTTTATGAGAGGATTACGTAAGTATTTCTCAATGATTGAACGGAAATCCTGCCAGGGTCAACATTTAACAGCCCTGACAGCAGGTCACTTCGGTAACCCCACAAGGGTTACGCTTAGTGTTTGCGGTGGTTCCATCTAGGTCTACAGTCGTGGAGTGATCCCCAGCGACTCACCCAGTCATTGAGCTACTTAGTAGGTCTCGTAAGCTTCTTCGGGAGTATCTGATATGGGAACGGCCTGGATAAGGATTAGAAGGAGTCTTCACACTATGCTGTTGATGAGCTCTAATTCCTTATCCGTAAGTACCGGTTGTTTTATTGCTAACTGTTTACTCGCAGGTACCTCACCTCCATGATGGTAGATTCCAACATGCTCATACATACATCTTAAAGTCAAAGAAAGCTCCCCCAAAGATCATTGCAACACAAAGTTAAGAGAAAGATTCTACAGCAATAAGCAGAATCTACAAAGTTTAAAGACAAAGATCCCAATGCATGTAAAGGAACTTCTTGTACGATTAAGACTAAAGAAGTATGAGTATGTTGGAATGGAGAACAACCACCACAGACGCAGGAGTGACAAACGGCAGACAACTTCATAACCTAATCACTGCATCATCACCAAAGAACAAAGACAAAGAGCAAAGCACTTTCAATATCATTCACTCATTTTGAAGACGTCTAGAGTTTCACATGTCACAAGTCAACGACAAAGATAAAGACGTCAAGCAACCGTGATGACCGACCCTTAGGGGGAGATTGTTGGGATCATACTTTTAGTATTCAGTCAAGTCTCGGTCATTACATTTTGTAATAGGTTGCTTAAGTATTAGTTATCATTATTGTTTAGTTAATGGGCAACATGTAAAAGCCCAAGAGGCTTTAAAGCCCACGAAATGAAAGGATAAGGGAGGAAGGGAGTGTTGCCCTAACTCCTCCCTTATAAATAGAAACCTTATGTTACATTTCATATTGTTGGTTATTTGATTACATTAAGGAAACTCTTGCACTTTTACCTTTCATATTGTCTCATAATCAACCAATCTCATTTCTCATCTTATTTCTTCTTATATCATACTTGTGTTTACTAAATGGTGACCTAACATTATGCTTCCCGACAGCTCAAGAAGCACGAGAAGAACTACACCACCCATGATTTGGAGTTGGGTGCTGTGGTTTTTTTTTCCTTGAGGATATGGAGACACTATTTGTATGGAACCAAGTGTGTTGTGTTTACTGACCACAAAAGTCTACAACACATCTTGAATCAAAAAGATCTCAACATGAGACAGCGGCGTTGGATTGAGTTGTTAAGCGATTATGATTGTGAAATTCGTTATCATCCTGGTAAAGCAAACATCGTTGCTGATGCTCTTAGTCGAAAGGAGAGGATACCACCGCTACGAGTTAGGTCATTAGGAATGACTATCGTATCGCCGTTACCGCCTCAAATATTAGAAGCTCAAACGGAAGCGTTGAAAGTAGAAAATCGATCTGCTGAGAACATATTTGGGATGGCAGAAAATGAGAAAGGATTCGTTAAGCATTCTGATGGAGTATTATGTTTTGGAGACCGAAGTTGGGTACCTTTGTACGGAGGAATTAGAGAGTTGATTATGCACGAGTCGCATAAGTCAAGATACTCTATTCATCCTGGGTCTGACAATATGTACCAGGATCTTAAGAGATTATATTGGTGACCAAATATGAAGGCAGATATAGCATTGTACGTTAGCAAGTGCTTGACTTGCTCTAAGGTTAAGGCCGAACATCAAAGACTGTTAGGATTATTGACGCAGCCAGAACTCCCGGTTTGGAAATGGGAGCGGATCACAATGGACTTTATTACCAAACTACCAAAGACAGCTAGCGGTTGTGATGCTATCTGGGTAATTGTGGATCATTTGACTAAGTCTGCTCATTTCCTGGCGATTAGTGAAGATGATAGTGTTGATAAACTTGCGAGGTTGTATGTGAAGGACATTGTTTCTCGTCATGGAGTTCCGATATCGATTATTTCTGTTCGCGACAGCCGCTTTAGGTCAGCGTTGTGGCGATCACTTCAAACCGCTTTGGGGACGAGACTTGATATGAGTACTGCATATCACCCCCAAACCGATGGTCAAAGTGAGAGAACTATTCATACTTTGGAGGATATGCTTCGTGCATGCATAATAGACTTTAATAAAGGCTCGGAGAAGTATCTACCCCTTGCGGAGTTTACTTATAATAATAGCTACCACACAAGTCTTAAAGCTGCATTGTTTGAAGCTTTATATGGCCGAAAATGTTGTTCGCCTATTTGTTGGGCTGAAGTTGGAGATAGCCAACTCACAGGCCCTGAGCTTATTTTGGAGACTACTGAGAAAGTGACGCAAATTCGAGATCTATTACAAGCAGCTAGGGATAGATAGAAAAGTTACACCGATCAGAGACGTAAACCCCTAGAGTTCCAGGTTGGAGACAAAGTGATGCTGAAAGTCTCGCCTTGGAAGGGTGTGATATGTTTCGGGAAACGTGGGAAACTCAACCCCCGCTACATTGGACCATTTCTCATTTTGGAAAGAATTGGGCCCGTGGCTTATCGATTGAAACTACCACAGGAACTGAGTAAAGTTCATGACGTGTTTCATGTTAGCAATCTCAAGAAGTGCCTTTCGGATGAAACACCGGTTATACCAATTAAGGATATTCGTGTGGACGAGAGTTTGAATTTTGTGGAGGAGCCGATTGAGATATTGGATAGAGAGATTAAACGACTTAAGAGAAGTCGTATTCCACTCATCAAAGTTCGTTGGAATTCGCGGCATGGACCGGAATTCACATGGGAACGTGAGGATGTGTTTCGCAAGAGATATCCGAAGCTTTTTACTTCGTAGATGGTTTGTTCCGGGTGAAACCCAGGACGGGTTTCTTCTGAGGCTGGGAGGATGTGACAACTGGCAAATTAGGGAGCCATTTTAAAAACCCGCATTACGTTAAAAGTTCGTTTATAAATTTATATTTGAAATTTTATTCGTGACGAACTTGTAAAACCTATATTGTGGTTGATTATATTTAAAGTTTTTATGGAATCGAATTTGGATTATCGATGTGATGAGAATTTATTTCGAGATTTTATTTGGCACTACGTTGACTCCGGCACTAGGATAACCTAACAAATTTAAATATTTTGAAGTTACGGTTTGGTTTATATATTTATTGAACGTATCGTGGAATTTTAATGATATTGGAAACGAGCTCAGGTTGAGAGCGTCGGGATATTTTGAAAAGTTTACGGGATTGGTTTTTGTGTTTTGTGACTAGTCAACCTCCCCCTTAATAGTATTATTATTATTATTATTATTATTATTATTATTATTATTATTATTATTATTATTATTATTATTGTTTTTATAAAAAGAAAATGAAAAGAGTATGCTACAAATTGGTCCTTGTGGCTGGGATCAGTTAACACACAAACAAACCCACATCTCATCTTCACCATCTCTCTCTCTTATCCCTCTCCTCTAAGACACCCTAGCCGCCACTATTCCGGCCACGCAGCCACCACACCGCCACCACTACAACCACATCGCTACCACCATAGTTACCACTTCACTCTCCTCTTTAACTTGATATAATTCACGCGCCTTCAAACCCACAAAAACATCTCTAATCCATTCCAATCGAGACATATCTTGGTTACTTCTCTTAGATCTGTGAGTTTTGAGGTTCTTCAAGGTGAGTAGCCTCGTTTTGGCACCTTGGGTGCCTCGATATGGTACTAAATCCATGGAAACATGAATAAATTTGATGGTTTTTTATGGAACCTTGATTAAAAATGATGGGGAAACAATAATTTTTGATATTGAAATGAGTTTGGTATCCGGGTTTGGTGTCTATCTTTTGAGGTCGAGGTGAAACCGAGAGTTGTGGCTCTCGGCTTAGTGATTAATTTGAGCATGTGGTTTTCTTGTGGTTTTAAATCTCGTAGTCTTATAAGCGAGAGTAGCCGATTATATTGGAGCTTGATTTCGGCTTGATTCTTGGTTGCGTGTGTTGTTCTTGTGTGTCGTGACCCTTGGGGTCGGTTTAGTTTTGGGTCGAGCTCGGATGAGCTAGCCGAGACCACGGTGGTCTCGGGTATGACCCTCGGGGTTTATTTTTTAGCCGAGACTCAAGTGGAGTCTCTCGACCATGGGCTTGACTTGGTAAGTCGACCCGTATAATTGGTATTCTTGATGATTTTTCTAGTTGTTACTTTGTTGCTAATTGGAGTTGTTGTGGTATATTGTTAGTAATGCTTCTTTTGATGTTAATGTTGTTGTTATATTCTGGTTTGTGGCCGAATGGAATAGTAATGGTTATTGTTGTAGAGTTGTGTTGACGGAAATGATAAGGGGACCGATTGTGAGACGGTCAAACTAGAATGACGGAGATAGGTTAGTCGGGTGCCGTAGTCGGACCCTATTGTTGTAGCACGTGTTTTGGGAATTGTTGGACGGAGATGGATTACTTGGTTGTGTTGTTTATTTTATTTGGACTTGGACAATGAGCCGAGAGTGATGACTCGGACATGTGACCATCTCATATAACTCAATAAATATTTATAATCAAACACTAATAATAAAACTCGTAATATATAAATATATAAATGCGTATATTAAAAATAAAATGATCACGAGTAATATATTATAATAACGTGACGATAATTAATATACTATGAGAGTAGTGTAATAAATGTCGGGAGCGTTACTATAAATAAATAACTATAAATAACGACGAAATCTTTTACGTTGAGTAATTATTAAATAAAACATATCTTTTAATAAACGAGGAAAACTATCGAGTTATACGGGGTTGTGGTCACTTGAGTCCAAGAGGACTATATTATTATTTTGTGAATTTTGTGTTTGTCACGGATATGTGACGATTAATACATCCATTTTCTATAACTACGTAACTTATTTAATCGACGGGTTAAATAGGGCCTATTTAGTTATATAAAATGAGTATATTATTGGGCATCGTATCCTACGACGCCCATAGGTTGTGGTATGTGTACAAGAATGATAAATTACTAAATATCTCGTGAAGTTGCCAAATTGACGAATTTGGTAAGCTTGACGGCATAATTAGGGAATTTATTAAACTCTGATATATACCATATAGTACTTTATGTGCAATATGACCTAGGTTTTGGGTATAATCTTGGAGTGGTATATTAAGTAAACAAATATGGGGGATTATCAAATCGACGAATTTGATAAACTTCGATGATTTATTTAAATAATATATTGGGCTAATATTAGACCTATAGGTTGTTTTATTATTCTTTTTGTTGCGACTTCTTGTTTTGAGTTGTGTCGACCCACCACCCGCATGGATACCAAACGTCAAACTTCAAACTAATACAAGAATAATACGAGAAATGGATTTCGGAAAGTAAAATAGAATACGTTCGGGTTTGGAAATATTCGATTTTGAGGAAATGATTTCTGAATGAGTTGATATTGTTAGGTAGTGCCGAGTCCGTAGTTGCCGTCTTTTGAGTACTATACATCTTACATCTATCGATTTCTTTTGCTGATTACTGGACTTGAGGTGAGTCATAGCCCCACTTTTACTCTTGAACTTTGTTTTCAATACTTGGGGTGAGAAACGTGCAAATTGTTTTATGTGGACTATTATCGCTTTTTGATTTCAAAACTTGCTATGCTTATAGAACTAGGTAGGATTGAGCGAGGCCTAGTCTCGAACTAGGTAAGCTATTGATTTGGTTATTGAGCGAGGCCTAGTCCCGAACTAGGTAAGCTATTGATTTGGTTATAGAGCGAGGCCTAGTCCCGAACTAGGTAAGCTATTGATTTGGTTATAGAGCGAGGCCTAGTCCCGAACTAGGTAAGCTATTGAATTGGTTATGGAGCGAGGCCAAGTCAAGAACTAGGTAAGCTATACAACGAGGCCTAGACTAGATCTAGGTAAGTTGAACATGTCGTATCCTTACGCATGTTGGGTATGTCGTATCCTTACACATACAAATTGATTTGATTTGATTTGGTTATTGGACTATAGTGTGCACCTATAGGGTTGGATTTTTGGTTGGAGTATTTGGTTGGATTCTTTTGGTTGGATGATTGAGGCCTAGTCTAGCTAGCAAGCGTTTTTGCGTATATGTCCACTCTATTTAGTTATGAACTTAAACCTATGATCTCACCAGCGAAAGCTGACTTTTAGCGCGTTTTCTCAGGTAATTAAGTGATGCCCTTGGATGCTTGGATTGGAGGCTTGGCTATGGCACCTGGTTTATGGATCTATTTTCTGAAACTCTGATAAATAATTGTGGACCTATATTTATTTCTTTTGGGCCTGACTTTGATTGATTTTGGGATAAATGTAAACTTTAAAACCCCGCGTGGTTGAATTTTTCTCTTGTTTACTTTATCTCGTTCTTTTATGTCTTGTGTTGGATACCAATCCCCGTAGCACCTCGAAAGCTTGTTGAGTCTTCCGCTGTACCAAATTTTGGGGGTGTTACAGCAATCAAGTACAATACGAGTATTGCAACAATACATTCCATAGTGTGTTTGAAGCTAGCAAAACACCTACTTTAGACAGTCATAATAACAGTTTCCTAAACTGTAATGTATTCTTATTCTTTTAATGTATAATGCATAAATGCTCTCAATCGAGCACATCTAGTTAGAGGTGTCATCATTCATGATGTCATCCTACTACGACTAGGGTTGAGCATCATCTCAGTTATATAAGTATCAATGAATGAAAATATAACAGAGCTTCTCAAATATCCGTAAATGTTTGAACAAATATTTAGTCCTTTGCAGGTCCATTAGGTTGTTCTTTTAACAATTATCTAATGACTTTCACTTAGATATTTGTTGTTATCAACTCATCTTGCATTCATGTAAATGATATAAATAATCCAATACACAATATTACTTACATAATGAATCCTTTAGTTAAACTTAAGGTTTCCATTCATGCATTCAATCTCATCATATAAGATTGATCATTGAGACTCCCCTCAATGACATGTCATTTTGTGTTTAGATTATTAACCGCTTATGTTTATCCTAATAAACACATGCAACAAGGTTTTATGTTTTATTTCCTAAATTCCTTAATTGAAACTTCATTCCAGGCTAAGGATAAAGTCTAGCTTAGATGGAATATTGTTTCTTATATGTTAACAACATATGAGATTTAAGAAAATAAATTCATTTATTCAACTTGCACTCTGAGTTCTCAGGAGTAATCTTATTTAATCAAAATCAAATTAACAATTAAATTAAGATCTCTGCTCCTAGATGCATGATCTAATCCACACCTGGATTCTTATGTCTTGTATACATAATAAAGATTATACAGATTCATAAACCCTTTTGATTACTCATCGTCCTCACAAAAGTAATCAAAAAGTGTTTTGAAAACCTATTGTAATATTTCATTTACATGAAAACAGGTATGACAATTAATCATCTTTATACATTTAATGTTTGTAGGTATGAAGATTTAATCATAATCAATTTCTTGAGTACGAGTAAAGTCCTTCTACTACGCACGCATTAAATATGTCTACAAGTTTGTCCTTATGAGTCTTCTAGTTCAAGAAACTCATTTTAAACCTCACAGTCTAACTGATTTGGTAAGTGATCAATCAAGCTCCACGAGTGATTGTCTTTCAAGGACTGCATCTTATTATTCATAGTTTTGAGCTATTCATCAGATTCAAGATCTGATAATGCATCTCTTTAGTTAGCTGGTTCGCTATGATCCTCCAACTTATGTCCCTTAACATTGATATAAAAAAATATACCATTCAGGTGTTAGGGGTATCCTTGCGGATTTATGAATGAGAGATATCAATCTATGGTTTAACATATGTATGTTCAACCTTAGAATGACATTAGCAAGTGTACTCAGAAGGTTGTGTATTTAGCTCTTGAATGACTTCAAGATCTAAAGGTGCTCCCACTTGCTTTTGTAAGTGGAGACTAATCTCCAAGTACTCAGCATCTTGATAACAATAAATTGTTTTCAAGTGGGACATCCAAAATACATCGTTAGTTCTTGATTCTAGTTTGTCAATTACTTACTCTTAGGTATTTAACAAATTCAGAACTTCAATCAAGACATAATGGGATTCATCTCATTCCATAATACAATGGTGTCTTAAATTCCTTCTGGGTTGGAACCATATTGGGTGTACGCATGGCACATCCAATTTTCTAACCATGATTGCTTTGGAGGTAAAAGAGTTTAAGTCATCAAAGATCAAATGATATCCATAATGGACATATCATAAAGTTGTAGTATTCAACGTGGATAGATGTTGTGAGACTATCACACAACTCATTAGATGAACTTATACTCTTTGGCTTACGTATCTGCCAACCAAGTCATACCAGATGGCATCAATAGTATTTTTAGCCTACTGCATACTTTATATTTTAAAGTCTTTGACCAAGTCAATGACTTCATGCGTATGTTTTAACTAGAAACATAAACATTAAATATTTTATTATACGTCGTAAGTATACATGTCTTTAACATGAAGACATAATAAATTAACGTCTTTACTTTACGTTATAAGTCTTTCAACAATTAACGGAATTGATGTTTATGTCTTTACAAGAGACCTAAACATATTCAACTAATGTAATTATGAGTGCCGACAATTGGCCTCAATAGTAATTTCAAGTTAATTACATACTTCATGATTATGAATTTACAAGAAGACATAATCATATTTACTAAACAATTCAGCAAATATGTTGAAGTAGCTTTTCATGTTATCCTGACATTTTTTCTAATTAGGGCAACATACATTTTCTATGTATAAGTCCTAGTAGAACCTTATTTTTCTTCCCTTGCAGTCAAGAAAAAAACATTAGTCATATTGTTATATGTTGTACCTTGCACACAATTAAGATTTCTCCCACTTGTGCATGGCACAACATCATGCAAGCAAATATGACAATGTCACAGATAACATATGATTTCAGTCAAAATCACATTATATAGATGTGTAGAACTTTATCGCTTTTAAAATGAATCATGCATAACAATTTTATTGATAACATTTCAGGAAGCAACATCAGGAACGCGACAAGTTATCTAATAAATTCATGCAATGGTTCTCATAAAAACTATGATGCTTCATATGTGGAAAGTAATGTATTATTTCAAGACAATCTAGAAATAAGATGGGCAACTTGTAAGTTAATAGAGCTTACAACTCCCACTGGATTAGAGAACATTACATGTGTTTCTTCACCAGTAATACAATCACGTAGCTCCCACTGGATTAGACAACATTAAAAGTGTTACATCACCAGTGGAGTGTGAGTGATGATTGGATACTTTCGTGCTTTCTTTGAATATCTACACATTATTTGCTAATGTGAGTCACTATGACTAGTAAACATGTACTTAGGTATTCAAGGAAGTGCATCAAGTTCTAACATATAGATGATGGGCTAGCCATCATATTAAACTTGAAAATAGGCATGTAGTTCCTCCATGTTTATTGGGTTAAGACACATTTCTAGGTAATCATGCTAGTAATTGCCTTTACCATTTTACGGTTTATTGATATTTCCTTTATTTAAACTCATTTCAGTTTGGTAGCTATAGAAAACATGTTCTCTAGTTATCCAAATATCTTATATTTCTTCAAGGTTTCAAAACCGGAACTAGGGTTATAAAACGAACTTGATGGAATAAGATGTGCAACCATACTTAACCGTTTTGACTTTTACAAGACATCACGATTTCTAGAGTATGTGTGCTTTGAGTTTGATTAGAATTAGGATAATTCAAATATTCCTATTATGGCTTTTCCTCATAAGGAAAAGGATAGGAACAAGTCTCTTTCTTACAAGGAAAGGAAGACTTAGTTTGATCCTTTTAACAAGAAAAGAACAAACTTTTGTTTACGTTTTGTGTTGCATTAATTCATTAACTGAATTCTCAAAGTTCATATTTAGTATTTTTGATAATTATCCTTTTATAAATTAATTACCCCATGTTTACAATTTAAAACAATTAATTTACGTAAAAGGCTAAGATCCACATTGTGCTTCTACTATCACATCAGTTGATCTGCTAGCAATAGTAGATTCAATTGGTAGGCGACGATCACCAATTGCATTACAAGTGTAACTCTTAGATCCTTATGGGACTCATGGCATCTAGTGTCAAACAACTAGTGTCATGTGGGCATGTTTAGTCCCATCTTTGCCTCGGGTCAAGGTCTCACCGCTTAACTCGATTAAGTCATCCAATTTGAGAACATGCAAGAATATATCTAGCTCTCACGCATAGAGAATAGTCACCTTGGGTTACAATTCAACCTAGGTCCCACGCATAGGCAAAAGGTAATTGCAAGTGTTCTCAATATTGGACGGCATGACTTAAATTTTGACGGGTAAAAGTTTTGATATAAATCAAAAGGTGTACGAAAGAAGCATGCATTCATCCTTCGTAGCACAAGTTAAAAACTTTTCTTAACTTAAGTCTAATCATTTTTTAATTTATGTGTGTCGAGTTGTCCATTTTCATGACTAATATTAATCCTATGTGGATAATAAAGTTTGGACAATACATAAATAAAAAAACATACATAACAAGTTTAGGTGTTATTATAAAACAATGATTTTAAGTTTCAAAAACTTAGTAAAACGAAATCAAAAGACTTAGTTTTGAAAATGGTTTGTGTTTCGTTTTAAATTTATAGAAAACTATTTGCAGTTTTACATATGATAACAAGATATATAAAAAAAGCAAAAACACAAACACACAACCACAATATGCAAAGCCTCAACCAATGAAAAAAAAACCTATGCTTGGTCTCGTGAGCCATCACGAGAACCAAGAGTCAACTAGGGACAAACCACATAACCACATGGAGGACTCCCACTTGCTCCAAGACAATCAAGAGCAAGTAGAAAGCCCATAATGTACATGAAAAGTAGTTGCTGTCCTTCCAGAATTTTTGTGTTCAGGGGCCCAAAAGTCCATGAAGGAGGCTTCCCCGGGCTTAGCTCAAAACTAGAAACTTGTAGGCCCATGTCTTGGGTACCTGCAAAAAACATTTCAGCCAAAAAAAAGCTTACCAATCACCGGGAAACTCCGTTTTACCAACTGGTGTTCTAGCAGTCATTTTTGGGCAAAAACGTCTTTAACTCTTTCGCCTTTCACCACCAAGCCACGATTACATTATATTGAAAGTAAAATACAACTAATCTACTTTTAATCTACTGTAAAAGTGCCCAAACAATGGCTACAACCAAAAGAATATTAATTACATAAATGCCGAAACAATGGCAAAAACCCCAAAACACGAAATTAAACAACAATCACAACCATTCAATGCATAAGTGGTCTAGGTTTTCATCGGCTTTGCATATAAACATAATAATACCATAATATTATGAATAGAACATGGTGTTGGCTAACTCCATGGACAATCATGCATGTATTTGCCATGGAAACAAAATAAATAACAAGAAATAAATAGTTGGCCAACGAAAACGAAGAAATAATTGACAAGAATTAAAACCCCGTTAGTTACGTGTTTCCTATGACTTAAGGGTCAAAACCCACTGATATTAGGACCTTCCAAATACCATTTAACCACAGAAAATATGGCCTTAGGGGCTGAATTAAAACCGTTTCAAAAACCGATTAAAAACACGCGTTTTAGGCCATTTTTTACGTACCCGACAAGTAACCAATTAGCGTATGCATAACAAATGGCCATGGGACCAAGAAGTGCAGATAATAAGAACCCTAAAGGGTCGTCCTATGAGAAAAAATCGGAGACCTAGGGCTGTTTTTACCATGACTTCAAAAATCATCAAAAAAACACCCGTTTTAGCCATTTTTATGCATACTCGATAATCCTATGGCACATATGATGGCTCGTGATACCACTATAGGTGATGTCTGAATATAAAACATATATGAAACAAATAACCGCAGCGGAAAAACATCACCAACAATGGATCCATATAGCCATATGATCAATCAAATAATAAACAACAACATGTTATACCTTTGTAGCGTGATCGGTAGAATCATATGGAGACCATCACCAACACCATGAACCACCTATGAAACCAAGTGACCAAAATAGATCACCTCTATGATGGAAACACACTACACGTCATAGATCACCACCCACCCAATGCTAGTCTTGACCCCGTAACACGCGATCTAGCCTTGAACTACACTAGAATAAGGTTAGATGAGATCAAAAACACCAAACCCTAATATGGGTGTGTGTTATTTCGTGGCTCTAGGGTAGAGGAAGGAGGAGAAACATATGGTAAGTTGTTATTATGATTAGTAAAAATCAAAGACCAAATCAAGGTTGATCTTTTCATAATCATAGTTACACTTAGCACCTCGATCTTTCTCCCTTGTTCCTTTATCACTTAGGCTTGCCATGGGGGCCCTAAATGGGCTTGCCCATTTGTTGGTCCAATCCAATAAACTAAGTACTGGCTTAGTTATTAGTAGCCCATTATTGATCCCGAGTTACGTAGTCGTATATATAGTGTAAATACGATAAATACGATATATATAATGGTGTCTCTGTGTATAAGTGTGTGACCCCATAGGCTCACATATGTCTAGCCATATAATTATTTATTATGACACGAGCATACTCCAACACATAGCTACTTTGGAGACCAGCCTCCTCCAAATAGCACCTACAGCGATTGGCCTAATCCCATTATCAAGCTTGAGCGGGGGAGTCAGGGGAGCCGAGGCAACGAACTCAGCGAGGACTTTGTGATAGTTTCCCCCCAACCACAGGTTTACAACATCCGTAATGGCCGAGGCAAGCCCTGAAGCAGTTACAGAACCTTCTCCACACATGGCGTCAAGAAGATGTTGGGGCCGAAGGCCATCACTCCCGCAAGAAGTCCCTTTCAGGAAAGATTGGATGTGCCGCAACACGCCGTCTTTATCAACCACTAATGCAGGCTCGAAGAGCAAGAATGACGGTAAAACCGGTGGAAGCAAGTCCGGGTGTTTATCCTTTAAAGCATTTAAAGTGGAGTCATTTAAAGGCGCAACACCTGACGAACACAACACTTTTACTGGGCGGTGAAATGCCCGTCTGCAACCTTCCGCAAACACTGCCTAACATTGGAGCTTATAGCTGAATCCCCATCTCGAGCCTCTTTCCCAGAACTCGACTCCACCCTAGGGGAATCCAAAAGGGAAGAAACCAGCTCACTAAAACCAGAACCATCTTTCCAACTAGCAAGGGCTTGATTGATGCTGCTGGATTGGAGGGACTTGCAATTCCCCGACCTATGTTCCTGGCGACAAGAAGGTCTAACAACCCAAAGTGTGCAATGAAGTAAAAGGAGAAGCTTGACCCACGCATCTACAGAACCTGGAGCCGCAAAAACCCTACGCAATGTCGAGGACAACACCTGCGCGAAAGCCAAACGACAATTGGGTGGGATACTCTTGACCGTTTTAATAGGCAAAGATAAGACACGCTCTAGCAAGAAAACATCCATCGGCATTACACCCGAAAGATTGGTCGCCACGTCTATTGAGGGCCTGAATGGCTTTGGGATACCCACTACCCGATCAAGACCTATGTCCGAACCCGGAGCAAAAGTAAAGATGCCATTGGAATTGTGACACCCCCTACTAAGAGCATGCAACATCATACATCTCCCACAGAGCCATTGGTTAAACATCTTCAACATTTCCCCCACATCACTTAAAAGACCCTGTCTAGGGATAAGGCATCCCGTAGACAATCTTTGTTATCATCCGACTTGAAGTGATCGCGCTTGATGTGGGTAAGTAACCTAGGATAGCCAGTGGAACCGGGCCTACCATCTTTGCAACAGTGAAATTTCCTAAACGGGCACGGCCACACCCCAATCCCAGAAGAGGAACAACCTACCCTCCCCCGAGGATGCGCGAAACTCCATAAGCTGACAGTGGGTAGAGGCTCAACTTATGAAATGATGAGGAAGTGTGGGAAGAAAGCTAGTGTTTGGGTCTGATTTAAGAATGGATAAATGATTAAACATTATTTAATCAAGATTTTCAAAAAGGATCAAACTAAGGTCAATTTTCGAAATTGAAAATGAATTAAGTATAAATGATGGTTGAATTGAAAGGGTTTTGTTGGATTTAAGTATATTTGGTTGTAATGTGATTTTGAAAATTAGGGTTAGGGTTAGATTCGTGAGTGTTGTATGTGAGGAATTAATTGGTGGCTTTCATTTGTTGTTGGTAGTTGTGGCAGGGGTGGTTGGTGGTGTTAACGGCAGTGGGTGGAGGTTAGTGATGGTGGGTACATGGTGGGAACAGCAGAACAAAACATACCAGTTAACTCATATAATTTTCAAAATAAAATAAAATTTTAGTACACACTTGGAGACTTCATTTGCTGTTTATATATTGAGTCTATAATTTTCTATCCGTGACTAATTTACAAGTTGAGAAACTCTTTGAAAAAAGAGCATGAATATTTGACTTTACATATTACATCATTCACAATAGCTTAATTGCTTTACATTATGCATATTTGCACTTTGAAATAATAAATTAAGGTTTAATTAACTCTTAAAGTCTTGCTATGTTTTGTGACGACGGTCTTAGTCTTCTTGCTACATTGATTGGTACACCAAAAATGTTAGATGCTTATACTAGCCAAATGTGCCAGGAATCATAGGGCCATAGTAGTTTTGCTAGGTGCTTGATTGAAGTAGAGGCGGATGAGGTGCTTGAGGATAGCCTCACTCTTGAGATGCCTTTACTTGATAGGACAGGTTCGAATATTGAGAAAATTCTGGTTGAATACAAGTGAAAATCGCCTCATTATGATAAGTGTATAATTTTTGGTCATACACTGGTTGATTTTCCTAAATATGTTTCACCTACTACTCAGCCTACACCAAGTGTAAATGATGGTTTCAATATGGTCAATACTAAGAAGAAGTGTAATAGTGGTGGTCAATCTCGTCCAAGTAAAGGAGGTTTTACTAAGCCTATTGTGTGTAAGAAGATGCAGTGTAAACCCAAAGCGCCCCCTAGCTCCTAAACTAAAGAAAGTGGATGCCACTAAAAAGAAGGCTGCAGATGTGGCTAGTTCGAGTGGAATGAAGATTGTTACATCTAATCAGTTTGATGCTCTTAATATGAATGATACGGATGATTTGGGTATTCCTTATTATGATATCAACAAGGATGTGGATTCTAGCCGTTCAATGGAAGCTAAGGAGGATGAGTCTGGTAGTACAATGGAAGCTAAAGAGGATGGGTCTTTAAAGACTCGTAATGCATCACAAGAACCCCTTGTGAGTGATCTGAAAGAAAAGGACCATGTTGGGGCCCCTAAGCCTACTTCTATTGTTGATAAAATTTGAGAGCTTGAAAAGCTACTTATCGATGGGAAAGGTACTCTCGTTGATGATGATGGTCATCCTATTAGAAAGGTTGATTATCCAGCTTTGTCTACTTCTTCTACTAAGAGGGTTAACCCATTCTCTAAGGTGGGAGAGATTGTTGTGTCTGACAGTGATGATGAGGAAGTTGTGAACACTTTTGATGAGTCAATGAACCTATTTGGTGGTGGTCATGTTCATGAAGATGATTATGATAACTATGTGGATCAATTCTACGATCTTTCAGGGAATTTCAAGCTCCAAGGCTTTGGTAGGAAGTGATTTTGTTTCATAGGAGTCTAATGTTATCTTTTGAGTAGTAGTTTATTTTCTTATTTAGACAATTGGAAGTATCTTGTTATGTAAGCTTTACCACCTATGTAACGGGCTGAGATATGTGATTCACCCATATTCTTTGTACTTAAACGTTTTTTGAAGTAATATATTTACCGGGTCTTTTGACATTTTACTAAAAAAACTTACGGTTTAACCATTGCTTATATAAACCTTTGTGAATTGTTTGGAAATAATATGTAGCTTGACTTTTTATTCGAATAATATAAATTGTAGAATATACTGAGAAAAGAGAAGAGGTGGACCTCGACCATACTAGAAAAAATAGTCCTTTTGGGAATAAACCGGTCCTAAACTAGAACTGGACGCCGAATGCGATTAAAGTCGAGCGTCGCCGAGACTTTGTAGTCTCGTGTAGCCTCGACAAGCCAAAAGGGACAATTTAGACTATTACTTGAACGGTTGACTTGTTGACCCAAGTATAACACGAACTCGGAATGGTGACTCGAAACATGAGATAACCCGGTAAAAATATAAATAGACATGAAAATTTAATGACACTTATATACGATAACTTAAAATATTAATTAACGAGTAAAAATTGTTACTTAATATTTTAGAGTTAAGAAGAAATATTAAATGGCAATAAAACGTTATCTAATATTTTATAAATAAAAAGAGTAATAATTAACTATACAAAATATAACAATCACAAGATATTAAATGTTTCGAAGGCACGTTTATCAAGGAATACTATTTAGAGTAATGTTAATGTTTATATTGAATTGATATCGAGATTACGGATCGGCTAACACTAATATATCCAGCCCACATGGTTATCAGATTTATTGGGCTGATGAGTCCAATAAAGGCCCAATTAGCCTATCGAAAGAAAGTTATTAGTGGGAAATTCATCCTCACAAATCAACGGTTAACATGATTTAGTTTTAGAATAATAAGTGAGATGAAGGAATTGTTAGGCTTATCGAGTTGACGAATTCGATAAGGACCTGACAATTCATCCGAGTAACTTACTAAACTTTAACCAATAATAATTTAACCATGGCCTAGTTCATAAGTCGTCTATGCTTTGGTCGTTGTTTTGGCGTGAGTTCACTAGAGTCGAAGTCGCATCGTCACTCACACACGATGATACCAAACATCAATTAAGGGATAACATAATGAGATTTTGAATTAATAATAGGAATTACTTTAGAGTAATTAACTAGTAGAGGTTTATACGTTTTCGAACTAGATGATTAAGATGAGTTTATTATATTAGGTTGTGTCGGGTCCGCAGTGCAGTGACATTGTAGCTACTGTCGTCTCTTTTTTTATTGTATCATTTCTTGCCTTCTGCTTGAGGTAAGTTCATTGGCCCTACTTTTACTTTTTCTAAGTGTTTTTGGGAGAATACATGCTCGTCGTCAACTTATTTTCATTGGTCAATTATTCATTTACGATGATTATTTTGGATTTTCTTTGGTTTATCGATTGTATTTAGTTTTGGTTATTTTATAGTATTGTTGTCGTTCACTATTTGAGTTGCTTAGGATTTGGTTAAAGGGCTGCAAGTGTAGGATTATTATACTAGGCCTACTCCTGTGTAGAAGTATAATTTCATGCCTACTAGTGCGGTATAGAGCTATAGTGTGCACCTATAGGAATGTATATTGGTTTCTGATTATGAGACGCGATGACATTGATGTCTTGGTTTAGTAGAGTATATCATTGATCTTTTGGTTCAATTTCTTTTATGTATTGCTTTGAGTCTAAACCTATGAACTCACCAGCGTAAGCTAATCCTTTTAGCATGTATTCTAAGGTACTAAGTAATGCTTATGATGCTGCTTTATTTGGATGGGAAAGTTTGGCAAGTTATGTGGTTGTATGGATCAGTCAATAAATTTGGGACCTATCTTTCATTTATTTTGGGTATACTACTTTCTTTTGGGGAGTAAATGTAGACTTTAAATCTTGACTTAAATTGTCTATTTAAATTTAATATCGTTATTATGTTCTTATAATCGTGTTGTGTGCCAATCCAAGTAGCACTCCGAAACTTTCCATTGTATCTAATTTTGTGGGTGTTACAAACCTTAATTCAGTGCATGTAATAAACGTCCTCATTCTAGAAATTGCAAACTGAACCTAATAACACATCTGATTTATGATTATATGGATATTAGAGCAAGATTGCATACATGAGTGTTAGAGATTTTGGAACTCGAAGTCTCAAACCATGGATTGGCAAAAAATACAACGCAAATTATGGTTCATGTTTGTCAGTTTGTGTTCATGCGTGAAATGTAAAAGAGGGGGAGAAATCAACTCAAAATGCTCTAGTTTTCAAAATATGTAGTATAGGGGTGTTAATAGGTTCGGTTATCTAGTTGTTCGGTTTATTCAGTTTTGTTAACCAAACAAAACTCAAATTGGATTTTATCGAACCAAAAACCGAATTTGAATTCGGTTCGGTTTTCGAGTTGACCTGAATAACCTGAATTACATAATTTTTTTTTATTTTAATTATATAGATTTTTTTGGAAAAAAGATATTTCAAGCTTAAAAATTGTTTTAGTTTATAGTAGAAAGAAATTAATGGTCTTTTTATGTACACGTGTGTGTGTGTGTGTGTATATATATATACATACATTGATATATATATATATTGATACAAATTCGGTTATCAGTTCGTTCACTTTATATTTTTCCGAAACCATATTCGAACTGAAAGCCGAATATCTAACTTGGTTCTGTTCGGTTTTGACAAATTCGGTTCGATTACAAATTCAATTCGTTTTTTTTTGTTCGGTTCATTTCGGTTTTGATTTTGAATTCATGTAGGTATTACCCGAATTGTGAACACCCCCTTACTATAGTTATATCATTTTGGGTTGGGCTACCTTGTTAAAAGGTAAGCTTGAAACCTAACATTGTGGTACTTACGGATTGCATTTGTGGGAAATAGGCACAGGTACCTCTAACTCGTCACCCTTACTTGTGTTTTTTTTTTCTTGCCAGTCACCTATTTGCGGGTACAATTTTTTTCCTACGCCCGCAGGTACCTATTGCTCACAAGTAACCCGTAGGTCTGTAAAACGTAACATTTGCACACAGGTTACTAAGAGTTTTGAAAATGAAACTTGATTAGAATATGCATAAGTTACGAAATATTGATCAAGTATAAATATAATTAGTTACTAATTATATATTACTAGATCATCTAATCCAACCTTTGCCTTAATTTGCCAATAGGAGATGATTCTTGATCTCCCATGTCAAGATCATTTTAGCTTAAGATATTCACCGTGCTTGCATTAATTAAGTTTGTTGTTAGATTTTCCGAACCGTAGGTAGATTGTACCTAAGTAGTTACCCCTATCCTTCTTGTAGGACCTTAGATTTATCAACTCTATCACTAATAAGGCATGTATGGATTGGTGACTTGATGTATGAGGTGTATGAAACTAGAGAGAAAGAGTAGAAAGATGAAGAGAACTTTTATTAAGAAAACACACACACTTACAGACACAAGCACACCTTACAAATGAGCCTTGGTGTGCCTTTTATACTAAGACATAAATGCCCTAATGGGCTTTAAGATAGGCTTGGTAATGGACTTGGTTTACATGGACTATAAAGATTACATAACATATGAAATGTTAGATTAGCCAAGTCCATTGCCCATTTAACTAAAACTACTACGACACATTACAAAGTTACAAATATGAGAATGACCATCACTTCTTTTTATAATTCTTTAATGCTAACAATCTCCCCCTAAGGGGTGGTCATTCGAATGATGCTCCATGTGATTAGGTCTTCTGTCTTCATTGTCTTGAACATTGTGTGTCATTGTAGAATAGTCTTGGTTCTTTGTTCCATCGTGCTTTGTGATCTTTGAAGTAGCGTCTTTTGATCTTTCTTGCCTTTGATCAACATCTTCACAGATTTGTTGTGTAGTCTTTTCCAACATACTCATACTTCTTACTAATACTTTGAACTTCATACTTATGTCTTCCTCACTTGATACATGAACTTGTTCTTGACTTTGTTGATTAGCTCTTGACTTTGACGTAACTCATTGTCTTTAACTGGATCTTTTGTCTTTGAACATTCTTTACTTGAGCTTGTTGAGGATGATGTTGATGTATATGATGGTGTACAGTCTTTCACCAAGGGGACTTTCGTCAGTACCTGCATTAAAATAGTTAGCAATAAAATATTCGGTACTTACAGGTTCAGAATTAGAGGTTGTTAACAACATAGTGTGAAAACTTTCTCTAATCCTAGCCAAGGATGTTCCTGAATCAGATACCCCCGAAAAGGCTTACAAGATCCACCGAAGTACACCAATGATTCAGGTGAGTCGCTGGAGATCACCCCACGACTGTAGACCGTTTGAGACATAGTAACCACCATAATATATAAGGTAAGATCCGTAGATCTCATAAAAGACTCTTATACACCTTGTGTCCTTTTTACCGAACACAAGTGTACGCATTTGGAAGTGTATCCTAAGAGATCTTCTAATGAATCTCATGGCTCTAGACTCAATTAAGTGCATTTTGTTTTAGTAGTCGGAGGCATGGAGCAGAGTGCCACCTTTTCAATATCAACACATCTCGGAGTGAGAGGTCAATAGACTATGCAAGGTTCTCCGTGAGAAATGAAACAAATATCTTTTAAGAGATACCTGAGTGGCTAGGAGGTTAAGTGTAGTGCGTCACTGGGTCCATGACGTCTTGTCTTCAATACCGGTGTCACCTTAGTAACAACCAGTAGCATATGAATTGAACCCGGTTTCTGCCCTAAGGTTGATCATTTGGAGGGCTATTTATTTTCACCCTTTCATTAAATTTTCTTTTTAATTCTTCAACCCCTCTTTCTCCTTTCATTTCTTTACTCCTCTTTTCAATCATACTTAAGGATTTCTAATTATAATCTATTGGAATTGTCCTTGGGCAGATCCCTCCGGCTCTGGCAGATCATTGGACATAAACCTAACCATAATCACCTTATTACTCCATGATTTTCCTAGATTTATTGATCATATGCCATAAATCCTTTTGTGAATATCTCTCAAAGTGTTTATGATTATGAACACATTTTGATAACACTTCGAGAGTTTTGCATTTTCTGAAATACTCCCCCTTTACATGTGCTCATAAGTTTTTAATATAAATTTACACATGTTGGGTAGAGTTCGCACTTTTGAATTGATTGATTTTCAGTGAACATGACCGATTCGAGACACACTTACATCACTAGTTAGACTAGCTTGAAATTATTAAATGTCCTGGTCAAGTCCAAAGAAAGTCTCTCGAGACGGTACACTCTACTTAGACAAGTCCTATTCGAGACACACTTACATCACTAGTTAGACTAGCTTGAAGTTATTACCCGTCCAAGACAAGTCTTTTCGATTAATGACATTTAAGCTTCGTCAATTCATTGGTTATATCTGAGTCGATCTCTTTTGAGATTCAACACTGATCTTTAAACATTTTGATCACATTTTAATCACATCTTCTCCCCCTCAAAAATAGCATATCGTGATATTTTTGATATCAACTGATTAATAGAAAAGCTTTTGGAGAGATAGACAGATTTGTTTTAGCATGAAATCAGAACATTTTGTTTTTGAAATACTCCCCCTTAAAACTCGCATATGTAGTTTTTGAGAATATTAACCTTTTTATAGTTATAGGGAAGGAGTCTTCTTGAAGCAAAATTCTTAAAGAGAAAGAAGTTTTAGATTTGTTGAATTTTGCATCAAGTTTTTGAAAAACAAAGACTTCTCTTTGTTTTGAATAGGAATGTCGCACTAAGGCATACAACAGTGTCCATTTTTAGGATACGTGCACTTTGTGGATGAAAATCATTTTTGCGTAGCACTTTCCTTTCTTTGAAAACTTGAGTTGTACACTATAAGATGTACACAAGTCATTTTGATGATGAGCACCGATTATGACAGATTTTGAAAATCAATATGAAAAATCTTGAAAATGTGGTGCTCAGAATGTAAGAGATTTTTGAAAATCTAACTTAACATTAGATCAACAATCATGGTCTTGAGCTTAAAGATTTTGAAAGTTTTTCTGAAGATAGCTCAAGCCAGATAAGAGTTTGCTTCTCGTTTTTAGGATAAGTGCTCGAAAAAATATTTAAAACCTTTGTTTTGATTAAGCACTTTCCTTTCTTTGATGCACGGGTCCTGAACTAATATGTCAAGAAGCCATTATTTTGAAGTACGAGTCCTTAGCTGAAATGCTACGAAGTCATCATTTATGCCCGGGTTTCGTACTGAAGAATACGAAAGCCATTATGAAGAAACTTTGAAAAACGACATGTTTTAGAAAAACATTTTAGTGAACTCCAGCTCAAGCATCTGTACATGTCCGTATCATTGTTGAATGACATTTCTTGAAACATACAGAATATTGATTTATACGAGAGACATGTCGTGAGAAGAATATTTTTGGATTTTTTGATTTTATATTGTTTTTTCTTTTTGTATTTTTGAAAATTTTCTATTTTTGTATTTTGCTTTTGTTGGTTTTTCAGATTTTGTATTTTGTTTTTGTTTTATTAAGAAATGGGAAATCAAAAATAGAAGATTGAAAGAATGATTTTGTAGAATTTAGAGAATTAGAATTATCTGACGAATTGGGTTCTGAGATAGTTGAATCACCTGCAACCAACGACGAAGAGATTTCACAAATAACAGTATTAGAAGTATATGAATCATCACTCTGAGGGTGTTGAGTATCAACAGTTGTAATGGTTTCTACTTCTTTATCCTGATGATTATCACTATTATTAACTATCAAAAATCTTTCTTGTGGGTATCCGTCTAACACCAACTGTTTTGAAAACTTTTCTCGTGGGAATCCACCTAAAGTAAGATCTAGACGTAGTTTTCTTATCGGATGCAGCGGAAGTCTCAGTTTTTGAAAAACTACATCTTGTAGATATCCACCTATTAGGTTTCTTATCCGTTCTCTTGTTGTCAACAGGTTTGTTTCTATTTGGTGTCTTAGTGGATTGTGTCTTGACACTTGATTTTCCTTTCTTGAGAAATTGTGCAATACATGCATCGTGGTTAGCTGAAAAAATACATTTTTGACATGTAGGACAGAAAAACTCAACAATCTTGCTTAAAACAGCAACTATAACTTTGTCACTACAGTCATTTGGAAATTGCTTTTTGTTCGCAAAAGACTCAGAATTTCTAGTGTCGCATTCTACATGCCTAGCATTTTATTTTGCGCAACTACTCTTAGATGCAGGCCAATCCCTAGTCTTTTGTTGATGGATCCTAGGTAAAGGTTTACTACTATTAGCAGTGCTTTGGAATCTTGTAGAATTCATCACACTAGGTTTTGCACCTAAAATTCCTTCTTTTCGATGTTGTGCCTTTTTTCTAGCTTCTTCTAGATGGTGATTTTGTGTCATGTCATTAGAACCAACAGATTCTTTAATAGTTTTTGTGGTCACATTCGGTGTACTATTCATAGAAAAGTCAAGTGCAATCACATTTGTGTTTCTTTCAACAACCAATTTTTGTTTTTCAACAATCTTTTCAATTTTCTTTTGATTGGACAAAGGTTGTGGAGTGACTGGTTTTGTCAAATCCTTTTTCTCATCAACTTTTGGAGCAAACCGGGAAATTGATATTTTGGTTTTTCAACCGTTTTTTAAGCATTTAGTTTCTCCGAAGTCGATGGTTTTGCAAACTTAGTATCCACACCCTACCCTTTTAGACGTTCCAACTGAGCTCTCAAAAGATCATTTTGTTCTTTCATGTCCTTATAGGCACGCTCATACGACATTTTGTCATACTTGCATTCCTCGGATTTTTTTTTATCAAGTTGTTTAAAATAGGACACGTTTTCTTGTTCAAGTTTTATGAGAGTATTTTCATATTTGGAAACAATTTCAGATTCTTTCATCGTCTTCAACGGAATATGTTTGTAAAATAATGGACATAATATCAGTAGACAGACCTGCTTCGAAGAGTGAATCATTTAAATTTTCCAAAACAATGATTTGCTCAAAGGATTCGTTAGCCCTTTTTATCAAGGATTTGTGGTCCTTGACAACGTTAACTGTTTTAGTTAAAAATGCATTTTCAAAATGAATTACTCGAGCATGAATGTTATTAATTTGAGGAGCAAATTCATTTTCAAGAATCTTTTTTAACTGTAAATGAACCGTGGAATTCCAATTGATCTCGTTTAGTCTCATTTTAGATTCTAAATTCGTTTTAAGTTGCCCAATTCTGGTTTTAAGATCGTCAAAAAATCTTCTGGAATCACTTCTGTTAAAAGTGTTGTTTGAAAACATCTGTTCCATTTTTGGAAGAGATTTGGAAGCAACTAGTGGTTTAGAGACTAGTTTTAAGATGCCTCGGTTTTGGAAAACTCAGATGTTTGTTTACGTGGAACAAAAGTAATTCCAAAAAGTTTGTTTAGTTTGATGTGATCAATTGGTTTCATATCTGGATTCTTTTGTGTAACAACCGTGAGTTTATCAGGTCAGTTTAACTGATAGTCTTGACTCGTTTGATTTTTGTTTGGTGTGTTTTAGGTGTTTGATGTGATATATGTGTGATATGTTGTGATATAGGTGAGTTTTAGTACTAAATCCCTTCGCGTGGTTTTATTATGGTGATTGAATAATGTTGTTTTGGTTAAGTTCATTTTGTTCACCTTGGTGACGTGTAAATGACTTGTGTAGTTTTGGTATTTTTGTGCTTTTCCGTAACAAGTTTTTGTTCAAGCTTGTGAGCGTTAGTAAGTTACGTGGAGTTTGGTTTTATGGGTTATATTAATAAAGAGTGTGGTATTCTATTTTTGGAAACTTTGGTTTGAAAATGATAATTTTCCGAGTCGTCATAAAAACGAAGGTTTATCGTGTAATGTGTTAAGTTTCGGTATAGGTTTTTATAAAATAACAAAACACAAGGTTTTGAGTGTAATAATTATTTGTAATATATATATATATATATATATATATATATATATATATATATATATATATATATATATATATATATATATGTGTGTGTGTGTATGTATGTATGTATACATATAAATCGATTTTATGGAGGTTTTTGAGGAAAAAGGAAACAAAATTTGAGTCCAATTATAATTCCTAGCTAAGGAGGTTATCTAGAATTATAGTAGGATAGTATATATACAAAATCAAAACACCTCAAATCTCTTTTTAGAGGCCTTGCATGTGCTCCCTGCAAAATTCCGTCCTACTGCTAAGGCGAGTGATTCTTTAAGTGTGGATGTGTGATTCTCCTCTTGTTATCATCACCCACTTACGAAACTTAATTCACTACTTTGTACAAGATGTAGTATGGAATTTTTTTTGACATCCTTTTGTTATTTGCGTTATTGTATTAGTATTTAGGTTGATTGTATCGTTATATATCAAATACTATGACTTCATTTGGTTGTTTTGGAATGAACAAGTGGACGGATGAATTTTGTATCAAAGTTTTCAGTTAATTACATGTTTGGTTGTGGTAGAATTTTTTTGCGAAAAAATTTTCGGATAAAATCTGGAATAGCAGCAACAGCTGCTTTTTTTGGCTGTACAGACACTTTTAACGATGGCTGGATTGTCACTAAAAGTGGGTATCGTTGTCACTAAATGTCAACCCGCCAAAATTAAATAACATTATTTTAATTATGTATTTTTATATAATAAATAAATAAAATAAAATACGAAAATAGCTTTAGTGACAACGCATGTTGTTGCTAAAGGTGAGGGCCCCACTTTGGTCAAGCTTTTTGGTTGAAATTTTGCGGGCCCCACCCTTTATCGCCAAAATTAAAAAATTGTTGTCACCAAAAGCATTAGCGACAACAAAAGCCCACTTTTGGTGACGACGTCTTCTGTAGCTAAAAGTGGTTAACGAGGTTAAAAGCTATTTTATATATATATATATATATATATATATATATATATATATATATATATATATATATATATATAGTGTGAGGTTCTTTTCAGAACCAAAAGAATTGCGAGAACCAATCTAAACCATCTATTTTTTGATCAATGGTTAAAAACAACAGTGGCATAAATGTAATAAATTAAAAATTCAAGTTACTTTTTAAAAATGATGAAAGGTCATTTAAAGAATTTCACAATCCCCTAAAAACTGTCAAACATGATTTCTCTTAACCTAAAAATTCGACATATCTCTCTCTCCTTTAACCTAAAAACTGCCCACCCTCCTCCACCAAGAACCTAGCCGCCACCATTTCTATACCATATCCACGGCCTTGTTCTAGCGTCTCCCTCGCATATCTATCATAGATTGAAGGTTTGTTTGTAATTTGCTGTTGAAATTCGCTACATTTATTGTGTCTTTTACTATTTTAAGTTTTTATTTTGAGTTTCAAATTGTTTTGATGATAATATTTCTTTAAAAGGTGGGTCGTAACAGAAATATATGAAGAAATTAGTTGTGAATTTAATATTGTGTTCGGTTGTACTGATTTAACACGAACACACAATGTAAAATATTGTGTTGTGTTGAATTAACAAAGATCTCGAATTTAAAATATAGGTATTTCTGGTGGGTTGAATGTGTTGAATTAACAAACATTAACAAAGATTACGAATGAGGAAATTTTCTTTGAATTTAATATTTATGCAATAGGTGCATCGAAAAAGAAAATGAGGAAATCAGTTGAGAATAGGTGCATACTGATGAATATAAATGATTGTATTATGGCATACTTTTTGGTGTGCCTGATCACTTTTCAAGATTGCCATGTTTTACTTTTTAGATTTGTATTGTATCTCCTTTTTCTTTATTTATTGATGGATTCCATAAAAATATAGCGGAAAAAAATGTGCATATGTGTTTTATGGTTAATACGTAGTATAAAGTTAATAGAAATGTGTACATATGTGTTTCAAGGTTATTTGACATGGTTTAGATTTGGTGCTAATTTTCCGAGGTTTTTTAACTTTTATTATTGCTTTGCGCTATATGCAAGTACGAATCGAACCCAAAAGCCATTTTTCGATTGTAGTAAAAAAAATTACAGTAAAGAACTCAAGTTTTACAATGGAAAGAAAACATATGATTTGGTAATTATTAGTAGGTTGATATTCTTTTTTATACATTAAATATTTATAAGATATAATAGTATATTAATTTATAAGGCATGAATTAGTAGAAGGGGCATGTATTACGGTTGATACAAAATTAAAAAAAAAATGGTGCGCATGTGTTTTATAGTTGATACAATATCAATAAAAAGAGTGCATATGTGTTTTCATAGTTTTTGGTGAATTTGTTGTCTTCTGTGCATATGTGTTTTTACAGTTTATGAGGTTAAATGTATTAAAAGTGCATATATGTTTTTATTAATGATAAAAGGATGTTTTTTGTTTACTTCTTATTTAAGGGTGCACTTGTGTTTTGTGTTTTAAAGTCGTACTAATTTCTCAAAATGGTATCTTGTAAACAAGTCAGAAATACATTGTGCATATGTGTTTTGTTAGATTTTATAATTAAATAATTCGTTTATTAATTGGTTGTGGTTACAGGTATGAGTATTATGAGCAGTGTCAAGAGTGTACATGTGTTTTGTACATACTATCTAGCGAGAAAATAGTTATGACAAAGAAGTAAAGAGTAAAGACACAAGTGCATGAAGTTGTGAGAAGAATAGATACGACTATACATCAACAAAACTTTCATTTATTCTTTACTTTTAAAATTTTGTATTTGAATTCTATATGACATGATTATTAGTTTTGTGTATAATGTTTTTGTTTTGGAATGTATACGATACATATAAAATATTTATGTTTGTCATTCAATGCACTTGTGTATATATATATATTTTTTACCAAAACACATAGGTTCAAGCAATTGAATAATAAAAATATATGCAGATTTACCTTATATAAAAAATACACATATGCACCATATTTTTTGAAATCATGCACGCTGAGAAAAAAAATTATTTCAAAATAAAAAAAAATAAAAAAAAAATCCTAAAATTTAGGACCTACAAAAACATTTTTTACATAAAAAATCTCAAAAAAAATAAGGAAAATGGTTTTTACTATTATACCCTTTTGAATTAAATAATAAAAATAAACATCTAAAAAAATCTGATTGGTTGATGTTGGTTCTTGCAGTTCTCGCAATTTATTTGGTTCTGAAAAGAACCTCACTCTCTCTCTCTCATATATATATATATATATATATATATATATATATATATATATATATATATATATATATATATATATATATATTAAAACTATGAAAGTTTTATAAAATAGAGTAAACTACATTTTTGGTTCTTGTGGTTGTATCAAAATTGCACTTTCAGTCCAATTTTTAAAAAGTGAGAGATATCAGTCCAAAAGTCCACGTGACTTCCACTTTTGGTCCAATTTTTTTTAGAATTTTCTTTTAAAGATGAACTAACTGAAAGGACTAACGGTGCAAACATTGCAAACGACTGTTAGGTTAAAGGACTAATGTTGCAACTGACTTAACGCTAAACTAACTCTGTTAAAAAATTGGACCAAAAGTGAAAGCCACGTGAACTTTTGGACTGATATCTCTCACTTTTTAAAAATTGAACTGAAAGTGCAATTTTGATACAACCACAAAGATCAAAAATGTAGTTTACTCTATAAAATAAGATACTTGTACAATCAATGTGTTTTTTAAATTAATTAATTGATCTATAAATCAATTCCAATCAAAATCCTATATCATCAAAGTTCATCCAATTTCTTTTAGGAAACACAATAACATGGCACATGACGTTTGCAATACAAGATGCATTTAGATTTGAATCTTTAAGTTTAAAAATAACCTTAAGTGGTAAAAACAGTCAAGACTCCTATCTAGGTATGATCTCAGATATTGTAACGTTGTTTACCGAAAAAGTGGAGGGCCTTAAATTTATTGTTGATACTCCAGGTCTTTCTAAACCACTACTCCCCGACAAAGAACGAAACTGCAGAGGAAGTGGCATTTCACGATTTGCAATCTTACTATGCACTAAATATGCAGGTTGTAATGGTCGTGGAAGTAAGATAGACGAGCTATTGAGCATAAGTACAACCGAACCCATCGTTGGCCTGTGAGTAACATTTTCTTGAACGCATAATAACCCAATGTGAATACTCCTAATAATGCTACGCAATGAATCTGCAGATCCTGTCTTCAATGTGGGATCTATCATATCTGACGGTGTCCTATTTTCCCAACTTTTCCATGCCTAAATAAATAACAATGTTTAGGATGTTTAGGATGATAAAGCTAAAATGAGAACTGAATTGTTCCAAGATAATAGTTTTTATAAATTATACGCTTGTGATCGAGTATACATGTGGGTACATACAAAGCTAAGAAGATTTTGGATGGTTTTGCCATTTTGGAAACCGTGGTTCCTTTGACCTGCTACAATCTCTAGTACTAACACTCCAAAGCTAAAGACATCTCTCTTTACCGAGAATTGGCCATGCATGATGTATTCTGGGGCCATATAAGCACTGTAAAAAGGTGTAGATAAGACAATTTAAAATGTTAGACTTTGCATTGCGTGAAAGTCTTACAAAACGACAGTCACATGTTAAAGTCATTTATTATGTATAACTAAAGAAACAGTAATGAATTCCATCCAAACGAAAGTGTATAGTACTTACAGGGTTCCAGCAATTCGACTAGTGTTGGCTTGAGTTTCCTCTGGTTTAAACAACCTTGCCATGCCAAAATCTGCAATTTTAGCATTCATTTCTTCATCTAACAAAACATTACTAGCTTTCATATCTCAATGAATTATCATTAGACATGAATCTTCATGAAGGTATAAAAGTCCCTTGGCGATGCCTTTGATGATCTTGTATCGATTTTCCCAATCAAGAAATTCACGTTTAGCTGGATCTATAAACACCATCATTGATTGGTTGCGGATTAAATTAGTGATTGGTAATGCTGAAACATTCAAGTTATACTATTTTGGCACTTAAAGTACCCCTGAACTCTTTTCTGCATCACATTGGTTCATACCCTTTACTCTTAACATGCATAATTTAATCAACCAACTACATCATTTAATAGATAAAAGTATCCTAGCTAGTAAAAGTTTGAAGGTGAAATTATCAAAACTAAAAGGTAAAATAAAATAAAATATGAAACCCTTGAAAGGTGAAAACAAACTTATTTACTATATACATACCAAACAGGAAGTAATCAAGACTTGCATTTGGCAAAAACTCGTATATCAAAAGCCGTTCGTTGCCATGTATGCTAAAACCAAGCAGCCTAACCAAATTCCGATGTTGAAGCTTCGCTACTAGTAAAACCTCATTCTTGAATTCTAGATCACCTTGTCCAGAATCATTCGCTAGCCTCTTTACTGCTATTTTTTGTCCATCTTCAAGCACGCCCTATACGTGTATCACATAATTAGCGTATCTCAATACTTGTAAGGTAAATTCTCATGTTGAGGCATAATAATTACTACCAAGATTGATTTGTTAGATTATATATACCTTGTAAACTGCTCCAAAACCACCTTGCCCGAGTTTATTTTCTTCAGGGAAGTCATTTGTTGCAATTTGCACTGCACTGAAGTTGTATTGGAAAGATTCAACAGTGCCAATATCCATAGATTCAGCTAGTAGATTGAAAGAGAATGAGCTCATTAGAAAAGGGGCAGATCATCCACTTATATGGAAGTGGTAAATGAAGATGTAGGGTAATTTGATGGAACCCCTAATCCCAAAAAGTTCCATGGTTACTGTGAACTAGTTATCATTTTATGTGGGCTAAAATGTACTGGATTCGCAAATTGGGTTGAAAAAAATCACCTAGCTAATCCAGTGATCCTTAGTTCGATCTTGTCATAATTACAATGAAATTTTGAGCTAGCTGTGAGCTTGAACTTACTATTAGTGGGCACAGGTTGGGTTTTCTGCATCTTCTTATTCTTCAATCTCATCAAGATACAAAGAGAAGCAATTATTGTGACACCGAAAAATAATGTCATAGTAATAATTACTATTGTCACAATTTGCATGGTGTTGTTCTTTTTCACTGAAAAAATAGCAAGTGTCTGTGAAACAATGAACGATGTATGGGAAATACATTTGCATAACCATATTCAGTTGCCCCGCAAACGCGAGACGTGCTTTAACATTTCATTGTTTTAATTTAATCCTAATGGTAATTAATTATAGTCAGTAAATCCCTAAACTTAGGGTTTTTTTTGGTACAATAACCCTATGGAAAGCTAAAAAAGCACTGCACAAACACAAGAAACTTTTTGTTGTCCCTGCTTGGCGCAAACCATGCTAGCTCTAAATCAAAAGTGGTTCAATTTATAGATTCTACCTTGTCGATCTGTGAGAGGGCATGACTAGTTATATTTATCTCAACTGTTTAAGAAGATTTCAATCTATTGATTAGTAAACACATCAACTATTTATAACTATCAACTACAAAAATAATCTCAAGAAAGAATACATACGACACCGGTACCTGGTGGTAATGGTAATGAAGATGGTGTTGGGGTGTTGCTGTGAGGAATACTGTTGTTAAAAAACTGCTGTAAACGATACTCATAGTAACACAAAGGTGAAAGAACTATCCCTCCCCAGCTGTAATTCAAATTATCCGCTATAAACCTGACAATAAGGTCTAAGCAATGATTACACTTCTGCTTGGATATATCTGGAGTACACTGCATAAGTCCGTAAATAGTCTTTAAATCTGGCCCGCTCATGTTCCCAGTGGCAAACTTCCTTAGTGGACCCCCAGTCACCGTATCAGCTCTAAGCTTATACATCAAGGCTGTGAGAGTCTTGTTGAATTGATTCATCTTCATCGAAGTTTTTGATTCATCATTATCATGATAAGCGGTAAAAAAATATGCATTAAAATTTCTCCATTCAGTACTATTGGTGTATGTCAAAAAACACTTCTCATAGTACCCTACTACATAGATGTTATTGGGGCATACTTTTCGCACCTTAACAATGGCATTAATGAGACAACTTTGACACACATCTGGATTGATGTCACCTCGACATAGAGCGACTGAGTAGACTCTATCGATCCCTTGGCCAATTGAAAGATTGAAAAAACCAAATCCATTGTTGGTGCTGGGGAGGTTGGTAAGTGTGGTGTCGAGATTTTTTTTGAATGTACTGTTTTCTGTATAGCTAGCTCGGTTACTGGGGTTACTACCACAGAAATGGTAATAAAAATCAGGTTGAGCCAGAGTGGTTGTTAAATAGCTGAAAATGAGGGAGAAGCATAAAATGATCAAACATTTTACTAGCATGAACATCCTAGTTTTTTTTTTTAATGTTTGCAACTATAGTTAAATATTAGGTTGGGTCATAAATTTTAGATGAAGGAAGGCATGTATATATAGAAACTATAATAATAATATTTTATATGACACATTTTTTAATGAAGTAAATTTCCATTTATAGATGATAGTTGCATCTAATGATCTTGTAATATTCTATTATACAAAGTTTTTGCCCTTGTTAATAGTTAACTAAGCATGATTATTTCATTGGATTATGGGTATATTGTTAGTATAAAAAAAAAAAAAAAAAAGTTACACACTAACTATGAGCTTTAGAGCGCTGGGTGCAGTCGACGAGGGAGCCCTCGCCGTCCGAGGTGGCACCTCCAACGGCGAGCCGTTGCTCGCCGCCACACCGGAGGTGGCTCGCCGTTGCTTGCCGTTGGGAAACTCCTCGTCGGGACGGCGAGCTTATTTTTCTGACAAAGTCTGATTCGTTTCTTTTTTTTTTTTTTTTTTTACACTTTTAATAGTAATGTAAAATGTATGTATATATGTATGGTTTTTTTGTAACATGTATATATGTATATGTGTGTTTTGATTTGTAAAATGTATATGTATATGTATATGCATGGTTTTTATACGTATATTTTTTTTGAATAATACAACTATATTAAACATAGGATTAAAATAACTTGAAACAACGTACAATTATTTTACAAATACGATAACAAGATAAAACTTAAAAACGAAAAATAAAAACCATAAACTACCATACGATAATAAAAACCATGATTCAATAAAATGAATCATCCGACACGTATCCCTCCTGACTCGAGTATGAGGCACTTGAGTCGTCCTCACTGGATGGGACAGGTGGAAGTCCCTGAGCCCAACGCCATTCGGCTCTTCTGTTCCTGCGCTCTTGTTTTCCTTTGAGGTACACCTCACGCTCCCTTTGCTGACGGTCTTGTTCAGCTTCATATGCCCGTAGTACTTCCATATCCAGCTCATACTGTTCTTGCTCAGTCAATTGACGAATGATGGGCTGGTTTTCAGGTTGATTGTTTGGTTGTTGGTTGTTTGGCGGTGGAAACAAAATTAGTATGGTTGTTGGTTTTTTCCGTATTGTAAACAAATCTTTACATCATTGTCATTGCCATTCGGGCCCCACCATGCCACATCACCAAAACCAACCTATTGTCATTTCCAAGCTTCGCCCCTGGTTAGTACTGCAGGTGTCAACATCAATCTGTTAATTAAACATAGGTTGGTTTGGTTTAATGTAATGAAATGAAATGGCAATGACAATGATGAAATGGCAATGACAATGGTGTTTTGGTGATGTGGCATGATGTAAAGATTTGTTTACAGGTGGAAGTTAATATGCGTAACTCTTTTTACCAAACCCTTACAGAAAGGATAAATCTCACCCGTTTAACTCAGTTTACCAATTCCCACTGTTATGTTACCTTCGTTTTGTTCCGGTGTTCGCAAAAAACGCTGGGACATGCTGTAGCAAAAACTAATAAGAATATATGAAAATATGTCTAACAATATAAATTAGACCACATGGCAAAATCATTGGTTTGTTCTTTCGTTTTTTTCGGTAATCATGGTCTGACTTTTAGACGACTACTTCATGAGGTTTGAGATATTCAATAAAATGAATAGTTTATACATATGCTTTAACTTAATCTGTAAACAAATCTTTACATCATTGTCATTGCCATTTCATTTCATTACATTAAACCAAACCAACCTATGTTTAATTAACAGATTGATGTTGACACCTGCAGTACTAACCAGGGGCGAAGCTTGGAAATTTCGAGTGGGGGGTCGGGATCTAAAATTTTTTTTTCCTAACACTATGGGGGGTCGAAACCGAATTAAATTGGGGGGGCGAAACCGAAAATACCGAAATTTTTCTACACGAAAACTATATACCCCTATATCGCAAAAAAAAATTCGGGGGGTTGGCCGCCCGCCCCCCGCCCCTTAGAAGCTGCGCCCCTGGTACTAACTAGCAAAACGTCGACTTTTTATATCCAACTGCTTCCAACTTGGTAATATTATATCAAATAATACATTTACACTTTGCTCAATTGTGTACCTAGTCACTTTTTAAACGATTCTCTAGTTCTGGAAACATTCAATCTCGACATTCATAGGTTAGGTTTCAATTGGAAATCAGGCGATGGATTATCTTATATCATTGACTTTGAAACTGTCACTTAAGGAGGGAATCAAATGATGCAGCATGCATCAACTAGTTATGTTGACAGAACAAAGCAGACCAATTCATATATTTTTCGGGAATCAATATATTTCTAACTACACAATTGGAAACTATTAAGTGTGTAATTTTACATCCATGACTTGTTGCAAGTAGCAAATTCATTAAAGAAAATAATGCAAGAGTTTGAATTTTTATTTTATAGTTACTACTAGCTTATTAGATGCTTTACAGAGGATCTGCCCATAAGGTTAAATATGAGTTTTGAATGCTACTACCTCCGTCCCAAATTATAAGTCCACTTTCATATTTCACAAAGTTTAAGAAAAGTGGGGCCCTTACAATACTAACCAATAAAAATTCATTATCACCCACTTACAAGCATTCTCATTGGTTGAAATTAAAAGTAGACATATAATTTGGGATAATCCAAATTGACAAAATGGAATTATAAAATGAGACGGAGGGAGTATATCTTAACTATGATGTTAGATGAAAAATGTTAGATTAATTAAAAATATACACAGTCAATCTCATGTAATCACATCACAACAAGAACACCAAAGTAAACTTACTTGATGGTAGAACCGACTAAAGTTCTAATTAGATGATGAAGTCATAGCGATAGGGTTAGTCGATTCTGTTAGTCATGTCAATAATCTGATGGAGGGATTTCTCAGAAGTAATTGGTGTTTGGTTGAGAAAGTATATTTTTTATGGTAGTCACTTCCATCAAATAACTCTCATATGTTAGTTAGGGTAGATTATGTCATTAATACATAGTTAAGGGTCCAAATGATCACGGCCACATTAAAAGGGATTATTCTAATATTCTCCCACTTGGCCGTGGGACCATTTATATATATACATAAACCAGAAAATTTATATTGACTAATTACAAGTTCATGTGAATCATCATAACTCCATAATAGCACCAAAGCAAAAAAGCTACAGCCTACACGTGTCGCGTTTGACACGGGACCCGGGACCCCATCGATTATACTAATGATACTAATCTAAAATATATGAATTCATTAAGCCAAAAATAACGAATGAATAATGTAGTACACAAATAAGTTTGTCTATAATAAAACATAAGTGTACACAGTTGAACGTAAACTTAGACAAACTAGACATTATAGTGAAGAATATTGTCTTAAAGCGCTTGTTTTGAAGTTAAACAATTATCATGAAATAGTGCACTAACTACATATTATATAAAGTCTCGACGAAAAACCATTTTGGCCACATAGCCTTGAAATAGTTTGGGTGGTTGACCTTTATTTAGCAGATCCGCAAGCATTTCATGCATGAGGTCTAATGTGCTCGATACATTTACGGTGTTCCTCCACTTTTTCACGTATGAATAAGTACTTTGTATCGAAGTATAAACAAGTTCCGATTGAAATATTTTTGTTCGAGAAGCTCACGGCTGCGTGATTATCGCAGTAATCTTCATTGGCCTTGAAATGGAGTTAATAATTTTTTAGTCCAATAATCAAATTTCTCAACAACATTGCATGGCATGTCGCATTATAAACCAAAGATGAAGTACCTCAAAAGTGACAATGGTAATGAATTTGTTAATCAAACTGTTAATAGTTTTTTTTGTGAAAATAAGGGTATTATTCATTAGACCTCTTGTGCTTATACACTACAAGAAAATGGTATTGCTGAGAGAAAACATAGACATCTTTTGAATGTTATTAGATCTCTTCTATTTCAGGGGGAATTCATTTGAATTTTTGGTTTGAGTGGATTCTAAGTGCTATTATTTTATTAAAAGATTACCTTCTTCTATGCTAAATAGACGGTCTTCTAATAAAATGATATATAATAAATCTCCCACTCTCTCACATTTATGAATTTTTTGTTGTCTCTGCTTTGCTACTATACTTAATCCTTCTGATAAGCTTGGAAGTAGGCCTGATAAATGTGTTATGATGAGATATTCAAATTTTAAGAAATGTTATAGGTTATATATTCTTGATAAGCATCAGTTTATTTTTCCCAGAAATGGAAGTAGGCCTCATAAATATGTTTTATTAAAAGAATGATGTTTACACAAATATTTTCCCATGCTCATCTTGAAGAGTCATGAAGGGTACTTATAGGCTCATTACAATTCTAGTTTGTCTCATATACATCATTAGTCCCTACAGGCGTAACTATCTTACATATGTAGCCCAATTCACGTGTAAGACATTATCTTCATAAAATAGCAAAGCTAACATTAAGTTTTTTTGAAAATGTTTTTCCTTTTAAAACTTCTAATGATGGTCAAACTGATATCTCTACTTCTGATTTTGGTTTCCAAGACTTAAATCATTTAAACTTTTTTTATACTGAATATCTTGAGATGCCTAATGATGAAGAGAGAGTAGAATTGAATCAGAATAGTGAAAATACTTCACAGTGATGGTAGTTCAATATCTCATTATGGTAGCAACGTTGACATTGCTAATGAATTCTCAAATTGTAGTAATGAGAATTCACCTCATAATGTTAGTAATGAGAACTCACCTCATAATAACAATGGACACATATCTGCCAATGAGAATGTCAGGAGACCAACACTTGCTAACAATCAAGATGAATCTGAGGGTAATGTACATTGAAACTCATAATGTTACAAACTTAAGAAGGTCTTCCAGACCTTTTGTTTCTTCAAAAAACTTTAATGACTTTGTTGTTGACTCTAAAGTGAAATATGGTCCTGAAAGATATGTCAATTATTCAAAGTTAAATTATGAAAGCTTTTGTTTTGTAACTCAGCTTAATAAAAATGTTGAAACTAAGTCTTTTTTAAGCTTCTAAGTATACTCATTGGACTAATGCTATGAATAACGAAATAAAAGCATTGCGTAGAAATGATTCTTGGGAATTAACTGAATTGCTTAAAGATAGAAAAGCAATTAGGAGTAAGTGGGTTTATAGAATTAAGTATAGTCTAATGGGGAAGTAGAAAGATATCAAGCAAGAGTTGTAGCAAAAGGATATAACCAAAGGGAGGGAATGGATTGTGATGAAACTTTTTCTCCTGTTGTTATGATTGTCACTGTTAGATGCTTGTTAAATCTTGTTGTGCAGAAAAATTGGTCTGTGTTCTAGTTAGATGTTAATAATGCTTTCTTATATGGTGACTTGGATGAAACTTTTTATATGAGTTTTCCTGATGTTTATCTTCCTGCTAATGAAACTAGAGTTTGTATACTTAAAAAGTCGTTATATGGTTTTAAACAAGCTCCTAGACAATGGAATGCTAAACTTGCACCTACTTTAATTGAAAATAGATTTAGTCAAAGTAAAAGTGATTATTTTTTATATACTAAATCTGATAATCGTATGTTTATTACTGTAACACCCCCAAAATTTGATACAGCAGAAGACTCAACAAGCTTTCGGGGTGCTACGGGGATTGGTATCCATTCAAAGTCATGAAAGAACGAGATAAAGTAAACATAAGTAAAACACAACCAAAACGGGTTTTAAAGTTTACATTTATCCCAAGAATTATCCAAAGTAAGGCCCAAAAGAAATAAACATAGGTCCACAATAATTTATCAGAGTTTTAGAAAATAGATCCATAACCGGGTGCCATTGCCAAGCCTCCAATCCAAGCATCCAAAGGGCATCACTTAATTACCTGAGAAAACGTGCTAAAAGTCAGCTTTCGCTGGTGAGATCATAGGTTTAAGTTCATAATTCAATATAGTGGACATATACGCAAAACGCTTGCTAGCTAGACTAGGCCTCAAACATCCAACCGAAAATAATCCGACCAAAATAATCCAACCAAATCAAATTAACCCTATAGGTGCACGTTATAGCTCAAATCAATCCAATCAATAGCTTACCTAGCTCAAGTCTAGGCCTCGCTCTATAATCAATCCAATAGCTTACCTAGTTCGGGACTAGGCCTTGCTCAACAACCAAATCAATAGCTTACCTAGTTCGGGACTAGGCCTCGCTTGATCCTACCTAGTTCTATAAGCATAGCAAGTTTTAAAATAAATAAAGCGATAATAGTCCACATAAAACATTTGCACGTTTCTCACCCCAAGTATTGAAAACAAAGGTCAAGAATAAAAGTGGGGCTATGACTCACCTCAAGTCCAGCAAAATCCTCAAAAGGAATCGATAGAAGAAAGACGTAAGCAAACTCAAGCAACTCACGTAACGGCAACTACAGACTCGGCACTTCCTAACAATATCAAGCTCGTTCAGAAATCATTTCCTCAAAAATCAAATATTCCCATTCCCGAACGTATTCCATTTTACTTTCCAAAAATATCCATTTCTCGAATTAACCTCATATTAATTTGAAATTCGACGTTTGGTATCCATATGGGTGAAGGGTCGACACAACTCAAACCAAGAAGCCACAACGAACGAAATAATAAACCATCTATAGGTCTAATATTAGCCCAACATATTATTTAAATAAATCATCGAAGTTTATCAAATCCGTCGATTTGGTAATCCCCCATATTTATTTACGTAATATATCGTTCCAAAATTATACCCAACCTAAAGCACATAGCACAAAGAATTCTATTTGGTATATTGATTGATGCTAAACCACCAACTTATATTGACCAAGGAATGGTCAACAAAGTAAAATAGCCTAGATCAATGCTCCGGGTAATATAAGGTATCACCGGGTCGTTAAATCCCGTTGAGGTGTGAATTGTAACTTTAGCGTGCTTTGTGATCGGGTGTTTATTCACAGAAAGGGTTTGTTGTGAGAATTACTTGGAGATTATTAACAGATATAGCTTAGGAAAGCTATGTGAATGATTACGGGAATTGAGGTTGAGAAGAAATCACTTAAAACTTAAAACCTGTACGTTTGCGGAAAACACGAACAAACGTACAAAAAAGTGAATAAGGTGATCTGGAAAGGCTACTGGTATGAAAATTTACTTATTACAAACCTAATGATGAGAGAAAATTTTTGGAAATTTAAAATTAATTTTTACACTAATTTTATAATTACTATTAATTAAATACTAATTTTCTAATTATTTTTAATTAACTAAATTTACCTAAATTATAAATAAATATGAAATTAACTTAGAAAAATAAAAATTAAACTTAGAAAAATCTAAAATACTATAAAACTAATTTTAGAAATGAAAATATATTTTTAAGATTTTTTTAATTTATTATTATTAATTATTAACTAATTATTAATTACTTTTTAATTATTTAAATTAGCCTAAATTCTAATTAATTATTAAATTACACTAGAAAAGGGAAAATAAAATTTGGAAAAATTAAAAATAACTAAAAACTAATTTTAAAATTTAATTTATATTTTTCTGATTTACTAATTAATTATTATTAATTATTAACTATTTATTAATTACTAAAAACTATTTTAAATTAAGAAAAATACTAAATGATGCAAGAAAAATCTGAAAAAATTAAAAAAATTATTTTTACACACCAGAAGCCAAGGAAAATTATAAAAATGAGAATTGCTTAATAATAAGCTGAAGAATAAGCCAATTGGCTTAAATAAAAGCTATCACTTCTATTAAGTTGGGCTTATTTGGGATTTTCTTTTTCCAAACTGCTTATTATAAGTTTTTAAGCAACTTTTGTGAAGTGGGATTGACTGTGGTCAAAGAAATAAGCACTTCAAGTGCTTAATCCCTTGACAGTTGACTTTCTTTGACCAAGAGTGGAAATAAGCTCAAATGAGCTAATGTGGGGTCCACCTTGGTGAAAACTGATGCAAATAAGTACAATGAACAAGTTTAAGCAAGTAACACACAAATAAGCTAACAGAATAAGCCACAAGCTCAGAATAAGCAACTTGGGTGCTTGGTTCTGAGACAGAAAAGGGACAGACTTATGAGGCCAAACAAAGTGGGGTCCACAGGTCCAATGGTCAAATAAATGGTCAATACTACTTCCCTGGTAGGAGGGGGTTGTATGGAACCAAAATGGGGGTGTGGGACCCACTGGGTTAGCCACAAACTACCACCAAAGGTGGTGGGTGGGATGGGTTGCTGCTGAGACAGAGCAGGGCCTTGCCCTGCAGCTCAGTTTGAGCTTAAGCATAAGCTTGAGAAAAAATCACTAAATTAAGACAACCATGGGGACTTGTAGTTCTACTGATAGACTATGATCACAACAAGTTTCAGATCCTAAAACCACCCACAAAATTCACAAAAATTCATCCTATTTTGGGAAAAACCTGACACTTGCTATTTTGACTTTTTAGAAAAATGTAGGTTTTGACTTTTATGAACTTGGATTGCTGATTTAATGATCAAATATGTTTAGATAAGCTATATGAAAGCTAACTTAAGTAAAAATGCAAACTTATGAAAAGGTTTTATGGGTTTTGGACTCCAAAAATCACCACAGTTAACTATGGTGATAATTTTCCTAAGATTTTGACTTTTGATGTGTTTGTGAACAAAAGTTTGGTTTCCCTGACCTTATATCCACCCAAACAACTACATGAAACATAAAGTTGTGCAATGAAGCAAGTAGAGTATCACAAACAAGCTACAACCAAACACTCCTTTAAAAACAGTTGTTGATGAAATTTTGATTCAAACAAGTATACAATGCAACCTACTGATTACAACTATTATATTAAGCAATAAATAAGAAATTGAGACAATAACAAGTAACTAAACTACTTAGGAGAGTAAAAATTGAAAGCAAGGCTTACATAAGCCTTCCAAGCTAAGCTGTTAAGTAACAAAGATCCACAAACACCAATCCTATGTGACTTCCACAAGTCTCTAACCCTATGCAATCCAGAAATCAACCAAATCCCAAGCTGCTTCCACCTTTGTCCATTCTTTTTATTTTATTTTTATTTTTCTTGAATTTTTTAGTATTTATGCAAACTGAGTTTAGGATGTTGATAAAAGCTTGTAAAGCTTTTAAAAATTTGTTTTCTGAGTTTATAAGAGCTTATGAATAGCTTAAACACACATTGGAACCTTAACTTAACATTTGAGAATTTTAAGTGGAACTTGAAAATTGAAAATGAGAATTAAACTTTAAAGCAGAACTTTCATTCATAAAAAAGGATTACAATACATAAAATAAACTGAAAACAATAAAATTAAAGATATTACACACTATCTAATGCTCATATGAGCTCAATATATAATACGAAACAAAACTAGGCCCTAACTCTTCCCACATGGCTCCTTTTTGAATTCTGAGAGTTCCAATAGACTTTTTGTTGACCCTTGACCATATCCCAGCCATTCAATTGCATTAGGATCAATCCACGCCCTTGATTAGGATTTTGGCGCCAAATTGCATACGGGGTAAAATTGAGTGGAACTGGTGAGCTACATTTATTGTGGTGGTGTGGGTTGGTGTGGTAGATGAGGGGGAATTAATTGTGGGGGCTGGTTGGTGAAAAAGGTGAGAGGAGGGGGGAGAGTTTCCCTGGTTTTGCGCTGGGTGTTGGGGGAAGAAGGAGGGTCAAAGGGTCGTTTGACCCTTGTTGACCGTTTGACCCTGCCTTGGCTTTTTATTATTTTGGGATTGGGCTGGGCCTTGGGGGGGGGGGGGTCATGGATCAGGGGTGGAATTGGATTTAGGATTAGTGGTTTGGTATTGGGTTTAGATATTAGGGTCCGGATGGTTTGTAAGTTAACAAGGACCAACTTTGTAATTTTACCAAACATGAAGGACTGAAAGTGTAATTTTCCAAATTGCTTCCAATGACCAAAAATGTTATAAATCCAAAGTTCACAAACCATTTTTGCCATTTTCCAATTTTCAAAATTTCCCAGGGACCTATTTTGCCATTTTTAGATTCTCAGGGACCAAACTTGTAATTTTGGAAAACTTATTACCCAAGTGTAATTTTTTATGATTTTTGACTTTCAAAACCTTGGGTTGACTTTTTCTTTCAAAATAAATGCATAGGGACTAATTTTGATAAGTTTTGAAACTTGGGGGACTGAAACTGCCAATATTGCAAACTTTGTATGATTTTCCTTTGTTTTTGCACATTTTGCATTTAAAACACATAAAACACAATCCCTGGGATAATTTAAGTATTTTGATATCTTTTTGATTGTTTTTGTAAGTTTTGGCAGTTTAAATACGTCAAAAACGATGAGTGTTTGAGCACTCATAATATATATTGTAGTCCAATAAATTCCCTATATATATCGTCAAATCGGCCAAATTCCACGAGATACATAGTAATTTATTACCCTAAAACATATACCACAACCTATGGGCGTCGTGGGATACGATGCCCATTAATATACTCATTTTATATAGCCAAATAACTCGATCTAATCCGTCGATTAAATAAGTCACTTGTTATAGAAAATGTTTATATTAATCGTCATATATCCGTGACAACACAAAAGTCACAATATAAAGCCCACTTGAACTTTAAGTAACCACAACTCATATAAATCGATAAGTTTTTCCCAAATTTATAAAAGTCGTCATGTTTTTATTTATTACTCATCCGATATATTAGTTCTCGACAACATTTCAAGTTATTTACTTATAATAATATTCCGACATTTATTGCACTATTTGCATAGTATAATAGTTATCGTTATATTATTATAACGTTTACTCGTGACTGTTTTATTATTAATATACGCATTTATATATATATACACACGTTTATCACGTCTATATACGTATATAAACGATTATATTATCAATAATATTATTACGAGTATTGTTTTTAATGTTTGATTTTTAAATATTTATCGAGTCATAGAATTTGGTCACATGTCCGAGTCATCACTCTCGGCTCATAGTCCAAGTCCAAAAATAATAACCAAGTCAAAATAAATAAATCAACTCCGTCCAAATCAATCCCATATCCACATGCTACAACATGAGGGTCCGACTACGGCACCCGACTAATCCTATCTCCGTCATTCTAGTGACGTCTCACAATCGGTCCCCATTATCACACCTCGTCAACACAACCTTACAATTCAAGTCCGTTGCCGAGACCACAAGGCCTCGGCCTTGCTACACCTCTCGGCCCAAGTAAAAACACAACAACGACAACAACAATAATCCAACAACAAGAAGAACCACAAAAATAACAAATATACGGGTCAAGACATCGAGTCAAATACGAACCGGAAGACCCACTTGGGTCTCGGTTCACACTGCGAGCCACGAAAACCAACCCCGAGACTTTGAGGGTCTCGGCTAAGCTCCAATCAAATATCAAGCAAACCAAGTGGACCATAGGGGTCACGTTAAGCTCACCCGAGCCACAAAACAATAACCAATCGGACCCTTGAGGTCACTTTGAGCTCCAACGAGCTATGGCCACAACCAACGGACCCTTGAGGTCACGTTGAGCTCCAAATCCAACCAAGAATCATAACACCGAGACCACAAGGTCTCGGCCTAGCTCCAACGAGCCACAAATCTCCATTCAATCGAACCCAAATAAACAAATCCGAGCACCAAATGTTTGTGAGTCGACACCCAAGGATACCATCTTTATTTTTGTATCAAACCCCATTTTTAAATCTTAAAATCCAAACCCAAATCAAAGATTGAAACCGGGTTTAACACGGATTAGTCAAACCCGACGCGTAAAAATGCGTTTCTCACCTTCAAAACAAGTGTAAACCAAGAAAATGTGGTGATGTGGTGATGTGTGGTGTTGTATGCGATGGAAAAACAAGAAACGAAAGGGGGGGTTTCTTTTGAGCGCGTGTGGTACAACACACGAAAGAGGAGTGTGTGGGGAGTGTTTTGGTGGTGGCGGTGTGTGGTGGTGACCGGCGGTGGTGATGGTGTTGGTGATGCAGGTGGGCGGCGACAAGAGGGAGAGAAGAGGGAGTGAGGGAGGTGATAATATGAGAGTGAAAGGGTTAGGGTTAGGGGTAATATACCCGAATTTTACAACATTGGTCCCTCTAGTTCTCTTTTTCTAATATAAGCCACAATAACTTTGGCATTTAAGAAATGTTATTAATCGGTTTTCCCGTAACATGATTATTCGTTCTCAAAAATATTAAACGTCGCCAAACATATTCGTACACGTCGCCATAAATTTTCCAAAGACACTTCCCGAGTTATATAAATATAAAAATGTTCGTTTAATAGATAACCGCGACCGTTATTCAAAAGATTGAATTTCGTTAGGTTATCCTAGTGCCGGAGTCAATGTAGTGCCAACCAATCATCTCAAAAATAAATCATCACGAATGAACCAAACCAAACCATAAATAAATAATCAAATCCCATAAATAACGTACGATTAAAATCACATTCTAACGTTCATAAAATATCTCGTCACGATAAACTTTTCAAATATTCCAAAATTATAATTTTTAATGTAATGCGGGTTTTAAAAACGGCTCCCTAATTTGCCAGTTGTCACAATTACATTACGTATCTATGTGGATGATATTATCATATCTGGCAATAGTCTTGCTGAGATTGAAATGTTCAAAACTTTTTAGAAAACCAAATTCATGAAAAGGATTTAGGCAAACTTATTCTTGGAATTGAAGATATTGATACTGATAACGTTATTTGTCTTGATCAAAGGAAGTATTATCTCGATTTGTTATCTGAATTTGGTAAGCTTGCATGTAAACCTTCTGCTACTCCTTTGGAGTCTAATTTAGTTATCACTAATGAACCAACTGATGATGATATATTACTTGATAAACTGAATATCAAAAGTTAATGGGAAAGCTGATTTTTTTACTAGCACTAGACCTGACATATCATATGTTGTTCATTGTTTAAGCCAGTTTATGCATTCTCCTCTAAAGTCTCATCTAAAAATTGCTTTTAAGATTCTGAGATACCTTAAGATTCTCCAGGTATGGGCATTCATATCATAAAAGCTTCAAGTATGTCTTTAAATGCTTATTCAAATGCTGATTGGGCAAAATATGTTCTTACTAGAATGTCAGTAACTGGTTATTGTGTTTTCTTGTGTGGATCTTTGGTATCCTAAAAAAGTAAGAAACAAAATACTCTCTCTAAATCCTTTACAGAAGCAGAGTACAAAGCTTTTAGCTTCTATAACTAGTGAAGTCATTTGGATCTTGAAAATTTTAAAAGACTTACACTGCGAAATTTTTTTGCCAGTTTCATTATTCTGTGATAGTAATTTTGCAATTAAGATTGCAACAAATCCAGTCTTTCATGAAAGAACTAAACATCTTGAAATAGATTTACACTTTGTTAGGAAAAGATTTTGGACGGTGTTGTTGAAACCAAGGTTATAAATAGTGTGAGGCGTAGCGTGGCGGCATGACCAAGCCTCACACCTTATGAGCCATGGCGAAGCCACGGCGTTTTTTAAAGCATGACTTAATGCCACACAAAATATAAAAATATTTATAGACGTATATATTTATATCATATCTCATACATATCGAGTTTACAAAAAGTGTTATACATAAGGAATAAAGTCAAGAAACTATCATTGCATGTAATCTTGTTCATTTCTTAAAAAAAATGTTTCATCTAATTTGAATTCAAATCTACCAGTATTCTACATTAATTTACTCCCATCACGATTCTTTAATTCAAAGGATTGTGCAATCTCCATATTTGCATCTCTTTGATGGTTTATTTTCATCTGCCTGGCAACTGTTTAGATAATTAACAAGAATTCAAAGAAGTAGAAGAACATGTATACAAAATTAGCTGATAAAAACAATAGCATACGGACCTGATACGGATCAGATAGGCTAATAATTTGGACAGAAAGAAAAAACATTTATAAGTAAACAGGATAAAATTAAACTCTTCAATCCATAACTCTTCTTTCTTTGCCCAAAGACCCATGAACTTGTTTAAACGTCGCCTCTGATATTTCTTGAGCAACTTCTGCCCTGATCCGTATCAAGACCTTCTTCATTTCTAAAGGTGACTGTTTGTGTCCAGTCATAACAAGTTGATGTTGTCAACATTCAGCTCCAGCTGTAGTAGATTTTGGCTTTGGAAGGAAAAGACAACTAGATTCTAATATTACTGGGGCCTTGATCTTTTTGTTGACTTAGCCTTTCAGATATATCCTTAAAAACAAATCGAATATCAAGACAGCTTAGCTTATATAGTGTAGTGTTAGGATCAAATGAGAAATATAATTAAGATGAGAAGAATGAGAAAAAAAAAATAACCACAAATTTCAGATGCACCCACCAAAATAGACGCATCTCCCCATTATTTTGTTGGACCATAATGTTATAGAAGCAAAAAAGTTAGGGTAGTTTAGTGTAATTGTTATGTATTCTGTAAAGTTTCGACCCATTGTGTTTGGGCTGGGTCCAATAGATAACGGTATAAACCGTTTAGTTAGGTTATAACATTTAGAAAAGTTGTGTCATTTACTTTATGGGAATCGGTATGCCTCTTCATCAAAGGGACCGATTCATCTAGTATAAATAGGTAGGATTATGTAATCAATCATCGATCGATCAATACAATATACAAGTTTCTTTTATCATTCTTTGTGTTTTTTTCTGTTACATATTTCTATCCCAAACCCTTTTCATATATTCCGATTATACAAGAAAACAATCTGTGAAGTCTGATCATTAAACGAAGGCAAACAACAGTGGCATCAGAGCTAATGGTTAATTAATCCAGGGAAGAACGAGTACAAGTAGGCCATCGATTGTAGCAAGAAAAGAAAGAAGGGATCGAAAGTTTGCCCTAATTACAGAAAAAGATTGTAAGTGATCGTTATTATTAAGTATTTGTCGCTTTCAATTTATATATTTCAGAATTAGAATTATATAAACTAGAAAGTAAGAAGAGTTTGTTGTTAAAAAGTAGAAAGAAATCATAACCTTTGTGGTATAGCAAGCAAGAATCCAAAACCTTAGTGGTACAAATCCTTCGTGGAACAAACCTCCGTGGTACAATCCTTCGTGGAACAAACCTTCATGGTAAAACCTTTGTGGTATTAACCTGTGTGGTACGATCAAGTAAGCAAAAGGAAAACCTGTGTGGTACAAGCATGACGAAAGATAAAGAAGGAAACAGCATGTCTAAAGTTCAAGAAAATATAGCACTTAAATGCGTACAATTGACGGATTCAAATTACACCCAGTGGGCAATTCTGATGGAAACTATTTTAAAGGCTTATTGTCTTTAGGAAGCTATTGATTCAACAGAAAAGGTGGATAAGAAGAAGGCACATACAACGAAAGCAATGATCTTCCAAACGTTACCGGGAGATATTTTAATGCAAGTTGCGCAATACGAAAGTGCAAAGGAAGTATGGGATGCGATCAAAGTTCTATATCTTGGGCAGATCTCGTTCAGAAGGCACGACTACAAACTTTAAGGAGCGAACTTGAAACCTTGAAGATGAAAGAAAATGAAACCATAAGTGACTTTTCTGGAAGGTTGGGCAGTATAAGGGCAAGGTTTAAAAACCTTGGTTCGACACTTAAAGATAAGACAATTGTCAGGAAGTTACTAAATTAGGTTCCAAAGAAGTTTTTACCGATTGTGGCAACCATTGAACAATACTCAGAAATAGATACCATGCCATTCGAAGAAGCCGTTGGAAGAATAACAGCATTTGAAGAACGTATTAAGAGTACTGATGAACCAGAAGAGTATAATCCAAGCAAATTACTATTAGCAAGTACAAATAATTCTGGAAACAGCCATGGTAGAGGACGTGGAAGAGGAATAGGACGTGGAAGAAGTGCTGGTCAAACAAGCAATGACAAGAGCAGATTCAAATGCTATGAATGTGGTGAATATGGTTATTTCACATACGAATGTACAAAGCGAAGGGACAAAGAGAAAGAAAAAGAAGAAGAAGCATGTAACAATTCACATTTTCGGATTACTATTCATTTTTACTATTCACAATTACTATTCACTTTTTACTATTCACTTTCACTATTCACTCCCGAAATTTTTATTTCATATTCTCTTAAGTTAAACTAATTTAACGATAATCCGAGAGTTTGAAACTCGTCGGAACATTTCTGCAAAAATCACGAAACCGTGTCCGAGATTTACTTTTAGGTTTAAACGTCATTCCAGCATCCCGATATGTCCATAAAACACTATAAACAATAGAAATATGATTTTCTCTCATTTTACGACAATTCCAAAAGTTTTGGAATTTTACGTTTTCCAGTTCAGCGTTTTACGCGAATTACGCGTTTTAGACCCGCGTTTCCAGTTTTAGCAACGTTTAAGCAACCCGATAGAACTTGTCACTCATTAAATATGCTAAGATAGGTTATATTAATAAGTTTTAACATATTTATAAGTTTCATATTTTTAGGATACCCGATTTTAAGTTTCATGACTTAACGACTTACCGTTAGTGATTACCGGGACCAAAACTGACTCCGTAAAAGCAAGATATTATCAAAACTCATATCTAGTCATCCAAGATAGATTTTGGACGAAATTTTATGCTAAGTCACAAGCCTTGTTGGCTTGTGATAGGCCTTGATCACTTAAGATAAGTCCATGTGTTGAAACTTACTTACTAAGTCTTGAAACTTCATCCTAAAGTCTTGGAAAATATCCTAAACTTGGTCACCAAGTTTAGGCACCTTCCTAGGAGCTTTCCAAACCTCCTCATTTACACTATAAAAGCAAGCTCATTCCTTCCTTTCATCTCCATAAAAACGCCACACCTATAATCCCTAGCACCATGATCCTTTGATCTTCAAACTACAAGTTACACTACAAAGTTGAATGCCTAGTTATTCTCTACATGAAACTAGTGTTTATTTGGTGATTCCATGGATGAATTAGGAGCTACACAAGGGTACTAGGGCTGAGCTAAGAAAGTTTTCGAAAGGGTTATAGCAAGGGTTTACAAGAGTTGTGGTGAAGGGTTTGCAAGCATAGGTTTAGTGTCCTAGTTTCATACTTGACTTCCTTTCTTTAGAAAGCCAAAAGTTGTAAGAAACCCTATTACACTTTCTTGCTCAATATCATTTTCATGCTTATTATGTTTCTTTCATGCTATATATGGTCTTTGTATTATGTTCATGATGTATAAAAACTAGTAAAACAAGTTATGGTATATATATGTTAACTTATGTTATTTAAACAAGTAAACTGGTGACTTTTATGGAAAACACGACCAAAATAGTATAACTATGATATTTGACACTTACCTACTATTAGAGAGGACTTAACAAGGAAAACATAGCAATTTGAATCACCCAAAACGAGTACCCAAGTCAAAAGTTATGACCATTTGAAATTACCAAAACTTTACGGTAAAACTGTCCAAATGTTTCTGTAACAGAACCTTAAACACGCAAAAAGAGGCCCTTCTGGTCCGTTTCATCAAAAAGTTAAAGCACGAAAGTTGTCCGGAATCATGTTTTCTTCAAAAACTCAGGAGCACGTATCCAGAAAACCAATAACGAATGAGATTTTCTTCAGTTTCTTAACAGCTATTTTATATATACCAAAGTTATTATATAATAGTTATGGTTTACTAAGACCAAGAGGTCTTATGACCTAAAGCCAAGACCACAACAATGGCTAAAGCCAAGGTTGAGTCTCAAGACCATGGTAACAATGACCAAGGTCACGGCAAAGCCACGGCTAAAGACCATGTAACTTTTTGAATCAAAAACTTATATATATTTTATCAAATACTACAATAGTATGGAGCCTCATGTGAGGAGTTCATTAAGTAAGCCGTCGAGATGAGTTGTGGATTTACGAATAAAAGTGTTCTGGCTCCTCGAACGTTTACTCCATGACTTCTGAATTATGTCGGCCCGAACGGTAGTAAGAGATATACAACCTATACATGTTTCATAAACCATTTATATTTAAAGACTTACACTATGTACTAAGTACTACATCATGAACATTATGCAAGACATATATAGGCAATTCTTCGTATTCTTAGACGTTACTCCAAAACTAAGTCGCAACGCTCTTAGAGACTTTCGCGATTTGACTACTACTTTCATTTCTCATTACATAAGCTTAAGGTGAGTCATAGCCCCTACTCTTTTCATACTTGTTTTAACTATTTGGGGGAGACACATGCTCAACTACTTGCTTACTTGTACAGATACTCAAAACATTTATACTTGATTGTATTATACTTGATTGCATACATAGATGACTGTGTTATACTTAATTGCGTTATTCTATTTAGTGGCTAGTAGTTATCTTTGGGAAGTGGCTCCCAGTTGTCTTTGGGAATTGGCTCCCAGTTGTCTTTCGGAATTGGCTCCCAAGTGAGGTCTTTGGAGATGAAGTAGAGACTCACGACTAATTGCTTAATTGTTGTGATGAACTTATACATGTCTTAATCATACTATATATTTTAGCAGTGGGTTGTGAACACACAGGTTGCAAGTGTTGTTATGGGCGGGACTTGTAACTGAGTGGATTCACAATGCCTTTGCTATGTGAACATCCTTTAAGGCTTTTCAACTGTTTTAAGACAAACTCTATGAACTCACCAACCATTGTGTTGACACTTTAGCATGTTTATCTCAGGTTAGTAAGGCGATAGCTAGTGCGTGGAACTTAGAGTCAAGCTGCATATTCTGAAGACTTACCCTTTTATCATTTACCATTCAAAACTTTGTATACATTTATGTATCATACTTTGGAATCTCATGTTTGTAACTTTGAATTCACTAATCGAATGGTAACTTTTCAAAACGTCTCATTTAGAGGTCGTTTTCTATAACTTGTACTTTGTATTATGAAGTAGCACCCCAAGTGACACAGTCTTCCGCTGCGGTATTTTGGAGGTGTTACAGATTGGTACCAGAGCCTTGGTTATAGAGAACTAGGTTGCATTTAGTGCCTAGACTATAACTGCTATATACGTTAAGACTCTCCTCTTTATTTTGCCTTACACACACTACATACGCATATACTTTTTGTTAGTTGTTGGTTTAGTTCCACGCTGTTAGATGATATGACTTTAGTATTATAAGGAACCCCAGAATTTAGTCGAGTCATTAAAAATATGGAGCTCAGTAATAACTAATTATTTAACTTGATTTTGTGACAGTTCTTGTTTGATGAGACACAAGATTTGAGTTAAATAATATTATTGCTCAGCAGGAACTGCTTTTGTGACTGTTTTGGGTTTTGATCTTTTAGAATTTGAGTGAAAATGAGATTTAGGTGTTTGCCTTTTGTAGTTCACTCTATTATTTGTATACCCATATACCCATTGATTACAGAAAGCTGCAAGATGGTCAAAACTACCACATGTGTAACAAACTTTGTTATCTCTTTGTTGGAGAGACTTGAGGCTATACCAATTCCTTTGGTTACCTCTGGGCTTGTTTATGGTTCTATATTGTTCACAATATCTTACTGATTGCCTAACATGTTTTTCATTGGTCTTAGGCCTATCAGTATTGTGTTTGACTATCTTAGGAACTTTTGTTCTTGCTTTCTTAACCACTTCAGGTTTAGACATAACCTGTATTAACTTTTTATCATCAGATGTTGAGTCCACAATAATTGGACCATCTGACTTTCTACAAGAACACACCTTGTCCTTAGGAAGTGAAGTTTTACTTAAACTTTCACTTTCTTTCAAAGGTTCATTATCAACTACATTAGTCTTTGGTTGAACTCCATATTTGAATTCAGGTAGTTGAAATTCAGGTAATCCTGTGTGTTCTAGGTCAATTCCTGGGGGTGAAGGAATACCTCTATATGGTGGAGGAACAGATTTGTATCCAACACCAGACTTAGCTTTATTAATTACTTGACATTCAATTAAGTTGGTCACACCCTTAGATGCATAATCTAGTGTTTCTACACTCATTTGAATATTCTCTTTAGCCTTACTAAGCCTATCTACTTCAGCTTTCAAGTTACTAATGTCATTATTTTTAAACATTATTTCTCTTTCAAGAAGAATTTTGACATCAGTAAAGGTAGATTCATTTGTTCGAAAATGTATGACTTGTTCCTTTAGAGTAGCTATACCTCTTTTATGATTTGTTAAGCTATGAGCTGTATCAATTAATTCTTTCCTTTGATTCTCATAACATTTCTTTAAGGTTTCTAAACTTTTAAGAGCAGAACAATTATTTGAACAAACTTTATCAGATTGTACCTCTGTAGAGAAAGCCATAAGAGCTGTCTGAGGAGAAGTTTCTTCTTCATCATCAGCTGTAAAGCTCCAATCAAATCCTAATCCATCAATAGCTACCATAGCCTTTGGATTGGTTGATTCCCGCTGCCTTGCCTTCTACATTCTCTTGAGAAGTGCCCCAACATATGACAGTTATAGCATTCTATCTTTGACTTGTCAAAACCAGCAGTATCATTGCTGCTGATGGTGAGTTTCTTCCCTGTCCTCTGATAGAATTTCTTAGCCCTCATGCTAAGAAGAGAAATTTGCCATTTTAGGTCCATTTCTTCTAAATCATCATCATTGATTTCTAGAAGATCTTCATGAGTGAGCATGGACCCATCATTCTGACTTGTGAAAAAGGCACAACAAGCCTTTTCATTCAATATACCAAAGGTATTGCTTGATGAACTAGCAGCACCAGCTCCACTATCAACCTTTTCATCTTTAACTGGGTTTAAGATACTAGGAGATGACATAAAAGCCATGTTCCCAGTATATGAACTTGAGACACCAGTTTTCCTTACTTCTTGTTCCACAATTTTAAAGTTGCTATACAAATCCATAAGATCCATAGTGTCTATGTCTGGTTTATTCTTCCAAACAACAACATGCATAACCCACTCTTCTGGTAAGCTTCTCAGAAATTTTGAGTTTAAATCTTCTTGAGGTATGTCAACCCCAAGAACAGAAAGTTGGCTCACAATTTTCTGTAGCCTTGTAAACATGTGGTCAAGAGATTCATTCATGGTTGATGAGAAATTTTCAAACTGCTGCTTGAGAAGGGTTTTCTGGGTCTTCTTGGTGGCTTCATACCCTTCATACCTTGCAACAATTGCCTCAAATAATGACTTGGCATCTTTTAATTTGCTGAAGTTTATAAGTTGATCATTTGGAATGGTCATCATCAGCATACTTCTGGCCTTGAGGTCATTTTTCTTCTTTATTCTTTCATCAGCAGTTGTAGGGATAGTTTGAACAACTGTAATTTCCCTACCTTCAACTGTTGATAAAGTGGATGTGGGTTTGAAAGAGTTTCCATCTTCAATGATTTCCCAGAGAGTGTAATCCTGCACCTGGAAAAACTGTTCTATTCTTAACCTCCACAATTCAAACTCATTCTGTTTGAGAACTGGCAACATTGCAGCAACATTTGTTTGAATAGATTCTGTATCCATTTCTTCTTCTAAATCAAAGATATCAACCTGAGAGCTCTGATACCAACTGAGGGGATCACTTGATTTGATCACACACTATGAGGTGTTGGGCCTTTGTAATGTGTAAATATGATATTTTGAGTGAATATGATTAAGTATGCGGAATCTATTTAACCACACTTAGAATGTTTATTGGAAATGGAACTGTGATGCTTGTGTTTATTTAACAAAGAACAATGAAAGTATTTCACCAAACGATTCAATATTATTCAGAATAATACGAGTGATCTTCACTATCACTAGGGTTACAAAGACCTTGAATCTTGTGTTTTGTTCTAATGTTTTATGTATATCTCTACTCACATATATTGCTATCACACGCACATAGCATTCTTAAGTCATATCTAAGATCTTCCTTTTATAGTCCAAGGAAAAGATCTTTTACAATCTATATGACTCATCTTTATTACTAGCTTATGACTAATCTTCATTCTAGCTAGATGATGACTTATCATGTCAGTCATTAAGATACAACATGTATCTAGGATTACAACTCACTTGGAGTGTTCAATTTGATGACTACAACAAAGATATTATCATGTATATGAATCAGTTGAATAAGTCGTACTTATCTACACAGCTATTTGTATGAGTCATAGTAGCATCAGCAGAATCCATCAGCAGAAACACTATCAGTAGAAAACGTTCTTCAGCAGAATCCATCAGTGGAAACGTGCTTTGTGCTTTATCAGCAGAAACATACTTGATGTATTTCCTTAAACCTTTATGCTGATTCTTCTGATTATTTAATTCCTAACACAAGATATTATCAAAACTCATATCTAGTCATCCAAGATAGACCTTGGACGAAATTTTATGCTAAGTCACAAGCCTTGTTGGCTTGTGATAGGCCTTGATCACTTAAGATAAGTCCATGTGTTGAAACTTACTTACTAAGTCTTGAAACTTCATCCTAAAGTCTTGGAAAATATCCTAAACTTGGTCACCAAGTTTAGGCACCTTCCTAGGAGCTTTCCTAACCTCCTCATTTACACTATAAAAGCAAGCTCATTCCTTCCTTTCATCTCCATAAAAACGCCACACCTATAATCCCTAGCACCATGATCCTTTGATCTTCAAACTACAAGTTACACTACAAAGTTGAATGCCTAGTTATTCTCTACATGAAACTAGTGTTTATTTGGTGATTCCATGGATGAATTAGGAGCTACACAAGGGTGCTAGGGCTGAGCTAAGAAGGTTTTCAAAAGGGTTATAGCAAGGGTTTACAAGAGTTGTGGTGAAGGGTTTGCAAGCATAGGTTTAGTGTCCTAGTTTCATACTTGACTTCCTTTCTTTAGAAAGCCAAAAGTTGTAAGAAACCCTATTACACTTTCTTGCTCAATATCATTTTCATGCTTATTATGTTTCTTTCATGCTATATATGGTCTTTGTATTATGTTCATGATGTATAAAAACTAGTAAAACAAGTTATGGTATATATATGTTAACTTATGTTATTTAAACAAGTAAACTAGTGACTTTTATGGAGAACCACGACCAAAATAGTATAACTATGATATTTGACACTTACCTACTATAAGAGAGGACTTAACAAGGAAAACATAGCAATTTGAATCACCCAAAACGAGTACCCGAGTCAAAAGTTATGACCATTTGAAATTACCAAAACTTTACGGTAAAACTGTCTAAATGTTTCTGTAATAGAACCTTAAACACGCAAAAAGAGGCCCTTCTGGTCCGTTTCATCAAAAAGTCAAAACACGAAAGTTGTCCGGAATCATGTTTTCTTCAAAAACACAGGGGCACGTATCCAGAAAACCAATAACGAATTAGATTTTCTTCAGTTTCTTAACAGCTATTTTATATATATCAAAGTTACTATATAATAGTTATGGTTTACTAAGACCAAGAGGTCTAATGACCTAAAGCCAAGACCACAACCATGGCTAAAGCCAAGGTTGAGTCTCAAGACCATGGTAACAATGACCAAGGTCACGGCAAAGCCACGGCTAATGACCATGTAACTTTTTGAATCAAAAACTTATATATATTTTATCAAATACTACAATAGTAGGGAGCCTCATGTGAGGAGTTCATTAAGTAAGCCGTCGAGATGAGTTGTGGATTTACGACTTAAAGTGTCCTGGCTCCTCGAACGTTTACTCCATGACTTCTGAATTATGTCGGCCCGAACGATAGTAAGAGATATACAACCTATACATGTTTCATAAACCATTTATATTTAAAGACTTACACTATATACTAAGTACTACATCATGAACATTATGCAAGACATATATAGGCAATTCTTCGTATTCTTAGACGTTACTCCAAACCTAAGTCGCAACGCTCTTAGAGACTTTCGCGATTTGACTACTACTTTCATTTCTCATTACATAAGCTTAAGGTGAGTCATAGCCCTTACTCTTTTCATACTTGTTTTAACTATTTGGGGGAGACACATGCTCAACTACTTGCTTACTTGTACAAATACACAAAACATTTATACTTGATTGTATTATACTTGATTGCATACATACATGACTGTGTTATACTTAATTGCGTTATTCTATTTAGTGGCTAGTAGTTATCTTTGGGAAGTGGCTCCCAGTTATCTTTGGGAAGTGGCTCCCAGTTGTCTTTGGGAATTGGCTCCCAGTTGTCTTTCGGAATTGGCTCCCAAGTGAGGTCTTTGGAGATGAAGTAGAGACTCACGACTAATTGCTTAATTGTTGTGATGAACTTATACATGTCTTAATCATACTATATATTTTAGCAGTGGGTTGTGAACACACAGGTTGCAAGTGTTGTTATGGGCGGGACTTGTAACTGAGTGGATTCACAATGCCTTTGCTGTGTGAACATCCTTTAAGGCTTTTCAACTGTTTTAAGACAAACTCTATGAACTCACCAACCATTGTGTTGACACTTTAGCATGTTTATCTCAGGTTAGTAAGGCGATAGCTAGTGCGTGGAACTTAGAGTCAAGCTGCATATTCTGAAGACTTACGCTTTTATCATTTACCATTCAAAACTTTGTATACATTTATGTATCATACTTTGGAATCTCGTGTTTGTAACTTTGAATTCATTAATCGAATGGTAACTTTTCAAAACGTCTCATTTAGAGGTCGTTTTCTATAACTTGTACTTTGTATTATGAAGTAGCACCCCAAGTGACACAGTCTTCCACTGCGGTATTTTGGGGGTGTTATAAAGCACATCTCATTTATCAAAGTGACGATGAACCAACGCTGTTGTGAAGACAAGAGAAGAAGACTCGATTTGCGTCTATAACATTACGGGGGTGAATATTGGACCATAATGTTATAGAAGCAAAAAAGTTTGGGTAGTTTAGTGTAATTGTTATGTATTCTGTAAAGTTTCGACCCATTGTTTTTGGGCTGGGTCCAATAGATAACGGTATAAACCGTTTAGTTAGGTTATAACGTTTAGAAAAGTTGTGTCATTTACTTTATGGGAATCGGTATGCCTCTTCATCAAAGGGACCGATTCATCTAGTATAAATAGGTAGGATTATGTAATCAATCATCGATCGATCAATACAATATACAAGTTTCTTTTATCATTCTTTGTGTTTTTTTCTGTTACATATTTCTGTCCCAAACCCTTTTCATATATTCCGATTATACAAGAAAACAACCTGTGAAGTCTGATCATTAAACGAAGGCAAACAACATATTTATCCCTCTTTATTTGAATTATGTGGCTAGAATGTCTTCTCACTCTTCTCTAGTCAATAATTCTTATCGCTAAATCCTTTCCCATACGGTATAAAACTAATAGTATCTTTATTGATTGTGACACAGAAGAAGGTACATAGAGATCCTCTCATGTTGAAAAACAAAATCGCGCCATATTTTTGAAAATAAAAAATAAATAAATAAATAAATAAATAATAAAAGTGCATGCAACTCTTATACTTTCAAGAAATGGCACCGCTTTTCATCACTTATTTCATCAAACTCTGATGTCAAACTTAGGGATCGAAGATGAAAACACCAAAGTAGACCATCCAAGACTAACATATGTTTGATATCCATATTTAGCTCAACATGCTCGAGTTCAGACTGTGGCAACTGAGTCACCTTTAATAGCTCAGCATCTACATAAATCTACAACACATACATACAGTTGACTTAACTTTTTTGTTATTCTTGTTGAACATTGTAAACCCCGTAGGTAATATGTTTTATTGATACGATATATATAGAGGCAAGAGTTGAAATCCATGAAGAACCCATACATGTCATAGAACCTATCAACCAATCATAGCCACCCATTTATATTTTTCACCTTTTTTTTTTCAAAACAACATATCTTACGAACGGTAAATCTTCAAGCTACAAAAAAATTTCATTGCGACGAGAATTAAATAATATTTCTATAGATATGCATTGTTATGTACTTTCGATGAACTTTTTTTTTTTTTTTTAATTTCTGATCAGAAAGAATCATATATGATTCGTCAAAATCATATATGATTTGTAAAAAATCATATATCATATGATTCTTACGAACATATATGATTCGTAAGAATCATATATGATTGTTAAAATCGAATCATATATGATTCTTACGAATCATATATGATTTTTCTGGGCGAAAAAAAAAAAGTTCATCGAAAAAAAGTTCGTCGAAAGTATATAACAATGCATGTTTATAGAAAGATAATTTAATTCTCGTCGCGATAGTATTTTTTTGTAGCTTGACGATTTACGGTTTGCGAAATATTTAAGTTTTAAAAAAAGGGTGGAAATTTATTTTTTTATTTTGATAAAAAAAAAATGAGTGACTAATATTGCTTGATGGCTTCTATGGTAAAAGTTGGGTCTATAAAGAACTTTTGGCATAGAGGCAATACGTAATGAAACCCTAATAGACCTAACCCCACATACCGGACTTGGGCTTTATTTATCATCTAATACTCCCCGCAGTCCGAGCAGCGAAATCGCAAAAGCTCGGACTAGAGTAGTAAACTAGAAAAGAAAAAAAAAACAAAAAAACATTAACATAATAAAAGTATAACTTTAATCGACTCGTAACAAAATTGTACTAACGGTCGACTTTAGTCGACTGGTACCACAGTCGGCTAAATCGACTGGTACCAACAGTTGGCTAACTCGACTTGGTAACAAAACCGTATCAATGGTCGACTTTAGGGACCGGTACCAACGACAATTTTAGTCGACTGGTGATAAAATCATACGAACAATCAACTAACTAACAAACAATAAACTGAATAAACCAAAGTATCCTTAGATAAAAAGCATTTTTTTTAAAGTATATAAATCCAAAATGCCAAAGCATAAAAACCAGACCACCATTCAAGGGTAAGGCTTCTGGAACCTAGCATGTTGCACGTACAATAGTATCGAAAGCTAATTAATCAAACCTTTTATATGCACGCTCGTCGAGAACAAGAATAAATATATTCTGAATATGGATGTCTAGTCTTCGAATGACAAAGGTGTCGGCTGGGAATTTTTTTATGATTAGGGTTTGACGGGTCGGTCTAAGGGAGGCGGCTCAACATAGCCAACTTAGGTCTGAGGATCACTCCGATACCATGTTGAATATTGTAAACCTCGTAGGTAATACGTTTTATTGATACAATATATATAGAGGCAATACTTAGTGAAACCCTCATAGACCCAACCCCACATACCGGGCTTCTGCTTTATTTATCACCTGATAATTCTATTGTTGCTCGCGCGTAAGTATAAACACAAAAGCAAATGAATTTCGGTAATTACCCTTCCGTGAAGGTCATTAAGCTTAAAATTTTGAATTTGTTTGCCTTTTACAAAAATCGTCTCAATTTCAGGGGCAACAGAGTGTCGACTAATGTGACATTCCATACTTGTTTTCAACTCTCCCGAATCACTATTTATAATAGACTCGCCTGTGCTACAATACCATGAATTTGAATTTGAGTAGCTAAATAGACGCAGATTAGGTGTATTGATATCAATCTCTTCCAGATCACACTTGTCATATAGCTCAAAGTTCCTCAAGGAAGGATAAGAAACTACGAGAATGTTGCTTCGATTGACAAGACACAAAGACAAATTTTCAAGGAACGAGAAATTGGATAAAAAGTCAGAAAACCCTATTGATGTCGGGAAAAAAAGGCCATTGTAAATATAGTGTCCTTAACTGTTTGCATGAACCCAAGATCACAGATGTTGCACCTCTCCCTTTTCCTACAGAAAGGAGGCATTCACAAAAATTTGGAGCTTCAATATCTATTGTCGCAATTCCATTTCGTTTGTAATCGATAAACCGAAGTGTTTTAAGATTCTGAAGCCGCCCATAAACACAGAATTTCTTAAAACCATAGCAACATTCAACAACTAATTCCTGGAGAAGAGGGCAACTAGCGGTCAAATGCTTGATCACAAGTGGGTTTAAAGAGACACGAGTAAGCCATAACACCTTCAAAGACTTTAAGTTGACAAATCCAAACCATCAAGGATGATGGTAACATCACACACTCAGATATTTTCAACGATGTTAATGTCGACACAGATGAGAGTATATTGGCCAGACGGTACATTGGTCGACATTTACTTTTCCAGCTTTACCAGATATTTGTATCCAACACCTTTACGCCTCTCATAAGAATTAATTCAAGAAATTTGTCAATACTGTCTAACTCTGTTTTATCCCCAACCACTGTTAAGAGTTTGAATGTGTGGGCAATCTTCACATTTTCCTGGCGGCAAAATCTGGAAACTGTATGCCTAACATACTTGTAAAAAATGTCCCTGACATTACGACTAGAAATCCAAACTTCTTCACCCGCAAAATCACAGTAAATGAATTTGAGCATGGGTAAAGAAGCAGTTAGAGCAAACCAGTTTTTGGACAATACACTCACTCGAACAAGCTCTTTAGAGCACAAGGTGTAGTCAAAGAGAATTGCCTCCCCATTCGGGTCCCACTTGTGCCACATCACCCAACACCTCAACTTCAACTCTTCACAACAAACCCCCTCCTCACCAAACAACAAACCTCAACTTCCTCATTAGGGCCTCACCTCTTACACTTTTATTTTTTTATTCATTTCATTAAATAAATTAAATTCATTTCACAAATACTTAAAAATAACACAACATATTAATTTTATTTCATCAAATTAAACAGATAAATACGATATGCAACATCATCAATAATTTATAAAGACTTATAATTATCGATGAGTGCTGACTTTTCTTCCCAAACTTGCAATACTTGTTCTCTGACCATTCTCAATGCGACTTGAAGTTCCAAATCTGTTTCATCATTTCTTAAAAGGGTTTGTACACCGACCATGACTATTGGATGCTCTTGAGGCAGCTCACGTAACCTTTCGACCTCTCGAGCACGAGACTCCCTTTGTCGAATAATATGAGCTATCTCACCTAACAAGTTGTTAATCAACTTAAGTTCATTTTCTTGTTCACTGCGTAATCGGGCAAGTATTCTTGTTTGCACCTCAGCTGGTTGGTTAGCCATAGTGTGTGTGTGGAATTTAGTTTTTATTTGTTTGACATAAGAAGTTAAGTAAAGATGCTATTTATACTGTAACTAGCCGTTAGATAATTTTATTGGAGAAACTAGCCGTTAAGCCTTTTATTCAAACTGAAACTTAAACTGATATAACATCACAAACGAAACGAAAATACTTAACATAAACCAACACACGATACAAGAATACAATGGCCATTAATTCATATATCTGTTCCAGGTGAAGTTGTCCTTCAAAATCAACCACACTTGAAAATACTTGAAATCTTTCCCACCTTTGCATTCTTTGTAAACATTCATTGCATCTTCAAGACGAACATCTGGCTCACGTGTAGGCTGCAAATTCAAGTAAATTTCATGAAATTTTTTGCAATCAGAGTTCATTCTTGCCCACTTACACGTTAGCTGGTTTTTGCTACGAAAAGGATCGTCTGATTGCTCATTGAACTTTTCTGTTACGACTTTCCAAAAAGGTCTTTCACTGGCATGGAATTCGTGAACGTTTTGCCACATCTCGGCTAGCTAGCATTCTTCTTCAATAGACCAACGATTTGCCATAGTAAATTTCTTTAGAAAGTGAAGTGTGTGCAAAATTGTATGATAATGTATGCTTTATATAGGAGTGTATAAATGTTTAAGATTCAAAAACCTGAGCGGGATAATTTTAAAATTTTAAATTTCAAAATTTCAAACAAAACAATAAAAACGTGTGCAAATTCAAAATTCAAATTTCATCTGAGCGGGAGAATTTATAATTCAAATTCACATAAAATGGCGGTTACAACAATACGGAACATTACACACGATACAGAAAAGAAATACACACGATACGAAAAAGAAATACACACGGTACAGAAATAGTTAACATAAAACACAACTACTCATCGTCTCTGTCCCATGCCCTTGTGTTTCTCAGAGCGAACCACACATGTTGATACTTAATCCCTTTCCCATAGCGTTCATAGTAAATACGGTTTGCATTGCTGAGACGACAAGGGTCATTACTTGTATGCAGCAACTCTTTATAAATAGCATTATAGTTACGACATTCAGCATTCATTCTACTCCATAGAGCCGTAATACTATTTTTATTACGGTGCGGACCATCACTTTGATTGTTGAACCTTTCTGTAACTTGATTCCAAAAGGAACGTTCATTCACAACGTCTGTAGAATCGTGAACTTCAAGCCAAATGGTAGCTAGCACGTATTCTTCTTCCACTGACCAACGGTTTGCCATTGTAAAATGGTGTAAATATTGCAGTGTGTGTAAAATTGAATGATATTGCATGGTATAAATAGGGGTTTAATGGAAGCGGGATACATTTCAAATTTTGAATTCAAAACAAAGGGCGGGGTAATTTGAAATTTTGAATTCAAAACACAGGGCGGGATAATTTGAAATTTTGAATTCAAAACAGAGGGCGGGGTAATTTGAAATTTTGAATTCAAAATAGAGGGCGGGGTAATTTTAAATTTGAATTCAAACTTGAGAGCGGGATACTTCTAAAAATCATTCTATAAATACATATTCAAAATCAGAATACACACACAATTCAAAAGAATTCTCCTTTGTTCTTCCAACACAATGTCTCACAACGCATCACCTGAAAACGCATCGGTCTACAACACACCACCTGAAGACAATTCCCCACAGAACACACCGCCAGAATATCTGTTTCCGGTGTTCCAATATGACAACCCACGACCTCCAACTCCACCAGCAGTTATGTTTCCACCAGAAAACATACCACCACCAAACAATCAACCACCAAACTTTCCACCTGAAAACCAACCTGTCATTCGTCAGTTGACTGAGGAAGAACAGTATGAGCTGGATATGCAAGTGCTTTTGGAGTATGAAGCTGAGCAAGCCCGTCAGGAAAGGGAGCGTGAGGCGTACCTCAAAGGGAAACAGGATCGGAAGAACAGACAAGCAGAATGGCGATGAGCTCAGGGACTTCCACGTGTGCCATCGAGTGAGGACGATTCAAGTGCTTCCTATTCAAGTCACGAGGGCTATGTGTCTGATGATTCATTTTATTGAATCGTAATTTTTATTATCGTATGGTAGTTTATGGTTTTTAATTTCCGTTTCTTAGTTTAATGTTGTTATCGTATTTGTAAAATAATTGTATGTTGTTTCAAGTTATTTCAATCCTATGTTTAATATAGTTGCATTAGCATTTACACATTACATTCTTACAAAAAAAAAAAAAAAAACTATCTATTTGAAACTACAAATACATTTTACTTTCACAAACATAAACATACATTTGAAAATCAAATTATACAACTAATATTCAAAGAAAAAAAAAAGGAAAGAAAGTGGAAATGTCAGAAACTACATCAGAAGCTCAGCTCTTCGTCGCCACGGGAGGAAGCCAACGGGGAAGAACAGCGAGGCACATTTGGTGTAGTGAAGAGGAACGGCTCGCCGTTGCCTCTTCCACGTCGGACGGCGAGGGTTCCTTCTTCATCTACACCTTGTGCTCTTAGGTTTATCCAACCGTAATATTAAGTTCTCAATAATACATTCAGGAAGCTCTGATATCCGGTCAGTTGCATCTTCTTTTATAATAATGTTATCCACCTCCATCTCCTTACAAAATATTAGTTCGGAGTCACAGAACTTTAACTAAGTTCTGTTTGTTATTGATACCTACATATTAAAAAATAATCGATCAACCGCAAAATAATGACTATTTCTAATATAGGTCAGGTGCAAACATGGCTTATGGTGCATGAATTGAGTATTTATTAAATGTCATTAAGCTATAGGTAGAATCGATTTCTTTGCCCATCTATTAAAGTACTAGACCTCGCAATCTAGACCCAAATGGGTCTAGATGGGTTGATATGAAAAAGTAATAACTTGTATGTATGTTAGTACAACAAACCCGTTGGACTCAACATTTTTAAAAGTGACCCAAGTAGACCCATGATCTGTTATTTGTTTTGTTTAGACTAGCATAGGGATGAGCACGGTACCGGTACCGTACTGGTACCGTACCGAATTAGTGGTACCGAATTTTTCCTGAGCATAAATTAGGGTACCGGTACCGTACCGAACGGGATTCGGGAATCGGTACCGGTACCGGTACCGGGAAATCGGGATTTTCCCGTTTTTTTTTGGGAATTTCCCGATTTGGTACCGGTACCGTACCGAATTAGTGGTACCGAATTTTTTTCCTCCTTATTTCGTAGTACCGGTACCGTACCGTATATCGGGATCAGTACCGGTACCGATACAGTTCCGGTTCGGTTCTGGTATTCGGTACGAAATACTCATCCCTAGACTAGCATCAATCTACAAGTTATCACGTGTCCATATTGCCAAGTCTGCTATAATCCTATGATTCAGACAAAGCTAATGCAATAATTATGCTACGAGAATTATGTAAGTTTAGGCCCGCTCAACAAAGATAATTTCACCCTTAAACTTATCAAAACAACATCAAAATCAATATTCTTAAATATTTTAGTAACCAACACATGCAAAACCAATCCATAAATTGTTAGCAAAGTTGTTATATAAAAAGCGAACATAAAATAAATTGTTTGTTTAAGTAACTTGTGGGTTTTACTATCTTGTCTGATTTCTTTGTAGGCTCTAATTTTTATGGTTTCTTTTTTATGGGCTTAAATAGCTTATTATCATATATTAAATTTTGTAAGCCCATAAATAAGGCAGAGTATTCGGGTTTATAACATATAAGCGGATTTTCATAAGCCCACAAAATAAGTATAAACAAACACCCCAAAGCTTAATTGGGTCGACTCGAATGTTAAATAAGGCCGAGTTAAATATGTTAAAATAACTCAGGTTCGAGTTAACTTGATTTGCATGAATAAGGTTTTTTATATTTTTCAAAGGCCAATATAATTTTCATAAATTATCTATGTAAACTTATAGAATTGGCCAATTTTTTTTCATCATTTTACTCGTATTCACATAGATTTGGAGCTTCAAATTAGATCTTTGACTTTTGCCTTAAAAAAAAAAAAAAAAAAAAAAAAAAAAAAAAAAAAAGGCTTTGTAAATATCTCTTATATGTTATGAATAAATACATGTGAATGTCAATATCCCCTAGTATTGGTTAAAGTTTTAGGGTGTATTTGTTAAAAGTATCCGTGAGTAGTAGTTGTGAAATAGTTGTGAGCTGTGGGCAGTAGCCACCAGGGATGGAACCAGTACTAAATATAACCGGGTGCACAAAAAAATTGAACGCTAATACTGGAAACATATTTCGATGGACCGGGTGCATTTAAGATGACCGTAGGAAAAATCGATGTTTTTTTTTAAAATTAACACTACATTGAAAAAATTCATGGGGTGCACGGGCACCCGCGGGAACCCCCTGGCCAGAGACGGAGACAGTGGAGAAGCCAGGGGGTGCTCGGCCCCCTCCAACACTCCCAATCGCTTTGCTATTTACCTTATAAAATTTAAGCATATGACGCAACTGTAGGTAAATGACCCCCTTAACCTTTAGTTAAATTATTTTGCTAGTTTGAGAAAAAAAATTTCAGCCCCCCTTATTCCTAATTCCTGGCTCCGTCCATGCCCTGGTTCCGTCCCTGCCCATGGCTCCGTCTCTGGTAGCCACAGCTCACCGCTCACCACCTCAAAAAGCTCTATGCCACTCCGCGCCAATCATACCCTAAATCTCATTAAAAAAATATACGTCATTTACTCTAATAACACATTCATTTTCTCAAAGTCCATATATTAGGTCCATCTATCAAGGTTCTGATTGTATGTTGATCTATAATTGCTTTAATATACGGTAAATTATATTCTAAAACATGCGATGTTATGTAATTTATTTATTATTTATTTTTTATTTTTGGGTCCAAAACCAAGCAATCTGAATTGATTTGTCATTGTATGCTTAGTCATTTGAAAACAAAATTAGATACAAGTATACGATTGTACCCATGCATGTAAAAGGAATACATGTAAATAAGATTACACATGTTTCCTAAGAATTCTCAGAAAAAAATTAATACTAACTATTTTCTACAGTATATATATATATATATATATATATATATATATATATATATATATATATATATATATATATATATATCATCAACAAGATGATGCCACATAGATAAGGCATACAAAGTAGTCATAACAATGAATGTTCTTAACCTTACACGCAGATCCTCTGTAAAGCATCTAAGCTAGTAGTAAATGTGAAATAAAAATTCAAAATCTTGCATTATTTTCTTTAATGAATTTGCTACTTGTAATACTAGTCGTGGATGTAAAATTACACACTTACTAGTTACCAATTGTGTAGTTAGAAATATATTGATTCCCCAAATATATGAATTGGTCTGGTTTGTTCTGTCAACCTAGCTAGCTAGTTGATGCATGCTGCATCATTTATATACATTTTCCCTCCTTAAGTGACAGTGTCAAAGTCAATGATATAAGATAATCCATCGCTTGATTTCCAATTGAAGCCTAACCAATGAATGTCGAGATTGAATGTATCCTTAACTAGAGAATCGTTCAGAAAGTGATTAGGTACACAATTGGGCAAAGTATTAATATATTGTTAGATGTAATATTAGCAAGTTGGAAGCAGTTGGATATAAAAAGTCGACGTTATGCTAGTTAGTACTGCAGGTGTCAACATCAATCTGTTAATTAAATATTAGGTTGGTTTGATTTAATGTAATGAAATGAAATGGCAATGACAATGATGTAAATATTTCTTTACAGATTAAGTTAAAGCATATGTATACACTATTCATTTTATTCAGTATCTCAAACCTCGTGAATTAGTCAGCTAAAAGTCAGAGTCCATGATTACCGAGAAAAAGGAAAAAAAAAAAAAAAAAAAAACCAATTATTAATTTTGCCATGTGGTCTAATTAATATACGTATATTGTTACACATATTTTCATACATTGTTACACATATTTTCATACATTCTTATTAGACACGCAGATAAGAATAATTATAAACTCCTCATACAGTTAGTTGCATGGCGTAAATACACAACTTTTTGCTACAGCTTGTCCCAACGTTTTTTGTCAACGCCGGAACAAAACGCAGGTAACATAGGAATTGGTAAATTGAGTTAAACGCGTGAGATTTATCCTTTCTTTTAAGGGTTTGTCAAAAAGAGTTACACATATTAACAAGTGTTTAATTAAAACTCATAGTTAGCATGCAAATTTTTTTATACTAACAATAACGAAGGCAAACTTTGTATACTGGAGTATAATAGAATATTACAAGATCATTAGATGCAACTATCATCTATAAATGGAAATTTCTTCATTAAAAAAATGTATCATATAAAAAATTATTATTATAGTTTCTATATATACATGCCTTCCTTCATCTAAAATTTATGACCCAACCTATTTAACTATAGTTACAAACATAGAAAAAAAAACTAGGATGGTCATGCTAGTAAAATGGTTGATCCTATTATGGTTCTCCTTCATTTTCGGCTATTTAACGACCACTCTAGCTCAACCTAATTTTATTTCCTCTTTCTGTAGTATCTCCAGTAACGAAGGTTACTATACGATAAACAGTACTTTCAAATCAAATCTCGACACCACTCTTTCCAACCTCCCCTCCACTAACAACGGATTCGGTTTCTACAATCTCTCAACTGGCCAAGGCATTGATAGAGTCAACGCACTCGCTGTATGTCGAGGCGACATTAATCCAGATGTGTGTCAAAGTTGTCTCACTAACTCCACAGTTATGGTGAGAAAATACTGTCCCCTCTCAATTGATGCAGTATGGTGGTACGACTATTGTTGGTTGACATACAGCAATGATACTCTATTGGGTAATAATCAAATAGGCATTATTGATTATAAGACGTCTTCAGAAAATGCGAAGAACGTTGATGAGTTCAACGATGCTTTGAGATCATTGTTGGAGAAGCTTAAAGCAGAAGCTGCAACTGATGGGGGTGCGCTAAGAAAGTTTGCAAGTGGGAACACAATGGCCCCTGATTTTATAAATATCTATGCAATCATGCAATGTAGTCCAGATCTATCGAAGCAGGACTGTATTAGTTGCTTAGATAATGTTATGAGGTATATAGGGGAATTAAATGGGTCACTTACTGGGATCGTTGTTAACCCTATGTGTATTGTTAAGTACTCCGAACTTAGATTTTTTAATGAGACATCTTCGTTACCATCGCCACCAGGTATGTATTTTTTTTAATAACGTTTTCAATAGTTGACTTATTTATAAACAATATATGGACTCAAGTAATTAATTAGTTAGAATCAAATAAACTATAAAGTGACCTAAAAGGGACTCATCCTTTTTGCCGTGAAACATGATAAATAGTCATGCTGATTTTAATTAATCCGAATTAAATACATATTAATTAGAGTCATCAATGTGTTAGTTTGTAGATATTATATTAAAAAGACCCTTTAATTTATTGTCAGATGCATTTTTTTCTCAACTAGCTAGGTTGGTGGTTAACCGTGCGTTGCTGCATCCATTTATAAATCGGTTTATTATGTTGTGGAAGTCATAAAACAAATAATATTTTGATTTACGCTAATGTATAAAAGGTTCAGCATGTTGTAACGACACTTGTAAATTACATTGCCAATGTTGACATTATTTTTTAAACATATTAACATAAAAATAGTTAACAGGTATAAATTGAAAAATTTGAAAAAACTTGTCAAATTACCCGACCTGTAAGTTTTATGTTTTCTTTTATTTTACACGTCCTATGAAATACTAAATATTAAAACCATAGGTGTTTTAATATTTAGTTCGTTTTGATTGTATTTTAAAATCCTTTTTAATACTGAACATTCTGATAAGTAAATATTTTAGAGAAAATTCTTTTAAAACGTACCAAACTTGTTCAAAAAATCACTTTTTAGTATCGAACTTTTTTTTTTCCTTATTGGGTTACTAAACTTTCATTTTTGGCCTCTTTTACACACTTTGTGACGTTTTTGCCCCTCAAATTTTTGGAAATCCAGGGGCAAAAATGTCATAAAAATATCCCAAAGTACGTAAAAGAGGTCAAAAATAAAAGTTTAATACCACAATAACGAAAATAAAAATTACGTTATATTACTCAAAAGTGATTTTTTTTACAAGTATAGTACGTTTTGAAATAATTTTCCCAATATTTTAATTTGTTTACGAAGGTTAATTAAGATGATTACATATGATGTTTTTGTCATTAGAAAATATAAGGGTTGAAAACTAAAATTGTACACAAAGTTACAAACTCATCCTTATTTCAGGCCGTGTTTATTTCTAAATTTTTTAAACACCATTACAAGTTCTAAGCTTCGTACATACATTTCTAATATTTCTAATGAATCGTAAAAAGTTTATATAAAATTATACTCCCTCGTTCAAAGAAAAAAGAAAAAAGAAAGAGTGTCTACAAACAAATTTTGTTCATTCATTTTATGATATGTGTAAATGTAGATTCAAAGTAATAAAATATCATTTTATCCATGTAGTTAATGCATTAATTAAATGCGGCATTTTATGAAATGGAAAGTAGTAAAGGGTATAATTTGTAAAGTGATGACTTATTACTTTTATTTGTTACAAGTAGACACTTTTTTTTTAGACATACTAAAATAGGAAGTTGGACACTAAATTAAGGGAGTATTATAATGTAATAATATAATTTGATGCACTTATGCATGCTATAGGTAGATTTTTAATGGAGTAGATGTTAAATATTGATCACGTGCATGGGGGGTGTTTAAAAAAAATATCACTCCAGAAAAGAGTAACACCTTGAAAGTAGAAAATAGGACCTGTTGTCGGACCAGCCAGCCGGTTCTCGACTCACCTGATTGTATCGTTCCCTCGGTCCAAGGATAAGCAGTAGGTTAGCACACCAACATCAGACTACAAGTTCACCCATTGATACCGGTTCAACTACAAGCAGTTCAGCCAAAATTTGAAACTCCATCCGGTTTTACCTGGTGAACTGTCTGGGTAAAAATGTTGAAAAAAATAAATTTTTGCATACTAATTTACAGTCTTTTATAAACTTTTTTATATTTATTTTAAGATTACAATCAAAAGTACCTTAATACTTTAAACAAGATATGATTAAGGCATAAAATATAGTCCGTGGTTGACACGTATTCACAAAAGTTTGTGGGATTAATCGCATTTCTACTTTGAAAATACACATAATTTTGGAAATTCTTACTTACACACGCTCTTTAGCTATGCACAAAAGTATTTTATTATGTTGAAATATGAAGAGAACACACATTTAGAACAATCCAAAATATTAATGTGGAAAACGAATGAGAGTGATTGGTTAGGATGAGCTATTTGATCATGTCTTACATTTGTAAGGAAACTTAATTTGGTTATGCTACTTATATTATTGGCTTGGTTACATTGTTTAACAACACTTATTACATTTTCAGGGAAAAAGAGAAACACCGGGAAAATTTTGACAATATTAGTAATCGTTATTTCGACATTCATTGGTGTCATAATAACTGGTTCACTTTGTATCTTTATGAGATCGAAGAAGAAAATGAAGCAAATCCCTATGCCCTCTAATTGTAAGTTTCAAGTCCATATTTAGCTTAATTGTTCATAAAAGAAGGTAAAATTGCCAGAAATGAAGATTACACGACATACACACTACTATAGGTCATGAGCTTGATATATATAGATAGTGTGTAAATGTCTACTACATAAGACAACACACTCGTTAGTTGCAATTAAAGCGATCTTCTAATCAACTATTTTTCTTTCACACTATTAGCCGAATCAATGGATATTAGCACAGCTGAATCTTTGCATTACGAATTTAGTACAATACAAGTTGCAACAAATGACTTTTCTGAAGACAATAAGCTGGGACGAGGTGGTTTTGGAGCAGTTTACAAGGTACAATCTAACAGACAATTCTTGCTAGTAGTTATTATGCCTCAGCATGAGAGGTAATTTTACTAATAAGAGTTCATCTTCGTCATCGCATTATTTACATACAGGGAGTGCTTGAAGATGGACACCAAGTAGCTGTAAAGAGGTTAGCAATGGATTCTGGACAAGGTGATGTAGAATTCAAGAATGAGGTTTCGCTACTTGCCAAGCTTCAACATCGTAATTTGGTTAAGTTGCTTGGTTTTAGCACACAAGGAAGCGAGCGAGTTCTCATATACGAGTTCTTGCCAAATGCTAGTCTTGATCAATTCATATTTGGTATGTTCACACTAACTAGTAATTACACCTTTTGAGGGTTTCATAATGCAGTTTAGCAATGAATTCTAACAATTTGATACCAAATAGAAGCATAGCTTGCCTGGTTTACACGCGGTAACTTCTTTCCATCTTTTAAAAAAAGACCTAGGGACTTTAGTAGGAATACATTCATTTTTGTTTAAACTAAGGTAAATTTGCGAACGCAAAGTAAGTAAAGATCCCAAATTTGACAATGCGTTCAAGCTATGGCGCCACCACTGGTATGTGGCTGCGGCCATAGATGGAAAACACAGGCATAAACGCACCCTCACTGTGTGCTCTAAGTATGACTATTCTTTCTCATGAAAAAAAAAAACTAAATTCATTTTTTGACAATTTTACGAGTGAGTGTTAATTCTCACAAATATAAGTATGAAATTTAGTTCACTTTTGACAAAGTTTCCTTATAATATTATTGAAGATGGAGCTTTCACTGACTTTGATAAGAGAAACATGGGCAAATTCCTTCAAAATGCATAATACTTGCCACAAATGTTACTTCCGTGTACTGAACAAATTTTTTTTCCTTATATGGGTACTAAACTTTTATTTTTTTTGTCTTTTTGATGTACTTCGTGATGATTTTGCCTCTCAAATTATTAAAAATCCAAAGAGCAAAAATGTCATAAAGTACATCAAAAAGACCAAAAAATGAAAGTTGAGTACCCATATAAGGAAAAAAAAATTATTTAGTACACGAAAGTAACATTTGTAGCAAGTATAGTACATTAATAGGTATTTTAATCGAGAAACAAAAGTATTATTTTTTCGTACCACAAATTATATTATAGAGAACCTAGTAAGAAATTAGGCAAAAGTCACAAGAGATAGGAGAGTGTTACAAGGATTAAAAACTACTCAATCCAAGGGTAAGTAACCTTTCTAAGCCTGATGGAGATCCAAGTATGATACAATAGCTTTATGTCATGTAGGAGGAGGTTTTTCTTCTGCTTCTTGGAAGAGAGAAATGCATTCATACAATGCATTACCAATCTGGTTAATTCTGACGTGAATTAAGTATCGATAGTATAAATAACCAATTCATGATATATGGTGCTTGTAGATCCACTGAAACGTAAACTTCTTGATTGGGAAAAACGCTACAAAATCATCACAGGAGTTGCCAGAGGACTTTTATACCTTCATGAAGATTCTCGCCTAAAAATAATTCATCGTGATATGAAAGCTAGTAATGTTTTGTTAGATGCAGAAATGAATGCTAAAATTGCAGATTTTGGCATGGCAAGGTTGTTAATTAGCCAAGAGGAAACTCAAGCCAACACTAGTCTAATTGTTGGAACCCAGTAAGTCTACACACATACTTTTTTCGTATGAAATCCATTATCCAATTTTTATATGATTTCTTTAGTTATACAAAATAAACAACTTCAAACACGAACTTATGTGACCTGTGTAGAGTACGGTAGGTTGCTAAGTTAACATTGTTATTTGGATTTCTTAACACCTACATTTGACAAGGAACACATATAGTTAGCAACAACTCTATGCTAATATTGTTGATACACACCATTTCTATGTGCATCATGAATACTGCTAGGCTGATATCTTTGTCATCACGAAAGTTGACTATTTGTATCTATTAGATTATAAAAGATATTTACATTAGTGCTAAGTGCTAATTTTTTTTTTTTTTTTTCCCGTTCTATGCCTTTATTTATAGTGGTTATATGGCACCAGAATATGCCATGCACGGCCAATTCTCGGTGAGGTCAGATGTCTTCAGCTTTGGAGTGTTGGTATTAGAGATGATAGCAGGGCAAAGGAACCAATGTTTTCAGATTGGCGAAAGCATTCAAGATCTTCTTACTTTTGTATGTATCGACCTAATTCAGTTTGTTACAAATATCGCTTTTCGTTTATGTAGCCATCCTAACTACAAAAATATTGTTATCTTTTAGGCATGGACAAGTTGGAAAAATGGGGCATTGTCAGATATGATAGATCCCACCCTTCAAAAAGAATCAGGTTCAGTGCGTGACATCATTAGAATTATTCACATTGGGTTATTATGCATCCAAGAAAATGTTATGGATCGGCCAACTATGGGTTCAGTTGTTATTATGCTTAATAGCTTTTCTATGATGCTTCCACAACCATCAGAACCTGCATTATTCATGCGTAATAACAGTACGAATTCCAAAGTACCACTTCTTCTAGAGTTTAGCTCTTCGATAAAGGGTAGTCGTTCGGAAAAACATGAATTTCCAAAGACGACAAAGTCAAGATCATCTAGTTTTCAAGAAATGATGTTTCAGTAAGCGAGATGGTTCCAAGATAGGTGTTTATAATGCACTTGACGTGATACAAGTATATTTCCCTGTTTCTTATATGAAACTTATTTTATTTTACCACTTAAGGTTATGTTGAACATGAATAAAAGAAAAAACTTTGAATGTAATTCTCTATACTAAACGATTACCCGCGCATAGCGATGACGGTGTATGGTAACGTTAATTTGTGTGTGTAATATTTTTATCTATATATATCTAATAAATAAATTGCATTGACTATTATAAGTAGATGTATTTTAAGAAATTTAGTAGTTTAAATTTGAATAAGTATTTATATATTTAATAAATTGCATTGACTATTATAAGTAGATGTATCTTTTATATAATAAAACAAAACCCTTACTGGGAATTTTTTATTTCAAAAAAATGGATTCATACCTTATTTAGTAATAATTTTATTTAAAAAAAATTATTTTCTTATTAGGAAACATTTTATATTTATTCATAACACAAGTAGAAGATAAATACAAAAAATATAGATAAGATGTAATTAATAATAGGATTAAAATTTTTAAATAATTATCTTTAATAATAAAAAACTATAATTAAACATCATAAATCAAACAAAACAAAGATTGAATTATTTGTTTTTAATAAATAAAAATATATGATTCAAAAAATTTTAAAAAACTCACGCGTGCGCGAGCATTATAACTAGTTTTAATCTAACATTACTCACTTTTTATATTTTCAAGTCTTAAACAAAATTGTTTTCTCTTAGTGTAGATGAGGTAAGATTCGTGTATATCTTTATTCTTAACACTAGTTGGATATCCGCGCACAGCTGCGGGGTTAGTAAATGAATTGCTAGCCCAACTCTCCCTGCAATTCTTTACCCGCTTAGTGAATTCGTTTCACAACACTCCGAACGTATATGTGTTTGTTTGGGTTTTCCGTAGCTTTCTCGTGACATCATTATTACCGTATATAGAAAGATCCTCGCAATCTCTTTCCCGTCAAACACTCACCCAAAAGTATATGATTTTAACGAATCAAGATTGTATTGATTGAAATAAAGGTTAAAGTTGTAAAATTTTAAATAAAAAACCAACTAAAAATCTACAAAACTAAAAACTTGTAAAAATATATCAAAATGGATGTTGAATTAAAGAGCACAAAATTTTAGAAAATATGGTGAAATTAGATTACAAAAAAAAATAAATAGATAAAAAGATATTTCAATTTGAAAATAAAGGTGAATTTTAAGTTGGGAAGTGACACATGTCATCTTATTATTAGAGCTCCTTATCTTAATTTTTTGTTAGGAGTTAGGCTTGGAGTTAGTTGAGAAGTGACACATGTCACCTCATGATTGGAGCTCCTTATCTTAAATTTTTGTTAAGAGTTAGGGTTGGTTTATCCATGCATTATATAGTACTACCTCCGTCTCAAATTTATTGTCCATATTTCCATTTTAGGATGTCTCAAAATTATTGTCCACTTTCCTTATTAAGTAAAAACTAGAGAATCAAGTGGAGGAATATTCCATTTTAGTGGCTAAAAATTAAAGTGCCCCCACTTTTATTAAACTTTGTGATTTCTCACTCATGACAATAAATTTGAGACGGAGAGAGTAGTATAGATTAAAAGATCAAATCTCCATATTCCATTTTACTTTCATCTAATGGCTTCAATTAAATATGATTTTTACATTTGAGGGCATTTTTATCATATATAACAGCCAAAATTCCCATCATATTTCATTATCAAAAAAAAATTTAAAAAATAAATCAATGATGTGACTTCAACAAAAACACGCACAATCAAAATTATTCATCAGTTCGACTAAAAACACACTCAATAATCATAAATTTTATCATAAATCTTCGTCATTAATCATAATTTTTTAAATTTAGAGATCAATTTTAGTTTGTTTGCTCAAATGAATGTTCGGATTTATCAAGGGAAAAAGTTATAAATACATAACGTACAAAAAAAAAAACTCATTATGCATCCTGAACTCTACATATTGTCATTATACATAGCAATTTTCATTTTATTTTGGTATTTACTGACGTGGATGCCATGTAGACCTGCCACCGTGGAAAAAAAACCCGAACCACCCTTTTAAACCCGTTTATACCCGATTTTGCTCATCCCCCTTTTATTTCCCCTTTTCTTTCACACAAAACCTAATAAAATTAACATCACAAACCCTAATTAAATAATTGCAATTAGATGTCAATGTCAACGGCCAGTTCATCATCTGTTAACAGACGTCGTGTGCTACCAACTCAATGTAAGTGTAACAGACCACTTGCAAGGCGAACTGCTTGGACTCCCAATAATCCAGGGCGAAGGTTTCTTAATTGTCGTTATTCAAATGTAAGTTATATGATTACTTACTAATTAATCAACTTTTACCCAAATGTGGATAGATTAGGGTTCCAAATATGATTTTCTTTTTTTTTTTAATTTTTTCAGATCCATGGTCAAGTTCAATGCAATGCCTTTTATTGGATGGATCCTGAGATTAACAGTCCATGGTATAAAGCTCAGTTGTTTGAGCTTTACCTAAATTTGCATCCTGAAGAAAGGGCATTGTATGCTGCTCAAATAACTGTTCATGATCAACTTGAGAGTTTGGAACATGAATTTGAAGTATATCAGAATCACATGGACTTGAGGATACAAAACTTGGAGTTGGAACTTATCAAAAGCAAGAAGAAAGCTGCCAAGTTGTTGAAGTGTCTGTTTGGTTTGGTTATCTTGTCTGTGTTTCTGTTGTTGCATTAGAGGTGTGGTTGTCAAATGTAATGGTTCTTTTGCTGTCTGTTGCTAGGTTATGGTTGACATTTTAATGGTCTGTTAGGTTGTAAGGTTATTAGGATGGTGTAAGGTAAGGTAGGTTGTAAGGTAGTAGTTGAAAGATGCAGTGTAGCATTTTCTGTTTTGTAATGGATGGTGTAAGTTTGGTTGTTGAAATGAATGAAAATGCATGTTGCTATGTTTCATATATACATACCAAATTGCAGACACATACTGGTCCACAAAACAACAATAATGCAGCAATAATAAGTTAATGTGGTCTCCACTAACAATGACAATGACATACCAATGCATTGAGCAATTCAAAATGGGTCAAAAGAGGGTAATAAACAATGACACATACAGCAATAAAGGTGTAAAAGATTCTGCATTAATAATAAAAGGCATGTGGCCAATTCAAGTTCACAAAATGTGTGCCTATTCAGTCAATGCACACCCATCCACATAACCTAAACCTTATCATAATCTATTACAATAGTAAATGTCTTGAAAATACTACTAAGTTCACAGCAGAAGCAGAATCATTCAAATACACCTAAAACTACAACCATTAGTCAACAGAGAATGCCTTTTCTGGTGTAGAACCTGTGCCAAATTCATCAAAGGTAAATTTCTTGTACTGGTTGGCAATTCTCTCAGATCTACCCCTGTTTTTGTAGTAGATTCTTCCATATGATGGTGTTTCAGCTTTAGGTTTTCTACCCCTTTTCTTGCCTTTATACTTCTGTCCATCCTCTGGTGCATCAGGTATGGCTGCAGCTTCTTTTCCCTTGTTCTTTTGAGTATCTGCATCTAGATCTTGAACAACTCCTTGATTTGCAACTTGATCTGGCTCAGGTATGGCTGCAGCTTCTTTTCCCTTGTTATTTGATGAATTCTCTGCAACTTGACTGTTCTGGGTAGGAACTTGATCTGTAACATCTTTCTTTTGTTTAGGGAACACAGGTGCTTGTTGAGGAATTACCATGTTGGGTGGTACAGATGCATTGAATTCAGCAATTCTTTTCATGTTCTCTTCATAATCACAATAGTACTCAGGAAACTCTTGTGAATAAATTTCCCAAGTCAAGTCAGCAATCTCATTTGCTTCCCACATAAAGCTTAATCTTTGTTGTTCTTCCTCTTCAGCCTTATCAGCAATCTCTTTCTCCCTTAAAGCTTCAAGATCCATATTGTCCTCATGTTCCTGTTGCATAACAACAAACACAACATAAATTAACAAGAATGTTGGCTTTGTTATACAAATGTACTGGATATAGGTGATAGTATGTTACCTTTGGAGAGATATAAGGCTCATTATTGCTTGTTGAACCAGCAAACCTAGTTTTCTGGGTACCAGAAGTACTCCCTTTCTTAGATGCCATAACTTTCTTCTTACCAGAATTACTAACTCCCTTTGATCCCACACCTCTCCTCTTACCAGATTTTGGAATTACAGGATCAACACTATAAGCAGGCATTTGTTCACAAAAGTTTTCAGGTGGAGCATTTGTATTTTCTGTGTTTGATTCTTGTTCCTGACCCATTGTGTTTGAAGACTGTCCATAAAAGTTAGCAGGTTTTGGTTTTGGTGGATTATTACATGTCTTCTTATTGTGCCCTGCTTCCCAACACCTATTACAATGCATTACCCTCCCTGTCTTGCTTATTGCATGCTCATTCTCAGTTGGATGCCTTATCCTTTTTCTCCTTGGCCTACCCGGCATTTTCCTCTCAACAGGTGGTAAAGGTTTGGGAAAGCTAATAGGCTTCCAATATCTAGAGCCAAATTCAAATCATCATGCAACAAAGAAAGGAACCAGCACCAATTGTTTTTGTTTTCTACACCAACAACAGCCCATGCTATAGGAAACATTTGGTTGTTAGCATCCCTACCAATTGCTGTAAGTAACTGCCCTTTACATGTATGTGTTAAGAAACAACCATCCAAACCAATTACTCTCCTACAACCATCTGTCCAACCTGCCTTCAGACCCAAGAAACAAACATACATTCTTTTAAAGTACATGAGTCCATCAGATTTTTCTTCTAAGTCCAAGTGGCAAGTGGAACCTGGGTTAGACTCTAAAATTGCTTGTCTATATTCCCACAGCCTACTGTAATGTTCAACTAACCCTCCTTCATGATCAAACAATGCACACTGTTTCGCCCTTTTACATTGTCCTAGACTTACCTCAATCCTATATTTCTCCTTAATTGAATTTTGCATATACTTGTAAGTTAACCATGGATTGTCTATTATCTCCCTTGCATAATGATGAGCTATCCACTTATAAGTCACCAAAGATCCTAATGAATAATTTCTACAACATTTATGATCAGGATACAAAGTCTTAATTTGAAAAGACTTCTCGGTACTCATCCAACTAGCCCATAGTCTGAATGTGCAATCCCCCTGGTTTACAAGCCTTTCTTTCTCTGCCTTTTTCTTTTTTGCCCATCTCTCTCTTGTTTGCTTGCTTATTTTACTAGCCTCTGAATCACCCTCACCAGCTTTACTACTCTCAGCCTCATCACTAGTGTCCATTTTCCCCCTTTTACCAGCACATTTTCCTAAACTTACATCTCTACCACAATACACAAGCAACTTATGGCTATCATTTTGCATGTACCAAAGCTGATATCCACCTGCAACACCATAATTTGCTAAGCATTGCTTAAGTTGAGTGGGAGACTCAAACCTCATACCTAAAAATGGTTTACATTCATCCCAGGGTGTCTGTGGGTCAAAAGCAGGATATTGAACACCTTTTTTGGCCTTATACTTATTCTCTATTATATCATCCTCTGGGTCATCAACCTCTAACATATACCTACCATTTAAATTAGGTATAGGATCATCAATAAAACCAATGAACTTACCATCCCCAACTAGCTTATTCAACCATGGATCATCATTAGAAATTTTGGGGATTTGGACCTCTTCCTCACCCTCTGTTTGAAAATCCACAAAATCCTTAACATCATCTAAGTTTTCTTGTTTGTCATTATCAGAGAAGTCACTATCACTATCAGGACTAACCAAATTATCATTTTTTACCATTTCCATAACATTATAACCATTATGCTCAGAATATAAGTCCATCTTACAATCATTTTCAATGGCTGCTATAACAAACTCAGCTAAATGTTCATCTGTTTTAAGCTCTTTCAGACCTATATTTAGTGGGACACCAGGTTTAATGTAGTAAAAGGACTGAGGAGACACAAGTACTAGTCTGCGCATAACTGGAAAAAACTCACTAAATATTAGCCCTTGGAAATCAATGTCTTCAATTACACGATGGTCGCCTTCCAGATACTGAAGTGGGTTACTCACGAAAACACCATCGTGGTAAAGGTTGATGGTGAAATTAACCATCTTTCACAAGATCTGCAAAATTAGGGTTTCATATAAAAATTAGGGGTTTAAAATTTTAGCATTTACAAGACCAATTAACAACTATAAAATGATAAATACATGTTTATATCAACATACCTTCAAGCAAACGAAGCCAACTTTGACAGATTTACTGGATATGCAAATTAGGGTTTCGTGTGTTTTTAATTAGCGGGAAATGATAGTTAGTGTGATTATATAGGGTCTTTGTCCACGCTGGCAAGCATACATGGCAATCCACATAGATAAATTACAATTTATAAAAATGGAAATTGCATTCCACGTCAGTAAATACCAAAATAAAATGAAAATTGCTATGTATAATGACAATATGTAGAGTTCAGGATGCATAATGAGTTTTTTTTTTTTTTACGTTATGTATTTATAACTTTTTCCCATTTATCAACTAACAAGCGATTAGATAAATATGGATGATAATCATATTATAGAGGACAAAAATCAAGCTATGGATCCTGAAAATCATGTTGTTGTTGATGAAAATCTGGTACGGATAAAGAAAATCAGAATATGGCAGAAACGGGTTTGGATTTGCATCTAAAAGAAGATGTAGTTGTTGTTACACATAAAATAACATATGATTCTGTTTGAGTGGTAAAATCAAATGTGACTATAGAAGAATCACATCTTGTAATATTAAAAATCATGTTTGAGTTGTTAGGTAGGTCACGAGAAAAGACAATATTGCCCCTCCGTTAAAAATCAATTTAAAACAATATATTTTCATTTAAAAACTAGTTATAATCTACACACTTTGAACAAACAGATTGGATGGTAGGGATTTGATTTTTAAGAGTTAATGATCTTTAAAGTATTTTTCTCATACGTAGCGAGTTCTCATGCATAGCGAGGCAGGAAAAATTGTTATAGTTGCGATGTAGCGGTTAGATATTTTAGTTAAGTTGATTTGTATCTAAATAGTTGTGCTGGAAATTAGTAGTTTAATTTAGTGGAAGAGTAACATGTTTTCAAAAAGTTTTCATGTAATCAAATAGGACTTAGGATCAAATGAGAAGGATGAGAAATAACTATAACCACATATTAAAGATGCATTGACTTGAATTATATGCATCCCTAATCTCTTAGATGCAACCTAATATATTTTCTAGCTAAAAATTAGATACATATACATATATTAGATGCACTAGCTTCATGACCCGCCCGATGGGCGGGTACGCTTCATAAAATTGTTTGTCAATTTTTTTACACGTAAAATAAATACTGAATAACGGCAAATATGTTAAAAAAATAATTGTAACAAAAATATAGTGTTCATGTATTATATGTAAAAATAACAATCATAAAAATGAGAACAAATAAATACATGATGCTTATTCTTATTTACTAAATTTAAACGCAATAAACAGTTTTATTAAACAATTCCAAACACTATTTATTTGTTTAGCCCAAACCAAGTGTTAACTGACCAACAATTATGTGATCTAAACAATCTATAAAGTTTGTTCTTAGGATCCCTGAGGCTTGAAACAAAAATTCGCAGCATTGTTGTTCTTGGTCGGAAAGAGTAATGGTCATCATTATCAGCCCTGCACCAGCAGAACACTATAATATTCAGTGGATGTGCAAGTGCAAATACTAAAAAATGAAGCATAGATTGTCTAATCACTATATAGTTTTGGCATTCTGTTATTGGGGGTTGTTTGGTTTAGCCTATTATGTGGGCTAGCATAAGTATGTGGGATATGGAGGTTGTTTGGTTTAGCCTATCATCTGGGTTATGGGGACTGTTTAGATTAGGTTAAATATTATCTGGTCTACGGGGTGGTTTGGTTTAGTTAATCAACACAAAGATCTTACACATGGTTCTCCAATTATATTGAGAATCTCAAACATTGCTGCATAATACACAACCTATTTGAGACAGATATCATAAGCAAAAAATGGTGAGCAGGTGTGATCATATACATATAAACATGAGTATTTTACAAATCATCTAAATGTATATATCACTCGGTACACCAAAAGAGGTATATGTATCTACAGTATTGCCTACAATAAAGCTACCACTACAAAAGTCATTCTTTCTAAAATGTTCAGTATGAAAATTTAGCTTGCATGAGCGTTTAACATATCATCTAAATGTAAATATCAGCCAATACATCAAAAGAGGTAACGTGTATGCAATATTGTTTAAAATTAGAACTGCAACTACAAAATTTCATTCTTTTTAAAATATTCACTAAGGACATTTAGCTTACCATAACTCGGATAAAGATAAAACTACCACTATATGCAATGTGCATAACTATAGAAAAAGAACATGGTCATCTCTACATGATACATCATACATGTGACGCACCCTAGATAATTAAATGTAAAGATGAATGAACTCTATAACCGATACACTTACATGGAATCCCGTTCTATGACGGTTGTTGAAGTAGATGAGAATCATTGTAAATTTCCTGAAATGACCAGAACAAAACAAAATTACAAATATCAAATTTAATTCCAAAGACTATATGAAAGATGCAAGATAAAATATTTTGACTGTGCAAATAACCTACCGGAATTGATGGCATGATGGTATGCAACATGTAGCCGTATGTCAAATACTCTAGAAAAGGCAATTCATGTTCTAATATTTGTAGTGTTTTCGGTGCCTTCACCTTCTTAAATAACTTTATTGGTTGTAGATGAGAGTCGCTCTTTGCATTTAAAACATATCCGTTGTCTTTCATTGGGTGTACCTGCGTCATAATTTGAATGGCTCGGAAGAACAGTAGATACCATAACTCATAAATAAATTAATAAACATCGCTATAAATTGTAAGAAAAAACAATTGTCAACTCATACCTTGATCAAGAGCATCCGTGATCATCGTTCTTGAAGTAGGATAAGTTATTTTGTGGGACGAAAATTAAGGGATTTCTGAATTTAATATGTTTGAAATGAATAGTGGTGACTGTGTGGTGTATGTGAATATTTCATTTGTGAAACAATGATTGTGGTATAAAGTAAATTAAGTATATGCACAATAAACGTTTTAAAAATGAATCAACTTTCATTAACTCATGATCATCTTTATTTAAATGGCTTCAAAATGCAGTCATTATTAATTTATATCTAAATATCATTATGTCTCAATATGACCCATCAAGAACTGATCCGATATCAACATACCATATTTTTCAGTTAAAAGGTATCAAGGGCGTTTTACTATATTGCACCAGATAGTTGGCCTAACCATGATCGATAAGTGATGACAGAACACGACACTTAAGAAAACAAACAAATCATTTTTAAAGCAAGGAATGTTGGTACGGATGATCTTAGTACAATACTTGGTTCATTGCTATTTGCTAATTAACCAAGCACGAACGCCACTAAATCTCATTCCACAATAAATAAGTCATTGCTACAGTTTTGTGAACGAAAATTACAATAATAGTACAATGAGAGATGTAATTATTCCCTCATTTTAGCTTACTTGAAAATGTTCTAGCTCAGTAACTGATATTTATTACTGATATTCACATTAAGTATCGCAACTATATGTGACTGTTACCCCAATGAAATAATAGCAAGATGATAGGTATTCACATTTAACATGGCCTGCAAAGTATACCAGTTCAAATCAACTACTTAACATAATATGAACATTTACTACATAATTAGAAGAGGTATAAACTCAATTTTGACGCGTATGCAATAGCAATAACATTCAACATTATTCTTAAGCAATGATAATATAACCTTTGAAATCTAGTCATTTTCATTACTTTTTTATGATTCTGCATGTCAAACTATAATAGGGATAATTTTTCATGTTCATTGATGTTGTTAAAAATGTATGTAATCATAAAAATTATGGCCATTCCTTATAGTTTTATCATGTTAAGTTACTCTGAGCCAAGATTTGTCATAAATAGTTGAGGAATTTAAAAGCACATCATGACCTTGAGGTTGTTCCTTATTCACCAATTCTAGTTTATCTTGTAGTTCCTAAAACGTCTAATAGAACACCCAAATACCATAAGATGGTCCAATAGATGGGAAAAAATGTTTAAATTGGTGAAATGCATATATGTACCTTGAGTCTTCCTTCTTGGCAAAGGGCCGGAGTTGTTAACAATGTCGAGTATCTACAACAACAAAACGTTTTCAGATGTGACTTAGGCATTGGACTCTATATATTTGCAACATCAAATGTGATATAACAAAGTAGAGTTGGATACCGTTAAGCTTATAAAGGCTCATTCCATCATTTGTCGCAATTCGTAAAAAGCATGATGTATCATCAAAAACTTCAAAACTTTTTTTAACAATTTATCAAACACTTATAATGCAGTTCATCAAAAATACTTTTTACTTACTATAATTAACAAATATAAAAATTACTTATATAAAAAGATAAGAAAAGTAAAGAGATTAACTTATGGTTGATGTAACTACATCCATGGATAAAATCTCTTTATGAAATTGTTCATACACCTAGAATCATAGTAAAAGTTAACATCAATGTTAAGCTTTAGAAGTGCCTAATATATTTCTTTAACAATAAAGACATAAACTGAATAAACAATTCCGCAAACAAATGCTAAATATTATTTCAAAACATGGATTGAATTCTGAATAAGCATTTTTCTAATTTATTTGCAAACTCAAATCTTATAAATTGAATTAGCCAAATACAAAGAGTAAGGGAACAAAAAAAATTGTGTAATCCATTACCTTCATGATAATTGTATGATCTTAACCGAAAATCAAATCAAACCATCAGCGATTCAATTATATGATTTGATTATTGAGCGTGTAGTTACTGTTTTGTTTTGTTTTGATTCTCGTGTGTGTGGTTTTGCTTGTTTTGAAGATTTTAGTGCGTGTGGTTTTGCTGTAGTTTTGATTCATGATTCAATTAATATGATCTCCGATTGTGTTGGTCTTTTTTGTTGTTTTGATTTTGTGATTTTCAAATGGATAGGCTCCTCTCATTAAATGAAAATTAATGCTCCATAATTTTAACTAATTAAATATTTGGTCAAAGTAAATCACATTTGAAATGAATAAAGATGATTTATATATCTATTTATTAGTGAGTGTTTTGGATGTTTATTTTAATCATTTATATTTTGTTTTTGAATGTTCCAACACAAATACTCAAGTGCTTTAGTGGTTGAGTGTTTGTTGGTTGTTCAAGAGGTCATGGGTTCGAGTCTCATTAGTTGCAACTTTTTTAACAATGATAATTTCATGCATGAAAAGTGTGTGCCTAGTAGGCAATGACATGGCATGTTGTTGAATATGTAGCAATGAGGTGACAAATGTTAGAGGTTGATGATGTGTCATGGTTAGCCTATTATATAGTGTAGGAGTTTAGCAAGTTAGGAAAATCCTATGTATTTTTCGTCCTCTACGGGTCAAATTTGTTGCAAATACTACTTTGCATCGTTTTCACTTCAAAATTACTTTCGAAACTAACTAGGATGCATCTAAATAAATAGAGATGCATCTAATTCAAGTCGATGCTTCTCAAATATGTGGTTATAGTCATTTCTCATCCTTCTCATTATAAGTTTTCTTCTTACTGGAACCTTACCCAATCAAATAGTGGTTACATTGTTTTCATGCATTCATATTTTATATTTCGTTGCCAATTTTAGAAGAAATTAGTGGTTTAATTTAGTGGAATAGTAATTAAGGACATAATAATAAATAGACTTTTCTTATTTTGAGAGTTTTTAGCAAGACTATAATTTGATCATTTTATCTTTTTATGTAGGGTTAATTCTTTCAAAACGTATTATACTTGTCAAAAAAATCACTTTTGCGCAGCGAACAAAAAAAAAATACTTATCTTAGCAATAATGTTGACATTTTTGTCTTTATTTGAGTAGTAAAGACAGATTTTTTTTGTAAAGACCAATTTACCCTTAAGTGTTTGTAATTTGCATCTAACGTCCCTATTTTTTTCCAATTTTTTTTTGAATTTTTTTTTTCAAAAATACTTTTTTATTTTTAGAAAATATTTTTTTTCAAAAATATTTTTTTCGAAAATATTTTTTTTCAAAAATATTTTTTTTTCAAAAATATTTTTTTTTCGAAAATATTTTTTTTTCAAACTTTTCGAAAATATTTTTTTTTCAAATTTTTCGAAAATATTTTTTTTTCAAATTTTTGAAAAATATTTTTTTTTCCAAAATTTTTTTTCGAAAATATTTCATTTTTAAAAATAATTTTTTTTTCCAATTTTTTGTTTTTAGAAAATATTTTTTTTTCTAATTTTTTTTTGAAAATATTTTTTTATTTTTAGAAAATATTTTTTTTTTCGAAAATATATTTTTTTTCAAAAATTTCACGAATTTTTTTTCGAAATTATTTAAATAAAATTAAAAAAAAAAAAGAATTTAAAAAAAATCAGAAAAATAAGAATTTCGGAAAAAAGAATTGGAAAGAGAATAAGGACGGTGGATGCAATTTTCGCAAACCAACAGGGACCATTTATGTAATTTGGAAGAGTAAAACTGTCATAATACTTAAAGAAAGACAAAAGTGTCAACATTAGTGCTTAGATAAGATTTTTTTTTTGTTCACTACTCAAAACTAATATTTTGGGCAAGTATGGTACGTTTTGCAATAATTAACCCTTTTATGTAGTAGAGATATATAAATATTTTAGCTAGAGTGTCATTTTGTAAACTGCAAAGAAATTTATATATCTTTCTAGCTCGTGGACATTAATCGATCACCAACTCGAACCATGTTAAATTTATTTTTTATTTTAAATCAAAAAACCGTTAAGAGCATAGGCCCGTACAATTTCGGAGTAAGGGTGTTTGGGAGTGCTTGATTTTCTGCTTAGTTTCAAGTAGAAAAGTACCATTAAAAATTTTTCACATATAAAAAATACTAGTTATAATGTCCGCGCACACGCGAGTTTTTTTTAATTTTTTGAATCATATATTTTTATTTATTAAAAAACAAATAATTTAATTTTTGTTTTGTTTGATTTATTATATTTAATTATAGTATTTTATTATTAAAGATAATTATTTAAAAATTTTAATCCTATTATTAGTTGTATCTTATTTATATTTTTTGTATTTATCTTCTACTTGTGTTAATTGTATCTTATCTATAATTTTTTGTATTTATCTTCTACTTGTGTTATGGATAAATATAAAATGTTACCTAATAAGAAAATAATATTTTTTTAAATACAATTATTAGTATGAATTGATTTTTTTGAAATGAAAAATTATATAAAAAAGATTCGGGTTTATCTAACCCGGTACGATTAACACACCTAGTTGTAAATAAGCCTGGGTATGACTTTTATACTTTATACGTAATTAAAAGGAGTATTATCATCCAAGGGAAAAAAATGTAAGCTTTCCAACCGTAACAAGTAAAATATATGCATGTTTGAGGATAATAATGGTTATTTCAAGATCTTTTTAGATGCAATCAAGGTCAGTGATAATAGTGGACTCTTCAGAACGAATAAGTCAAGGGTTTTGTCATTAAGATTACTTAGATTGATCATGTTGGTTCTTGTAGTTATAGGTATTGTTTTTAGTGTGCCAATGAACCGAAGCTTGGGAATTAGGAATATTGTCACGAGAAAGTTACCTTGTTTTAATGAACCTGTTAGTTTAGAGAATTTGATTAGGCTTCCGTCAAATTATTTGCATAGTATGAATAATACCGAGTTGTCACAACAACGGCAACCAGAGCAAAAACAAGAAAGCAGTACATCAAAATACGGCCTTGCGAAACACTAGTCCCCCACCTACGAGTAATTCTGCTACTGTTGGTACCGAGGCTATGGGATCAGATTCTGGTACTAAGGTCTCGACACTTGCTGATACTAATGTTGCTATACCTGTGCAAGTGAAGCCGGTTTCACTTGATCGTGATAAGGTTGTTGATTCGAATTCTAATGTGGTCGTTGATTTGAATAAAGTTGGTGTGGACTTGTTAAATCCTAATGATAAAGCTGGTCCTACACTTGATGCTACATCTGATTCGTTGTCTTATGGGGAGTTCCCATCTCTTAAGGTGACGAAGGATGTGGGTACTTCTGCTACTAGTGATTCGATGGGCACTAAGGGTTTTCTGTGTTCTAAGAGTGTGACAAAGGGGACGGCTGATACGTATTATCCTCCTAGGTCTAATGGTGATGCTGTCACGAGTTCTGTTGATGAAAAGATCCGTGACATGGAACGAAAAATTGTCGAGGGTAAGCTTGTGTTCGTGGATGATGATGGGGTTCCATTACCTCTTAATGATGGTACTGCTGCTTATGATGGTATCGAATTGGGGTCTCAATCAACTCGCGAAGCTAAAATGGAGCAACTAACAAACCAAGTGAAGCCGGTTTCACTTGGTAATGTTGTTAATGATTCGCATGGGGCTGATAACAACATTATGGACAATGTTAAGGTTGTGTTGGATGATGGGGAGCAGCTTCAGGTTACACATGATTGTAATTCGTCTTTTAATGGCTCTAAACAGCCTAATGTGGAACAATTGATAGCTAATGCGCATAAGAATTTTGATAATGCCCTGAATCAAATTCAAAGTGAGATTGTTGCTAATGATGCTAATTTAACTAGTACTCTTCCTTCGTGTGCTAATTCTGATCCTAATGTGAATATGAATAAGAGTGCAACTTCTGGTCCTATTGCTCCCAAGGTTGTTACTACGAATGGTACTAGATTAAAGTCGGTTTCTTACGTGGGTGCTACTTCTAATGAACCTCAAAAACACGTGTCTAATTTTCGGAGGTTGGAATGTAGCAAAAAGAATGATGATGTTGACCTTTTAGTTCCAATGAAAGTTGTGGAAGAGGTGAATACGAGGTTTGAGAATACTCTCTACGGTTACTTCCTTGGCCAACGCCTTGCTTTTCCTGTTGTTGATTACTATGTCCGCAATGCATGGGCTAAGTTTGGTGTGCAAAAGGTTATGATGAATGCTAAGGGGTTCTTCTTTTTTAAGTTCAATTCGAAGAAAGGTGTTGATGATGTGCTTGAAAACGGTCCTTGGTTGATCAGAAATGTTCCTATTATTCTTAAACCATGGACTTTGAACACAAACCTACTTAAAGAGGATTTGACTAACATCCCGGTGTGGGTTAAATTCCATGATGTCCACCTTGCTATGTTTTCTGATGATGGCCTTAGTCTTCTTGCCACACTGATTGGCACGCCCAAAAGGTTAGATGCTTTTACAAGCCAAATGTGCAAGGAATCGTGGGGCCGTAGTAGTTTTGCTAGATGCATGATTGAAGTGAAGTCAGATGAGGTGCTTCGAGATAGCCTCACTGTTGAGATACCATTACTTGATGGTTCGGGTTCGACTATTGAGAAGATACGGGTTGAATACGAATGGAAACCACCTCGGTGTGATAACTGTAAGATCTTTGGTCATTCTCTGGTTGATTGTCTTAAAGTTGTTGCACCTCCAGTTCAGCCTACTAAGCCGGTTAATGATGGTTTCACGACTGTCAATAATAAAAAGAAGGGTAAGCAAGGTGGTTCTACGACGCAGGGTAAAGGAGGGTTTACTAAACCTGTTGTGGGTAAGCAGTTTCAGTATCAACCCAAAAAGAATCCTCCAGAACCTAAAAAGGTGGATGGCACTAAGAAGAAGGCTTCTGAGTTGCCTAGTACGAGTGGAACAAAGATTTCTACATCTAATCAGTTTGCTGCTTTTAATATGGATGACACAGATGCCTTTGGTATTTCGTCTAATGACAACAACAAGGATGTGGATGCTGGTCGTACAATGGAAGTTACTGCGGATGAGTCTACTAAGACAGGTAATACAATGGAAGTTAATGAGGAAGAGTCTATTAAAATTGGTAGTGTTTCACAAGATCCTCTTGTGAGTGATCTAAAAGAGAATGAGTCGGTTGTGGCTCCTAAAACTGGTGTTTCTTCTTCTCCTCCCACATCTTCTACTAAGAGGGTTAACCCTTTTTTTAAGGTGGGAGAGATCGTGGTTTCGGATTCTGATGATGAGGTGGTTGTTAATCCATTTGATGAGTCTGCTAATTTATTTGGTGGTGGCCAAGAGTTTGAAGATACTGATGATGACTATGACTACGATGACTATGCGAACCAGGTTTATGATCTTCCGGGGAATTTGGATGCCTTTAATGCCATTTATGGCACTAGGCTTCAAGGTCGTAGGAAGTAATTTATTCGTTATGTCTTATGTTGTCATGTGAGTAATGGTGTGTTTTTCTTGTTTAGAAAATAGGAAGTATTTTGTTATGTAAGTTTGCCTATGTAACGGGCTGAGATATGGGATTCACCCATATCTATTGTACTTAAACGTTTTGGTTTATATATTTACCAGGGTGCAGGATTACTCCCCTTTACCCAAAAAAAAAAACAAAGTGTAAGCAGTGGCTCAACACACAAACATTATCTGACAATCAGTAACGAAACCAAAGCTTCCTAGATTAATAGTCAAGACACAGTACATTATCACAGTTTGAAACCTACGCTACTAATTCAGGTTTACGAGTACTCTACTTCAATTTACTCCCATCGTCATTGAAGAATTAGCACTCCCTGGTTGTCAAGCGATAGAAACAAAATTCGCATAAAAGCTTAGGATGACTACTCACTTATAACTATTGAGAGGCTGATAATTTGGGCAGAAAGAAAAAACATTTAAAAGGAAACAGGATAAAACTCTTCAATCCAAAACACTTTCTTTTTTTAGCCCAAAGACCCCTGAACTTGTTTAAAACGCCGCCTCTGATATTTCTTGCGCCACTTTTGACCCTGATCCGTATCAGGACCTTCTTCCTTTTTAAAGGTGACTGTTGGTAATGATGCAAACAATGCGCTCTGGTTGAAGTACAGTCCGGCTTTGGAAGGAAAAAACCAGTCAATTCGAATATTAGTTGGGCGTTGATCTTCCTGTCGAATTAGCTTCTCAGATATAAACTGAAAAACAAATAAAATAACAAGACAGTTTAGTTTATATAGAACTAATATCATTATTTGATTGTGACACACACACACACACACAAAACATAGATAGAGATCCTTTCGTGTTGAAATAAACATGATAGGTTATGTTAGTTGCTACGTAATAAAAAACAAAAGAGAACAAGAAAAAGAAGTGTGCAACTCTTACTACCTTCAAGAAATGGCTCTGCTCTTCATCACTCATTTTAGAAAAGATTGATGTCAAACTTAAGGATCGAGGACGAAAACACCAAAGTAGACCATCCAAGACTGGCAACATATCTGTGATTGGCATTTTTAGCTCAACATGCTCGAGTTCATAAGTTGGCAACTGAGTCCCCTTTAATAGCTCAAAATCTACAGAAAACTACAAGACATACACATAAAGTTGACTTATTTTTTTATTTTTTATTTGTTTTGTTATTCTATCAATGCTCGCAAGTAAAAGTATAAACACAAAAGCAAATTAATTTAATGTAATTACCCTTCCGTAAAGATTAAAAAGCCTCAAATTTTTGAATCTGTTTTCCTTTTCCAAATATTGCCTCAATTTCAGGAGCCAAAGAGTGTCAACTTTATCGACAATGTGACATTCCAATTCCATACATGTTTTCAACTCTCCCGAATCACTTTTTATAGTACACCCACCTATGCCACATTCATATGCATTTACGTATTTAAATATAAGCAGATTGGGTGTATTGAAATCAATCTCTTCTAGATCACAATCGTCATATAGGCAAAAATTCCTCAAGGAAGGACTAGAAACCGCAAGGCTGTCGCGTCGATTGAGAAGACGCAAAGACAAATTTTCAAGGCAGGGGAAGTTGGATAAAAAGTCAGAAAACCCTATTGATGTCAAGAAAAAAGGGCCATCTAAATATAAAGTCCGTAACTGTTTGCATGAACCCAAGGTCACAGAAGTTGCACCTCCCCCTTCTCTTACAGTAAGGAAACATTCACATAGATTTGGAGCTTCAATATGTATACTTCCAACTCCCTCTTCGTTGTTATCGATTAACCGAAGTTTCTTAAAATTCTGAAGCCACCCATAAACACAGAATTCCTTAACCATAGCACCACTCAACAACTAATACCTCAAGAAGAGGGCAACTAGCGGCCAAATGCTTGATAACAATTGGATTTAAAGGGACTCCATCAAGCCACAATTTCTTCAAAGACTTGAGGCTGACAACATCAACCATCAAAGACAAAGGTAACATCACACGATCAGATATTTTCAAAGATGTTAATGTCGACACAGACGAGAGTATATCAGGCAGAAGGTACATTGGTCGGCATTTACTTTTCCTACTTTTCCAGATACAAATATCCAACACCTTTACCCCTCTCATAAGAATTAATTTAACGCATTTGTCAATGATGTTCAACTCTTTCTTATTCGCAACCATTGTTACGAGTTGGAATGTGTAGGCATTCTTCACGTTTTGCTGGCGACAAAATCTGGAAACCGTATGCTTAATATATATACTTGTTAAAAACGTCCCTGACATTACGACTAGAAACCCAAACTTCTTCATTTGCGAAATTATAGAAAATGAATTTGAGCACGGGTAAAGAAGCAGTTAGAGCAAACCATTTTTTGGACAATACACTCACTCGAACAAGCTCTTTAGGTTTATGCAACCGTAATAGTATGTTTTCAATAATACATTCAGGAAGCTCTGATATCCAGTCAGTTGCATCTTCTTTTATAATAATGCTCTCCTCCTCCATCTCCCTACAAAATATTAGTTCGGAGTTACAGAACTTTAACTAACAAGTTCTGTTTGTTTGTGATACCTACATGATTAAAAAAAAAAAAAAAAAAAAAAAAAAAAAAAAAAAAAATCGATCAACGGTAAAATAATAGCTATTTCTAATATAGGTCAAGTTCAAACAGGGCTTATGGTGCACGAATTGATGTAGTAGTTATTAAATGTGATTAAGCTAAAGTTAGAATAGATTTATTTGCCCATCCTTTAAAGTACTAGACCTAGCAATCAGGGGCGGAGCCAGAAATTTTTGGTCGAGGGGGCACACTTTAATAAATTTTAGAAACTACGCTATAAATTGGTACTTAAGGGGGGCAAATTACGAAAAAAGCCAAATATTTTCAAAATTTTACACTACAAATTTTTTCGCTTGGGGGGCACCTGCCCCTTGTGCCCCCCTTTATCTCCGCCTATGCAGGCAATCTAGACCCAAACGGGTCTGGATGGGTTGATGTGAAAAAGTTATCACGTTATACTGTTATGAGTTTTGTTTAAACTAGCTAGCATCAATCTACAAGTTATCACATTTCCATATAAACCCATCTAGACACATTAAACCTATGTATGATTCAGGCAACAGAGACAGTGGGCTACTTCAACATAAATATGCAATAATAATTTCACCCATAAACATATCAAAACAACATCAAAAACAATATAACTAGTGGAATATAAATACTTACAAAGACACTAGCACCAATAGAGACTTCAATTCATTTGTTCATAAGGTTAGGGTTTCAGTGAAGTAGAGTTGGGTAACGAAAGGGTCGGTTCCTGATGATGTGTAGTAGGTGTTTGCTTTATTCTTTCTGATTTCAGCTTATATGTTTTGAAGCTCAAATAAATTGATGGCTTTGTTTGGCGAGGGCTTACTAGGGTTTGGGTTTTTAAAATAAGTCTGCTTAATTAAATAAGTTTTTTTTGTGATGAGGCTGATGGAAGGACTTATAAAATAAGTCAGCTAAAACTTTAGCCTCGTAAAAGAGGTTAAAAATTTTAGCCCAGGGATTTTGAAGAATAAAATTACTTATTTACACACAAAAATATATATAACATATACAAAAACTCATTTAATTATATCGTTTTTAATAATTTTGCAATAATAAGCTCCAGCTCCAGCTCATTTGGCAAACAAGTTTATAAAAATACAAATTTTAATTTCGGATTCTAAATAAGTCCTAGCTCCAGCCCCAGCTTTAGCCGCAGTCCAAGCCACAACCCCAGCTCATTTCGACAAACATACCCATTATGGTTTTGCTAAAAAAAAGAAAAATATTATGGTTTATTTTCACATTAGTGGGCTTAAATAAGCTTATTATGATATACTCGATCCGTAATAAATATGCGTAAGCACGTCAGAAAATTCGGGCTTATTACATATAAGCGAATTTTCATATGATGATAAGCCCACACAAAATAAGCATAAACAAACACCCCTAAGCTTATTTTCGTCGACTCGAATGCTAAAATATGGTCGAGTTAAATATGTTATACTAACTCGGGTTCGGGTTGACCTAATTTACCCAAATAATGGTTTTTTATATTTTTTTCAATATGATTTTTATAAATTACCTATGTAAACTTGTAGAACTAGCTTTCTTTTTTCTTTTTTTTTTTTACTCATATTCGGGTTTATCTGAACCCGAATGGACCCGACCAACCCAAGATCTAAATATGGTAGGATTTTGGTATGGTTCTTTTAACCTCAACCCGAACCCCACACGATTAACACAGCTAGTTGTAAATAAGCATGGGTACGACTTTTATACTTGATACATAATTAAAAGCAGTATTATCATCCAAGGAAAACATAAAGAAAACTAAAAAATATATACATATATTGCAACCTTTCCAACGGTAACAAGTAAAAAATATGCATGTTTGAGGATAATAATGGCTATTTCAAGATCTTTTTAGATGCAATCAAGGACAGTGACGATGGAAGAAGGGAAAGATCCCAAAGTGAACCATATTTAGACCGAATAAGTTGAGGGTCTTGTCGTTAAGATTACTTAGATTCATGTTGGTTCTGGGTAGTTATAGGCATTGTTCGTAGTGTGCGAATGAACTGAAGTTTGGGAATTAGGAATATTGTCACGAGAACGAGTTACCTCGTTTTAATGAACCTGTTGGTTTAGAGAACCTGATTAGGCCTCCGTCGAATTACTTGCATAGTGAATGTGAGTTCTCAAAATAATGGCAACCAGAGCAGAAACTAGAAAGCAGTACATCAAAACAAAGTCGAATCAATGGCTCAAAAACGAAACATTATCTCCCATCGTCACCAAAGGATTCCTCAGTTCAAAGGATCATGCAACCTCCATACTTGCATATCTTTAAAAGAAAACAAGAGCAAAAGATAATTCTCACCATTATAGCTGTATGGCGTACATAATGCACGGACCTGATACATAAACTGGATGAATTTTATTAAACTAAAAGAAAACAAGAGCAAAAGATAATTCTCGCCATTATAGCTGTGAGAACTCCCAGGTTGTCCGGCGATACAAACAAAATTAGCATAAAAACTAATCACTACTCCCCTATAACTATTTATAGGCTGTAGAAAGAAGAAACATTTGTAAGGAAACATGATAAAAATCTTCTTTATTTGCCTAAAGACCCCTGAACTTGTTTAAACCGCTGCCTCTGGTATTTCTTGTGCCACCTCTGACCCTCATCCGTATCAGGACCTTCCTTTTTAAAGGTGACTGTTTGTGTCATTTCATAAGGGGTTAATGCTGTCAACACTGAGCTCCAGCTGAAATATATTTTGGCTTTAGAAGGAAGAGACCACTCGATTCGAATATTAGTGGGGCCTTGATCTTCTTGTTGAATTAGCCTTTTAGATATACACTGAAAAACAAATAAAATAGTAAGACAGCTTAGCTTATATAGAACTAATATCTTTATTTGATTGTGACAGAAAAAAGGACAACGATAGAGATCCTCTCATGTTGAAATAAACATGATAGGTTATGTTGCTACATAATAAAAACAAAAGCGAACCATTTTTTAGAAAGAAAAAGAAGTGCATGCAACTCTTACTACCTTCAAGAAATGGTTTCGCTCTTCATCACTTATTCTAGAAAAGCCTGATGTCAAACTGAAGGATCGAGGATGAAAACACCAAAGTAGACCATCCAAGACTGGCAATACATGTCTAATCGGCAGGTTTAGCTCAACATGCTCGAGTTCATAAGGTGGCAACTGAGTCACCTTTAATACCTCGGAATCTACAGAAAGCTACAAGACATACATAAAGTTTGACTGAATTATTTTTGTAATTCTAACATTGCTCACGAGTAAGCATAAACACAAAAGCAAATGAATTTAGGTAATTACCCTTCCGTAAAGATTATTAAGCTTCAGAATTTTGAATATGTTTGCCTTTTCCATAAATCGCCTCAATTTCAAGAGCCAAAGAGTGTCTACTTTATTGATAATGTGACATTCCATACATGTTTTCAGCTCTCCCGAATCACTTTCTATGATAAACTCGCCTTTGCTACAATTCCATGAATTTGAATACTTAAATAGATGAAGATTAGGGGTATTCATATTAATCTCTTCGAGATCAGACTCGTCATACAGCACAAAGTTCCTCAAGGATGGACTAGAAACCGTGAGGATGTTGCGTCGATTGACAAGACACAAAGACAAATTTTCAAGGAAGGGGAAGTTGGATAAAAAGTCAGCAAACCCTATTGATGTCGGGAATAAAGGCCCATCTAAATATAACGTCCTTAACTGTTTGCATGAACTCAAGTTCACAGATGTTGCACCTCTCCCTTGTCCTACAGAAAGGAAGCATTCACATAGATTTGGAGCTTCAATATCTATTGCTTCAATTCCTTTTCCATTGTAATCGATAAACCGAAGTGTTTTAAGATTCTGCCCGTAAACACAAAAATTTTTAAAACCATAGCAACATTCAACAACTAAATCCTGAAGAAGAGGGCAACTAGCGGTCAAATGCTTGATCACAAGTGGATTTAAAGGGACTCTATTAAGCGACAACGCCTTCAAAGACTTGAAGTTGACAACATCAACCATCAAGGATGATGGTAACATCACACGGTCAGATATTTGCAACGATGTTAATGTCGACACAGATGAGAGCATATCACGCAGACGGTACATTGGCTGACAGTTACTTTTCCTACTTTTCTTGATACAAATATCCAACACCTTTACGCCTCTCATAAGAATTAATTCAAGGCATTTTTCAATAATGTCCAACTCTGTATTATCCCCAACCACTGTTAAGAGTTTGAATGTGTGGGCAATCTTCGTGTTTTGCTGGCGGCAAAATCCGGAAACTGTATGCTTAACATAGTTGTAAAAATTGTCCCTGACATCACGATTGGAAATCCAACCTTCTTCATCCGTAAAATCAGAGAAAAGAAATTTTAACACGGGTAAAGAACCACTTAGAGCAAACCATTTTTTAGACAATACACTCACTCGAACACGCTCTTTAGGTTTATCCAATCGTAATAGTATGTTTTCAATAATACATTCAGGAAGCTCAGATATCCGGTCAGTTGCATCCTCTTTTATGATTATGTTTTCCTCCATCTCCCTACAAAAACTTTCACTAGCTTTGGTTTTTAGCAGTCACAAAAGCAAACAATGTTCGGCTTTTTGTGCTACCTACATAATAACAAATAATCCATAATATAGGTTAGCTTCAAACAGGTCTTATGATGCACGTATTGAATATTTATTAAATGTGATTAAGCTAAGGTAGATTTGTTTTTTCAGATGTTTTGTGTTTCCAATATCCTCTCTGCTGAGGTGGATAAACTTTAAAACCTCTGCAAAACTGAAGTGAGACAAAGTCTGTTTTGCCTCTTATGTCATGAGAAAAAACAAACAATCTATAATTAAAACAAACTCTTTTTCATAAATGTATTTATTGTCCGACAGTGATCCCCATAAAACGCCAACTATAACTAAAGCAAGATTAACAATAACCCGAGTAACACGGATCTTTGTTAAGCATGATAACTAAAAATTTAACCAATAATTAAAAACTATTTACTCATTCATACCTAGGATATGTTTGTCTTACGCTTGACAATCCAAAGAACAATAGGTCCAAATATACAAAGCAATAAAATTTGAAATATACCATCTTGAAAACTAATCATTAGTATAAGAAAACAACATCCTTAACTGAAAGAAAATTTGAAATATGTATGCCATAACTCAGACTCATTTCGACCTTACTATACAACTACCTATCTCCAGAACACAAATATGTATATTCACATTATCGGTTTTCATTAGCTCTTTTACGTTTAATATCAAAATATACTAAAGGGTATTTGGGGCTGCATTTTTTTGGCTTATGCGTATGACACTATGACTTGGAAATAAAGTACATCTCATGTGCATATTTCCTAAGTTCTTTTCCTCAAAATACAAGCAACTAGCCATAACCACTAAATTACCAACAAACTACAACTTCTTAAAAAAACACAATATGCGAATAAGCACTAAAGGGACAGCCTAATATGTCAACAATCTTCGTACCAAAATGCATTTAATGACTATGTAAGGAACCAACCCGTTATCGTTAGATATTGTCCACTTTGGCACCTATGCCTCACTGGTTTACTTTTTGGTATAATAAAGCGCGTCTCATAAGTCACGGGCAGCCATACTCATTAAGGCTATGCGTAACAAGCATCCGAAGACGCGTGAAACGGCACCAAAGACGCGTCATTCTTATAATGTCCATACACAACCAACGCGTCTTAGCTTCTTTTGGAGCAGAAGTCGGTCTTTGTTTTTGTGTCTGTGATTGTATATTGTGGGGTATATTTGTGTTTAAGTGGGGTATTTTTGGGGGTTGAAGTTGGTTTTCTTATTACACTATGTCGGTGGTGTTAGAAAAGTTGATGTGGCGCTGATGTGTTGGTGGCCGGTCACTACAGGGCGGAGCCTGAAACTTTTGCTCGAGAGGACACACTTTGATAAATTTTAGAAACTACACTACAATTTGTTCTTAGGTTGGCCAATTACAAAAAGGCCTAATATTTTAGAAAATTTACACTACAATTCTTTTCGCTAGGGGGCACGTGCCTCTTGTGCCCCCCTCCTATCTCCCCCGTCTACACCCAACCTAAATACCCAACATCTCCTCTATTCATGAGGAACCCAGTCCAATAGGTTCTATCTTAGTATCTTCTAATCACCCATACCAAATAATCCTAATTCTAATGCTGTAAATTAACACTTTATATGTTACATAATAAATAGTGGGACCAAGAAATACAAAAACAAAGCAAAAAATCCAATTATGAACCAAGAAATAGTAAGGAAAAGAAAACCCATATACACAATCTTGAATCTTTATTAATATAAAACTCATATACATAGAAAACTAACTAAAACAGCATTGATTCAAATAAATGATAGAAAAAAAGTACCTTGGTGATGGTCGGCGGCTGAAGATTTTGTGGGTTCGGAAGATGTTATTGTGGCTTAATGGGGTGTTTTAGGTGTACCTTTTTTTTTTTTTTTTTAGTTAATTTCATAAATGGTCATGTGGTCTAACGGATTTAGTCCCTTTACTTTTTTTTAACAGGTTTGGTCCCTATGGTTGCGACCCATATCGGGTTTGGTCCCTTGACCAAATTTTCTGTTTATTTGACCATTTAGTTGGTCAGTTTGACTAGTTTGACCGTTAGTTTGGAGGGTATTTTCATCTTTCCACTATATTAAACTATAATAACCAAGTAGAACCATGAGCTCACACTATTTCTTTTTTTCTTTTATCTTTTTCTTTCTCATTCTCTTCCTCATACCTAAATACCTAATTCATTCTTTTTGTATCTCTTTCTCTTAAAAAAAATAAAAAATAAACATAAACACCTTCACCAGTTACTTCCACCGGCTACCTTCACCACTGACACCCACCACCACCACCTCGGATTCTCTTGTTGTGATTTCTCCATCAACGACCAACACCATACCCACCACTAAACACCATATCCACCACCTAACAACCCCCATCCGCCACCTAACCCCCGCTACAGCCACTACAAAGGTATAAGATCTCTTTATATTCGTTGGAGGCTTAAGACCTATGTCATCATCTACATAGATATGTGAAATAATAAGAACAACAACAACGACGACGACAACAACACCAACAACAATAATAATATGGTGGAGAGAATTGCAAAAATCGTCCCTAAACTATGGCCAATTTGCATGTTTCGTCCCAGAATTATTGAAACTGCAAAAACAGTGTCTAAACTAAACTTTTTGGGCAAAATTCGTCCCTAAAAGCAAACAGTGTTAACTTCCTTCCAATTTGATACGCACGTGATTTGCACACGAGGACAATCTTGTCTTTTTACATGATATCTCTCCCTTTAATACACCACACACCCCACCCATCAAAATAAAAAACCCCTCTTTCAATCCCAAACACACATATAATAATAAACCCTAACCCTAGTTTTTTAAATTAACCCAAATCAATCAATATGGTGCATTGCCTTTGTAATAAACAATGTGTGCTTCGATGTTCATGGACTCCCCGTAACCCAGGCCGTCGTTTTTTGACATGTCCACGAATTGGAGTAAGTTGCAAAAAACACTCATCTTTTACATTAATCCTTTACATTCATGCTTAATAATTAGGGGTTTCTATCTGATTGTAGGGTACTGAATGTAACTTTTTTTATTGGTTCGACCCACCCATGTGTGCCCGTTCAACTGAGATCATCCCAGGATTGCTAATGTCAAGGAATGTGCTTGAAGAATCAATGAATGAATTATGAGCTGCAAATAGAAGATTGAAGATTTGGTTGGTTTGTACTTGGGTTGTATTCCTTGTTTTTATGATGTAATAGGATAGGTACTATTAGGCTATGAAATCCTTGGGTTGTTTTCCTTGTTTTTAGGATGTAATATGGTATGTGATGTTAGCTTTGATTAGCAGTTTAACCTATACATTGACCAAAATGTGTTATGGTCAATGAATTTTGATGTAATGGGTTGTTCAATGAAATGAACTGTTAACCATACAATGCAAATGTTAATGAATTGAAATGTTAACAAAAGAATGCAAATGACAAATGCAAATGTCATTTAATAATGCGAATGCCAAATGCAAATCAAATGTTAACCAAAGACAGCAAATGACAAATGCAAATGAAATGTTAACCAAAGACTGAACATGACCATGTTAATCAAACAACACATGAAATATACTACCAAATTTGACATCAAACATACTGCCAAGTTTAAACATCCCAAAAGATACTACATCAATACTAATAAATCTTAAAGATCCCAAAAGATACTACATCAAAGAGTTGTAATTTTAGTTCTACATCAGATATTACTTAAACAGAAAAGATACTACATCAGATACTACTTTGTTGGTGTGAGCCTGGAAGCTGTTGTTTTTGTTCTTTTTGGAGTTGCAGTTGCTTGTTGTTGACTCCCACTTGCACCAGCATCTCTCCCACCAACTTTACTCCCACCTGCAATCCTATTACACCTTCTTTTATTATGACCCTTTTCCTTGCAGATGCTACATTTCACAGTTGTTCCCTTCCTTGACAATTTTCCACCTTTGACCAAATCTTCAACTTCTACAACACTTTTCTTCCTTTTTTTTGCAGGTCTTCCAATCTGTGGATGTTCTTTTGGTGGAATTAAGGTAGATGGCCAAGCATGTTTCACCCACAGATGTTTCCCACAGATTGGATTGATTTTATGTGAATATTGCTCCTTCCAAGTGTTGAGCCTGTATGAAGGATGTACCCAATCCTCTGCCAAACCACCATTCCCACCATTTTCATTCAAATTGTTTATGCAAGCCACCACATGTTTACAAGGCAACCCTGAAATTTCCCATTTCCTACAAGAGCATGTCTTTTGTTCTAAGTTCACTACCACTTGGTCACCCCATGGCCCTTTGACTTCATATTGATCTGCACCATTCCATTGGGCAGAGTACTGATTTGTTGCAGTCTTGATTTTGTCCAAAATCTTAGTAACAGATGGAGTTAATGGCCCCACAGACTTAGCAATGACACTTTGAACAACAACTATCCTTTTCAATAAGTATTCTCTAACATACTCAAGGGCAGTTATAATTGGAGAATCCCTAGCCTCTAGCAATTGCCTATTGAATACCTCACAGACGTTGTTTATCAACAGATCAAAATGGGCCCTACCTGTAAGTTAATGACCATGTATCTATTTAAGTGTGAAATATATAACTGTAAAACATATTAACTTAAACAAAAATGTAAAAGTTTTACCTGAGAAGTGAGATCTACTCCAATGTTCTGCAGGAATCTTTTGCAACCACTCATAGGCTTTGAGGTTGTATGCTTTCAACTCATCCATACCTTTCTGGAACTGTACAACAGTTGTGGCACTTGCACACTTCCAAAGCATTTCCTTATACTCTCCACCTCTCCAAGTTAATCTCATGTTCTCACAAATGTGTCTCACACAAAATCTATGTTCAGCAACTGGAAATAACTTCTTAATAGCAGGTAACAAGCCCTGAAATTAAAGGAAATAATAAGTAAATAAATTTATTTTTACCAAATATTTAAAAGACCAAAAACTGTTAACTTAATATGTACCTTCTGTCTATCTGTAATGAAAGTGAAATTTGAGTCCATGTCAAGATCAAGATCATCCCCCAGATTAGAGAGGAACCATAACCATGATTGTAGTGATTCAGACTCCACAATACCATAAGCTACAGGGTAGATCCCATTATTTGCATCAACAGAAACAGCGGTAAGTAGTTGTCCTTGATATGGTGGCCTCATAAAGGCACCATCTAAACCTAAAAGGTCTCTGCCACCAGAGTTGAATCCATCTTTTAGTGCCCCTAAGCAGATGTATATCCTCTTAAACTGTTTAACATTTGAATCTGGATCTCCATCCCTCTCAACATCTATCTTAACTGTGGTATTTGGATTGCATCTTTTAAGTTCCATAACATAATCTCTCAAACGTGCATACTGCAATTGAGCATCACCTTTAACAGTCTCTTCTGCCTTAGCTTTAGCTCTGTAAGCTTTATGCCTAGAAATACCAACCTGGAACTCTTTTTGCATTTGATCTTGAAGTGCTCTAACAGGGATGTGTGGGTTTAGTGCAATCTTATCTACTAAATGTTGTAAAAGAAAAGTAGATGTGCAGTGCCTAACTTTTCTTGTTTGTAGACAGATGTGGTCTTTTTTATATGTCCTTACTTGCCAGTTGTCTACTTTTGTCTTGGCAACATAAACCTCCCATTCACATTTACTTTTCACACCTACCTCCTCTAAAATTACTTTCTTACCCTTATTCTTCTTTTGTACCTTCTCTTGGTTTCCCTCAACATTATCTTGACCCTTTCCCATTAAAGATTCCATTTCCCCATCTCCCAACACAGTTGGCACAATACCTACACATTTAGCCCTCACTCTCACATTATCATTTTTCACAATGTCTATATCCCTTCTTGCCTCCACAGAATATGCCTTAATCATATCCTTTACTTCTTCCCTATTACCAAATTCTTGCCCTGTATAAAAGAAGTTCACAATTCCACCCTCATTATCCTTTTTTCCCTTTTTTTTAAGTTTCCTAATTGAAGCTTTAATAGCACTTTCATTGTCATCCTCACCAAGCTCACTTTCATATGAATCATAATCAATAACCTCTAAGTCTTCCTCATTTATAGTTAACCTAGGTCTTAGAGGATCTGCAACTGTGTCCCTTTCCCTTTCATCATCATCAAGATTGAACCTAAAACCTTCCATTGGCACATCTACAGGCTCTATAATATGTTCATCATCCACCAACTCTACATCACTGTCACCACCTACATCAGCCTTATCACCACTACCTACATCAGCCTCCTCACCACTACCTACATCAGCCTTCTCACCTTCAATATCAGCCTTATCACCACCACCACCTAAATTAGCCTCATCACCTTGAACATCAGCCTTATCACCATCTATATCACTAGACTGCCCAATCATATCACCACCTATATCACTAGACTGCCCAATCATATCACCACCTATCACATCTTCATTATTCTCAACATTTGTGGCCATGTAGTAACTCTCAACTGTGGTTTCACCATGTTCAATATAAATTTCAATAACCTTATTATCAGTTACATATTTGGAGAGATTAACAATATCAGAATCACTTCCCAATTACCTTAATCCACAGTCTAAGGTCTCATTTGGTATCTTAAAGTGATAATACATGATTTCCCTAGGATCATATTTTAACCTTTTCACTATAGAATGTATTATGTCAATCCTAAAGTGCTTCATATGCAACAAATCAACAAACTGAACTTTACCCCCAAAATACCTACGATTGGGTGATGGTGTGAAACATCCACCATGAAACACCTTCATTGAAAACACTTCTGGAAAACCAGCTGTTTCAAAAACAAAATGCAATAATTAGGATTAACACATAAACAACATTCAATACCAACAATTTTAATTTTATTAACATGTTCTTACCATATTCATCGTACGGATCAAACTTAGGATTTTTTCGAAAATACCAGACGTTATACATTTGAGAATCAAATTTTGTGGATTACAATTTGATTAATTTGATTGTTTAGGGATGTATAGTGTTTTGGGGATTAGGGTTTCATTCAAATTGTTGGAAAAGTGTTCTGGGGATCGGGTTTTATAAAGTGGGTGGGTTTTTAAAATATTTTAAGTATTAGTATCATATAAAAAGACAAGATTGTCCTCGTGTGCAAATCACGTGCGTATCAAATTGGAAGGAAGTTAACACCGTTTGCTTTTAGGGACGAATTTTGCCCAAAAAGTTTAGTTTAGACACTGTTTTTGCAGTTTCAATAATTCTGGGACGAAACATGCAAATTGGCCATAGTTTAGGGATGATTTTTGCAATTCTCTCAATATGGTGTTTTCATATGGTTTGGGGAAGTTTATTATCATCATTTTTTTAACAGCAAAGTGATAAAATTAATAAAAGAAATTAGGCAAATTATACAAAGGTGGAGACCACAAGTCTCGAATTTTTAAACCACTCAATCCAGTTGAACGAGCATTTTTTGTGTCTACTAGAGATCCAATTGAAAGACAACTGGTTTACATTATTCAAAAGTAAAGAAATCCTAGGCTTAGACAGAGAAAAACACATTTCATTTCTGAATTTCGAAAGGCACCAGATAGTTACAATACATGGATTTGATAAGTAGGTAGATTTACTCTATATCCTTATGTGGTTCCTGAAGTGGTTTATGCAATACATGTTTTCAAATGGGTGAGGAGTGTAAGACACGGATAGTTAAGTGGCGACTGTGGAGGTGGCGACTAGATCTGATGAACGTGGTGGAGGTGGTGACGGCGGCGGTCGTAGTGGTAGTTTTGAGTTATTTTTTAGGTTACTTTAGAAGAAGTCAAGAATATATTGATGAATGATGGTCATATTTATGAAGATTAAAATTGTGATCTTGTTAGTAGTTGAATTTGTTTTGATTTGAGATTTTTGAAAATAATAGATTTGAAGATGATGATTTATGAGAATTGATCATGTAACAGTTGAAGATGAAAGAAAAATCTAGTTGCGTATATGTTTGACTTTTGAAAATCTGGGTGTGAATATGTCTTGATTTAGGATTTTTGAAAATATAGGTGTTATGTTTTCGTTTAAAGAAAGAAAAAATGATATATTTGGAGTTTATAATGATAATGATAATAATAATAATAATAATAATAATAATAATAATAATAATAATAATAATATGAGGGTAGTTTGGTCATTTAATCTCTTCAAATGGTCAAACAAACAAAAAATTTGGTCAAGGGACCAAACCGGTCATGGGTCACAACCACAGGGACATGATCCGTTAAAAAAAGTAAAAGAACTATATCCGTTAAACCTGACAGGCCACAGGGACCATTTTTGAAATTAACATTTTTTTTTTTTTTTTTTTTTTTTTTTTGAAGGCCTATTTGATTTACACTTGCTTTATTAGTTACTCGCGCATCAGCATTGATAATTAGGCCTACTAAATAGACTTATAAATAGGCCTACTCCATTCACATTCTGACAAGTATTAAAAACACTTTTTCTTTCTCCTCATATTCACCAATCAATTTTGAATTACACCAATCATATTTGTAGGTCTATTCTTAGGTTCATTACTTAGGCCTACAAATCATTTTTCCCTCGCGCATTATTGGGATGATTTATGTTACCGTTGGTTTGTGTATGCAATTATCTTTTTAAATATATATGGGTGTGAGTAGTGTGAGTAGTAATTAATTATTTAAATACTTATGGTGCATTTGGTATGCCGCCATTAATCTCAATGGAAATAATTTTGATTGTAGTGATGGGTCTCTCGGTATGAAAGATCAATACGTTACCCTTTTGAGATATATGAAGTATGGAACATTTCTATCATTCATTACCATAGTGGTGGGACCCTTCACCTTAAACAAACACCTTTAATCACTTTTATTGTCATAGTTTCATTCCCATAATGGGATACCAAACGCACCCTTAATAGATCGAATTTTAGTATTTTAGTTTTACAACATTACATATTTTTTAAAATTTTAAGTTTTAAGTAAATGTGTTTTCTCTTTATATATAATATAGACGAGTAATCGTTTATAACGACGACATTTTCTAACAACAAACAACTATATTTTCGATATTTTGAGTTAAGTTTTTTATGTAATGTTATCCATATAAAATGTGATAAAATCAAATTTTAATTGAAAAGTATTGTAAGATACCATAATTCTACACAATAAACAAAACGCTATAATATAACATTAATCTTTTTGACTAAGAGATTGTTCAACAACAACATTATCAAAATTAGATAAAGCATTCATTTTTATTTTTATTTTCATATTTTACAACCAAAAAACTTTTTTTATCTTGTTTTTTCATAAATTGTGGGTAATTGAAATGATTGTGCAAGTGCAAACACGTAAGCCTACAAATAAGCTTTAAACCAACACCCCACAATCACCACTTTTTATTGTGCAAGTGCTAGCACGTCAGATTCAAAAGAGAAAAGAGATTTATATTATTTCATGAGCTTATCGGATTTTCAAGATTTGTAGATTGCCGCGTACGTGGCATACGTATAAGCTTATTAGCTTGAGTTTACAACTTTTAAAAGTTAATAAGATGACGTTTATATGTCGAAATAAGTAAACTTATTAGGCTTTTAATATTGATAACCTCGACAATCAATATAACTTAATAAAATATTGATGCGCAATAATGATTTTTTTTTTTTTTTTTTAACGTTAGATGTTACATGTTAGTTGTTGGCTCAAGTTAGTGTCGCATCCTCGTGCAGAGATACCAACTGCGAGCCTCTCCTTAGGGGATAACCCCACTCCTATTCCCGATTCGCATGATATCATTAGAGCTTGTGGTTCCCAAGTGAGTACTTCCCGGTTGGTCACCCAAACCGGTACTACTCTCACTTGGGCTCGATTAACTACTTAAGTCTGTTTATAATGTAGTTAACATACAACTTTGAATTGTGCATCATGCATTCATGGTTGATACATTGGGCACGTTGATTTGTGGATTACATGGGTTTCAGATGGAACCGGAATTGCCACTCATCGTTGTGGTTTTAGGGTCATGTGGTCAGAATTAGCAAGGTTCATGCGATTAGAGTTATCGGAGTTTCATTATATTAATTACTATATTTTATTATTGTAACATCAAATTTAATATACTCTTGTTAATGGTCGTTGTATCTTTGCATGTTGGATTAGTTCGCGTTATTGTTTCCAATTGTAGTCGTTTTCGTACTTACGATAAGTCGTACTCTTTACTATGTTTTGTCGAATGCTTGAACTTAATCTAATGAATGAATTTTGTTTGCTTTTAGTATGGTTGCACCATTTGAAATCTATTTAAAATGTCAATTATGTAATGGGGAAAAATCCCCGATTCCCCATTGAGGATCCCCGTTCCCCATTGGGGATGGGGATGGGGATGCAATTGTGACCCCCAACGGGGATGGGGATAACTATCTAACTTCGGGGATGGGGATGGTATCAACCATTCCCCGCATACCCGGCCCCGTTGCCATCTCTAGAAATAAAAGTGTGCCAATCAACTCTTAATAATGGACATATTAATTCTTCGCAATCTCACAACACAAACACACAATCTCTAGAAATTATAGATAATCGTTAAATAATATTTGCCAAAAAAAAAAAAAAAAAAAAAAAAAAAAAAAAAAAAATCGTTAACACAAAATTAGCCTCCAAACCCGCTACTTAACACGAGTACCATGTTAGTACTTAGTATAATGCATGAGTGACATGTTGAAATTTTAAGCATCGCGAAATTACGAAAATGTCTTTCAATAAATATGTAAATACGTAGTATTAACCAACCATTTAATTGAAATCTACAATACTTTGCATTTGTATAACTTTTTAATACTATGCCTAAATAACTTTCTAAATTATAAGAATAGAACTTATGGTTACCACGTCACCTCCACATTATCATCAAATCATCATTTAACATAGCATCAAATCCACCAACAAATCAAACACATAAAAATACCTCATTTTAAACAAACATACCTCACAATTTCGAGAAAAAAGTGCAAAATTGTTCGATGGTCTATACTCTATACCGCCAAACCATGGCAAAAGAAAAGAAAAGAAAGAGGGACCACTCGTGGGGTGAGGGATTTAACAGGGATAGCGCGTGGAAGTGATCATCATCGGTGGTCTACCACCCACCATTACACTTAGTCTAATGCTTGTTTCAAACTTAATATTTTAAAACTCGTTAATCTCGTGATACTTAAAAAAAATAGTAAAATCTACAAATTTCAAATGTGTATGATAAAGCTTAGTTTCAAACGAAAACAATGATCACTAATTGAAAATTTTCGCCGATTGTAAAATTAACAAAAAACGTGCAATTTAAAATTTTAATCAAATTTTTATCGCCGCTACATCACGTAGATGAAATGGTAATATTTAATCTTTCGAAAATTAAAGGGATATTTGTTTCGGCTTATATAATTTAGGGGCAATTCTACAAATGGCCCGGTCGCTCAAGTGTTAGTGTATTTCTAGACCCACTTTGGTTAGTTTCTTCAAATGAACCAAGTGACTAGCGAATTTAATAGAAATGCGATATGTGTCACTATAAAAAGTCGCACCTAATCATTATGTGTAAGGCACAAGTAGGGCTCCTTTTGAGCTACTTATCACTAGCGACTTTTAAAAGTTTGAGCGACTTCTAATAATATTATTGATGAGGCGAAAAATGAACCACTTTTAGGGGGTCATTTAAGCCCGGAATTGAATTTATTTGATCAAATATTGCCCTAAATCGTTCCTTTTGTGATTTTAGGTACTTTGAGAGTGAAATCTGGAAAAGGAAGCAATTCGGACGTTTTTGGAGTATAAAAGTGAAGAAAACGCCAAAGTCTTAATTTTCCTTGCTGGGAACAGTAGGTGACGGCGTCAAGAGTAACACCCTGACGGCGTCAAGAGTAAATTCCATGACGACCCAGTACATATTGGACGGCGTCACGAAGTAGGGCGTCAAGAGTAAAGATCATGACGGCCTGGAAATGCTAATACATGACGGCGTCAGAAGTAGATCAAGGCAGTCCGAGAAGATTTTTGGCGGCGAGGTGACGGCGTCACAAGTTTGGTCTTGACGCCGTCAGACCCCTTTTCCTATATATAGTTTTCTAATTTTCACATTAAAAAGAGAGAAGTTTTGGAGAAACCCTAAGTACGAACTTGGTGCATATTTTACAGGTTTTTCAAGGGTTCTAAGCCCTTGATACCTTTCATGTGTAATTGAGATAAGTATCCTTTTAATTCAATCAATATGTCTATGTGTTGGTTGTCTATATCTTGTTCTTGTCTTAATTCCATCATGCTAGGCTAGATCTATCTTGTGTTTGCTTGGATCTAATGAAACCTAGATGTTAATTATGTGTTGATTACTTGTTTATACTTGTTTTGGATGAATGAATTTATATGTTAGGCTTAAGAAAACTGGCAGATCTCCAAATGGTAACATGCTTGAACGTCTTAGGAAACATGAACCGATTGCACTAAGGTCTTTATTGGTTGTATTTAATGCATGAGCCACTGTTTATAATCCCTATGGTTGTGCTGGGCATGGTATAGGAGGAGATAAGAGCTCATAGAATTGGGGAGTTATGTGCGATACCCCATGAATGGTATTAAGGAATACAATCCGTCATCCATGCAACTATAACAAGTAATTAACATGTAAAAGATGTCTAGGGAGTAGTGAAATCTAAGTAAACACATTTTCTCCACTTATTGCTCACAACCTTAGTATAATTTAGTTTATTTTCATTTTTAGTATTTTATTTTGATTGCATCTTTAGTATTGGGTTAGTTGACTAGCAACTAATTCCGCCCAAATCCTTCAAACCCGGGATTTTTACTTGCTTTCTAAAAAATATAAAAATACAAAAAGAATCATCTCTCACCTTTAGAACTAGTATTTAGGTTTTCTAATCCTAGCGACACTATTCCTAGCTGAACGATCAATCACCCGGTACTTGTCACTATACTATACTACAACGATCAGGTACACTGCCTGGTGGGGGTTGTAAGCTTCTCAAGATCCCTTGAGAGGTAAAGCCTGGTGCGATTTCCACGTATCAAGTTTTTGGCGCCGCAGCCCGGGGAATAGTTATTGTCTAGGTTAGAATCTATTTTTATTAGGTCTACTTGCTAGATTCCTTTCTAGTAAGATTTTATTTTTATTTTTAGGTTTTCTTTAGTCTATCTTATTTCTTTGTGTCTTTGTTCGTAACTTTTCACCACCCGACATCATGGACAACGGGAACATCTTTGAACCCGTCATCCCACCACAACAAAACCCACCACTAGAACCTCTTAGGCCCCGAACCTTAGGAGAGTATTCCTGACCCAGCCACCAAGGCTACCGAAACACCATTGAGCTCACCGGAGCCAATGTGACCCCCTTGCGATCCGACACCATCCGGTTGGTGCAAAGGGGATGTGCATTTCATGGACTTCGTTCCGAAGATCCAAACTAACATCTTAAGGACTTCCTCAAAATCGTAGATTCCATAGACCTAGATGTTGCAACTAGAGAGACAACCCGATTACGCCAATTCCAATTCTCTCTACGGGATCAAGCTAGTCAATGGCTTGAGCGTTTACCCGCGGGATCCATCACCACATGGGATGATCTCACCACTCGTTTCCTTGCCCAATTTTTCCCACCGGGGAGAACTACTAAGCTTAGAAATGATATCTTGATGTTACAACAACGTCAAAATGAATCTCTTTATGAAGCATGGACTCGTTTCAAGGACTTACTCCAAAAATTCCCTCATCATGGCATAGATCTTTGGCTCCAAGTCCAAATTTTTTATGACCATATCGATCTCTCCACGAGGCGAGCCATTGACCAATCGGCCGGTGGTAAGCTATGTGATCTAAGTGCGGAACAATCATGGGAACTCATAGAAGATCTTGCTCTCTATGACAACGAAAGTTGGAATGATCCCCGTGATTTGAACAAAACGGTCAAGGCAATATCTTTGCCTTCGAACAACTCTAGCACTCCCGACCGTAGGATCATGGAACTTGAGGACCAAGTCAAGTTTCTCATGAAATCTTACGAAGCTCCTAAACCTTCAAGCCAAGTGAACAAAATCACTTCTTCATGCGAATTATGTAGTGGTCCCCACGACACTCGTGATTGTGTGGAACTCCCCGGAACAGCTTTTGCGGACTACGCATCCACGCGTACCGACGAAGTGGGAGATAAGTGGTACACTTTCAAGCCCGAGCCGAACCCTTACGGTGATTCATACAACCCCTCTTTGAAAAATCACCCAAACCTTAGGTGGAAACAAAATCAATCTAATTCTTCCAATCTGCCCAATCGTTACCAACCAAATGGTCCACCATCCAACCGTACTTTCAACAACAATCCTTCTAACAACTATGGTAGTACCAACAATCTTGAAGGATTGATGTCAAAGTTTATGGCATCTCAAGAGGCTCGCATAGCTAGGTTTGAAACCGAATTCAACCAACAACAAACGGAGATGACCAACAAGATTGACAACTTGTTGAAAGCCCTCAACAACCAAGCGTTAGTCACACCTAGGAAGGACACTAGGGACACCAATAACGGAATCCAAATTAAGGATCCCTCATCATCTAAACATGTCCACTTTGTCAATGTTGTCACCATTAAGCCAATAGATAAGGAGATAGAAGAGAGTGACAAGGATGAAGTTAGAGTAGAAGCCGTGACTAAGGATGAGAGTAGGGAAGTTGAGGTTAATAGGAGAGAGGAATTAGAGGAGGTAGAGCCTATAGAAAAATACTTTGATAAGTTGCCCACCAAGGAAGAACGGGAATACCATAAGGATTTATTCGATAGTCCCGAGAGACCATATATCCTTGGCACCCCCTTATTAAAATGGGAGACCCCTCTAACATTAACATACCATGCAATATCGGGCACATGCATATATGGAAAGCTTACATCGACCCTAGATCCCCCGTGAACATCATGACTAGGACTTATTACAATTGGGTGATAAAGAAGCAACTTAATTTTAGGATGATGCTTAATAAGAATCTGATAAGTAATTTTGCAGGAAGAGTGAAGGGATTGCATTTGATTATAGGGAATCTCACATATGAGATCGATTTTATGATAGTTGAAGACACTCGTCCGGTGATAGATGCTTGCCTAAGCCAAATAATATTTGGAAACCCATTTGTTGAGGCCACTAGGATGAGTTATGATCCGACTTTAGGGATAGTTAGATTCAAGGAAGAGAATGATGAGGTTGCTTATCAAATGCCCTACAAGATTGAGCAATACCGCCTTCTCTCTAATTTCGAAAAGGAACACAAGCAAGCGGCTTATTATAGGAATGAGGAGGATAGACGTAGAGGAGTAGAGTATGTAAAGAATAGGATGCTTGGTTTCTACAAAGAATGCTTGCAACTAGGTCCGGAATACAAAACTGGTTTAGAAGACGACCTAGAGAGTGGAACCAATTATGAGGTCACGTAGTAACCCATGACCTTGAGTCTAGCTACAAGACTCGTAAATAAAGAAAAGCGCTTCTTGGGAGGCAACCCATGCTTTGTGTGATTTTTTTTTTTTTTTTTTTTTTTTTGTTATTTGCTTCCGTATGCATGCTTTATTTTTATTGTTGGTTGATCATGTTTCCAAATTAAATAGTGGAAATACTTTACTTTGTTGTTTTGGCCTAGTCTTAACTCCACCTAAAAGTATTTTTGCAAAAGATAAGTGTAAGGGGAAACCCCAAATATGTTTTTAAGAAACAAACCGATCATGATTTTCCACAATATTAAATGAACATGTGTATTCGTATTTGTTAGAGTCAAATGCTTGTATTGAGTCATAATGAAGTTTTGCAGGATTTTCCAGGAAGTAGGACCAAGTTTTTCCAGAAATTTTCCGGAAACTTAACATAAGAATTTCTGCAGGTCACTTCTGACGGCGTCAAGAGTTTACTCTTGACGGCGTCACGTGTAAAAAAATCTGGAAATTTTACCGGTTTTGTTTTTCTAACGGAGTCTTATGGTTTTTGTGAATTATTAAGTTTTATAATCTCCAGGAGATCTGCAAACTTCATTCCACAAGCATTATATCTTATCTTATTTTCTAGGATTTAGTAACTTATATAAGATGCCGCCGATTTTACGCGAGGTTGTTTTTGTCTATTTTCTCAAGATTTACAGGTTATGTATGACAAGAAGATGATTTACATTCTGGAATGGAAGCTTTGATTGTTCATTTTCTTGGAGGAAGATTTAACCTGACCACCTTATTATCCATACCGAGCGAATCAGGGGAGTATTTGATTTCATTCTTTTTACTTTTTCACTTTTACATTCTTTACTTGAACATTGGGGACAATGTTCATCTTAAGTGTAAGGGGAGGGTAAAAAGATGATACCTTACATATGCACTTTCGCTTGAGTTTGTTTTGTTTAATGGTAGATGTGTAATAAAACTATGAGAAATACTTGTTAGTGTAATTTTAGCGCAAAATTTAAAATTTTTTACAACATTTAGGAGTGAAACTTTAGCCATAGCAAGCGTCTCATGGATAGGAGATTGTATGACTAGCACATAACCGTATATTCAGAAAAATTTTCCACCAAAATATGTGAGGTTCGCCTTTAGATTTGATAGGAAAAGCATTTACTATTAGTGCTTATGAGTGTACCGGTAGCATTTAGATTCTAGAACTTGCGTTAGTGATGCATTCCGAGACCACTAGTGAGACTACATTCGTGTGGTAGGATTTACTACATGATAAGAGGCATTAGGATCACCCTTATGTTAAACCCGTATTATAATTACTTGACCATTTAAGTCATATTACTTGGCTAGTTAAGTTAACTAATTTTTCCCACACCCTTAGCGTTGTACTCATTTTTAGTACACGAAACCCCTAGTACACCCCTCCGAGCCTATCTTTTCGTTTCTAACTTTAAGCATCTTACTTAAAGGAAGAATTTGTTACACCCCACTTAAATGTACACCCAAATCGCCTTAGCCTTCCGTGTATGCGCTCATTTTTAGTGCATTATTGTTATTTGTTAAACCCTAAGTTAACTTTCTAATTGATTACATGGTTGCTAAGTCGAGTCATATCCTTGTACATGTTGTTTTGGGACGATTGGGACTCATGGGAAAGTACTTATTTTATGGAGTAATGGGGAAGAACATCATTTATTACCCCCATATGTATGTTAATCTTAAAAGTGCTCCAAGTGTTTTGATTTTCTTAATTCGAGTCATTAGATTAGTTTAATGTAAAGTATGTAAAGATTCAAGTGTAAGGGGAATATTCATTCCCTATGATGTATTATTTTGGATGGTAGGGTAAGAATGTATGCAAAAAAAAAAAAAAAAAAAAAATCGAAAAAATCAAGAAAAAGAAAAAAAAATAGAAAAAAGAAAAAGAGAAAAAAACATACGGACTACCATCCCTTTTTATTCTATGTTCATTTTATGTTTTTGTTATTTTTCATTTATTAGCTTAAGTCGAGTCTAATCTTGGCTTAGCAACGCCAAATTGTACATGTAATTAACTAAGATTGTTAACTCGCCACCAGTAAAACTTCCTTTATCCAACAAAACCGTGTATTTCATATCCCTACACCTAACGTTACAACCCATTAAAAGACCTCTTTGATAGTTTATCCTAGGTGCTTACGCCATGTGGTGAAGGTTTGATCCTTTCCCAAGCCTATGGTAATCTATTTTGTTATAACAGGTAGTGAGAGATATCTTCCGTTTCCATATTGTAATTTATACTTTATTACACCCGAGAGATGTGAGTATCTAAATACTATTTGTGAGGTGCTAGTGTATGACCTCCGTGCTTGTCTATTGGTCTTTAGTGGAACGATTGTTTGTTGTAATTACTTTTATATTAGTGTTAAATGACCCCTAACTTGTATTTTGAGTAGAATAAAAGCGCATTTGCTTGAGGACAAGCAAATCTCAAGTGTAAGGGTATATGATGAGGCGAAAAATGAACCACTTTTAGGGGGTCATTTAAGCCCGGAATTGAATTTATTTGATCAAATATTGCCCTAAATCGTTCCTTTTGTGATTTTAGGTACTTTGGGAGTGAAATCTGGAAAAGAAAGCAATTCGGACGTTTTTGGAGCATAAAAGTGAAGAAAACGCCAAAGTCTTAATTTTCCTTGCTGGAAACAGTAGGTGACGGCGTCAAGAGTAACACCCTGACGGCGTCAAGAGTAAATTCCATGACGACCCAGTACATATTGGACGGCGTCACGAAGTAGGGCGTCAAGAGTAAAGATCATGACGGCCTGGAAATGCTAATACATGACGGCATCAGAAGTAGATCAAGGCAGTCCGAGAAGATTTTTGGCGGCGAGGTGACGGCGTCACAAGTTTGGTCTTGACGCCGTCAGACCCCTTTTCCTATATATAGTTTTCTAATTTTCACATTAAAAAGAGAGAAGTTTTGGAGAAACCCTAAGTACGAACTTGGTGCATATTTTACAGGTTTTTCAAGGGTTCTAAGCCCTTGATACCTTTCATGTGTAATTGAGATAAGTATCCTTTTAATTCAATCAATATGTCTATGTGTTGGTTGTCTATATCTTGTTCTTGTCTTAATTCCATCATGCTAGGCTAGATCTATCTTGTGTTTGCTTGGATATAATGAAACCTAGATGTTAATTATGTGTTGATTACTTGTTTATACTTGTTTTGGATGAATGAATTTATATGTTAGGCTTAAGAAAACTGGCAGATCTCCAAATGGTAACATGCTTGAACGTCTTAGGAAACATGAACCGATTGCACTAAGGTCTTTATTGGTTGTATTTAATGCATGAGCCACTGTTTATAATCCTTATGGTTGTGCTGGGCATGGTATAGGAGGAGATAAGAGCTCATAGAATTGGGGAGTTATGTGCGATACTCCATGAATAGTATTAAGGAATACAATCCGTCATCCATGCAACTATAACAAGTAATTAACATGTAAAAGATGTCTAGGGAGTAGTGAAATCTAAGTAAACACATTTTCTCCACTTATTGCTCACAACCTTAGTATAATTTAGTTTATTTTCATTTTTAGTATTTTATTTTGATTGCATCTTTAGTATTGGGTTAGTTGACTAGCAACTAATTCCGCCCAAATCCTTCAAACCCGAGATTTTTACTTGCTTTCTAAAAAATATAAAAATACAAAAAGAATCATCTCTCACCTTTAGAACTAGTATTTAGGTTTTCTAATCCTAGCGACACTATTCCTAGCTGAACGATCAATCACCCGGTACTTGTCACTATACTATACTACAACGATCAGGTACACTGCCTGGTGGGGGTTGTAAGCTTCTCAAGATCCCTTGAGAGGTAAAGCCTGGTGCGATTCCCACGTATCAATTATTTTAATCTTTTTACCCCTTCTCAACACTTCCCATCACCACCACCCTCTACCAACACCACCAACCTCTACCACCACACAACCACAACCACCACCACCACAACCATTAAACTATATAATAAATACCTTTCCCTTAAACTCAAAAGACAAAATTATTGTAAAAGACTATTTTTTCTCTTGTACAACTTCCCTTATCTCCAACTCCACTAAGATCTATAGCAGGAACTCGTAAACTTGTTCTACCAAGTTCAAGATCTTCAGTGACTTCTTCAGGTGGTCGGATAAATATTTCTGGAATGTCGACAACTCCGCCAGCTGCAGTATCCATAAATACTCCGCCAGCTGAGTATTTTTAGATTAAAACTATATAATATTATTTTAATCTTTTACAATCCTTTTTGTTCCAAAATTGGTGTGGGTTTTTGATCGAGTATTTTCGGTCTTGACTGGGATTTGGTGTTAAATCCGGATCTTGGGTTTTGATTATCATTTTTAGATGATGATCTTTTTCTGTGTGTTGATTTGATCGGATATAGTGATGAATCTGTGTGATGATAAGTTGAGTGTGAATAAGTTTGTTTTTTGAGTTTAAGGGAAATGTATTTGTTATATAGTTTAATGGTGGTGGTGGTGGTGGTTGTGGTTGTGGTTGTGTGGTGGTAGAGGGTGGTGGTGGTGGTGGAGGGTGGTGGTGATGGTTGTGTGGTAGTAGAGGGTGGTGGTGATGGAAGTGTTGTGAATGGGCAAAAATATTAAAATAATATTATTAAAAGTCGCTTAAACTTTTAAAAGTCGCTAGCAATAAGTAGCTCAAAAGGAGCCCTACTTGTGCCTTACACTTAATGATTAGGCATGACTTTTTTTAGTGACACATGTCGCATTTCTATTAAATTCGCTAGTCACTTGGTCCATTTGAAGAAACCAACCAAAGTAGGTATAAAACTCACTCACACCTGAGCGACTGGGCCAGTCTCAAAGTTAGCCCTATAATTTATTTGCTTTTGGGTTTATGCTTCATAAGCTCACTTTTTATGTCATAATAAACTTATATAAGCCGAAATTTTTTAAAATAAGCGCTTATAAAACATGGGTTGTGTTAACCACACCCTCTGGCCCACCTTGTCCCCTTGTTCTTTTCCCTTGTCCCCCCAATTTATTTCAGTACAACACAGTTTTTTATCAGTTTCTGTTCTGTATTTTTGACAGTTTAAGCGTTTGACATATTAAACTTTATATTTTCTGTTCCGCACTTTCAGGTTTATAGCTTTTTGATACAAACAAAATTATAAAAAAAAAAAAAAATAAGGTGCGGCTAACATTTTTTGGGAGGGTGAGGATAACGCCCCCCATAAAACATAAGCTCACGTCTTAATCCGAAACAAACACGCGTAACAAATACGTAGTACTAACATTAGTAGAGCACACGTCGTGGACACCGACCTAAGACAAAAGATTCAAGATATATTCTTAGTTAAACTCAATCATTGTTTTGTTCTTTATTGCTTCTCTCACCAACACACAAACATACTACCAAACACCATCAACATCAATCTTTGTACCTAAAAAATATTCAATCTTTTTTTATTAACATGCATACAAGGTGTTTATGATAATGCCTATGTGAAAAATTCAATAAATTTGTGTTATTTACAACTACCCTTTTGAGAAAATTATAAAATTTGTGTTTTTTTCAATACCCTTTTGAAAAAATCTATTAAATCTGTGTTCTTATTTTTTAATAAATTTATGTTTTTTCGGTGCCCTTGTTCTTAATTAGTAGTATGCATACAAAGTGTTTGTGAAATTGTCTTAAAGAATCAATAAATTTGTGTTTTTTTTTGGATACCCTTTTGAGAAAATTTATACATTTCTGTTTTTTGAGAAAAAATTAATGATTTTTGGTTTTTTTCAGTACCCTTGTTGTTAATCAGTAGTATGCATACAAGGTGTTTGTGAAACTGTATCAAAAAAAAAAAAAAAAAAAAAAAAAAAAAAAAAAAAAAAAAAATCGACAAATTTGCGATTTTTTCAAATACCCATTTGAGAAAAATCCATAAATTTGTGTTTTTTTATGGTGTTTGTGAAACTTGAAAAAATCGACAAATTTTGGATTTTTTTAGTACCCTTTAAGATAAGATGCAATCAAGGTTAGTGACAATGGAAGAAGGGAAGGATCCCAATGTGAACCCAGTCAGAACGAATCAGTCAAGGGTTTTGCCGTTAAGGTTACTTAGATTTATGTTGGTTCTTGTAGTTATAGGCATTGTTCTTTCGATTGTTAGTGTACGAATGAATAAAAGTTTAGGAATCAGGAATATTGTTACTAGAACGCTACCTTGTTTTGATGAACCCGCTAGTTTACAGAGTTTGATTAGGCCCCCGTCGAATTATTTGCATAGTATGAATGATAGTGAGTTGTTATGGAGAGCTTCACTTGTTCCGCAAATTAAGGAATATCCGTTTAAACGAATACCTAAGATTGCATTCATGTTTTTGGCAAGAGGGCCGTTGCCAATGTCACCATTGTGGGAAAAGTTTTTTGATGGGAACGAGGGGCTTTATTCGATCTATGTTCATTCCTTGCCTAATTATCAACCGAATTTTACGACATCTTCAGTGTTTTTTGGGAGGCAGATTCCTTGTCAAGTGAGTAAAATTTGTCTTATATGTTATTTCTTATTTACTGCTTATGTGATTGTCATAACATCTTGTTGTATGATATTAGAGATTTTATTGTTTGACTTTAAGCTGTATGTGAATTGTTAGGAACCCCTATGATTAGAATGCCGAATAGAATGTCCTTTATCTGAATACAGAATGAAAAATGCATTTAATCTTAAGTCCACATATCCATTTTCGTTTTCGTGTGTTGGAAAATCATTTTTCTATGTGTCGAGTCGAGGTCGGTTTTTTGCATCATTGGTGAAACTATCGATGCTAAAGTGAAGCTATATGGAATTCGACCCAGGAGTCAGGACACTAAAAGTGAAATAGTTTGTCTGATTAAAAGTTTAAGTAGAAGGACTAAATGATTATCTTAAGCGCATACCTTTCTTTTCAAAACTCACATGTTGAAAATCATATGTATCGGTTTTAAATACTAAGCTATATGGCTTCTCAAGATTTGAGAGAAATCATCCCTTCATCTGTTTGATAATTATAGGTTGTTACAGAATATTGATACCAGCCTCTTTGATTCACAGCCATTGTTTAGTATATGCTAGATTCTTGACTAGTGCTAGAACACATGTAGCCAAAAGGCAGGTAACGGGAAGTTGTCGGGAACACTAAAGGTGCTTGCTTTGGGTGCTAGGGATTAATTTGTGTGTCAAGCAGAATGTTACATTTGTTTTAGGATTCAGACCGTATTTCATCATCCTTCTAGCGAGAAACTGCAAACACTCAACTTGCAGAGACACTCTCTGCTTCTATATCATAGAAATTACACTTAATAGCTTTGTTGACGATATGCTTTTCGGTGTTTGATACAACACAGCACTGGGTTTACACCATATCTTTGATATATACAAGGCAAGAAATAAGGGTAAAGTCCATTTATGCTTCATGTTTTCCGGTCTCATTATGCAGTCTGTACCGATGAGAAACTCATTATGCATAACCTACTTGAACTTTTGATTCATTATGCATAATATTTTAAATTTTTAGTTATGCAGAATGAGTATACATGAAAAAGTATATTATGCATAATGAGTCTGGAGGTTATGCATAATTAGTTTTTCATCGGTACAGACTGCATAATGAGACCGGAGAAAAAGTACATGCATAAATAGACTTTACCCAACAAATAATGGTATGTTAATTAGAAAACTTGTAGTTTTAACCACTCCAAATTTATAATCAGGAAAACGAGGAGTTTTTAACACCCCAAGTTTTAATCAGTAGCACCATGTAAGTTGATATAAGTATCTGAACTTCTAAGATCTAAAAGTTTTAATTTGAAGTGTCGTTATTAGTATATCCTAATTGACTATGGCAAAGTGAAAAGAATTAACCAATAACCATATACACACTTATTATTTTTAAATTTCAGCCTTATTTTTGCTTCTGAATGTATAAGAACTTAACCTCTCTTTTACTTCAATATTTTATATAGATGGTGGAATGGGGAAGAATGAGTATGTGTGATGCTGAAAGAAGATTATTAGCCAACGCATTGCTCGACATCTCAAATGAGTGGTTTGTACTCTTATCTGAGGCATGCATACCTCTTCACAATTTCAGCATAATTTATCGTTACATATCAAGATCCAGATACAGCTTCATGGGTGCAATCGATGAGCTCGGCCCATATGGCAGAGGTCGGTATAACCCTAATATGTTACCAGAAGTCAACATCAGTCAATGGCGAAAAGGGTCTCAGTGGTTTGAAACCAATCGGGATCTTGCAATTGATATCATTAAAGATACCAAATTTTACCCAAAATTTGAGCAGTTTTGTAGACCCGCGTGTTACGTTGATGAGCATTATTTCCCTACTATGCTCACCATTCAGTCTCCTAAGTTATTGGCGAATAGGAGTTTGACCTATGTTGACTGGTCAAGAGGTGGTGCTCATCCAGCTACGTTTGGGAAGAATGATATAAATAAGAATTTTTTCAAGAAAATACTCGAAGATCAAACGTGCATTTATAATAATCAGCCGACTTCAGTTTGCTTTCTTTTTGCAAGAAAGTTTGCTCCTAGTGCTTTAGATGCGTTGTTACAACATTCCTCTGAATTTTTTGGCTTCTGATTGCTGGTCAGCTGTTGACTTTCAAGACTACAATTTTTCGACCCGATGATAGTACTAGAAGGCGGTTGTAATCTTATTTAGAGTATAGATTGCAGTAACCTTATCAGGCATTTTTGAACAGTTGCTGTCTGAATAATAAACTATCGATCCCTACTGGCTACTGATGTAGTTTGTAGTTGACACTCGACAGTTGTATAATATAGAGAGTGTTTATATTTGTATGAAACTCTTTTTGTGAAATTCTGATGCCTTGTGTTTAGAGGTAGTTATCCATGAGTTGTGTAACGGGTCAAAATGGGTAAAAACCAAGCCACTATCTGATAGTCTCTCCTATGTTGGATCATAAGCTCAAAACTTTGGGCCATTGTTTTGATTCAGGTGTTTGATTCTTCAAAAAGTCAAAAAAAAAAAAAAAAAAAAAAAAAAAAAAAAAAAAAAAAACACCCTCCTTAAATCACCGTATTTATTTCCGATTCAGACTCTTGTTACACAGAAACTAATAAGCATATAGTATCGCATGAGACCACTAAAAGAACACAAGAGTCAGTAATTCAGTACACAAAAACAGAGGCATCTATCACCATATTTACAATTAAAATCAAGCATAGAAGCTATATTATTGATCATGCAACCTGTATAAAAGTCAAACTTACATGAATATATAGTCAACGACATCAATTGCATATAGCTCAAGATAATCTGCTTGTTAGCATAAACAGCATAAACAGTCTGCAAATTAGGCCATGTCGAGAATACTTCACAATTCAGCAAGGTGCTCGAGATGCTGAGTTTGAGATTGGCTTTGATGTCTGCAAATTAGGGAGATAAAAGTGACACCTAAGAGTAAACACTTCACAGTTCGTCATGCTTCTCGGGATGTTGACTTTCACTAAGATACGTTGCAGCCAAAGTCGCTTGCATTGCAGCACCATAAGGCAGAACATCTTCATTAAGTTGGAAAAACGGGGAATGCAGTGACGCAGGTTTTCCATTTTTCTTGTTATTCATTCCAATAAAGTAGAAATAACCAGGAATAACCTCTTGGTAGAAAGAAAAATCCTCTGACCCTGTTAATGGTAACATTTCTTTAACGTTATTGACACCAAGAACGTCTCCTGCAACGTTTTGGAAAAACTTGTGTAGGCCCGCGTCGTTTAGGGTGGCAGGGAAGAAAGGTTTGTTGTCTACAGCGAAATCGACTGTTGCATTACACCTATGTACAGTTGCTTGACCTACAATAACCTGTTTTAAAAAAATATTAGTTTAGTATATGTGTATCAATTTAAGTTCACCACATTTGTATATTTTCTAGCTCGCACTAAAGTTTTGTAAGCAGAGGTACGCACCTCCTCTATTCGTTGTCTGAGTTGCGTGAAGCTTTCTTTAGAGAAAGCTCGAAAGGTTCCACCAATTGTGACTGAATCTGGTATGACATTAAAAGCACCGCCTCCCTGGAATTTGGCGACTGTAACAACCTGAAAAGTGTTCTCCTTTTAGTACAAACAAACAATTCATGATATGTGGAACTGGCAAAATGAGCGAGTTGGTAACATGTCAAAACAAGTTCGGCTTACAACGAGAAAATTTTAGTACATGCTTACAGTAAATACGATAATAATCAAAGGGAAAACTACTTACATAACCCTTTTTAGAAACTTATACAAAATAACCACATAACTCCCATAAGTAACTTTTGAATTCGTAAACCACCAAAAATTCACCCAAAACATGATTTTTTGCGAAATTATTTTGAAGCTGCGTGGAAATTTCTGAAAATTCAAGTTTTTAGCAACTTCCGTACAGAGTTCTAAAAAGTAGGACATTTTCGTTATACACCCTACTCAAAAAGGGTTAGATTAGTAATTTTCCTGTTATCCAACTGAATGAAACACATTATGAGGAAATATACACTGTGGGCGACTATCGGCTAAAATTTTTAATTAACCTGTTCAAAAAAGTATACAGTAAAAATAATACGAGGTTCAAAATTTACCTGAGAATCAAGTGGATCAGCTTCTCGTGAAACAAGATGCTGTAAACTGACAACAACGTTTGAGGCTGCTAATATTGGGTCAATAGAGTGTTGAGGAATAGCGGCATGGCCACCTTTTCCAGTTATAACAGCTTCAAAAACGCCACTTCCTGCCAAAATTGTACCGGATCGAGCGAATACTTGACCAAGAGGATGTTCTGGAGAAACATGTAAACCGAATATCGCTTTCACATTCTTGAGGATCCCACTTTCTACCACCAGTTTTGCACCACCACCGCCTTCTTCTGCCGGTTGAAAAACAAGTACCACTGTTCCCTGTTAATGGTCACGAATAGAAACAATTTTATGTAAGCACATTAGGCGTGGCCAAATGGGGTTAAACAGGTTGGGTGATACAGAATATAGTAAAAACAAAAGAATGAAACCTTCAAAAGATGGCTATGTTGTTTAAGAATCTTGGCTGCCCCCAGAAGCATGGTGACATGGCCATCATGACCACAAGCATGCATCTTTCCATCAACTTTACTCTTGTGTTTCCACTCCAACATTTCCTAATTACAATAGTCGCATCAATAACTCTATTTGATATTTACAAGCAGTAAATATTTAGGTTAGAATTGTAGCTCCAATTCAGTCGGAACAAACTCATTTAAGCTCGGGCTCATCATGTTTGCAGCCCTAAGCTAAATTTGTTTACAAGGATGTTTGGCATTGCGTTTTGAAAGTATATATGTGATATGGGATAATACAGGCAGCATCAGATAGTGTCAGGATGTGCTTCTGCTATTGAAATGTCAAAATCTAATTAGTAAGGATTTAGGGAGTGTTTGGGATTACTCATTGAAGCTGCTTCTTGCTGATAGTGTAAACAGTAGATAAACATTTTAGGGGTGTTTATATTTTCTCATCCAAAACACTTATCTGATTAACTGCAAGCGATAAGCAATCCCAAACACCCCCTAAAATATAAAAAGATACATGTTATAGCTAATCCTTATGTCATTATAGGCCCTCTTAATATCAAATTCAATTCCACTATACATGGATCCTATAAGCAACTTATTTATGAAAATACTGCGTAAATTACGCGCATAACACACAACCAAACACCCCTCATTTCCATCCTCTAAAAAAGTCTGCTGTCAATGCCCGTAACAAATACTCCACTGATTTTAATCTGTAATCACTTTTTTCACATGATTTCGGTTTTTGGTTATTTGTGTTTGTAAGGGCAGTAACCAAATAATCTACTCCAAAATGCATTCCAAAAACTTAAAAAACTAGAAAAAAAAAAAAAATAATAATAATAATAAATAAATAAATAAATAAATAAACCCACATAATCAGTTTCCAACACCCAAAATTCCAACTAATAAAAAGTCAGCTTATAACCAAACCTCATAAATTCACAAAACATACAACTTCGAGGACAATAGGTTGAGGGTTGTTGAGCTAATGCTCCACTCAGGAGAGTTTCTGGAAATAGTTAAAAACATGCCGATTTTCTTGCAAACTTGTCTCATCTGGAACCTACTCTGCTACATGTCTAGTGGAGAATCTCAAGCCCCCACCACTAAGCTACTTTGGGTTATAAATTAATCATGATAACACAATAATCGCATAGTCAGTTTAGAAACACAAAACCATACACCCCTCATTTCCCACCTTCTAAAAACGTCAACAAGCAAATCTATAACAAAAAGAATTGCAACCATAATTCAAAACTCAAACAACAAAAACCTAGTAAATCCATCAGAACTTCATTAAACTTAAACTATCCTATGAACTCATTCAACATAACAAAGTAAAACACAAATCAAACTAGAAAACAATCAGCTTTAAGGAGTGTTTGAGATTGTGTTTTCGAAAAAGATTGTGCGCTTGCAAAACTAATGCAATTTTCAACCTGTTTTTTCACAACTGCATTTTTAATTGTCACTAAGAAAATATATTTAACCACTTTTTACAAATGATTTGTCAAACGCTGTTTCAAAATTGGAATATTAGCGTATGCAAAACTGCGTTTTCAAAATGTAGGTCTTAACCTCCTTTTTCACAACTGCTTTTTGTTACTAAGAAAACGTTTATAATAACTTTCTTCAAGTGATTCACCGATCACTTATATATGATCATCTATGTTTTGCAAACGCAGTAATCAGATAATACACTCCAAAAAGCAATCCTACAAACCTTAAAGGTTTAGTACTAATTAACTACTACTTGATAAACCAGACCAAGTGGCCTATTGGTTAGGCACCCTGATGTCTTCACAAGAAGTTTCTGGTTACTCGTAGAAAATCTCCATCTTATCCAACTTATTTCTTATCATTTCACTTGTTACATATTCTTCATAGCCCAACTCAGGTCTCGCATGTATCTTTCTCCTGATATTAACCATCCATTCATATAGTTATATTTTAGCTGCAACACCTACGTTATCAAGCACTTTTAAAAAACAAACAACTACTAGCTGCTAACAAGCTAACAGCTCATACAAACTCAGGCTAACTAAAAGCTACTACTTACAGCTAAGCTGTTAACTAACCGCTAGTCATACGGATATTGCTAAACATAGCCATAAGCTTGTCTTGATAAACTCATAAGTCATAAGCCAAAAATAGTGGCCTTATAAGCATTTTCCAAGATCAAGGGGGTGTTTGTTTCGGCTTATATAACGGGCTTTGGCTTATATGGTTTTGGGCTTATGTTTCATAAGCTCATTTTTTGTGGTTTATTTTGATATTTTCTGTCTTATACAAGCTTATCATGTCATGATAAGTTTATATAATCTTATAAGTTTCAAAATAAGCCACAAAAAATGAGCTTATGAAACATAAGCCCAAAACCATATAAGCCATAATCCCGCTATATAAGCCGAAACAAACACCCCCAAATAAAGCCCATAAACTCGAAAACAATAAGCTTATTTATAATGGTTTTTCTAACTTGTGCTCTAGGGGCACAAGTTAAGCACCCAAAAGTACAACAAAAGTACACAGGGACCCACATAAAAGAACACCTATCTGTACTTTTATGTGGATCCCTGTGTACTTTTTCGTGGGCCATTATGTACTTTTGGTGTGCTTAACTTGTGGCCCTAGTGCACAAGTTAGAAAAACCCTATTTATAAATGAGAAAAAGTCAACTCTCAAAACCCAAACACAAACCTGCATAGGCAAAGCATCCATATCAGCCCTCAACCCCACAAAAGGCCCCACACCAGACCCCACAAACCCCACAACACCAGTATCACCAGCAACAGGATACTCATACAAAATCCCCATTTTATCCAACTCCTTCCTTATCATTTCACTTGTTTCATATTCCTCATAACCCAACTCAGGCTTCTCATGTATATTTCTCCTGACACTAACCATCCATTCCAAGACTTCATTTTTATTTGCAAATTCAAGAAAATCTTGGGCAAGATTTGAGGACCCTTTTGAGATTATGGGTTTTAAGAGTGAAAGGAGTAGGATTGTGGATACCCATTTGGAGATTTTCATTTTTTATTATGTGGGTCAAAGTGAATAAGTGATCAGTTGCTGAACATGTGTGTTATAATCTTATAAGTTTCAAAATAAGCCACAAAAAATGAGCTTATGAAACATAAGCCCAAAACCATATAAGCCATAATCCCGCTATATAAGACGAAACAAACACACCCAAATTAATCCCCTTGTGGCCACGGAGGTTCACCTGCGCCGACTCCGGGCTATCCAAAAGGATAGTCGCCGTGGGATTAGTCAGCTCGCAATGTCGAGTCGGAAACCCATGTTAAAAAAAAAAAAAAAAAAAAAAAAAAACAAACTCGAAAACAATAAGGTTATTTAAAAATGAGAAAAAGTCAACTCTCAAAAGTCAAAACCCAAACACAAACCTGCATAGGCAAAGCATCCATATCAGCCCTCAACCCAACAAAAGGCCCCACACCAGACCCCACAACACCAGTATCACCAGCAACTGGATACTCATACAAAATCCCCATTTTATCCAACTCCTTCCTTATCATTTCACTTGTTTCATATTCCTCATAACCCAACTCAGGCTTCTCATGTATCTTTCTCCTGACACTAACCATCCATTCAAAGACCTCATTTTTATTTGCAAATTCAAGAAAATCTTGGGCAAGATTTGAGGACCCTTTTGAGATTACGGGGTTTAAGAGTGAAAGGAGTAAAATTGTGGATACCCATTTGGAGATTTTCATTTTTTATGATGTGGGTCAAAGTGATCAGTTGCTGAACATGTGTGTTTCCGTTTGTGGTTTTTTTTTTTTTTTTTTTTTTTTTTTTTTTTTTGAGATGCTGGACGGCAAGTAATTTTTGCACGTGGGTAATTGGAAAAGCCACGTGCATAAAATAATGTCATTTTCTTTTTGGTATATTTCAAAATAATTGTTCACTTTTTATTATTTTAAGTAAGAAAAAAATAGTTGAGGAATATTCTATTTGAGGTGGTTGAGATTTATAGTGATCATAGAGGTGGCAATTTGTGACCAAAATAAAAAAAATGTTAATTTGGACAAATTTATAAAAGATTTAGGTAGGCTTTTTTTTTTTTTTTTTTTTTTTTTTTTTTTTTTTGTGTGAAATTGGCATATATTGTCTATTTAAAAGTTAAATACAAACGGGCACATATTTTCTCTCAATTGGGGAACATTACAATTGGCTTTTAAAAAAAACCTTATAGATATAATATATTCATAGTTTTAAATATAAATGAGGTGTTACGTTTGAGGAATTTATTTAGTCATTTTTGGTATTTTCTAAAGCGATTCGTATAATATGAGCCCGTTGCTCGTGCCCGCCTGTTTTGCCACTTCTGGTCCCATTTTTATTAAACTTTGTGATTGCTCTCTCGTGACAATAATTTTGAGACAGAGAGAGTAAGAGAAATGATTTGTAAACTTAACTTTTTGATTGACACACTCCAACTTATGCATTAGCCTCTTGTACTGTGTAGACATTTTGCGTTAGCTGGTTGTACATTTGAGTGTGCAAATCAAATACTATTAATGTTTGCAAATCATCTCCCATTTATTAGAGGAGTTCGTTATTCGAATTAAACTGATTAACCAAGGTGGACCGAGCTGAACAAAATCAATCGAAAACTGAACCAAAACGACAAATTGAGTCGAACCAAATCAAACCGACCTTATTCAGTTCGATTTTATATAATTGTTGTCTTCGGTTTCGGTTATACTCGGTTCGGTTTGGGTCAAAAACAAGAAAAATGCACCTAAACTATCGGTTCGGTTTGGTTTCGGTCTTGCTAGGTTAACTTCGGTTTGCTTCTCGGTTTCATGTTTTCTTCAAAATCAGTTTTCGGTTCGAGTCGGGTTTGGTCGATATGGTTCGGGTTTGGCCCGTTACTCAACCCTACAGAAATCCCATATATTTTTCGTAAAACTATGTGAAATATACCGACATTCTAAATGAATCTTGTCTTTATTTTTTGATTTACAATTTTTGATACTTTTCATAAAATGAATCTGATGACTTTTGGTCTTGGGTCTGCCACTGCGATTAACTACCTAATCCAATTGTCACTGGGTTACTTGAATTTGTTTTAGGATGATATGCCAAATAGGCCTTGCAAGCACGTTTTTTTTTTTTTTTTTTTTTTTTTTTTTTTTTTTTTTCTCTAAATTTTTAGTTATGTATAATCATCGATTAAAAACAAACATCTTAATGTGTTATAAATACTTTTACTTTTTGGATTAAACATAGGAAATCTTATGCTATGTTTTTATTTATTTGTTATTTTTAGATAATGATTTTGAATTAAAAATTGTCTTTCATTATTCAATTAAAATGTCCGGTTGTTTGTATATATATATATATATATATATATATATATATATATATATATATATATATATATATATATATATATATATATATATATATATATATTTTATTCAGAGATTACATTTCACTCCTTATAAATGGAGGTAATTTGAACACAACAAGTTACATCGAATATAATGGACAAAATCGAAACCGACTTGCCAAACAAAATACACAAGGTAACAAGTTAAGCCAAAACAAGACATACACCATAATAGTTGTAACAGACTACAACAACACCATACAAGGGTAGGGGGAATCATCAAATTGAGCTTTTGGTAGACACAACCATATGAAGATGTATCTTGACAAAAGTACACAAAGTACATAAAACATACATAGAAGATAAAACTGAGCATCCTTAAAGGAGCCAGGCCAAAACCAAACAGATCTAAAGTCGAAACCCAAGGCAGCAGCAGACCATCGATCAGGGCCGACTTTGAGGGTGTGCAAGGTGAGCGACCGCACAGGGCCCCAAAATTTGTAAGGGCCTCAAAATTTATCCCGTTAATAATTATATGCATGTGTACGCATATTTTTCACAAAGAAAAAAGTATATAGATGAGAAAGTATTTTAAATAAGTAATATGTTAGAACGTTTAGCTAACTGATTATATTATATCTTATAAATAATGACACTTTATATATAACACTCCTTAGTGAAAGGCCTCATTATTTAATTTCGTCCAGGGCCCTCAAAAATTTTATAAATTCATGGGACGGCCCTGCCATCGAAGACCGACCACAACAGATCTGAGCAGAAGAGACCGGATGGTAAAGGATCTGAGCAGAAAACAGCGGTGGCGGCAACGACTACAGCGGCAGCGGCGAAGATGGGAGATGACAGATCTGTGGGAAGGCTTTTATTGTAGGAAGGAGGAAAGTACAAGAAAGGATGAGAGAAGGAGGTCCGGACGGCCGGCCAAGACCGACCGCCAGAGAAAGTTTGAGATTTGTTGGTAAAGATTAGGTTGGATCGGTTTTAGAGAGAATATTGTTTTTTGAACGGCAAAGTTGACATTGTATACTTGATACATCGGATGTCAGCATTAAAATAGTTTGTAACAATCAAGAGCTATTCGAATCAATTACCACTACTGTAACAATTCGCATTTTCGGATTACTATTCATTTTTACTATCCACTATTACTATTCACCTTTTACAATTCACTATCACTATTCACTCCCGAAATTTTTATTTCATATTCTTATAAGTTAAACTATTTTAATGATAATCCGTGAATTTGACACTCGTCAGATCATTTCTGCAAAAATCAAGAAACCGTGTCCGAGATTTACGTTTAGGTTTAAACGTCATTCCAGCATCCCGATATGTCTATCAAACACTATAAACAATACAAATATGAATTTCTCTCATTTTACGACAATTCCAAAAGTTTTGGAATTTTACGTTTTCCAGTTCAGCGTTTTACGCGAATTACGCGTTTTCAACTTACGATTTCCAGTTTTAACAGCGTTTAAGCAACCCGATGGAACTTACCACTCATTTTATATTTTATTATAGGGTATATTGATAAGTTTAATCATTTTTATAAGTTTCATATTTTTAGGATACCCGATTTTAAGTTTCATGACTTAACAACTTATCGTTAGCGATTAACGGAGCCAAAACTCACACCGTAAGCTAGATAATACCAAGTTAATCATCTAGTCACACCATGTCTTCATATGGCCGACTATAGGGGGGATTCACCTTGCATGTGGCTTAATCTCAAAGTCTTGTACTTATGGATTGGTTACATGTGTCTAAACTTCCTTACAAAGCTTCCTTAAAGTCCTAAGTGTAACCTCCTCATTTCACCTTCCTAGCACCTCCTCAACTCACTATAAAAGCCCTCCCCATCTCTACTAGTCGTTCACATCACAAACAAACACATACACTCTTCATTTGATTTCCAACTTCAAGTATTTCAACTAGTTTCAAGCTCCAAGTGAACTCCATCTCAAACACTTGCAAGTTTATGTGATTTTCTTGAATTGAAATATACTCAAGTCACTAAAACCGCATCATAAATCCTTCAAGAATACAAGAGTGTAGAAGGATTGCCATAGTGATGAGAAGCTTGCTCAATCAAAGTCCAATCCTTACTTTTTACATTCCTTTCTTTAGAAAGCCTAAAGTTGTAAGAAACCCTAATACACTTTCTTGTTCAATATCATTTTCATGCTTATTATACTTCATTTATGCTATATATGGTCTTTATATTGTGTTCATGATGTATAAAAATCTTTAAAACAAGTTAAGGGAACCATTTGTTAGCTAAATAGACATAAACAAGAAAACTAGTGACTTATATTGAGAACCATGACCAAAATAATATAACCATGATATTAGACACTTACCTACTGTTAAAGATGGTTTTAAAAGGAAAACATATCAATTTGAATCACCTAAAACGAGTACACGAGTCAAAAGATACGCCCAAAAGAAGTTAGCAAAACCAAAACGCCGAAACTGCCAAAACAAGCTGTTAAGCAATCTGACCTAAATAAACGAGGCCCTTCTGTTCCGTTTCATCAAAACGTTAAAACACGAAAGTTGTCCAAAACGAAGTTTTCGTTGAGGATCAATGAAGCTTGAACCCTAGAAATGCATAACGAATGGTATTTTTCTTCAAATTCTTAACAGCCCCTTTATTACCTATAAGACTATGCCTTTTTGTCACGGCTAAGGAAAATCAAATGGCCTAAGGGCCTAGAGCTGAGATCACAAACGTGGCTAAGGCCAAGGTTGAGATCTCAAAGACATGGTAGCCAAGACCAAAGCCACGGCTAAGACCTCAAGGCTTTCTAAACCGAAATTATTATAACTATTATACATGTTTTACAAATTGAATACTACTACACTAGAGAACTTCATGTGAGGGGTTCATTAGAGTAAATCGTCGAGATGAGTTGTGAATTTACGATTTAAAGTATCCTAGCTCCTCGAACGTTTACTACATGACCTCTGAATTATGATGGCCCGAACGGTAGTAAGAGATATACAAACTATACATGTTTCATAAACCACTTTTATTCAACGACTTACGCTATATACTAAGTACTCAATCATGAAAAATATGCAAGACATATATAGGAAATTCTTCGTATTCTTAGACATTACTCCAACCTAAGTTGCAATAATTATTCTAGGTTGCTCTTAGAGACTTTCGCGTTTCGACTACCATTTTCATTACTCACTACATAACTTAAGGTGAGTCATAGCCCCTACTCTTTTCGTACTTGTTTTAACTCTTTGGGGGAGATACATGCTCAACTACTTACATATTATGCTCGATTACAAAAATACTTTACTTGCTTGATTTACATACATGATTGCATTTACATAAATACTTGCATACATACATGATTGCCTTAAACATGATTGCATTATTCTTGATTGCATTGGCAAAGGTGACTAGACTTGATACAAACATACATCCTAACATTGAGTTGTTGGAAGGCCATTAATTTGGATACATCCCAATCGTGAGTTGTTGGAAGGCCATTAATTTGGATACATGCCAACCGTGAGTTGTTGGAAGGCCATTTATTTGGATGATACATGATCGTTATACTATTTTCATACTCAAAACATTTATGCTTATAACTACTATGTTGCACGTATACATGATTAACATACTATATTTTAGCAGTGGGTTGTGAACACACAGGTTGCAAGTTTTGTATGGGCGGGATTTGCAACTGAGTGGATTCACAATGCCTTTGTTGTATGAACATTCTTTAAAAAGGCTTCTCAACTGTTTTAAGACAAACTCTATGAACTCACCAACCATTGTGTTGACACTTTAGCATGTTTATCTCAGGTTAGTAAGGCGATAGCTAGTGCGTGGAACATAGAGTCAAGCTGCATATTCTGAAGACTTACGCTTTTATCATTTACCATTCAAAACATTTTGTATACATTTATGTATCATACTTTGGAATCTCATGTTTGTAACTTTGAATTCATTAATCGAATGGTAACTTTTCAAAACTTCTCATTTAGAGGTCGTTTTCTATAACTTGTACTTTGTATTATGAAGTAACACCCCAGTGACACAGTCTTCTGCTGCGGTTTTTTTTGGGTGTTACAGAATGGTATCAGAGAATTGGTTATCGAGAACTAGGTTGCATTTAGTGCCTAGACTATAACTGCTATATACGTTAAGACTCTCCTCTTTATTTTCCTTACACACACTACATGCGCACATGCTTTTGTTAGTTGTTTGTTTAGTTCCAAGCTGTTAGATGATATGACTTTAGTATTATAAGGAACCCCAGAATTTAGCTGAGTCATTAAAAATATGGAGCTCAGTAATAACTAATTATTTAACTTGATCTTGTGACAGTTCTTGTTTGATGAGACATAAGGTTTGAGTTAAATAATATTATTACCTAGCTTTAGGGATTTGATGACTTGGTTATCTTACTATCTGTCTCAGAAAGCGATTTTTGTGTCAGAAATTCTTGAGTAGGATGATTTAGAATCTCCTTATTTAAATGGATTGGGAGGCCTCTGTATTTAAATAAAGAAATTGTAAATCACCGAACCATAAGTTTATGATCCCTTACTTACATAAATCTGGACGCTTTTTTATGTAAGTAATGAGTTATAAATAAGTGGACTTATTTACATCCGATACGACTCCTTAACCACAACCTTAGACGAATCAGAGTGAACACCACCATTTTAGAGATCCTTAAATCTTGAATTCTCTTAGACACACCGTAAGTAGTTAACATCAACAGAACTTCGGGACGAAGTTCCCTTTAAGGGGTAGGTACTGTAACAATTCGCATTTTCAGATTACTATTCATTTTTACTATTCACTATTACTATTCACTTTTTACAATTCACTTTCACTATTCACTCTCGAAATTTTTATTTCATATTCTTGTAAGTTAAACTATTTTAATGATAATCCGAGAGTTTGACACTCGTCGGATCATTTCTGCAAAAATCACGAAACCGTGTCCGAGATTTACGTTTAGGTTTAAACATTATTACAGCATCCCGATATGTCCATAAAACACTATAAACAATAGAAATATGAATTTCTCTCATTTTACGATAATTCCAAAAGTTTTGGAATTTTACGTTTTCCAGTTCAGCGTTTTACGCGAATTACGCGTTTTCAGCTTACGATTTCCAGTTTTAACAGCGTTTAAGCAACCCGATGGAACTTACCACTCATTTTATATTTTATTATAGGGTATATTGATAAGTTTAATCATTTTTATAAGTTTCATATTTTTAGGATACTCAATTTTAAGTTTCATGACTTAATAACTTACTGTTAGCGATTAACGGAGCCAAAACTCACTCCGTAAGCTAGATAATACCAAGTTAATCATCTAGTCACACCATATCTTCATATGGCCGACTATAGGGGGGATTCACCTTGCATGTGGCTTAATCTCAAAGTCTTGTACTTATGGATTGGTTACATGTGTCTAAACTTTCTTACAAAGCTTCCTTAAAGTCCTAAGTGTAACCTCCTCATTTCACCTTCCTAACACCTTCCTAGCACCTCCTCAACTCACTATAAATGCCCTCCCCATCTCTCCTAGTCGTTCACATCACAAACAAACACATACACTCTTTATTTGATTTCCAACTTCAAGTATTTCAACTAGTTTCAAGCTCCAAGTGAACTCCATCTCAAACACTTGCAAGTTTATGTGATTTTCTTGAATTGAAATATACTTAAGTCACTAAAACCTCATCATAAATCCTTCAAGAATACAAGAGTGTAGAAGGATTGCCATAGTGATGAGAAGCTTGCTCAATCAAAGTCCTATCCTTACTTTTTACATTCCTTTCTTTAGAAAGCCTAAAGTTGTAAGAAACCCTAATACACTTTCTTGTTCAATATCATTTTCATGCTTATTATACTTCATTTATGCTATATATGGTCTTTATATTGTGTTCATGATGTATAAAAATCTTTAAAACAAGTTAAGGGAACCATTTGTTAGCTAAATAGACATAAACAAGAAAACTAGTGACTTATATTGAGAACCATGACCAAAATAATATAACCATGATATTAGACACTTACCTACTGTTAAAGATGGTTTTAAAAGGAAAACATATCAATTTGAATCACCTAAAATGAGTACACGAGTCAAAAGATACGCCCAAAAGAAGTTAGCAAAACCAAAACGCCGAAACTGGCAAAACAAGCTGTTAAGCAATTTGACCTAAATAAACGAGGCCCTTCTGGTCCGTTTCATCAAAATGTTTGTTGAGATATGAAATATCAAAGTACTTCTGGATGTCAAAGTACTGCTGCATAAAGAATAAAGTCAAAGTACTGCTGAAGGAAAAAGTCAAAGTACTGCTGTTATTGAAGAATGCTTAAAGTACTTCGAAGGAAATAAGGACTGATGTGCAATATTAGATAAGGATTAATGTGTAATATTAAACGAATATTCTAGAATTAGTTAGGGATAATGACTTGTCGTTCAAGGATTATATGTTGTAAACCGACTTAAGGTTATCTATATAAAGAGCCTTAAGAGGTATTAGTCGAAAACAAGTTTTACAAGTCTTAGATAAGTTTTAGAGTCGATCAAAGTTGATAAAGTAATTAGGGATTGTTAGTGAATCTGTGTAACAAAGCAGGTTCAAAGTTTGATCAATATAAAAGTTCTTCTTAAGCTTTGTGTTAGTAGATTCCACATACTTTACAAGGTAAAACAGTGTTTCAATATTAATAGTGTTGAGTTTACTCAATATTGTTAAACCCTTACAAGCTATAAAGTAGTTTGGTCAGAGTATATCGATCCAACAAGTGGTATCAGAGCTTGTGTTGGAAACTCTGATTAAGAAGACAAACCTTTAGAACCTTAAAACCGATTTCAAAACAAACCCTTAAAGATGTCAACTGAAGCTGCACCTGCTCCCTCAATCACTGCTGTAAGAATCCCTATTGTTAAGAAGGGAGAATACAATCTATGGGCAATGAAGATGAGGCAGTACATTGCCATCACAGACCATGCTTTGTGGGATGTGATTGTCAATGGTAACATGCAAATTGAAGAACCAGTAGAGGTACCTGGACAACCAACACCACCTAAAATTACTGTTCCTGCTGCTACCAAAAGAAATCAAGACAAAGCTCTCAACATATTGCTTTCTGCTATTCCTGATGGTCACCTATTAAAGTTTCATGATGCCAAAGATGCCAAAAAACTATGGGCTGCAATAAAGAAGAAGTTTGGAGGTAATGATACTTCCAAGAAGATGCATGGGAATTTGCTGAAGCAACAATTTGAAACTTTCACTGTTGGAGAAAGAGAAGGTCTTGATTTTTCTTATGAAAGATTCCAACATCTTCTGAGTATGTTAGAACTATATGATGCTGAGGCATCAGTTGAAGATGCTAATTTGAAGTTCTTGAGAAGTTTGCCATCAGCATGGCATGTAGTTGCTACAATGATCAGAGGACAATCAGGGCTGGATACTATGGACTTTGATGATCTTTACAACAATCTGAAGGTATATGAGCATGAGATGAATGGTACTACAGGTTCAAGCACACAACAGAATATTGCTTTTGTCTCTTCTAAAAAGAGAAGCAGTACTTCTAACAAAGGTACTGCTTATCCTGTTCAAAGTACTGTGACTGAAACACAGGTTCCATGTACAACAATGGTCACCATCAATTCATCACAATCACTTACCCCCACCTCAGATGATGTTCTATGTTCATTCTTTGCTCAACAAGCATCTCTACCTGTCACCTATCAAGAAGATGTATTGCAAATAGATGATGATGCTTTGGAAGAAATTGATATCAGATGGCAAGTTGCCATGCTCACTGCAAAGATCAAGAAGTATGTGAACAAGACAGGCAAAGGCATCAATTTTAGAGCTAAACAAGGAATCACATTTGACAAGTCCAAGATTGAGTGCTTCAACTGCCTTAGGACTGATCACTTTGCAAGGGAATGCAAATTTACAAAGTTTCAAGCAAACAAGATGATTGAACCACCCAAGCCTGAGAGAAAAGAGATTCCAATTACTGAACCAAAACCAAAAGCTTTGGTTGCTCAAGAGAATTTGTCAGAGATTGATTGGTCCAATGAGTTTGATGATGAACTTGTAACCTATTCAATGGTTGCATTGGAAGACTGGAGCACATCATTTGATGAAAAGCCTGGATATGCTGCTTTGGAGTCAAGAGATGATCTAGGAAGCTTTGATTGGAGCATGGAGTTTGAAGAAGCACCTGTTCAGCTTGCTATGGTAGCTGCTTCACCAAGTTCATCCACTAAATCTGAGGTATGCTCTAAGTGTAATGATATGTATCAAAAGTTACTTTGTGAATATGTAGCTGAAAGAGATACATTTCAAAAGGCTAGGGCTGAGATAACTGGTTATCAATTAACTTTAGAGTCAATGGAGGCCAAAATCCTTACACATGAAAACAATGAAGTAGCATGGCTTGAAACATATAAACAACAGGATTACCTAGTTAAGTTAAATGAATGGAAACTAGGTTGTAAGGTGTCTGAACTAGAGAAAGTGACTGCTGAAAGGGATAAGTTGTTAGAAAAACTTGCTGTGTGGAATGAGGCAGGTGTGTCACATGTTCAATTTGTTGAAAAGCAAAGAACATCTAATATTAAGACAGGTCTAGGTTATGATAATAATAGCAATGAAGGCATTCCATTTAAGAGCAAGGAACTAAATCTTACAGTAGATACCTCCACTAGTGATGAAGAGTTCATAAGTCTAGATGAAAACACTTCTAGTGATGAGGAATCCCCTAGTCCAACACCTCTTGTATTTCAGAAAGAAAAGGGATATAATGCAGTTCCTCACCCCCCAGGTAGTTTTCAACCACCTAGAAAAGATGTTGATTGTTATGGTGTAGATAATCTAGAGTTTAGGAAAAAGCTTAAAAGTAAATTTTATCCTGAAACTTTAGAAAAGTCTGTTGAAGCACCCAAGGTTGAAGAGACCAAGTTTTCAAAAGAAGCAGTACCTTCAAACACTTTTCGAAGTACTACTGATTACTCAGCAGTACCTCAAAGAAATTTTTTTCAAAATACTGCTAATTTTAGAAACACTTATGGAAGGGGATTTGGGGATATTGGTCCAAAGGTCTGTTATGTTTGTTATAGTCCTCATCATTTGATTAAAGACTGTGATTATCCTTCAGAATACCTTAGTAAATATCCAAAGACCAGAACTGTACAACCAAGTCATAGGGAGAATATGCCAAGGGACAACAAACCAGTTTGGAACTATACAAATAGGGTCAACCATAGTAATTTCTCAAAAGACTATAGGTACCCTCATCAGAAAAGGTCATACTCCAAACCCTCAGTACCTTCACAAAGTACTGATAGAAAGTTCCCTAATGTTTCTAGCAAACACTCAAGTGTAAGATCTAGGAGGTACAATCATTACAACCCTAGAAAGCCTTACAACATAAGAAAAGATGCTAGGACACAGAGACCAACTTCTAAAGTCACAACAAAATGGGTTAAGAAAGAAAGTACTACTGGGGTAAAACCAGTACTTTCAGAGGTTAAGGGTGAAAAAGGGAAAATTGATCTTGAAAAACCAATAGTTTTGGAAACAAAAACCTTAATTCTTGATCATGCTTTCAAAGACAGTGGTGATTACATACTCAAAATTTTTGAGTATGTCACTCCACAAGGGGAACACAAGTCAGTAATGGCTTGGGTTCCTAAAAATAACTAACCTTTTTCATGTGAATGCAGGGCAACCCAGAGGAGGAGCTTAAGGATCATCTTATTGTAGATAGTGGTTGCTCTGGCAGTATGACAGGAGAAAAGGAGCTCTTGTCAGATTTTAAAGCTTATTTTGGAGGAAAAGTTGCATTTGGGAATGATCCTGATGGAGGAAGAATTACTGGCAAAGGAACTATCAAGGCAGGAAACATTGATTTTGAAGATGTTAGATATGTGAAGGAGCTCAAATTCAATCTTTTGTCAGTCTCTCAGATTTGTGATAAGAAGTACCCTGTGTTATTCTTTGACACAGAATGTCTTATACTTTCTCCTGATTTCAAGTTAGATGATAGAAATTTGGTGTTGCTGAGAGCACCAAGAACTAATGATGTGTACATCATAGACTTAAAGAATGTAAACTCTGCTAAAAGAGCAACATGTTTGATTGCAAGAGCATCTATGGAAGAAGCACATCAATGGCACAGAAGATTGGGGCATGTCAATTTCAAGAACATCAATAAGCTGGTCAGAGGTAATTTAGTTAGAGGTTTACCTTCTAAGACATTCAAGAATGATCACTCATGTCTTGCTTGTAAGAAGGGTAAACAGCACAAGGCCTCTTGTAAGAAGATTGATGAGAAGACCATTAGAGAGCCTTTGGAATTGCTGCACATGGATCTGTTTGGACCTGTTTCAGTTGTTAGTCTGAACAAGAAGAAGTACTGCTTGGTCGTAACAGATGACTGTAGCAGATTTAGTTGGGTCTTTTTCTTATGCTTTAAAGATGAAACTTTTGATGCTATTCATGACCTTATAATAGCACTTGAAAATCGGTTAAGACTCAAGGTTAGAGGCATTAGATGTGATAATGGGACTAAGTTCAAGAATCAGCTTATGGATGAATTTTGTGCCAAGAAAGGAATTAAAAGAGAGTTCAGTATTGCCAGAACTCCTCAGCAAAATGGAGTTGCAGAAAGAAAGAATAGAACTCTTATAGAAGCAGCAAGGACAATGCTTGCAGACTCTCAACTCCCTGTACCATTCTGGGCTGAGGCTGTAAGTGCTGCTTGTTATGTGTTAAATAGAGTATCAGTGACTAAACCTCAAATGAAGACACCTTATGAGTTACTCATGGGAAAGAAGCCAAGCATCAAGTTTATGAAACCTTTTGGATGTCCCCTAACCATATTAAACACTGCTGATAATTTGGGCAAGTTTGATGGAAAGTCAGATGAAGGATATTTATTGGGATATTGTACTAATAGCAAAGGATTTAGAGTGTACAATAGGGCTACCAAGAAGGTTCAAGAATGTCTTCATGTTGATTTTCTGGAAGAACAAGAGAATTCTAAAGGTAAAGGTCCTGATTGGATGTTTGATCTTGATTTAATGACTTCATCAATGAATTATGTACCTGTAACTGTAAGGGAAGAATATCAAGTTGCTCCCACTGAAGAAGAAGCACAGTACATTGTTCATGATGTTAATCTAAGATCTGAAGATGAGACAAAAGATAATGTCAATGATGAGAAGAAAAGTACTTCTGAGTCTCAAGGTACTGCTAAACCTAACAGTACTGTTGATCCTCAGAGTACTGTTCTACCACAAATACCAGTATCTGCAGAAGATCAAGCCATTCAAGATGAACTTTCTAGGATGCTTTTTCAAGAAACAATGGCTAAGTTGTATGATGATGAACAAATGAGAGCTTATGAAGCAGAGAAGAAGAAGGCAAAAGAAACAGCCAGTACTTTACCCCAAAGTACTGCTAATCCATTTGAAAGTACTTTTCAACCTTTGGATACTTCAAATTGGATAAATACTGATGCTGTTAATGATTCCAATATGCCTGACTTAGAAGATACTGCTGATCCAAACACAATTACTTTAGAAGATACTGATGATGAATTGGATCAAGAAGGCATTTTCTCAGATTCTAATGAAGATCCTGATATAACTAATTTGGAAGATAATCTTGAAGTCTCACCAACTCCTACTCTCAGAATTCATAAAACTTATCTTGTTACCAATATTATTGGACCCTCATCATCAGGGGTGCTCACAAGGACTAAGGCTAAGAATATGTCTCAACAACATACTTCTTTACTTAGTTTTATCTACAAGCAAAACAGGGTGAATCACAAGGATCAGAAGTTGTGTTTATTTGCTTGTTTTCTATCTCAGGAAGAGCCCAAGAATATCAAACAAGCATTAGCCAAGGAAAGTTGGGTGGAAGCTATGCAAGAAGAACTCCTACAGTTTAAACTTTAAGAAGTTTGGGTATTATGTGATTTACCTGATGGAAAGAAACTTATTGGAACTAAATGGGTCTTCAGAGTAAAAAGAGATGAAAGAGGGAATGTTATTAAGAACAAGGCAAGGTTAGTGGCTCAAGGATATAGACAAGAAGAAGGAGTAGATTATGATGAAGTTTTTGCTCCTGTGGCAAGGCTTGAAGCCATCAGGCTATTTTTGGCTTTTGCATCCTATATGGGATTTCCTGTATATCAAATGGATGTTAAAAGTGCTTTTCTATATGGCAAAATCACAGAAGAAGTTTATGTCAAACAGCCTCCTGGTTTTGAAGACCCTGCACACCCAAACAAAGTCTACAAGGTAATAAAGGCTCTGTATGGCCTACATCAAGCTCCAAGAGCATGGTATGAAAGACTTTCCAATTTTCTACTGCTACATGGTTATAGAAGAGGAGCTATTGACAAGACTTTGTTTATCAAGAGAGATAAGAAGGATATCATGCTAGTTCAAGTGTATGTAGATGATATTATTTTTGGTGCTACTAAGCAATCTATGGTAAAGGAATTTGAAGATCTTATGCAGCAAGAGTTTCAGATGAGTTCTATGGGAGAATTAACATTTTTCTTAGGACTTCAAGTGCAACAATTAAGAAGTGGAATTTATATTAGTCAAGATAAGTATGTTGCAGATATTCTTAAGAGATTCACTTTCACAACTGTTAGGCCTACATCTACACCAGTGGATACTAACAAACCTTTGGGAAAAGATGAAGATAGAGAAGATGTTGATGTCACACTTTACATGTCTATGATTGGATGTCTCATGTATTTAACTGCATCAAGACCTGATATAACTTTTGCTGTGAGCTTATGTGCAAGACATCAAGTTAATCCAAAGGTCTCCCACTTGAATGCAGTCAAGAGAATTTTCAGGTATCTTAGGCAACAACCTAAGCTAGGATTATGGTATCCTAGGGATTCACCTTTCCATCTCCAAGCCTTTTCAGATTGTGACTATGCTGGAGATAACTATGACAGAAGATCCAAAACTGGAGGATGCCAGTACCTTGGAAGCAGATTAGTGTCATGGCAGTGTAAGAAGCAAACAATTGCAACAACTTCTTCCACAGAAGCAGAGTATGTAGCTGCTGCAAGTTGTTGTGCACAAGTACTTTGGTTACAGAATCAGCTTTTGGATTATGGATTCAATTTCAAGAATACTCCTATCAACATTGATAATGAGAGTACTATCTGTATTGTCAAGAATCCAGTATATCATTCCAAGACCAAGCACATTCAGATTAGACATCACTTTATAAGAGATTGCTATGAACAAAGGCTTATCAATGTGGTTAAAGTTCATACAAATGATAATGTAGCAGATCTACTCACAAAGGGCTTTGATGATTCAAGATTTACTTTTTTGGTTGTGAGTATTGGCATGATTAATATGTAAGCTATTTTTGAGGGGAGGCATAAGTAGTTATTAGTTAGTCATTATTTGAGGGGAGGCTACATGTATCATTCAAAAGAAAGGATTTTATTCATTATTCAACAAAGATCTTACAACCACCATTCAGAGTTCATACATCACTATTCTTGTTATCAGAAACAGACACAGCAAAGACAAAACAAACACAAGACTACATCAACTACCATCTATCACAACTTACTACCAAGCTCCACACACCTACTCCATAGGCCTTTTTCCCTTGCCTTCATAGCTTTGTTTTCCCTTTTGAGCAGTCCTTCTCTTGTCATCAAAAGAAGCCTGTTTTCTTGGGCAAGCCAGGCCAAGAACCTGTTTGGGAGGTCTTTCTTTTCTTGGAGCAGGCCACTTCATGTTCTGAATAGCTGATTCCAGGGCTTGAGTCAAAGCATGTGGAAGCTCTTTATCCAGAGATGAACACACTTTCTTCTTTTTGGGCTTTTTGCTGGTAGTACTTCCTGCATCAGTTATGGTAGAGTTGGCAGCACTCATTGTTGATGAAGATTCTTGGTGTCCCATCCACTGAACATGAGGAGGAAAATAGTCTAACCATCCTGGATCTTTAAACTCAGAATCAGAGTAGTAACCTATCTCTGAATCTGTGGTTCCATCTGAGTCTGAAGAAATGTTCACAATTGGAATGTGACTCATTCTGTTTACTTGTTTTTGTGTTAAAGAAAGTTATGGTACTTGCAAGTTGTTGATGAAGTTGCTTTTATAAGCAAGGTAAAGGTAAATGAGCATTTAATGAAGTATATTGAAGTTCACTTACCATGGTAGCTTTGGGATTTAATTTGGGGAGATAGTCATTAATAAGGGTTGACTTTCAAATATATTTTGGTCAATTGGTCAACATTCAAGATTTTTTGTGGGAAAGTACTTTGGTCAATATACTGTGTTAGTTTATAACGGAAAGTACTGGTCCTTATTTTATGGAAAGTACTGCTTGGTGTTATTAAAGGGTTCGCTGATGTGTCAGATACTGTTCCAACGGTCAGATTTGCAGCTAACAACCTTTCGAAAGATATGGGGATATTTACTTCCAAAAATAACGGTAAAATCATTAATTCACCGTGATTTTTTGTATCTTATCCTTATATAAAATCTCACATCTATTCCTTTTATTCACCTTATTCACCTTTCTTGTTATTTAAACTCATACCTACTTTGCATCGATCATCACTTTTCTCACTCTAACCCTAATCACCATGGCTAATCGACGTACCAACACCAAACACAACATGATCGCAAACCTTGAGAAAACCTAAGATAACCTTGATTTTCATGGTATTATTGACTTTCTCACTAGTACCAACATCTGTTACTCCATTCTAGTCAACCCAGAGATTATTGGACCTTGGATTCAAGCTTTTTGGGATACAGCAAGGTCACAGGTTGAAGATGGGGATGATATCATTACTGCTACAGTTGCTGGGAGAGCTATTCGTGTTACAGAAGCTTCAATTAGGGAGGCTCTATTATTTGATGATGAAGGAGGCTCTGTTTTGTTTGGGAAACAGGAAGTTTGGAACACACTCAGAGATATTGGGTATGAAGGTTCTTTGACTAAGCTTACTTTTCAGAAGGCTATGGTTATTCCTCATTGGAAATTTCTTATTCATGTTTTGTTACATTGTTTGAGTCCAAAGAGTACTGCTTGGGATCAGTTTAGCCATTCCATAGCTTCTGCTTTTGTTGGTCTTATTACCAATTAGCCTTTCAATTTCTCATACATGATCCTTGAAGGTATGCTTTCTCATATTCAGGCTGGCAAACCCTTTCTAATGTATCCTAGGTTTGTTCAATTGCTTTTAGAGAATCCACTAGATGGTATACCTAAACCTCAGGATTATGTACCTACCATTAGGATGCAACCTAAAGTTTTCACTTTTATGTCCAATAAGGGAGTTAATTTTTTGGGTAGAAATACACCTCTTAATGCTTATATGTTAGAGGTAGCTCAAGCTGTTAGGGATGAAGAAGACAATAGTGGGTCTGCACATTCTAATAATGATGCTCAATCTGATTCTGCTGAGCATTCTGCTTCAGTACATACTCCTACACCACCTATTGTTTCCCTTCAGCATGTTGTTTCAGGTGAAAGGACTCCCTCAGTGACAGCTTCTTTGGATACATCTGTTTCTGCTCAAGGTACTTCTCCACAAAGTACTGATCCTCAAGGTACTGCTTCAGAGGATTCACAAGTACCTACTCCCAATGATTATACTTCCACAGGTGGGCTTCAAACACCTGGAGGAGATGAGGGAATTAAAGGTACTGACAGTACTTCTGATTTGGCTAAAGACTTGGAGAAGATGAAGTCAACTGTTAATGCTCAAGCTGCAGAAATCAAACTACTCAGAAGGAAGTTCAGAAGGTTGAAGAAATTTGTTTGGCCTCTTGTTCAGAACTTTAGGCTTTACGTGAAAGAAAAGAAGCAGTCTCAGAAGCCAAAGTCAAAATCTTCAAAGAAGTCTTCTAAGTCCAAGAGGAAGCATAAAAGGTCATCATTTACCAAATTGGGGAGGAATCAAGATAAGAATTCAATAAAGATGATGCTGAAGTTAAATATTCAGAAGATGTTCACTTATGGAAATATCCAGAAAGTCCAAAGACTTTTGAACCAGAAAGTTATGTTGAAGAAGATATGAATATTGCACATGAGGTTGGAAATGTTGCACAAGAAGAGAAAGAGAATGAGCAAAAAGATGATGGGCAAGAAAAAGTTAAGCAGGATGTAGATGCACAGAACATTCAAAGTGCTGGTGTTCAAAGTACTGCTGCAGAAAACATAAGTCTGCAAGGTACTGCAGAGCAAGGTACTTCTTCTAGAAATATTGATGAAAGTGGAGTCACTGCTGCTGGACCTTCTACAAAGTATCATGAAGATGAAGCTGGTCCTTCTACTTTTGTACATCAAGAGGAAGAAAGAGTACATACTGCAAGTGATGATGAAACAATTGCTCAAGTTATGATGAATCTAAGAAAACCTACTGGAGGAATACATATCTTTGAGCCTGAACAAAAAGATGATGAAAGTACTTCTGAATCAGAAAAACTAGATCCAAAAGATAAAGGGAAAGGGATAATGGTTCAGAAAGAAATTAAGAAGAAAAAGAAGAAATTTTCTATTGCTCAGATTAGAGAATTAGAGACTGCAGATGATTTAGAGCTTGCTGGAAAGCAACAAGCTGAATATGATGCTGAGTATTTGGAAGAAGTCAGTAGGCCAATTACAAAGAAGCCAATGACCAAAGCTCAGGAAAGAAACTGGATGATACAGTTCTTGAGAAAGAAGGGATACAAGAATTTGCATTTGAAAAGGTATCCAGAAGTGAAAGCTCTGTGGGATAAAGTACAAGAAGATATCAGAAGAGAAGTAGAAAGCTTTGTACCCATGGAAGTTGATAGAAAGAAGAAATTAGAAGATATAAGAAAGGAACAAGCTGAGCAAAGGAGATTGAAAAGAAAGAAATTAGCTGAAGATGATCAACTGAAAAAAGGCTGAAGTTAGTTCATGAAGATACAGTTGATGAACTCAGAAATTATTTCAGAGTTGTTGATTTTGAGAACAAAAAGATTGAAGATTCTGGAAAGAAGTCCAAGATAATCTCATTTTCTGTGGTTGAATCAAAAGAAGGGAATTATTTTATGATCCACAGAGAAGATGAAAGCTTCACAACATACAATATGTTATGGGATTTATTGCACTATATCACAAGGGCAGATCTTTATGACTTATATGTGCAAGTACAGACATACTATGCAGAGATTGAAGCTTCAGGAGTGGGATTAGTTTTGCTTGGAGACTTATTTACCATCTGGGAAACTGAAGAAACAAGTGTTGATCCTTTCTGGAATGATCAAGATAATTGGGAAATAACAAGATGGAGATTCTTTGAGTCATCAGGAGTTCATACACTTGAGATGGAAGATGGTACCATGATTCACATGTTGGCTGAGAGGAGATATCCATTGATTAGAGAAATTATGCTCAGAATGCTGGATCATGGAATGGAACTTGAAGATGAATCTGAAGTAGCTTTGGATGTTATCAGGTTATTTATCAGATGGGTCAAGTCTGAAGAGTAATATTGCATAATACTGGTATGATTTGTTGTGTAAAATAAAGTATTTTTCAAAGTATTGCAAAAACAAACAGTACTTTAACAAAGTAATGATTGCTGATATAAACCAGTATAAGTCCTTTAAAATAAAAATAAAATGTTTTAATGTTTAAAAGAAAAGAGGATTTGAAAAGAAACACATGGTGTTAGTATTTATACTGCACAACAAATGGTAATCAACTCACCATGTTTAACAGACAAGAAAGAGTTTGACTCATCATGAGGGTACGGCTCTGATGTGATAATCAAATCCGTTGATGGTTGATAGTTTACCAAAAACTATATGGTTATCAACTCACCATACTCCAAGTGATTAAGAGTTGGCTAGTACAAAGCAAACGGCTATTGGTAAAGACAAATCAAATCCGTTGATAGCTGATGATTTGCTAAAAATCATAATTTTCAATGATTCACCTCTCACAGGAGTTAACACACCTGGAAGTGATGAGAATAGTATGAAACTTTTAAGATTTGATGATCTTTGTACCAAAATGTTGCTGAGTTGCTGAGAAGATACCATGGAAGATATGATGCTGATGAAGAGTACTTTGACATATGACAGATAGAAGAAAAAGGAATAAAGAAACAATCTTTCTGAATAATTAAAGATTTGAAGATTAAAGATAATAAAGAAACTTGAAATCAAGCAAGTAGAGTTCAAGTTAGGGGAGGATTGTTGGGATATGAAATATCAAAGTACTGCTGCATGAAGAATAAAGTCAAAGTACTGCTGAAGGAAAAATTCAAAGTACTGCTGTTATTGAAGAATGCTTAAAGTACTTCGAAGGAAATAAGGACTGATGTGCAATATTAGATAAGGATTAATGTGTCATATTAAACGAATATTCTAGAATTAGTTAGGGATAATGACTTGTCGTTCAAGGATTACATGTTGTAAACCGACTTAAGGTTATATATATAAAGAGCCTTAAGAGGTATTAGTCGAAAACAAGTTTTACAAGTCTTAGATAAGTTTTAGAGTCGATCAAAGTTGATAAAGTAGTTAGGGATTGTTAGTGAATCTGTGTAACAAAGCAGGTTCAAAGTTTGATCAATATAAAAGTTCTTCTTAAGCTTTGTGTTAATAGATTCCGCATACTTTACAAGGTAAAATAGTGTTTCAATATTAATAGTGTTGAGTTTACTCAATATTGTTAAACCCTTACAAGCTACAAAGTAGATTGGTCAGAGTATATCGATCCAACAATGTTAAAACATGAAAGTTGTCCAGAAAGACGTTTTCGTTCAGGGTTAAAGAAGTTCGAACCCTGGAAACGCATAACGAATGATATTTTTCTTCAAATTCTTAACAGCCCCTTTATTACCTATAAGACTATGCCTTTTTGTCACGACTAAGGAAAACCAAATGGCCTAAGGGCCTAGAGCTGAGATCACAAACGTGGCTAAGGCCAAGGTTGAGATCTCAAAGACATGGTAGCCAAGACCAAAGCCACGGCTAAGACCTCAAGGCTTTCTAAACCGAAATTATTATAACTATTATACATGTTTTACAAATTGAATACTACTACGCTAGAGAACTTCATGTGAGGGGTTCATTAGAGTAAATCGTCGAGATGAGTTGTGAATTTACGATTTAAAGTATCCTAGCTCCTCGAACGTTTACTACATGACCTCTGAATTATGATGGCCCGAACGGTAGTAAGAGATATACAAACTATACATGTTTCATAAACCACTTTTATTCAACGACTTACGCTATATACTAAGTACTACATCATGAACAATATGCAAGACATATATAGGCAATTCTTCATATTCTTAGACATTACTCTAACCTAAGTTGCAATAATTATTCTAGGTTTCTCTTAGAGACTTTCGCGTTTCGACTACCATTTTCATTACTCACTACATAACTTAAGGTGAGTCATAGCCCCTACTCTTTTCGTACTTGTTTTAACTCTTTGGGGGAGATACATGCTCAACTACTTACATATTATGCTCGATTACAAAAATACTTTACTTGCTTGAATTACATACATGATTGCATTTACCTAAATACTTGCCTTAAACATGATTGCATTATTCTTGATTGCATTGGCAAAGGTGACTAGACTTGATACAAACATACATCCTAACATTGAGTTGTTGGAAGGCCATTAATTTGGATACATCCCAACCGTGAGTTGTTGGAAGGCCATTTATTTGGATGATACATGATCGTTATACTATTTTCATACTCAAAACATTTATGCTTATAACTACTATGCTGCACGTATACATGATTAACATACTATATTTTAGTAGTGGGTTGTGAACACACAGGTTGCAAGTTTTGTATGGGCGGGACTTGCAACTGAGTGGATTCACAATGCCTTTATTGTGTGAACATTCTTTAAAAAGGCTTCTCAACTATTTTAAGACAAACTCTATGAACTCACCAACTATTGTGTTAACACTTTAGCATGTTTATCTCAGGTTAGTAAGGCGATAGCTAGTGCGTGGAACATAGAGTCAAGCTGCATATTATGAAGACTTACGCTTTTATCATTTACCATTCAAAACATTTTGTATACATTTATGTATCATACTTTGGAATCTCATGTTTGTAACTTTGAATTCATTAATCGAATGGTAACTTTTCAAAACGTCTCATTTAGAGGTCGTTTTCTATAACTTGTACTTTGTATTATGAAGTAGCACCCTAGTGACATAGTCTTCCGCTGCGGTATTTTGGGGGTGTTACAACTACGTTTAGGGACGAAAATGCAAATTAGTGTAAACCACGATGACAAAATTTATAATTAAATCTTTAAACTACGACGTGTATCACTACCACTATCACAATTGATACGTAACATACTTGGATGGCTTGTTATTTAGTTTCAATAAAATGTGTGTTTTAAGAAAAATAGACCGAGTGATCTACACACTCACAATTTAAAACGGATGAAAATAGTCATATTTCTACAAGTTGTAGGTATCAAAAGAAAGTATTGTAATATAGAAAAGGGAATATATTAGCTACAATTATATTGTAGCCAATTCCCTACAATTTGTGCTATAAATTATGAGTTTATGAGTCCTTCTGTGGGTCCCTGACTTCTTTCTGTGGGTCACTTATTTATTTTCTTTTGTATTTTTGGGAAGTATTGTTGCCAATTGGCTACAAAAATGTCTTGATTATTCATCATTCTTTATTGCAGCTTAATAGATCATAAGTGCCTAAGAGTGAATACACATAGTAACGATCAAGTGAATTTGCCCATTGACATAGTAACGATCTGGTTCCAATGACAATGCCACCAAGTGAATTTGCCCATTGACATAGTAATGATCCAGTTCCACCTATTGCTGAATGCACAAGGATTGTATGTCCGCGTTCCACCTGTTTATTACACCTAATATTCCTTAATATAAGAGATGGTTGAACACAGATGGAATTAACAACACACAATTATTCTGAATTCATCCATCTCACACACACTGCAACTATTTCCTTTCTAGTTATGGTCCAAAAATGTTTCATATATTGATTCCAAGTAAATAGTTTCTACTTTTCCTTATAACAAAATAAAGAAATGCATACTGATTTCGACTTTGGATGCACATGATCCGTGTATTTGTATTTGTACTTCGTAGTAAATTATTGGAAAGTAATTTGGATATTAGATCCTAGATGGTCATATTTTTCTTAAGACAATATGCTGAAGTCGAACTTTAACTGGACATCATTAAAGGGTACATAAACTTGGTGTATATAACAGGGATCCTACTTCATCCAAACCTTGATTTAGCTGTCCTAACAATATTTAGGAACTTTAAATAATTAAGTTAAGGGTTGCATATGATAGAACTTATGTCGACAAATTCTGCAAGTACTATTTCCAATACTTTAACAAAAGAAACTTTTACACGTGTTTAATTTGGAAACATCCTTGGCCACGCGAACCTCATGAAAAAGGATGGCTTTACCCGATTTGAATTTGTCTGGCGGTGGGTTCAAATCCCGTGGATTGATCCGTCAAAACGGAAACCATGGTTACCCCCCCCCACCCCCCCCCCCCAAAAAAAAAAAAAAAAAAACAAAAACAAAAACTTATAAGCATCCCAAAATATTGACATATTGCAGTCGTTAGTGGACCTCCTAAAATAGTATGTAGTTTATTTTCTATTGGAAAAAAGGAGTAATCTTTACTTGTTTCCCGTTTATTTTAACGAAGATTATTTTTTTATAAACACAACTTATTATGATTTGATCTTATGAAACATCTTGAGCGGGTCAGACGGGTCAAAAGACACTCAAAGATTGTTCGAAATTCATAAAACCTTGTAACACGTTTATTCAAAATCTGGTCATCCTTTTTCTACTATATTTCTTTAATTATATCTAAAAATTAAGTCTTTCTCAATTGAAGGGAAAAAAAATAGAAAAACAGGTTTTACGTTTCAGTGTGACCTGACGCAAGATCATTTGACCCGTCCTAAACCATTACCTGCTACCCAACCCTCCAATTTTTCATTCACTTTGAGCAACTGAGTTAAGGAAGCCTTACCATATGGCATATGGATCATTTTTTTTCACACACAAGCGGATCATTTTCTTGTCTATATTTTCATAGCATTCATTTGGAAGTTGGCAAGTGTTTCAATTGATATGATACATCCTACTGTAAATTGTTATCTTGCCTTAGTTACCTAATAGGCTAATAGTGTCAGGTTACAGAAACATCTAAAATATCCTCCAAATTTGGACAGATTACAAAAGTTTTTAACCAATGCCAATCTTTTGAACAATTAGTAGCCGTAGCTACAGGTAAAATAATAATCCTAGATCGAAAGTTTGCTTAGATTAAAATTATAAATATGTGGTCTAATGCTCTTTCAATAGCTTGATAAAAAGTATAAACTCACTGTTAAAACTTAGTGATGTATTCTATATAAATAATACTATTCAAGTAATAAGATTCTGAAACCTTCAATATTCATTATACAGATATGTAACTACTATAGTGGTTAAGGACATGCATTGTTGGTGATCGTGGTACATCTTTATGCTTTATGAATACATTTTAGGTTGTCATTGCATAATTACCTTATGTTTTTAGGATGTGCATTTTTAGGAAATGCATTTGTTTTTTTGATGATTATTTACATTTTGTTTGTATATGTTGAACTTAGTAGTAAATGTTACTTAAGTTTGGTAATGTATGTTCTTGCCTGTAGATCACGGCGTGGAGGACGGACACCACCTTGGGCGGCATGAGACCCGAGCCATGGTGTATGGCACCAAGCAACATTGCCATCACTGCCAGCTACCACCTTGTGGCCACCAACAGTGAGCTCGATTAACCATTTGTTTGGTACCATTTGCCACATATAACAAAGCAACCCTTTTGCGACACCCTGACCTTCTTGATGGTTGTGGATCCATTTGAACTGAGCTCATCCACCATGGCCATGGTAACTTTTCCAGTAGCATACATGTTCCTTACTGTTCCTTCTAGTTTTCTGCAACCCGTAGCCACCGTGAAATGTTGTATTATGTATTGTGCTGATGATGAGACCTGTCAAAACAAATCAATTCGACAATCAACTGTTGTATTATGCTGTGATTTGTATTATTCAGAATTAATCAGTTTTTTAAGCTGATACATTAAAACACTTCATGCGTATACATACACTTTTTTAGATAACAATAAAATAAATGGGTATAAATCGCTCCTTAGAGAATGATAATATTCTCATAATTCAAGTATAAGAATTTCGTGGTCCCAAACCTTATTTCCCTCTAACTACACATGATAGTTTTGTTTTAGTCATTTCACTTAGGCGGGCAAAAATTGTAAGAACTTTGAATCCTTGAAACAGAGAAACATTTAAGTACATGTTTTGCTGAGAAAACTGATTAATAGGAGTTGTAAGCATCCTTGCACTAAGACAACCATATAGACACTATTGAGCTTCTTGTGTTGATAATTGGTAATAAAACAACTACAATTATTACAAAGATATTGTTCAATCAAAAGACGAACATAGATGAATCGTACTCGTTAAAATGATTTACCACCTGAAGCAGAAATTGGAACTTCATTTAGCTAATTTTTAAGCAATTAACCCAGCACATTAATCTCAGCCACAGTAAACCTGCATTTAACTTAAGACAATAAAAATGGCAAAATAAATGTTTTTCGAAAATTTGTTTGGGACTGTTGTTGGGACCGTTTTTGTTTGAGAATCATTTAGTTATTAAGGGGTGTTCGAGACAATTTATTACTGCTGAATTTAGGGGTGTTTGAGAATCTTTTACTGTTGAATTTAGGGGTGTTTGGGACAGTTATTCGTTACTGGAACAAATATTTCCTATTTTCAAGCCATGGAAATATATTGCCTGCACAACATTGAATTACCGGTTACACATTGCTGTAACCCAAACCCACATTGTCTCGGCTGAATTCCCATGGTAAGCATTCCTCAACGATATAATGTACTCTTTATTAAGGCCTAAATTTCCTCTTTAGTATAAGGCCATTACCTCAATAATAGTAATATATATATATATATATATATATATATATATATATATATATATATATATATATATATATATATATATATATATATATATATATATATGTATATGTATATATATATACATATATATATCTACATACATATATATATATATATATATATATATATATATATATATATATATATATATATATATATATATATATATATATATATATATATATATACATACATATATATATATACATACATATATATATATATATATATATATATATATATATATGTATGTATATATATATATGTATGTATATATATATATATATATTATATATATATATATATATATGTATATATATATATACTATATATATATATATATATATATATATATATGTATATATATATATATATATATATATATATATATATATATAGAGTGAGGATCACGTGCGGATACAATTTTTTAGTGCGGACGTGCGGATGGATCTGGACCGCCCATTCCGGATCTGATCTTGACTTTTTGTAAAAAAGTCAAGATCTGACGCTAATATCACGGTACCAATTGATCACGAAAACGATTTTTTTGATTTTTTTCCTTCTCAGCGTTCCTTACTCTAGTTGTGTTCTTTTATTTTTTTTTTTTATTTTTTCAGATTTTTCTGAGCACTTTTTTCTTTTTTGATTATGAGTGCTAATGTGATATTAACGATATTATGAGTGGTACCGTGATATTAAGCTTTTTTACATGTAAAAATGAACCGGGATATTACGATATTAAGAAAAAGTTAAAGTGATATTAAAAAAAATTAACTTTGACATTGAGGAAGCATGATAGTTACGGCGATATTAACAATTTTTATTAAGAAAAAGTTTTTACGATATTAAAAAAGTTATTGTGATATTAAATTTTTTATTAAAAAAATAAGTTTTCAGAATCTGATTTTGACTTTTTTACAAAAGTCAAGATCTGATCTTGACTTTGTCAAGATCAGATCTTGACTTTTGTAAAAAAGTCAAAATCAGATTCTGATATCACAATACCTTTAACGATGAAAACGATTTTTTTTTTTAATTTTTTTTCAGCGATTCTTAATTATTTGTTGTCCTCTTTATTTTTTTAATTTTTCAGATTTTTTTGAATTTTTTTCAGAAAAAAGCTAATACGATAGTAACGATCTTAAAAAAAGACGGGATATTTATGATATTGCCACTCCACCTTTTTCAGATGGTTGACTAGATGGAGGGCTGAGATTCGTCCGTACCATCCGCACTAAAAGACAAAAACGTACTTGATCCTCACCCTATATATATATATATATATATATATATATATATATATATATATATATATATATATATATATATCTTGCTTTCTACACCTGAGATTTCCATGCATACCCATATCAATTTTTTTCATATATGGTATTAATGACCGTGCATTATCATTTGAATTAACATAACAATGGGAAAAGTGGCATTAAGCATTTTTTGTTCCAACACATACGAAAACACTACTGAAATTATCCTAATTTTGAGTTACTGAAATTACCTCTTTGTATCAATCAGTTCTCATACCAAAATAACCGTCTCCATTGCCATGCCCTCGATCATGCCTGGCCATATTCGTGCTGCATTCTATAAATAAGAAATATAAAAGAAAATACCTTTAAAAAAGATTACCTATTCATGAATGTATTAGGAGCGGGCTAAAATGATCAAATGGGTTGAAAATACCTAGACAACAGCTTCATCTACTCATACCATGGATTATTCTCCATGCAATTATTTGCAATGTTATGAATTTGGCTTTTTGTCATGTTTAATAGAGATGGTGTGCTCCTAATACAACTATGTTATCGACGTATAACTACCGACCAAACGTATATACACTCTCAGAATGATCAATTTAGTCTTATATATCATAAGAAACTCAAAATTTATGACTTCGTATCAAACTCATGTTTTTATGAAATTAACACTTTTTACCCATTCACCCATTTAGACCCCACAAAGTTGATAACTTTATGTTCTATCATATTGGACTCAAAACTATTTTTGATAACTTTCCAAGTTTAATTTGAACATTGAAATATGAATTTGTAATACCTTGTTATGCCTTCTAATTTGTTTAGTATTTCAGGGTTAATTGCCACCGCTACTATCACATTATGTTGGTGGCTCCTCCATTAGCCTGTCTATTGTGTCTTTCATTTTTTGTATTGTTCTTGCTATTGGGAATCTGATAACCATGCATACAAAATAATTAAATCTTTATTGAGTTTTTGAGACTGCATTTAAGAGTGATGCAAGCTTATATCCATCACATATATTAAAGAAAAAGGTGAGAAAATTCTATCTCAAAATTGATGATTAGTAAGTTACCAATTGATGGACACCCTTGCACACACAAAAATATAATCTTATTGGTTTCTTAATCTTATATCAAAAGAATTACGCATACCCATGCCAGATTTTTCATAAAGAAGCTAATAGAAACTGATAAACTAAGCCTAACAGAAACTTACTTGCCATGAGTCTTTTTATCATCAAAGTGGAAAACTTTAATAAAAACAACAATTTGAATTAATAGTTAAACACACTGTTAATCTATATGGAAACCTCAACATTTTCCTATTTCGATCATAATAAAAAATTTGTATATACATGTAATATTAGTACCTTTCATATAGTCCATCACTTCCAATACTATGCATTTGCGGGTGCTTTTAATACTCGGTCACTGTCAACCTCTACTCCGAGTAGCAAACCTCGTACGGGTACATCTCCAATGATTTTGGAAAATGACAAATATAAAAAATATAAATCAGGTAATGTTCACTGCCATTAATACTAATCTCGCCTGACTGAAAGACCCTCTATTCCTTACTTTTAACCAAACCAAACCCTTTTAACACATAACATAGCTTTTATATTGGATTACTTGCAGCAACCCCTTCAAGAATATCATACAAAACCAAGCCTTTTGGAAGATCATTTACTACTCTATAACTGCAAAAAGTCAAAAGAAAATAACAGCTGAAGTTCAAATGAGACTGAATTATTCTAATTTAATTAAGAAGCATATCTACTAATTAAAATCAAATTGGGCACACAGAAATATATATATATATATATATATATATATATATATATATATATATATATATATATATATATATATATATATATATATATATGTATATATATATATATATGTATATATATATATATATATATATATATATATATATATATATATGTATATATATATTACCTAATCAATAACTTGAATATTAGCATACCTTTAATTCGTGAAACAAAAAACATACCTTATATTAATAGATTGAGTGATGTTGATTTAGGGTTAAAAATCACACCCCATTGAAGAATAGGTGAAGGAATGGAATCACTCCAAAAACACCTAAGTAAAAACATACTTTGTTCAATCTATCTTCAAATCTCCGACCAATATACCTTATTAGTTTTGATTTCGTAGGGTAGGGTTGGATCGCTGGGTAAAAGAGAAGAAGGAGAAGGAGAGGTTGTTTTCTGTGAATTAGATATCGACAAAGACGTGGTTTCCTGATTTTCATTTTTTACCCTGAACTTTTAAAACTTAACTCCGCCATTTCATCAATATGAACAAATGGCATAGAGGCCCATGTGTATTTTTATCTTTTTTGTATATATTCGTATAAAAATGCTTTTTAATTTTTTTTTAGGAAAATAAGGAAATAATTAGGCTTAATTATTTTTCAAAACCTAAAAAGAAAAATCAAATTGAAAAAAATATTACTAAAAAAAGGAATGAATCCATTTTTTTGAAATGAAAATTCCCACTAGGGGTTTTGTTTTATTTTATATATATATATATAAAAGATTTAGTCAAATTGTTAGTCATAATAATCATAGAAAAGTTTATAACATAAAGTAAGTTTGAATTTATAGAATACCTCATAAAGCCACATTGCTACCAAGACATTAGCTTTTTGTCTTCCGGAGAAGGTTGTTGACAACAAACAATGGGCAACAACGCCCTATGCAACACCATTTAATTCACGAAGATTCGGGTTTTTAAAGAATTGTAACCAGATAATAAAGAGGATTATTGCAATTTGTAAGAATGATATTACCAGTGACGTATAATAGATATGCCCGTACATGAAAAATAAGTGTCTCCTCTGTTGCATCTTTTAGAACTAACTCAAAAGTGTTTCTCACCCATTTTTAGACAGTTGCATTGCCTTTGGAGTATTTTTCTCATCAGTGCCAATATATTCATTGCAAAGGTTCTCAGCATCTACATGATCACATATAAGTGGTTTGACCCATTTAAAAGAAAATGCATCTCCGTGAGGTGTCGAGATTACTTTTTCGACATTGTTGTTGCACCAAACACGCAGTTATTATTACAAATTTATATAAATCGAGTACAACTAATGAAAACATCTAAATAAAACTTTTAGGATATATAATAGTCTGTTTAAGACCCTTATGTGTAATAATGCTTAAAAGAAGGACCTAGATTGCCTTGTAGGTCAATTGGTGAAGATAGATCGAGTTGTTGCTTACAGAAAGATGCCCTAATTGAATGATCATAAGCCAGCCTTTTAAAGTGTGTGTTGACATATGCAACTGATGTTACTTCTGAAGGCTTGAGTTTTGTTACGATGATGTGAGTTGCTAAGTGTCCCACGCTTTCTAAATCTGTTGGAGATTACGTGTAGTTACAAAGCGTGGGACACTTAGCAACTCACATCATCATAACAAAACTCAATCCTTCAGAAGTAACATCAATTGCATGTGTCAACACACACTTTAAAATGTTGGCTTATGATCATTCAATTAGGTCATCTTTCTGTAAGCAACATCTCGATCTATCTTCACCAATTTACCCACAAGGCAATCTATGTCCTTCTTTTAAGTATTCACTATTAGACATAAGGGTCCAAAATAAACTATTACATAATCCTAAAAGTTTTATTTAGATAATTTCATTACTTGTGCTCAATTTATATAAATTTGTAATAATTATTACGTGTTTGGTTCAGACAACAATGTCGAAAAAGCAATCTCCACACCTCACGGGGATGAGTTTTCTTTTTCTTATCCATTTGTTTAATTTTTATTTGTGACTTATGATATTTAAATTTAAACAAACTTTGTAGGGAACCAAAGGTAAACAAATAATGAAACATTATGAGGTAATAACTTATAAAAGTTCTATAGAAAGATCAGAAGTTAGATGTGATCAAAAGTGATGTAAGAAACATTTTTGTCATGATGGAGAACATATAATTTCTCAATATTAAATTTGTTTCTTTGTGTGCTTTGAAATGACAAAGTAATTCGAAATCGTTTACGTATTCATATGATAATCAATGTCATATAGCATGTAATATTTCAACATAAATGAAATTTCGTAAAGAGAAACCTTACATACCTTTATTGAATAAACTTGGACCGACCGATTTAGTTAAGTGGCAATTCTCTAAATTGACAAGTAGCCTGACGGGCGGGCGTACTTTTTTTAGACGGGAATGTTAGACAATGTAAAACCCGTAGGTATAAGCTAGACATGAGTTACTTTGGATCTAGGATACTTAGTTAAAATCATGACACGTGTCCCATGTAGTACAATTTAATTATTAGTATGTCTTGTTGTAAATTACATATATACCCTCTTATTCATTTGTTATTACATATATACCAACCCACCCATCACCACCACCATTAACACTTACTGATACCTAAGAAAAATTAAAAGTTCCACATTAACTGCACCTTCTTTGATACTTTTAAAACGAATTATCACCATGACCTTGCGCAGTTGAATATATAGTAATGTCATTTAGTTCCATTAGAAAGAGAGCATAACATAACAAAATCGGCAAACCCTTGCATTCATCAATAACCTTTGAATAATGAAAAACTCTTCCAAAGACCAAACAACCTTTTTTATATTTATTAGTTATAACTTATAAGTTAGTTCCAAAAAAAAAAAAAAAAAAAAAAAAATTTAACTTATAATTATAAATATAAATTAAACCACCCTTCAAAAAGTTACATCAATTAAAATCACAACTCCGTACACATGCAAATAAATTTTTATGTAAAATCTCTTTCTAGTCGGCGGTGACACAATCGCGAAAGCCACTTTCGCTCTTTCAGGAATTCTGGGCAAAAGGTCGATCGTAACTAAAATAAATGTGAAAATAGAGACATTTCACTTTTGATATTTAATCAAACTATAAAATGAGATAGACTCAAAGACCTATATTCTTGCCCAGACAAAATGTTGTTTTTCTCATTATTTGGTGATTAAGTGAGTTAACAATTAATGCAAAACTAACATTGTGTTAATTGAAATTTTGGTATCATGTTTACTACTCGTAGTATCTTTGTATGCAACAAATGCCATTTATTATTTTTATCAGGCTATAGCATCACTCTATTTACAATAGTATAGAATAAACATGACTTCTCTATAGATAGTATGCACGTTAGCTTTTTTTCCAGATTACTACTGTATTTGCTTATGTGATGCAAGAAATGGTTATGAGATCTAGACTCATGTTTAATTTTATGATTAAGAAGGGTGTCGGTCAAAGATGGACCCATTTGAGAGCTGGGTGTGGCACGAGGCACACTCGATTTTAAAAAGTGTGATTTGTTTTTAAAAGTGTCTTTTTTTAGTATGTGCAACTCTCGATAACACTTTTTTCTACTTTATTTCTTTATATTACAACTTGAGTTTAGCCTAAAAATTCTTTTTAGTACAAATTTTAATACTCCCTCCGTCCCATATTAAATGTTCTGTTTGAATTTTCAAAGTAATTTTTTCCCAACTTTGAACTTAAATATTTTTGTTTTTGTAATATAATACTTGATACAAAATATATAAATGGATTAAGTTTTAAATGTATTTTCACTGCGTATAATTTTTATCAAATACTATATAACATAAGCAAAAATATTGAATGTCAAAGTTGATAAAGAAAGACTTGAAAAGTCAAATCTGGACATTTAATATGGGACAGAAGGAGTACTTAATTATGATGATATTTTTTTGTACAAGACCATTCCAACATAATTTATGCGACATCCACCTAAAAATCCTAGGTTTTGTTACAAAGTGACTCACTTCATCATTAAATAATGAGAAACACGATATTCATGTTTAGGTACGAGTATAGGTTTTTCAGTCATTTCTCATTTTATAGTTGATTAAATATCATAAATAATGTGTCTCCATTTTCACGTTTTATTGTTCAATTGTAGTTACAGTTAAACATTTAGCCGGATTCCCCAAAAGGATGAAAGTGGCTTTTATAATGGTGTCACCTCTAGCTACTGGCCGGATTCCCTTAAAGGATGAAAGTGGCTTTTATAATGGTGTCACCTCCGGCTACAATGAGATTTTTCATTAAATTTTATTGGCGTGAGTACAAAGTTATGATTTTGATTTATGTAGTTTTTTAAGGGTGGTTTACTGTATATCTATATATACTTCTAATTATTAATAAATATAAAAAGGTTGTTTGGTCTTCAGAGGTGTTTTTCGTTATCAAATGTTATTGACGAATTTAGTTATAAAGCCTTCAAACGACAATGCACGTAGACCTTTCAAACACCTTTATTTATTTATGTATTTCTATACATAACTAGTGAAAATGATGGTAGTTATAAAATGTGTGACTACTATGTTATATATGCTTATGAAATTAATGATTACAACACAGTTACATTTACTCATTGGAAGAGAAGTTGCATATGTTTAATAAGTATTATTTTGAACTTGTGGTTTATGCTTTTATTGTGTAACGACATAACAATTTAAATTATCGAATCACTAAGTAGTATTGTAAACGATATACGATAAATATTATGATTTGAGAATTACCACAGATCCGAACAAGAGAATATCGAGATCGAGACTGAAATTAAACACGGGTTAGAAACCAACTAGGACACAAATATAATGTGCTAATTAAGATTCAAAGTAAGCTGAGCAATACCAAACACGAATTCAAACCTCAGGCAAATGAACCAGAACTTTTTAACCCGAATACGAATTTCCAAACATGACTTGATCATGAAAGTTTATGATTCTTGTATGTATTATAATCCAACTTGTGTTTAGCCTAAAAAGTCTTTATGGTGCAAATTTTAGTACTTGTGATCAAAACTTTTTTGTGCAATACCTTTTCAAAATAATTTGTGCAACACCCACATAAAAATCCTAAATGCGTACCTGGTGTGAGTTTTGCATTAGTTGTTACAAAGTGACTCACTTCATCATTAAATAATGAGAACAACCATGTTCATGTCATTTTATTCTATTAGAAAGAGAGCAACACTGCCAAACCAGACTCTGGCATTCATCAATAACCTTTTTTTTTTTTTATATTTATTAGTTATAACTTATAAGTATAAGGATTTTGCTAACAACTTTTAGGGTTATGGTTAACAAGTTGGTTTATACTACAATTCATTGTAAAGACTTGAATCATTCAATCATAATCAATTATAAATATAAATGAAACCAACCTTCAAAAAACTACATCAATTAAAATCACAACTTTGTACTTACGCCAATAAAATTTTATGTAAAATCTCGTTGTAACCACGCTCGTGAAAGCCACTCTTGTTCTTTCTATCAGTCATTTCTCGTTTTATAGTTTAATTAAATATCATAAATGACATGTCTTTCATGTTTCGATTTTCAATTTTAGTTAGATATGTAAGACCGAGAGATTTGGCTCGGTTTGATTTGGTTCGAACAGATCCAACTATAATTGATTTGGCTCAAACTGACCCTGTACGGATTTAGCTAAACATGAACATTACAACTATCTTTAGCCAAACGGGTCTTTACCATTTCACCTCTTTGAACATTATTATTTGAGAACCACTTTAATATTATCGATCTATTTTTCAATTAATAGCTTGCAATCCTTCGTATTTTAACTCACTCTAAAAGAAGTACTAATATTCTTTCTATTTTTAACTCACCCCAAATAGTTGTAGGTTACTATGCTTGGCCCGTAAACTCAAAAGAGCATGAAAGCTAATTAGACTACAAAAGCCATTTATTTCTCTACCCTCGATCTGTTAGCCTTGTTTCAAGAAAACCCTAATCAGAAAAGCAAATATGCATAATTAGGGAGCATATAAATTATCAAAAGGTCATACATATATATATGGACACGCCTAATGAAACAGGAAAAAAAAAAAAAAAAAAGACCAACCATATCGCATATATGCTTTGATTATGTGATACATACCTTTCATGATTTTATCATTTTCGCAGGTGTACGTGTATCACCTTTCAGTAGTTATATACTCATGATGAAACTGGTCTTCAATCAATATAAAGAAAACTCAGGTTGGTTCAAAAGAGAAGTTAGGAATTATAGTGGTGATCATAGAAGAAAAAAGACATCGATTTCGAGTATTGATTGAATTGAGTCATTCACAAGAAAATGTTAAGGTACAAAAAAATCAGATGACAAACTTTGGATTTTATTGGCGTGTAATGGGAGGGTGTTTCAACAATTTAATGGGGAAATTAAATACGAGTGGTAGTAATACAATTTAACATAAAATTTATAGCAACATTAATATCGGTGGAAGTTATAATATGAATTACAGTTTTTTAGATGGTCAAAATTTGCATTAACAAATAAGATCATTCATAATGGTAAAGCTTTTAAAAGGTTTATAAATTAATCAAATTAGCAAGGTACCCGTGCGATGCGGCGGCGGGTACCCTGTGACTATATTTTCTGGCAATGTGATGTTATGCGGCCATATTTTTTTAACAAGTAATTTACGAATAACAATAACTTTAATTAAGATGGTAGTATAATTGCAAGTAGTTAAAAGGTTATGTGATTATCAACGCGTTGTTGCGGTAAAAAGGAGGTGAGTTGCGTCTCGACCCTCAACGACTGACACCACTTCAGCAAAACAATCTTTTTCAGCTCAGGTAGTAAAAATACGGATAGCATTTAACCCAACAACCCGAAACAAACTTAAACTATTTATAACAATAGCTCAATACGAACCATTTTCATATATTAATGATACCCCAGTCCAGTCTCTTTTAATGTTGTTGTTCAGCCCGTCATAATTGAAAGACCCGAGCCCAAAATGATACCTGATCCAATCAATCTCAAACCCGGTATTAGATAAAACCTAAACATTTTCATCCTTACTTTAACCCTACACATACTATCATCGCCCCCACCTCCTCTCTTTTCACCTAAACTTTTCACAACCCCCATCAAGAACTAATCGCATCTCACTAATTTTCATCCTCTTCAAATCGTCTTCACCATCATGAATTATAACTGAATCAAAAATCCAACAATTTGAACGACACAAACATAAGCACAACCGATCCATGACCTTTTCTTCATTTGAGTTCAATCCGAACCAAGAAAGCATATTAATGGCTTCAAGATCCTTTTGAGGGTCTCGGGTAGGTTCATCTTTTGTTGTTTTCGTTTTTTGTAATTTTTCTTTGAACGAACCAAAGAGAGATTATAACATAATTGTTATGGGTTTTCCGATCTGGGTACGATGGTAGCTCCGACAGGAATTTTTGCTGGGAAATATTTAATGGAGTTCAAGATTAGTAGTAGATTATGGAGTGAGCTATTGCTTATATAGGTATTTTTTATTTATAAAAAAAGATATGTTTCTATATTTCATTTTAAGGTTTTTGGTATTGGTAAATATTGGATTTTGTTAATTTTGTTGTAATTGTTAAAAAAGTGTAAGCTTTTAAGAATTTTGAAGTGAAACTATACATGGGTTTTAAGTTTTGGTGAAGAAATGAAGGTTTTTGGGTGTTTAACGGAAATGTTTTGATGTTTGTGATATTGGGTTATTGTTTTTGTTTTGATTGCGATTGTGGTTGTGTGATTAACCTTTATGGAAAATTATTAGGAGCTTAAAAAATCCGCCCCTTTTAGTGAAATTAGATATTAGGAGCTAATTCGTTAAGGGTGTAATTTTATTTATTTATTTGAAAATATATAAATTTAGGTGATTTTTATATGGTAATCTGGCTGAAAATCTGAGATAGTAACTTAATTTTGACTATTACAGATATTGAAGTAATTGCTATTATTACAGATTTTTTGATTCAAACATGTTACAAAGAATATATAAAGAGGCTGGAGGGAGAAACTTTGGTGGAAGGTGATGCGTGGGATTGCGCCCTCGCAAAAGGTTTTACTTCTCAAGGTATCTTGAGAAGCTTGCAATCCCCATCAGGCAGTATACCTGATCGTTGTAGTATAGTATAGTGACAAGTACCGGGGGATTGATCATTCAACTCAGGAATAGTGTCGCTAGGATTAGAAAGCCTACTAAACTAGGTCTAGAGGTGATGGATGATTCTTTTTGTATTTTTAATATTTTATGAAAGCAAGTAAAATCTCGGGATTTGAAGGAGTGGGCGGAATTAGTTGCTAGCCAACTAACCCAATTAACTAAAGATGCAATCAAAATAAAATAAAAGAAATGAAAATTAAACTAATATACTAATGTGGTGGAAACAATAATGAGAAAAGTTGTGTTTACTTAGATTTCATTACTCCCTATATATCTTTTACCGGTTGATTAGCTTGTTACAATTGCATGGATGACGGGTTATATTCCTTAATACTAGTCGTAGGGCCGTGTACAATATTCCCTAACTCTATAAGAACCTACTTCACTCCTATGCCGAGCCGACTAAAAGCTCCTAACATGGGATCATTAGAATTCACTTATGCATTAAATACAACCAAAAATCGTAGTACACCTCCGATCATGTTTCTTAAGACGTTCAAGCAAGTTACCAATGGAAATCTGCCAGTTTTCTTATGCCTAACATTGAATACAATCATCCGTAACAATTATAAACAAACAATCAACCAATAATCAACATCTAGGTTTCACTACATCTAAGCAAACACAATAAAAACCTAGCCTAACATGTTAAAAGAAAGACAAGCATAAGATAGAATCAAACAATACATAGACATATTGAATGATTATTGGAAGACTTATCTTTATTCAAACATGGAAGAAAGAAGGGTTTGATACCCCTTCAATATGCAGGAAATTCGACCTAGGGTTTATGTTTAGTATTCCACAACTTGTTCCACACTTTACAATGAAAAATTGGAAAAATATATATAGAAAGCATCCTGACGGCGTCATGTATTGGATTCTGACGTCGTTAACTCGCCGCCAAATCAAAATTCGTATTGCCTAGATCCACTTCTGATGCTGTCATGTAGAAATAAGCTCTGGGCCGTCATATGTATTCTGACCCTGACGGCCTTGGTGACGCCGTCAGGTCTTTTGCACTAAAATTGTTCTGGGCCGTCACGTGAATTTTTCACTTCCACCTCTTTTGCCAAGCTTGACGCCGTCATGTATGAAATCTTGACGTCGTCAGGTACTGTTCCTAGCAAGGAATTTTGAGACTTTGTCGTTTTCTTCACTTTTATGCTCCAAAAAACGTCCAAAATGCTTCATTTTCCAGATTTCTTCTCAAAAGTACCTAAAATGACAAAAGGAACGATTTAGGGCAATAATTGATCAAATAATTACGAATTCGGGCTTAAATGACTCCTTAAAAGCGGTACACTTTTCGCCTCATCAAATACCCTTACACTTGAGATTTGCTTGTCCTCAAGCAAATGCGCTTTTATTCTAATCAAAATACAAGTTGGGGGTCATTTAACACTAATATAAAAGTAATTACAACAAATAATTGTTTCACTAAAAACCAAAAACAAGCACGGATGTCATACACTAGCACCTCACAAATAGTGTTTAGATACTCACATCTCTCGGGTGTAATAAAGTATATATCACAATATGGAAATGGAAAACATCTCTCACTACCTGTCATAGAAAATAGATTACCATAGGCATGGGAAAGAATCAAACCTCCACCACTTGGCGTAAGCACCTAGGATAAACTATCAAAGAGGTCTTCTAAAGGGTTATAACGTTAGGTGTAAGGATATGGAAAACACGGTTTTGTTGGATAAAGGCAATATTTACTGGTGGCGAGTTAATCATCTTTGTTAATTACATGTACAATATGGCGTTGCTAAACCAAGACTCGACTCGACTTAAGCTAATAAATCAAAAATAACATAAACATAAAACAAACATAGAATGAAACGGGATGGTAGTCCGTATGTTTTTTCTCTTTTCTATTTTTTTTCTTTTTTTTTTACTTGATTTTTTCATTTTTTTTAATTTTTTTTTTGGAGACACTTTTACCCTACCATCCAAAATAATACATAATAGGGGATTTACATCCCCATTACACTTGAATTTTTACATAATTTACAATAAACTACTCTAATGACTCGAATCAAGATAATCAAAACACTTAGGAGTACTTTTTAAGATTAATGCACATATGGGGGTAATAATTGACGTCTTCCCCATTACTCCATAACACTAGTACTTTACCCATGAGTCCCAATCATCCCAAAACAATATGTACAAGATATGACTCGACTTAGCAACCATGTAATCAATTAGATAATTAACTAAGGGTTTAAACAAATAATAATAATGCACTAACGATGAGTGCATACACGGAAGACTAAGGCGATTTGGTTGCACATTTGGGTGGGTTGTAACAAATTTTTCCTTTAAGTAAGATGCTTAAAGTTAGAAACGAAAGATAGGCTCGGAGGGGTGTACTAGGGGTATCGTGTACTAAAAATGAGTACAACGCTAAGGTGTGGCAAAATTAATTGACTTCGCTAGCTAAGTAATATGACTTAAATGGTCAAGTAATTATCATGCGGGCTTAACACAAGGGTGATCCTAATGCCTCTTATCATGTAGTAAATCCTAACTACACGAATGTAGTCTCACTAGCGGTCTCGGGATTGTGGATACCCATTTGGAAATTTTCATTTTTATGATGTGGGTCAAAGTGATCAGTTGTGGTTTTTGTATAGTTTTTGCACGTGGGTAATTGGAAAAGACACGTGCATAAAATGGCTATTTATTTATTAGAGGGGTTCATTATTCGGATTAAATCGAGTAACTTGGAGTGGACCGATGGCGTTTTCGGGGTGTACAGAAATCTAGAGCTGAGCAAAATCAATCGAAAATCGAACCAAACCAACAATTGAGCTGAACCAAATCGAACCGACCTTATTCGGTTTGGTTTTATATAATTATAGTTTTTTATTTTGGTTTTTACTCTGTTTGGTTTGGGTCAAAAACAAGAAAAATACACCTTGCTTCGGTTTCGGTTTCGCTAAGTTAATTTCAGTTCGCTTCTCGGTTTAATGTTTTCTTCAAAATCGATTTTTGATTCGAGCCGGGATTAGTCGGTTCGGTTCAGGTTCGACTCGTTGCTCAGCCCTACGGGAATCCCATATATTTTTCTTAAGTAGTGTATGTCAAATATACCGATATTTCTAAAACGAATATGGTCTTTATTTTTGAGTTACAAGTTTTGGTACTTTTCATAAAATGAATCTGATGACTTTTGGTTTTGGGTCTGCCACTGCGATTAACTACCTAATCCAATTGTCACTGGGTTACTTGAATTTGTTTTAGGATGATATGCCAAATAGGCCTCATATGGTGTCAAGACTATATCCTGAAATATTACCGAAATTTAAGTTAATGCTTAAAATCACCTAAAGTTTAAAATGGTATTAGCTCTATGGGTATTTAAAATGCAAATTTGCAATGACATACCTCATCCGTCATATCATGTTTTCTCGGGTATTCTCCAAATCTTGCTTTAATGATAACTTGTCTTGCTTTTTTTCCGTGCTTCATCCATGCATGAGTGGGCTCAAGTACCCATGAACAAGGATGTTTTCCCTTACCCAAGAGATGAGCCCACCCCCCAAAAAAAAACGTCTCTCGTTTTAGGAATTCTTTCCAGAAAAAATAGTTTAAGATGAATTTGGTCAAACTGTTAGTCATAATAATCATAGAAAAGTTTATAACATAAAGTAAAGTCCGAATTTATAGAATACCTCATAAAGCCACATTGGTACCAAGACATTAGGTTTTTGTCTTCCGGAGAAGGCTGTTGACAACAAACAATGGGCAACAACGCCCTATGCAACATCATTTAATTCACGACGATTCTGGTTTTTTAAGAATTATAACCAGTAGACCAGATAATAAAGAGGATTATTGCAATTTGTAAGAATGATATTACCAGTAACGTATAATAGATATGCCCGTACATGAAAAATAAGTGTCTCCTCTGTTGCATCTTTTAGAACTAACTAAAAAGTGTTTCTCACCCATTTTTAGATTGTTGCATTGCCTTTGGAGTATTTTTCTCATCAGTACCAATTGTCCCATTTAAAAGAAAATGCATCCCCGTGAGGTGTCGAGATTACTTTTTTGACATTGTTGTTGCACCAAACACGCAGTTATTATTACAAATTTATATAAATCGGGTACAACTAATGAAAATATCTAAATAAAACTTTTAGGATATATAATAGTTTGTTTAAGACCCTTATGTGTAATAATGCTTAAAAGAAGGACCTAGATTGCCTTGTGGGTCAATTGGTGAAGATAGATCGAGTTGTTGCTTACAGAAAGATGCCCTAATTGAATGATCATAAGCCAGCCTTTTAAAGTGTGTGTTGACATATGCAACTGATGTTACTTCTAAAGGCTTGAGTTTTGTTACGATGATGTGAGTTGCTAAGTGTCCCACGCTTTCTAAATCTATTGGAGATTGCGTGTAGTTACAAAGCGTGGGACACTTAGCAACTCACATCATCATAACAAAACTCAATCCTTCAGAAGTAACATCAATTGCATGTGTCAACACACACTTTAAAAGGTTGGCTTATGATCATTCAATTAGGTCATCTTTCTGTAAGCAACATCTCGATCTATCTTCACCAATTTACCCACAAGGCAATCTATGTCTCTCTTTTAAGTATTCACTATTAGACATAAGGGTCCAAAATAAACTATTATATAATCCTAAAAGTTTTATTTAGATAATTTCATTACTTGTGCTCAATTTATATAAATTTGTATTAATTATTACGTGTTTGGTTCAGACAACAATGTCGAAAAGCAATCTCCACACCTCACGGGGATGCGTTTTCTTTTTCTTATCCATTTGTTTAATTTTTATTTGTGACTTATTGTTGGATCCCAAGTTTATATCATTTCACACATATGATTTAAGTTTAGAGAGATAAGATATATTTTAGAGAGAGAAAGAACTAGGGAGGAAAATAAGAGTATTTCTTATTCCTTAATGAACCAACCAACTCTCAAATGAGAGGTTACAAGAGTATTAATACTCCTTGTCTAGGGCATCTTACATGTTTCTCATAATATCACTAATAGCCCTTAGACTTTAACAAAACATCTATTGTAAACAAGAATAATCATAAAACATATTAAAACATTAACGTACTAATATAATATTGCAACCTATTACACGACTCATTGACTCAATAATGATCGTCACTTCAAGCGTTCCCAACAATCTCCCCCTAAGGGACGATCATTGAGATCTCTCTTTGATTGCATTTATGATCATCACTTTTGCGTTTCCAACAATCTCCCCCTAAGGGGTGATCATTTGAGATCTCTTTTGCGACCTGTGGGTTATGGGTCCACCAATAGAAATGACTGATCTTTTGACTTCTTTGATGCTTGTTGTTTTGAACTTTGAGACTTTGTGTAATAGCTTTGCTAGATTCTTTGTTCCAATCATGCTTTGTGATCATTGTTCTTCATTCTTGTTGTTGTGATCAAGTGACGGTGTAATCTGCCTTTAGTCACTTAAGCGTCTGTGGTGGTTGTCCGCCATTCCAACATGCTCATACATCTTTGGACTTTGACTTTCATATGCACGTAGTTCCTTTTCTTTCACTTTGATCTTTAGTCTCTTTACTTTGTAGATTCTCCTTTTTGGCGTAGAATCTTTCTTTGAACTTTGTGTTGCTTAGATCTTTGAGGGATCTTTCTTTGACTTCAAGATGTATGTATGAGCATGCGGAATCTATCATCATGGAGGTGATATGTACCTGCAGGTAAACAGTTAGCAATAATCAACCGGTACTTACAGATAAGGAATTAGAGCTCGTCAACAGCATAGTGTGAAGACTCCTTCTAATCCTTATCAAGGCCGTTCCCATGTCAGATACCCCCGAAGGAGCTTACGAGACCTACTAAGTAGCTCAATGACTGGGTGAGTCGCTGGGGATCACTCCACGACTGTAGACCGCTATAGAACCATCGCGAACACTAAGCATAACCCGTGAGAGGTTACCGAAGTGACCTGCTGTCAGGGCTGTTTGATGTTGACCCTGGCAGGAGTTTCCGTTCAATCATTGAGAAATACTTATGTACTTCTCTCATAAACATTCTCGGTAGATTGCTAAGATCTGCGAAGGACTCAATAATTTACCGCTGGTGTTCATTGATGTAAAACACCAGTTGTAGAAATACTAAGTGTTCCTAAGAGATCTTTGATGTATCTCATGGCTCTAGACTCGATAAGTGCACACTTAGGTTTCCTATGCGGAGACTAGGGAGAGGTCTCCTGCTTCAATATCAACTATCTCTAAGAGATAAGTTGATAGATTACACCGGTTCCCCGTGAGAATGAAACAAGTCCTTTTAAGAGAACTTGAGTGGTTAAGAAGGTTTAGTGCATTGCGTCACTGGGTCCATGACGACTTTATCTTCAATACCGGTGTCTCCTTAGCAACAACCAGTAGCATATGAATTGAACCCGGTATCTGCCATAAGGTTGAATATATGGAGGGCTATTTCCTTTCACCCTTTTCTTTACTTTTCTTTTTAATTCTTCAACCCCTTCTTTCTCCTTTCATTCTTTACTCCTTTTTTTTTCGTATCATACCTAAGGACTTCTAGTTCTAACTATTGGTGATGTCCTTGGGTAGATCCCTCCGGCTTAGGCGGATCATAGGACGGTTTTTCCTAACCTTAGTCACCTTATAACTCCATGACTATCCCATAATTGCCATTGAAACCTTTGAAAATCTCTCAAAGTGTTTGTGATTATTAAACATTTTGTTTAACACTTTGAGAGTTTTATGTTTTACTTATGAAGGGCTCCCCCTTCACATGTGCTCATGTGTATTTAAATAAATTTGCACATGCGGGAGGAGCAAGCACTTTTTGAATTGATCCACTTTCAGTGAACAAGACCGATTCGAGACACGCTTACATCAATAGTTAGACTAGCTTGAAGTTATTACCCGGCCTGGTCGAGTCCACAGAAAGTTTCTCGAAACGGTACATATCTACTTTGACAAATCCTTTTCGAGACACTCTTACGTGGCTAGTTAGAGAGTTCCATTGTCAGCTTTTAGGTGACAACTAGCTCTAATAACTAACTTGATGTCATTACCCGTCGAGGATAAGTCTTTTCGATTACCAACTTTTTGTTTCGTCAATTCTTGGGTCAATTCTGCGTCGAGCTAGCACGAGATAAAATCTTAAAGCATCCATTGTCATCCATATTTTAATCACTTTTACTTTTCTCCCCCTCAAAAATAGCATATAAGATGTTGTTTTTGATGAACTTTTGATTAAAATATGCTTTTTAAGTCTTATGGGGAGATTCACCAAGAACTTATCATTTTGAACAAAGATCATTTCAAATATTCCCCCTCAATAAGTGAAATAACTTTTTGAGGTTTTGATTACGAGAGGGAATACTTGTCCTTTTGAGTAGAATTTAGAGAAAACTTTGAAAAATTTGAGTAATTCTACTCGAAAGTAAGAAGTTTTCGCTCCTTATGTTAGGATTGACGCACTGAAGCGTACCTCAGGGTCCTTTAATTTTAAAGAACGGGATGTACACTGCTATATGTCTACAAGCAATTCAACATGATTTTTGACGGAACATTTTGTTTTGGAAATACTCCCCCTCAAAACTCGCATATGTTTTGAGAATTTTAAACCTTTTTAAAGTTTGAGGGAAGGAGTCTTCTTGAAGCAAAATTCTGAAAGATTTAGAAATTTCAGTTTGAAAAATTGATGAGTGTCTAAATACTCATCATTTTATACTAATCTGTACTGCCAAAACATACAAAAACACTCAAATATGTATCAAAATACTTAAAATATCTTAAAGGTGTGTTTTATATGTTTCAAATGCAAAATATGCAAAAACAGATGAAAAACGTACAAAGTTTGCATAATTGGCAGTTTCAGTCCCTCAAGTTTCATAAATTGGCAAAACTAGTCCCTGGTTATTCTAAAAACATGAAAAAGTCACCAAAGGTCCTTTTTAATCATAAAGTTCCATATTTAGTCCTTTGGTGCAAAGTTTCACAAAATTACAAGTTTAGTCCCTGTACTTTGGAAATTGACAGAAATGGTCCCTGGGATGTAAAAACTTCGAGAAATTCAATTTTGGTCCTTGTATTATTAATCTTTTGCAGGAATGGTCCTTGGGTGATAAGTTTGGTGAAATTACATAACCAGTCCCTGAAGTTTGGTGAATTGGCAAAAATAGTCCCCAGGAATTTAATAAGTGAAATTTATCAAAAATACCCGTGTACTATTCATTGGTGGCAAGATTAGTCCTTATGATAACTATGGGAAAGTCACACATCAGCCCCCCCTAAACTTTCACCAATTTACAACTTTGGTCCTTGTGTATTATTTAAACCAAACGGATCCTTTATGTTATTACCCAAAACCAAACTAAACCCAAACATACACACAAGCCCACCCCAGCCCAACTCCTAGCCCAATCCACTCCCTGGCTTTGACCCGGTCAAACAATACCACCCCAGTCATCCCTTCCCTCCAAAACCACCACCACCACTGGTATTCCAAAACCACCACCACCACCTGTCTCCTACTTGCTACCCACTCCCCTCCACCTCACACATCCCTCCAAGCCTCATTAAACCCCTAAAATCCGCTCCACGCAATCTACAGTACCCATGGAGACTTTGGCGCCAAGTTAAGAATTTAAACGGCCATGATAACTCAGACCTTATCAACAGCTAAGATGTGGTGGGAAAGGTCAAGTGGGTCCCACTTGACTCAGAAAATTGCTACAAAAGGGAAAAGAAGCCAGAAGTGAAGATTATTAGTTTTAGCTTTAGTTAAAAGTAGTCGTAGCTAGTGTAATTCCATTTTCAGTTGTAATTTTTAATTAAAAGCTTGTTTTTTTTTCATTATCAGTGTACTAAAGATTGTTTATGATAATCAATTTCAAATTCTAGGCTTGTATCTCAGTTATGCAATTTTACTCTTATTACAAAATTTTCCAAAAGCTTGATTGTTGTTTTTTGTTTGTTGTATTGGACTTATAAGGTTATATAAGCTCTTGACATAGCTGATATAAGCTTTCAAAAAGTCTTAGTATTCAGTTACTCAGAAAATACTAAAAATTCCAAAAATTCCAATAAATAAATAGAAAATAAAAAAATAGAGGGAAGAAAGGAAGATGGACTGAGAAAGGTTTGATTTTAAGTGTTCTGGTATTAGTAGACTTGTGGAAGTCAGTAGGAAGTGATCTTGTTTGTTGGTTCTGTGTTTCTCAGCTAAAACTCAAATGTAAGTTAATCTTCATAATTTTGGTTTACCAATATATAGCTTAACCTCTGGTCATTTCTTTGTTTCTTGTATTATTTAGTACTTATTAGTTATAATATAACTTAAAAGTTAATGTTTGTTCATTAGTTTTTTATAAGTTGGTTAGTCTCATAACTTAACTGTCAAATTTATCATAATCTAAATTAGATAAGTTTTGTTGTTAACTTAGGTACTTACAGGTTCATTTAAGTTTATTTTACCTTAATAGATAAATAAAAAGTAATTTCATAATCATTTGTAACCATTTGTTTTAGTAAATCACAAATTAGTCAAGATAAGGGAGTGTTTGGTATTAACTGTTGTATTGTGTTCCTGAGGTAATTGTGTTTTGAAAACTATATAAACTTCATTACTAAGGTCACTTTAGCTCAGTTAAGTCATAAAACTTTAGGTGTTTTAAGTAGAAAGTCAAAATCCATTTCCTTATTCCTTGACAGTTAACTGTCAAGGATTTGTGATCCACAAACCATCATATTAGCTTATAATTGGATAACCTAGCTTAATTTCAACTTAGTATAGCTTATAATAACATATTCAGTTAAATAATCTAGGTTCAAGTTCATAATAGTCAAAGTTTAGGTTTTATAGAAAAAGTCAAAATTTGCTCATCTCAGTTTTTTCCAAAAATCCAAGTATTTGTTTTGATTTATGTGATTGGATTGGGACCCTGAAACTTGTTTCCATAGCTACTCTACCACCTCAGCTTCAAGGTCTCAGTTCCATTTTATTTTTAAGATTTTTGTACTGGGCCCCACCCACCCCTAAACACAGCTGCAGGGCAACCAGCTCCCCTGTGCAGCAGATAACCATAGCCACACCACCCACTTTGTGGTGGTTTTGTGACCAACTCAGTGGGCCCCACACCCTATAAATAGTTTCTCCCAACCCCCCTCCTACCAGGGAACCTAGATTGATCTTTTGTTTGACTTGAATCACTGTGGACCCCACCTAGAAATACCCATAAACTCTGTCCCCATTCTGTGTTGAATTTAGGTTTTGGATTAGCTTATTGTGGCTTACCAGCTTATCTACTGAGCTTATTTAACCAAATTAAGCTTTGACAAGTCCAACTACCTTATTAGAACCAGAATTAGCCATAGTGGGTCCCACATAAGCTCATTTGAGCTTATTTACCTTTTCAGTCAACAAAAGTCAACTGTGGAAGCAATAAGCTTCCACAGTGCTTATTAGAAGCTTATAAAAAAGTTGTCTTTATTAAAGTTGTCTATTTTTAAGTATAATATAGGTTGGTAAAAGAAAATTCAAGAAAAAACAACATAAAAATAAGTGATAGTTTCTATTTAATTTAATTTAATTTTAATTTTCATTTTTATATTTTTATTAAGTAAGTTGTGTTTTTATATTCTTATTAATTTCCTCTTAGGTTAAAGTATTTTTAATAATTTTTTCAGATTTTAATTTTGTCATTTAGTATTTATTATAATTAATAATAGTTTTTTTAATAATTAATTAATCTGTAAGTTATAAATAGCATAATTAATTTTTATATAGCAACACCTAGTTTTTATATTTTTTATAGCTTCTATAAGTTATAAAATAGTTTTATAAATTTTTTCATAATTTTCCAAGTTAGTTTAGTATTATTTATAATTTAAAATAGTTTAATTAGTTTAATTAATATAAATAGTTTTTAATTAATAAGAAATTCATAAAAAGGCAAAAAGATTTATTTTTATTTTTTATACTTTCTTCAAGTTCATTTTTAAGTTTAGAAAATATTTTTATAAGTTTTTAGTTTAATTTGTAGTATTTATAATTTTTAGTTTAATTTAAATTAGTTTTAATTAAATAGTTAAATAGTTATTAATTAATTAATTAATAATAAATAATATAATAATCTAAAAAATAGTTTTCTTTTTAATTTAAGTTTATTTTAAGTTTAAGTTTATAGAATTTTCAATTTTAACCCTTGTAGTTTATTTTTCCTTAAAACTCACCTTTTTCTCAGTACGCAGTCGCGTCTGATTTTAAATTGGTTTACGTTTTAACGTTTTAGATATCTAGGTTTTACGTAATCGTTAAGATAGTTTATTTAAGTTATTTTAAGTTATAAAACCTTAGTGTAATCACACACACACACACTTATACCTTTCCTGTTCACATTCACTAATCACAGATTCGTTTTTAATACCATCACAACCTCGTTGGGACATTACGACCCGGGAAAACACTGTATTCCTCGGAAGCATTTGCCTCAGCTATTTGACTATTACAGTTGGCCATTCACAAGTGGCTGATCAATAATTATCTGACTGTTTGAGGCGAATCAAAATTTGGCGCCGCTGCCGGGGAGGTTGTGCGCTTATTCTAACGATTTTGCGTATTAGTGAATCTGGATATACATCCATTGTATATTTACCATATTTTATCCATATTTTTATAAAACAAAACACAAAAATATCCATCTTCACCCTCCTACCCTTTTTGATTCTTTAGCTCTTTACCCTCTATCCATTTAATTCTAACTTCTATATTCTTATGGCATCTATGAACCCCGAATTCTTATTTACGCTTGAAAAGTATCAAGCCTTGTCCGAGAAACTTAGAATTCGTGTTGATCATGATGATCCATCTATCCCTATTCCCTCTCCAGTGAGGGAAATGGAACGAGAAACCAACGACTTACCTAATCTTCACATTTATCAAAAACAAAAACCCGAGACCATAACGGAAGTGGTGGAAATTGCTAGCTCTAAGAGCACACCACTTGTCCCACCTCCAGATTTTGTTCCTTGTGACGGTTGTGGTGAGCCGCTTTTCGGTTTTCCATGTCATTGGTGTACATGTGAACAATGTGGTAATGATATTCAAAACGGGAGTTGTTTGTTTTGTGGATCAAGTAATTTATTTGCTTATGATCCTAATCAAAACTCATTCAACGACTCCTCAAATTTTTCCAACTACCCATCACATTCATACGAGCAAGAATCATATTATCCAAATATCAATGATGCTTCGTATCAAAATACACCAAACCAGACTCAACAGTTTTACTGTTGTGAGTACTGTGGAGGTCCACATTTTAGCTCTGATTGTCAAACAAGGAATCCATTTCCTTGTAACAATTACGACTATTCGTTTCAAGACCCACCTCCACAATACCAAATGAACCAAGCAACTCCTCAAAACCAACAAGACCCTTGTCTAGAGGTTCTTGAAAAACTTCAAAACATTAGGGAGGAGTTAGCTAATATGTCGCTTCGCCATGATCTAAGTTCTTCTTGTGTATATTGTGGGGGTCCTCATAATGATGATCAATGTCAACCTTCCGGTTTTGACACATCCACACCTCCACAATTTCCACTCATTCAAAATTCTCGTGATAAATCTATCGCAGAATTACTTGCTGAAGAACGAGATTCTGGGAAAAGCATGGAAGATTTAATTGCTGAGCAAAGAGTAGCCAAAATACGTGCCAATATTCGCTATGCTGCTTTTTATGAGGACGATGATGACAGTGATGATGATGATAACATTGTTATCATTCAAAAAGAATCATCAAGTTCATCAGTTGAGACTCCTTCCATGCATATACAGGGAGAAAATAATATAACTGAATCACCAGCAGTAGAAATAATGGAACTTGTAGACTCCATTACTGCTAGTCCTCCTCATCTCCCTCTGTATGATGTTATCACACCCGAGGTTCCCACTCACTCTCTGAACATGGGGGACGAGCATCTTGACACAATTCCTAAAAAGGAATCAGACGAATTAATAAAGTCTAGTGTTGAGATCCTTGTCCCAATCCCGAGAGAGTCACAGGGAACTTTTGATCTTATGTGTGATATTCCTTTCACCCCTGATAATCCAAATGAACAATTTGAGACTGTCTCTGATTCCAGTAATGATTGCTTATCTTATGGAGACATCGAATTTGTTGATGCATCACTTCCCGAGTCTAATGATGACTATCTTTTTGAAGAGTTCGCTGATGAACTCTCTCATATGGATCCCATCCCACCAAGGGATGAAAATGAAGTCTTTGACTTGGAAGCGGATTTGAGAGAGTTAGAATTCTTACCTACTCATGATCTTGCGTTTGAACTCACTCACGTCAAACCACTTCCTCCGGAAAGTGAAAATGATTTGGACGAATTCGAGGCTTTTATGAATGAAGATAGTTCAATTTCATACGAAGTTGATGATAATTATCTTGATCCAGAGGGGGACATTCTTTTTCTAGAAAGTTTGTTAAACGAAGATCCATTTCCCACTCTTCCACAACTTCATAATGAGGAAATCAAATCAGTTGAGGAAACTGATAAATTTCCTGAGATCAAGCTTAAGGACTTGCCTCCTTCACTTAAATATGCATTTCTTGAGGAGGAAGTTCTTATCTTAATTGCTATTCAGATCTCCCTACTTTCCTTCACCTACCAGGTGATTTCTCCTATTCTTCACTCCTTCGGGAATGAAGACACTATCTTTGACCCCGGCATTCTCATTTATAAATTATGAGCCGGGTACTTATCTCTTCGGTATGGAACTTTCACGTACTTCAAATGTTTATCCAAACATCTTGAATGAAAGTCCGATTGAGATTGTCTCTTCCACTTACTTCCCCATAGATTTTTAAAATTGCTTTTTCCCCAGGTCTGTTCAGGACCTCTTTATTACAGTTAACCGTTCACAAGCGGTTAGCTTGCGTGATAAACCTGACAGTTTAGGAGAAAAGGAATCAAATACGGGGTCGAGTCAAGCTAGTGACTCGGGAATCAAAAACATTAGCAAAAACATGGGCTTGTCACCCGTGTGTAACACCCTAGTGTGGGGGAGATACCCCACATGTTATATATATATATATATATATATATATATATATATATATATATATATATATATATATATATATATATATATATATATATATATCAATTAAAAAAAAATGTAAATATAGTGATAGCTTCTATTTAAGAAGTTTTATCTAAAAAAATAATTGTATGTATATACATCTTAAATAAAGGCTATAGAGTATTTCCTTCGTACGTTCTAAGTTCGGTTTAACACCCGGTACTTTGAATATTGAGGACAATATTCAGTTCTAAGTGTGGGGGGAGATTCGTTATTCTAACGAATTTAAACACATGTTCCATCAAGAACCCCCATTTTAGCCAAAATTTTAAAATTTTTTCTCACTTAGAACGCAATAAATGGTATCAATCCTCCATGTCTAACCCACAACAGGATTGGCTAATTCAGGAGCAAACAGTTCTTGGTAAAGATAACTCAAACCCGTTTATGGCTTGCAATTTGCCAAAAATTGTATGGTTCCTCAACTCCCCATTATCCTCAAAAGCTAATGAGTTGGCTAGCCCGGAAGATTATGGCTTGTGGTAAAGGCCGTGGAAAAACCATAATTGGTAATCATCTCACCAAGATGTTGACTATTCTGTGGAAAACTAGAAGGGGGGGGGGTTGAATAGTTTTACGTCCTTTTTAAAATTTATAAGCACAAATTTGTTTTAAAAACTTCGATTCTAGTTTATGTGAATTCAATACTTGCACTATATGAACAATTGTATAATAACTAACTAACAAAACTAATATAGTAAAGATAAATAAATAAGTAATGAGAAGAGTTAGAAAGATCAAACCACAACACAAGGATTTATAGTGGTTCGGCTACAAGGACACCTTCCTTGTTCCTACTCCACTCCCCGAGTCACCTACTCGAGAGTTTTCTTCACTATGTCAACAAACTCCCTTATGGCGGAGAAAGCCGTACACACCAATATACACACCAATTTACACACCAATCTACACACCAATCTTCACACCAATCTACACACCAATCTTCACACCAATCTACACACCAATCTTCTTCACACCTAGCTTTTACACACCAATCTTCTACACACCTTCTTCTACACACCAATCTTCACAACTATCCTACTTCACTACTAATCAACTTCTACTATCTACACAACTTCTATATCTTCTAAACAAATATTAACAAGCACAACACAATATTCACAAATGAATATATATATACACTATACACAACAACTCTTCAACACTTCTTGAACTTGGTTGTAGAGAGTTCTTCTTTTGCACTTAGAATGAGAATGGATGATGAGGGATTGAATCACTTGAAACAAGGATTAATATACAAATGATCAAAGGGTTTTTGATGAGTTTTAGATGATTGTAGATCTGAAAATTTCGTGCAAAAGGTGAGGAAAAATTCCAGAATTAAGGTGGTATTTATAGGGAAGAAATCTGACAGTTTCTGACAGGGGAGCCTGGCCGGTCCCCTTAAAGCATGGCCGGCCCCCTTAAAATTAAGGGGACCGCCCCTTATAATTAAGGGGGCCGCCCAACTGTAACGGCCAGAAAACTTGTCTTTTAGTGGGGAAAGTTTATTTGGTGAAAAACTAACTGATTTTGGTTAAATATTTGAAATCATATATTTAGTATGATTAAAACATTTTTCCTTATTACCAAAAGTGTTTTTCAAAAATATATAATAAGATTAAATAAACTTTGTATTAGTTAATTAAATACCCCTTTGATCATGAGATGTATTAAGCACTTGTTTATCCATACCTTAAGTGATTAAGTTGGATATAATGATATAGACTAGCTTAATACTTGTTTACGTAGTAATCAAACGATTGACGAGTTTACATTTTGTGATCGTCAAAATATAGAGATATCGAAAAATATAAATAACGTTTTCATACATTATTTATGTCAACAATCTCCCCCTTTTTGATGATTACAAAATTTAAACTCATTAGTCGAAAATTAGTCTATATACAAGTATTAGAGTGAGTTTATATCACTTCTCCCCCTTTTTGTTAGCATCAAAAAGGTTTTCCCAAGTTGATGGAAGCTCCCCCTTGAAGTATACTCCCCCTCATTTTGAGGCCAAAAGGAATTGGGATATGGATATCTTGCAAAAATATTTAGTGGCAAGCAACATATATATATGGATATAGCATGCAAGAGTAAAAACATAACCATAATATTAATGATATAAAAGAAAGTTACATCAAACATAACAAAAGCCTTAAAGGCTTACAATCATCATAGAAATAATAAACCAAGTCTCAAACATGAGAGTCCTCTCTAGAGCTTGCCATCCAAAAAGGTTTAACACAATTTTATTTGTGAAACACCAAGCATGTTTAATTGGGAGGAATGGATGGTGAACATGGAGATGGTGGTGGAGGAGGAGTGTTTGTTGATGGTGGAGGAGGGGTTGTGTTCATTGTTGGTGGTTGATGCAACATGTTTTCAATATGTGAAAACATGTATTGGATCTCATCTCTTAATCCGAACACAATTGTTCGGTTGTGAATGCAACAAAGGCAAGTGTCTCCATGAGCTTCAAGTAAGCTCCATGGGACGGGGTTATAGGTTGGTGGGTTGATAGGAGATGATGAGAAATGTGCATCAAGAGGTGTTAATGGTGATAATGAGAGAGTGAGTGCAAGGGTGGAGTGTTCATTGGTAGGTTGTGATGGTTGAACCATTGGTGGAGAGGATAAGTGGGTGTTTATGTAGTCATTAATGGATGAAGTGGATGGTATGGAGGAAGTAGAATGTCCATTTGTTGAGGGTGTTTTGGAGGGTGCATTTGGTGCACTAGGAGATGAATGTTGGGAATTAAACTAACAGTACAAAATGCTAGTGTTGGAGTTCCCACTGCTTGAAGAATACACTAGCAGTGGAACCATTATTCCTACTACTGAAGAATACACTAGCAGTGGAAACATCATTACCACTGCTAGTACAAAGTTACCACTGCTAGTACGAAGATAAATATAGAAAATATTTGGTGTATATCTTATTCTGTTAGAATATACTTATCTTGTAAAGGACTCCTTGTTTCTTATAAAAGGAGATCCTAGATTAGGGTTTTATATATCAGTTGTCATATATCTTTCTAATACGTTTTCTTAGAGCTTCAAGGTGTAACCCTAGTGATATCTCAGATCACTCGTATTATTATTATTAATAATATTGGAGCTAGTTGTTTTGTTATATTCATTGTTCATACATAAATCTGTTTCACTTACAATCAATCTTCTAAGTATCATTAAGTAGATTCCGCATACTTAGTGATATCACTCAAAGTATCATTATCAACACAAGTTCAAGGTGTACACGATCCAACAAGTGGTATCAGAGCGAGGTTTTGATATTTTGATTTAGAAGACTCAAGTTCACTCAGAAGAATCAATGGAGACAGAAACCAGAGTGAGCTTTGATTGGAGCTTTATGACTAAGGAAGATGATTCAGAGTCTGCAATGGGTGCACTAATGGCTTTTTCTGACTCTGAGGTACAAATTATATGTTGCGCTAAATCTTGTTCTGCTTTAAAAGAATATGAAAAACTTAAAAAGCAATATGATGAACAGAAGTTAGAGCTAAATCAAACTAGTTATAATCTGTCTAATCATAAAAGAGGTCTTGCTGTGCTAGAAGAACAGATTTTGCATTATAGAAAAAATGAGTCTAAATTTAATGATGATATTGCTGTGTTAAAAAGGGATTTAGACTATAAAATTGCAGTAAATGTGGCACTTAGAGAAGAATTGGAGAAGGTTACAAAGGCTAATGAAAATATTCAGATAACCTGTAATACTTTAGATCATCAGTCTAAGTGCATTGATAAAATTTGGGAAGCACAGGTTGTAAACAAGGCTAAATCTAGTATAGGTTATAAGTCTGTTCCTCCACCATACAGAGGTGTTCCTTCACCTCCTGGTATTGACCTAGCACACACAGGTCTAGAGGAATTTCAAGAACCTCAGATGATATATGGTCAAAAGTCTAGTCCCAAGATAGAAAAGACTGAGGAAACTAAAGAATGCTTTGAAAGTGCTAGTGACACTTCTTTAGTTGATGAAGATGTGTCTAAAGCAAAATCTGAGATTAAGGTAGATGTGAATAATGTTCCTAAAGTGGCTAAAATTGAAAACAATAAACCAGTTAGGAATACTGTTAGATATGCAGAGATGTACAGGTCACAACCTAGAGGTAACCAAAGAAATTGGAATAATATGAAATCCCAACAGCTAGGTAGTGATTTTGTGATGTTGAATAAAGCATGTTTTGTATGTGGTAGTTTTGACCATTTGTCTGCATATTGTGAATATAATCCTTGGAAAAAGGTAACTTCAAGGGATACAAGGGTATTTGGGAACAAACAACCTAGAGTGAACAACTATGTTTCAAATCACACTCACTCTAATGTTAAAATAATACCTAGATCAGTTGTGTTGAACTCTGGCACAAGACAATTTTGTTCTGCTAGACAAAACAAAACTATGTATCCAAGACCAACTGTTTCAAGAGCAAAGCCAAAATTTTCAAATTACAAGCAAGCTCAAACAGTTAACAAGTCCTTTTTAAATAAAACAGCTAGATCAAATCAAAAATGGGTGCCTAAGGTTTCAACTGCTAGGCCAAAAGTTCCCACTGTTAGGCCAAAAGTTCCCACTGATAGGCAAATGAAAGCTGTTAAGGGTAATATGGGAAATGGCATGATAGCCACAGCACAATGGGTTTGGAGACCAATAACAGGTGACAAAGCATCTATGGTTTTAAAGAAACACACTTATATTGATGCAAAAGGGAGAGTCAAGTCAGTAATGGCTTGGATTTCCAATGTTTAGTTGTCTGTTATAGTATGTTTTGTTAGTCATATTCATTATTGTTAAAAGGAAAATATTTTATCTTGTATTTTCTTGGTTTTGGACTAACAAATGCAGGTTGATAAAGCAAATGATTTGGAACTATCAGATTGCTTGATATGAAAATTGGACTGTATGCTGATATAGAGTTTGGAGTGTGTGACCTGGATACACAACAAATGGTAATTGGTTCACCATGTCTAACCCACACCAAGAACCAACTAGTCCAGAGCAAACGGCTACTGGTAAAGACTTATCAAATCCGTTTATGGTTGATAGTTTACCAAAAACTAGGTTATCAACTCACCATACATCCATGTGATCAAGAGTTGGCTAGTCCATAGCAAACGGCTCATGGTAAAGACATATCAAATCCGTTGATAGCTGGTAGTTTGCTAAAAACTATGATAAAAGCAGTTTTACTCAAACATATTTTTACCACTGCTTTTATTATTTTTACCACTGCTGGTTCACAGTTACCACTGACAGTGTAAATTTTTTCACTGTTGATCTCAGTAACTAATCTTTAATATGTGTAGATGCAGGACATGACAGTGATAACATCATTCAGATCTCTACCATGGCAACACCTAATGTGTCTCATCCTTTTGGATTGGATACAGATGGTGGAATCCCAAGCTAATTGAAACGTTGGGTGGTTCAGGAGTACTTCCTAGTCCAACTAGGGGAGAAACTGAATCTATGCTCCATGATGCACCTCTCCCAGAAGTTAACACATCTGGAAGTGCTGAGGGTAGTTTGCAAATAAAGGAATTGATGGAACTGTGTACCAAATTATCATAAAAGGTGGATACTCTTGAAGAATATATTGCTGCAACAAAGAAACTTTATGGAAGAGGAGAGTAAACACAGTGGAATCTTCAAGTTCTTTTGAATTTTATCTGATTGTGATGATTTTGGTGGTGATTCTCCCAAACAGGGGAGGAAAATGATGATAAGATTCAGGGGAGGATTGCTCTTAGAAATTCAAGGCAAAGGTTTTGGTATCATGATTGAAGCAGAAGAAGAAAGAACTGCTCAGTTGAAAGAAAAAGCTAATGAAGAAATAGAAAGGTTGCATACAGAAGAGTTCATAAGTTTGAAAGATGAGAACTGCATGATTGATAAGATATGTGTTTTGAAGAATCCCCCCAAGATCAAGGAGGAAGTTTAATTCAAGAATCTTGTGGATTTGCAGAGGAATCACAAGTTTAGGGGAGGATTGTTGGGAATTAAACTAACAGTACAAAATGCTAGTGTTGGAGTTCCCACTGCTTGAAGAATACACTAGCAGTGGAAACATTATTCCTACTACTGAAGAATACACTAGCAGTGGAAACATCATTACCACTGCTAGTACAAAGTTACCACTGCTAGTACGAAGATAAATATAGAAAATATTTGGTGTATATCTTATTCTGTTAGAATATACTTATCTTGTAAAGGACTCCTTGTTTCTTATAAAAGGAGATCCTAGATTAGGGTTTTATATATCAGTTGTCATATATCTTTCTAATACGTTTTCTTAGAGCTTCAAGGTGTAACCCTAGTGATATCTCAGATCACTCGTATTATTATTATTAATAATATTGGAGCTAGTTGTTTTGTTATATTCATTGTTCATACATAAATCTGTTTCACTTACAATCAATCTTCTAAGTATCATTAAGTAGATTCCGCATACTTAGTGATATCACTCAAAGTATCATTATCAACACAAGTTCAAGGTGTACACGATCCAACAATGAACATTGAGGTTGTGGTGATGGGGTGGTGTTGTCTTCATTTGTAAGATCAATGAAGAGTTGTTTGGGTGGTATAATGACAAGTTTTTGTTTCTTGGCATTGTTTGAATGGGTGGTTCTTGGTGATGACATGATGATGGTTTATGAGTGATGAGGATGATGAATTATGAATTAAACATGCATGGGGATTATATAGTGGGAAAACATGTTTAGAAGTGGAATTATTTTGAAATTGTAATGTTATATTCCAAAATCAGTTTGGTTTTTAAGAGTAATGATAGCTGGGACTAGCAAAAGGGATCACATGATGCAAAAGAAAACAGTGTAAAAACTGTTTCAGATGGCCGGTCCCCTTAATTTTAAGGGGGCCGCCCTTTATGATTTAAGGGGGCCGCCCATCTGACGACCCAGAAATCAAAAATTTTCAAAATTTTTCTGGAAAGATGTTATGTTCTGGTTTGAATGTGCAGCAAGCTCAATTTGGACATTTCACATTTGTTTTGGTTTATTAGAAAGCATATATGTCATATAGTTATATAACCTTTAACTAATCATGCAAACATATATATAGATCAAGAGAAACATGCATAAAAATATCAAAGACAATCAAGTTATCATCCTAAACACATATTCAAATAACAAGTATTTCCGAATAAACTTCGGACAAATAGCACACAAGACATAAAAATAAAACATTGTTAAACAAACATAATCCGACCATATCATTTCTTTTTCTTCCCGAAGATACCCTTCAAAGTCTTCCCAATAGATTTGAAGCCACCTCTAACTTCTTCGTGCAAGCTCTTTTGTCTTCTAAGCATCTCGGTAGTTCGTTCATGAAGCACTTCTTCAGTTTGATCACTTGGAGATGGAGTAGAATAGTTGGGATAATCAAGATCCTCTAAATTGTCAACGAACTCAGAAAACGAAGGGGTACTAGCATCATCGATGTTTTCCTCCTCATCATCATCATCTTGCCTTGAGGATGATCCATGAAAGCTATGACGACGAGGTTTACCCTTGTCACTTCGAGTTCGTCGAGCTTGTTTTAGAGCGAGAGTACGCAGAGTGGGGTAGATGGACTCATAAATACTATTGTCAAGATCGGGGTAGTACTCGATAACATGACGATAGATACGAGTAAGGAACATTCCATATGGAAGGTTGGCTTTGGGAGTTTTTCTGGCACACTCAATCCGTTTGATAAAGAAGTAGGCCAAATTGTATGGCTTTTCGACAGCTATACAATACAACATGTGAGCAAGGCTAGCCGGGAGATGGTCCCGGTGACCTCCAGTACCAAACGCATTCTCACGAATGAGTTCTTCCCAACGCTTCATGTGTGGGCTTAATTCTTTGAGGAGAAGTTGGTATGGAGAAATTTGAACATTTTTGGATTTTATTTTTCGACTTGTGGTGGCACGATCTATACCAAGGATTTGACGAATTTCGTCAGGATGAGGAATTTCGTCGAGATATGGACCGAAGGTTGGTCGATAGCGATTAAAAGATTCGAGGTCCCACTCGTTTGAGAAAACGGCTTGACCTCTAAAAGGAATTTGGAGGATATGACCAAATTGTTCGAGAGTGAGGGTGATAAATTCATTTTGAATCATGAAAGAGATGGTGATGAAACCAAGATCATTGGTTTGGACGGTGACTTGGCTATAGAAATCCATTATGAAACGAGGAATGATAGGTTTAATAATTTCATAAAGACAATTGAAGTTGATGCTTGTAAACACGCGATTTATGTAGTCGGATTGAGCAAAAGCAAGATCTACTACACGTCCCTCATGAATATTTCTATCTTCAATTTGACGATAGATAAGTCCAATGGAAGGAGATGTGGTAGGGAGTTGAGAAACTTTGGGAATGTAGTTTTTAGTGTGAGAAAGATCTTCGGTAATTGCTTTGGGCATTTTCACCTAAACACATCAACAATACAAAAAGACCAAAATAAATATAAAGAAAGATAAAAATATATGTTTATTGTCAAGGCTTATGTTGGAACGTAAACATACTTCGTTACTAATCCTAAGAAGTAGATTACCATGTTCCTTACTATTGTTTTTAACTCGTTCTAGATATACTTTTACGATGTTTAATTAGTAGTTATGGACAAATCTAAACGCCCCTTTAAACACCTTAATATATCATGAAATTTACTAGATTTACATTAGATTGTAAAACTAGCTATTTCTTGCGAGTTTCTTATGCATGTGATTTGTTTTTGAAAAAGATGGTTTGTATTTTTACTTAAAAATGTCATTTTTAGTAATAAACCAAACGCTTCCTTAACTAGTGACTTATAACTCACGTGCGTCAATATACATATGAATTATATATCTTGACGAGTTCGACAAACAATTTTAAGGTTTATAATTATAACAAAGTTTTATAAAAATTATAATGACTATGTTTTGATATTATTTGGACATAATCCAAACACCCCTATATTGTGAACCAATATAATTTTTCTTAGTCGAAAAATGTAATTTCAAGTTTTACACGTTACAAAAGTATAATGTGATTAGTTTTAACACGTTTTCAAATCATTATTCAACAATGAGTTTACTAAAAATTTTGAAAAGGAGTGTATGAAATTTTTCAAAAATTTTCGACATGATAGTTTATAATAACTAGTTTCTAGTGTTGATTAATCATCCTAATCCTAGGGGAAGCATTTGGTTATGGAGTTTTAAAGCTTAATTCGAAAGAAATTATGAATTTTGACGAATTTTATAAAACATGCATAATCATGAGTATGATCAAATAAGATGAAATTAGATGAAATGTGTTATGAAAAACTTACAATAAGTAATGGTGATTGTGTTAGATGAATTTGCCCTTTGCGAATTAACCCGAATTATGTGATTTGGAAGTGATTTGAGAGGTTTTTGGGTTTTGGTTTTCGTCACAGCAGAAGCAGGGAAAGAAGGGGATGAAAAAGTGGAGTGTTTGGCAAAAGGAAGAAAGGGAAAAACGGGCTTGATCAATCAGATGGCCGGTCCCCTTAAACATTAAGGGGGCCGCCCTTGTATTGGCTGCCGGTCCCCTTAAACATTAAGGGGTCCGCCCTTAAAAATTTGATTTTTCAAGTTTTGGTTTCTGGAACAAACAAGAAAATATTTATATATATATATATACTAGATTTATATTTAATCAAAAATACGTTGAAGAGTATACGCACGAGAGGAATTACTTGACATTTTTACTTGACATTTTGTCAATAAAATTTTCTTGATCGTTTCGGATGAAATTCATCAAGATGTCAAGCACACGAGAAAGTTGTGGAAGGTTTATAAGTATATATATATATATATATATATATATATATATATATATATATATATATATATATATATATATATATATATATATATATATATATTTATATAGTATGGGCTTATAAGACGAGAACATAGGAGGGAGACGTATGCAACGGAAGCCGGGAGTTTGTTTCATCCATAGATTTTTCGACTCATCTCACTTCATCAGCATGAGTGTTGATTGAACATTAAAGTTCAATAAGGCAAATGGGGAAAAGAAATGTTCGTAAACGAACAATCTCTAGTTCTAGAAAATCAACAAATGAATTTCCTAGGTTATAAGATCCTAAATATGGCTAAGTATATAAATATATATATATATATATATGTATATATGTATATTTAGATATAATATAGTTTTTTAAAAAAAATAGAGATTAATAAGTCAAGTAAAGCCACATAAATATAACACACTAAACTAAGCATGCATTTCTAGACAAGGAACTTAAAAGGAAATGTGTACCTTTTGTCTTTAATGCGTTAATCTTCAGGGTCTTCAAGAAGTAAATCGGACAAGAGGTGACAATGAAAAGTTCCATGTTTGGATGGCGAATATTATTTACGTTGGTGCCCATTGTTTCATTTGTCCAAAGTCATTTGGTCCGAACATGTTTTGTATTTGACTTGGATGCATATAAGGTGGAAACATTCCCCAAGGGTTGAAGTTCCACATTTGTTAATTATAGTTAAAGTTTCGTCTATTATGGTTTGTTCTTGGTTGAGGTGTTTTAGGTCTAGGATAAGAATTATTTGGTTTCCTAGGTGGTGGAGTTTTAGATCTTGTTTTAGATTTAGATGATCCAACTTCGGTTTTTAAAGATGGTTTATAAAATGGTTTTATTTCTTCATTACTAGCGATAGGTATTATTTTATTTTTTATGAGTAAATGTTTAGGATTAAGTATTGAAGGTTTTGGTTCATTTTCAAATTTAACGTTTTTAGCTCCACTTGTTGAAGATTCAGTTGAGTTAAATCCTAGTCCGGTTTTATCTCCTGATATTCTTTGAATACTTATTATTTTACTAAGTGAGTTACTACTATTTTCAAATTTATCAAGTTTGCAGATTTCATCCTTAAGTATGTTGTTTTCACTTTTAAGCTCTTGACATGTTTTACATTCTTCAACAATTTCTTTTCCTTTTTCAAGTTGACGTATTTTAATTTTTAGTTCAAGCACTTCATTTTCTAGTTGGTTGTTTATGTATTTTAGTGATTTATTTTTAGCCATAACTAGTTGTCCTATTTTACATAATCTATTGTATTCACTATCTAAATCTTTTTCATCTAATGATAGATTTTCATCACTAAAGTATTCGGATTCGGAACGTACCTCACTTGATGATTTGGCCATGAGACACTTTTCATCCTTTGTTGTTTCATTCTCATCTTCATCACTATTACTCCAAGCACCTCCAACGAATGCTCTTTGATTTTGATCTCTTGTCATCGTTGGACATTTTCCAATGAGGTGATTCGGATCACCACACTTGAAACACTTTCTCTCATTCTTGCTATACTTGTCATCATTATTCTTTTGAGATGTTCTTCTTTCATCGTGTGGTTGTCTAACGAATCTTCCTCGCCTTTTGAAGAATTTCTTGAAGTCTCTTACGGCCATGGCATATTCTTCGTCATCGCTTTCGGAAGATGAGCTATCTTCGTTGTTGGGTTCCTTTCTAGCTTTCAAGGCGATTGACTTGCTTTGCTCACGTTTTCCTTTAACCATTTCAGAGTCCTTCTTTATAATTGCTTCGTAGACTTTCAGATTTCCAATTAATTCATCAAGTTGTAGTGTTGACAAATTCTTTGATTCTTCAATAGCCGTCACTTTAGCTCGCCATTTTGGGTGAAGAACTCTAAGAAATTTCCTAACAAAATTCTTACTAGAGAAATTCTCATCAAGTGCTTTTAAACTTGTGATGATAGTGTTAAATCTAGCAAAAGCATTATCAATTGATTCCTCTTCCGGAATCGTGAATTGCTCATATTGTTGAACAAGTAGATCTATTTTGTTATCTTTGACTTGAGTATTACCTTGGTGAGTTATTAATAAAGAGTTCCAAATTTCTTTTGCGGTTTCACACATAAAGATCCTTTCGTACTCTTTACGTGGTAGCGCATTATAAATAACCATTTTTGCTTCATTATTTTTAGCAAGTTTTCTTTTTAAATCATCATTTTGTTTTTCAAAAGGTACGATTTCATCTTTCTTAGTTTCGGGGTTATTTTGAATAGGTAAAAAATCACCATTGGTAATAACATGCCAAAGATCTAGATCTTTTGATTTCACATAAGTTTCGAATCGATTTTTCCAATATAAAAATCCATCACTTTCAAATAGTGGTGGTCTTTGCATAGATTGCCCTTCTAAATATTTTTCAGATTCCATAGATCGTTACAAGTTTTAAAATACAATATATTTTAAAAATCTTGCTAGACGTGGCTCTGGTACCAATTGTGGAAAACTAGAAGGGGGGGTTGAATAGTTTTACGTCCTTTTTAAAATTTATAAGCACAAATTTGTTTTAAAAACTTCGATTCTAGTTTATGTGAATTCAATACTTGCACTATATGAACAATTGTATAATAACTAACTAACAAAACTAATATAGTAAAGATAAATAAATAAGTAATGAGAAGAGTTAGAAAGATCAAACCACAACACAAGGATTTATAGTGGTTCGGCTACAAGGACACCTTCCTTGTTCCTACTCCACTCCCCGAGTCACCTACTCGAGAGTTTTCTTCACTATGTCAACAAACTCCCTTATGGCGGAGAAAGCCGTACACACCAATATACACACCAATTTACACACCAATCTACACACCAATCTTCACACCAATCTTCACACCAATCTACACACCAATCTTCTTCACACCTAGCTTTTACACACCAATCTTCTACACACCTTCTTCTACACACCAATCTTCACAACTATCCTACTTCACTACTAATCAACTTCTACTATCTACACAACTTCTATATCTTCTAAACAAATATTAACAAGCACAACACAATATTCACAAATGAATATATATATACACTATACACAACAACTCTTCAACACTTCTTGAACTTGGTTGTAGAGAGTTCTTCTTTTGCACTTAGAATGAGAATGGATGATGAGGGATTGAATCACTTGAAACAAGGATTAATATACAAATGATCAAAGGGTTTTTGATGAGTTTTAGATGATTGTAGATCTGAAAATTTCGTGCAAAAGGTGAGGAAAAATTCCAGAATTAAGGTGGTATTTATAGGGAAGAAATCTGACAGTTTCTGACAGGGGAGCCTGGCCGGTCCCCTTAAAGCATGGCCGGCCCCCTTAAAATTAAGGGGACCGCCCCTTATAATTAAGGGGGCCGCCCAACTGTAACGGCCAGAAAACTTGTCTTTTAGTGGGGAAAGTTTATTTGGTGAAAAACTAACTGATTTTGGTTAAATATTTGAAATCATATATTTAGTATGATTAAAACATTTTTCCTTATTACCAAAAGTGTTTTTCAAAAATATATAATAAGATTAAATAAACTTTGTATTAGTTAATTAAATACCCCTTTGATCATGAGATGTATTAAGCACTTGTTTATCCATACCTTAAGTGATTAAGTTGGATATAATGATATAGACTAGCTTAATACTTGTTTACGTAGTAATCAAACGATTGACGAGTTTACATTTTGTGATCGTCAAAATATAGAGATATCGAAAAATATAAATAACGTTTTCATACATTATTTATGTCAACATATTCCATCAAGAGTTGGCTAGTCCAGAAGCAAACGGCTTTTGGTAAAGACTAATCAAATCCGTTGACAGCTGGTGGTTTGCTCAAAATCACACGGTTGTCAGGTGTGCCACCGTTCTTACACCTGGCTACTCCAGAAGTGATGGCTTTTGGTAAAGAGTTTTTCAAATCCATTAAGTTTTTCTCAATAGATTGCTAGGGACTAGCAATAGTTTAGTGTGGGGGATTGATGAGTGTCTAAATACTCATCATTTTATACTAATCTGAACTGCCAAAACATACAAAAACACTCAAATATGTATCAAAATACTTAAAATATCTTAAAGGTGTGTTTTATATGTTTCAAATGCAAAATATGCAAAAACAGATGAAAAACGTACAAAGTTTGCATAATTGGCAGTTTCAGTCCCTCAAGTTTCATAAATTGGCAAAACTAGTCCCTGGTTATTCTAAAAACATGAAAAGTCACCAAAGGTCCTTTTTAATCATAAAGTTACATATTTAGTCCTTTGGTGCAAAGTTTCACAAAATTACAAGTTTAGTCCCTGTACTTTGGAAATTGACAGAAATGGTCCCTGGGATGTAAAAACTTTGAGAAATTCAATTTTGGTCCTTGTATTATTAATCTTTTGCAGGAATGGTCCTTGGGTGATAAGTTTGGTGAAATTACATAACCAGTCCCTGAAGTTTGGTGAATTAGCAAAAATAGTCCCCGGGAATTTCATAAGTGAAATTTATCAAAAATACCCGTGTACTATTCATTGGTGGCAAGATTAGTCCTTATGATAACTATGGGAAAGTCACACATCAGCCCCCCCTAAACTTTCACCAATTTACAACTTTGGTCCTTGTGTATTATTTAAACCAAACGGATCCTTTATGTTATTACCCAAAACCAAACTAAACCCAAACATACACACAAGCCCACCCCAGCCCAACTCCTAGCCCAATCCACTCCCTGGCTTTGACCCGGTCAAACAATACCACCCCAGTCATCCCTTCCCTCCAAAACCACCACCACCACTGGTATTCCAAAACCACCACCACCACCTGTCTCCTACTTGCTACCCACTCCCCTCCACCTCACACATCCCTCAAAGCCTCATTAAACCCCTAAAATCCGCTCCACGCAATCTACAGTACCCATGGAGACTTTGGCGCCAAGTTAAGAATTTAAACGGCCATGATAACTCAGACCTTATCAACAGCTAAGATGTGGTGGGAAAGGTAAAGTGGGTCCCACTTGACTCAGAAAATTGCTACAAAAGGGAAAAGAAGCCAGAAGTGAAGATTATTAGTTTTAGCTTTAGTTAAAAGTAGTCGTAGCTAGTGTAATTCCATTTTCAGTTGTAATTTTTAATTAAAAGCTTGTTTTTTATCATTATCAGTGTACTAAAGATTGTTTATGATAATCAATTTCAAATTCTAGGCTTGTATCTCAGTTATGCAATTTTACTCTTATTACAAAATTTTCCAAAAGCTTGATTGTTGTTTTTTGTTTGTTGTATTGGACTTATAAGGTTATATAAGCTCTTGACATAGCTGATATAAGCTTTCAAAAAGTCTTAGTATTCAGTTACTCAGAAAATACTAAAAATTCCAAAAATTCCAATAAATAAATAGAAAATAAAAAAATAGAGGGAAGAAAGGAAGATGGACTGAGCAAGGTTTGATTTTAAGTGTTCTGGTATTAGTAGACTTGTGGAAGTCAGTAGGAAGTGATCTTGTTTGTTGGTTCTGTGTTTCTCAGCTAAAACTCAAATGTAAGTTAATCTTCATAATTTTGGTTTACCAATATATAGCTTAACCTCTGGTCATTTCTTTGTTTCTTGTATTATTTAGTACTTATTAGTTATAATATAACTTAAAAGTTAATGTTTGTTCATTAGTTTTTTATAAGTTGGTTAGTCTCATAACTTAACTGTCAAATTTATCATAATCTAAATTAGATAAGTTTTGTTGTTAACTTAGGTACTTACAGGTTCATTTAAGTTTATTTTACCTTAATAGATAAATAAAAAGTAATTTCATAATCATTTGTAACCATTTGTTTTAGTAAATCACAAATTAGTCAAGATAAGGGAGTGTTTGGTATTAACTGTTGTATTGTGTTCCTGAGGTAATTGTGTTTTGAAAACTATATAAACTTCATTACTAAGGTCACTTTAGCTCAGTTAAGTCATAAAACTTTAGGTGTTTTAAGTAGAAAGTCAAAATCCATTTCCTTATTCCTTGACAGTTAACTGTCAAGGATTTGTGATCCACAAACCATCATATTAGCTTATAATTAGATAACCTAGCTTAATTTCAACTTAGTATAGCTTATAATAACATATTCAGTTAAATAATCTAGGTTCAAGTTCATAATAGTCAAAGTTTAGGTTTTATAGAAAAAGTCAAAATTTGCTCATCTCAGTTTTTTCCAAAAATCCAAGTATTTGTTTTGATTTATGTGATTGGATTGGGACCCTGAAACTTGTTTCCATAGCTACTCTACCACCTCAGCTTCAAGGTCTCAGTTCCATTTTATTTTTAAGATTTTTGTACTGGGCCCCACTCACCCCTAAACACAGCTGCAGGGCAACAAGCTCCCCTGTGCAGCAGATAACCATAGCCACACCACCCACTTTGTGGTGGTTTTGTGACCAACTCAGTGGGCCCCACACCCTATAAATAGTTTCTCCCAACCCCCTCCTACCAGGGAACCTAGATTGATCTTTTGTTTGACTTGAATCACTGTGGACCCCACCTAGAAATACCCATAAACTCTGTCCCCATTCTGTGTTGAATTTAGGTTTTGGATTAGCTTATTGTGGCTTACCAGCTTATCTACTGAGCTTATTTAACCAAATTAAGCTTTGACAAGTCCAACTACCTTATTAGAACCAGAATTAGCCATAGTGGGTCCCACATAAGCTCATTTGAGCTTATTTACCTTTTCAGTCAACAAAAGTCAACAGTGGAAGCAATAGGCTTCCACAGTGCTTATTAGAAGCTTATAAAAAAGTTGTCTTCATTAAAGTTGTCTATTTTTAAGTATAATATAGGTTGGTAAAAGAAAATTCAAGAAAAAACAACATAAAAATAAGTGATAGTTTCTATTTAATTTAATTTAATTTTAATTTTCATTTTTATATTTTTATTAAGTAAGTTGTGTTTTTATATTTTTATTAATTTCCTCATAGGTTAAAGTATTTTTAATAATTTTTTCAGATTTTAATTTTGTCATTTAGTATTTATTAGAATTAATAATAGTTTATTTAATAATTAATTAATCTGTAAGTTATAAATAGAATAATTAATTTTTATATAGCAACACCTAGTTTTTATATTTTTTATAGCTTCTATAAGTTATAAAATAGTTTTATAAATTTTTTCATAATTTTCCAAGTTAGTTTAGTATTATTTATAATTTAAAATATTTTAATTAGTTTAATTAATATAAATAGTTTTTAATTAATAAGAAATTCATAAAAAGGCAAAAAGATTTATTTTTATTTTTTATACTTTCTTCAAGTTCATTTTTAAGTTTAGAAAATATTTTTATAAGTTTTTAGTTTAATTTGTAGTATTTATAATTTTTAGTTTAATTTAAATTAGTTTTAATTAAATAGTTAAATGGTTATTAATTAATTAATTAATAATAAATAATATAATAATCTAAAAAATAGTTTTCTTTTTAATTTAAGTTTATTTTAAGTTTAAGTTTATAGAATTTTCAATTTTAACCCTTGTAGTTTATTTTTCCTTAAAACTCACCTTTTTCTCAGTACGCAGTCGCTTCTGATTTTAAATTGGTTGACGTTTTAACGTTTTAGATATCTAGGTTTTACGTAATCGTTAAGATAGTTTATTTAAGTTATTTTAAGTTATAAAACCTTAGTGTAATCACACACACACACACACACACACTTATACCTTTCCTGTTCACATTCACTAATCACAGATTCGTTTTTAATACCATCACAACCTCGTTGGGACATTACGACCCGGGAAAACACTGTGTTCCTCGGAAGCATTTGCCTCAGCTGTTTGACTATTACAGTTGGCCATTCACAAGTGGCTGATCAATAATTATCTGACTGTTTGAGGCGAATCAAAAATTCTTGAATAAATTTTGCTTCAAGGTAACTAAAACTTTATACACTGAAATACTCCCCCTCAAAATTAGCGTATGTTTTGACATTTTTAAACTTTGGAGCGAATTGGGGAGTAAAGATTTGAAAAAAAATCTTGAGCAAAATTTTGAAAAGTTTTGAAAAACCTTTTGAAAAATTTTAAATAAATTTTGCTCAAGATTAAGAAGTTTTAGACAAGCTATGCATGAGAACTTCTTCTTGTTTTCCAGGATAAGTGCACGTTTGGTTTTTTAAAGAATGGTTTAGCAAGGCACTTTCCTTTCTTTGAAACCCGAGTTGTACACTGTAATGTGTGCACAAGTCGTAATGTTTAAGCCCGGGTTGTAAGCTGAAATACTTACAAGCCATTTGGAAAAGATAGATTATACAACAACCTTGGGAACCCATTTAAGCACGACGCCAACGGGTTTACCAAATTTTGAAATCCATTTGTAAGTTGTGTCAATCTGATTTAATGATGTTGAATTCCAACGAGGACTGAAAATCGGTGTTTCATTTTGAAATAACACTCGTGGAATCAATGGAGATTTAAAACTCTTTTTCTGTTGAAAATTGTTTGAGAAACCTGACGTTTCTTTTGGAGTTTTAAAATCTGAAGAAGAAGATTTCCATCTAGAGTTGAACCTCATGGGTTCTCTTTGAAAATTTGTTTCAGTGATAAATGGAAACCTTCCGGTATTGGAATGTTCAAAGCAGAGTCATTTTCATGTTGTAGCGAAAGCAATTCTGATATAGAATATTTGAAAGGTTTTGAATGACTTTGCTTTGGTTTCCACACTTGCTTTACCGGTGTAAAACGAGAGTGTGGAGTTTGAAAAACATGATTCTTTTCTTTTGAATCATTTGGTGGTTTCGAAAACCTTTGTTTTGGTCTCCACACTTGCTTTACCGGTGTAAAACGAGAGTGTGGAGTTTGAAGAACTTGTTTCATTTTACTTGAAGCATTTGGATTTGAAAACCTTTTAGAAGTAAATGTTTCGGAAAAACTTGGTCTCTTTGAAAACTTCCTTCCTTTTTGCAAAGAATAGGTTGTAAACTGAGAAACCCTTTTCGAAAATGGTTTTGAAGATTCACCCGTGTAAACCTTCTTCGAAACACTCACTTCTGGTGTTGAAACATTTGAAATTAGAGCTTTTCCCTTTGATCAGTTAAGAGTATCAAACTTCACTTTTAAAGCATTGTATGAAATTCTCAAATCATTGTATTCTTTTTGAAGTTGAAGATGATCTTGGGATGGCAACTTTGATTCTAGAGAAGCAATTTGTTTCAAAAGTTGATCCTTTTCGGCTTTAGAATCATCCGTTTTACGAGCCAATTTCCGTTCGAACTCAACATTTTCTTTTTCAAGTCTTTCAAAATAATTTTCAAATTTAGTTACTTTGTTGAAAAAGTCGGTTTTGGCATCCTCAAAATCGTTTGTTTGTTGAGCTAAAACCGTTTCAAGCTCAACCACTTTCGTTTGAAGCACATGATTTTCATTTTCAAAAAAATACATTTTCTCCCCCGTTTCCTTTTCAAAATCTGGAGTATTAGAATCGAACAGGGGTTTTGGGAAGGAAACTTTTGTGATTTGAAAATCAACATTTTTCTTTTTCATTGATTCAATCTTTTGCAAAACATTTTCAAACTTTTTATCTGCAAATTCATTCAATTGAGACTTCAAATCTTCAATCTCTTTTTGTTTCAAGTTTGAGTTTTGTTTCTGAACTCGTGAACTTTTGATTGAATCAAACAGGTTTTTGTAAATCTGTTTCAAATGCTCAATCTCCTTTTCGTATTTAGAAATTTGACATTTCATTGACACGTTTTCATTATCAACTTGTTCAAGCTTTGACATCCAGGGGTTTTCAAAAGACTGCTTTTCAAGATTGTGTTGTAAAGCTAGCTCAAAGTTAATGCTTTGTGCTTGACATCTTTGAAAATTTTGTTCAAGAGAAAATATTTGACGTTTAAGTTTCTCTTGGATGTCACTTGACTCTTTTAAAATTTTCTCATTTTCGTGTCTCAACATCTCATTTTCCACTTTAAAGTTTTGAGACTCAACAATCAATGATTTATCGTATGGAGTTTTTTCAAAGATTTTCAATTTAGCTTCTAAATCAACATTTGAAGCACATTCTTGATTATGATTCACATTGTCATGTTCAACCATACCTCTATTAGGATCCATATGTGGAGTCTCGGGGGTGATATCACTATCAACCTGATTTACCACACATGTGTCGTTAATGTACTCAGGCTGTTCATGACTTTGGGTCTCATAAGCAAACACATTATCGAATCTATCATCATCATTAGCTTGATGTACCTGAACGAGTGCGACTGAACTTTGTGAAGGACTGACAGCAGCTGCATTATTCAAACCATCCTTACATTTGTGTTTCCCGTCAGCATCTAAATCATTCCCTGAAGTGCTGCTTTCTGTTAGCAGTTCTGATAATGCATTGTTACCCGTGAATACCAAATTATCATCTGATGTCCCTTCATTGTTGACCGTTCCCGCTTGTATCAGCATCCCCATTTCAATTCTTTTTCGTTCTTTTCCTTTTAACTCTCGTTCTTGCAATTCTTTTTCATTTGACTCTCTCTTCTTTTCCAGCATATCTCTTAGATTAAAAAGAAAACTAAAACGGATATCTCTTTCTCTTTTAGTGGATATCTCCATCTCTTTTAAACTTGATTCCATTGAATTTCGTGTGAAATGACAATGGATCTTGTAGATGATAAAGAAGTAGTTTTGTGTTTTCAAATGAATCTTTGTCAATCTTTCACGCTTTCACAATAACTAGCACGGTAGTTATATTTTCAAACAATCCCGAATAATCTCAGCCCAAAATAATACTCAATCTCGGATTCTGAAGCTCATACAAAATCATTGTCCAAAATTTATATCCCAAATAAATACACCACAAAATGATTATACCAAAATTTCGGCACAAGCAATTTTCTTATAACAAATTTCGTAGCCCAATTGTTTGTAAATAATCCGTATAAGCCCAAATTCAAATATGCGGCCCAACTTCTGATTCTACACCAAACGTATCCCAACACAACCCAAGTCCAAATGTGAATGATAATCCCTAAACTCACGGTATTTAATTAACACTCACTTGCAACACTCCATACCCTAATACATCTCACACTTAAAATACGCAGTCACAACAAGTACACTCACACCTAACTTTCTCTCACCAAATGGTTCACAGATCTAAAAAATCTATCCTTACTTCTCCTTCTTGCAATAATCGAACACCAAGATCTAAAATAAGTACACCTCTTGTAAATCTGATTCGAATAAACACAATCACAAACCCTTTCTTTTCTTCTCACAAACAATTTACCGTTCCCCACAATTAAGCCCCTTCGTTTGTTTCTGCTGATAATCAATCCGAAGCAACCACAGGTGTGCTTTGTTTCCTTTTTCTCGTATTACGACCGCAATGAGGGCTTCAAGAAAGGTCTAAGGTAGGTTTGGTTCTTGTTTTGTTTGTGTATCTTTGAATCGAATCAAAGAAAGTTTATAACATAATTGTTATTGATCTTTCTTTAATGTCGAAAATAAAAGGAGCTATGCTTCAAAGGATCAGTGATGATTTTGTTCGAACTCTTAAGATCATTAAAGATATGTTAATGAGTATGACGATTCTGAGATCTCTTTTAATATTATTTTGATTGTGTCGGTTTGATTTTATTTTTGAAGGATATGGAATTTAGGATAGATAATGGATTTGGTTGTTTCCAAATTGTTGTAGGAAATGGGTCACGTATTCCTTCTTCTCGTTTTTTTTTTTTTTTTTTTTTTTTTTTTTTTTTATTATTATTATTATTATTATTATTATTATTATTATTATTTTTATTCTTCACTGATCAGGTCTTGATTCTTACGCGTAAAACTTAAGCGTAAGATTTTTTTTTTTTAAATTATCAAGGCCGTTACCATATCAGATACTCCCGAAGGAGCTTACGAGACCTACTAGGTAGCTCAATGACTGGGTGAGTCACTGGGGATCACTCCACGACTGTAGACCGTTAGAAAACCACCGCAAACACTAAGCGTAACTCACGAGGAGTTACCGAAGTGACCTGTCAAGGCTGTTAGATGATGACCCTGACAGGAGTTTCCGTTCGATCATTGAGAAATACATTTGTAATTCTCTCATATACGTTCTCGGCAGATTGCTCAGATCTGCGAAGGACTCGATAATTTACAGCTGAGATACTCAAATAATGATATTTAAATTTAAACAAACTTTGTAGGGAACCAAAGGTAAACAAATAATGAAACATTATGAGGTAATAACTTATAAAAGTTCTATAGAAAGATCAGAAGTTAGATGTGATCAAAAGTGATGTAAGAAACATGGTTGTCATGATGGAGAACATATAATTTCTCACTATTAAATTTGTTTCTTTGTGTGCTTTGAAATGACAAAGTAATTCGAAATCGTTTACGTATTCATATGATAATCAATGTCATATAGCATGTAATATTTCAACATAAATGAAATTTCGTAAAGAGAAACCGTACATACCTTTATTGAATAAACTTGGACCGACCGATTTAGTTAAGAGGCAATTCTCTAAATTGACAAGTAGCCTGACGCGCGGGCGTACTTTTTTTTTAGACGAGAATGTTAGACAATGTAAAACCCGTAGTATAAGCTAGACATGAGTTACTTTGGATCTAGGATACTTAGTTAAAATCATGACACATGTCCCATGTAGTACAATTTAATTATTAGTATGTCTTGTTGTAAATTACATATATACCCTCTTATTTATTTGTTATTACATATATACCAACCCACTCATCACCACCACCATTAACACCTACTGATACCTAAGAAAAATTAAAAGTTCCACATTAACTGGACCTTCTTTGATACTTTTAAACCAAATTATCACCATGACCTTGCGCAGTTGAATATATAGTAATGTCATTTAGTTCCATTAGAAAGAGAGCATAACATAACAAAATCGGCAAACCCTTGCATTCATCAATAACCTTTGAATAATGAGGGGGTGGCAACGTGATCGGCATGGAGTTCGGTATCTTCGGTATTCCCATTGCCAGCCATTTGGCATGGACAAATCGGCATGGTGTTCGGTTATGTTTACCGATTCGGCAATATGTATAGCATTTAATTTTTTGACTGTTCCACATTAAATAAATGGTTGAGGCATGGTTAGGCATCATTGCCACTAAAAATAAATGGTTATGCATGATGAAGCATGAAATGTGTTGGATTCATTTTATTGGCTAATGACAAATTAGTTTGAGGCATGGTTAGGCATCATTGCCACCCCCTGAGGACACTGGCAGTCATGATTCCGAAAATATCCATACCTCCGAAATCCACCAATAATATCATTCCACCTCATTTCACCTCATTCATACTTTTTCCATACCTCCCAACCCCATTTTAGTGGCAACCATGCCTTTTTCATACCTCCCAACTTTTTTTTTTTTTTTTTTTTTTTTTTTTTTTAATAATAAATTAAAGTTGTTGTTTTTTCTAACTTTTTGTTCTCTTCTCTCTTGTTGTCTGCTTCTTGTTCCTTCCTTTTTCGCATTTCCTACATCCACTTTTTCACTCATCTGTAAGTTTTTTCTTTATATAGCAAGTATGTTTAAATTTATGTAAAAGCACTCTGTTTTTGAGGTAAAGTTTGTTAATATTCTTGTTTTGGTTTGTTTTTTAGATTCATATGAAGGTGAAGATGAAAGCATTTTGGATTCAAAAGTACCTCTTTGTTCATATAGCAAGTATGTTTTTTTTTTTTTGTTTTGGCCCAATGCACGCTCCACTCCAACGGCTATTTCAATTAATGCAACGGTCCAATTTGTCACATGAAACGAGAATGCTTCGGAGGCAATATATGCCGTTCAAGGGATGCCGATGAGGATGCCGGTGGGGTGGCGGCGGTGTTCACCGCCGGCATCACCATGCCGATGGGTGATGCCGCCCCCACTGCCACCCTTCTGAGAAACTCTTCCAAAGACCAAACAACCTTTTTTTATTTATTAGTTATAACTTAGAAGTTAGTTCCCAACAACAACAACAACAACAACAACAACAACCAAAAAAAAAAAAAAAAAAAAAAAAAAAAAAAAGTTTTAACTTATAAGTATAAATATAAATTAAACCACCCTTCAAAAAGCTACATCAATTAAAATCACAACTCTGTACACATGCAAATAAATTTTTATGTAAAATCTCTTTCTAGTCGGCGGTGACACAATCGCTAAAGGCACTTTCGCTCTTTCAGGAATTCTGGGCAAAAGGTCGATCGTAACTAAAATAAATGTGAAAATAGAGACATTTCACTTTTGATATTTAATCAAACTATAAAATGAGATAGACTCAAAGACCTATATTCTTGCCCAGACAAAATGTTGTTTTTCTCATTATTTGGTGATTAAGTGAGTTAACAATTAATGCAAAACTAACATTGTGTTAATAGAAATTTTGGTATCATGTTTACTAGTATCTTTGTATGCAACAAATGCCATTTATTATTTTTATCAGGCTATAGCATCACTCTATTTACAATAGTATAGAATAAACATGACTTCCCTATAGATAGTATGCACGTTAATTAGCTTTTTCCCAGATTACTACTGTATTTGCTTATGTGATGCAAGAAATGGTTATGAGATCTAGACTCATGTTTAATTTTATGATTAAGAACGGTGTCAGTCAAAGATGGACCCATTTGAGAGATGGGTGTGGCACGAGGCACACTCGATTTTGAAAAGTGTGATTTGTTTTTAAAATTGTCTTTTTTTAGTATGTGCAACCTTCTATAACACTTTTTTCTACTTTATTTCTTTATATTACAACTTGAGTTTAGCCTAAAAATTCTTAGTGCAAATTTTGATACTTAATTATGATGAATTTTTTTTGTACAAGACCATTCCAAAATAATTTATCAGTCATTTCATTTTACAAAGTGACTCACTTCATCATTAAATAATGAGAAAAACGATATTCATGTTTAGGTACGAGTGTAGGTCTTTCAGTCATTTCTCATTTTATAGTTGATTAAATATCATAAATAGTGTGTCTCCAAATAATGTGTCTCCATTTTCACGTTTTATTGTTCAATTGTACTTACGGTTGAACATTTAGCCGGATTCCCTGAAAGGATGAAAATGGCTTTTATAATGGTGTCACCTCCGGCTACATTTAGATTTTTCATTAAATTTTATTGGCGTGGGTACGAAGTTATGATTTTGATTGATGTAGTTTCTTAAGGGTGGTTTAATGTATATTTATACTTCTAATTATGAATGAATATAATTAGGTTGTTTAGTCTTCGGAGGAGTTTTTGGTTATAAAGCCTTCAAACGACAATGTACGTAGTAGACCTTTCAAACACCTTTATTTATTTACGTATTTCTATTTATTTACATATATAACAAGTGAAAACGATGGTAGTTATAAAATGTGTGACTACTATGTTATATATGCTTATGAAATTAATGATTACAACACAATTATATTTACTCATTGGAAGAGAAGTTGTATACGTTTAATAAGTTAGAAGGGATAAAGTATCATTTTGAACTTGTGGTTTATGCTTTTATTGTGTAACTACCTAACAATTTAAACTATCGAATCACTAAGTAGTATTATAAACGACATACGATAAATATTATGATTTGAGAATTACCTCAGAGCCGAACAAGAGAATATCGAGATCGAGACTGAAATTAAACACGGGTTCGAAAACAACCAACTCGGACACAAATATAATGTGCTAATTAAGATTCAAAGTAAGCTGATCAATACCAAACACGAATTCAAACCTCACACAAATGAACCAGAACCTTTTAACCCGAATACGAATTTTCAAACATGACTTGATCGTGAAAGTTTATGATTCTTGTATGTATTATAATGCAACTTGAGTTTAGCCTAAAAAATCATTAATGTGCAAATTTTTGTACTTGTGATGAAACTTTTTTGTGCAATACCTTTTTTAGAGATTTGGCTCAGTTTGATTTGGTTAGAACTGATCCAACTATAATTGATTTGGCTCAAAATGACCCTGTACGGATTTAGCTAAACATGATCATTACGTCTATCTTTAGCCAAACAGGTCTTTACCATTTCACCTCTTTGAACATTATTATTTGAGAACCACTTTAATATTATCGATCTATTTTTCAATTAATAGCTTGCTATCCTTCGTATTTTAACTCACTCTAAAAGAAGCTAGTACTCTTATTCTTTCTATTTTTAACTCACGTACACCAATAGTTGTAGGTTACTATGCTTGGCCTGCATAATTAGGGAGCATATAATCAGCAAAAGGTCATACATATATATATGGATACGTCTCATGAAACAGAAAAAAAAAAAAAAAAAAAAAAAAAAAAAAAAAAAAAAAAAAAAACCATATCGCATATATGCTTGATTATGTGATACATACCTTTCATGATTTTATCATTTTCGCAGGTGTACGTGTATCACCTTTCATTAGTTATATGCTCATGATGAAACTGGTCTTCAATCAAATATAAAGAAAACTCGTTTGGTTTAAAAGAGAAGTTAGGAATTATAGTGGTGAAAAAAAATAAAAAATAAATCAAATTAACGATATCAAGGATTGATGGAATCGAGTCATTCACAAAAACAATGTTAAGGTACAAAATATCTGATGAGAAACTTGGGTTTTATTGGCATGTGGGTCGTTACTAATGGGAAAATTAATTAAGGGTGGTAGTAATACAATTTAACATAAAATTTATAGTAACATTAATATCGGTGGTAAAATTTTGCATTAACAACTAAGAGCATTCATTATCATATCATTCATTTATAATGCTTTTGATTTTATAAATCTTTTCAAGTTTATAAAATGCTCAACAATTACACATGTATCAAATTATAAAAAGTTCCAATATTTTAAACCTCTTCAATTCACATAAACATGAAACATTACATCACTATGGTTAAAACACAATATAAAGTTTTCATGTGTTTTAAACTTTTTTTGAAACTCCCACTGTGAATGCCATAAGGTATAGTATAATAAAGATGTCAAAAACTCAGCCGAACATTTACACTAAAAACAACAGGGAAAAAAAACTAAAGATGAAAGATAATTAACCATGCATAACATAGAACTTGTAATAGGACTTCAAATACTCGAGAGACAAAATGGCGAGGTTTGTTTTAAACTTACTATCTATCTTTTTGTTAGCATTAAAAATATGTATTATGAAGTGATGGTCATTCTCATATTGTAACTTTGTGTCGTTTGTTAAGATTAGTAATAGTTTAGTCATTGGGCTTTGGACTTGGCAAGCTAATATGTTATGTGCTATGTTTCATAAGCCTTGTTATCTAATCATGTAGCCAAGTCCAAGCCCAAGTCCATTAGAAAGCCCATGAGGCCTTTCTCTCTAACTATATAAGGCACTTACATAGTCATTTGTAAGTGTGCTTGTGTGTGTATTTGTGTGTGTTTTCTTTTGAATAAAAGCTCTCATTTCTTATCTCTCTCTCTCTAATACACGAATTACATATATATCATACAAGTCACCATCTTTCATCTCTTCTTCATCTTTGCTTCTATATTGGTGTGATAAAGTTGTGATATTTAAGGTCCTACAAGTGGTATCAATCGCCAAACAATGATTTAGGAGTGTTGGGAATTTGTGTTTTTCGTTTTTTAAGCAATATACACGTTTTTAAAAAAAAAAAAAAAAAAAAAAAAAAAAATCTTTACTTTTCTTGTTTTTCTTGGTTTTTAACACTTTTTTGATTACAAACTAGTGTTATAAACTTTTTCCAACAAGAAAGTTTTAATCTTTTTGAAGTTTCAAAGCTTAAAAATTCGATTTTGGTCATTGTACTTGTTTTCTAGATCACAAAAAAAAAAAATCATAAAAATCATCAAGTTTGCAACTTTCTTCAAGCTTTGGTGTTTTTATAACTAGAAGTACAAAAATCTTGGAATACAAACTTCATTTGGGTGAGCTTTTAGCAAATTCAAAAATTTGGCAAACTTTCTAGAACACAAAAAATTTTCATAAAAATCATCAAGTTTGCAACTTTCTTCAAGTTTTGGTGTTTTTATAACTAGAAGTACAAGAATCTTGAAATACAAACTTCTTTTGGATGAGCTTTTTGCAAATTCAAAATTCTTGCAATTTTTCTAAATCACAAAGTTTCTAAATCTCAAAAGTTTCAAGAACACACTTGCTCCCGTTGCTTACTCGGTGTTTCTCTTGCTTGTATAAGTGAGAAAACACTTCGACTCGTGGTATACTCTCTAAATTGTATAATTTAGAAAGTTTTGGTGAAAAGTTTCTAGAACACTGAAAAGTTTCTAGAACACTGAAAAGTTTCTAAAACACTGAAAAGTTTCTAGAACACTGAAAAGTTTCTAAAACACTGAAATTTTTTCTAGAACACCTTTTAGAAATTTTTTTCTAGAACACTTTTAGAAATTTTTTTCTAGAACTCTTTTAGAAAATCTTTTGGTGGACAAAGTTTCCAAATTCAACTCCTATTTCGTTGGAACGATCCAAGAATCAACTTTATCCTATCTTTCTTCACAAAAAAAAAAAAAAAAAAAAAAAAAAAAAAAAAAATTGGCGGGAAAAGTTGAGTAAAATTTAATTTTTACAGGAGACTAAACATTCAATTTTTACGCGAAATTCAAATTTTGGTATAACGATGAAAATTTTGGCCCAAAATTCAAATTTTTAGGCCAAAATTCAAAAAAAATTTCGGTAATATTTAGCGTCAAAAATTTTTCAAACTCAAATTTTTTCTGTAACCTTAGAATTACATTTCTAGGTGTTTTTCAAAATTCTGGGAGAGAAAAATTTTCAAACTAAATTTTGGAGGGAAACGTCGATCTCTCTCGGAAAACACGAAAAGCGTTTTAATTAAGCTTCACGTTCATGGAACATCTCAAAACTTTCTTTCCATCAATGGACGTGGAACCTATCAATGGAAACTACCTCTTTATGGCAAATCATCAGGCAACAACATCAAGCAATGAAAAAGGTCAATCGCGATGTTAAGGCCGCGAATGTAAAATTGACCGCTGAGCTTGAGAGTTACAAAGCAACCGTTAAAGCTTTTGAATTTCATAACAAAAGATTGTCTGAATTAGAAACAGGTTATCAAAATTCCGTTTCAAGGGAACAACAATTGCAACTCAAGTTTGATACACTTGATGTTAATTCTTTCAAAAAGATAAAATCTTTAAACGCGGAAATTTCTGATTTACAAAACCAACTTTCTAAACAAAAAACAGCTTATACCAATCTTGAAAAAGAAAGGGATGAGTTGAAAAAGGACTTTGCAAAGAAAGAAGACAAACTTTTGGAAGAAATCGTAGAGTCGGAACACATGATTGCTCATTTAGAAGAATTAGTGGTTAAGTCAGGTCAGTCGAGTCAAACAATGAAAATGATTTCAAATCAAACTAATCCGATTTACCATACGAAACATAAAATGGCTCTTGGTAACAACACCCCTTGTAATCTCAAGAAAGCTCAGCAAGAACAGAATGTTTTGTACAATGGTAATGTGATTTACACCAAACATGATCCTCCCGTCGTTCGGGATTCTGTGCTAACGATTGAACATGTCGAAGAGAGCATAAATAAAATGAAACAAAAGGATTTGAAACCCATTGATTACAACAAATTGAACAAACTTTCGGGAATCACTTTTGTTCCACAAACTGAACCATCAGCGTTTTCCATAAAACGACCATTTGCGAAATTCTTGTCTAAAAAGAAAGTTGTTTCCAAATCTCTTTCAAAAATAGAACAAATGTCCTCTAACAACACTTTTAATACAAGTGAGGCTAGAGAAATTCTTGATGACTTTAAAAAGAGAATTCTAGAACTTCAAAATATTGTTGCTTCTAAAACTTCAATCAATATTAACAACTGGCATTCCAGTTTTCATATTGAGCAGAAAAAGGTGTTTCAAAACGAAATTACTATCCCACTGAATAACATCAGTGCGAGGGTAATCCATTTTGAACAAGCTTTCTTAAAAGAAACGGCCGACTTTGTCAAAGACCACAAATCCCTGGTAAACGAAGCTAATGATACTCGTGAAAACATGAATGTTTTGGAAAACCTAAATGATTCTCTCTTCGAAGCTGTTATGACGACTGACATTATGTCCATCATTTTACAAACATATTCTGTTCAAGACGATGAACGACTAAGAGCTGAGACCTCCGCAATCGTTTCCAAATATGAAAATGCTCTTGAAAAACTTGAAAAAGAAAACATGTCATTTTTCAAACAACTTGATCGAAAATCAGAGGAATGCAAGTATGACAAATTGTCGTATGAGCATGCCTACAAGGACATGAAAGAGCAAAATGATCTTTTGAGAGCTCAGCTTGTAAGTATAAAAGGGAAGGGTGTGGAAACTAAGTTTGCAAAACTATCGACTTCGGAGAAACCAAATGTTTCAAACACGGTTCAAAAACCAAAAATGTCAATTTCTCGGTTTGCTCCAAAAGTCGATGAGAAAAAGGATTTGTCAAAACCAGTCACTCCACAACCCTTGCTCAAGAAAAAGGAAATGGAAAAGATTGTTGAAAAACGAAAATTGGTTGTTGAAAAAAACACAAATGTGAGTGCACTTGGCTCTTCTAGGAATAGTACAACTAATGTGACTACAAAATCTGTTAAGGAATCTGTTGGTTCTAATGACATGGTCCATAATCACCATCTAGAAGAAGCTAGAAAAAAGGCACAACGTCGTAAAAATTGAATTTTTGGCGCAAAACCTAGTGTGATGAATTCTACAAGATTCCAAAGCACTGCTAGTAGTAGTAAACCATTACCTAGGAACTATCTTCAAACTACTAGGGATTGGCTTGCATCTAAGAGTAGTGGCACAAAAGAGAATGCTAGGAACGTAGAATGCAACACAAAGAATTCCAAAGTCTCATCGAACAACAAACAATTCTCCAAAGACTGTAGTGACAAAATTAAAATTGCTGTGTTAAACAAGAATGTTGAATTTGTCTGTCCTACATGTCAAAAATGTGTTTTTTCAGCTAATCACGATGCATGTATTGCACAATTTCTCAAGAAAGAAAAGTCATGTGTCAAGACACAATCCACTAAGACACCAAATCGAAACAAACCCGTTGATAACAAGCAAAATGGTAAGAAACCTAATAGGTGGATATCTAAAGGATGTAGTTTTTCCAAAACTGAGACTTCCGCTGCATCTGATAAGAAAACTACGTCTAGATCTTACCTTAGGTGGATTCCTACGGGAAAAGTTTTTAAAACAATTGGTCTTAGATGGATTCCCACAGGAAAGATTTTTGATAATTGCACCAAGACAAATAATAGTGATAATCATCAGGTTAAGGAAGTAGAAACCATTACAACTGTTGATAGTCAACACCCTCAGAGTGATGATTCATGTACTTCTAACACTGTTATTTGTGAAACCTCTTCGTCTTTGGTTGCAGGTGCTTCAACTATCTCAGAACCCAGCTCATCAGAGGGTTCAAATTCTGTAAATTCTATAAAATCAATCTTTCAATCTTCTATTTTTGATTTTCCTTTTCTTTTATAAAAACCAAAAACAAAATACAAAAATAGAAAATTTTCAAAAAATACAAAAACAATATAAAATCAAAAAATCCAAAAAATATTCTTCTCACGACATGTCTCTTGTATAATCGATATTCTGTACGTTTCTAGAAATGTCATTCAACAATGATACGGATATGTACAGATGCTTGAGCGAGAGTTCTCTAAAATGTTTTTTCTAAAAACATGTCGTTCCTCAAAAAATTTCTTCACAATGGCTTTCGTATACTTCAGTACGAAACCCGGACCCTAATGATGACTTCTGATTGTTTTCAAATCAAGGACTCGTACGTTCAATGACGAAATCTTTTTTCAAAAAGTTCGAGTCTAAACAAACGAAAAAGATTTCAAGCATAAACTCGTTTACAAACAAAATTCTTGAGCACTTTTTCAAGATTGTTCAAAAGATTTCTCAAAATCTCTCAAAATTAGTGCTCAAGATAACTCCCTCAAAACCCTTAAGTAATTTTAAATATGCTATCATTAAGGGGGAGTACAAACACTAAAATGTTCCGATTTCATGCAAAATCAAATTTGTCTTTCTCTCCAAAAAGCTTTTTATTAATCAGTTGATATCAAAAATATCACGTTATGCTATTTTTGAGGGAGAGAAGACATGATTAAAATGTGATCAAAGATGTTTAAAGTTTGTGACTGAATCTCAAAAGAGCTCGACTCAGTAAGTACCAATGAATTGACGAAGCTTAAAATGTTAGTAATCGAGAAGACTTGTCCTGGACGGGTAATAATTTCAAGCTAGTCTAACTAGTGATGTAAGCGTGTCTCGAATAAGACTTGTCTGAGTAGAGTGTACCGTATCGAGAGACTTTCTTTGGACTTGACCAGGACGGGTAATAACTTCAAGCTAGTCTAACTAGTGATGTAAGCGTGTCTCGAATCGGTCATGTTCATTGAAAGTGGATCAATTCAAAAGTACAAACTCCTCTCGCATGTGCAAATTTCTTAAATATTCATGAGCACATGTGAAGGGGGAGTCCTTCAAAATTGCAAAACTCTCAAAGTGGTAACAACAATGTGTTTTATTATCATAAACACTTTGAGAGATTTTCACAAAAGGTTTTTTGGCATGTGATCAATTATAGGATAGTCATAGAGTTATAAGGTGACTAAGGTTAAGAAAAACCGTCCTATGATCCGCCAGAGCCGGAGGGATCTACCCAAGGACAATTCCAATATATTAGAATTAGAAGTCCTTAGGTATGATTGAAAAAAGGAGAAAATGAGAAAGGAGAAAGAAGGGGTTGAAGAATTAAAAAGAAAAGTTATGAAAAAGGGTGAAAAGAAATAGCCCACCAAATGTTCAACCTTAGGGCAGACACCGGGTTCAACTCATATGCTACTGGTTGTTACTAAGGTGACACCGGTATTGAAGACAAAGACGTCATGGACCCAGTGACGCACTGCACTAAACCTTCTTAACCACTCAAGTTCTCTTAAAAGAGCTTGTTTCATTCTCACGGGGAACCGGTGTAATCTATCGATCTGTCTCTTAGAGATGATTGATATTGAAGCAGGAGACCTCTCCCTAATCTCCGCATAGGAAACCAAATGTGCACTTATCAAGTCTAGAGCCCCGAGATTCATCAAAAGATCTCATAGGAACACATAATACTTCTACACTGGTGATCCAACATTAAGGATGCCAGATGTAAACTTTAGAGTCCTACGCAGATCTTAGCAATCTGCCAGAACATTTATGAGAGAATTCACACAAGTGTTTCTCAATGATTGAATGGAAATTCCTGCCAGGGTCAACATCAATCAGCCCTGACAGCAGGTCACTTCGGTAATTCTTTATGGGTTACGCTTAGTGTTCACGGTGGTTTCAAACGGTCTACAGTCGTGGAGTGATCCCCAGCGACTCACCTAGTCATTGAGCTACTAAGTAGGTCTTGTAAGCTCTCTTGAGAGTATCTTTGATGAGTGCTCAAACACTCATCATTTTTGGTCTAATCTGAACTGCAAAACATACAAAAACACTCAGTAATGCATCAAAATACTGAAAATATTCCAAAATTGTGTTTTATATGTTTTAGATGCAAAACGAGCAAAAACAAATGAAAAACGTACAAAGTTTGCAAAATTGGCAGTTTCAGTCCCCCAACTTTCATAAAATTACAAATCTAGTCCCTGGATATTCAAAATATAGAAAATTATCACCAAAAGTCCTTTTTAAATCATAAGTTGTCATAATTAGTCCTTTGGTGAAAAATTGGAAAGTTTTGGAAATTTACAGTTTAAGTCCCTGGAGTTTCAGATTTTGGCAGATTCAGTCCCTGGTGGGATATTTTTGAAAGAAAAATCATTTTTTATCCTTGGAAAATAGAAATGTGGCAAAAATGGTCCTTGGGAAAAATGTTTGAGAAAATTACATGTTTGGTCCCTGGACTTTGCAAAAATGACAAATTTGGTCCCCGGGCGTTTTATTTTGGAAAATTACATTTTTGGTTCGTGGTTTATTGAAGCTATGCATGAATGATCCCTTGTGACTACTTTGGGAATTTTACATTTTCAGTCCCTATGGTTTCAGTTTTTGCAATTTGGTCCTTGTGAAATAACACTTAACCAATTTGGACCTTATGCTTTGTTATTACTAAACCCAAAACCATAGCCTGCCAATCCAGCCCCCAAGCCCAAGAAACTAAACCCGGCCCATCCCTTTTATAATAACTCACCCCACGTTGACCCGGTCAAACAAACACATCCCCGCTCCATCACCACCCCCAACCTCTTCCCTGGTTTTCTGCTGCCTGCTCCCCCCTCCTCTCCATATTTTCTCACCAAACACACCTTGGCATTAATATTGCTCACCAACCCAACCAACCCCCCTCCTCAGCATTAAAAGCCCTTACCCAAACCCACAACCTGCCAATTACCATTTCCCGCCAAAAGAGAAATCAAAGGCTCAGATCAAAGCAAGGCATCCTACGGCTCAGAAGTGAGTGGGAAAGAAAGAGAAACAAGCCAGGACCTATAAAAGAAAAGAAAAAAGAGAGAAAGAAGCAGTAGTTAGTGTAGTATGTAGTTTTAGATTAATTTAGTTAATTTCAAGTTTATTGTAACTTTTAATTCTCAGTTGAAACTCCAAGTTTGTAATTTGTTACTTTTAATTAATATAAGTTTCAGTTAGATAAATTCAAGTTTCTGCTTAATTCTCAGTTTTATATAAAGAAAAAATATATATATATATATATAATAATAATAATAAAAAGGAAGCAGGAAAGAAGAAAAAAGCAAAGCATTAAAAAGGTTGAATGGAAATGGGTTAGAAGCTCAGTGGTGAGCTATTAGGATGGTTACTTAGACTTGTTTCTCAGTTTGGTGCATTGGAAGCCTTGTAAGCTCAATTTCATACTTTTAAATTCTACTGTTCCTGTGCTTATTTACTATTTTTAGTTGCTTTTATATGCTCAGTTAGTGTATGATAGACCATTAGTTGCTTAGTGTAGCTTGGTGTTTATTAGAATTCAATTTTGATCAACCTCTCTTGATCACTGCCTAATTTAGCATCTTAGTGATTTTCACATTAGGGTTGTTAGTTTTGAGGTTTTAGTGTTCATTTAAGTCTATTTAACCCTCACAGTTGATCAGAATTCAGTTTCATGGTTTAAATTCACCATATACATTGAAAATCTTAAATTCAAAGGCATAAAGGGGTGTTTGGTTTATGATTGTTGGAGGTGTTCTAGGCTGTGTTTGTTATTATTCTGGTCTATGCATGTTGTACTAGGTCTAATTAGGTTAATGGAGTCATAAAAGACCATGTCCTTTAGTTAGATAGTCAAAATCACACAGTTTGCACCTTAACTGTCCACTGTTGGACAGTTGAGACTTCAAACCCCCTCCTTCAACTTATAAATTGTATTTTTAGCTTAAGTTAGTTTTAAGGTAGCTTAATACAACTTGTTTAATCAATTACAGCCTTTAGAAATCCAAGAAAGTCAAAACTCCAAGTTTTTACAAAAGTCAATTGTGCATGCATCTCAGATTTTCACAAAAGTTCAAAGATTTAATTTGATTTATGTAGTTGCTTTCATGATGTGAAATCTGTTTCTAATTGTTGTCTATCAGCTCCATTTCAAGTTTCCATGCTTCTTTTATTTTTGCAATTTTTTCCATAAGCCCTGGCTTGCCCTAAAGTAGCCTGCAGGCTCAGCTGATGCTCTGTCTCAGCAGACACCATCACCACCACCACCACTTGGTGGTGGTTTTCTGACCACCCAGTGGGTCCCACAACCCCCCACCTTGCACCATTCAACCCTCCTCCTAGTAGGAATCAACTATTGACCCTTACTTTGACCTTGGAAGCCCTGGGTCCCACCTAAATCAGGCCTTGAAATCTGTCCCACTTTTCAGTCTAGACATAATAAGCAAGTGCTTAATTTTAGCTTTTTGGCTTATTCAGTGGTCATCCTTAGCTTTTTCTAGCTTATTCATGTTATATTATCTAGTTTGAACCAGATTTTACCCTTGTGGGTCCCACACATGCTAGTTTAAGCTCATTTTCCATTTTGGTCAACTGTGGTCAACTGTTGACCAATTCAGCTTATATTCAGCTTATTTTAAGTTTATAAAAAAGTTGTTTTTGTAAAAAGTTTTTGTTTTTAGTTATAAAATAAGTTTCCAAAAGAAAATCCAAGAAAAACCAAGTTAAATTTAAGTGATAGTTTCTATTTAATTTTATTTAATTTTAATTTTCATTTTTATATTTTTATTAAGTACTTGTTATTTTTATATTTTTCTTAAATTTCTATTATATTAAAGTATTTATATTAATTTTCTCAGATTTTTATTGTGTCATTTAGTATTAATTAGAATTAACTTTAGTTTTATTAAATATTAATTAATATTAAGGTTAAAATAGCATAATTAGTTTTTATAAGGTAAAACTTAGTTTTTATATTTTTTATAGCTTTTATATGTTGTAAAATATTTTTAGAAATTTTCTTAGAATTTTTACTGTTCATTTAGTATTTTTCTTAATTTAAAATAGTTTATTTAATAATTAGTAATTAATTAGTAATTAATTAATATAAAATTCACAAAAAGACAAAAATACTTATTTTTATTTTTAAAACTTATTTTTAGTTATTTTATAGTTTTAGAAATTTTATTTTCCCCTTTTTAGTATTTAAATAATATTGTAGTGTATTTTAGTTATTTAAGTATTAATAATAAGTATTAAATAGTTTTTATTTAATATTAAATAATTAAATAGTGTAAAAAGTAATTTTAATTTTCTAAAAAGTTTCTTTTATTATTAGGATTGTAAAAATGTGATTTTCACTTTTGTAAGTATTTTATTTTGCTAAGACTCGCGTTTTATTTCGTACGTTTACGTTTTATTTAAACGTAGCGTACGCGTTTTTAAGTTTTAAACATTTCTGGGTTTTCAAACTTTCCAGTCTTGTTTATATAGCTTATTTAAGCTATTTCATTGTAGATTCCTTAGTGTAATCAAACTCAAACCCCTTTCCATCCAAATTCACCCGATCACAGAACCGTTTCGTTTACCATTCACACCTCGTCGGGACTTAACGACCCGGGGAAACCCTATATTCCACGGAGCATTGATTCTAGGCCTTTGACTTTGTTGACCATTATCTGGTCAATATAAGTTAGGTGGTTCGGGCTCAATCAATTTTTGGCGCCGCTGCCGGGGAGGTTGTGCGCGTTTATCTAAACGGTTTTTCTGATTAGTGTCTTTGGAATTCGTTCCATTGTACATTTATCCATCCCTTGTTCATATTTTCTCATTTTCAAAACAAAACCGTTCCCGAAAACTTTTTAAATCAAGTTTTCAACGAACACAAAAAACACAAAAAGATTTTCTTTCTCATTTGTACAAAATGTTTATCCAAAAACCCAAAAATACTCACCTTTACCCTCTTACCCCTTTGATTCTCATTTCCTCACCCTCTATACACATTTGATTCTTTCTATGTCTCACCCACACCTTCTGGTTTGCCATTGGTGTGGTAATCCTTATAATGGTGGCAATTGCCCCAGTTGTGGCATGGTAGAGTCGGGAAACGGGTCTGTCTATAACCAAGATCCCTATTCCTACCATGACACGACTGATTCATTCCATCAGTTACCACACCATGATACTCAGCAGTTTTACTGTTGTGAGTACTGTGGTGGTTCACACTACAGTTCTGATTGTCAATCGGGAAACACGCTTGTCTATGAGCAGTTTCCTGATAACGGTTATGACTCTAGCACGTACAACCCACAGCCTCAACAGTTTTACTGTTGTGATTTTTGTGGAGGTCCACACTTCAGTTCAGATTGTCAAACGGGGAATCCATACCCTTGTGACAATTTTGACACACCTTGTTACGACCAACCTCCACAGTACGATATGAATCAAGCACTTCTTCCAGAAATGCAAAATCTGATGAAAATCGTTGATGAGCTTAAGGGTTTAGTTGACGACTTTGCCCAAAGACATACTCATCAAAAATCCATGGAAGAATTGCTTGCTGAAGAGCAGGCTGCTAGAATAAATTCCCAAAATGAATATGAAAAATCTATTCGGGAATCCATTGCAAGAGAAAAAGCAGCCAAATCTAGCTCTTTGTTCCGTTTTATCCCTGATGACAGTGATGATGAGGATATACTTGACATCCTTGAATTTTATAAAACTTCAAGTTCATCAGTTGATACCCCAGCAGTTGAGATTCCATCTCAAACAACTGCTATCACACCCGAGGTTCCCACTCACTCTTTGATCATGGGGGACGAGCATCTTGACACTGTTCCTGAAAGGGAATCGGACGAATTCATAAAGTCTAGTGTTGAGAACCTTGTCCCAATCCCGAGAGAGTCACAGGGAACTCTTGAGCACATGTGTGATATTCCTTCCCCTATTGAGTGTCCTAAAGATCAATTTGAGACTTTCTCAGATTTTAGCGATGATTGCACATCTTATGGAGACATCGAGTATGTTGAGGCATCGGTTCCACAAACTGATGCTGATCATCTTCTTGAGGAGTTCGCTGATGAACTTGCTCACATCGATCCACTTTCATTGGAAAGTGATGATGGTCTCCTCGATTTCCAAGCCGATCTGGGAGAAATTGAAAGTCTCCTACATCATGATCCGTCACTCACTTCTGATCCCAGCAGTCCAACAGAGAATAATATTCACTTTGTTCCCGAAACATTCGATACCACTCTCACCAATCCTCTATTTGAATTCGACTCTGAATTCACTTCGATTTCTGATAATCCACTATTTGATATTCAGAACGAGGATTGTGAGTCTATTCCGGAACACAAGTTCACTGATTCACATCTAGTGAATGATTCTCTTCATGAGGAGTTCTCCGGTGAACTCACTCATCAGTTTGATATCCCGGGAGGAGATGCTCTCAATTATGAGAATTTGCAAATTCCCACCCACCCTCCCGGGTTGTTTACGAGCTTACCCTTTGAAATCCAAACTCAGGCTATTGAGCCTCCTCTTGAGGAAGAAGATCAAATCATGTTTTTTATCATGATTTTCTTCCTTTTCTTCACCTACAGGGTGACTTCTTCTCTTCTTCACTCCTTCGGGAGTGAAGACACTATATTTGATCCCGGCATTTTCATGTATCATTATCTTGAGCCGGTTACTTCTCTCATCGGTGTGGAACTTTCACGTGCTTCAAATGTTTGTCCAAACATCTTGAATGAAAGTCCGATTGAGATTGTTTTTTCCACATCATGCTTCCCCAAGGACAAATGAATTCGGGGTCGAGTCAAGCTAGCGACTCGGTAAACAAAAACAATAGCATGCTTATAGGGTTTTCACCCTAAGTGTGGGGGAGTCCCCCATGCTATGATTACAAATGAGTGAAAATACAAAATGGTGTTTTCCACGCTTAGCTTGTAATGTTGCCCTTTTACGTTCAAAATGTCGGCATAATAGCCGGGATTTTGAATATTGAGGACAATATTCATGCTAAGTGTGGGGGGGTATTCGCTATTCTAGCGAATTTTATCACATTTTACTATATAATACCCCCGTTTTTGCCAAAATTTCAAAATTTTCAAAAATTTTTCACTGGTGCTTCAAAATTTTTGGTAATCAGTCCGCCTTGTCTAAGCGACAAAAGGGATTGGCTAGTCCAGGAGCAAACGGCTCTTGGTAAAGACATATCAAATCCGTTGACGGCTGGCAATTTGCCCAAAATTGTATGGTTCATCAACTCCCCGAAAACAAATGAGTTGGCTAGCCCACAAGATTATGGCTTGTGGTAAAGGCCGTGGAAAATCCATAATTGGTAATCAGCTCACCAAGATGTTGACTATTCCATCAAGAGCTGGCTAGTCCAGAAGCAAACGGCTTTTGGTAAAGACTACTCAAATCCGTTGAAAGCTGGTGGTTTGCTCAAAATCACACGGTTATCAGGTGTGCCACAGTTCTTACACCTGGCTACTCCAGAAGTGATGGCTTTTGGTAAAGAGTTTTTCAAATCCATCAAGTTTTCAAAACAGTATTGCTAGGGACTAGCAATAGTTTAGTGTGGGGGATTGATGAGTGCTCAAACACTCATCATTTTTGGTCTAATCTGAACTGCAAAACATACAAAAACACTCAGTAATGCATCAAAATACTGAAAATATTCCAAAATTGTGTTTTATATGTTTTAGATGCAAAACGAGCAAAAACAAATGAAAAACGTACAAAGTTTGCAAAATTGGCAGTTTCAGTCCCCCAACTTTCATAAAATTACAAATCTAGTCCCTGGATATTCAAAATATAGAAAATTATCACCAAAAGTCCTTTTTAAATCATAAGTTGTCATAATTAGTCCTTTGGTGAAAAATTGGAAAGTTTTGGAAATTTACAGTTTAAGTCCCTGGAGTTTCAGATTTTGGCAGATTCAGTCCCTGGTGGGATATTTTTGAAAGAAAAATCATTTTTTATCCTTGGAAAATAGAAATGTGGCAAAAATGGTCCTTGGGAAAAATGTTTGAGAAAATTACATGTTTGGTCCCTGGACTTTGCAAAAATGACAAATTTGGTCCCCGGGCGTTTTATTTTGGAAAATTACATTTTTGGTTCGTGGTTTATTGAAGCTATGCATGAATGATCCCTTGTGACTACTTTGGGAATTTTACATTTTCAGTCCCTATGGTTTCAGTTTTTGCAATTTGGTCCTTGTGAAATAACACTTAACCAATTTGGACCTTATGCTTTGTTATTACTAAACCCAAAACCATAGCCTGCCAATCCAGCCCCCAAGCCCAAGAAACTAAACCCGGCCCATCCCTTTTATAATAACTCACCCCACGTTGACCCGGTCAAACAAACACATCCCCGCTCCATCACCACCCCCAACCTCTTCCCTGGTTTTCTGCTGCCTGCTCCCCCCTCCTCTCCATATTTTCTCACCAAACACACCTTGGCATTAATATTGCTCACCAACCCAACCAACCCCCCTCCTCAGCATTAAAAGCCCTTACCCAAACCCACAACCTGCCAATTACCATTTCCCGCCAAAAGAGAAATCAAAGGCTCAGATCAAAGCAAGGCATCCTACGGCTCAGAAGTGAGTGGGAAAGAAAGAGAAACAAGCCAGGACCTATAAAAGAAAAGAAAAAAGAGAGAAAGAAGCAGTAGTTAGTGTAGTATGTAGTTTTAGATTAATTTAGTTAATTTCAAGTTTATTGTAACTTTTAATTCTCAGTTGAAACTCCAAGTTTGTAATTTGTTACTTTTAATTAATATAAGTTTCAGTTAGATAAATTCAAGTTTCTGCTTAATTCTCAGTTTTATATAAAGAAAAAATATATATATATATATAATAATAATAATAAAAAGGAAGCAGGAAAGAAGAAAAAAGCAAAGCATTAAAAAGGTTGAATGGAAATGGGTTAGAAGCTCAGTGGTGAGCTATTAGGATGGTTACTTAGACTTGTTTCTCAGTTTGGTGCATTGGAAGCCTTGTAAGCTCAATTTCATACTTTTAAATTCTACTGTTCCTGTGCTTATTTACTATTTTTAGTTGCTTTTATATGCTCAGTTAGTGTATGATAGACCATTAGTTGCTTAGTGTAGCTTGGTGTTTATTAGAATTCAATTTTGATCAACCTCTCTTGATCACTGCCTAATTTAGCATCTTAGTGATTTTCACATTAGGGTTGTTAGTTTTGAGGTTTTAGTGTTCATTTAAGTCTATTTAACCCTCACAGTTGATCAGAATTCAGTTTCATGGTTTAAATTCACCATATACATTGAAAATCTTAAATTCAAAGGCATAAAGGGGTGTTTGGTTTATGATTGTTGGAGGTGTTCTAGGCTGTGTTTGTTATTATTCTGGTCTATGCATGTTGTACTAGGTCTAATTAGGTTAATGGAGTCATAAAAGACCATGTCCTTTAGTTAGATAGTCAAAATCACACAGTTTGCACCTTAACTGTCCACTGTTGGACAGTTGAGACTTCAAACCCCCTCCTTCAACTTATAAATTGTATTTTTAGCTTAAGTTAGTTTTAAGGTAGCTTAATACAACTTGTTTAATCAATTACAGCCTTTAGAAATCCAAGAAAGTCAAAACTCCAAGTTTTTACAAAAGTCAATTGTGCATGCATCTCAGATTTTCACAAAAGTTCAAAGATTTAATTTGATTTATGTAGTTGCTTTCATGATGTGAAATCTGTTTCTAATTGTTGTCTATCAGCTCCATTTCAAGTTTCCATGCTTCTTTTATTTTTGCAATTTTTTCCATAAGCCCTGGCTTGCCCTAAAGTAGCCTGCAGGCTCAGCTGATGCTCTGTCTCAGCAGACACCATCACCACCACCACCACTTGGTGGTGGTTTTCTGACCACCCAGTGGGTCCCACAACCCCCCACCTTGCACCATTCAACCCTCCTCCTAGTAGGAATCAACTATTGACCCTTACTTTGACCTTGGAAGCCCTGGGTCCCACCTAAATCAGGCCTTGAAATCTGTCCCACTTTTCAGTCTAGACATAATAAGCAAGTGCTTAATTTTAGCTTTTTGGCTTATTCAGTGGTCATCCTTAGCTTTTTCTAGCTTATTCATGTTATATTATCTAGTTTGAACCAGATTTTACCCTTGTGGGTCCCACACATGCTAGTTTAAGCTCATTTTCCATTTTGGTCAACTGTGGTCAACTGTTGACCAATTCAGCTTATATTCAGCTTATTTTAAGTTTATAAAAAAGTTGTTTTTGTAAAAAGTTTTTGTTTTTAGTTATAAAATAAGTTTCCAAAAGAAAATCCAAGAAAAACCAAGTTAAATTTAAGTGATAGTTTCTATTTAATTTTATTTAATTTTAATTTTCATTTTTATATTTTTATTAAGTACTTGTTATTTTTATATTTTTCTTAAATTTCTATTATATTAAAGTATTTATATTAATTTTCTCAGATTTTTATTGTGTCATTTAGTATTAATTAGAATTAACTTTAGTTTTATTAAATATTAATTAATATTAAGGTTAAAATAGCATAATTAGTTTTTATAAGGTAAAACTTAGTTTTTATATTTTTTATAGCTTTTATATGTTGTAAAATATTTTTAGAAATTTTCTTAGAATTTTTACTGTTCATTTAGTATTTTTCTTAATTTAAAATAGTTTATTTAATAATTAGTAATTAATTAATATAAAATTCACAAAAAGACAAAAATACTTATTTTTATTTTTAAAACTTATTTTTAGTTATTTTATAGTTTTAGAAATTTTATTTTCCCCTTTTTAGTATTTAAATAATATTGTAGTGTATTTTAGTTATTTAAGTATTAATAATAAGTATTAAATAGTTTTTATTTAATATTAAATAATTAAATAGTGTAAAAAGTAATTTTAATTTTCTAAAAAGTTTCTTTTATTATTAGGATTGTAAAAATGTGATTTTCACTTTTGTAAGTATTTTATTTTGCTAAGACTCGCGTTTTATTTCGTACGTTTACGTTTTATTTAAACGTAGCGTACGCGTTTTTAAGTTTTAAACATTTCTGGGTTTTCAAACTTTCCAGTCTTGTTTATATAGCTTATTTAAGCTATTTCATTGTAGATTCCTTAGTGTAATCAAACTCAAACCCCTTTCCATCCAAATTCACCCGATCACAGAACCGTTTCGTTTACCATTCACACCTCGTCGGGACTTAACGACCCGGGGAAACCCTATATTCCACGGAGCATTGATTCTAGGCCTTTGACTTTGTTGACCATTATCTGGTCAATATAAGTTAGGTGGTTCGGGCTCAATCAATCTTACATGGGAACGGCCATGGTAAGGGTTAGAAGGAGTCTTCACACTATGCTGTTGATGATCTCTAATTCTTATCTGTAAGTACCGGATGTTTTATTGCTAACTGTTTATATGCAGGGACACTTCATCTCCATGGCGACAGATTCCACGTGCTCATACATACATCTGGAAGTTAAAGAAAGCTCCCTCAAAGATCTATACAACACAAAGTTCAAAGAAAAATTCTACGCCAAAAAGAAGAATCTACAAAGTGTAAAGACTAAAGATCAAAGTGTAAGAAAGGGAACTACGTGCAAATGAATATCAAAATCCAAAGATGTATGAGCATGTTGGAATGGCAAACAACCACCACAGACGCAGAAGTGACAAAAGGCAGATAACTCCACATCACAAAGGAACAAAGAACGATGAAAAATCAGTTATCAAAGATCACAAAGCATGAAGGAACAAAGACTAAAGACTATTCTACAACGACACACAAAGTTAAAGACAAAGAACACGGAAGACCCACTCACGTGGAGCATCATTCGAATGACCACCCCTTAGGGGGAGATTGTTAGCATTAAAAATATGTATTATGAAGTGATGGTCATTCTCATATTGTAACTTTGTGTCGTTTGTTAAGATTAGTAATAGTTTAGTCATTGGGCTTTGGACTTGGCAAGCTAATATGTTGTGTGCTATGTTTCATAAGCCTTGTTATCTAATCATGTAACCAAGTCCAAGCCCAAGTCCATTAGAAAGCCCATGAGGCCTTTCTCTCTAACTATATAAGGCACTTACCTAGTCATTTGTAAGTGTGCTTGTGTGTGTATTTGTGTGTGTTTTCTCTTGAATAAAAGCTCTCATTTCTTATCTCTCTCTCTCTAATACACGAATTACATATATATCATACAAGTCACCATCTTTCATCTCTTCTTCATCTTTGCTTCTATATTGGTGTGATAAAGTTGTGATATTTAAGGTCCTACACTTTTCAGTTTGATATGTCTTAAAATAATTGTTCATCCTAAATGTTAATATTTTCAACACCCGAAGAAAAAATGTTGAACTAAAGGGATGTCGCAATGCTAATGCACATAGAAGGTCCTATAAATAATACACATTACATCGATGCTTAACAAGAGGGCTAGCTTCAGATTTTGTCTTAAGCTCATAAGCAGTACAAACTTCTTGTTCTAGCAGTACTAAGTCAGTTAGTACTTTGATACATTATTCGTATCAATCCAACTTTGTCTTCAGCAGTTTGTACTGTTAGTTTAATTCCTAACACTCTCATCAGAATCATACTCGTCACTATCATAACATTCATCAATATAAGAAATTAGACTTGCAGAGTTGCAGTACGACATACCTTGATCCTTGAGAAAGAAGAATGCAAAACTACAAATGAAGGAAGGAGTTGCAAAATATATATAAGGTGATTTATATAGTATATCCGTTTGTTAATATTGAGTTTGTTGTGTAATAAATTTTAGTAAATATAAATAAATAATGACTTTGTAAATTCCAACAATGTGAACAAATTTCAAAGAATCAAAGTAAATAGATGTAACCCACATCGTTGCATCTATCACCTAGTTTGTCTACCTTTATTATAGCGCCATTTAAGACACCATTTGTTCTTTTAAACCCCTACTCAATAGTAGGGGTCCAATATAAACCCCTACTCAATATCATTGTTTTGCATTAAATAATCTCATTTGATTTGGCGGGAAAAATTTTGGGCAAGGGAGCAAAAGGACCGATAATTGGGAAAACCCCTTCTTCTTCTTCTTCTGTTGCTACCGGATCTAAAGATAAGAAGAGGTCCGACACGCGCCGACCTTCAGGTAGTTCTGATTACATTCATTTCTGTATTGGTCGAACTTTATAAAGAAATGTATGAGATATATTTAGTGAACGGGAGTTTGTTTCGGCTTATATAGCCTGACTTGTTTTGACTCAATACTCTACCCTCTTGCTATATTCTCTACATAAGTTATGCAATTTGTATGTGCAGTTTCCTGTGGGTCGTGTTCATCGTCTTTTGAAGACAAGGTCTTCAGCTAGTGGAAGAGTTGGAGCAACTGCTGCAGTGTACACAGCAGCTATACTAGAGTATCTGACAGCCGATGTGTTGGAATTGGCTGACAATGAAATTAAAGATTCGAAGGTGAAGTGTATAACGCCGCATCATCTGCAGCTAGCTATTATAGGAGATGAAGAACTCAACACTCTTATTAAAGGAACTATTGTTGGTGGTGGTGGTGGTGGTGGTGATTCATAGAACTCAGATTTGGACTGAGTTGAGAGTTTAACCTTTAGATCGTTAGCAATGTGAGTGCCCCCTGGTGTTGCTTGCAGCAAATCTACCCTTTATTAGTAAACTGTCAAGCAAGGCAGATACATAGTTATATTTATGAAATTTTGTAGGTGGTTAGTTTCTAGGGGTTGTATTATGGTGTTCAACTTAACATCAATCACCTCAAGAGGTTATATATATGGTTTAAGCCAATTTATCATTAGTATTCTGAACATCATGTTGGTTGTTTGTTTTGAGAATGGCGTTAGCTGTAATGAAACAGATGATGGTGTCTTAGTGTATTTCATCGTTTGACGTTGCAATAATAATGCAACACTCAAAAAGCCGAATATAAATCATAACTTTCAAAGCTTTAACTGATTTGTTGTTTAGAGAATACATATCAAAACACAAAAACCACATCAGTGCTTGTGATACATTCATGGGTTTTAAGAGTTGTATATAATCACAACTTTACTTCTCACCAAACTTGTTGATGAGCGCTTTGTGGATTTGAGGGATAACACCACCACCAGTAATAGTTCCTTTAATAAGAGTGTTGAGTTCATCTCCTCTGATAGATAGCTGCAGATGACGCGGCGTTATACGCTTCACCTTCGAATCTTTACTTTCATTGCCAGCCAATTCCAACACTCTAGCTGTCAGATACTCCAGTATAGCTGCTGTGTACACTACAGCAGTTTCTCCAACTCTTCCACTAGTTGAAGACCTTGTCTTCAAAAGACGATGAACACGACCCATAGGAAACTACACATACAAATTGCATAACTTATGTAGAGAATATAGCAGGAGGGTAGAATATTGAGTCAAAACAAGTCAGGCTATATAAGCCGAAACAAACACCCCCTTAACTAAATATATCTCATATATTTCTTTAAAAAGTTGCACCAATACAGAAATGAATGTAATCAAAACTACTTGAAGGCCGGCGTGTAAGGAGCGCGTGACGGACCTCTTCTTATCTTTAGATCCAGCAGCAGAAGAAGAAGAAGAAGAAGGGGTTTTCCCCATTATCAGGCCTTTTGCTCCCTTGCCCGACATTTTTCCCGCCAAATCAAATGAAATTATTTAATGGAAAACAGTGATATTGAGTAGGGGTTTATATTAGACCCCTACTATTGAGTAGGGGTTTATAAGAACAAATGGTGTCTTAAACGAAACCATAAGGGTAGACAAACGATGTGGGTTACTTCGATTTAATTTGATTCTTTGAAATTTGATCACATTGTTGGAATTTACAAAGTCATTATTTATTTATATTTACTAAAAGTTATCATAATTACACAACAAACTCAATATTAACAAACGGAAATACTATATAAATCACCTAATATATATTTTTCAACTCCTTCCTTCATTTGTAGTTTTGCATTCTTCTTTCTCCAGAATCAAGGTATGTCGTACTGCAACTCTGCAAGTCTAATTTCTTATATTGATGAATGTTATGATAGTGACGAGTATGATTCTGATAAGAGCCCAACAAGTAATAAGGAAATGAAGAATAATAAATGGTATCGTGAATTCTTTACTACTCTGGATAAATTCATGGCTGAACAGATCAATGATCCAAAGAGGAAGTGGCGTTGCCCTACTTGTAAGAATGGACCTGGTGCTACTCGCCAGTATGCGGGCCTACAATCCCTTATGGACCATGCCAAGACTAAAGTGTCCCGAAGAGCGAAGATTCATAGGGATCTTGTTGAACTTCTTGAGAAAGAGTTGAGGGTCCGAGGGATTTTGGTTATGCCAGCTGGTGAATCGTATGGTAAGTGGAACAGATTGAATGAATAGGTGAAAGATTGGGATATTGTGTGGCCTCCGAGTGTTGTGATAATGAACACATGTCTTGAAATTTATGAAAGCAGCAAGGTATGTATATCACTAGTCTTTCTTATTTAGGGGTGCTTTGATTTGTTGTTTGAAACTGATGATTATTGCGCTTTGCGGTTATGATACTTTGTTAATAATGTTTGAATAAACAAGTTTTGCTTTTGATTATCTTATTATTAAATAATATATGATAGATAATCAGTTTTATACGAGCTAAAGATATGTGTGTGTGTGTGTGTATATATATATATATATATATATATATATATATATATATATATATATATATATATATATATTATCAAAAGGTAAATTACCGATTATTGGAACCTTTAACCGAATTCGAGACCATTTCACCCCATTTCACAGGAAGTGACTCCTGTTGTCACAAGAAAGTCTTCTTTGGTCATAAGATGTTTTACATTTACTAAATAATAAGAATTTGTCAAACGGTCGATTAGTTGATTAATTATTACAGCATCAAAGACCAATGCACATCCAAACCTATGGTGTAAATATTCATAAAAGGGTATCAAAATTCTCAAATTTGTAATTTAAGGTTAGAAATGAAATATTTAAGAACTAAGGGTGCTAAAATGTAATTTTTGAAATATGTATGTCAAAAATGTAATTATACTAAAGTTAAAGGACCAAAAGTGTAATTTTCCCAACCTTGTATCAAAATTGTCATTTTGATAACTACAAGGTCAAAAGTGAATATTTGGAAACTAATGATGATAACTTGTCACATTTGGATACTTTGAGCCATAAATGTCATTTTGTCAAAGTACAGGGACTAATAGTGTAAATAATCACAATAAGGTTTAAAATGTAAATTTCCTATAACTTGAAGGGTTATTCAGTAACTTTAATGAAACACCAAGGCTTTATAAGCCAGAACACCCAACTACAAGTTAATAATAACTTATCATCAATTAATTTTTGAAGAGGCTACAACACATAAGGACAGGATAATATTATATATAATATTATGTTTGAACTTTAAGCATTTCAAACACCTGAACCATATTCATCACAATCAAAACCACTTCCTGATCACCATTTCTGAAATCCTTCCTCACATTGAGTCTAGAATAAAACCACAAAAATCTGAGATTTCCCATAATATCCAGGTTGCGTGTTGGAGCCGTTCCCGAGTTGCATTTGATATCATTTACTTGCCTACACACACCCCCAACTAAGGTGAGTTCATAGTCCCACTTTTATATGTTTTACAAACTCGTTGGGAGATAAATGCTACAAATAGAACACAAGTATTTTTATGTATGCTATTCATGAATGTTATTGCATAAGACACACTGTTGCCCCTATAAAAGCCCCTCATATCATGAACCTTAGTCACTTACGAGTGAACGCGAATATTGTGAATAGATCTATTAGAGGTTGACAACCCATTTGTTCTAGTCCGGGAGATTTCCTTTGTGTTAGCCGGATAGATAGCCAGATGCACATTATTTGAGTTATACTAAGAGAATGGCAAACTCCTACCCCGAGGGCCCCTATATTATATCATACACGTTAATGTTGAGTTCATGAGACTTATGGCAATATACACACCTGATTTATTACTGAAATACTTATCTTGTGTTCAAATGATTACTAAACACAACACTATGGATTTACTCAACAATTTTGTTGACTTTTTAGAATGTTTATCACAGGTAATTGAAGCAGCATTCAAGACATTGAGCGGGTATTTGACCAAGATGTGGTGTAAAATAAATTCAATCAATAATTTCAAACAATTATTTCATTTATGATTTGCTAAACAACGGAAACACTCTTGTATTTGAATTCAATAAAAATGACTCTCAAAATGTCTCTTTTGAGTCGTTTTCTATGATTATGACCGTGATCCTCTACGTAACACCCAAATTAGTCTTCCACTGTTATAATGAAAATTTGAGGCTGTTACATCCTCATATTCACTTAACAAAGGATCCAGAGTAGGGTATGGTTCTGACATAGCATGCAACATTACCATAAGATAAACACATAGGGACATAGAGTGACATTGAGCTTTCCCTATAAATGTACCCTGCATCCACTGAACAGCTGACTTTTGAGTGCCTCTTAATGTCATATACTTGCCTTGATAAGTGAATCTCATTTTCAAATCTTTCCAATTGCACATGACATCTCCCAAAGTGGAGAGCCATTGCAGTCTTAAAACCATCTCACCCCCCAAAGGTAACAACATAACTGTGGCAGAAAATTTTTCTCCCTGCAAGGTCTAAGTGAAGTTTGGGCATATATTAGTATCACTGATCAAAGTTTTTCCACCAGCCACAGTTACTTGCATAGGATAGGTCTTCCTAATTTCACACCCCAATTTCTTGGCAGTCCCACTATCTAGAAAATTGTGAGTTCTTCCAGAATCAACTAGGATGTGCAACTCAATGGTACCTACAAATTCACTCACCCTCATGGTTTGATAGTTATAAACTCCCGTTATAGCATTTAGGGATATCTACGGAGTTAGTTCTTGACTCCCAGTTTGCACTGGTGGCCAATCACTAGATTCATCCAAACACCCCCCCCCCCCCTTCAAGTTCTGCCAACACACATTCTTCTAATTCCTCCAAATTAGCATTTACTTCTAAGGAATACATCTGACCACTACATTTTATGACCTGGTGTATACCTCTGATCACAGTAAAAACATAAAATTTACTCTTGTTTCCTCTAATTCCTTCTGTGTCAAATGTTTCCTAAAAGGCATAGTTTGTGAACTAGAGGCCTTATTTCTCCAATTAGAGTTTGGTGCAGGCAAAGCTAATGGCTTAGGACTAGTAATTGTTGCTGAGTTAGTGTAATTAAAGCTTGGTATGGCAAACAAAGGCACTTCTGTTTCTGCTTATCCACATTTTTCTGAGCTTCGTGCAGTTTACACAGTCCATACAATTCAGCCAAATTTCTAGGTTTAAACATTCTTATTGCTAACTCAATTTCACTTGTTAAGCCAGCAATGAAAAAACTCATACACTGTTCTTCAGAAAAATCTACTCTACAAAGAAACTTGTCATATGCATAAATGTATTTAGTAACAGTGCCTGTTTGTTTGAGTTTTTTAATTTCAAATAAAGGATCATCATAAGCAACACCAAATCTCTGTACTATAGCATCTCTATAAAAAGGTCATGCCACATTTTCACCCATTATCTTAATAAACTATCTATGCCACATCAATGCAAGATCATATAGGTGAATTGTAATGAGACGCACCCTGTTTTCATAAGGCACATTGTCAACTTTAAAGAACTGTTCACACCTAAACATCCATTCCCTAACATCCTCTCCACCATCATGTTCTGATTACCATCAACAACACCATTCCTAGCCATCATCATGTTCTGATTACCATCAACAACACCATTCCTGAGTTCGTTCACCAAATCATTCTTTAAACTCTGTAATCTCCTATCAAATTCCTCCCCTAACAACCTAGCAATCATCTCCTTCTCTTCCTCAGTATTGGACGAATTAGAGCGTGTTTGGCTAGGCATTGTAACAGAAAGAATTAAGAGTAGAGTAACTAACTGTAACTAACTCTAACAACTGTAACAGCTTTTCAAGAACTATACTAACTAACAAGAACTGACTCAATGACACGTATGTGTGATTGGGAAATAGAAAAATACGATCATTATGTATGTTTTTTGGATTGGGAAGTGAAAAAATGAAAGTGATGGATTATGGTGGTGTAGTGGTATTTATAGGTGGTGAACTGATTTCTAACAGAATTTGATGGATGTATCTAGCCAGAAAAGTGGCTCTGATACCAAAATGATATGACCTTTCCAGGATTCAAGTAGAATCAAAGAAGGACTATTCTTATTAACAGGATTCTCAAGCAAGAGATAGAGATTCGAAATAATAGAAAGGATTTGTTTTATTGATTGATTAATTTTAAAAAGAAGAGTAATTATTTACAAAGATGAATGATGATATGTAAATGACTAATACAATGTATTTATACTACTAATTGTGATGTGAATTGTGAAATGTATTGTTGGCGGGAAATGTTATTGTGTTCTTGAACTTTGACTTTCCAACTGTTGACTTATTGACTTTCCAAGTGTTAACTTATTGACTTGCACAATTGGATAAATATCAAAACCCAATACTTGAATATATTAATATTCGAGACTTAAACACTAAGACCGTGTGACCACACAATTTAAATCCCTTCACTTATCACTTTTATCAACACGAATCACAGATCTATTCCAAACAACAAATACCCCTTACTTGTTACAGCTAATACCGTCGGCTCGTTTTTTGTAACCCACTATAACTCAAAGTTTTTAGGCTTCAGGATCCTTTAAGGAGTATTGGGTAAGGTTTATTTGCATTTGATTTATTTATTTTTTATTTATTTATTTATTTATTTATTTTAGATTGAAAGAAGGAATGAAACACTCTTTTTTGTTTTCTTTTTATGATTTTCAAATTTGTTGTTAGGGTTGGAGATGAAATGTTTGCTGTTGGTTGTGCTATTCATAAGGGAATATAAATACTTCAAAGGAGTTGAAAGGGTTAAACAATCAATATGGGATAGAGATGGTTGATTTGCCTGCAATTGATTCGGCCAGGTTTATGTTGTAACTGCAGAAATATGTGCATATGAACAGAGATGTTTGATTTGCCTGGAACTCATTGCTACATTAAATTCGGCAATGTTGAGGATTGCATATGATACAATCAATTCGTGAGACATTAATCATGATCACTTTACATTTATAAGACTACTCAATCTTTTAGTATATAAGATTGGCTTGTCTGTTACCCCAATCTTTTAAAATGGGCAGAATTTCCAAATTGTTTGAACATTCAACATGTAGGATTGTAAAAGCCCAAACCACAAACATCGAGATTGAAATTGGTGATCGAAACTTAGAGGTTCTAATCAACTTTGTAATGTATGTTTTTTTTTTTAATATCTTTTGATGTATGGCTATTATAAGCAAAACATAAATGTCACCATGCTCTTGTTGCTTAGCTTTATTCAATTACTTGCAAATTTTTACCAAAATTCGCAACGGTAAGTTCTAATCACCATTAGGCCTTAAGATGTTTGGATGCCGCTTCACTGGTGGATGTTCCTTTCATGAAGCTTAAAAATATTTTACTCCATATGAGCAGTTAAATTTTTAAAGATCTACTTAGACCACAAAAGCTGTATATTTCTCTACGCTCTTTAATATTACGTATTGTTAGCCTTGTTTCAAGAAAACACTAATCAGCAAAGTGTATATGCATAATTAGGGAGCATATAATTAGCAAAAGGTCATACATATATGCACACGGCTGCATGAAACAGAAAAAATAAATAAATAAATAAATAATACTCTCTCCGTCCCAAATTTATTGTCCAGTTTGAATTTTCAAAGTCAAATTAGTTCGACTTTGACCATAAATAATTTTTTTTTTGTGATATAATACTTGATGAAAAAATTATACCATTGAAAAGTACACTTAAAACCCAATCCTTTTATATATTTTGCATAAAATATTATATAACACCCACAAAATATTTAAGGTCAAAGTTGAAGAAAAAAAACTAAAAAAGTCAACAAATTTGGGACGGAGGGAGTAACATAAAAGACAAACCATATCGCATATGTACCTTTCATGATTTCATCATTTCGCAGGTGTACGTGTATCACCTTTAATTAGTTATATGCATGGTGAAACTGGTCTTCAATCAAATATAAAGAAAACTCGGTTGGTTTAAAAGAGAAATTAGGAATTATAGTGGTGATCATAAAGAAAAAAAAGACATCGAATTAACGATATCAAGGATTGATGGAATCGAGTCATTCACAAAAAACAAAAAAAAAACAAAAAAAAAAAAAAAAAAAATGTTAAGGTACAAAATATTTGATGAGAAACTTGGATTTTATTGGCATGTGGGTCGTTACTAAATGGGAGGGTGTTACTAAAAGTTAATGGGAAAATTAATTAAGGGCGGTAGTAATACAATTTAACATAAAATTTATAGTAACATTAATATCGGTGGTCAAATTTAGCATTAACAACTAAGAGCATTCATTATCATATTTATAACGCTTTTGATTTTATAAACCTTTATAAAATGCTCAACAATTACACATGTATCAAATTACAAAAAGGTCCAATATTTTAAACCTCTTCATTTAGACATGAAACATTAAATCACAATGGTTAAAACACAATATAAAGTTTTCATAGTTTTAATGTGTTTTAAACTTTTTTTGAAACTCCCACTGTGAATGCCATAAGGTATAGTATAATGAAGATGTCAACAAACTCAGCCGAACATTTACACTAAAAACATCAGAAAAAAACTAAAGATGAAAGATAACCATGCATAACATAGAACTTGTAATAGGACTTCAAATACTCGAGAGACAAGATGGAGAGGTTTGTTTTAAACTTACTATCTATCTTTTCAGTTTGATATGTCTTAAAATAATTGTTCATCCTAAATGTTAATATTTTCAACACCAGAAGAAAAAATATTTTCAACACATTACATCTATGCTTAACAAGAGGGCTAGCTGTCAAATGCTAAAGAAACGTATATACTAACTATTTTATGTTACCTTTACAAAAACAAGCATTTCCACCACATCAGAAGACCAATGTAACTCATTAACTAGGTTGCTTAATACTGTAAATAAAGAAACTTGATATTGCCATGACTTAATTTGAAATTCAAGTGTAATAGACAACAATCAAGACGGTGAATAAAGAAAGTTTGGTGAATGAGTCCTCTAAACATTGGCAGGCATTATTTTCTCATCCTCATCTTTTGAAAGAAATATAACAATGTTAATATGTTATTCTCAACAAATTTATGATATTTGCCAATATCATATGTTGCCAATCTTCTAGCAGTCAGGAGATCATTTACACCCTTGAGGACTTGGCTAAAAACTTCATAAGTATTCAGACCAAATGCTTTAAACCATGCCACTCTTTCCTCGTCTTTCAAAAGAGTAGAAGTCCATGCAGCAACATCAAACTTCTTTTGTTGCTCATACAACTCATTAGCAGATAAACCCTTGCTGTTCGGATTGATCAACAGAGAAACCTCCGTCATCTAATTAGTATGGAGGGCTAGGAAGACTTGACCTATAGGACCTTTTGGGATCATGGCAGCGGCACCAGAATGAGCCAAAACTGCTGGTAAATACTTTGATCCGTACTTCATGCCAACTTGGTTATTTTTGAATTGATCTGGTAGGTTGCAGATGAGCAAAGGAAGCAACTGTGAGAAAAAGTGATATGAAACAAACAAAAGTTAGTTATTTTGGAAGCACTGTTATCTTTTTCTTCTTTCGATCCCTAACCAAAGACATCTACAAGTTCTTTGATGCCAGCTTTTCTTGCATCACTGGTCTTCCCAAGTTGATCATTCCTCGAGTTGCCTCTCTTCAGGCCAATTGCTACAGCTTGATGAATCATTGATGTGAACTTAGCATCATCAATCTTTTTATTGACTTATCCGACCCCCGTGTTAAACCATGCAAACGGGCAGGATCCGAGACACGAACCACTAGGAGGAAAATCCGAATTTTCTTTGCCTTTTGGGAGTCTCGAACCCGTCCCCCATTCGCCCCCCAGAAAGCTCCAGAAGGAACTCAGATGGCCAACTTAGCTAAGTCAGTTAGTTGAAAGTATGTTGCTTTAAATGTTAATAAAAAAAGTAAGTGTTTCAAGTCGACACTATTTTGAAAATAGTTTGCTATTTTATAGCTTTTACCCAAAAATAATAGGCGGGAGAATGAAAAACAAAGCGGGAAATCGAAATGTTTTTGGGCACGTGTTACTGTGTGTTTGTTTTATTAAGATGTTTTGGGTTCTCAATATGACTACCACATCTTACTAGTAAGAGGTGGTCATAGTGTCTAGATTTGAATGAGATAATGTTTTTTGTTTTTGTATAATTATCTAAATGATTAAACCATCGCAAATACGATCAGAAATGGAACCAAACCCACAACTCTTACTCACTAAGAGCGTTCACAACTAACCGGGTCTGACTCATAACAGAAAAACAAACAACCTAGACATCTGACCAGGTCTTGCAAAACTTAAAAATAGGTTTCCATAAGAAAAATTCATCTCAAACTATGAAATGAAATCATCAAATATCTATTTGGGGTTTGGAGGTGGTGAATGTTTTGTAAGGTTATGAGGCACTAAGACCAAACCCATAACTCTTACTCAGTAAGAGGGTTCACAACTAATCAGGTCTGACTCATAACGAAAAAACAAACAACTTGGACGTCTGACCGGGTCTGATTGGTAAGGTGTCAGAGGCGAGTCAGGCGTTTTTGGTAAAAACAAACCCCTTAGACATCTTTAGTTACAAAAAGAGATATGTTTTTGTTGGTATCCCTATTAATGGAACCAGGGTTTGGACCTACTCAATGCAGGGGTTAGTCGAATTTCAAAACCTTAAATAGGTTATTCAGATAAATTTAAATAACCTTAAATCTAATTTGGATTGGATGTTGGATAGTACATAAATTCTTTCGGATTCGGATTTATCCGAAAGACCAATATAATGTTTCTCATTTTCCATATATAACTATTTGTTACGTGTTTTTGGATATCTTTGTTATCCTAATTTGTCTATTACGGTTGTACACAAACTAACTCCCTACTCTATGTGTGATCCGAATTGGAAAGCAGATATGGACTCTAAATGTATGCTTTACTTTCTAATGAGACTTGAGAACTTGTTTGGTTTCCTTTAGATTCCAGTATTGCCGGTTGTTGGTTGTATTGACAAAAGTTTGCACCAAAGGTATTCTTGGCATATAAAGGCCATCTTGTCGCCCAAGGTTTTTCTCAACAACCCGAACTTGACTTTCATGAGACTTTCAGTCCCGTTGTCAAACCTGCCACCATTCGAACCATTTTTATCATTGCTATCTCTACGTGCTTTGTATCATGGCTTTGCTGTCTACATCCACTTTCTTTGGTTCTCCATAACACGAAGTTTAACATTTCTTTATTCACGTTTCATCGTGCATGGTACGCCCTATATATTTACTTTCGTATGTCGATCACATCATTTTCACCGCCTCTTTTTAATTATAAAATATTTCATTTTTACCCACCTATGACCGGATACGATCTTTTTTGCGTCCATTGTTAATAACTAGGAGAAAAAAAACGCACCACAACTAATCAAACTTAAATTCATTTCAACATTCAAATTATTTACAACGGGTATAATATATAGTTGTTTTTTTGGTATTTTACTAAATATTTTAGGATTAGAGCCATTAACATTTGTAACGAATTTCTAACAGAAAATTAGAAATATTGCAATCTAAATTAATTTGACATAACTTGAAGCAAATATGAAAATTTTGCAACGAATTTGCAATGGAAATAAATTAAACCTGATGACTATTGGTCTTGGGTCTTCCATTGCAATTAACAACCTAATCCAATTGTTATTGGATTACTTGAATTTGTTTGTTCAGTTTTAGTTTGTTTTTACCCTATTGGTAATAACCAATTGGTAATAATAATAATCGTAATAATAAATAACCAATTGTTAATAATAATCGTACTATTAATTAGTCCAAAATCCCAAAATCCTATATTAGCAAGCGTGTGTTTGATGTTATGATAATCCTTAACATTTTTATGCTATATGATCCCCTTGGTTTGAGAAACGAATTTTATAATCATAATGAACTGTGAAAATATTTTGAAATATCTCTTGGTGCTTGGTAGATATGCAAACAATGGCGTGACACTATAAGTGGCAGTGTGATTAGTCCATGGCGTTTCCCTTTATTATTTTTATGATATGATATGATTTGCTCATGTGTGGAGCCTTTTGATATGATATTCTCATGTGTGAAACCTTTATATGATTTGGGAGGCATATGGATGCATCCTAGGCTATGTTTATGATCTGATATGATCATGTAGTTGAGTAGTGTAGTGCCATACACATCTTCCGTCAATGTTAGATTCATTGGAGTCGCGACCTGTGATTCATTATGATTTGTGATACGATATGATTTTAGCATGTGGGAGTGCACTTGATATGATATTGTGATATTGTTGTTTCTTGTCTACATCCACGCACTAAACGCTCAGCCGCATTTGGACTTTTTTCGGTACTTAGGGTTAACGGAGATGTTTGACGAGAGCTATTTGGACCTTATAGACTATGCATTTGGAGAGTTTTATGGATTTGGTAGTGCATTGTCGAGGAAATGGAAGAATGTTTGGACTACAATGTCTGAAATTAGTTTAGATAGTCGCTTGTTTGGTAATTCAAAGAAGTTTGCTAAATTTACAAAACACAAACTTTGTCACCGCAACAATCATAGTTTGGATTCCTCTCTATAGCTTATATACACATAGGCAGTGACCAAACTTGTCATTAAGAGGATTGTAGACTATGCATACACTTGTAGTACTAACCAACTGACTATCAAGTTGTTCACTACCAAATTTTGTTATAATTCCACAATATTTTTTCATTTCTAAGGCTTTAAAAGCCCTTTCCCTTTCATTCAATGATAAATACACATGCTGCTACGTACGAAATTCAGACCGGGATTTACTGTCTTTGGAAACTTTGTATTTGACAAACTTCGAAATTATGAATGCTAGTGGTAAGATCGTCAGGCTTTTTGTCAAAAAGGCTGACGATCTTACCACTAGCATTCGCAATTTTGATGTTTGTCAAATACAGAGTTTCTAAAGACGGTAAATCCTTGTCTGAATTTTGTATGCAGCAGCATGTGTATTTATCATTGAATGAAAGGGAAAGGTGTTTTAAAATCTTAGAAATGAAAAAATATTGTGGAATTATAACGGATTTGGTAGTGAACAACTTGATAGTTAGTTGGTTGGTACTACAAGTGTATGCATAGTCTACAATCCTCTTAACGACAGGTTTTGTAACTACTCCTATGTATATAAGGACAACAGAGAAAACCGAAATAGGATTGTTGCTGTGAAAGAGTGCGTAAGGACAACAGAGAAAACCGAACTAGGATTGTTGCTGTGAGAAAGTGTGTGTTTTGTAAATTCAGCAAGTTTTGCATGATTTACTGAACAAACAACTATCTAAACTAATTTGGGACGTTGTAGTCCAAGCATTCTTTCATTTCCTCGACATTGCACTACTAAATCCTAAAAGTCTCCATATTCATAGTCTCTAAGTTCTAACCAGCTCTCATAAAAGGCTCCACACACATATCATATCAAAAGGCTCCACACATGAGCAAATCATATCATATCATATATAATCACAAGGATAAACACCGAGGAATAATCACACAGCCACAGATAGTGTCACGCCATTGGTGCCTCAATGATGTGGCCATGGTACCTCTCTAGCTAGTTGCTCAGTATTCCTAACTCCTTTCTACATATCTAGGGTTCGATGGTAGCACGGTGAACATATAAACCAACCCAAAAACCGTTAATCAAATAAGTTTAAACATAGTTTTAATAAAATTATAGTCACCGTGCATATAAATCTTATAGGAACAGAAACAAGAAGCGCTCATATAAAAGTGGAATCACATTATTTCCAAAAAAATCATTTTATTATAATTTTTCTAAAGCATAATCAAGATATATTTCAAAATATTTTCACAGTTTATCATCATCATAAAATGTGTTTCTCAAACCAAGATATCATATAGCATAAGAATGTCAAAAGGATTATCATAGCATCGCAAAGGAATTCAACACGAATATATGAAACAATGACAAGAGAGAGTACGATCATGCAAAGATATAAACATATCAACGATTCAAGAGAACACGAAAAAGAACTTCCATACAAACATAACAATGATCAAAAGAACAAATCTGGGAAATCATCCGTACCTTAAGCAATCAAACACACGATGGTAATAGAGATCAACCTATTCCTCCTTCCAGTAATCTACAATGATTTTGGACTAATTATTAGTACGATTATTATTATTATTATTACCGATTGGTTATTTATTAAACCACTATGTATGTGTTCTAATATATATTGCATAACCTCAGCTCGTCATTGTTCTAATGTTTTTTTTATAACTAAATATAGGTACTGTTATAATAATATCTATTTCTGTAACTTAACTAATTAATGATCTTTCTGTGGATATTTAGTTTTTAAGTGTACAAGTGTTCTCATGTTAGTTTATTTGCTTCTAAAAATAAGCAGGTGTTGTTTGTTAATAAAGATATATTTTATAAAGTGCATGGCTCGTTACACATTCGAAAAGAAATGCTAAAGATTAGCAAAGAAAACTAAAATACAAGTAGGACTCGTTTTGAAAGGAATTTGGTTAACAAGGCTAAATTTGATAAAGTAAGTTTATTTGATAACAATATTAAAACAAGGACCAAAGCATAGAAATAGTAATAACCATATAAGAAATGTATCTTCTTCTTCCTGTGATAGCTCTGTTTTCACGTTACTTGTTTGATGATTATTTCGTTTCAAGCTAAATTGTATTATAAAGTATAGCATTTAGACACTTAGTAACTCACTATCGTTATTATGCAAAGTCTTATGCCAAAAGAGCATGTTGGGTTCTATAAAATGTTAACCATTTAACTAACGAGTACGCAGCGGATTAAGATCAAGTTTAAGCAATTATTATTAACACTCATATAATAAACACATAAATATAAATAAAAGGGAACAAGAAAAATAAATAGAAGACTAACCCTTTTAGCCACCCGTAAAACGCAGCCCTATCGCGAAGTATAACCCACCAGTACGAAGACTATCGAAACCCAAACCCACACGTATATGAATGTGAAACGCAAACCCACACGTATACGAAGACTAATCCTTGTAGTCAACCACAAAACGTACAAAGACTATCGAAACCCAAACCCATCACAGGTATACAAAGACTAACCCTTGTAGTCACCCGCAAAACGTACGAAGACTATTGAAACCCAAACCCACACGTATATGAATAGCTGAACCCAAAAATGCAGCCCTATCACGAAGTATAACCCACCAGCGAATGAACCAAAAGCCATTACCCGAACACGAGCCAATCAAAACAACTCGAGCAGTTTCCAAACTTGAACAATCCCCGATGTGAACCATACCCGAACTCGATAAACACTCAGATATCTAGGTTTTTATTTTTGCAGCGGTAGTTTTATTTCTTGGTTTAGGGATGGAATGAATGAACTTGATAGGCATGTATATATATGGACGCGGGTACTACCCTTTCGTAAGGAAAAGGATTTAATTTGGACGTGATTTGTTTCATTGTTTGACTAAACATTGATGACTATAATGTGTTTCCTATATATTTTCTTATTTAATTTGGAAATGATTTGGAAGTGATTTGGACGTGTAACAAACTACCCAAGCAAGAAACATGTTGACAAGTTCTTATTTGCTTAGTAAATAATTAGTTGAGAGAATTGAGGGGTATAAAAACTAAGATTATGGCTGATAACTTGGGGCTTCATGCATGTAGACGTGATTTCTAGTATTTGATATAACTGTTTCAGAAATTTTCGTTCACATATTTTCATTCATTAGTATAAAACGTATATAAGTTAAAGGGAGAAAAACGCGTGACTAAGTTTAGGAAATTAAGAATGCGTATAAATCTCATTATAGTGATTACCGAGATTTAAGGATTGACAAAAGTGATTGATATCTTATACAATACTAGCAGGGTACCCGCGCGTTGCAGCGTCGGATACCCTAAAATAAAATTTTTGGTAAATCATGTATTTTAGTTTTTTATGTTATTTTTTACAACAAATTTATGGATATCAAGAATTTCGTTTACGGGCTCGAGCCCGTTTGGCCCGCACCTGTTCGGGCTCAAGCCCATTTGACCCGTTGCCCGTTTTGGCTCGAATATTTGTATAATGTGCTTTATTATTTGTAGTAGTTACATTTAATGCAGAAATTGTGTTTAATTTGGTTGTACAATATGCTTAATAATTTGTATTTCTTATATAAGGGGTGTTTTAATAACTGTATTAATTGTATTTATTGACCAGTTAATTAATTAACTACATTAAATACCATTAATGTGATGTTTTGTTTTTTTTAATATGTGCATAAAAGTGGTGTACACTATGCTTATTCTCTTGCAAGTCTAAAAATTATGTGCATTAAAGTGGTATACACTATGCTTCTTTCCTTGTTTTTGAGATTTTTCGGTTCTTGGTTCTGTTCGGATCGGTTCCACCAGTTCTCGGTTCTGGAACCAAATATCCAATAATTATTAAAATATGTAATTTTTTTTTACTTCTTATCAAAATATTAATCAAATCCTACGTATCATAAAAGAAAACTCAACTAGCCATCAAGCCAAACACTCTAAATCCTAATCTTTAATTTACTGAAACATCCACAAATCAATAATTAATCTAAACATAATAACATTCCAAGATCATTCATCATTATCAAAACAATGGAAGTAAGTTTATATTTTATTTTAATTTGCATTCGATTAGCTTTTACATGTTCATCATGTTAAAGTTAGCTAGCACTTTTATTAATACATTGTTTATTATTTATCATCATCACGTAGCCAAATGATCATCACGTAGCACTTTTAGTTTTACTAATACTTTGCCTAACAGATAGTTGTTGAATAACTCCTTATGTGTCATACTAAAAGTGCTAGTATTATTATTAGTATTAGTATTGCTTATAGTTATGGCAAGAACAAAGGAGGGGGGGCTTATAGCCTTGAGATGAGGTTAGTTTACAAGACTTACTCATAAGAGACAAAGAGAAACAAACTGTGGAACTCTAAACGGTCTTAGTTATGATGGACAAAGTTTAAATTTATTTTGTTTTGTTTTTCGGATTGTTATGCATTATTGTTTTGTTAAAAATATGAACAAGTGAAAGTAACTATAAAAAGATTGATTATTTGAGTTTATGGTTTAGTTATTAATTGTTATTTGCTTAAATGTAAATGGTTGCAAGTTCTTAAAAAGTCTGATTTTTTGTGCTTTTTTATCAGCTTAATAGAAAAGTGGTTCCTATACGGATAGATCCAAAAGAACCGGAACCAAAACCGGATCCGGAACCGGAACCAAAAATTATATTCGGTTCGGTTCTCGGTTCCCACTTTTCAGAAAAATCGGTTCTCAGATCCACCGGTTCCGGTTTCGGTTCCGGTTCCAGAACCATGCTCATCCCTATAGGCAAGAAAACATGTGCAAGACTTAGACAAAAGAAAACAAATAATGTATTAAATGGTGCGTATAATCTGTAATGTAATAGGTTGAGTACATAAAATATATATAATCATACATACTTATGATGTGCAAATCATAGGAATAATTAAATAGTTTTCTAAATAATATTACGTTCTCAAATCTGTGTAGATATATATTTCCCGTGACATTATTATTTGCTTGGGTTTCCGTTCCTTTACCGTGGCATTATTATTCCGGCATACAGAAAGACTCTCGCAATATTTTCCCTGTCAAACACTCCCCCAAAAGTATATGATTTTGTCAAATCAAATTGTATTGATTGAAATAAAAGTTAAAGTGGTAAAAATTTAAATTAATAAAATAAACCCACTAAAAATGTAAAAACTAAAAACTCGTAAAAATATATCAAAATGATGTTGAATTCAAAATTTTAAAAAATATGGTGAAATTAGATTATTAAAGAAATAAATAGATAAAAAGATATTTCAATTTGAAAATAAAGGTGAATTTTAAGTTGGCAAGTGACACATGTCATCTCATGATTATGGCTCCTTATCTTAATTTTTGGTTAGAAGTTAGGCTTGGAGTTAGTTGAGAAGTGACACATGTCACCTCATAATTGAAGCTCGTTATCTTAATTTTTAGTTAGAAGTTAAGTTTGAAATTAGATACATCATATAGTAATATGGATACACGTAATATGAATAACATTGACTATGTGGTTTAATGCAAACAAAAATGATTCGTAGCCTAACTAATTGATCTAAAAAGAGACTTACCAAAGTCCTCTTGGCAAAAGTTCATTGGAGACATGTGAGATAGAATTTGTGAGAGCGTAGGTCGTAAAAAATTATCGTTCTACAAAAATTGAATATGTAAATAAGGTATGCCTGTTTGTAAGTCTAATTAATAGGCCATCATTACTCTAATGCAAAACAAACATACAAAATTTAAATCAACTTGCCGAATTGAAGTATAGTGTGGCATTAACATCACATGTTTTCAGTAAAGAAGATTTCAAAGCAAAGACTTCATCTAGGTTGCCGCATGTGGTTAAAACTTAAAAGTTATGTTTGGAAAAAATTAAATAGATGGTGGCCAAAAACTCTTTTATTAGTATTAATAGATTAATAGATAGATACAATACATTTATTTTTACTCTTGTCTTAATTTATTGTTAATTTGATAGAAATGAATGACCAAGAAAAGGTTAATATATTGTGTCAAAATATTATTATAACTGTCTACGGATAATTGTCTAATCTTCATTATTTGCAATTTTTTGCTTAATTAAAGAATGTATCTTGAAAGCTGCAAAATGGACGCCAAACTTCCCGCCCAAAAACAACTTGTTATTCCCACTTTCCCGCTCGATCATCTTTAATTGACGAGCTTTAATTTAAAGCTTTTCAACCACCAACCTACTAAAATTTATGTAAAGTCCATCTACCCATATTCAAGTCTATTTATACTCTTTGCTTGTTGGTTTTTAAACACACACACCATATATACTAATCTTTTGAATGGGTACCTCCCCTTTTTTGCAGCAGCGGATAATGCTTGTTTCAAGTGTTGAGCAAAACCCTCTCCTTTAACTTTACGATACAAGAGCAACACTACCCTTTTCTTCTTGTTGAAATAGGTGGTCTCGGAAATACAATGTATAATCTCATCATCTTTTCTAGTACCTCATATCTATATCTTGTTAGCAATAATCACTAATATACATTTAAAAATAAATAAAAAATAAAAGAGAAGTTATTTTAAGGGTCTACTAGATTCTGTTTATGTAGTTAAAATTGTTTGAGTTTAAAAAGAACATGCGAAGAAATTCAAGTTAATGTATTATTAGATTTTGATTAATACATTATATGCTTTGAAATTAGTTAAAATTAGTTTTGACTAATACATTACTTGTAGTTATATGTTTCTTTATGTCGTATTATAGGAAATTGACCAAGGATCCTCCACACGCAATGACAGCCCAAAAACCCCACAACAAAGGATCATCCAAAAGGTAATACTTTTCTGTCAATCATGTTGAAGTGACAAACATTCAAACGATTGTGATATTGATAAGACGTAATATACGATGGTATTATTTGGTTTTTCGTCATCAATGTTAAAGTCGAGTTTTTTTGTGATTACTCAATACAGAAAAATCTTTAATCGTGCCAAACACACCACTTCATTCCCTTTTCTTTCCAAACAGTGTAATCTCTTTTCTTTTTTTCACAAACATTCTCTTTCCTTATAATTCTATTCTCTACTGCATTTCCATTTTTTATTATTCAGTCGTAAAGTGTAAGACATTTGAGGGTGGTTCCCTCTATATGAATACGAGTTTGTGGGTTTGATAATTCTTCATCTTTATGGTCTCTCTCTAGTTAACTTCATCAACTTCATCATCATTCCTTAATTAACATGTCAATGCTTGCATTCAAGCTATTTCACATGGGCATATAGTGTATGATGAACTCACATTGTTAGAAGTTTAATATATTGGTCCCTATAAGGCGCCTATAACGACTGATGCTTTTTGCAAGGAAGTTGAATATGTAGTTCCATTTTGTCATAGGCAATTTTCTAAGTAAACATAAACAAACACTGTGTTAGTGGCCTAATCTAACTCGGACAATAGACACAAGGAAATCGTTTTGCATCTACCATGTATATGTGGATACATTAGTCTTAGCAATTCTTGCATTGCGTTTATATTAATCCTTTCTTTTGCCTTTTTCAGCCAAAATCAAGAAAAACAATCAAAGTCACTCCACCGTCAGAGTCACTTCAAACTTAAAAATTAATATTTGAACTGAATTTAGCGCAAAATAAGGTTGACTTGATGGAAGACACCATTTTTGGAACTCTTTCATCAGCAACCCACAAGAGAGAATCTAGTGCATCCCTTGTTTTTAACTTCTGCAAGTTATATAATGATTCGAAGAAGGGTTTTCAGCTCAACGACAACATATTTTTTAGTTTTGTACCCAGGAGGTAGCCAATGTTATTGGCATGAACAACAGTGGGGGTCTGACTATGAAGTTTATAAAAAATATGAGGTTCTCTTTTTAAAACCTCCTGAGTTTGTAACTATTCTTAAAAAAATGTTTGTTAAAGATGCTAAAGGAGATGGAATCGCCGCTAAAGGTATCAAGGAAATTTTAACAAAAATGACAGTGGAAGATGAAGAGAGAAAGGAACAGTTTAAAAAGCTAGTGATTTACTATTTGATTGATCAAGTGCTCCTTAGGAAGGCCAACGCCAAGTTTCCGCGGAATTATATGTGGGGTTTTGTCTAAAATATTGAAGAATGTCGGTCCATTAACCGGGTTTCGGCGCCTTTTTGCAACTAATCATAACAAGATGTAGCTGTCTAGATGTTGCTTCAATCCAGTTAATGGACTGACATTCTTCAAGATTTTAGAGAAAACCCCACATATAATTCCATGGTAACTTGGCGTTGGCCTTACTAAGGAGCACTTGATCAATCAAATAGTACTCATCATCTTTTTAAACCGTTCCTTTCTCTCTTCATCTTCCACCATCATTTTTGTCAAGATTTTCTTGATATCTTTAGCGGCGATTCCATCTCCTCTAGCATCCTTAAAAAAACATTGTTTAAGAACAGTTACAACTCACGAGGTTTTAAAAAGAGAGCATCATATTTTTTTTATAAACTTCATAGTCAGACCCATTGTTGTTTATTCCAATAGCATCGGCTACCTCCTGGGTACAAAAACTATAAAAAAAAATGTTGTTGAGTGATGAGTGCTCAAACACTCATCATTTTTATCGTATCTGGACTGCCAAAACATCCAAAAACAACCAAAAACGCATCAAAATACACAATTTATCCCAAAAGTGTGTTTTATATGTTTTAGATGCAAAATGTTTAAAAACAAATGAAAAACGAACAAAGTTTGCACAATTGGCAGTTTCAGTCCCCCAAGTTTCAAAATTTGGCAAAACTAGTCCCTGAAAGTTTAAAATGAAAGAAAAGTCAACCCAAGGCAAAGAAAAGTCAAAATTTATCAAAATAAGTCCTTGGGTGAAAAAGTTTGAGAAAATTACACTTTTACCCCTCAAAATCCAAAATTGACATAAATGGTCCCTGGAGTTTCAGTATTTGGCAGAAAAGGCCCCTGATGGAATATTTTTGATAGAAAAATCACTTTTGGTCCCTAGAAAGTCACAAGTGTCAACTTTGGTCCTTGGAATGAAATTTTTAAGAAATTACATATTTGGTCCCTAAAGTTTCATTTTTGTCAAAAATAATCCTTGGAAATTTCATTTTGGAAAATTACATCATTTATCCTTAGGAATATGGGACTTGGTAATTTTTATGCTTGTTAACACTTTGGAAAAATACCACAGCCCCCCTTTACTTTCTGGAAATTACAGAAGTAGTCCTTGTGATTTTGCAAAATGAATAAACAAACAAACAAACCAAACCACTCTTTGGTCTGATCCACAAACAGCCCACATCCCTTGGCCCAATCACCCTTTAGCCCACCAAAACCCCATCCGTTTCAAATAATAACACCCCAGCCATTGACCCGGTCAACTCCTTCCTCCACCTCAGCCTGCTGCTACCAGCCAACCCCCCTCATCATCACCCCCTACTTTCACCTCTGCCACACTCAAATCCCACCCCCTCCTACACTCCATTCCAAATACTAACCTCCAAAATACCCCACTGGCACATGAAATCAGAAGAAAGAGCCAAAATGGTGATTTGGCGCCAAAATTGGTAAATGGTCAAGATTGAATTTCTCTCATCCTAAGGCCAATTTTACAGCTGGGAAAAGTCAAAGAAGTCCTCCTAAACCCTAATTTTGGAGGATATAAGCCAGAAGAAGCCAGAGGACCAGAGAGTAGTTTTTAGTTTTATTTTTAATATCGTATTAATTTAATTCAGCTTTTCAAGTGTCAATTTTAGTTTTCCTAATGTATTCCCAGTAGTAATAATGTAATTTAAAAGTTATTTAATCAAAGTATTTTATTTCTTGTTTTAATTCAAGAATGCCCAAATTGCTTAAATTCTCAATATAGCTCATGTTGACTGGAATGGTTATTTCATTCTTCCATTAAGCTCAGTGCAAGTTATTTATAAACTCTCATAAGATTTAAATGTGTGAAAGTCTGTCTATTCTCATAAATTCAAAACAGTCAATGAAAGTCAACCTAAGTTCTACATGGTACTAAGCTGATTCAGGGGTGAGTTGTTGGAGGTTTTTGGTTAAGAAGATTGTTGATAGAAGCTCATTGGTGCTAGTAGTCTCAGCTGTGATCCTTAATCCAAGTACTTCAAATTTTTATCTCAGCTTATTCTCTTGCAAACTGCTCATTTGCCTAATTGCTTATTTCATTATGTTCCCCTGCTCTATTTGTGTCTCTTTATGCTTGTTATGAGTTGAATCAACTTTTAATTGCTTGTTGCTAGTTTGAATTGCTTTGGCTTCTATTTTCTTTTAAAGTCTAAGAAAATCCAAAAATATAAGGGTTAATACACAAAAAAGTTACTAAACTTTACAAGAAAGTTCGCCTAAGTTACTCAAGTTTCAAATTGTTCAATTAGGTTACTATACTTTGCGTAACCGGTTATATACGTTACTGGTCTTATACTAACTCATGATAACAGGTATTAGTGTGACGTGGCATTAAAATATCATTTTTTTTTTTAATTTTTGGTGGAGAAGGAAATAAGAATGGCAAATGGCACAAAAATGTGCTCAACTCATGGTCTATTTCCGTTAACTTTGGGCGGATTTGGGTTTTTTACTAACTTCCTTTAACCCACTTCGTTAGAAAATTACATGTTTGGTCCTTGAGTATATATAATCATTTCATGCACAGTCCATCACAAATAAAAAGTTCAAAAAAAATATTTTCGCAAAAAAAACTTTAGAAATTAAAAAAAAAATTTTAAATAAAAAAAATTTAAAAATATTAGAATATAAAAAAAATCAAAATTTTTTTAAAAAATTTTAAATTTTTTTAAATTTAAAAAAATAAAAATATATATATATATATATATATATATATATATATATATATATATATATATATATATTTAAATTTGTTTCAATTTTTTTTCTAATTTTTAATAATTAGAGAAAAAAAATCAATTTTTTTTGAAAAAAAATTTAAAAAATATTTTTTTTAATTAGAAAATAATTATCGATTTATTTTTGAAATTTTTTTTTCTAATTTTTAATTCTTTTTTTAAAAATGATAATCGATTTATTTTTTAAATATTCGATTTTTTTTTTGGAATTTTTTTTTTCGAATAAAAACTTTTTTTTATTTTTTTGGAATTTTTAAAAAAACTTTTTTTTTTCGAATAAAATTTTTTTTTTTGGAATTTTTTATATAATAAAGATGTGTTTTGACTTTTCAAAGTTTTGACTTTTCAAAGTATCTGTTAACTTTTACCAACATAGCAGGTCACCATCCAAGGAGTAACCTAAATGACACTTTTTTAAAACATCAGTAACATAATAAATAAATACGCAAAGTATAGTAACCTAATTGAACAATTTGAAACTTGAGTAACTTAGGCGAACTTTCTTGTAAAGTTTAGTAACTTTTTTGTATATTAACCCAAAATATAAGCTTTAGTCTAGTAGCTTATCTCTAGTGCTTCTTTTCTATTTACTATTGCTTTTTAGGTTTCTATTTAGTTGTTTAAATCACTGCTTCTCAGTGTTCTTAGCTTGAACTTGCATCTCCTTTAAAATCTCAACAGTTCCATGCTTCTAAGGGGTGTTTGGTTTAACTTGCTCATTCAGGTCTCACTTGGTATTATGGTTAAGTGCTGTGGTACAAAGTCAGTTTAGGTCTAATTAGGTCTAGGGAAGCCTTAAAAATACATGTTCTTTGTTTGATAGTCAAAATCAACAAATCACCCCACTTATTTGTGCACTGTTGTGAATGTGAGACTCATGCACCCTCATATCATGTCATTTTTAGGTACTTTAACATATTTTGGTGTCATTTCATTTTAATTCAACTTAATTAGTTTGTAAGATCCATTAGAATCTCAAAAAAGTCAAGGTTTAAGTTTTTGTCAAAAGTCAAACTTTTCACTGACTCAGTTTTTCTCAAAATAGATGGATTTTTGTGGAATTTTGTAGGGTGTTTTAGACCCTGAGCTTTTCTGGGATCATAGTATCCCAGCTCATCTCCAAGTTTCTAGCATCATTATAATTTTAACAATTTTGAGCTGGGCCCCACCTTGCCCCAAACACAGCTGCAGGGGAGGGACTGCCCTGTGCAGCTGCTGATTCAGTCCACCACCACCACTTTGGTGGTGGTTTCTGATCACCTCAGTGGTTCCCAACCTCCCAGCTTGGTCCATTTCAACCCCACCCATGGTTGGGTGTGTGGTTTGACCATTGGGTTGACCTGAGGTTCACTGGGTCCCACCTAGAACCACATCACAAATCTGTCCCACTTTTCAGCTTCCAAGCAATAGTTTAGTGCTTTTTAATAGCTTATTAGCTTATTCTGAGTACCCCAAGTGTTTTTTCCAGCTTATACATGTTCATTAGCTTATTGGAACCTGATTCATCCAGAGTGGGTCCCACTTTAAGCCATTTTAGCTTATTTTCCCTTTGGGTCAACTAAAGTCAACTGTTGGCTTATTGGCTTTCATTGGTGCTTATTTTAAGTTTACAAAAAGTTTGTTTTCACAAAAGTTTATTGTTTTCAGTTGTAAAAAAGATTGGGAAAAGAAAAATCCAGAAAAAAAACAAAGTATTTTTAAGTGATAGTTTCTATTTAATTTTAATTTTCATTTTTATATTTTTATTAAGAACTTAGCTTTTTTATATTTTTCTTAATTTCCTTTTAAGTTAAAGTAGTTATCATAATTTTTTCAGATTTTTATCTTTTCATTTAGTATTTATTAGATTTAATCTTAGTTTTATTTATAATTAAGTAATAATTAGTTTAAAATAGCATAATTAGTTTTTATTAAGTAAAACCTAGTTTTTATATTTTTTATAGCTTTTATATGTTATAAAGTAATTTTAGAAATTTTATTAGAATTTTTACTATTCATTTAGTATTTTTCTTAATTTAAAATAGTTTAATTAGTTAATTAGTAATTAATTAGTAATTAATTAATAGAAAATTCACAAAAAGACAAAAATACTTATTTTTAATTTTAAAACTTATTTTTAGTTATTTTATAATTTTAGGAATTTTATTTTCATTTTTCTAGTATTTAATTAGTATTGAATTATATTTAAGTGTTTTAAATATTAATAATTAGTTTTAATTAGTAATTAATTAATATTAAATAATTAATTAGTGTTAAAATTTATTTTCTTTTTTCTAAAAATTTTCTTTTATCTTTTAATTTGTAAAAAGTTCATTTTCACCCCCTGGGTGTTTTCAGATTTCAGTTTTCACTTTTTATTTCGTACGTTTACGTTTTATTTAAACGTAACGTACGCGTTTTTAAGTTTTAATCGTTTCTGGGTTTTCAAACTTTCCCGTCTTATTCACATAGCTTGTTTAAGCTATTTCATTGTAGATTCCTTAGTTCAATCACACACAAACCTTTTTCTCATCCAAATTCACCCGATCACATAACCGTTTGTTTACAATTCACACCTCGTCGGGACATAACGACCCGGGGAAACCTTATACTTCCACGGAGATTGATTCTAAGCTGTTTGACCAATAATCGTCTGACCGTTTGGAGCCAATCATTGAGCTGAAAACCTTTCTTTGAATCACTATATAACTTGCAGAAGTTAAAAACAAGGGATGCACTAGATTCTCTCTTGTGGGTTACTGATGAAAGAGTTCCAAAAATGATGTTTTTCATCAAGTCATCCTTATTTTGCGCTAAATTTAGTTTAGATATTCTTTTTAAGTTTGAAGTGACTCTGACCGGTAGAGTGATTTGACTTTTTTTCTTGACTTTGGCTGAAAAAGGCAAAAGAAAAGATTAATATAAATGCAAGGCAAGAATTTCTAAAACCAAAGTATCCACATATACATAGTAGATGCAAAACGATTTCCTTGTATCTATTGTCCGAGTTAGATTAGGCCACTAACAGAGTGTTTCTTTCTGTTTACTTAGAAAATTGCCTATGACTAAATGGAACTACATATTCAACTTCCTTGCCAAAAGCATAGTCGTTATAGGCGCCTTATAGGGACCAATATATTAAACTTCTAACAATGTGAGTTCATACTATTTACTATATGCCCATGTGAAATAGCTTGAACGCAAGTATTGATAGGTTAATTAAGGAAAGACGACGAAGTTAACTAGAGAGGGACCATAAAGATGAAGAAATTATCAAACCTACAAACTCATATTCATATAGAGGGGACCACCCTTAAATGTCTTACACTTTACGACTGAATAATAAATAATGAAAATGAAGTAGAGAAAGGAATTGTAGGGAAAGAGAATCGTTGTGAAAAAAGAAAAGTGATTACATTGTTTGGAAAGAACAGGGAATGAAGTGCTAGAATGGACTAAAGAATCAACTCTTGTGTTTGGCACGAATAAAGATTTTTCCGTATTGAGTAATCACAAAAAAACTCAATTTTAACATTGATCACGAAAAACCAAATAATACCACCGTATATTACGTCTTATCAACATCACAATCATTTGAATGTTTATCACTTCACCATGACTGACAGAAAAGCCAACAAATAGCAATAATTAACAACAAAATTAACCATACCTTCGAAATCAAGTGGAACCTTAAAACAATAACCCCTAAGTGACAATATTCTTTGCCGAGTGATTGAAGTAGCAGGTTGGGTAGAATGGATTTATTTGATGACCAAATCATAGTTCAAAAGGACAATATTCTTTGCCAAGTGATTGAATGTTGATTATGTGAGTTGTGTTTTGGATAGAAGTGGTAGGAGTCCGTGTTTTTTGTTTAAGTTACATTTACAATTAAGAAAAAGTAGTATTGAGGCCCATGCGTATTTTTGGTTTTTTATATAATTAAATACAAAAACAGTTTTTTTAGATTTTTGAGTAAACTACACCATTCGTCCTTGTGGTATGCGTTGACCGACAGATTTCGTCCTTTGACCAAAAAAATTGCACCGTCCATCCTTAAGTGGGAAACGTTATGTGTGGTTCGTCCCTCACACTAACTGGGATGGATAACTGTCGTTTGTTGAGGTCCAAATGAGGGTATTATAGTCTTTTCCCACCCAAACACTCTTCCTTCCCACAACACTTTTCCCTCCAACCCACACTTTCTTTTTCCCGCTTATTTTTTTTGTCCTTACCCCCTACTATAAATATTATCCCATCCCCCACCAACCTTTTTAATATCTTTCTTTTTCTCATCTTTATTTCTTTCTTTCTTCCATTAAAAACCCAAATCACAGTTTCGAATCAAAATGGTTAATTGTCATTGTGGAAAAGTTGCAGTGGTGAGAACATCATGGACTAACATCAACCCAGGAAGAAGGTTTTATTGTTGCCCTGATGTGGTGGGGATGTGCTCGATTTGTAGAAATTGGTTTTGATATCTTTTATTATGTTATTAACAATTGTTGTTTTAACCTTTTAACAGGCATCAGAGTGTCCTTTTCTTGATTGGGTGGATCCCCCTATGTGTGCTCGATCTGTTAACATCATACTCGGACTGTTGAGATCATTGAACAACCATCGAGGACAAATCCAAGTGTTGCAGGAAGAAAGAGCAAGGATGAAAAAGCAACTTTATGTTTCTTGGGCTATTGTCTTCATGTTTGTTGTTCACAATTTGTTGACTTAAGTTAGATGTTAAGTTTGGTGTAAGGTTAGGTCTTTTGTGGAAGTTAGATGAAAATGTAACAACTTTTGTGGTTGATATGAATGAACTAAAGACAGATGTTGGTTCTTGTTGAGTTGTTGGTTCTTTTTTGAGTTGTTGGTTTATATTGAGTTGTTTGTTCTTTTAGTCAAACAAGTAATAGTCAAGCTATTACAAAACTATAATTGGCCCATTACCAAAGTGAAGTAAAAGTCAGATAAGTAAACTGCAATTACAGATAAGTAGTAACTCAATTTGACCCATTACAAATTTAGAATTGACCCATTACCAAACTAGTATTGTTGACTTCAGCATAAGTCACACATACTAAACTTCAATTATTAAACCAAGTAGCAAATAAATTGACCCATTCTCCACATACTAAACTGCAAATATCATTAAGTAGTTAAGTTAATGATCAAGACATACAAGCCATGACCATCCAAAAGAACCTAACTGACATGTCCAAATACAAGCCATGATCATGGATACAAGCCATGCTCATCCAAAGTTATAATCCTACTACAGCAGGTCCAAAATACAAACAAGTAGTCATAATTCAAACACAGGTTCACTTAAACATCAAACATAAACATCTATCAACCAAGAACAACAACTTTCTTCCTTGGTGGACCTTTCTTCTTCTTTCCATCATCAACTGCAACTCCCTTACCTTTATCAGCAGGTGTTGATCTTCTTGCAGAGGTATCAGCTCCATCACTAGCAACACTTCTTTCTTTCCTCTTGTTACCAACTCCCTTTGACTTTTCTTTTCTTGGTCCAGTGCAAGTCCTTGAGTTGTGACCTCTGGTTCCACATCTGTCACATGTGACAGTCCTGAGTTTCCTAGTCAGCTTGCCATCCTTGGATATATGCACCAAATCTTTCTCTGCCCTAGACTTTCTCCTTTCCTTTCTTGGTCTCCCAATTTGTGGGTGATGAGCTGGTGGTAGCAGAGTAGTTGGTACAACACACTTAGGCCAATGCAGTGGACCTCTAATAGGTGTGATCTTGTTTGAGTAAGCTTTTTTCCATGTTTCCAGCCTACAAAATGGAAATGCATTAATAAGCAGGCTACATGCAATGTAAATGAATTAATGGATTCATACCTGTAACATGGATGTACCCAATCCTCTGGTATTCCTGATGATTGTTGGTTAAGTGCCATGTTCGAGTTAGTAGCTATAGCATGTTTACAGGGGATCCCAGTTAACTCCCACTTTCTACAGGTACATGTCATCTGCTCCACATTCACCACACATTGATCCCTCCATGGACCACTTACCTCATACTGAACACCTCCTCCCCAAGTAACTGTATACTTATTTGCCTCATCACAGTTCAATTTCAAAAGCTTTGTAGCAGTTGGAGTCAGTGGACCATCACATTTTTCAATCAGCTTATTAACATTCACTATTCTTTTCATGAGATAAGCCCTTGCAAATTCAAGTGTTGAAATAATAGCCTTATCTCTACCACCAACAAGCTTGCCATTAAAAACTTCACACATATTGTTCACTAATACATCTGTCTTAGCTCTCCCTATTTAGAATTCAAATATAAATTAAAGACTGTATGTGTAAATTGTAGATTGCAAATAGACTGTATATGTAATTTTATACCTGAGAAATGGCTTCTTGCCCAGTGCTGAGGTGGAATCTTCAACAACCACTCATAAGCAGGCTTGCTAAATTCTTTAAACTCTTCCATTGCAAGCTGGAACTCTGGTATTGTTGTTCTTGTGGCACATTTCCATAGTAATTCTTTGTAAGTTTCACCATTCCATGTCAGCTTCATATTTTCATGAATATGTTTCACACAAAATCTGTGCTCAGCAGAGGGAAACAACTTTGCAAGGGCTGGAATAAGACCCTACAACAGTTACAAACATATGTTACAAACAAATAAAACAAGGTGTAAAAAATCATAAGAATTCACAAAAAGTTAAGACATTTGTTGCAAGAGAATAATACCTTTTGCCTGTCAGTAATAAATGTGAAGTGTGAAGATCTTTCAAGATCCAAATCATCTCCTAGTTGTGATAGAAACCACAACCAAGAATCTGTGTTTTCAGTCTCCACAATCCCATATGCCAAAGGGTATATCCCATTATTTGAGTCAAGACTTACAGCAGTAAGTAATTGACCAGGGAATGGACCCTTAATGAATGTGCCATCCAGTCCAAGTATCTCTCTCATTCCAGCCTTGAATCCTTCTTTCAATGGCCCTAAGCAGACATATATTCTTTTAAAAACTCTTGTTGGAACTGTATGGTCTGCTTCTGATTGAACATGGATCTTGACAGTTGTGTTTGGATTGGCTTCTTGCAACTCTAATGCATAACTTCTGAGCATCTTATATTGATGAGTAAAGTCACCTCTCAATTTTTTTTCAGCTTCTGCTTTTGCTCTGAATGCTTTACTTTCTGAAACAACTAACTCATGCTTCCTCTGTAATTGCTCTTGAACAGCTCTCACTGGTATTTGAGGGTTTGACTGGAGTTGGTCAACAAGTTCTTTAGCAAACCATTTTGATGTTGCATATAAGTTATTCCTGGATTGCAAACATTTATGATCAGATCTGTGAGTTTTCACCTGCCATGTGTTTAAGCTATTCACTTTGGATACTAACAACACCCATGGACATTTATTGGCATTAGCTGCCTTTCTACTATTAGGTTTTCCCCCATTTATTATTCTCTCTCTTGCCTGCTTACCCTTGGATGGACTAGGGTATTCAACCCCTTTATCTGAACATACCTTACTTTTGGTCCACTTGGCCTTTGACCCACTTGCATCAGGCCCATTAACAGGCCCATTACCAGCCTGATTATCTTCACATGTGGAATAAGTTGGCATAACACCCCTGCACACAACTCTCACTCTTTCATTGTCATTTTTTTCCATTCTAAGATCCCTCCTTGTTTCAATTGAATGTTCCTTAACTCTTTCCTTTACTAATTCCCTAGTTGCAAATTTCTGACCAACATAAAAGTATGTCTTGTAAACTTGGTTAGAAGCATGTGCCTGTTTCCTAATTTGTTTCAACTTTCTTTTTCTCAACCTATCAAGTTCATTTTCCTCATCAGAAGCACTCTCAAAGTATTCATTATCCATAACTTCTATTTCTTCTTGTTCTTCATCAGTATCAGATATTTCATCTCCGTTCTCACAACCCATGAACTCAGCAGTTTCATCAATGTTGCAATAGAAGTCTTCCATGTCAACATCAATCTCTGGAACATAGTTTTCTTCATCCATAACATAATCACTATCCTCACTATCATCACTATGATCAGTATAATCACTATGATCACTAGAATCACTATGCTCACTAAAATCACTACTCTGAATATTTTCATTCCCTTCAGTTTGATCCTCATTGTCCACATTATCAACATTATCCACATTATCAACATTATCCACATTATCAACTTTCTCAGATCCATGTTTTGGTAATATGTCATCTAAATCAGCAAAAGGATCAAAGTTTGGGTCTTGTGAATCTACATAAGGGTCATAGGAAGAGTAAAATTCATTCACAAAGGCACTATCTCCTTGACTAGGTACATCCTTAGCAGCACCACTACCTTGACCTTCATCTAACCTTACAACATAAGGTTGTGGTTCTACATCCTTAGTGACACCACTACTTGGACCTACATTGACACTACATTGTGTACCTACATTCCCTGCATTCACATGTTTCTTAGCAACTGGTGTTATACCTGCTTTGGACTGTATTGGTTCATCTAACTCTTCTATCAATACCCTTTTCTTTTTCAATGGTGAGGTAAAATAAAGGTCAGGATTGGTTTTCTCATGCTCAACATATATATCAATCAATTTATGACCTTCTTCAACATATTTGGACATGAAAAGAACATCTTGGTCACTGCCTAAAGGTTGTAGTCCACTATCTAAATCACAATCAGGTTTGAGAAAATGGTAAAACATTATTTTATGCCCATCATTGCCTAAGTCTTCAACAATAGCATCTATCTCATGCACAGAAAACTCATCAGAATCTAACTCATCAACAATCTTTGAATAACCATTTATGTACCTCCTACCAGGTGATCCAGTGAAAGAACCACCATAATGCAGCCTTATTGAAAACGCAGTACGTATGCCAGCTGAAAAAAAAAGTAGAAAAAAAAAGAGAAAAGGTTAGGGTTAGGGTTTATTAGGGTTTAATCAATTAACGATCAAATACATCATTATTCTTTAATTTAAAAGAAGATTAGGGTTAAGGTTTATAATGCAGCCTTATTGAATTTGAAAAAAATTGCAAAAACTTATAACACTCACCATAAGCTACATTTGGATCGAAATCAACCTCTGGTCTTCGTATTACATACGCCAACTGTAGCACCATTTCATGTAACTTATATTGATAATCAGTTTTTGTAGATTAAAATTAACGTTTGATTATTTGGAGAAGATGAACAGTTAGAGTGTGGGTATGTGTGTTTAGGTGTGGGGGGTTGTGATTGAATAGACGTAGGGTAGATGGAGTATTAAATATAGTGTTTGGGTGGGAAAAGACTATAATACCCTCATTTGGACCTCAACAAACGACAGTTATCCATCCCAGTTAGTGTGAGGGACGAACCACACATAACGTTTCCCACTTAAGGATGGACGGTGCAATTTTTTTGGTCAAAGGACGAAATCTGTCGGTCAACGCATACCACAAGGACGAATGGTGTAGTTTTGTCTAGATTTTTTTAGGCAAATTAAGAAATAATTAGGTTTAATTGTTCTTCGAAATCCATGGGAAAAGATTAAATTAAAAGAAATATATATTTAATAAAGAATGGATTGATTTTTTGAAATACCAAAGTTCATACTTGAGGTTTCATTTTATTATATAAAAAGAGCATGACAAGTTTATTATCATATGTGGGCCGAATTGGTAACTAGATAATAGCAAAAAAACAAAAATGTGGCCATTGACAAGTAAGAAATATTTGGTAGGCAAAGTGAAGCACTCAAATACTAGTTGTTAGTGGATTAATATTGATTATGTTGAGCTATTTGGTAGGTGTCATTTGAGATGAAGGAATGACTTGGGGCCGTTTGGTTGGGGTGTATGGGAATGAGACTATAACTTTAAAAGTCATTAAAGGTGTTTGTTTTGTAGGCCCAGTAATGAAATGGGTGTATCATAGCCATAGATTCATTACCTACCTATTTGATGTCTATGAAATCCATTCCGTGGGTCCATCTATTTTCAACTACAAATTCTAATATCTATACACTTTTTCATACCATATTTTGTCATCCAAACATAAACAATCGTAATGATACACTTTTTCATATCCATTGTCATTCTACCTCATACCAAATCCGATACCCATCTACTCACAAAGATTCTAAATCTACAAGAGGTAAAGGTGGACTGATGACTCAAATTGTTTTAAAGATACTTCGTAGATAAAGCTACTCACATAATACAATTAGATCTAGAAAAAAATTGAGAAGATTGGCTGTGGTGGTTTCGTGGGAGGCCGGCAGTCACTTTTCCGGCATCATTTTCTGGCGTCGTTTGTGTTTTTCCAATCTGGGAAAAGAACCCCATTTGACAAAGTTACTTCATGCCTCTACTATATTTTGATTTGGGTTTTGTAACTTAATGTATTTGGGTTTTGTAACTTTGTTATATGGTTTGATACATAAACAAAATAGATCTGGGTTTAAAGTTTCTTTTGGTTTTGGATTTGGATTTTTTTCTTTAATATGAAGTCATCCAGGTGGAAATTTAAGAAAATAAGTCATCCAGGTGGAAATTTTAGAATAAATACTTATCTATTTGGAAAATCATCCGGTCATACTTACTATATCGTAAAAACTTAGTGGGTTTTAATGACTAAATTGGTAATAAAAAAAGTTCGTTACCTAACTCTGTAAATTTGAAAAAGTATGTTGCTAATTTATGGACTTTACCCTTTCAGTTACTTATTTTCCTTTCGTTCCTAAACTGAAACCCATTTTCATTCCTAACCCGTTTACATACCAAACAACACTTTAGTTTGTTTTTAAGCGGCGCTTAGACCATTTGTCTTGCATTGCTTTGTATTTATATGTAGTATGGATTCTTTAATGGCTTTATGGAAAATACCCGTTAAAACATGGTATCAGCTCATACCCAAAATCCCTTATTTGAAACCCTCCTTTGCTCGTTTATTCTCATGTCCAACAAAATTTTAGCCAAAAAGTTGCACTTTTAATTCTTCTATATCATCATCCGATATGACAAATATTATCAATCCTCCTACACTATGCACTAAATTAAATAACACATCTCATCTCAATTAAACTAGATCTTTAAATATTTAACTGCTCATATTGGAGTAAAATATTTTTGAACCGTTAAAAAGGCTTTGAAGTTTTAAGCTTCATGAAAGGATCCAAAAGTGAAGCTACATTCATACATCCAAAGGCCTAATGGTGCAAAATAGTCAAGAGTGTCAAAATCTTGAATTTATCTTTCTCCAAAACCATGCTGGAAAGGGGGAAAGCTAAACAAAAAACTTATGAAGAAGCATTGGACTTTCTTCAAAATATTACCATTGGACTTTTTTCAAATTGCCAAAAAAGTAATAAAACTAACCATTGCGAATTTTGATCAAATTTGTAAGTAAATAAATAAAGTGAAACAACAAGAGCATGATGACATTTATGTTTTTCTTATAATAGTCATACGTCAAAAGATATTGAACAAAACATATATTACAAAGTTGATTAGAATCTCTAAGTTTGGACCACCAATTTCGATCTCTAAATTTGTGGTTTGGGCTTTTACAATCCTACATGTCCAATCTTCAAATAATTTGGTACTTCTAATCCCATTTTAAAAGATAGAAGTAAGAGATACACCAATATAATCAAAACGATTAAAAAGTTCATTTTGCAACTCTCTAAAGATGATAAAAATACTTGAAAATAACTTTTTTGCTACTCTATACTAGCGAAGCTACTATCAATACTAGACATAATTTCATACCGCAAGAAAAAAAAAATAACCGTTACATACATAGCAGAGCCACTTGAGGACAAGAGAGGGCTATGGCTTCCCTAAACTTTTTGTATTTACATAAGATACCCTTATACTAATAAACAATTTACATTGTAAACCATAGATTTTAAAGATAAATGATGAATTGACCTTCCCAAGTTTTATGATTTACACTTCAGCCCTCCTAAAAATATTAGGCTAACTCCGCCACTGGTCACATAATTTCATAGCCGTTATATATTGTATGTTGAAATATGTTGTATCACATAAATATGTCGTATCATAAATGTGAAAGTTATTAATGTAGGCTTGTGATTCCGTAACGGCTATGAAATTATTTAACGGTTATTTTTCTTGCGTTATAAAATTATGTCTAGTATTTATAGTAGCTTCACTAGTATAGAGTAGAAAAAAAGTTATTTTCAAGTATTTATATCTCCTTTAGAGAGTTGCAAAATGAAGTTCTTAATCGTTTTGATTATATTGGCATTTGTTACCTCAATCTTTTAGAATTAGCAGAATTTCCAAATTGTTCGAAGATTCGACATGTAGAATTGTAAAAGCCCAAATCACAAACTTCGAGATAGAAATTGGTGGTCTTACTTAGAGATTCTAATCAATTGTGATGTATGTTTTGTTGAATATCTTTTGATGTATGGCTATTATAAGCAAAACATAAATGTCATCATGCTCTTGTTGCTTAGCTTTATTCAACTGCTTACAAATTTGATCAAAATTCACAACGGTAAGTTCTAATCACCATTAGGCCTTAAGATGTTTGGATGCCGCTTCACTTGTGGATGTTCCTTTCATGAAGCTTAAAACTTCAAATCCTTTTTAATGCCTTAAAATTATTTTACTCCAACATGAGCAGTTAAATTTTTAAAGATCTACTTAGACCACAAAAGCCATATATTTCTCTATGCTCTTTAATATTACGTATTATTAGAGCATCTACAATGCATCAAGTCCTAATGACTTGATGCATTCAATACATAATACATTTAATGATTAAGAGCATCCACAATGTCAAAACCAACAAAAGCTAGTAAAAAGCTTTTAGAAGAGGTTTTTATGCATTGCAATGAAAGCTTTTTAAAAAGCTTTTAAAAAAGACTTGTTAAACTACAAGTCTTATACATAGGGTCCGTTTGGTTTGTTGCTAGGAATGACAATTGGTATCGGATTTGGTATGGGGTAGAATGACAATGGATATGAAAAAGTGTATCATTACGATTGTGTATGTTTGGATGACAAAATATGGAATGAAAAAGTGTATAGATGTTTGAGTAAATAAACATAAAAGACCAACCATATCGCATATGTGCTTGATTATGTGATACATACCTTTCATGATTTTATCATTTTGCAGGTGTCGTGTATCACCTTTCATTAGTTATATACTCATGATGAAACTGGTCTTCAATCAACATAAAGAAAACTCAGTTGGTTTAAAAGAGAAGTTAGGAATTATAGTGGTCATCATAGAAGAAAAAAGACATCGATTTCGAGTATTGATCGAATTGAGTCATTCACAACAAAATGTTAAGGTACAAAATATCTGATGAGAAACCTGGGTTTTATTGGCATGTAGATCGTTACTAAATGGGAGAGTGTTACTAAAAGTTAATGGGAAAATTAATTAAGGGTGGTAGTAATACAATTTAACATAAAAAAAAAATAATAATAAATAAATAAATAAAAAATAAAATAAAAAAATGTTAAGGTACAAAATACCTTATGAGAAACTTAGGTTTTATTGGCATGTGGTTCGTTACTAAAAGTTAATGGGAAAATTAATTAAGGGTGGTAGTAATACAATTTAACATAAAATTTATAGCAACATTAATATTGGTGGTAGTAATATGAATTACAGTTTTTTTTTTTTTTTTTTTTTTTTTTTAACTACGAACACAACACTTTCTTCGTTTTAAACTTACCATCTTTTCAGTTTGATATGTCTAAGAATAATTGCTCATCCTAAATGTTAACAAATAAAAAAATGGCCACAAAGATAAAAATTTATCGATGACACAATATAGTGATCACAGTTTTCATAAATACTAATGACGTAGTATTAGCTTATTGCATTTTTTTTAAAACGCCATAAGCACTTTTGAATGTTTGGACGTAAAAAGGATATGCCTATTTGCCAATTTTATGTCATAATAAGCACTTGTTTATAAGCAACCAATGGAAGTGCTTATTTTGCAACTGCTTAAAAAAATAATAATAATAAATAAAAAATAAATAAATAAACTCTTCATTCCAATGCTGTAGAAGTATGCAACAATTTGGTCTCACCATCATCCAACTCAAAGCATTATCTATACTACTATATAATGTATTTGGGACTATTCTATAATTAGAAAGACTTAAAAATTCAGACTTCTACTTTCTAATTATGGAAACAACCACCCCTAACAATCACCCCAACAATTTATAACCACCTCAACAATCACCCCAACAATTTATAACCACCTCAACAACCACCCCTACAACCACTTTCCACCACCCCACCTCCCTCCTCTTCACCCCAACAACCGCTCACGCATCGCGCGGGCACCTTTCTAGTATATTTATATAGCTCAACAACATAGTTGGACTTTTTTTATTTTTTGAACGACGACGTAGTAGTTAGTGATTCGAGCACACAGTGACATCCAATTAGACAGTATGCAAGCATCGAACATTTCTCCTTAGGGGATAAACCCCACTCCTGCTTCTATTTATTTCGGGCCCCTGAAGGTCCATGGTGAGACTCGAACCTGAGACCTCTCCAAGGAAACCTCCCCAAGGTTACCCTTGGTGGCCAACTGAGCTAGCCCAGTTGTTTAACATAGTTGGACTTGATTACACTAGAGAATGTATACCAAACAAAGCTTCAACGGCAGGTAATGCAAAATAACCATATCCGAATAAACTGCGTAAGAAAAATGTAACAAACAAAACTAGCCCGTCATAGAGCATCCATAATGTAATAGTCATAGGTGCAATCCAGCATAAACACGGCTTCAGGGGCTAGCAAGCAAAGTAACCATGCGATAATAGAAATTCTGACTTGAAAATCCAATTTTATAGAATTATATCCCAAAATCAGAAGAGAACCAGCGTAAAACAAAATGCATAATAGTGGCCACAAGATTTATGCAAGACTAAGAGGTTTTAAGCAGTATAAAGTATAAACTATCCCATCATACACCTCACATATCAAAAATATATAGAGCAATCCCGTGCTAACATGATCAAAGCACATATAGCATATGTAAACAGCATAGCTCAATCCAAACACACTAGACATGCAACGCAGTCCAGCATAAACTCAGATTCAGTGCAACAGTAAGCAAAAAAACCATACCAGACCACATAAGAACAAATGTTCTAGCATATCAATCCAAACCACAATATTATAGTGTGTCCATACCGAACCACAATATCTTATGCAAACATATACCGAACTAAATAGGTTAACTTTTTGAGCGTATGTTCCAGCGTTGCAGATAGTAAGTAACTAAGCATGCCATAGGCTTCTGCAGTGAAATTTAGACATGTAATGTACAGTTTCAGAGTTATACCAACACTTGTACACACCTGTCACATAAATACATCAAGCAGTCTCATGCTACCATGATCTGGCTCAAAGCACATACATCCATATAGGTAAACAGCATAGCTCAATCCAAAAACACCAGACACGAAACTTTGCATATGCAATCCAGGGTAAAACACATATGTTATGTAATGACAAGCAAAGTGACCATAACGAACCAAGTAAAACATATATGCAAACATATACCCAACTAAACAGGTTTAGACTTTTCAGCTTATGTAGTTATGTTCCAGCACTGCAGATGGTAAATAAACAAGTACGCCACATAACTGAAGAGTTGCCAAAACTCGTCAGATCAATTTCAATTACTAGGCAGCTTTATGTTCAGCAATGGAACATTGCAAGGGTCATAGGCAGGAAACAGAGTTATAAGCCTAACCGACACCAAAAAGATTAACATACAGTAGCAACAAGTAGGCTGAGGGCTTTAGGTTCAGCAATGCAGAATTGCAAGGGTGATAGACGGGAAACAAACTTACAAACCCACACAACATACAGCAGAAACAAGTAAGCCCACAAAACCGTTTCATCTTCCTACCATGCTACAGAACAAGCCAGGTATAGACCAACATATCCAGGGGCTTTAGGTCAGCAAACAATTTTATACACGAAAAACAACTAATGACGAATCAATAACAAGAAAATGTGGATGTCGTCCAGCAGTCAATTTAATACAAGGCACTCAGATCAACAACACGGGAGCAGAATCGGATCAGATGATCTACTCCCGATTTATATTAACCCGTCACACCATATCTAAACTCAATTACACTAGACAACACATATCACAATGCAGTCGCGCATAAACACAGTTTGAATAACACAGCATGGCAAAGTATCCATATCCGAACAAACTACATAAGCACAATAGTTCTAACGTATAAATCCAACCTGTAATACTACATATCTGTATCTTGCAAATAGCATTCAATCAGCAAATACGAAATGCATTACACTTCATCCATTAACAAGTTTTAGAACTATAAAGTCATCAACACAAACACATTAAAATCCCATCAAATATACAAATTTATTCCAGTATCACATAACGTACCAAGTTACCAACCCGTTCATCACAAGCTCATCAAACTAAACCCAATCAACCACGAGCCTTAAGCTCCGCAAGCCTCCTCGACAAATCATCCTCATCAACTTTCTCCTCAGTCTTAGTCGCCACAGCATGTCCAGCCGGCTGCGGCAACCCAACTGAAACCTCCAAACCATAATCATCCGCAACTTGCTGCATCAAGCTATTAACCTCCCCTTCCGGCGTGCTCAAACTCGTACTACCCGCCATCGAACTCTCCATAAACTCGGCCTGCACCTCCATATTCACAAACTGCCTTTCGAACGAATCCATCGTCTCGCTCATCTTCTGCAAGTTGCCGGTGTTCAAAGTCGACTCCAAGCTCTTCACAATCGACCCCATACTCTTACTAATAGTATTCATCTTCGCCTGCGTGTCTAGACGCGCGACTACCGCATCTAGACGCGACGAGAGTTTTAAGTAGTTCATTTGTTCGTTACGTTTACGGATGGCGTTTTCGGCGTAGATGCGTGCGCCGTCCATGTTGCCTTTCTCGATGGCTTTTTTGACTTTGAGTTTTTCGGTTTTCTCGTCTTTTTCGCATTTTTTGGCTTGGCGCTGGAGGCTTTTGGCGGTGAACTTGAGTTCCATTATTTGGTTCATTAACTTCTCTGCTTGTCCCATTCTTTCGAGATTTTATTTATCACACTAACCTATCAATAATTTAACCGTAAAAACTGTTAAAATTAACGCCAAAATTTACAGTCTTTTAATCCGAAAACACAGAAACACATATCTAACAGCAAAACAGTAAATTAACCGTAAAACTAAAAATTAACAGTAAAAGTGAATGTTAACGGTAAAAGCTGATATTATCACACTAACCTAATATTTAACGTCAAAATTAACGGTAAAATGTAAATTAACTGTAAAACTGACCATTTTTTTTATCGGAAAACTTAAAATCAACGGTAAAAAATGTTAAGGGTGCGTTTTTCCACAAAATGTTTTGTGGAAAACAGAGATCGCGTTCAAATAAGAGTTTTCCAACAAAATGTTTTGCATTTTCTAACTTAACAAGGAAAATTACAAAACAAATTTTAGTTGTTTTCCTTTTGTAACTCACAACCCTCCCTCTCCTTCTTCCATATACAAAATACAAAAACATAAACTAAACGCGCTTTTTATATTTTCAAGTGTTTTGTGGAGATAAATTTCCCTTTCAATTTTTTACAAAACACTAGTTTTGTAAACATTTAAAATTTAAAAACAAGAGAATATTTTCTCCAACTAAACGCACCCTAACTAGTGGTGAATTTAAAAATTAACTGTAAAACTTACGGTTTTTTAATCGGAAAACACAGAAACACAGATATAACGGTAAAAAAAACTGTAAATTAAGGGTAAAAATGTTAATAAACGCTAAAATTTACAGTTTTTTATCCGATAACGTAGAAACACAGATCTAACGGTAAAACTGTAAATTTACAGCTAAAACATATAGTTTATTGATCGGAAACCTAAAATGAACGGTAAAACAGTTAATTTATAGGTAAAACTGAATTATAACGGCAAAACGTACAATTTTTTGATCGGAAAGGTTAAATAAACGGTAAAACCCAAAATTACAGTTTTGTGATCGGAAGATATCAGATTAAACAGAAAAAATCAAAAAATGTGAATTTAACGGTAAAAACTGAAAATATAACGGTAGAGCTTACGGATTTTTGATCGGAAAAAGTGAGATCGGAGAGCGTGTGATTGGTGACCGGATGATCGGAGAATTTTAATGGATGATTGGAGATTGAAGAGGATAAAATTTGGGGATTATGTGAGCTAGGGTTTGGTATTTAGATATTTTTATATTTGGGATTTTGATTCAACGCGTTTGATATGTGTTTGTATCAGATTAGTCTTTACCTAAAGTTGTTTGTATTTACACTTGTAGTCCTTTAAGTAATCACATCTTAAAGCTATCTTAAAGGAGCACAAACCGGTTTTTTTCCCAAACCAAACCGGTTTCAAACCCGGTTTAGGTAGGAGTCAAGAAGTCAAAAATTGATTTGACTCAAACCGGTTCGGTTTAAATCGGTTTTGGGAGAGAAAAAAGGCGGATCCATGACCTAGAACCGGTTCAGTTTAAACCGGTTTTATACGGAACCGATCCGGTTTAAATTGATAGTAAAAGGTTTAACCCGCTCAAACCGGCGGTTCGATTCAAGGGGAACCGGTTTTTAGGTAAACCAGTTTTCGGTTTTCTTGTTCACCTCTACGTGCACTCCCATTAGCTCTGATGAAAAACACTCATTGTTAGAGACTATCCGATTGCGATTACTTGAGCCAAAGACACTTTTAGGTGTCACATCATGCCACTTCAGCAAAATACATTTTTCTACTCATACATCTAAAATACCGCTCCTTTATAACGCAAGCCAAAACACCCCCAATTTAAAAACCACTATACCTAATTAAAACATAAATTCAACACAAAAACCCAACTTTTTTTTTTTACTTAAAAAATAAAATAAAAACCGTCATTTTGGCTCAAGCAAATTCCTTGGCGGATGAAATGATGCAGAGGGGGAGGAGGGAGGGGGTAGTTGCTTGGCCATTGCTTGGTGCTAGGGATGGCAACGGGGCGGGTTTGGGGCGGGGCGACCATCCCCATCCCCAAACCCGATTAACAAAGTTCTCCCCAAACCCGCCCCGATCCCCATCGGGGATCTAATCGGGGCGCCCCGTTGGGGCGTGATAGTCCCCCAAACCCGCCCCGTATTAATCGAGGATTTTATCGGGGTGTCCTCTTTGGGTGCAATTCTCGACCAAAGTCGTACCATTTCACATTTATTGTTATTTTTAGACCGTTAGCAATAACAAACCTATTAATAATTAATTACAAATAAGGCTTATTAAGTTGAATAAGTTTTCACGATAGTATTATACATAAACAATGATGAATTATACCGTCAAAAATTAAAACTTAAAAATATGACACTAAACTAGTTTATATAATTACAATTTTGCATTCTTACAAATATAAAAAACTAAGAATATTAGAGTAATAATTTTTTATCACGTAAATACTAACAAATACTATATAACTATAGATATATTTGTATATATTAATCGGGTGGGGACGGGGCGGGGCGGGGCGAGGATTCCCCGCTCTCCGCCCCAAACCCAATTAAAATCCTCATTTAATCCCCAAACCCGCCCCGCCCCAATTAGTTCGGGTTTCGGGTTTCCCCGTCGGGTTCGGGTTTTATTGTCATCCCTACTTGGTGCCACGTTGGATGGCACATGGGTGCACGTCACCATACCCGATGCTCTTAACCTATTACTTATAAAACTAAACTTCTTGACACACATTAAACTTTAAACCGGTTAATCTTCTTCAACCTATTCCCTTACGAATAGTAACTTTTTTCGACCATTTTCGCTTTAATGCAATAACCTTTCATTAAATCAACCAGTTTGTGAGATTGCGTAAAGTTATAAAAATTTGCTGTTAACAAAAATCATTTCAAATATTCAACATATTTTGAAGTCATTAGCTCCAAAAACTCATTTTCAACCTGTTAATTGACTTACTTCTTCACACATTCTATAATTTCAACAATTTATTCTTCTCCAACAAATTCAACAAATAACCATTTTTAAATCTTTTGCTCCAATGCAACAAGTCATTTCCAAGTCTTTATTGACTTTTGGATTGGAGATAGATTTAAATATCATTTATTCATTTCAAAGCTTTTTCTGAAAGACAACATATATATAAAAACAGAAACTGAAGTACAACAAAACACACCAAGTTTTCGAAACTTAACATAACATTATTAGCCGAGGGCCCGGGCAAAGGTACCTCCTTGCAACATTAGCCGAGGGCCCGGGCTAAGGTGATTACTTCATACGCACCAAGTTTTCGAAAACTAACACCAACTACCATAACGAACTACGGAACTAGTTCTAGAATGCAACAAACTGATTCAGAACCACAACTTAACAGCTAACCCGAGTTTCGGGAGCCTTTACAGCTTAAGTTACATCATTTGCTATACAAAAACCCGAAACAGATTAACAGATCTCAGCCTGGCCCTATACCCCGACAACTCTGTTACGCAGTATTGTACAACGGACGGGCGTCACAAACGTAAAATTAAATTATAAATCTAAACTCTCTAACAAGTCAAAATCTCTAACATCATTTTGGTTTAACATTACAGTACGCCCTTTACCAGGTATCGGGTCACATTTAACTAATACCGAACACCGCATGTATCCTGCTGAAAACAACCTTCAGCGGAACACAAGCCGGAACCTCATCTGACCTTTTAAGCTTCCCAGTTTCATCACTTTCTAACATCCCCGTTTCGTCTCTTAACTTTCCCGTTTCACCCCCTTTAAGCTCGCCCGTTTCACAAGATCGAACCATATCCAGTGTTTTAAACTTCCTCGTTTTATCCCTTATATACTTCCCCCTTCCTAACTTTTTTACCTGCCCAGTTTCGCTTGGTCTTTTCAAACCCTTTAATGACTTCCTTGTTTTATCCCTTATATATTTCCCCCTTCCACACTTTATTACCTTTGATGTTTCACTCGGTTTTCTCAAACACGTTATTGACGATAGCTTTCGGATCTTTGATTTTTTGGAATCTTCCGAAACCATCGGGACATCCATGGCGTCATCCACCGCGTCTAGCTCATAGCTACTACTAATGCATTCGGAGCCGATTAGTGAAAGATCAGGAACCGAATCATTCATAACCTCTACTAAAAGTGAATGACCTGTAATCCGTTGACGGGTCAACTTACTCATAAGAGAAATGTACGGAATATCTTGAGGAATTTGGCCCGCCTGAACCTCGATATCAACATCATAAAGTGAGATTGTATCATTATCATTGTAACTAACACAAGACTGATATTTAGGATTAACGGTAAATCGGGAATGACGATACGGCATTGATCTTTGTGGGGCCGTTACGGTGTCCATGATTGGGTCTGATTCGATTTTGACTTCTGGGTACAAAATTTTCTGCACGTTTTTGGTCTTAACTCTTAGATTTCTTTTCCCTTTATGCTGCCATTCTGAAGTTCCGTTTCCAATGATCATATGATTAAGATCATTCGCACCAGCAGCACCTGAACTGATAGAACCAGACTCTTGGATTTCATCAGGTCCCGCCGATACGGTTTCCACAAGACTACTTTGGCCTGATTGAGGCCCGCCAACAGCTTGAGCATTTTCATTTTCGGTAACCAAACCTGGAAAAGAACCTGTTGGTTAAAACAGTCCACACCAGTATACTGAAAAAGTAATAAATATCATACTAAAAAAAAACAGAAGCCCGAGCACATAGGATTACTTAGGGAATTTATACATAAAATGACCCAAATATACCATTGTTACAAAAGAAGATAGAAGCTATACAAGTTTAAAGTATGGGTGGCACTTCACGTCAGTTTGGGATGGTAGGCCTATTTACAACCCACTCTCTTTTAGACCCAACAGTTCATTTCAAGTAAACAGATTGAAATGAGGTTGAAAATGGGTGGCGGATCTAATTTATAAATCCTTGATAATAAAAATACTTATTACAAACAGGTTAGCAGGACGACCCGTTTATTCACATCCCAACCCAAACACGACCAGCAATCAAACGGTTTTGGTAAGTCAACCCATACACAAGTACACAACCCCCGTACCTGTTTAGACCAAACCCTACCTCTATTTTCGTGTCAGATTCGTGGTGTTGGGAGTGCTACCTTTAAATATTACAACTACCATTCACAAAATCAGATAACCATAACTATCTAACACGGAAATCTAAACACCAATATATGGAACACGAAAGCTGTACAAAAAACAAGAATACCTGCAGTCTTGTTTGCTTCACTACCAATATATGGAACGTCGAAGAGCCTTCCAGAAGATTCTCCGCTACTGTTGGATAAACTTTGTTTCACATCATTATATTCTACTCCCGACAACCCGTTCAGATTTCTATATTTTTCACAGGTATCAGGCACCATTACTGCTTCAGTTGTTTTCAAAACTTTTGTCAACTGACGACTTCGATTTTTCCTTTTTACACAATCATGACCGTATGCCACTTGTGACCGCCTTCTTTTGACAGATGGTTTCAGGTTCCCACCGATCCCAATGTCCTTTAGTCCTCTCATGCGTTTCTTACTTCTATCATCTTCTGAATCATTTACTAAAACATCAGGACGATGTTCAGGTGGGGAAACCGAGAGGGATTCTAACCCGCTTAACTTATCAGACATGTTTTCGGTTTCTTCATCCGGTTGTTCGTTATCTGATCTATCGATTTGTGAGCTGTGTTCATGGTTGTTTTCAGACAATTGGGAACGTTCAATCTCGAGGGCGTGAAGAATTGCGTGTTCTCGGCGTATATATTTTTTGGTTATTTTGTTGGAAATAGATGCGGTGCTTTTTGCTTTTTCGATCCAATCATCATATTCACCGCATCGAAATGGCTTTACACGTTTAGATCTCTCGAAATTATACCAGTCCCTGCACCACAATAACAGATCAGCTTTATAAACTAAGATTTTGAACATAAATAATTATCCAACCCGTTCTCATGCGTATAATACAAATGGGAATACCAAGGACATGGCGTGAACCTAACTAATTACTGAACCCGTTCTAATTCACAGCTTGCTAATCACATATAAAAATAGAACGTCAAACCACATCCCACTTATAATCAAGATGAAATATTACAACCCATGAGACTCAAATAATCAAATAAAGAGCATACAAGTAAACTCATCGATTTTTATTACTTGAACTATAACATTATGAATAACCTCTAACGGGTCAAACAGGTTACAAGTCATTCAAAGTGTACTCATGTGCATACCCAAAATGGCAAAATCCCACTATTTTGAAGTAAAGTTTACGAGCTCAAATAGTTATTGTAATTATACTTAGCACATTACTTGTTTATAATTTATCTCGCATGTACATTGTTCCGTGTAATTCGGAATTTGCTACTTTGCAGGTACAAATTTATCAAAAAATGGAGGTTTTAGGAACTAAAGGTGATTTCAATTGTCAAATTATTATTTAGACGTTATGTGGCCAATTAACTGATGATGTGATATTATACCAAGTCAATATAAGAATTAACAGTGACATAACGCACGTACCACATACCATTAGAATCCTAACTTATTTGTTTGAAAAGACTACAGTTTCACGAATTTCAATACTACATTAAACCAACCATATATTTCTGAAACACTAAAGGTTAACATCATTCATTACAGTTCTACTCTGAAACCTATCTTCAACAAGGAATGTCACATTATGATGCAAAGCGGTGATGCAAGTTCTCCTTAAATCAAATGGGATCTCAGATGCACTTTCTAGTTTCTAACAGTAAATATACGATTATATGGTTATATCGTGTGAATTCACTAATGCCCTGCCTCATTTCAAGCCCTGATGGACGCCACTTTTTACTTTAGTTACAACATTCTAGTTTCTACCAAGGTCCAGAATATGTTAACGTGACCTACACCACAAAGCTCTAAGGGTCTAAGATGTTACTACTGTCAATTAGTAGTGATTATAGTTCAATCTTTAGGTTTCTTTCAGAATTGTTGACAAAAAGACTATAAAAAAAATAGGCTAAAGTTTAAATGTGCTTCAACTGTTTGCAGGTTGCAATAATCACTTTCTACGATGTAAAAGCTTAGCAGATTCTGTTTATCTAGAGAAGTAAATAAGCACAAAATAAGAACATCTAAGGCTCTACACTTTGGTAGCCAGTTTTGTTGGGGGGTATTACGCATTTCTTTTGAAAAGTGATTATCTGATTTTGAAGTCTGTAGATAATAAGTTTCTAGTGTTTTGGTGTATTTTTTGATAACCAAAAGGCACTTGGGATTGCTTATTTGAGTGCTTATCTTCTTATTTTTAAAGCCTTTTAAAGTGTTTCATTAAAAACTGCTTATCTGCTTATTTTAGCAAACATTTTCCAAAACAGATCATCACTTCAATATGAGCAAGCCCAAACACCCGCTAAAACAAAAAGTAGCTTCAATCAAACAACATATAAACATTTGAGGTTTTTCCCTTGTTCAGGTTACCCGGAGAGGGTGACTCGGATGGTATCTCAAAAAGCCTATTATCTCATTATCATAACTTCAAACATCATAAGCACATCTAAGGGGTGTTTGTTTAAGCTTATATGTGGGCTTATGAGCTTATTTGATTTCGGCTTATATTTCGTAAGTCCTAACTTTGTGGCTTATTTTGAGACTTATTGGCTTATATAATTTTATTATGATATAACATGCTTATATAAGCCCATAAGTCTCAAAATAAGCAACAAAACTGAATCAAATAAGCTCATAAGCCTACATATAAGCTTAAGCAAACACCCCCTAAACACCATCTCCTGTGACCCGTTTATCACAACTTATTATCTACATCAAATTAGTCCAATCACACTTTCATATCGCAATGCCAAACACAAATATTACTTTCGACAAACGACACTTACACGTTTGCATCCTCTCTTCCTAACAGCTTAACCGGAGTACCCACTCGAGGTACACCTACAGCACACCCATCCGGCAACTCATCAACACCCAAAATCCGACCCGGCCACCAACACCCGTTCCTTCTCCGCACCCAAACCAACCCGCCCACCGTCGCATCAACGCTTTCGCCATTCGCTTCACATGAACTCCCCATTTCACAAAATTACACTAGCCCCTTCATCACAAATATTTTCTTTATTTATATTTTTTTATATAATTATTTTTTCTTTTTTTTATTTTTTATTATCCAATTTCTTTGCTGCAAAACCCCAAAAAACAAATAAAATAAAATAAAATTAGTAATCCAACATGCAAAAATAAAATAATATTAAATAAACACTAAATTTAAATCCTATAAATAAAATAATAATTACCCATTAATTTTTTTAATTTTTTTAGTGTAATAAAATTTTTTTAACAATTTTTATTTCACTAAAATGCAAAGATTATTTATTAATTAAATTTTTTATTTACTAATTAATCTAAAATAATTAACAAAATCAAAATTTGAAGATGGGTTTATCAGGGTTAATAATTAGATCCACTACAGAAATTACTAAAAATAAAACTAAGATTAAATTAAATCAAATTAAATTAAATTAAATTAATAAAAATAAATCAAACAATTACCTTAAAGGGTTTTAATTTTTCCGGTAGGACAGTGATCGGAAAAAATTACGGCGGTGAGAGATGATGTAATTTTTGTTTTCTTTTTTAAGAATAATAAAAAGAGTGTTTGTCTGTGTTTTTTGAGTGAGAGATTGTGTTTTGTTTTGTTTTGTGTTTTTTTGTTTCTATTTTTAGTTTTTGGAGAAGTGAGTGAGAAATGTAACAATGTGGTTCAATCAACCTAGGCCTAGGAAGAGAGTGCATGAGTCACACCTATTACCATTAGGTGTATCTTAGGCGAAATAGGCCGGAGCTGGAGCTGGAGCTGAAACCGGAGCTAGGCTGTAGCCGAGTTAGAGCTTGAATTTACATTATAAGTTGGTGGAAGCAGAATTAGTGTTTTTATAAAGTTGTTTGATAATTTGTTAGAGTTAAAGCTTATTAATATAAAAATTAAATTCAGATATGTTTTCAGCTTTTATACGATACTTCACTAGATTTTGAAAAGTATTTAACTAATTTGACTAGCTATAAGCTTTCATAAGATCATTTCAATAAGCTTATGCTTATGAAAGCTTATAACTTATAAAATTTTACGTAAATCTGTGTGACAAAGCTTATTTAAGCTATCTTGCGCCAAATACTACCACAGAAGCTATATATACACTATGAGCATACTGTAACCATATCATATCATCAAGAAGTAAGGGTGAGCATCGGTCCGGGACCGGACTGGACCGGACTGTCAAAAACCGAGATCGAATTAAGGTAAAAACCGATACCGAGACCGAGACCGAGACCGAATATGGTCGGTCCGGTCCGGTCTTTGGTCGGTCGTGTCCAAAAAGGCAAGATTTTCGGTTTTTTGGTCGGACCGGACAGACGACCGAATTAGCCAAAAAGCCTAGACCGAGGACCGGAGCGAATGTGGTCGGTCCGGTCCGGTCTCGGTCGGTCTGTCGGTCGGTCCGGTCCGGTCAGGTCGTTTGCTCACCCCTATCAAGAAGTGACAAAATCTTACTAAGTTACTAATCCATGATTTGTTTCTCTTTTCTCTCATAATCAAAACTGATAAGAAATTTTGAAAAGTATAATAATATCTATAACTTAAGAGCGGTACTTTCCAAATGCAAAAAAAGTGAGATAAGATATACCGCATCAAAATAGAGTTTGACTTTCCAAAAAAAGTAGAAGTATTTAACGGAAGATGTATTTCTCTATTAAAAGGTTGGCACGTCTTACTAACCTCACGTGAACCCATATCGGATCTACCTGTAAAAGAATAATGTTTGTCAATAGGAAATACATGTCTTCACAATTAATAAACGTCGCTCATTGAAATGCATTTACTTTATAACAGTGTTGTAAACATCGGTCATGGCGGCCGATATACCGGCATCATGGTTGTTGGCGGTGGTCCACCGCCATGATTTGCAGCAAATCGGCCAAATTTGGCATTTTGGTCAAAAGGCGGTCAACAAACCGCCTAGGCGGGACAAATAGGCCAAATCGTCCTAGGCGGCGCGTCGGTCAACGCCGGTCAACATTCTTCTTACTTCAGATCTAGGTTTTTTTTCTTCATATTTTTGGGGTTTTGATTTCTTGATTTTATTTTAAATTGAGGCAGCGGTTGTTTTGTTGAAGTGGAAAAGTTGAAGAAGAAACAAGAAGGTGCAAGGGTTAAGTTGATAATGTGTTTTATTTTATGTAACCCTAATAATATATGGGTTTTCTTGGCCCATTAAAAATCTTCTACAATTGGCCCAACAAATAATTGGTTTTAACAAAAGTATACCAAAACTTAATCAAAACCAGATAAATTTTGCAAAATACACAAAAGATATATAATTAAAAATAATAATAACATTAATATTGCTAATATTTATTTATTTTTTTAAAATAAATTCCTTTATAATTTATAGTCCTCGTCGAAAAACCGATATATCACCGCCAAGACCGATATGACGCTTGAAAAGGGTCAACCGCCACGGTACCGCCAACCTATTTTTACAACCTTGCTTTATAATATAAACTTAGTCCTTTAGAGATTTCATCAACAATTACTCTAGTTTTGCAAGCTAAAAGAGAAAAACAAACATTTGTTATTCAATTAGTATATATTTAGTTTTAAGGCCCATTTGGTTTGTAGATGGGTTTAGGATTTAGATTTGGATTTGGATTTGAACTTGGATTTGTATTCTGAATTAAACGAAGATAGAGAAAATAAATAATTGATAAGTTTATTTTATATGTTTCTTTAAAAAAAAGTAATAAAAAAATATAATTATTTGTGTTTGAGAAAATAGCATAAAAAAGAAAAAATTGTGATTGGTCACTTTTCTGTATTCCCACCAAAACCCCACCTATGTAGGGTGGAATCACTTTTTGAATCCAAAAGGTGTGTCAGTGGCTGTCAAAAGTTACCAAACAAAGTTTTTGATGATAGTTTCATTCCATACCCGGTCAAAACGGTGTACCAAACGGGGTCTTTCACATTTGTACTTCTAATTTTGTGATTAACTTATGATGATAATTATAGTTTGAAAATAATAATATGTTTGCTTACTTTAGTGTGTTTAGCTTACGAGTTAATCATTAAGTAAATCAAATATATTGTTCAGCTCATTTGTTATTGATGCGTGGTTTTGCAACCTTGCAAAATGTTTTACTTCTCAAGGGATGTTGAGAAGCTTGCAAACCCCATCAGGCAGTGTACCTGACCGATGTAGTATAGTGAATGGCAAGTACCGGGGGATTGATCGTTCTCTCAGGGAATAGTGTCGTTAGGATTGAAAAATACGTAAACTAGGTTTAAAGGTGAGAGATGATTATTTTTGTATTTTTTTTTTAATGTTTTTATGAAAGCGAGTAAAATCTCGGGTATTAGAGGAGTGGGCGAAATTAGTTGGTAGTCAACTAACCCAAAATTACTACGAATACAAATAAAATTAAATAACAAGAAAATAAAATGTGGTGAACTTCTTATAATGAGAAAATGTGTTTACCTAGATTTCACTACTCCCTAGCTATCTCTTACTAATTAATTGGTTTGTTATAATTGTTTGGATGAAGGGTTATTTTCCTTAATACTAGTCGTGGGGGCATGTACGTCCTTCCCCAACTCTATAAGCTTCTATCTCTTCCTATGATAGCACGTTTAGTATCCTATCATGACCTCCTAAATAGTCACTTATGCATTAAAAACAACCAATAACATCAGCGTACACAATCGAATACATTTCTTAAGACGTTCAAGCTTGTTACCGTATAGGAGATTAGCCAGTTTTCTTAAGCCTAACGCGAAATCAATCACCCAATGCAATCAAACAAACCAACAATCAATAATTAATCGCTAGGTTTCATTAGATCTAAGCAAAAACTAAAAAACTTAAGCTAGCATGTTAAAAGAAAGACAAGTATAAAAGATAATCAAACAACACAAAGACATATTGAATGATTAAAAAGATTAACTTATCTTCAATTAAACATGGATGAAAGAAGGGTATGAAAACCCTAAGTTTTTTGGAAATTTCGTCTAGGGTTTTTATCCCAAGAGTTACACCTTAAAAAGTTACATCTAATGAATTAAAATCAAAAAATATATATAGATATACACTTCTGACGGCGTCAGGTTTTAGCCTATAACGCCGTCAGGTAGCCGTGTCTTAGGGTTTTGTATCGCCCAAGAGATCTCTGACGTCGTCCCTTTATACAAGTTCTGGGTCGTCTCGTGTTGAGTTAAAGGGAGACGAACTCGCTTCTGATACACCTGACGCCATCAGGTGTTAACCTGACAAATTCTTCCAGGGCGTCTCAGCATAGAATTCCATGGCATCTCATCATATGGTGACGGCGTCAGCTCCAAAGCGTGACGTCGTCAGGTGTTAATTCCTGACTTTCTTGACTTTTCTTGTTCTCTTCATTTTTTAGCATAAAAACGTCCAAAAAGCTCCAAAATGCTAAATTTTCCAAAATTCATGTCTCAAATACCTAAAATGACAAAAGAAACGATTTTAGGTAATATTTGATCATAAAAACACGATTTAGGGCTTAAATGACTCCCTAAAAGCGTAACAAATATTTCCTTATCAGTTATAATTTAGCACAAAAACTATTTTATTAACCAAGTATGAAACTACCGTTACTCTTTTTTATACATGCAGTTTTTATATAGCCGTGTTGATGTTTATTTTAAGCAATCTCACTATCTTAAAAAAAAAGGATATGATTACATGCAACATACTTCTCTTATACGCAGTTTTGACAGAACTGAGAGGTATGGAAGAAACACCATAGGTGACGGTTTAACAAATAATCTCACATTCGTAGATTTGATGTGTGTTGAGTTTTTGTTTTTTTTTTGTTTTTTTTTTTTTTTTTAGCACATGAAGTTGTTGACTAGTAATACATTTTTGACATTATTTTTAGTCAAAATATAAAGCATTGGCTAGTTCGTTATTTTCACTTTAAGGAGACGTTACATGTAATGATTGAGTTTGTTATATAATCTTTTGCCGAAACAAATCTCACACATAATAATATGCATGAAGGTGTAACTTACACAGACTAGTTAAGTTCAAACTCCACGATTGTAGAGCCTAGTGGTGACTTTGCATTCTCCACTAGCCGACCAAGTAAAAAATTCATATGCAACAACTTTTGGGCCAACTTTAACCATTATGATGTCTATTTCCTACTGTAAAACGTCTTTATAAGGCCAGAAAATGAATGACTTTAGTCTTAGGTCAAACCCTAATACCATTACCTTTTGGTTTATGAAACATAACTAAGAACATCTCCAATGATTGAGTTGAAGATGACTTGAAAACATGTTGAAAATTGAGGGAAAGGTAATTGCCATTGGAGTTATGACTTAGAAAATACTTATTGAACTAATAGCTTATTCAAGCTCGACCTTTTGAAGTTTTGTGTTATGTGATAGTGAGTTGAAAAGTGACGGTTCAACAAAAAGGGTTGATGCATTGGAAAAATAAGTCAATTAACGGTGAAAATATTTAAGAATTCAAAATGACTTAGAAAAAGGTTAAGCATTGAAGATGCTCTAAACATGCATTGAAATGCGATCCTTAACAGCAATATCCCTGGTTAAAGTTGCCTGTCGAACTAACCTTTTTTTTTAACAAATACCTTATTTGGTATATAAAGAAATGACTATGGGTATGACAACATGAACATGTTTATAAACCCATCATCTCTGGTGGGTTTAAAAATTGCATACTTTTGAGGGTTAGATACCCGTAATCAAGTATCAAACTCACCAACCAAACAAGTACAATAGGAATAAAAAAATCACCCAAAAAAAGGTGATTTAATTAATTTTAAAATAAAATGTTTTCTTAAAAAATTAGATCGAAGATATTCACTTTGTTTATTTACTTTTTCATACTCAAAAAACCTTTTATTTATTTATTTATTTATTTTATTTTTTATTATTTTATTTTTTATTATTATTATTTTTTTGTTTTGTGTGTGCAAAAGGTTAATAATATTAAACTTCCAACCATATTACATCAAGAGAGAATATACATAGGGCATTCCCAAATCAGAAACATACCAATTCAGAAATATAAAGCCTACTATATCCGATATTAGACATGTCTACAAAGATGTCAAACAATACTAAACTCTGACAAAAACAAAGCATAGCAAAGTCTGTTGAGGCAACATGATCAAGATCTCTTTATGTTTTAATGATAACAAGCAAACCATCGAAACACATAAAATAACAAACGTTAGCTCAAAATCGCCGGAGCCAATGTCTGCTCCTGGCGCGCTGCCCGCGCGTCAACGCGCCGGTGACGCGCCAGGAGTGTGTATGGTTCCGGGCGAATTTTGAAAGTCGGCTTTCCCCTTACCCGACAAATGTGGATCTTTCAATACAGGTATGAATATGTTATGTGCTTAATTGAGAACACTCGAAACGAGTTTTGAGACTTGAGAGATCCTACTTTTAAAACACCCATTTAGGGAAAACGCCAACTCATGTTTTCTAACTATCGCCTCTAGCCAAGGCTTTTCTAAACTTAGGGACCTTGTATATTTCACATAACATTGTGTTGAAGCATCCATATGCTCATATCCCGTGCTTACGTCTTCTCTAATTACGTAACGGGTTTACTCACTTATTGGTCAAACTAAGTCAAAGGTCACTTTGCGTAAACGCATCCTTTCCCACTTGGGTTATGCTTTACATCAAGGCAAATCACTTAACTTGTTTGAACTAAGGTATTAGTTGAGAACGTCGAGTCGTGGAAAGTCACGAGATATGAAACTATGGATTCTCGACGTTGTGTTACTTGAACTTATAAGTAACCTATGATTTTCTCAACTTATAATCTTAATTGTCTAAACCTTTTCTTCTTAATGACAATTAGATTATGCCTTAATCCTCTCTTAATCCCATTTATGCATAAGACAAAACCAATCATATCCAAATCAAATATTCTCTTACACAATCTCTTAGGGTGGTGGCAACCATACCTCCCAAAAAAATTCATACCTCCCAACCAACCAATAATATCATTCCACCTCACTCACACTTTTTCCATACCTCACAACCCTTTTTTAGTGGCAACCATACTTTTTTCATACCTCCCAAACCACCAATTTTTTTTTTTTTTTTTTTTTCATAAATAAATAATTTAATAAAAACATAATATTTCATTAATAATTAAAATAAAAATACATAATACTAAATAAAAAAAAATAAAATATAAATAAATAAAAGAAAATTACATAGCTGAAAATGATAAATTAGAAATTAGAAGGGTTAAAAGTGAACATATTAATATGTACAACATATATATTAAAATGCATAGTACTTTTTTCCTGGTCATCTTCCTCAAAACTCCATGGTTTCTTGCTTCTGTATCATGGTTTTTTTTTTTTTTTTTTTAAACCAAGGCAGCCAATGTATCACTTTTTGAGTGTTAATATGCTCCCAACGGTCCATTTTTTCCAACGTTCCAATTGATAATTGCTCCATGCCGTTTCAAACCGTGGCAGTGTATATCACCGCTGGAGCAAACCGTGGAACCAAACCGCTAGGGTGGCGGCGGTGTTCCCCGGCGGTTTGGGGGCAAACCGCTGCCTTAGCGGCATGGCTGCCACTACCCTTACACCCTTACATATTCCCTTACACACTACATCCCAACTATCCATTTCCTTACATTACATCTCAACCCTTCATATTAAACACACGCCAATTGTTGGAAACCCTAATATGGCTCCTCTCATCCTAGCCATTGAATTCAAACAAAACTCATCGCAACCATCCATCCAATCTCATCTCTATATCACCACATGGGCTTGATCCTAACCATTGAATTCAAATCAAACACATCTCAACCATCCATCCAATCCCTCTTCCCTATACTACCACATGCGATTGATCTTAGCCATTGAATTCAAACCAAAACAATCCTAACGATTGATCCAACCTTTCCCCCCAAGCAAAAGGGGCTCCCTTTGATCTCATCCATCCATTTCAAATGAAACCATCTCAACCCTCCATTTCTCCTTTCCCCCCAAGCAAAGCATATTCCTTGGAATATCCTCTTCAACCCTAACCTAGACATACTTGATCTTAGCCATCCATTTCTAATGAGATCATCTCATCCATCCACATTCTCCACATGCCAAATTGTTTGAAAAACCAAGGGAGGCTCCCTTTGATCATTGCTATCCAATTCAAACCATTTCATCTCAACCCTCCATCACATTCTTCCCCCAAGCATTGGAATATTCCTTGGCATATTCTTTCTCTCTTTTCTATGACCATATGAGGAGATACACTTCTACCCCTTCCAAATTACCCAATCTACACTTTGAACCCTTGGTAATTTGGTTTCACTTTAAGCACTTCACAAATGATTTCCAAATTGGCTATTTGAGTTGGTAAACCTTAGAATGATTAATGTTAAGGTTTAGTGTGAAGTACAATTGGGGGTTTAGCAAGGATAGATATTTGTAAGATCCAAACACCCAACACTTGGGAAAAAGTTACAGACGCCTGGCGCGCTGCCCGCGCGCTGACGCGCGGGTGACGCGCCGGCCTCGGTAAAATTTCCCAAGTTTGGGTTCTTGGCCTATAAATACCACCCTTGCCTATTGTATTCCTCACCTCTTGCCATTATTCTTTATCTCTAGATTCTTTCTCTCTAAACACTCTCAAATCACTGTATCTCTCTATCTCTAATCTTGTGTTCTTTATTTTCATACTAACATCTTTGAAAGAACACATATCTTTGCAAGGGAAGAATCACAAGAACCTAATCCACTCTTGTGATTGTGTCGAGGGTCCTCTTTCTTATACCCTTTCTATTACAATCAAGTCTCTAGGTTAGGTTAGGACTTGATTGAACAAACATTCATTCATTCAATTGTTTGTAAGGGAAGTCTTGTGTCTTGGTGACTAAGCCTAGATCATTGGGGATCTAGTTGGGGTTTGATACTTCCGGGTGGAAGTCTTGGTAGAGATCTTTGTGATCCTTAGGTAAAGTCGAATCGTGAGATTCTTTTGGGTGGTTTCCGAGGGCGGAATACCGTTGGTGAGTAACTCCTTCTTTGTGAGCATCAATATTGGTGAATATTGGTGGAGTAAATTGTAACTGTTTATAGTCCACCAAAAGGATTATACTAGTGAGTAGTATCGGAGTCGCGGATTCGCAACTGGACGTACGGATGGTATAACCCCCCCATCCCGAACCAGTATATATCGTTGTGTTCTTTACTTGCTTATATACTTAGGTTGTAATAGTGGTTGTTGGATTGATTATACAACCACTTGGTTTTCTTTTGGCTCAAAGTTTTTAAACATCTAAAAAGCCTAAGAAACCGTATTCACCCCCTCTACGGTTCTACAAAGTGTAACACCCCCAAAAATCATCACGTCAGCGGAAGACTTAAAATGTCAGCGGAAGACTTTTTGGGTGTTACTTCGAGGATCTTTGTCACAATCATAGAAAACGACACAAAAGTGACGCTTTAAAGTTTAATTCATTCAAAATACCAAATATTCGAGACATCAAGATGTTTCATAATTTAAACAACAAGTTTATTTGAAATATGTCAAAATGTTTATTTAAGCCCATGCCGGGTTACAAGCCCACTCCGTGCCTTCAAGTTCCTTCTTGTATAGTTACCTGAGATAAACACATGCTAAAAAGTGTCAACACAAAGGTTGGTGAGTTCATAGAGTTTATAATTTAAATTGTTAATTAGAAAATGAGTGATTTCCTTATCAATTCAAAAATAGTTCGTTGGGTTGCCCTTCACAGGGCAAACACCAAAATAGTAGTTTGTTTATAAATCCATTCAACACGAGATTTGAATCACAAGTTAAGAATGTATTGTAATTACATACAATCAATGAGTTTAAATCAATGTTCCTGTTATTGCCTTAAGCTCATGATACTCAACGATTAACAGCCAATCATAATCTCAAGTTATGACGGTAAGTAGTAGGCCCTCAAGATAGGTATTTGCCAATAACCTATAATAAGAACAATAAAATACGCCTGGTGTTTTCTCTAACAACCAAACGAGGATTGTCAATCACTAATAGTACTATCCACATTTATTTACGTTCACCCTTCAAGTGATTAAGGTTCATGATCGAGGGACTTTTGGCAATAGTAACTTAAGCAAATAACATTGGCCTGACGGTATTTCAATACCCGGTATAAAAGACTTGTGTTCGAGTTTTAAGCATGTATCCCCCCACGGGAAAATAGTTAAAGAGTGGGCTATGAAATCACAGTAATATGTAAATAGTTAACGAGTACTTGTAAAAGTATAAAACAATAGTTAGGCATGTATCTTCCCCAAAAAATGTGTATAAATCATTATAAAACAATTAAGAGTAGGGGCTATGACTCACCTTAGTAGTACAGTGGTAGTGGTAGTATCGTAATCTCAATGATACAAGGCAACGGCTTCACACACATCCTAAAAGATATGGCAAGTTTCAGTTTCTATGTTTTGGTTTATTGCGAACGTTTATTAATTACGAATAATTCATAAGGTGCGTATGCGATGTGTTATGTCGTATACGAATTAAGTACGGTTACGTATTGTTTAATCGTTTGAAATGGTTATATAAATTTTATACATATATATATATATATATATATATATATATATATATATATATATATATATATATATATATAAAATTTATTATTCAAAAAGAATTAATGTTAATATTAAATCTTTTAAGTTTTCTCTAATTTACACATTTTAACCTTAACGGAAAATATTTATGTCGTTAGTCCAAAATTATATATATATACTTTTTAAGTCCAAATGTATCAATATTTACCTTTTTCAATCTCAAGTTTCAACATTAACCATTTATATCCTTAGAAAACTTATATTTACACTTTTTACTTAAAGTTTGAACGTTTGGCAATATTAGTCCCTTATTACCGAAACTTTGCATATTTAGTCCAAACATCATTAAATTCAAAACTTATCATTTTTATTATCTCAATAAGCTCAACATGTTTAGAACAGCTTATCACTACAGCTTATAAGCTTATTTCTATTATTTTTCACAAAAGGCCTTAACGAATCCATTAAGGGCCCGTTAGTGTTTTTCGTTCCATAAGGTTTGGGAGAACTCTCGATTTATCAAAATTCGTCATTTTTAGTTCTAATTTCATTTCAAAAGAGCTTTCAAAATCAGCTTATCGTAATAAGCTAATATCAACTTATTGGGCTTATCGGCCCAAAATAGTTTTTAAGTTTCTAATAATTCCAACGAAACTCGTTTTACTTTAGGCTCGAACAAACAATATAATTATTAAGCCTTGTTATTTATCATTCTTGATTATATTCCAGGTAGATAATTTGGTCATGCTAAAATATTATAGGGTCGTGTGTCGAATATAGAAATGGCGAGGTCAAAATGTAAGCAAAAACGTGATATGTATAACTTATAGAAGTTGTAAAATAATCTAAGTGTTTTAGTATGTACGTATAGGTCCAAAGTGACTTAGAAACGTGTGAGTTTTATAGTGTGTACGTTAATGTGAGTGCAAAATACTTATAAGGTCTCGTTAATGGCTTAGCCAATAAATGATACGATGTATAACATATGTATGTCGTGTTTTTATTTTACGAGTTATTTGTAGAAAGTGTTGGTGTGTAAAACGTAAAAAAAAAAGTATCTAAAAATAGAAATGGGTTCAAGGTCTCACCTCACCTCAAATGGTGGAATATTTTGGTACGTAAGGATTGAATAGAAGAAAGCTAGTTGTGTGGTTCGATTCACTACCCACCAAAGGTTCAAGACGAGCAAACGTGGTTCCTTGGGATCTCTTGAGTCGTGGTATACTTGAGCAATCCGATTGTCCTCCAAAGCTATCTCCTTCGTTATACTTTAGTGTAATATGGTACGTATAGTGTATCTAGTGTTTGAGATTGCATGGGAAGCTTATATAGTGAGTGTAGGAAGTGTAGAGACATGATAAGTTCTCAAGGGTTGGAAGGTGACATGTTAGGCGAATAGTAGCACCTCAAATGTTGTTCAATCGTTAGTTTACATGGCTAGATCTTGTGTAAGTAAATCTCTATTCATTTCTGACATTCACAAGGTGCATATGGTTAATCTTGTTGCCATTGGGAAGCATGGGAGGCTGGAAGAAATAAGATGCCACGTTTTGGAGTTATCTTCATATGGAGCGTTCATGGTTTGCTTTGGTCATTTTTAGGGTAGTAAACGAATGTGAGGGAGTGCAAATTGTATCGTTTGTGATTCTTGGGCATTAGGTGAATCGATACAAGCAACAATGTGTACATGTCGCGTATAATAATTGTAAGAAATAGGGTACGTTTGGCTGTGTATCGCGACAGGAAAAGAAAAGAAAACAAAGAAATTAAAACAAAACAAACACCCCTCACTGGGCTTTGTTTTCTGGTGGGTTGCTGGTTTGGTTCCGGCCCACAGAAAGAAAAGAAGGAAAAAGAGGAGTCCGTTTGGTTTGTATTGTGTAATCGTGGCCCAAAGGGTGTTGGGGGCCCACGTAGCTTGTTTCGGGTATCGTGTCGGGGTCCAAAAATATTAGTGAGAAATCTCGGGAATTTTCGTAGGCTCCGGGAATATATAAATATTGTACCTTAAATATACGAAACGTATATTATAAAAATATAAACGTTTAAAATATATATATATATATATATATATTCGCGATAATTAGACTATCTAGGTTGTGTGTAAGCAATGTTTCTAAGCAAAAGATAAATCACAATATCGTAGTGGTTCACATAATATGTCATGCAAAAAAAAAATTTTGTTCTCCGTAAAAATGGTTAATCTATGTTATGGTAACGTGTTAATCGTATGAAAATTTTTACGGGGTGTTATACAAAGTCTATCATATTTAACTTCTAAGCTGCATTCCCATGACTTAATTCACCTTTAAGGAGCACCATACTATCTAGCTACATTTCCAATTCACCTTCCACCAAGATTACTCAACCATCACCCACAATAATCAAAGTAGGATAAGTGACTGGCTTTACTAGGCACCTATAACCCTTCTAATCAAGAGCTCTTCCAATTAACTTACATTTCCATCTTTATGAATGGCTTCAGTTACTTGGAAACACATTCCTTGAGGGAAGACCAACCATTACCTCTTATGGTGATGTATTGATTGGACCAATAAGGTTTATTTTTCACACTTCTCTATTCCACTCATCATACACCACCCACCCAAGCCATTTACCCTTTACAAAGGGAGACCCTACTTTATGGTACATTCAGACTGAATTAGACCTCCATCATTGCCAAACATAGCCTTCCAGTTCCCTTCTAAGGCCAAACTAGGAACACAAGTTAGAAATCCAAGGTACAAGGTATCTCACCTATGTAATGGCCTGCAATCATAAGGGCGTTGGCAACACATGCGGTAGGCTGCAAGGAGGGGTGGTTCCCCTGCGGGAACACCGCCGCCTACCCTGCGGGATGGCTGCGGTAGGCAGTGCAGTGGGAAGCTTTACCGCACAAGGTGAGAGCAAAAATCGACCGTTAGGGGCATTAAAGTGAGTGAGTGAAGGGTGAGGGGTGTGATGCCAACAAAAAGTGAGTGAGTGAAGGAGAAAGTGGGAGAGTGATGTGGCATAAGGGGATTGGGTGTAAGTGAGTGAAGGGATTTGAGGTGAAGGGTGTGTTGCCAACCCCCTAAGAACATCAACAATTTTATGAATGATGCTGTTATCCAAGTATCCAAAATACCCCTTTATTCCGTGACCAATTCCAAACACCCCTTTAACCATGCCACTGATTCATTCAAGTTCTCAGCAACTACTCAAAAAACTTATGAGCTTGGTATAAACTACAAAACATTTCCATCTAGTTGCTACAAAAGCAAAATCAACAAAAACACAAGGACCTAACTTGTAACTTGTAACTCATGTATACAACGCAGTCGTACAGTAACAAAACTGTACCGCGAAACACCGGAACAAAACCTTTGCTTCATCCACTTTCTTCATTACCCTAGGGTTTCATATAACGGAGAAGAAGAACAAGAAGAGCGCGTGACATTCACGCAACACTAAAGCAGTACAACTCTTGCAGCACAAAGTACAACCACACCAAAAATGACAGGTAATCATTTACTACTTATTCTCCATCACTTATTATCATTTGATGTTATTGTTAACTCTGTGTGTGTGATTTTAAGTATCGGAACACACAGTACAAGTGTTGAGGCATAAAGTACAACCACAAGTATTATTGATGCATAAACATAGAGTACAGATTTTGTAGCGTAATGTACAATCGCACGTTTATAAGGACGAATTGTGTTCTATCAGTTGAATTGTGTTGATGATTAGTAAGTAGAGATTTCGAGTATCGTTTTAATTGCGTGACGTAATCGGTACAAAATTTGGTACAGCTTTTTATGTTAAGAAGTAGGTAGGATTAGCGTGACGTAATCGGAACGTGCTGTACAAATTTTGTAGCGTAAAGTAGAAACGCACGATTATAACAACGAAAATGACAGGTAGTTATCGCGAATTATGTTCTATTAGTTGAATTATGTTGATAATAATAAGTATGATTAGTGTTCTGTTGTTAACTGTGTGCGTAATTTGTGTGAATTATGATGTAACCGGAATACACAGTACAAATGTTGATGCATTAAGTACAACCATATGTGTTGTTGATTAGCAAGTAGGATTAGCGATTTTGTAGCGTTTATAACAACGAAATGACAGGTGGGTATAACGAGTTATAAGTAGGGTTAACATGTTGTTAACTGTTTGTGTAATTCGTGTGAAATTTAAGTGTTAATTTGATGAACTGCTTGTTGGATTATCTGTTATCTGTTAATTTATTGATAAAGGTTATACATAAGTCGTATCAGTTTGTGTTATGCGAATTGTGTGGATGATTTGAACTGTGTAAGAAAATATATCAAAATAATAGTACAAGTTGTATCAGCTGGTTCATTAGAAAGTAGGATTATTGTTTTGTTATTGTTATTGAGTTTCGAGTATGACTGGAATTGAAGTGAAGTAGAGCGGATTTGAGGATGTTTTTGATAGTTGAAGGTTGAATTTCGTGTTATTTGGCTAGGGTTGGTGAAGTGATTGGTAAATGATATGTGGACATTTAGGTCTATTGTTATCATGATTCTACTTACTGTTGAGTATACTATAAATGATAGATATATGTTCGGTGAGAAATAGATGTGAAATGACATAGCGAAGTAAAAATCATAATTGAATCAGAAGGCGAAAGAAGAGAGTAGTAGTAGCTGATAGGATTACGTATGTTTAGGCAAGCTTAAGCATGTAAATGCATATAGGCGACAGATGTTGTGTGCTATTAGTACTTGTTCTACGTCGGTGCAATTTATATTTGTTCGTGGTTTAGCCGTAGCTGAAGTGGTCTAAATTAAGTGCAATTTATATTTGTTCATGACAGACCATGTGCAGGAGCAGGAGATGGAAATCGAAGCCTTAGAAGCTATTCTTATGGACGAGTTTGCAGGTTTATAATCATACTTCTCTTAATAGATTTGTCGGAATTCAACATGTAAAGTTCAACAGTTAACAGCTTTTTTGCGTTGATGTATTTGCCAGAAATTCACCCCAGTGAAAGTGGATTACCCACTGCAAATCGATGTTTCCAAATTACTTTATCTCCTCAGGTATCCAATTCCATTCCGTTGATTACTTATTTTTCTAATACTTTCTAGTTATAAAATTTTCCGCTCTCACATAAAACAGCTTTGGGTTAGTTTACGTCACACAATGGTAACTAGAAGTACGATTAGTCACAAATAACAATTATATAACCTGAAATTAAATCAAAGGCATGAACTCTACGCAAAAAGCTAGTTCATGTGCAGAAATCTTTTAGAGCAGGGACTAATTCCACCAATCCAGTCGGGATTGCAGCATTTGTGCTTTCTTGGGTATTTCAGAAAAATAAGCAGTGTACACCAGTTACATGTTATACTTGTTCAAAGTCCGTAAATACGTATATCGATTGATGTGGCTACTTTGTGATGTCGTAAATGCTTTAGATCTTCAAATTTGAAATTTCGGAACTTATTTAACGCGTCTGCTGCAACGGGACAGTCTTGTATCTAAATTTCAGCCACTAATCTTATCCATGCTAACTGAAATTGCTACAAAAAAAGTATACTGTATGTTTTGCTATAGCAGTGTTGATGATGTTTTGTTACAATGTTACCTGTAGTAGCACTAAGTGTGTTGCTCTGTTTATTGTAGGATGATGAGATTGATGAGGCTTCTACTACTCCAGGTATATATCAGACCTGTTTTATAAGATTACTGCTTGAAGATATTTGTATTTTGTTGAACCGTTAGTTGTTGCTAAACTTTGTTGCAGTTCAGTTGGGGTTGATTTTCTCACACACTGAAAAATATCCAGATGAAATACCGCTTCTGAATGTTAGAAGGTGGCTGACTTGATCTTTATTAGCTATTTATCTATAATTTTATTTTAATCCCGAAAAACCCACCTTCTGTTCTCTCGTCTCCATGGTGGTTGCCACCCCACTTCATAATTTTTTTTTGCAATTATAACATTATTATTACGGAGTGTTTCTTAACATGGAATAGTTACAGTTAGCTACACGTATTTATCCTTTCCCTGTTATTCATATGCATATATATGTTTGGTATAACTAGAGGTGGCAAGATGACCGGGTTGGGTACCATGTCAAAATGGATGTCAGTTGAAAAAAGTCGTTATAAATAGAAGTCAAAACTGGCTGGGTTGATCCACAAACACATGTATGGTCTGCACCTAAATTTTTGTATAAACACGTAAAACAAGTTTTTGAATACAAAGATTTAGGAGGTTCTATGAATTTAAAACACACTTCGGGTGACTTATAAGCCTAAACCCATTCCTCTATTAGCAGAAAATCTTTTGGTTTGACCCAAAAGCGATCCATACCTGCTCATTCATAAGTAAATGGGTCGAAATGGCCATCTCTAGCTATAACCAACTAACTTCTATGCTCAACTGTCATATCTTTTATATGTTATATGGTAAGTTTAGTCCATGCTGATTTTTTATGATGAACCCTAGAATTTACACCTGTTATGTATCTGTCTTGTGGTTGTGTCACAGTATAAGAGGAATTCACACTTCGGATCTGAAAGTATTGAAAGAAAAACTCGAACAAGAGGTAAAAATATTGTTACCGTTCTTTGTTTAGGTTGCACATCATTCTTAATGCGCATAATGAGACATTGACAGATTGCTTTTATGATTTCCCATGGATATGGTCCTGTTTTAGCCCAAACTAACTACATTGCAACAAAGTAGATGTTGCATGTTTGACCCATTTACTTATTAACGGGTCTAGTTGGAGGCGGTGCTTTGTATCAATCTGTCCAAAAGGGCTGAACAAAAAAGTGTAGCCAGAAGGCACGTTAATTGGGTTTAAAGCAGCCCAAAATTTGTTTTTAGTGCACGCAATCTCCTAAGTCGTTGTATTCAAATGTTTTGATTATTATTGTTATAGTTTTTTTGGTCAATACATTCTAACCAAGACGGTTTTAAACCATACTAGAAAAGAATTGTAACCACCTTAAAACTTGCCAGATGGCCATCTTGCCACCTTTACGACAAAGTCTGCCGAGCTGAACATTTCAAAGCCTTTGATTAACTGTCCCTCTTCTTAGTTTATCACAGTACCTTAAAGCTCAGGTCGAGTACGGGTAAATGGGTAACTATGATTTATCGTAGTACCTGAGAAGAAGATGATAGTTCTTGCTTTAAGTTGTTGACGTATCTACTTCTCCTAGAATGTAGTTATAAGGGTTGGTTTAGGTCAAACAGGTCGAGGTACAGGTTGAAAATCGCCCAAAATCTATTTTATTAACATACAAACCCTAAATCCTTTAATTAATAGACTTGGATAGTTATTGTAGTAATGTTTTTTTTTTTTGAATTTTTGTATTCATCATGAAAGCATCTTATTTTATCTGTAGTTACAAAACACGCAAAAAAGTTGTCTGCATGTCAACGTGACCTGATGCTGTTTGACCTGTGGAATCTTAATCCATTTTGCTCAAACACATTTTGACTAATTACCAACCCACCCGACTCGCCCATCTTCCACCCTTTAAATGCAGTCTCACTCACATACCCTGTTCTGGACATAACTATGAACTTGATCGAGCTGTTTGTCACACTTGCAGGCATCGGAGAACCTTGGAATGGCTATGATATACACTCTAGTTAGCTCTGCTAAGGATTGGCTTACTGAGTTATTTGCTCGAGATAATGTCAATGATGATGATGAAGAGGAAGTAGCCAAAAAGGATGAGGTGTGATCTTTTTTTTAATGAACTAGATATAGTCTATATAATCTCCTCAAATAAAGTCAATGTTTGACTTGTGACCTGGTTTAGTAAAACCTTGTGACTATCAGCTATTCAGCCATAAATTAAAATACGTTTAATGGTGGCAAAATATGAAAATAATTTCTGGAAATCAACTCCGTCACTATTTTTAATGATTACTAATACTTATGGGCAACAAGGTGTTCACACTCTTTGGACTGTTTCATATGCTGCTTTAGTAGCACTGGTTGGTCTAGTGCATTATGCATGATGTATAGTTATTAAATTTGGACTTCTCATGTAGGTAATTGTGCCTCATGGAGAACCTGTCACCGTTGATACATTTTTGGCATGGAGAGACAGATATGAGGCAGAATTGGCACTTGAAAGAGCCAAGTAAGTTTCGCAAGTATTCCAGATACTTTTTTTTGCTTGATCTTTGGTAGGTTGATCAGTCATATCATAGTATTGTACTATTGTCAGACTAGCAGTATCTGATTTATGCCACGACAGTACAACACTTAAAAAGTTCTCACTAAAAGTGTAGCTTAAATCCCTTCAATAAGTTATGGTAGAAAAGAGCTTATCTGAAATTGGTCAAATCGAAGAAGATAAGCGAAGAGGGGTAAGGGTCAAATGGGTTGAAAGTTGTCCAAAGTCTATTGTTATTGACTTACTGTACACGACCACCTAAATCTCTTTCATAAACGATTATAATCAACATTGTAATTCATTGGTCATATATCAATATCTTTCATTAATTTGGGCTACTTATGAATACACGCTTCTCTTCTCGACTTTCAGGTTGATGCCGGAATCAGCACTTGCTTCGACCAAAGAAAAGAAACTAAATGGCAGACAGTGGTTTGAAACCGTGGTACGATATTCCATCTTATTTTCTAAGTTTTATATTTCTCTTTTGCGGATACAGAAGCTATCTTTTCATCTTGTTGCTGTTTCTGCAAGTGAATGCTGAATGCTATGAAAGTTTAGACTAAAGTTTTTCACTGCTTTTAGTGGCTTCTCACTTTTGATGGAGTATGAGACTTTTCTAAACTAGGGGCGGCAATATGGGTGGGTTTGGTGAATTACTAAATGGTTAAAAATTGCCCCTGTGATTGTAGTACATTTACTATTTACTATAATTTAAGGGAAGAAAAAAGGTTTGATTTATTCTTGTGCGTCAGTCACGCTACGATAAAACAAATAATCTGTTACAACATAGTGCTTATAGCTATGATTATAGAAGGTTTAAGCACACATCAAAATTTTGGGCTGATTGACATATGAATCCATCTGTTATTTGTTTGTAAATTGGTTATTTAAAGAATCGGTGCTTCAGTTTGAACAAGTTTAATATTTGACATGCATTCTCGAGCAGAAAGGTGCAGCAATTGTTGAGGATGGATCTGATGAAGAAGATGAAGACTTCGATTTTGATGACGATGAAGACTTTGAAGGTTCTTATCTTTCTTTTGTCTTCTGCTCCTCACTTTAAGTTTGCTCAGTTTTGTTTAGAGGTGGGAAAATGGGCTGATTGGGTCACAGGTCAAAATGGTTAACTTTTGTTCAGCTGGGTTTGGTTCCATATGATTTACCTAGAAAACTGTTTTAGTACAATACGTAGTAATAATCTATTTTTAGTAAAGGGGTTTAAAAGGCTTTATGCATTTCAAAATACTAGAACGGTACCGCGCAATGCGGCGGCAGGTACCCTGTGATTATATTTTGCGTTATTCGGTCACACGTTTAGTTGTCTTCATGCTTTATAAGTAGAGATATTAGAGATGGTTAAGCCAAATAATTTTAGTTTCAACAACCAACCGCTTCCTAACAAACTTTCTAACCAACTTGCTTCCTAACAAATTAATTTTGAAATCTTTCCATAATAAGCAAGAAAAAAGTCTGAATTTTAAGCCTTTCTAGTTATAGAATAGTCCCAAATGCATTATAATGTAGTATAGATATATAAATCTTTTTTGTATAAATTACCAGCGTAGTTTTTCATTTGTCCCGCTTTCGTCACTGTCATTTTTTTGTACATCCAGGTAACTGAGACGGTTTTGTGTCCGCCAGTATTTTAACATTTTTATGTATAAAATTAGCAATTTTATACAAAATTATTATTTTTTGGAAGCTGATGTTTGATGATTTTCTTTAAAAACCATATTTTAATGGCTAAGACACACAAAAAAGTTCATTGACTAAATCTGGACTACTGAATAAGAACACTGGTAAAACATAATCACAGTCGCCATTTATTTGTAAATGGGACTAAATTCGAACATGTAGCTTATCATATGTAATACTGCTCTGTGTAATATAATCTGTTTGGTTGCAGATGATGAGGACGACATGCTTGAGCACTATCTAGCTGAGAAAGACTCGTCTACTCACTCGTCATCGGTAGCCAATTAAGCAATCGCTACTTTGTGATTTAGAAACAACAGATGTTGGTTGCCATCGTCAGGGAAACTGGTCTTTTATTCTGATACAAAGTTGCCTGAAATACATATGCCAACTTTTGATGTATGACTCGGGCTGTAATTTTGGTGCGTAAGACATTTAAATTAAGATGGTTTTTGTTACGGAGACGCTATTGTTCTTTTTTTTGTTCTTGTTGGTCTCTTGACTTCGGCTTTGGGTGGTGAACCTATTATTTATAAACGATAAAAATGTAGTAAAAGTTAATTAAAGTTTATACCCTAACTAGTGTGCTTGTCACAAAATAGTTATTGCATTATGTCCCTAATTTAATGTCAATCACACAAAGTCACAAACATATAACATGTGATTGCAATATGTGTTTTGATTTTATTGTTAGATATAAAATTAAGCATGTCAATCAGCTTTGTTCTCGAGTTTTGAAATAAAAGAAGAGACAACAAGTGATAAAATTGGGCAGAAAAGAAAAGAAAGATGAATGAAATTTAACTTTTTATTTTGCGTTCCCGACTTAGAAATAAATGAAAAGAAGAGGAAGAAAAATTATGTTTTTATGTTCCCAAAGCTTGCTCCACACATCATTTTCCCAACCTTTCAATACATGAATGGGAAATGAGAATATGAACCCGACACCTAAAACATATTTTCAACATCGAGTCATATCATATCGAATATATGGTCCAACACTTGAAAGATACATATCTTATCTAGATCCGATATACTCGGACATAATGCAATTACCATTCACCATTAGACTTGACTTGAAAGACATGAAAGGCCAACAAATGGTACCGACACATCTTGCCAGAGGCCGTTAAGATGACAAATTTGATAACCGGAAAAGCTAAAATATTTACTAGACGTCAAAACATGCCTAATTGAATCTAGTCGGATCGTGAACTTGTGTTTTTTTAGCTTACCAAGTAACAGATGCGTTAAACCAGATTATGCACATACTATATCAGGACAATGAACAATGGAAAGAAACTCTGACTTAAGAATTACATTGCGTTTGAAAGTGATTATTTATTATTTGCGATATCATATACTAGTTGATTATGAATCATATACACCAAACTAATCAATACCAACCTCGTGATAAGAGAGAGCTTTACCCAATTTGAGTCTGTGTGCGGCCGGTAAGTTCAAATCTCGTGGATTAGTCAGTCAAAATATCGGAAACCATGTTTAACCAAAAAAATGTTAAGTTACAAGTTAGAAATTGCTAACATAACTAAATTAATTATAACTATGTGATTCATTAAAGGTCACTTTTACATGTAGATCTTCGTATGATCAAAATTGCCAACACTTATATAACACAATCACATACAAAACGCAACCTCATACAGTCGATCTCTTAAGTCTTAACTATAATCTATTGAAAACTCGAACCTGGTGTATAAATCGAAAGATCAGGCAATAGAGGATCTCCCTCTCGGTTTTCGCTTTGATCATTACTTTTATGATTTATGCTGAAGAAACTGCTCTCAAAATCTTCCACAATCGTGTTTCGGATCAAATCATCCTCATTAGATGCATCCACTGTATTCTCATTCAAACCATGCATCAATAGCTTTGCAAACTGTCCACCAGGGGTGGGCCCCATCGACGAGCTGGCGAAACTTCCACTACAAATTCCATAAGTTTCTGGAATTCTAGTAGTAGTAGTTATTACTGGAATTCCAGAGCCTTCTGATTTTGGTTGAGCTGGCGGTGGATCCACCGTCAACAAATTTGAAGATGAAGGACTTGCTCGTTTTCTTGTGTTTGAGGCACGTTTGAAGATTTTACGAGTCCCTCCACCAACTGGGATATTACGTAGAGTACCACCTTTAGTCCAATATCGACGACAACTTTTGCAAAAATGACGAGGCTGTGAAAGATTATAATTGTTGTAGTAACAAAATTTCGTGTTACTAGAATCACATCTAGGACACTTCAAATGCTCTTGCTCATGACTCAAACTAGGGTTTGCATGCATGATCGATGAATACGTTGATATATCTTCTCGTTGCATTTCGACTAGCTAGCTAGCTTGATCAAAGATCACGAACGACGAATAACGAAGAGTTTTAAGCAGAGAAACGAGTGCTTTTCATGATATTTGAAGCAAGCATATGATAATATAGCTAATGATCTTCTTAGATCAATAATTCTTCATAGATGTTATCAAACTCATCGTATATCGATCGTTCGATTGATTGATTATAGATGGTTTGGTGAATGATGAGTGTGAACGAATGATGTATAGTGTGCGTGAAAATGACGACCACCATTCATAACTATTTATGTGTCAAAAGTGGTCTCTTTCAAGTTGGAATATTTCTTAGACAATTCTAAGCTTAGTCACATAATCTTCTTTCCTTGAAATTATTTAATAATCATAAAAAGAATGTAAACTTTTCTTTGATAAAAATAAAATCGCGACAACAATACCCAATCTCACCGACACAATAGTATAAACTTCTATAGATAAAGCAACGTGCATAATACTTTGGTCCCGTTTACATTTATTGACTTCCATGTTGATCTATGGCCGCTGGCCCGATCGATGAGCATAAGGAATTCATTCTCGAACGTTCAATTGCCCTAACAGGATACGTGAGGAATCACTCAAGAACGAAACTAGGACTCAAAGTGACGAGATATATAAAAAATAATTAATCTAAACAAAACTAGAAACACGATGTTCTTGATGCATTATTAGTTTGTAATTACAAGTAGATTTCGCGTCAAATGGTAATGTCATTTGATGATGGATCTATTTCTCCTCTCAAGATTTTGTACAATTTCAATCTTCAACGACTTTCGTTGAAGTTTCATGGACCCTCGTTTTGTCCCTGTATATATAGTTTCCCTTTAAACCGTTACGGAGTATAACTCATCATTTTAGCACTAAAACCATAATTTTTGTCACAATTATCATTTTTTTAAACATTTATTTTCTGAAGTTGAATTAGTAAAATGGATTGATTACATAAGTGGAGTGGGTGAAATGAATGAAACTTGCTCAAAAAGGGATAAAGTTGGAGTCGTTGTCAATGCTAAAAACCCGGGCATGCCCCCAAATTCATGATATTCCTATTCCTATGTCTTAATCATTGATTAAAATGGTCGGCAAGATTTAAATTTTGTAGGTTTCGGAATTGATTCTTATGATTTGATATGTTGAAAATTAGTTTATAGTGTTTAGATGCGTTTTACTTTTACGTACTATAGAAGTTTAGGCAATCTCTAACTGTGATATGCAAACTGTCATTTTCTTCATATTAAAAAAATGGACCATTCAAACTCATCTCCAACCATGCTCTAAATTTTTAAAAAATTTGGAGCATCACTCAGATTCCTCTATGCCCTAAAAAAAGTTCCCGCCGTCAGTCAAACAAAAAGTAAAATCGTCGGTCTAGCAAAAAAAAGTGCCCCACTTTTCATTCAAAACAAAGCTTATTAGAACAAAGGGTACCATTACGTTTGCCCCCATCAAGTTCGAAGTGGAAGTGGTTTTGGCCGCCACTCACATGCAACCCCCTCCCCCACACACCTTTTTTTTGGTAAGTCCTGCGGACTTGAAAACAAAAGAGGACAAAAAAAAAAAAATTAGTATTTTAATTTGTTTTGTAATTTAATGAATGAAAATAAAATGATGGGTGGGGCTCAAATGACATGTGAAAAGGTGTTAGGTTGGTGCCAGAGGACCGCAAGGGAGGGAATTTTGCATCAGGTCACGCTTGAGGCCCTATTGGGAGGGAGGGTAGTGGCGCGTGAGGCACAAGAAATAAGAGTACCAAAGGTGACCGGCTCACCGCATATGGTTGTGTGTAAAGTGTGCTCCTTTAAATATTTTTATTATTAATTATTTGGTTTGAAAGTTTGTGCGGGGTATTTTGTGAGGTATTTTTGTATAAAAGTGAGTATGTTAATGAAATGTGATGGAGTGATGACCGGTGAGGGTGAAAAATGATGTGACGCTTAGTTGAAAGATGAAGTGCTCTAACCATTGATAAATGGAAGGTATTTTATTGTGTGAGTGTTAAAAAAATGTTTTTTTTATCATGCTATAGTATCCTTTGCTCTTAATGAACATCTCACAAGCACAAAATATAACTTCAATTCGAACAAAAAAACATCCGAATGGATAAAGGATATGATTGGCAAAAATAGATGTTGGTGATGGTGCTGGTGCTAAAAAAATGAAAATTGTAGTTTTTTTTGTAGGGGTAGTGTGTTGTTGCTGAAAAATATTAAAATTAGTATATTCGTCAAAAATAACCTCCGTAATCTTTTACTTTTGAAAACTTATGGTGCGTTTAGTTGGTGAAAAATACCATATTTTTATAGGAAATTTTTCATGCGAAAATAAAAATTTTGAAAATCCATTTAGTCACATTTTTTTTCAACAATTAAAAAAAAAAAAAAAAAAAGAATGAAATTATAATTTTTTAACTTTTAACTAAGAAATTGAAAAACTCATTTTCCCATCATAATTTTTTTTTTTCTCATTTTTTTCTCAACCTAAAAAAAACACATACACTATTTTAGACAATAAAAATCATTCTCTCCTCAACAAAATTTTAGAAACCGAAAAAATTGAAATAACCCCTAGTAAAAGGCAGTATATCCCATACATTTTAACACTACACACAGAGTAAACATTTCTTTACCAAATCTTCTTTTAATTTCAGTCCCTAAATGATTGATTAATTTGCTGCTTGCTATGTTATGCTTTCAATAATTATGATCAATTAATTATATGCAATTGGTATCCTTTTCTTTCTGGGCACCCGCCCACTAACTGTTTGTGAAAATGCCTCAATAAATAAATTAAAAAAAACCTCAAACAAAAATGTTTTTCATTTAATCCAGATACATGTTTATTTATTTAGCTTACAGAATCGACGTGCGTATCGGCTTCTTGTATTATCAGCCTTTTCAATTGTGTTTTGCTCACGCCTTAGAAGGCGTGTGTGTTTCCAAAATGCGTCAACTGTTTTAAAAAAACTAAATTACGCGTTTGCCTTTAATGTATATATTATACAAATTTGTGTAATACATAAACCTTATAAATGCAATGCGTACTATCTAAACGGACAATGTCTAGCTTTGCAACTAGTAAACAACTAGAAAACCGTGTGTGTCTGTTATGTTTGATTTAGTACCTTAATCGCTTCTCACTTGATTGTTATTGATTGTGAGTGTGTGAGTTATGTTGTAATAGCGATTTGAGAACCTTTTTTTTATAGTTTAAATTATCATGTTAGATGACTTGTTTTTGAATGTTTAGGTATCATTTCTCTGTTAGTTATAGTAGATGTGATGTAGTGGTTTTGTAAGATTGCATAAGGGCTTTATACTATTCACATACTTCAGTAAAATCACAAGGCCTAAGAACCGGGTAGGAGATAGGATGCATAAGAGTGCAGTTTTAAGTTATTCTGAGTGTGAGATTAACATTGTTAACCAGCTTTACTGCTTATGTAAACAATTTTAAGGCTCATATTAGCTGCCGATTTTTTATTTTTATCAATTTGAAAGTGGTCGACTATTATTGTTGTTGCTGCTACTAGTGTTACTCCTTGTTTGATGTTTACGTTGCTTTTTGTTTATAGGACCTAGCTCGAAAGACAATTCGTGGTAGGGGCATTATATTCATCTGATCTGGTTCTTGTGTGCTAGTAAGGAAATACTTAGATAACCTTAAACCTCAAATTCCACAAAACCCGTTGATCAAAATGCACAAACATTCGGTCCAAGTGTTAAGATCAATCTCTAAATATACAAAACCTCAAAATTCCATACACTTATTTTTTCGTGATTTTTCCCAATCAACTGCAATACCCAAAAAACAACAACGGGTTCGAGATCATGGGTATGACAACTACATGGAAATCGAGAAAAAAATGCGCAAAGTACTTAAAGTTCAAGAACTCATCCTCTCACAGCCCAACTCCATGGTCTCATCCGCTCGTTTAGACAACCTTTCACGCCGACTTGGCTTTAAACAATTTGAAGCGGGTCGTTTCGTCCTCAAATTCCCACACATATTCGATGTATTCGAACACCCAGTTCAAAGAATCCTTTATTGCAGACTTACGCGAAAAGCTGTTCTCCAAATTCAACAGGAAAATGAAGCTCTCATTGCTCAAATAGACGATGCAGTGACCAGATTAAGGAAGCTCCTGATGCTTTCGAACACGGGATGCCTTGGGCTGGAACATGTTCGGATTGCGAGGAGAGAGTTTGGGTTCCCGGAAGACTTTGAGTATTCAGTGATTCTGAAATACCCACAGTTTTTTAGATTATTTGAAGATAAAGAGAGTAAAAGTAAGTACATTGAGATAGTCGAAAGAGACCCGGATCTTGGTATTTGTTCTATAGAGAGAAAAAGGGAACAAGAATATAGAGAAAAAGGCGGCGATGCTGAAAATATCCGGTTTTCATTTATTGTAAATTTCCCACCAGGGTTTAAGACTGGGAAGTATTACAAGATTGCTGTTTGGAAATGGCAAAGACTCCCGTATTGGTCACCGTATGAAGATGTGTCGGGGTATGATATGAGGTCACTCGAGGCGCAAAAGAGAATGGAGAAAAGGGCAATTGGAATGATTCACGAAATTTTGTCTTTAACTGTTGAGAAAAAGATTAGTTTGGAAAGAATTGCTCATTTTAGAATCACAATGAATTTACCGAAAAAACTTAAAGATTTTCTGTTACAACATCAGGGTATATTTTATATTTCTACAAGAGGGAATTACGGGAAGCTTCATACAATTTTTCTTAGAGAGGCTTATAATAAAGGCGAGTTGATTGAGCCAAATGAGTTGTATTTGGCTAGAAGGAAATTGGCGAAATTGATCACTTTGAGGAGACCTAATATGGAACAAGAGTCTGTTTATCCTACAAGGGAAAACGGGAATAGTTTTTTTGACAATAATGATGCAGACTGTGTTCCAGGGAAGTCTTGGAATCAGGATGATGTCAGCAGTCATGGGTCAGGAAGTGATGGTTCGGATAATGATGTGGAAAGTGATGCCGAATCTTGTGACACTGATGAAGAAAATGACTGTGATTGGAAGTCAAGAGATTGCGGCAAACAAACTTCTTGATTGATGGTGTATTTTGTGAGCCGAAGATTCATAGTCCATCCTATGTGGCTGTTTATGAAGCGAGGTCATGAGCATGTTTTTGAAGTCAGGATTGTGCCGCAGGTAATTTTTTTCCCCTCCTGAATTTATGATTGATTAGTATTAATAATATTACAAAGATAAACTCACAAACCAAAATGCCCCATTTATAACTAAATGGGTTGAATTTGCCATCTTTGCTTATCCGCTTTCCTATTAGCTACCATTAGTGTATCTCACTATGTGTGACTTTGTTAATGAATTATCTAATCATTTCTGGCGGATTCTTTTTGATGTTGCGAGATTGTGGGTCCGTCATTGGCTGGAGTGTTGGTGGATCCTTGTTGATGTTGCGAGAATGTGGGGCCAGGCATTGGCTGGAGTGTTGTTGGCGCTATTGTTCCCCCTCTGCTTGTTATTTGTCATTGCCTCTCATGAACATATTAACATAGCGAGGTCTTTTGCAATTAACGAAATCGTACACTAGGAATTCATTCTCTCTCCAAAGTGCTAATAGTTGCATTTTGCTGTACTTTGGCATTAAGTTTTATAGATAGAAATCATGTATTTTTATATGTAAGTTAATTTGGTTTTTATTTGTCAAGCGGTTTTACAACGTAGCTTGGATGAGTTGTAATCGAAAGAAATCTCTTGTTTCAGATTTATAATCCAATCAAGCCATTTTAGGCATGATTTTTTACAATCCAACAATGTGACAAAGTTCTAAACTCATCTCTAAGATTGTCTTTCCGAGGAGGTTTTGCATCAAAGCAAGTTCGATTCCAATATCTCCAAATGTGTGGGTAAATACGCAAAATTTTATAATTTTTGCTTCATATGTAGGGAGATTCGATGTTGCTATGATGCTTTGTATAAGTTCTTTGCTCTTAAGTTTATCACGTATTTTCTTGACTTCATTGATGATTTTGACTATTGAATACAATGCTTATATATAAATTCGAGCTTTTTGAGCCGAGCCGAGCTCGAGCCTTATTCGAATATTACTCGAGCCAAGCTCAAGCCTAATTGATTAAAGCTCGTCTAGCTATCAAGCCAAGCTCAAGCCTACCTTATAATTTTCGAGCCGAGCTCAAGCCCTGTCAAGCTCGAGCTTGGCTTGACTCGATTAAAACCCGTGCCTTAAATATTTACAGACTTCTAAAATAGAGCAAGTTAAAAATAAATGAAATGTAACCATGTAACGAGATGATTCGAGTGTACAGATTTGGGTTTATAATCTAAAGATAGAAACTCAAGTTGTGTGTCGTATTCATATAGGAAAGAGAAAAGTCCAAAATACATCCTTGTGGTTTGGCCTTTACTCGCTTTACATCTTTTTTTTTTGACTCAAAAATCATCCCTGTGATATTAAAGTTGGCACAAAACCATCCCTCCGTTAGTAATATCAGTTAATGAGGACTAACGATGCAAATTATTTTCCGTTATCTCCTAACAAGAGTTAAAATACTTGCATCGTTAGTCCTCATTGAGTTAAAATATTTGCATCGTTAGTCCTCATTGACTATAGAGTTAAAATATTTGCATCGTTAGTCCTCATTGAGTTAAAATATTCGCATCGTTAGTCCTCATTGACTATAGAGTTAAAATATTTGCATCGTTAGTCATCATTGAGTTAAAATATTTGCATCGTTAGTCCTCATTGAGTTAAAATATTTGCATCGTTACCATCGCCACCACCCACCACCGCCACCACCACCCACCACCACCACCGCCACCCACCACTGCCACCCACCACCACCACCACCCATCGCCGCCACCACCACTACCCACCCACCTCCACCCACCACCACCACCACCCACCACCGCCGCCACCACCACTACCCACCACCGTCACCCACCACCACCCACCAACGCCACCACCACCCACCGCCGCCATCACCACTACCCACCACCGCCACCCACCACCACCCACCAACCCCACCACCACCCACCACCGCCACCACCACTACCCACCACCGCCACCCACCAACGCCGCCATCTCCACCCACCATTTTTCTCATGTTTTTATCAGTTTCTTCCGTTTTTCTCACGTTTTTATGAGTTAAAATATTTCTGAATTGATTTTAATTAACGATGTTGACCCGTTTCTGGTTCGAATCATCAAAAGTGTGAAACACAAAAGTTGTCTGAAATAATGTTTTACATCAAGACACGCGAGATTTTAACCTGAAATTGCACCTCCACCAACACCACCAACCACCTCCACCCATCACTACCATCCACCGGCGCTGCCGCCACCACCCATCGCCACCATCACCGTCGCCACCACCACCGCCGCCGCCGCCACCACCACCGCCGCCGCCGCCACCACCACCACTTATAATATTCATTCAGTGTATGGTGGTGGTGGTGGCGGTGGCGGTGGCGGGTGGTCGTGGGTGTTGGTAGCGGTGGTGGGTGGTGGTGGATGGCGGTGGTGGGTGGTGGTGCGTGGCGGTGGGTGGAGATGGTGGCGGTGGTGGCGTTGGTGGGTGGCTGTTGTGGGTGGCGGTGGTGGGTGGTGGTGGCATTGGTGGGTGGTGGTGGGTGGCGGTGGTGGGTAGTGGTGGTGGCGGCGGTAGGTGGTGGTGGTGTTGGTGGGTGGCGGCGGTGGGTGGTGGTGGTGGTGGTGGGTGGTGACGATGGTAACGATGCAAATATTTTAACTCAATGAGTACTAACGATGCAAATATTTTAACTCAATGAGGACTAACGATGCAAATATTTTAACTCTATAGTCAATGAGGACTAACGATGCAAATAGTTTAACTCAATGAGGACTAAGGATGCACATATTTTAACTCTATGGTCAATGAGGACTAACTATGTGACTTATCTCATTCCTCAATCCGAATAGGCTCACACGCGTACCGACACCGTATTAGTAATGGCTTAATTTCTATAACTATTTTTCGGAGTCAATAACTTTGCCTATATATAATTTTTTTTTATAAAAACGTTTCCAGAAATATATTTCTCGCATTTATGAAACCAAGGTGCCACGTTTACATTTTTATCTCAAACGGAACACGAAGTACACAACGAGGAACCAAAAATTAATCCCTCCCCACTCCAAAATCAGTTTGCCGCCCATTTCAATCCATACCTTATCCAACTTTCACGTGATTACATTAAGGCATGCAAATGAAAATGACTTGTGCACTAAAGTGGGTTCTTACTCAAAATAAGCATACACTCTTTGTACTAACTAGAAAATATGGTCAAAACTTGCCCATTCTTTCTTTTATAACTGTTCGAAGACTCCACCCATATGGTCACATGCCTTGGTCAGTTTCACATGCATACATAAATTCTGGAACTTGATAGCAAAGTTTACCCATTTTGGCAACCTCTCACATAGTCATAAAGCAAGACCAAAAAGCTATTTTTTTTCTTAATCGTACAAACCACAAGCACCCACTTACATTCATTATTTTACCTTGATATTATTCTTTGATGTGGACATGTAGTAACTTAACCTCCTTAAGTTCACACCTTGGAAAACATGCATAAAGCACAACAAAACACTTCCCTTCTTTGTTCTTTTCTCAGCCGAATCCAAGATCAAACAAACGCAAATGTCCAAATACATTTTCAAACAAAAACTCACGAGTTCACATATACATTTGAACAAGATACTGACAATTGCCCAAAATACACACACACTAGTCTACACTCTCCAAAAGTATAGTCAAAATACTCCTTTTGTTCTCCATTATTTCTGCTGAGAGTTCACAAATCACAGAAGACACACACACTTTTACTTTCAAACAAGTGCTCTTGGTGTTCTTGAATAAATCTTGGGAAGGTCATTTTGGGTTTAAACTAAAGTTCTAGATTTGGGTTCTTGGTTTTCTTCCTAATCAGCCCACTCCGAAAAGCTTTGTAAGGTTACTATAAACTCAAACCTTGTGTTTTTCCTAGCTCATAGTGTTCTATGCGAATTATGCATGCTAGTATGTTAAGAATTGGAGGTTTCATTACTGCTTCCTGATTTTTTTTTTTTGCTCGACATACATGAGTAGAAATTAAAAAGAGTGTGTCTTGAGGCTGGTGTGGTATAAGTGCACTTTTAACATATTAATAAGCAAAAAGGAAAATAAGCATTAGCTCATTTTTAAACAAATCAACTTATGTATATGTTTATATGAGTTATTGTACATTTTTGGTTTTAAATAAACGAAAGGACACATGAATCTATTAAAAACATTAAGTGTTGGCTCAACAAAAGAAAAGTGTTTATTTTACTTTTAGCTTATTTATTCACTTGTTACTTATTAGCGAGCATATTTGATAAATTTGGAAATAGGATTATTTTTGTGTTGAAACTGAGTATGGGTCGAAGCCCACATGAGTGACAGTAAGGTTTCAATTGGTTTTGCTATTTTGCCCAACAAATACATATTGCAAATCTTAAGAGCTCTTTTGCTAAACCTTTAAATCATTGGATAAACTTGGTTTGGTTTAATTTAGGAACTAAATAAATGGAATGGGTTAAATGATTTTTTTGTGTTTGTGAAACAGTGGGCGAAACCCAACAGTAGGCGAATTTGGTGATTGTTTATTTTGTAAAACATATATTTATTTCAAAAGCTTAAGAGTTTATTTGGTTTAGCTCAGTTTTAGACTTATCAAAATGGTTAAGGGGGAAAATTATAACAATTGTTATTTTCGGGAAACGAATATATATACACGGGTCATGCCCGTCTTTCGTCAAATATATATTGCTTACATTTTCTTTTATATAACCAACAATGGGGAATTTTGTTCATAACTTACATCCATCAATTCATTTAAAACGGAAATATTAAATAAAGTTATTACTTAACTCATTTTTCTTATAGACACTTTTATAAATATACACACACTTAGTATTAAATATTCTTTCAACAACAATATTTATCAACGCATAGTATTTATTTGTAATTACTTGCCGAACTTCGTCTTTCGGTCACTATTGAACCGAAGATTTATTCATCTTTGATACTTTTATTATTGTGTACACTTCCAAGAGCCAATACTTAAAAACCTTTACAAAACTGTTCTCAAACTTAAATACTGCCACACAATCAATAATAACACCACTTTAAAACTTTTAAACTTCGAGTCTTAAACCGGAAACTGTAAGCTAAACTTGCCATACTAATCTAGGTCGCGTGTTGGTGCCGCTCACTATCACTATTTGACTTTACTCTATTCAGACTGCTATTGCCAAGGTGAGTCATAGCCCCTCTTTTATCATTTTGAACTCTTTGGGGGAGATACATGCTCGTTTATCTTAAATACTTTACTCGTTACTCGTTTATCTTAAATACTTTACTCGTTACTCGTTTATCTTAAATACTTTACTCGGTTATCTTAAACATTTTACTCGATTTATGAAATGCTCTATTTGTTTATTGCAACGTATTAAATGCTACGAATCTGAACACAAATGTTTCTGTATGCTATCCTGATTGATATTGCCTACGTTACCGCTATTGCCAAAAGTCCCTCATCTCATGACCCATTAATCACTTGCGAGTGAACGCGAATATAGTGAATAGATCTATTGGCAGTTGACGCCCCATTTGATGTTAGCCTGGAATGGTAACCGAATGCACTATATTTGAATATCATAGGAATTTGGCAACCTCCTAGTATCCGAGGGCACTATTACCTGCATCATATTTTTATGTGTGGGCGTCCCATAAGATTTTTTTATATATCTCTTATGGTAGCAGAACAGTGTTAAGGTTTGCGTGTCATGAGGCTTAGTGCAATATCCTATGTTGCGATGCTATTGCTTCACTACTACTTGACTTGTGTTCAGATGTTTTACACAACTACTATGGGTGCAACAACGAGGCCCAATGTTTCTTTATGGGTGCAACAACGTGGCCCAAATCTTGAGAATTGTGTTCAACTGATTTATAAACCAACTATGAGCGTATAACAACGTAGCCCACGATTCATTTTGTTGCAATTATCAAAGGAATTCGAAACTCTTTCAATCCACTGTTTTACTTATAAACTCTATGAACTCACCAACCTTTGTGTTGACACTTTTTAGCATGTATTTCAGGTGATAACTTACTCTTGGAGGCTCTTGGCGAATGGCATGGCCTGGTCATAGATGACTCTGATAATCATTTGTGACCGTTTAAATACTCTTATGGGCCTATATTTCCGCACTATTTTTGAAAGATGTTAACAAAGTACTTTTGACAATGAAATTTCTTCTAATCGATTGAGGTAAGAACCATTCTTTATACTTTGTGTTATGATATCAATCGAGTAGCACCCCAGTAACATATGCTTCCGCTGGACCCGATTTTGGGGGTGTTACAGATTGGTATCAGAGCCTTGGTTATAGAGAACTGGGTATTATGAAAACCTAGACTATAACCACTTTTACAAAAACTTAACCCTATGACCGCCACGTGCCTGCCTGCCAAGCTGATGCCTCACTTGTGATGTTGCTCACTAAGATACTTGATGATATATGTGTCGTACTATTGAATGATTTATATCCACGGGTTCACTATTTACTATAAGTATTTTCCCATATACTTAATTATGCTTACGTATCATACTTATAACAACATTACGTCTTTTCCTTACCTAATCTTATCATACGACCTTGAGTCTAGACACTTGTCTTAGCCTTTCAAAACATCTTTCTAAAGGGCATAGGACTAGTATGACTAAGCCAAGTATTTTAAAGTTCATTGAACCTCGGGTGAATATAGACTGATCACCTATATTCAACCAGGAACAGTGGGACATAGTCTGATCACCTATGTCCGACTCAGAGGTGAATTTTGTGATACTCGGAGGAGTTATAATGGAGTTATGCCCATTTGATTTTCTATTTGATTTCTGAGAACATTATAATGTCTTCCTATGTTCACGAGCATTGTATAAAGGTTTCCTTCGACTCACAACATACTGGCCTCGCAATACTTTCTCACTGCAACACTTTATCTTTTAATCGAAACGCTTTACTCTCAAAACAGACCATTCTACATTTTATTACGTCACGCCCTTGTGCCTACACTTTACCAAAACTATGCATGGAGATTTGCTTAGCAGATGATGCATAACCATTTAAACATAACATATATTAATAATTTATACTTACTACTACGGGTTGTGTTACAGTCACCTCTTCCCCAAACCACACACAATTGACGAATCAGGGTTAAACCACTAGCCGTATTAGGAACGACACCCTATAGTACCTAAAAGGAAGACCTTCTAATGGAAGTAAACAACGAAGGAACCCATGAACCTTTAGGCATACAATAAGTTAGACTTGAAGCCTTAAGACCTTACGGAGTAACTTGAACCACTATCTTCGAAACACATGATCCTTCATTCATCCCTCGGTAATACTAGTTATCTATTTCTTTCTTATAAAATAATACACTATGTCACTAGTAACATACGAACCATCCTACAACACACTCTACGAAACGTTTTACTACTCTCAAAATTTTCAGCCTTATTGTCCTTTTATAAACAATGAATCTCTTTTCCAAATGTTTTATAAACTATTTTACAATTCATTTCACAAGTTACTATATAAACTGATTTGTTGTATCACAAACTATACTACAATTTTTCTATTATCTTGCAAATAATATATTGTTTTCCTATTACTCTATAAATTGTTTTTACAAATCATCTTATGAAATGTTTTTACAAATCATCTTATGGACCATTTACTTCTATGAAAAGTATTTTTATACTATTACCTCACAAACAGAATAACCAACATTTTCTTTTGGATATAAACCAAACGCTAGAAGAGAATCACGTGCCTCTGTCAGAAACTATAGACAACAACCCACCAAGCCTTGACGCCGTTTCATCTCTAAACCAGTTACTTACTCGCTCCTTACAATTAGATCCCCTTATTGATACACAATTGTCACTTGTAACCAAGGAAAACACCCCACAACATAATACTTGATTGACTCGTTTACTTCAGACCACTAGCACAACAATATAAGTCATGATACATCCCAGTACTGCCCAAGTAAATTAAGTACCACAACTATAAGATTCACCCGATATCTAGCCACCAAACACTACCAAGCATTGGAAACTAGAATTTATCCTTGAACCTTCATAAACTTATATAAATGCCATACCCAACTATACCTTCATCTTCACTGATTTTACTTTCAAAGATCTTTCTTTAAAAACGTGTTTAAATCAACTGCGAAAATATTTTTCGAGGTACTCAGTTTGTGGAGTTAAAAATTTTTCTTTGGTCAAAACCATATCAAAACTTTTGCGTATTAAAGAGCGACTAAGTATTAATTTTTGTGAAGTTAATTTTATTTACACCATGCTTAAAAACCCACACTACTAAATTACATATCTGTTTTTGGTAGACCTTTAACTTCCACCTGTGACAAGAGATATATCCCCCGACTGAGTACACCTAGAAGAGTAAAGATCAAATTCGTGCCAAATAACCACACTAGGTTCCCGAGACAACCCTGACCACTACTACAACTTAGGATTCCGGGACGGAATCCAGTCTGAGGGGTAGGTATTGTAACACCCCATAATTTACCGAGTCATTTATAAATGTCAAATACCGAGTAATCAATTTGAGAGCTTAATTAACCCCTTTTTATGAATTAATTTTTTTTTATTATTTATTTAAACATGACATCCACGAGTTATACTCGTCAACAACTATGTGACGTATCTCATTCCTCAATCCGAATAGGCTCACACGCGTACCGACACCGTATTAGTAATGGCTTAATTTCTATAACTATTTTTCGGAGTCAATAACTTTGCCTATATATAATTTTTTTTATAAAAACGTTTCCAGAAATATATTTCTCGCATTTATGAAACCAAGGTGCCACGTTTACATTTTTATCTCAAACGGAACACGAAGTACACAACGAGGAACCAAAAATTAATCCCTCCCCACTCCAAAATCAGTTTGCCGCCCATTTCAATCCATACCTTATCCAACTTTCACGTGATTACATTAAGGCATGCAAATGAAAATGACTTGTGCACTAAAGTGGGTTCTTACTCAAAATAAGCATACACTCTTTGTACTAACTAGAAAATATGGTCAAAACTTGCCCATTCTTTCTTTTATAACTGTTCGAAGACTCCACCCATATGGTCACATGCCTTGGTCAGTTTCACATGCATACATAAATTCTGGAACTTGATAGCAAAGTTTACCCATTTTGGCAACCTCTCACATAGTCATAAAGCAAGACCAAAAAGCTATTTTTTTTCTTAATCGTACAAACCACAAGCACCCACTTACATTCATTATTTTACCTTGATATTATTCTTTGATGTGGACATGTAGTAACTTAACCTCCTTAAGTTCACACCTTGGAAAACATGCATAAAGCACAACAAAACACTTCCCTTCTTTGTTCTTTTCTCAGCCGAATCCAAGATCAAACAAACGCAAATGTCCAAATACATTTTCAAACAAAAACTCACGAGTTCACATATACATTTGAACAAGATACTGACAATTGCCCAAAATACACACACACTAGTCTACACTCTCCAAAAGTATAGTCAAAATACTCCTTTTGTTCTCCATTATTTCTGCCGAGAGTTCACAAATCACAGAAGACACACACACTTTTACTTTCAAACAAGTGCTCTTGGTGTTCTTGAATAAATCTTGGGAAGGTCATTTTGGGTTTAAACTAAAGTTCTAGATTTGGGTTCTTGGTTTTCTTCCTAATCAGCCCACTCCGAAAAGCTTTGTAAGGTTACTATAAACTCAAACCTTGTGTTTTTCCTAGCTCATAGTGTTCTATGCGAATTATGCATGCTAGTATGTTAAGAATTGGAGGTTTCATTACTGCTTCCTGATTTTTTTTTTTTGCTCGACATACATGAGTAGAAATTAAAAAGAGTGTGTCTTGAGGCTGGTGTGGTATAAGTGCACTTTTAACATATTAATAAGCAAAAAGGAAAATAAGCATTAGCTCATTTTTAAACAAATCAACTTATGTATATGTTTATATGAGTTATTGTACATTTTTGGTTTTAAATAAACGAAAGGACACATGAATCTATTAAAAACATTAAGTGTTGGCTCAACAAAAGAAAAGTGTTTATTTTACTTTTAGCTTATTTATTCACTTGTTACTTATTAGCGAGCATATTTGATAAATTTGGAAATAGGATTATTTTTGTGTTGAAACTGAGTATGGGTCGAAGCCCACATGAGTGACAGTAAGGTTTCAATTGGTTTTGCTATTTTGCCCAACAAATACATATTGCAAATCTTAAGAGCTCTTTTGCTAAACCTTTAAATCATTGGATAAACTTGGTTTGGTTTAATTTAGGAACTAAATAAATGGAATGGGTTAAATGATTTTTTTGTGTTTGTGAAACAGTGGGCGAAACCCAACAGTAGGCGAATTTGGTGATTGTTTATTTTGTAAAACATATATTTATTTCAAAAGCTTAAGAGTTTATTTGGTTTAGCTCAGTTTTAGACTTATCAAAATGGTTAAGGGGGAAAATTATAACAATTGTTATTTTCGGGAAACGAATATATATACACGGGTCATGCCCGTCTTTCGTCAAATATATATTGCTTACATTTTCTTTTATATAACCAACAATGGGGAATTTTGTTCATAACTTACATCCATCAATTCATTTAAAACGGAAATATTAAATAAAGTTATTACTTAACTCATTTTTCTTATAGACACTTTTATAAATATACACACACTTAGTATTAAATATTCTTTCAACAACAATATTTATCAACGCATAGTATTTATTTGTAATTACTTGCCGAACTTCGTCTTTCGGTCACTATTGAACCGAAGATTTATTCATCTTTGATACTTTTATTATTGTGTACACTTCCAAGAGCCAATACTTAAAAACCTTTACAAAACTGTTCTCAAACTTAAATACTGCCACACAATCAATAATAACACCACTTTAAAACTTTTAAACTTCGAGTCTTAAACCGGAAACTGTAAGCTAAACTTGCCATACTAATCTAGGTCGCGTGTTGGTGCCGCTCACTATCACTATTTGACTTTACTCTATTCAGACTGCTATTGCCAAGGTGAGTCATAGCCCCTCTTTTATCATTTTGAACTCTTTGGGGGAGATACATGCTCGTTTATCTTAAATACTTTACTCGTTACTCGTTTATCTTAAATACTTTACTCGTTACTCGTTTATCTTAAATACTTTACTCGGTTATCTTAAACATTTTACTCGATTTATGAAATGCTCTATTTGTTTATTGCAACGTATTAAATGCTACGAATCTGAACACAAATGTTTCTGTATGCTATCCTGATTGATATTGCCTACGTTACCGCTATTGCCAAAAGTCCCTCATCTCATGACCCATTAATCACTTGCGAGTGAACGCGAATATAGTGAATAGATCTATTGGCAGTTGACGCCCCATTTGATGTTAGCCTGGAATGGTAACCGAATGCACTATATTTGAATATCATAGGAATTTGGCAACCTCCTAGTATCCGAGGGCACTATTACCTGCATCATATTTTTATGTGTGGGCGTCCCATAAGATTTTTTTATATATCTCTTATGGTAGCAGAACAGTGTTAAGGTTTGCGTGTCATGAGGCTTAGTGCAATATCCTATGTTGCGATGCTATTGCTTCACTACTACTTGACTTGTGTTCAGATGTTTTACACAACTACTATGGGTGCAACAACGAGGCCCAATGTTTCTTTATGGGTGCAACAACGTGGCCCAAATCTTGAGAATTGTGTTCAACTGATTTATAAACCAACTATGAGCGTATAACAACGTAGCCCACGATTCATTTTGTTGCAATTATCAAAGGAATTCGAAACTCTTTCAATCCACTGTTTTACTTATAAACTCTATGAACTCACCAACCTTTGTGTTGACACTTTTTAGCATGTATTTCAGGTGATAACTTACTCTTGGAGGCTCTTGGCGAATGGCATGGCCTGGTCATAGATGACTCTGATAATCATTTGTGACCGTTTAAATACTCTTATGGGCCTATATTTCCGCACTATTTTTGAAAGATGTTAACAAAGTACTTTTGACAATGAAATTTCTTCTAATCGATTGAGGTAAGAACCATTCTTTATACTTTGTGTTATGATATCAATCGAGTAGCACCCCAGTAACATATGCTTCCGCTGGACCCGATTTTGGGGGTGTTACAGATTGGTATCAGAGCCTTGGTTATAGAGAACTGGGTATTATGAAAACCTAGACTATAACCACTTTTACAAAAACTTAACCCTATGACCGCCACGTGCCTGCCTGCCAAGCTGATGCCTCACTTGTGATGTTGCTCACTAAGATACTTGATGATATATGTGTCGTACTATTGAATGATTTATATCCACGGGTTCACTATTTACTATAAGTATTTTCCCATATACTTAATTATGCTTACGTATCATACTTATAACAACATTACGTCTTTTCCTTACCTAATCTTATCATACGACCTTGAGTCTAGACACTTGTCTTAGCCTTTCAAAACATCTTTCTAAAGGGCATAGGACTAGTATGACTAAGCCAAGTATTTTAAAGTTCATTGAACCTCGGGTGAATATAGACTGATCACCTATATTCAACCAGGAACAGTGGGACATAGTCTGATCACCTATGTCCGACTCAGAGGTGAATTTTGTGATACTCGGAGGAGTTATAATGGAGTTATGCCCATTTGATTTTCTATTTGATTTCTGAGAACATTATAATGTCTTCCTATGTTCACGAGCATTGTATAAAGGTTTCCTTCGACTCACAACATACTGGCCTCGCAATACTTTCTCACTGCAACACTTTATCTTTTAATCGAAACGCTTTACTCTCAAAACAGACCATTCTACATTTTATTACGTCACGCCCTTGTGCCTACACTTTACCAAAACTATGCATGGAGATTTGCTTAGCAGATGATGCATAACCATTTAAACATAACATATATTAATAATTTATACTTACTACTACGGGTTGTGTTACAGTCACCTCTTCCCCAAACCACACACAATTGACGAATCAGGGTTAAACCACTAGCCGTATTAGGAACGACACCCTATAGTACCTAAAAGGAAGACCTTCTAATGGAAGTAAACAACGAAGGAACCCATGAACCTTTAGGCATACAATAAGTTAGACTTGAAGCCTTAAGACCTTACGGAGTAACTTGAACCACTATCTTCGAAACACATGATCCTTCATTCATCCCTCGGTAATACTAGTTATCTATTTCTTTCTTATAAAATAATACACTATGTCACTAGTAACATACGAACCATCCTACAACACACTCTACGAAACGTTTTACTACTCTCAAAATTTTCAGCCTTATTGTCCTTTTATAAACAATGAATCTCTTTTCCAAATGTTTTATAAACTATTTTACAATTCATTTCACAAGTTACTATATAAACTGATTTGTTGTATCACAAACTATACTACAATTTTTCTATTATCTTGCAAATAATATATTGTTTTCCTATTACTCTATAAATTGTTTTTACAAATCATCTTATGAAATGTTTTTACAAATCATCTTATGGACCATTTACTTCTATGAAAAGTATTTTTATACTATTACCTCACAAACAGAATAACCAACATTTTCTTTTGGATATAAACCAAACGCTAGAAGAGAATCACGTGCCTCTGTCAGAAACTATAGACAACAACCCACCAAGCCTTGACGCCGTTTCATCTCTAAACCAGTTACTTACTCGCTCCTTACAATTAGATCCCCTTATTGATACACAATTGTCACTTGTAACCAAGGAAAACACCCCACAACATAATACTTGATTGACTCGTTTACTTCAGACCACTAGCACAACAATATAAGTCATGATACATCCCAGTACTGCCCAAGTAAATTAAGTACCACAACTATAAGATTCACCCGATATCTAGCCACCAAACACTACCAAGCATTGGAAACTAGAATTTATCCTTGAACCTTCATAAACTTATATAAATGCCATACCCAACTATACCTTCATCTTCACTGATTTTACTTTCAAAGATCTTTCTTTAAAAACGTGTTTAAATCAACTGCGAAAATATTTTTCGAGGTACTCAGTTTGTGGAGTTAAAAATTTTTCTTTGGTCAAAACCATATCAAAACTTTTGCGTATTAAAGAGCGACTAAGTATTAATTTTTGTGAAGTTAATTTTATTTACACCATGCTTAAAAACCCACACTACTAAATTACATATCTGTTTTTGGTAGACCTTTAACTTCCACCTGTGACAAGAGATATATCCCCCGACTGAGTACACCTAGAAGAGTAAAGATCAAATTCGTGCCAAATAACCACACTAGGTTCCCGAGACAACCCTGACCACTACTACAACTTAGGATTCCGGGACGGAATCCAGTCTGAGGGGTAGGTATTGTAACACCCCATAATTTACCGAGTCATTTATAAATGTCAAATACCGAGTAATCAATTTGAGAGCTTAATTAACCCCTTTTTATGAATTAATTTTTTTTTATTATTTATTTAAACATGACATCCACGAGTTATACTCGTCAACAACTATGTGACGTATCTCATTCCTCAATCCGAATAGGCTCACACGCGTACCGACACCGTATTAGTAATGGCTTAATTTCTATAACTATTTTTCGGAGTCAATAACTTTGCCTATATATAATTTTTTTTATAAAAACGTTTCCAGAAATATATTTCTCGCATTTATGAAACCAAGGTGCCACGTTTACATTTTTATCTCAAACGGAACACGAAGTACACAACGAGGAACCAAAAATTAATCCCTCCCCACTCCAAAATCAGTTTGCCGCCCATTTCAATCCATACCTTATCCAACTTTCACGTGATTACATTAAGGCATGCAAATGAAAATGACTTGTGCACTAAAGTGGGTTCTTACTCAAAATAAGCATACACTCTTTGTACTAACTAGAAAATATGGTCAAAACTTGCCCATTCTTTCTTTTATAACTGTTCGAAGACTCCACCCATATGGTCACATGCCTTGGTCAGTTTCACATGCATACATAAATTCTGGAACTTGATAGCAAAGTTTACCCATTTTGGCAACCTCTCACATAGTCATAAAGCAAGACCAAAAAGCTATTTTTTTTCTTAATCGTACAAACCACAAGCACCCACTTACATTCATTATTTTACCTTGATATTATTCTTTGATGTGGACATGTAGTAACTTAACCTCCTTAAGTTCACACCTTGGAAAACATGCATAAAGCACAACAAAACACTTCCCTTCTTTGTTCTTTTCTCAGCCGAATCCAAGATCAAACAAACGCAAATGTCCAAATACATTTTCAAACAAAAACTCACGAGTTCACATATACATTTGAACAAGATACTGACAATTGCCCAAAATACACACACACTAGTCTACACTCTCCAAAAGTATAGTCAAAATACTCCTTTTGTTCTCCATTATTTCTGCCGAGAGTTCACAAATCACAGAAGACACACACACTTTTACTTTCAAACAAGTGCTCTTGGTGTTCTTGAATAAATCTTGGGAAGGTCATTTTGGGTTTAAACTAAAGTTCTAGATTTGGGTTCTTGGTTTTCTTCCTAATCAGCCCACTCCGAAAAGCTTTGTAAGGTTACTATAAACTCAAACCTTGTGTTTTTCCTAGCTCATAGTGTTCTATGCGAATTATGCATGCTAGTATGTTAAGAATTGGAGGTTTCATTACTGCTTCCTGATTTTTTTTTTTTGCTCGACATACATGAGTAGAAATTAAAAAGAGTGTGTCTTGAGGCTGGTGTGGTATAAGTGCACTTTTAACATATTAATAAGCAAAAAGGAAAATAAGCATTAGCTCATTTTTAAACAAATCAACTTATGTATATGTTTATATGAGTTATTGTACATTTTTGGTTTTAAATAAACGAAAGGACACATGAATCTATTAAAAACATTAAGTGTTGGCTCAACAAAAGAAAAGTGTTTATTTTACTTTTAGCTTATTTATTCACTTGTTACTTATTAGCGAGCATATTTGATAAATTTGGAAATAGGATTATTTTTGTGTTGAAACTGAGTATGGGTCGAAGCCCACATGAGTGACAGTAAGGTTTCAATTGGTTTTGCTATTTTGCCCAACAAATACATATTGCAAATCTTAAGAGCTCTTTTGCTAAACCTTTAAATCATTGGATAAACTTGGTTTGGTTTAATTTAGGAACTAAATAAATGGAATGGGTTAAATGATTTTTTTGTGTTTGTGAAACAGTGGGCGAAACCCAACAGTAGGCGAATTTGGTGATTGTTTATTTTGTAAAACATATATTTATTTCAAAAGCTTAAGAGTTTATTTGGTTTAGCTCAGTTTTAGACTTATCAAAATGGTTAAGGGGGAAAATTATAACAATTGTTATTTTCGGGAAACGAATATATATACACGGGTCATGCCCGTCTTTCGTCAAATATATATTGCTTACATTTTCTTTTATATAACCAACAATGGGGAATTTTGTTCATAACTTACATCCATCAATTCATTTAAAACGGAAATATTAAATAAAGTTATTACTTAACTCATTTTTCTTATAGACACTTTTATAAATATACACACACTTAGTATTAAATATTCTTTCAACAACAATATTTATCAACGCATAGTATTTATTTGTAATTACTTGCCGAACTTCGTCTTTCGGTCACTATTGAACCAAAGATTTATTCATCTTTGATACTTTTATTATTGTGTACACTTCCAAGAGCCAATACTTAAAAACCTTTACAAAACTGTTCTCAAACTTAAATACTGCCACACAATCAATAATAACACCACTTTAAAACTTTTAAACTTCGAGTCTTAAACCGGAAACTGTAAGCTAAACTTGCCATACTAATCTAGGTCGCGTGTTGGTGCCGCTCACTATCACTATTTGACTTTACTCTATTCAGACTACTATTGCCAAGGTGAGTCATAGCCCCTCTTTTATCATTTTGAACTCTTTGGGGGAGATACATGCTCGTTTATCTTAAATACTTTACTCGTTACTCGTTTATCTTAAATACTTTACTCGTTACTCGTTTATCTTAAATACTTTACTCGGTTATCTTAAACATTTTACTCGATTTATGAAATGCTCTATTTGTTTATTGCAACGTATTAAATGCTACGAATCTGAACACAAATGTTTCTGTATGCTATCCTGATTGATATTGCCTACGTTACCGCTATTGCCAAAAGTCCCTCATCTCATGACCCATTAATCACTTGCGAGTGAACGCGAATATAGTGAATAGATCTATTGGCAGTTGACGCCCCATTTGATGTTAGCCTGGAATGGTAACCGAATGCACTATATTTGAATATCATAGGAATTTGGCAACCTCCTAGTATCCGAGGGCACTATTACCTGCATCATATTTTTATGTGTGGGCGTCCCATAAGATTTTTTTATATATCTCTTATGGTAGCAGAACAGTGTTAAGGTTTGCGTGTCATGAGGCTTAGTGCAATATCCTATGTTGCGATGCTATTGCTTCACTACTACTTGACTTGTGTTCAGATGTTTTACACAACTACTATGGGTGCAACAACGAGGCCCAATGTTTCTTTATGGGTGCAACAACGTGGCCCAAATCTTGAGAATTGTGTTCAACTGATTTATAAACCAACTATGAGCGTATAACAACGTAGCCCACGATTCATTTTGTTGCAATTATCAAAGGAATTCGAAACTCTTTCAATCCATTGTTTTACTTATAAACTCTATGAACTCACCAACCTTTGTGTTGACACTTTTTAGCATGTATTTGAGGTGATAACTTACTCTTGGAGGCTCTTGGCGAATGGCATAGCCTGGTCATAGATGACTCTGATAATCATTTGTGACCGTTTAAATACTCTTATGGGCCTATATTTCAGCACTATTTTTGAAAGATGTTAACAAAGTACTTTTGACAATGAAATTTCTTCTAATCGATTGAGGTAAGAACCATTCTTTATACTTTGTGTTATGATATCAATCGAGTAGCACCCCAGTAACATATGCTTCCGCTGGACCCGATTTTGGGGGTGTTACACCACAGGGATGATTTTTGAGTCAAAGAAAAAAAAATGATGTAAAGCGAGCAAAGGCCAAACCACAAGAATGTATTTTGGACTTTTATCTATAGGAAAACTTGGAAGTTGGAACTCATTTCATCATTTATTCGTATTCATATAGGAAAACTTGGAAGTTGGAACTCATTTCATCATTTATGCAAAGCTTGTTTGACAACAAGTAACTAGCATTTCATTTTTTTTTTTTTTTTTTTTTTTTTTTTTTTTTTTTTTATCAAAAACGCTTTCTGATGAAGCATTAGAATCTTGCTGCTAGTGTTTTGCTTATTAAATTATATATATACTCTCAAATTTATTTAATCATATTTTATTTAATGTGTATATGTTCTTTTAAGTCATTTTACACTTTACTGCTAACTGCTATTAATTACTACTTCCTACTGGTGATATGTTTTGAAACATATCCAAAGAGCGCTAGGTATGGCAACGCCCCAACGTCGTTGAGTCCGACGTGGCTCGGCGTTAGGATGCGTTACCATACCCTAGTTACCAGCGTGGCCTTGCGTTGTGATCTGCGTTGCTATAGCAACGTAAGTTGAAACGGGGAAGACGACAAAGAAAGGGTGCCGGTTTACCACCCAGTGTTTGAATGCAGGTTATGAAGAAGAAGATGATGAGTATTGTTGTGTGGGTTTGTGTTTGTGTGTGTGTTGAAGTGTGTGTGCCCGCAGGTTATGAAGAAGAAAATGATGAGATTTATTTATTTATTATTATTATTATTATTATTATTATTATTATTATTATTATTATTATTATTATTATTATTATTACTACTACTACTACTACGTTGGTATGGCATGGGCTGGAAACGAGTTTTATTGGTCCAAATAATTTTAACAACTTTGTAATTTTTTTTAAGATATAAGATCATTTGATGACCAAACTTTTTTTACATACCAAGGGAATAATCTTCGCCCTTCATCTTCCCTCCATCTTTATTTGATCTAATGGATGAGATTAATCTCAACAATTTAAAAAACCCACTTTCATCATTTTTTTTTCAAATATTAATATCTTTCAAACTGTTAATCGTTAAGCAAAAAAAATATACTGTTACGACGAGCATTTAACTATCTTTATATAGATAGGCACTTTGATATATTTTCGACAAAATTGTTTTTTTCGTTTTTTTCACATTTTTTTTCGTGAACGAAAAAATCATATATGATATTACATATCATATATGATATTACATCATATATGATTTTTTCGGCCACGAAAAAAAACGTGAAAAAAACGATTTTTTTTCCGAAAGTATATAAAAGTGCCCGTCTATAGAAAGATAATTAAATGCTCTTCGCGATGGTGTAATTATTTTCGCTTAACGGTTTAAGAGATATTTAAATTATAAAAAATGGGTGAAATTTTAAAATGCTTTTAATCTCAACCATTGATTTCTTTTTTAGATGGATGGTGGGGATGAGTCCCTGGTATGTAAGAAAAGTTTGATATTTAATATAACTCTCATCTTTTTTTAAATGTTATTTGTATATTAATTTATTGAATGAAATATTAGTTAAGGGTTTATTTAATGAATGAAAATAGTTAAAGGGGTTAATTTGTAATTTGTATTTTTTTAAAAAGGTGTGTCCCAAATGGTAGTATTATTTGATGTTATGATAAATGATAATTTTTTGATGTTATGTTATTTGGTGTTGAAATGATGTGGCAATGATGTGACGAGGTTTTTGGTGTTAACTCAAGTTACCACACCTAGCGCTCTAAGTAAATTGCACAAAATATAAAAAGCATATGCAAATAAATTATATGTATGTTATCTTGCCCTTTTTGTAATAAAACATGCATACCATTACAAACAAATGTTACCTTTTTTAATTATGTATGCATTTTCATTTCACCACATATATGCTATTAATACCCAAAATGTGCTTCTAATAATTCAAGATTTGATCTAATCTTTTACTCCATGATACTACGTTATGTTATTTGGCCTTTAATACACTGCTAGCTCTTTAAGAAACACAAATATTAGTACAATAAATGATGAACCAACAATAAATGGTAATAAAGGTAACTCTAGCTCTAATATAGTAGTATTACAAATTTACAATAATACTATACCATTTTTATCAACAATTTTTGATGACCCAATAAAAACAGAATCATATACTTTTGTTTTAATTAAAGATATATTTCTTGTAATGACTAACTAGAAATGATGTATAAAAACCAATGAGACACACTAGTATGATCACTTGATAGTATATGTTAAGTGTCAAAAAAGAGAGCATGAAGTCACATTTTATGTTCCCTTTGCTTCTTGTTTTGATTTGTCATTTTTGTGTGTGTGACTCGAGTTGCATAAACTATGGAGAAGCGTTATGGAAGTCAATAATGTTTTTCGAAGGTCAGCGGTCTGGTTACTTGCCAAAGGATCAGAGAATGAATTGGAGAGGTGATTCGGGGCTAAACGATGGTGTGTTGGGTGGTTATTATGATGCTGGAGACAATGTGAAGTATAATTTTCCTATGGCGTTTAGCACCACAATGCTGGCTTGGGGTGTGGTTGAATTTGGTGACATGATGCCGCCTGAGGAGTTGAGGAATACTTTGGTGGCGATTAGATGGTCCACGGACTATTTGATCCAGTGTGTCGCACATCGAGGAAGGATTGTTGTACAGGTATACTACGCTTACTCAGGTGTCATTTTGGTTTTGTTTTTGTCACATATCAACATTTTTTTTCGGCTTAACATGACCTTTGGGATTAAGGACCCTCTTTGTGCATAAGTTAAAAAAAACAGCGCTAATCTAAAAACTTTTTTTGTAGGTTGGTGATCCAGTTATAGACCATAACTGCTGGGAAAGGCCAGAGGACATGGACACAGCTAGGACCGTATACACAGTGTATGAACCAAACGCTGCATCAGATGTGGCTGGTGAGATGGCAGCAGCTCTAGCCGCTTCATCCATTGCATTTAGGCCTTCTGATCCCCAATATGCAAACAAACTCTTAAGTACAGCCACAAGAGTTTTTGGTTATGCAGATACTTATAGGGGGGCTTACAGTAATAACGCAGATATTAGGCCTGGTATTTGTCCATACTGTGGTTTTGACGGATATCAGGCAAGCATATCTACGCATGTATATATCTCGTGTAGTTAATAAGTGCTCGATTCTAAGTTAAAATATATGCATTTTGGCAGGACAAATTGTTATGGGGAGCAGCATGGTTACGAAAAGCATGGAAATTAAGAAGGAATTCACGTAGTAATTACTATTTGGATTATCTACAACAACATGGTAAAACATTTGGTGCTACTGATAATATTTACGAGTTTGGTTGGGACAATAAGCACGCTGGCCTCAATGTTCTTGTTTCCAAGGTATGAATAACCAAATATTGCTTTATGTGCTACATTAGCAGCCCTTTTATTATGCATGTGTTGTAATCGTTCGGTTCTGATTTTCAGGAAGTTTTTGAAGAAAATTTATATGCTTTTGTATCTTACAAAGTTAACGCGGATAGCTTCATATGCACATTAGTACCAAACTCGTCTTACCCTCACATTAAGTACTCTCCCGGAGGCCTAATTTATCGTCCTGGTGTATGCAACTTACAGCATGCTACTTCACTCACATTCCTCATGTTAGTTTACGCCAAGTACCTAGAGCAGTCTTCAAAATCAGTAAACTGTGGCAGCGTAACTGTGGGCCCCACTTACATTCGCCAAATGGCCAAACGGCAGGTTGATTACATCTTAGGGGATAACCCCAAAGGAATGTCATATATGGTAGGGTACAGCAATAAGTATCCACTAAGGATCCATCATCGAGGCTCAGCCAACCCGTCCATTAAGCACCATTCCAGACCTATCAAGTGTAAAGAGGGGACCTTTTATTATGAATCGCCATACCCAAATCCGAATCTTTTGGTTGGTGCCCTGGTTGGTGGGCCTGGAGAGGACGATGAGTTTGCAGATGATCGAAATGAATCTTCAAAATCTGAACCTACAACGTACACTAACGCACCATTTGTTGGTGTGCTAGCATACTTTGCCGCTAATCCTCAGACTATTTAAGCATAAGCAATATAGGGATTGATAGGTAAATGTTTTTACTTGTTTTAAAGTCTCGCATCTTATTTTATGACAAGAGGGATGAGACATCTTTGCATTAGTTTTTTAGTGCAATATATGGTTTCTAATTTATAGTTCATGCATAACTTGTACTCACTTCTATCGTCTGGTGAGATGATCATATAATGAAACTTGAGCTATTATTGAGTAACAACATCAAGATGTTATGAAATTAGAAAATGCTACGGGATTTATAATAAACATGACAGATACGTACGACTCAAGTGGTAATAAACATCTTGTGAAATAACATATGTTTACTACATAAGTAGCTTATGTTTGTAAATAATATCTTCTACTCTTCAAGAACCAACTTCGTTGACAATTGAACAGAAATAGTCGAGCAGTCTTGTTCAGCTTGCAAGAGCTTGTAAAACTCAAAGGAGCTCTCTCAAACTTTTAACCTAAAAATCTAATCAGCCTTTAATCAACACATGCTCACCAACTCTGACACACACAAAAAAAAAAAAAAAAAAAAAAAAACGCACGCTCACCAAGTAACAAACCTGTATAACCTAGTACATATATGATAACTGGAAGAAGTGCACAAAAGCTGTATGTTAATTTAAGAAGCAAGAAATAACAAAAGATCACACATTCGCTATAGAAAAATCTTTCAAACACTCAAAATTTGTGTAGGCAGTTTTGGCAGGAGAAGTTGGTAATTTAGTGGGTGGGAAAATCAAAAGTTAGACGAGGGTTCACTTCGCACCTTTAAACTTATGCAAATCTGGATAAACGGTTAATGACACGAATATCATTAAACATAACGGCCTCCTGAATAAAATGATTAATGACACTAAAAACGATTTAACATGGGTCGTTTACATTTAATTTTGGAGGGATCTTTTGAGTGAAGGCATCTTTTAACGAAGAATTTGTTAAAGGCTGTGGAGTGTTTGTTTTCATGCGTAATACATGTACAAGCTGTTTGCGGCAGCACAAGCGATTGAATTCTCGGTAGGATGCCATGCGAGATGAAGCAACTTTGTTGTGAAATCAAATGAATTGCCATTTGCATCAACACTGGTGCTATCTCCTCCTGTTGGTAGATTCAAAAAATAAAGGAAATTACGGGAAGCTTCATACAGTTTTTCTTAGAGAGGCTTATAATATAGGCGAGTTGATTGAGCCAAATGAGTTGTATTTGGCTTGAAGGAAATTGGCGAAACTGATCACTTTGAGGAGACCTAATATGGAACATGAGTTTGTTTATCATACAAGGGAGAACGGGGCTAGTCTTTTTGTCAATAATGATGCAGACAGTGTTCCACGGAAGTCTTGGAATCAGGATGATGTCACAGGAAGTGATGGTTCGGATAATGATGTGGAAAGTGATGTCGAATAATCTTGTGACACTGATGAAGAAAATGACTGTGATGGAAGTGAAGAGATTGCGGCAAGCAAACTTCTTGATTGATGGTGCATTTTGTGAGCCGAAGATTCATGGTCCATCCTATGTGGCTGTTAATGAAGCGAGATCATGAGCATGTTTTTGGAAGTCAGGATTGTGTCGCAGGTACCTTTTTATTCCATCCTGAATTTATGATTGATTACTATTAATGGTAATATTACAAAGATTAAATCACAAACCAAAATGACCCATCTATAACCAAATGGGTCGAATTTGCCATCTTTGCTTATCCGCTTTCCTATTAGCTACCATTAGTAACCATAAGGATTGCTACATCAATTCAGGCAGATTCTTCTTGATGTTGCGAGAATGTGGGTCTGTCATTGGCTGGAGCGTTGGTGGATCCTTGTTGATGTTGCGAGAATGGGGCCAATCATTGCCTCTCATGAGCATATTAACATAGCGAGGTCCTTTGCAATTAACGGAATTGCACACTAGGAATTCATTCTCTCCAAAGTGCTAATAGTTGCATTTTGCTGTACTTTGGCATCAAGTTTTATAAATAGTAAATCATGTATTTTATATGTAAGTTAGTTTGGCTTTTACTGTTAAGCGGTTTTACAACGTAGCTATGGATAGATGGCGGGTGTACGTGTTGGAGCGTTGAACTTCTATTCTGTATCCGTAGACTCACAAAAACCAGTATAATGACTTGATATAAACTTTGTTACTCATACTGCTTAGACATAAACATTCAGATATTCAGTACGTCTATATAAAACTTTATTTCTGATCGACCCTTAACTAACGACTCAATGTGTTTATTAGCATCTCATCGGTTATATGTGATTGTTTAATTTCATCTCTTGTGCGATGTTTTCAGGGCCATGAAGAAAGACATGCTTAAACAAGTTGCAAATCTAACTTCGACCAATATCTACCAACGCAAAAATCCCTCCCGTTATTATTATTATTTTTTTCTCTTTTAGTTAGCGGGGTATTTTTGGTGATGTGTTATAAGAATGTTATTAGAGAGAGCTTTTATGTTATAGAAATAATATAAGGTACAAACTGACGTGATAGCGCCTATAACGGTTATAAGGTTTCACTGCACCTTGCTCTATATTAGCTACAATTTTTGTGCAGTCAATTAGCTACTGTATAATTTTGTGCTACAAATTGTGGGACACTGAGTCCTTTTGTGGGCCCCTGAATCCTTTTTGTGAGTCCCTGAGTCATTTGTTGTGTATTTTTATTGAAGGATTGTAGTCAATTAGCTATAAAAAATAGTTGATAACATATAATACATATAGCAGGCTTACTGAGCCTGGATCGCATTATACACAACTGGGCCCCGGCCCAACGAAACAAGTAATGACGAATAATACGGATAGCAAGCTTACTGGGCCTGGATCGCATTATAAACAATGGGCCCCAGCCCAACAAAACAGAAATACCGAACATTACCAAAGCCCAAGCCGCAAGCAGGGCGCGGTCCGGATTTCAAGCGACGCACGTGAATCGTCTGAGCGACACTTCTGAAGTAAGCTTACGAACCAGCCCACGGTCCGGCGGATGATCCACGCTCGCAGTCATGATTAAGCTGCTGACCCTCGTCCGACAAGGGTCCCACTCCGACCACTACAAGGATGTGCGAAATATTAGGAAAGCCTAGTATTTCGACCACCTATAAAAGGCAACCTTAGTACACATTCGCGAGGTATGACTTTCTCACACATCTCAGTATACACACATTTCTATGACAACATGAATACTTACACTCACACCGGAGCTTAATCGTGGGGTCCGTCCCCACGGTAAGGCTAACGGTTTATTTCATTTGTGCAGGGAATCGATCTATCACTTGGATTAGTGCAGAACTTATCATAAAGGATAGCCCATCAAGGGCGGTCCAACGCATAACTAAGCCCAATCCTAACATATCACATTTTTGCACTAACAAGTTGGCGCCATCCATCGGACCCAGTGCACAAGTGCATTCCAGAAAATACTCGCCACGAGCAAACGATCCGACAACATCATTCCCGCGTCAACATCTGCCTTGCGGACAATGATAAGGAAAAACAAAACGCTAAAAGGTCAAAGCAAGTTGATACTTGATACGGCCCCCGGGAGCCCAACAACAGTTACGATCAACAGCTACTGAACGACCGGAGTGAGAAAGCTCATCCAATGAAGGTGCCGCAACAAAAGCCTGAAGGTGCACAAGCACAATCAGAACCTGCGGATACTTCGCAATGGGTCGATATGAGATAGCCAAGCAAAGAAGGAATGCTAGTGGAAAAAGAAGGGCAGAACAATTCCAAGGTAAGCTAAAAGGCGAAGATCCAGAGGGCAAGCGACCAAAGTCACGGAAAGAAAGAAGACCCAAGAAGGAAAGCTTCACACTTGCAAAACTAACGCATACAGCAATGCCACGACAAGGAAGTAGAAACCGGAGGTAACTGCGAGAAACTCCAGAAAGGAAAAATACAATTCACTCATGAAAAAGCACGATGAAGCAAGCGATAAAATGGATGACGGGGAAGATAACCAAAGACAACCATATACGCCTAAAGAAATCGACCCGTTCACGGAGAATATCCGCAACGCAAAATTGTCAAAAAAGACTCGCATGCCAGATAATGTTCAATTATATGACGGAAGCAAGGACCTTGAGGACCACGTCAAGGTGTTTTAGATGGCAGCTTGGGCGCACAACTAGGATATGGCTACCTAGTGTCGCATGTTCCAGTTCAAACTCACAGGAGCTACCAGGATCTGGTTTGAAAACATTCCCCAAGAGTCCATAAGCAGTTACCGGGAACTAAGGGACGCATTCTTAGAAGCCTTCTGATGCGTGGGATTGCGCCCTTGCAAAAGGTTTTACCTCTCAAGGGATCTTGAGAAGCTTGCAATCCCCACCAGGCAATGTACCTGTTCGTTGTAGTATAGTATAGTGACAAGTACCGGGGGATTGATCGTTCAACTCAGGAATAGTGTTCGCTAGGATTAAAAAGTCTACTAAACTAGGTCTAAAGGTGAGGGATGATTCTTTTTGTATTTTTATATTTTTATAAAAGCAAATAAAAATCTCGGTTTTGAAGGAGTGGGCGGAACTAGTTGCCAGTCAACTAACCCAATTAACTAAAGATGCAATCAAAATAAAATAAAATAAAATAAAATAAACTTAAACTAATTAGTGGTGAAACAATAATAAGAGAAAATGTGTTTATTAGATTTCATTACTCCCTAGATATCTTTTACCGGTTGATTAGCTTGTTACAATTGCATAGATGACGGGTTATATTCCTTAATACTAGTCGTAGGGCCGTGTACGATATTCCCAAACTCTATAGGCTTCTACTTCATTCTAGGTCGAGCCGACTACTAGCTCCTAACGTAGTATCACTAGAAATTGCCTACGCATTAAATACAACCAATAAATCGTAGTACACCTCCGATCATGTTTCTTAAAACGTTCAAGCAAGTTACCAATTGGAAGTCTGCCAGTTTTCTTAAGCCTAACATCGAATTCAATCATCCACAACAATTATAAATAAACCATCAATCAATAATTAACATCTAGGTTTCATTACATCTAAGCAAACACGAAAGAAACCTAGCCTAGCATGTTAAAAAGAAGACAAGCATAAGATAAAATCAAACAACACATAGACATATTGAATGATTATTGGAAAACTTATATTCAATTGAACATGGATGGAACAAGGGTTGAAACCCTTGTTGTTACAGAAAATTCGTCTAGGGTTTGCACACAAAAGTTCTCCAAAAGTTCCACACTTAATGAATGAAAATTAGAAAACTATATATAGATTTTACACCTTGACGGCGTCACGTTATAGCTTGTGACGCCGTCATGTTGAGAATAAGCTCTGGGCCGTCACTTGTAAATCAATCCTGACGGCCTTGGTGACGCCGTCAGGCATTTTTGCCTTGAAATTGTTCTGGGCTGTCATGTGTATTTTCCATATCCACCTCTTTTGCCAAGCTTGATGCCGTCACTTGTATGGCCTTGACGCCGTCAGGTACTGTTCCCAGCAAGGATTTTGAGACTTTGTCGTTTTCTTCACTTAATTGCTCAAAAAACGTCCAAAATGCTTCTTTTTCTAGATTTCTCCTCAAAAGTACCTAAAATGACAAAAGGAACAATTTTGGCTAATAATTGATCAAATAATCACGAATTCGGGATTAAATGACCCCTAAAAGCAGTACACTTTTCGCCTTATCAAATACCCTTACACTTGAGATTTGCTTGTACTCAAGCAATGCGCTTTTATTCTAATCAAAATACAAGCTAGGGGTCATTTAACACTAATATAAAAGTAATTACAACAAATAATCATTCCACTTAAAACCAAAAACAAGCACGGAGGTTATACACTAGCACCTCACAAATAGTGTTTAGATACTCACATCTCTCGTGTGTAATAAAGTCTATATCACAATATGGAAATGGAAAACATCTCTCACTACCTGTCATATCAAATAGATTATCATAGGCTTGGGAAAGGATCAAACCTCCACCACTTGGCGTAAGCACCTAGGATAAACTATCAAAGAGGTCTTTTAAAAGGTTATAACATGAGGTGTAGGGATATGGTAAACACGGTTTTGTTGGATAAAGGCAATTTTTACTGGTGGCGAGTTAATCATCTTGGTTAATTACATGTACAATATGGCGTTGCTAAGACAAGACTCGACTCGACTTAAGCTAATCAAAAACTAAAAAAAACATAAAACAAACATAAAAGGAAATGGGATAGTAGTCCGTATGTTTTTTTCTCTTTTTCTTTTTCTATATATATATATATATATATATATATATATATATATATATATATATATATATATATATATATATATATATATATATATATATATATATATATATATATATATATAGGGGAAGGTTAATGTAAGAACTTTCTTAAAGTTGTAAAAATGAGAACTATTATAAAATACCATTAAAACATTGATACATAACCATTTTAGCAAAGATGCACCAAAATATTATATACTAATACAAGTTAACATTAAATCGACTAATAACCAACTCATACATGAGAAACGGATTACTGATACACAATTAAAATTTTGATATATATACATTAAAATCTCAAAAAACTAGTTTCTTATACATAAATTGATACACCTAATACACAACAACCACTAAAAACATGATACAAAATACTAAACATTGATACACATTACACGTTGAATCAAAGTGTATCACCTAGTTTACGTCAATTTTCATAAGAAAACCCATCAAATCTTTAACAATTTTAGTTGTAATTAATTATGTTTTATTTTCTTTTAAGTAGAGTGTCATTTGTGAGATTTTGGTTGGTTCTCATTTTTACAACTTTAAAAAAGTTCTCATTTGATCTCAATTATATATATATATATATATATATATATATATATATATATATATATATATATATATATATATATATATATATATATATATATATATATATTTTGTTTTTTGCATACACTTTTACCCTACCATCCAAAATAATACATCATAGGGAATTTGCGTTCCCCTTACACTTGAACTTTTACATACTTTACAATTAACTATTTTAATTACTCGAATTAAGATAATCAAAACACTTGGAGTACTTTTTAAGATTAACACACATATGGGGGGGGGGGGGGGGTAATATATGATGTTCTTCCCCGTTACTCCATAACACAAGTACTTTACCCATGAGTCCCAATCGTCCCAAAATAATATGTACAAGATATGACTCGACTTAGCAACCATGTAATCAATTAGACAATTAACTAAGGGTTTAAACATGTAACAATAATGCACTAAAGATGAGTGCATACACGGAAGGCTAAAGCGATTTGGTTGCACATTTGGGGTGGATTGTAAACAAATTCTTCCTTTAAGTAAAATGCTTAAAGTTAGAAATGAAAAGATAGGCTCGGAGGGGTGTACTAGGGGTATCGTGTACTAAAAATGAGTACATTGCAAAGGTGTGGGAAAAATTAATTGACTTTACTAGTCAAGGTCATTGACTTAAATGGTCAAGTAATTATGATACGGGTTTAACACAAGGGTGATCCTAATGCCTCTTATCATGTAGTAAATCCTACTACACGAATGTAGTCTCATTAGCGATCTCGGGATGTATCACTAACGCAAGTTCTAGAATCTAAGTACTACCGGTACACTCATAAGCACTAATAATGAATGCTTTTCCTAACAAATCTAAAGGCGAACCTCACATATTTTGGGTGGAAAATGTTTTTGAGTGGTACGGTTTTTGTACTACTCATACAACTCCTATCCATGAGACGCTCATTAAGGCTAAAGCTTCACTCCTAAATGTTGTAAAAAAATTTAAATTTGACGCTAAAATTGCACTAACAAGTATTTCTCTTAGTTTTATTACACACCTACTATTGAACAAACAACTCAAGCGTAATTGTATTCTCTAAAGTATCATCATTTACCCTCCCCTTACACTTAAGCTGAACATTGTCCCCAATGTTCAATAAAAAGATGTAAAAGTAAATAAGATAAAAGAATGAAAACAAATACTCCTCTGATTCGTTCGGTGTAGATAAATTGTTAACATGGTTAGATCTTCTTCCAAGAAAATGAAATTTGAAAGCTTCCCTCCAGAAATATAAATCATCCTCTTGTCCAATGTAACCTGTTAAACCTGAGAAAACATTCAAGGCAACCTCACGTAAAATCGGAGGCAATCTATATATATTAAAAATCCTAGAAAGCCAATTAAGATATAATGCTTGTGGAATGAATGTTTGCAGATTTCATGGAGTTTATAAAACTAAAGAATCAATAAAAACTTTAAGACTCCGGTATAAACAAAACACGCAAAAATTTTCAGAATTTTTGTACCTGACGCCATCAGGTTATAACTCCTGACGCCGTCAGAATGTTCCTGCAAAAATCTCATGTTAAGTTTCTGGAAAATTTTTGGAAAAACTTATGCCTTACTTCCTGGAAAATCCTGCAAAACATCATTATGACTCGATACAAGCATTTGACTCAAACAAATACTAATATACATGTTCATTTACTATTGTTGTGGTCCATGTCCAATTTCCGTTCTTAAAAACAAATTTGGGTCTCCCTTACACTTAGCTTTTGCAAAATACCTTTATATGTAATTAAGACGAAGTTAAAAGCAAAATAAAGCATTTTCACAATTTACTTTGAACCATGATCCACAAACAATAAAAATAAAACACGCATACGGAAACCAATAAAACCAAACAAACAAAACAAATAAAACAAATAAAATATGGGTTGCCTCCCAAGAAGCGCTTTTCTTTATTAACGAGTCTTGTAGCTAGACTCAAAGTCATGGGCTACGTTTTCCTTTCCCACTTTTGTGCTAATTCAAAACACTTAACCCAATCTTCATCACGCTTGTACTCAGGGCCTAGATTCATGCAACCCGAATAATATGTTCGCCTCCTCTCATAGTAAACATCATCATCAATTCCGTCATCCTTAATCTCATAGGGTCGAATCACATCAACTGGTAAATTCCTTATGTCCTTTAATTCTTCCCTCATGTGAGGCATCATAAAAGTGAGCTTTTCTATCCCATCAGTAATCTGAACTATTCCCTTCCTATGATCACAACACATCTTAGTCGCCTCAACGAAAGGTTTCCCTATGACCATTTCTCCTAAGTGTGGATCTATAATGCCTCTTAACATCTTCTAGGATTACAAAGTCGCATTGATAAGTGAAGTTTCCTACAAAGATATGTACCCCTTCTACTCTCCTGACAAAATTACATAGTCGATTAGGGTTATAAGGGTCTTTTCTGGGGCTTAACCTTTCATTCATAATCCAGTTGTAATAGAGCCTATACATAATATTCATGGGTGCTTTTAAATCAATGTATATATGCTCTCTAAACATGTACCCTACCATGCAAGGAATTTTGATGTTCCTATAGTTATGCTTCCTAATCCCTGGCTTCTTCCTATATTTCAAGGAGCAGGGGTGTTGTAAAAGGAATCTATGGTAACTCAATTCCTCAGGGGTTGGAGAGAAATTTGTAAATTCAATTTTCATCTGGAGGGGTTTATTAAACTCCTTGAATGTGTTAACTTCCCTCTTTCTTCGTTTACGCGCTATAAGCCTCTTGCTAACTTCTAAACATCGATTTTCAAAATCCATAAAGACAAACCTTATACGAACAAAGACACAAAGAAAAAGATAGACTAAAGGAAATCTAAAAATAAAAATAAAAACCTTACTAGAAAGGAATTTAGCAAGTAGACCTAATAAAAAGAAATTTTAACTTAGACAATAACTATTCCCCGGGCTGCGGCGCCTAAAACTTGATGCGCGGGATTGCACCCTCGCAAAAGGTTTTACCTCTCAAGGGATCTTGAGAAGCTCCCACCAGGCAGTGTACCTGTTCGTTGTAGTATAGTATAGTGACAAGTACCGGGGGATTGATCGTTCAACTCAGGAATAGTGTTCGCTAGGATTAAAAAGTCTACTAAACTAGGTCTAAAGGTGAGGGATGATTCTTTTTGTATTTTTTATATTTTTATAAAAGAAAATAAAAATCTCGGTTTTGAAGGAGTGGGCGGAATTAGTTGCTAGTCAACTAACCCAATTAACTAAAGATGCAATCAAAATAAATTAAAATAAACTTAAACTAATTAGTGGTGGAAACAATAATAAGAGAAAATGTGTTTATTAGATTTCATTACTCCCTAGATATCTTTTACCGGTTGATTAGCTTGTTATAATTGCATGGATGACGGGTTATATTCCTTAATACTAGTTGTAGGGCCGTGTACGATATTCCCTAAATCTATAGGCTTCTACTTCATTCTAGGTCGAGCCGACTACTAGCTCCTAACGTAGTATCACTAGCAGTTTCCTACGCATTAAATACAACCAATAAATCGTAGTACACCTCCGATCATGTTTCTTAAGACGTTCAAGCAAGTTACCAATTGGAAGTCTGCCAGTTTTCTTAAGCCTAACATCGAATTCAATCATCCACAACAATTATAAACAAACCATCAACCAATAATTAACATCTAGGTTTCATTACATATAAGCAAACACGAAAGAAACCTAGCCTAGCATGTTAAAAAGAAGACAAGCATAAGATAAAATCAAACAACACATAGACATATTGAATGATTATTGGAAAACTTATCTTCAATTGAACATGGATGGAACAAGGGTTGAAACCCTTGTTGTTATAGAAAATGCGTCTAGGGTTTGCACACAAAAGTTCTCCAAAAGTTCCACACTTAATGAATGGAAATTAGAAAACTATATATAGATTTTACACCTTGATGGCGTCACGTTATAGCTTGTGACGCCGTCAACTCGCCGCCAAATTAAAGGTCGTATTGCCTAGATCCAATCTTGACGCCGTCATGTTGAGAATAAGCTCTGGGCCGTCTCTTGTAAATCAATCCTGACGGCCTTGGTGACGCCGTCAGGCATTTTTGCCTTGAAATTGTTCTGGGCTGTCATGTGTATTTTCCATATCCACCTATTTTGCCAAGCTTGACGCCGTCACTTGTATGTCCTTGACACCGTCAGGTACTGTTCCCAGCAAGGATTTTGAGACTTTGTCGTTTTCTTCACTTAATTGCTCTAAAAACGTCCAAAATGCTTCCTTTTCTAGATTTCTCCTCAAAAGTACCTAAAATGACAAAAGGAACGATTTAGGGTAATAATTGATCAAATAATCACGAATTCGGGCTTAAATGACCCCCTAAAAGCAGTACACTTTTCGCCTTATCACCTTCCTAAAAATGGAATGACACAAGGGAAAAGACAAGAAAATCCGTTGTGCCAGACAAAGGAACGAAGAATCAATAGAAGATTTCACAAAAAGGTTCCTGATAGAAAGTAGAAAGGCGAAGGAAGTGCCAGACACAGTAAAAATCAGAAAATTTATGCACAAGATATCCAACCCAGGGTTGGCTAAGCACATAATGAGTGACGCCCCAAAAGCCATTGACGAAATGGTAAAGGCAATTATCTCCTTCCATCGGGGGGAAATAGCGGTTCAAAATTTGAAATGAGAAAATTGACTTCCGTTCCACAATCAACAAGGACGATCAGGGGCATCGTAATGAGAGAGGTTTGAAAAAAAAACAAACAATAAAAGAATTCCGCGTTGAAAAAAGGATAAATATCCTAAGCCGTTACCACTAGAGCCGTCACCTCCAAGAACGAATCGGCCGCAATAACAACACGTCCCCCTAGAAATAGTCAGAAGATAATAAGACAAATAAAAATACGCAAAGTCATTACAAATATGAGATCCGGAGGTCACACCCTACACCGGAACGTAACTCTGCAATATCCCACAAGGTGCCATACAAAATCAGCGGTCGAAACCGCCAGCGCAACAACATTAGAATTGCTTGGCTCCACACTACTCCCATTAACAGCTGGAATACTCGATCCAACCATACCTAAAAAAATCCCTTCCGCAGGGTAGCAAAAAAAAAAATAAAAAATAAATAAACACGCGGATAAACCGCCACAAAAACTTGAAGGAACGAGCCACCATCCGCTAGCTGTTGAGAGCCAGAAGACAAAGGATACCGGAAAAGATTAAAAATCAGCGCTGACCAAGGCTAGACCGCATGACGGTTCAAATAGGGAAAATCTGGGAATCATAAATACATGTCCCTTTCAAAAGAATCGGAATGATGAAACTACGTACTTTTCGTCAGACCAAACAAACCCTAGATAAAAAAGCCTACAAACGCGCCTGCAGATCATAAATGTAGAAGAAGAAATGCCAAAATTCATCTGCTATAAATAGCCATCAAAAGATGAAACAACCAACCAAAAAAATCAAAATCACCATCACATACAAGATCTGCAAAGAATTTTCCCAAGAGAAGATGAAAACGTTACCAAAACTTTATAACCCAACGTCGCTTACCAAAGGTGACAATCGTAATTCACTGACAGAACGCCACGTAATTACGATCATCATGTATAAATTTATGGATCACCAAGGTACAATGCTAAAGTTGACAACTGGCATCAGAGATCAAAAGCGGTTCTAGGACCCAAATGCGTTCTTGAGTGACTATTAATAAAACTTAGTCGGTCTTAAATGACAACTAGTAACATCAGACTACAAGACTCTTCAAATCCCATTCATCCAAGTTCCTCTCGAATCGTTCTCCACCCCATCCCTTGAGCAGTGCGGAAACGGTCCTACCGCACTTGCACAAAAAAGGGTCTCACCTTCCCCCACATGCGTGCACACCGACCAGTTCAAACGACCGTCAACTAAAAAAAAGACCAAGTGTCGTGGCCCTGAACCTAACAAAACTTCCGAGGATAAAGGCCTAGCCACAGAAGTAAACACGTCCGCAAGGACAGGCTGACCGATAGAAATATTCTCTCTAATCTTCTTAACTCTTTGGCGTGCAACGTTCAAGGACGACGACAAAGCAGCTTCACCAACAACTAAGTTATCTCTAATCCGATGTACGGAAAGTTGCTCCAAACTTGGTTGCAGATTAGCCAATCCAAGCTTCTCCGCAACCTCAGCCTCAAGCTGGAGAAGACGCATAGCATCCTCGATATGGGAGTCCTTACATGACGACAAATCCGCTAAGAGAGGAAAATCAAGTTCGCGAAAGGCCCGATAAGCGGAGTTGTAGTCCGCTTCCACAGTAGGATTATTAGCGACAATATCCGCAAGCTTTCTACCCTCCTTACCATGCTCAATGCCAGCATCCAAACCTTTCTGCATCCCTCTCCTGATAGTGCAACTCAAGAGTTTGCCCAACATCGTACGATACTCCAAAGAGTTCACGCACTTAGTGAGGAACAATTTCATACTACGCTCAATCAGTTACCTACAGCTAGCAACAGTGGTAAGAAAGTGGGGATAAAAGTCTTCATCAAGATGAACGGCTATATTGTGACAACTGGCAAAATAGGGAGCCATTTTATAAAACCCGCATTACATTTAAATAATAAATATGAAATTTTTGGAATTTTGTTGTGAAGAGATATTTTTACTAAAGTTGGTACGTGATTTTAATCGTACGATGTTTATGGGATTTAGTTATTTATTTATGGTTTGTTTCATTTCGTTCGTGATGAATTATTGTGAGATCGATGTCTTTGGCACTACTTTGACTCTGGCACTACTTTGACTCCGGCACTAGGTTAACCTAACAAGATTTTCTATATTTTACAAAACGGTCGCGGTTCACCGTTAAATTAATATTATATCTTGCGTATATATTTATATTTTCGGGAAGTGTATTGGGAAATCAATTACGTCGTGTACGTGTGTATTTAATGAAAATTTAATACTTTTATGGATGGGTAATCGGGTTACGGGAAAACCGATTAAAAAGAGTCCACTAACTTTAAGAGAAATTGTGGCTAATATTGGAAAATGAAAACTTAAGGGTCAAAAATGTAAAATTCGGGTATAATAACCCTAACCCTAACCCTCCACCCTCACACTAACACTTATCATTTTCTTTTTCTTCCCTCCCTCTCTTGTGTCGCCGCCGGTCACCACCCCAACAACACCACCACCGCCGACCTCCCAACTACACCACCATCACCAAAATGATCTCCATCGTATTCTTGTTCGATTGAAGTGGAACACGCGCCTCCCCTTCCCTTTTTTTTAAATACCGCCGACCTCCATACCTCCCACAACACCATATCAACATTTATTATTGTTTCCCATTCGATTTGAGGTAAGAACATACAAGTTTTAGGTCGGGTTTGACTAATTCGAGTCAAACCCGAATTGGATCTTGACTTTTGGGAAGATTACATTGAAAATAAAAATGGGTTTTGTACAAATTCGAGTTTGGTATCCTTTGGGGGTCGATTTTTGATGTTCTTGGCTCGGATTCGGAGATTATACGTGTTTGGTTTTGGGTTTGTGGCTCGAAGTGAGCTCGACCGAGACCTAGGGTCTCGGTGTGACCCTCCTCGACTCGATGAGAGTCTTGGAGGTGTGATGTGGATCTTGATTCATCTTGATTCTTGTTATTGTTGGTGCTCGATTGGATTTTTGGGACCTAAATGGTCCGAATTTTTGATGGTTGTCGATTTGGAGTCTCGGCCGAACCCCCCCCCCTTCGCGGGCTGTTTGGGTCGAGGGCTCCTTGGAGCTAGCCGAGACCGAAAGGTCTCGGGTGAGGTTGTTAATTTGGTTAAGACCTCACAAGTTGACCCGGGTTTGACTTGGTAAATCGACCCGTATAATTGTTTTATTATTTTTAGTTTTGGTATTTAATTTGATATATATTGTTATGACTTATTGTTGGGCCGAATTATTTGGACGTTGGTCGCTTGATAAACTGATTTGGAGTTGTGTTGACGAGAGTGGAATCGGAGACCGTTGTGATACGGTTATTAGATGACGGAGATAGGTTAGTTTGGGTGCCGTAGTCGGACCCTCATGTTGTAGTACGTGATATGGGATTGTTGGACGAAGTTGATTTATATTGTGGTTTAATTTTATCATTTTGGACTTGGACTGTGAGCCGAGGGTCATGACTCGAACATGAGACCAAATTCTATGACTCGATAAATCTTTAAAAGTCGATATTAAAAATAAAACTCGTTATAATATTATTAAGAATATAATCGTTTATATACGTATATAGACGTGTTAAACGTATATATATATATATATATATATATATATATATATATATATATATATATATATATATATATATATATATATATATATAAATACATATATATATATATATATATATATATATATATATATATATATATATATATATATATATATATATATATATATATATATATATATAAATGCGTATATTAATAATAAAACAATCACGAGTAAACACATAATAATAAAACGATAGTTATTACGCTATGAAAATGGTGTAATAAATGTCGGGGTATTATTATAAATAATAACTATATAAATAATGACGAATTATACGTCGAATATATAATAACTAAAAATGTGATTTTTATTTATAAATTAGAAAAGTATCGAGTTATACGGATTTTGGGTCTTTAAAGTTCAAGAGGGCTTTAATTGTGACTTTGTGTTGTCACGGATATATGACGGTTAATATAAACATTTTATATTATCAAATGACTTATTCTAGATTGAGTTATTTGACGATATAAAATGGGTATATTAATGGGCATCGTATCCCATGACGCCCATAGGATGTGGTATATATTTTAGGATAATGAATTGCTATATGTCTCGTGGAATTTGGCCGATTCGACGATACATATAGGGAATTTATTGGACTACGACATATACCAAATAGAAATTTATGTGCAATGTGTTTTAAGTTGGGTATAATTTTGGAACGATGTATTACGTGAATAAGTATGGGAGATTATCAAATCGACGGATTTAATAAGCTTCGATAATTATTTAAATAATATGTCGAGCTAACATTAGACCTATAGTTATCTTATTGTTGTTCTTTGTTGAGGCTTTTCGGATTGAGCTGTGTCGACCCTCCACCCGTATGGATACCAAACGTCAACTTTCAAATGAATGTGAAGTTAATTTGAGAAATGGACATTTTGGAAAGTAAAATGAATTATGTTCGGGAATGGGAATATTTCATTTTGAGGAAATGATTTCTGAACGGGTTGATATTGTTAGGAAGTGCCGAGTCAGTAGTCGCCGTTACGTGAGTTGCTTGAGATTTACTTACGTCTTTCTTCTATCATTTTCTTTTGAGGATTTCTGGACTTGAGGTGAGTCATAGCCCCACTTTTAATCTTGAACTCTGTTTTCAATACTTGGGGTGAGAAACGTGCAAATGCTTTATGTGGACTATTATCGCTTTTTGATTTCAAAACTTGCTATGCTTATAGAACTAGGTAGAGCGAGGCCTAGACTCGAACTAGGTAAGCTACTTGATGTGGTTATAGAGCGAGGCCTAGACTAGATCTAGGTAAGCTATTGATTTGGTTGTTGAGCGAGGCCTAGACTTGAGCTAGGTAAGCTATTGATTGGATTGATTTGAGCTATAGCGTGTACCTATAGGGATGATTTGATTTGGTTGGATGAGTGAGCCCTAGTCTAGCTAGCAAGCGTTTTGCGTATATGTCCACTATATTGAATTAAGAATCTAAACCTATGATCTCACCAGCGAAAGCTGACTTTTAGCACGTTTTCTCAGGTAATTAAGTGATGCTCTGCGGATGCTTGGGATTGGAGGCTTGGCATTTGGCACCGGTTATGGATCTATGTTTTCTAAAACTCTGATAATTATTGGGGACCTATATTTATTTTTCTTTGGGCCTGACTTTGGATGATTTTGGGATAATGTAAACTTTAAAACCTCGTATGGTTGTACTTTATTATGTTTACTTTATCTCGTTCTTTTATGTCTTGTGTTTGGATACCAATCCCCGTAGCACCCTGAAAGCTTGTTGAGTCTTCCGCTGTATCAAATTTTGGGGGTGTTACAGATTGGTATCAGAGCCAAGGTTATAGAGAACTAGGTAAATAGACACCTAAACTATAACCGATTTTTATAGAAAACGATCCTCGACCATTGCCCGCCAGCCCGCCAAGCCGAAGCATCATTGTTTATTATTGAGGTATTATGAGATATTTTAGATAATTAGCGGTTTGAGATTTCTTGAGATGATTTGAGGTTTTGAAGATTATTGATTTAGCGATATGATGCGTTTTGAGGAATTATATGTGTTCTGAGGAATTATATGGCTTAATTGTTTTGAGAATGGTTTTAGTAATGCGGTATTTAAATCTTTCTTGATTTTATATGATTTGGAATTATATGATGATTATTGGATATGGTATTTTGAGTTGGCGTTTTAGTTGTTTTGAAACACTTACACCTACCCTACGCCGTTGTCACAGACTATGGCCTCCCATGTACCTGATGTCGTTGAGGACATTCTTACTACACCGGTATTGCCAGCACGGTTCACCATGGCCCCTGATGACCCTTACCAGGTTGCCATGCATTCAACTACTATGACGCCGACAGGTTCTATTTCAGCACTACCTGCTGCATCTACGCAGGGACCCTCATCTTCTCTAGGGCTCCCTGGTACATCGAGGCAGCTTACTCTTCATCAGGCTTTGGCTCGTGTAGCCCCACGTTTTGCCCACCGAGCTACGGCACGCATGTCGGTACGCCCTACTCCATCACCTTTACAGATTGATGCTCATTCTCTTCTGTCTGAAGCGCCACCCACATCATTGCATCGTCGTCCTAGATCACCTACTACATCTCCACATGATTCACCTAGTAGGAGACGACGAGTGATGAGGTACTCTTCCGATGAGGAGGAGGAGTACGAGGGTGAGGATGAGGCTGATGATCCTGAGCAGGAGGATGACCCTAAGGAGGCTGAGCAGGGTGATGATGATGACCCTGAGGAGGAGGATGACCCTCAGGAGGATGAGATGCCTGATGATGATGATGAGTTAGTACCACCAGCTCAGGCTGAGGAGCCTGATTCACCTGTACACCCGATTGAGCCCGATTCACCTGATCATCCGTTCTTGTTTGAGTTGCTACCTGGTAGTCCCGTTGAGTCGGATGCATCTTCTGAGATTTCTGCTGAGCATGCAGAGTTGGGTGAGATTGGCAGGTTGTGGGCTCGGATTACTGAGCTTAGTGAGAGAGTTGCACGTGTGTCTGATCGACTTGAGAGAGTTATTAGAGAGTTTTTAGCAGATTTGAGGGTTGACTTGACTGTCGTTGTGGGTAGGACTACTGAGTTGAGGAGAGTTTTGATGGATGTTCACGAGCATATCGATAGTTTGCAGCGACGATTTGTTACTACTCGTGAGGCTGACCGCAAGCTATGGCAAAGGAATGCCGAACTAGAGAAGGAGGTAGCTGACCTCAAGAGAGACCGAGACACCCATAGCGTGGAGTTAGGATCGTTATGGAGGGATCTTGATGGCTTGAGACAGGAGTTGAGGAGCCTTCGCCAGCCACGTGGCTAGTTGCTTGGGTTATGTTGTCTTGGTGCTTTCTTAACCGAGGAGTGTTCGGTTAGGAAAACTATTTACCATGTTTTGATGTATTTTGTTCAGTATTCGTCTCTTGTGGAACGATTAGTACGCTTTGTGTTATCCGTTAGTTGGAACGATGTTAGATCGCTATTGTATGATTGATGGTTATTAGTATATGGTATTATGTGATTTTGGGTGTTATGGAAATTGAGTCCTTATCCGTTTTATTGATGTTCCATGGTGTATTGTTGCTATTCTTTCCGTGACTTGGCTTCGTTGATTTAATTCTTGTTGAGCATATGATAAGTCCTATCGGAGACTCACAAACTTATATGATGTTTCAGATCAATGGCCCCACGAAGAAACCCGGTTAGAGCTACCAGAACTGGACCTGCAACGGCTACCCCTAGTCGTCGAGGGCGCCGTCCTACTCGAAATGTTGAGACCCCTACTCCTGATAACCTGGACACTACTAACCGCAACAACAGGAATCAAAATGTTGATGTCCAGGGAGACAATGATCATGTTCCACTTAATGCACCCACTGTGGATCAAGCAATGATCAATCAACTTGTGGAACAACGAGTTGCTGAGCTACTAGCTGAGTCAAATCATTCCAACAATTCTGCTGGAACTTTCCCACCTGTTCGTGCTAATGGATGTCACTACAAGGAGTTTAAGATTTGTGGACCGATTGAGTTTGGTGGAACTGAAGGAGTGGTTTACTTGGTTAGGTGGATTGAGAAGACTGAGTCTGTGTTCAATGTCAGTGGTTGTGCGGAGAATGCGAAGGTAAAGCTTGCTTCTTTTACCTTCAAGGATGAAGCCTTAACTTGGTGGAACAATTACCGTAACTCGGTTGGGAGTGATGTGGCTTATGCTATGACTTGGGAGCAATTTAAGTCTTTACTGATTCAGACTTACTGCCCAAGGAATGAGATTAAGAAATTGGAAATTGAGTTCTGGAACCACAAGGTGAAAGGTACCGATATGGCAACTTACAATCGCCGTTATCGAGAGTTGGCCTTACTCTGTCCCGATATGGTTAGGACTGAGACCCAAAAGATTGAGAGGTATACCGATGGATTGCCGGTAGCTACCAGGAACGATGTGATATCTGCTAAGCCTGCAAATATACATGAGGCTATCACTATCGCTCAACAATTGATGGACTCTTTGGAATTGGAAGAAGCTGAGAGGGACAAGAATGGAAAGAGAAAGAGGGATGATCACTCTAAGGGTAATGATCGTCGAAACAAGCGACAAACAACTGCTAGAGCTTATGCCATGGGAGATGGAGACAAGAAGAACTACAATGGAGATGCGCCCAAATGTAGTCGATGTTACAAGCATCATTCTGGTCGATGTACGGTAATGTGCAAGAATTGCTCTAAGATGGGACACATAGCTAAGGATTGTAGAGCTCGACCACTTGCTATGGTTCAAGCTACTCCTGAAACTATGAGCAAAGCGAATGTCACTTGCTATGGATGTGGAAAGAAAGGACATTATCGGAATGAATGTAGGGAATCGTGGAACCGAGGAAATCAAGGATCGGGTGGTAATGGGTACAACAATGGAAACCGTGGAGCTGGAGGAAACCGTGGACGACAAGATAATGGGGACCAACGTGTGGAAGCTGGAGTTGCTCATGGGAGAGTGTATGCACTCGGGAACGAGAGGGGAGAAGATCCGAACGTCGTTACTGGTACGTTCCTTCTCAATAATCGTTATGCTTCCATACTATTCGATACTGGTGCCGATAAGAGTTTTGTGTCCACTAAGTTTGCACCCTTACTTGAGAAACCCCCGATGGCCTTAGGAATTGGTTATGACGTAGAGTTAGCTAATGGAAACATAGAAAGAATTAAGACCATCATTCGTGGATGCACGTTAAACTTTCTGAACCGTCCTTTCAACATAGATCTTCTACCCGTCACATTAGGTAGTTTTGATGCCATTATCGACATGGATTGGTTGTCGAAGTATCGTGCCCATATAATCTGCGACGAGAGGATCGTGCGGGTACCTTACGTCAAGGAGATTCTGAACATACCAGGAGATAGAAAGGATTTGAGAGGCCCATCTAGGTTAGCGGTCATATCTTGCACTAAGTTACCGAAGCTAATAGAGAAAGGAAATTACTTTTTCTTAGCCCAAATTTCTGAGAAAGAAGAGAAGGAGAAGAAGGAAAGGTGCATTGGAGATGTACCTATAGTTCGTGATTTTTCGGATATGTTTCCCGATGATTTGCCGGGAATTCCGCCTACTAGACAAGTGGAATTTCAGATTGAGTTGATACCTGGTGCTGCACCTGTAGCACGAGCGCCTTATCGTCTTGCACCTACTGAGCTGGAAGAATTGTTGAAACAACTAGCTGAATTAGCCGAGAAGGGATTCATAAGACCAAGTTCTTCACCTTGGGGAGCCCCGGTCTTATTTGTGAAGAAGAAAGATGGATCGTTCCGAATGTGTATTGATTATCGAGAGTTGAACAAGTTAACCGTGAAGAATAGATACCCGTTACCTAGGATCGATGACTTATTCGATCAACTTCAAGGATCGAGTGTGTATTCGAAGATCGATTTGAGATCGGGATATCATCAGCTTCGAGTACGCGAGGAAGATATTCCGAAAACGGCTTTCAGAACCCGTTACGGGCATTACGAGTTTCAGGTGATGCCATTTGGGTTGACTAACGCACCGGCGGTATTCATGGATCTCATGAATCGGGTGTGTAAGCCATACTTAGATAAGTTCGTGATTGTGTTCATCGATGACATTTTGATATATTCGAAGAATGAGAAGGAACATGAGGAGCATCTAAGACTTATCTTGGAATTGCTCAGGAAGGAGAAACTGTATGCCAAGTTTTCAAAATGTGAATTTTGGATTCCGACGGTACAATTCCTAGGACATGTAATTGATCGACAAGGAGTTCATGTGGATCCTGCTAAGATTGAAGCAATTAAAGATTGGGCTGCACCTACGACCCCAACAGAAGTTCGTCAGTTTTTGGGATTAGCCGGTTATTACCGAAGATTCATCGAGGGATTTTCAAAGATAGCAAAACCGTTGACCAAATTGACTCAAAAGAGCGTTAAGTATGAATGGGGAGATAAGGAAGAGGAAGCCTTTCAGTTACTTAAGAAGATGTTGTGTAGTGCTCCTATCTTAGCGCTACCAGAAGGTAACGAGGATTTCGTCGTCTATTGTGACGCCTCTCATAAAGGTTTAGGAGCTGTGTTGATGCAACGAGAGAAAGTGATAGCTTATGTTTCCCGACAGCTCAAGAAGCATGAGAAGAACTACACCAACCATGATTTGGAATTAGGTGATGTGGTTTTTGCTTTGAGGATATGGAGACATTACTTGTATGGAACTAAGTGTGTAGTGTTTACTGATCACAAAAGTCTGCAACACATTCTGAACCAAAAAGAGCTTAACATGAGGCAGCGACGCTGGATTGAGTTGCTAAGCGATTACGACTGTGAAATTCGCTACCATCCTGGTAAGGCAAACGTTGTTGCTGATGCTCTTAGTCGAAAAGAGAGAATTCCACCATTACGGGTTAGGTCACTAGGAATGACTATCATATCGCCATTACCGTCTCAAATATTGGAAGCTCAAACAGAAGCATTGAAAGCAGAAAACAAACCTGCTGAGAATATATTTGGGATGGCAGAAAATGAGAAAGGTTTTGCTAAGCGTTCTGACGAAGTGTTATGTTTTGGAGAACGAAGTTGGGTACCCTTGTATGGAGGAATTCGAGAATTGATTATGCATGAGTCGCATAAGTCGAGGTACTCCATTCATCCTGGGTCAGACAAAATGTACCAGGATTTGAAGAAATTATATTGGTGGCCAAATATGAAGGCAGATATAGCAGTATATGTTAGTAAGTGCTTGACCTGCTCTAAGGTTAAAGCTGAGCATCAAAGACCGCCAGGATTGTTGACGCAGCCAGAACTCCCAGTTTGGAAGTGGGAGCGGATTACGACGGACTTTATTACCAAATTACCAAAGACAACTAGCGGTTGCGACGCTATATGGGTAATTGTTGATCGTTTGACTAAGTCTGCTCATTTCCTGGCGATTAGTGAAGATGATAGCGTCGAAAAACTTGCGAGGTGGTATGTGAAGGAGATTGTTTCTCGTCATGGAGTTCCGATATCGATTATTTCAGATCGAGACAGCCGTTTCACGTCAGCATTGTGGCGATCACTTCAAACCGCTTTGGGGACGAGACTTGATATGAGTACTGCATATCATCCCCAAACCGATGGTCAAAGTGACAGAACTATACAGACTTTAGAGGATATGCTTCGTGCATGCATCATAGACTTTGGTAAAGGCTGGGAGAAGTATCTACCCCTCGCGGAGTTCTCCTACAATAATAGCTACCACACAAGTCTTAAGGCTGCACCATTCGAAGCTTTATATGGTCGAAAATGCCGTTCACCTATAGGTTGGGCAGAAGTTGGAGATAGCCAACTCACAGGCCCTGAGCTTATCTTGGAAACTACGGAAAAAGTAACGCAGATTCGAGATCGACTGCAAGCAGCTAGAGATAGGCAGAAAAGCTACGCCGATCAGAGACGTAAACCCCTAGAATTCCAGGTTGGAGACAGAGTTATGTTGAAGGTCTCGCCTTGGAAGGGTGTGATACGTTTTGGGAAACGTGGGAAACTGAACCCCCGCTACATTGGACCATTTCTTATTCTGGAAAGGATTGGGCCCGTAGCGTATCGTTTGGAATTACCTTTGGAACTGAGTAAAGTTCATGATGTGTTTCATGTTAGTAATCTGAAGAAATGCCTTTCAGAGGAAACACCAGTGATACCTATCAAGGATATTCGTGTGGACGAAAGTTTAAATTTCGTGGAAGAGCCGATTGAGAAAATGGATAGAGAGACCAAACGACTCAAGAGGAGTCGTATTCCGCTCATCAAAGTTCGTTGGAATTCGCGGCACGGACCGGAATTTACGTGGGAACGTGAGGATGAGTTTCGGAAAAGATATCCGAAGTTCTTCACTTCGTAGATGGGTTATTTCGAGAGAAACCCAGGACGGGTTCCTTCTGAGGCTGGGAGGATGTGACAACTGGCAAAATAGGGAGCCATTTTATAAAACCCGCATTACATTTAAATAATAAATATGAAATTTTTGGAATTTTGTTGTGACGAGATATTTTTACTAAAGTTGGTACGTGATTTTAATCGTACGATGTTTATGGGATTTAGTTATTTATTTATGGTTTGTTTCATTTCGTTCGTGATGAATTATTGTGAGATCGATGTCTTTGGCACTACTTTGACTACGGCACTAGGTTAACCTAACAAGATTTTCTATATTTTACAAAACAGTCGCGGTTCACCGTTAAATTAATATTATATCTTGCGTATATATTTATATTTTTGGGAAGTGTATTGGGAAATCAATTACGTCGTGTACGTGTGTATTTAATGAAAATTTAATACTTTTATGGACGGGTAATCGGGTTACGGGAAAACCGATTAAAAAGAGTCCACTAACTTTAAGAGAAATTGTGGCTAATATTGGAAAATGAAAACTTAAGGGTCAAAAATGTAAAATTCGGGTATAATAACCCTAACCCTAACCCTCCACCCTCACACTAACACTTATCATTTTCTTTTTCTTCCCTCCCTCTCTTGTGTCGCCGCCGGTCACCACCCCAACAACACCACCACCGCCGACCTCCCAACTACACCACCATCACCAAAACGATCTTCATCGTATTCTTGTTCGATTGAAGTGGAACACGCGCCTCCCCTTCCCTTTTTTTTTAAATACCGCCGACCTCCATACCTCCCACAACACCATATCAACATTTATTATTGTTTCCCATTCGATTTGAGGTAAGAACATACGAGTTTTGGGTCGGGTTTGACTAATTCGAGTCAAACCCGAATTGGATCTTGACTTTTGGGAAGATTACATTGAAAATAAAAATGGGTTTTGTACAAATTCGAGTTTGGTATCCTTTGGGGGTCGATTTTTGATGTTCTTGGCTCGGATTCGGAGATTATACGTGTTTGGTTTTGGGTTTGTGGCTCGAAGTGAGCTCGACCGAGACCTAGGGTCTCGGTGTGACCCTCCTCGACTCGATGAGAGTCTTGGAGGTATGATGTGGTTCTTGATTCATCTTGATTCTTGTTATTGTTGGTGCTCGATTGGATTTTTGGGACCTAAATGGTCCGAATTTTTGATGGTTGTCGATTTGGAGTCTCGGCAGAACCCCCCCCCTTCGCGGGCTGTTTGGGTCGAGGGCTCCTTGGAGCTAGCCGAGACAGAAAGGTCTCGGGTGAGGTTGTTAATTTGGTTAAGACCTCACAAGTTGACCCGGGTTTGACTTGGTAAGTCGACCCGTATAATTGTTTTATTATTTTTGGTTTTGGTATTTAATTTGATATATATTGTTATGACTTATTGTTGGGCCGAATTATTTGGACGTTGGTCACTTGATAAACTGATTTGGAGTTGTGTTGACGAGAGTGGAATCGGAGACCGTTGTGATACGGTTATTAGATGACGGAGATAGGTTAGTTTGGGTGCCGTAGTCGGACCCTCATGTTGTAGTACGTGATATGGGATTGTTGGACGGAGTTGATTTATATTGTGGTTTAATTTTATCATTTTGGACTTGGACTGTGAGCCGAGGGTCATGACTCGGACATGAGACCAAATTCTATGACTCGATAAATCTTTAAAAGTCGATATTAAAAATAAAACTCGTTATAATATTATTAAGAATATAATCGTTTATATACGTATATAGACGTGTTAAACGTATATATATATATATATATATATATATATATATATATATATATATATATATAAATAAATGCGTATATTAATAATAAAACAATCACGAGTAAACACATAATAATAAAACGATAGTTATTACGCTATGAAAATGGTGTAATAAATGTCGGGGTATTATTATAAATAATAACTATATAAATAATGACGAATTATACGTCGAATATATAATAACTAAAAATGTGATTTTTATTTATAAATTAGAAAAGTATCGAGTTATACGGATTTTGGGTCTTTAAAGTTCAAGAGGGCTTTATATTGTGACTTTGTGTTGTCACGGATATATGACGGTTAATATAAACATTTTATATTATCAAATGACTTATTCTAGATTGAGTTATTTGACGATATAAAATGGGTATATTAATGGGCATCGTATCCCACGACGCCCATAGGATGTGGTATATATTTTAGGATAATGAATTGCTATATGTCTCGTGGAATTTGGCCGATTCGACGATACATATAGGGAATTTATTGGACTACGACATATACCAAATAGAAATTTATGTGCAATGTGTTTTAAGTTGGGTATAATTTTGGAACGATGTATTACGTGAATAAGTATGGGAGATTATCAAATCGACGGATTTAATAAGCTTCGATAATTATTTAAATAATATGTCGAGCTAACATTAGACCTATAGTTATCTTATTGTTGTTCTTTGTTGAGGCTTTTCGGATTGAGCTGTGTCGACCCTCCACCCGTATGGATACCAAACGTCAACTTTCAAATGAATGTGAAGTTAATTTGAGAAATGGACATTTTGGAAAGTAAAATGAATTATGTTCGGGAATGGGAATATTTCATTTTGAGGAAATGATTTCTGAACGGGTTGATATTGTTAGGAAGTGCCGAGTCAGTAGTCGCCGTTACGTGAGTTGCTTGAGATTTACTTATGTCTTTCTTCTATCATTTTCTTTTGAGGATTTCTGGACTTGAGGTGAGTCATAGCCCCACTTTTAATCTTGAACTCTGTTTTCAATACTTGGGGTGAGAAACGTGCAAATGCTTTATGTGGACTATTATCGCTTTTTGATTTCAAAATTTGCTATGCTTATAGAACTAGGTAGAGCGAGGCCTAGACTCGAACTAGGTAAGCTACTTGATGTGGTTATAGAGCGAGGCCTAGACTAGATCTAGGTAAGCTATTGATTTGGTTGTTGAGCGAGGCCTAGACTTGAGCTAGGTAAGCTATTGATTGGATTGATTTGAGCTATAGCGTGTACCTATAGGGATGATTTGATTTGGTTGGATGAGTGAGCCCTAGTCTAGCTAGCAAGCGTTTTGCGTATATGTCCACTATATTGAATTAAGAATCTAAACCTATGATCTCACCAGCGAAAGCTGACTTTTAGCACGTTTTCTCAGGTAATTAAGTGATGCTCTGCGGATGCTTGGGATTGGAGGCTTGGCATTTGGCACCGGTTATGGATCTATGTTTTCTAAAACTCTGATAATTATTGGGGACCTATATTTATTTTTCTTTGGGCCTGACTTTGGATGATTTTGGGATAATGTAAACTTTAAAACCTCGTGTGGTTGTACTTTATTATGTTTACTTTATCTCGTTCTTTTATGTCTTGTGTTTGGATACCAATCCCCGTAGCACCCTGAAAGCTTGTTGAGTCTTCCGCTGTATCAAATTTTGGGGGTGTTACATATATCCACAAGGCGGGCATCCAACTGGGTCAATTTATCAGTAATCCCTTTCATCAGAGCATCCTGCTCCTTCATATAAAAACTCTTCAAAGTCTCATGAGTAGCTTGCAACAAGCGAGCCTTTTCAAAAAAGAGAAGAATAAGAAAGAGGAATGGATGAGAAAACAGAATAGGAATAAGTATAAACAAAATAAAAGAAAAAGCATTGCATATACCCGATCTGTAGACCACTTGTTCTGACGCTTCACCTCATCAACAGTAGCATTCAAGTCCTCAAGTTTCTGATCTTTATCTTCTAAAGAAGACCGAAGATCCGCTAGCTCCATTGAAAATGGGGCATGTTCCGTTTCAAAAGCTGCAGCTTGACCATTTACGGACGAACGCAATTCCACTATCTCCGCTTTGAGCGAATCACGCTCACCCTTAAGCTTCAAGTTATCTTCCATCAGAGACGATGTCTCAACAACATAAGGATTATCGGATGACTTTAAAGAAGAGATTTCAGTACGAAGGCAGGATACCTCTGTCTTCAACTTTTCAATTTTCGCATCTTTTTCCTCTAGCTGGTTAGCCTGGTGGTCACAAAGAGCGGACAACTTTTGTTTATGAGCAATATTATGTTCAGCCCGCATCCACAATTCCGTACAAAAAGCAGTTTGATGGGCCGACAAATAATTAAAATCCTCAAAAAATTGGCCATATTTCATACCGCGGACCTCAGCAAAGAACCTAGGTGAAACAAACCCATCAAGTATCTCACGGCAATGAGCAGCAGTATTCAAACGAGAGCCACGAGACACATTCTACTCCATAATAAAGACTTCACCAAAGACATTGGGATCTAAATCAGCAGTAGAGCGGATGTGACCACAAGAAAACCCATCTCCGGAAAAACCTTCATGATCACCAATACCAAACTTGGAGCCACCAGCGGACGAAGGAACATCTGGGAAAGAAGATGACTCAGAAACACCGTCTTTATATTTTCCCTTTGATGATGTACAAGCAGCAGAGACAGAGGGTGCGGCAGCGACTGACACTGAAGGAAGAGAAGACCTAGCAAAAGAACTAACTTCAATATCATGAGCACTAGAAAAAGACTGTGGAAAACTAGAAAGGGGGGTTGAATAGTTTTACGTCAATTTTATTTTATAAAAACTTTGTTTGCAAAATAATCGATTCTAGTTTTATGTGAGATCAATAAACAACACTTATATAAACTAATATCTACGAAATAAAATGACAACAATATAAGTAAATAAGTAAAGAGATAGAGATGGAAAAATCGCACCACAAGACAAAGGATTTATAGTGGTTCGGCTATGAGGCACCTCTTCGCCCTACTCCACTCCCCGAGCACCTAACTCGAGAGTTTTCTTCACTACGTCAACAAGCTCCCTTATGGCGGAGAAAACCTTACACAACTTTTTCTTACACCAATTTACGACACTAAGCTAAATGTCGAGTCCTAATAGTAGCTAGAACCAATCTCACACCACTACACACCTTCTTCACAACTTATGCACACCACTACTTCTACACAACTTTACACAACTTCACTACTTCTTTTTTACAACACTACTTCTACTTCTACCCAACACAACTATTTCTATTCACAACTACTAACACACCTAGATCTATCTATTACACAACTTCTACACCTTTACAATATACACAAGCCTACAATACTTCTAAACAAGATGTTGGAGGAGTATTCTTCTCTTGCACTTTGAATAATGAAGGATTGGATCACTTGAAACAAGAACTAATATGTTTATGATCAAAGGATTTAGGAAGTTGATTTGAGAGAATTAGAACAGAAAGTTTTAGTGCAAAAGGCCATGAAAAAATTCAGATTTGAACCAATATTTATAGGCAAGGAATTCTGACACAGGAGCGTATGCTGGTCCCCTTAATTGTGTGCCGGCCCCCTTAAAATTAAGGAGCCGCCCCTTATAATTAAGGGGGCCGCCCACTGTAACGGCCTGTTTTCTTTGTCTTTTCTGGGGAAAGTTTATTTGGTGAAAATTTAACTGAATTCGGTTAAAACTTTGAATTCAAATATTTATTGTGAAATAAACATTTTCCTTTAATTACCAAAAGTGTTTTTCTTAAATATATAAAATGTTTATACCATTTTATATAGTTTGTAATTAGTAAATAAACCTTCATTTGATCAAAAAATGTATTAGGCACTTGTTTATTCATACCTTAAGTGAATTAGTTGGATATAATGATATTTTGTCACTAAATACTTATTTACGTAATGATTTTACGTTTAATGATTTTATATTTTGTGATCGTCAAAACATAGGGATATCGAAAAATATTAATAACGTTTTTACGCATTATTTATATCAGCGATCTCCCCCTTTTTGATGATTACAAAATCTAAACTCACTAAATCAAAAATTATTATATATGCAAGTATTTAGTGAGTTTATATCACTTCTCCCCCTTTTTGTGAACATCAAAAAGGTTAACCCGAAGATGGATGAGCTCCCCCTTGATGTGTACTCCCCCACATTTTAAGGTTAAATGACAAATCGAGATATGGAAGCTTGCAAAAATATTTAGAACATACAATATATAATGCAATAAACTAAATATATAACAAGAAAATATGTAAAAAGCAAACAATAAATCTCAACAAGCATTCATTATTCATAAAAATAGATTATGTTGGAAAACATAATCATTGTTACATAAGCATACATATATGCTTTTCTTAGCAAACTACATTAGATAATACTAAGTTGCCATCTTGAGGTCTCTAGGACTTGCTTGGAGATTTAAAGCATGGAGCATGGGTTTAATGGAGGTAGACATTGGTGGGAATTTTGTTTGGAGAGTTTGGAATGGTTGATAGAGGTGAGCTTGGAGCGGAAGAGTTGGATTGTTGTGTTTGTGATGGTGGTAGGGAAGACCTTGTGAGGAGATACTCAATCCAAGTGAAGTGCTCATTGAGAGCAATGGTTTGTTTTTGGAGAAAAATACAGCAAGGACAATTGTTGACATGATTCTCAAGTGGGACAATGTTGTTGGATGGTGAGGATGGAGTGGTAGAGGGTTGTTGAACCAAATTGCGTTGAGCAAGATGTAGGGAAAGGAGAGCACTAAGCTCATGGGCTTCTTTGAGCTCCTCAATGAACTTTTTATGTTTGGAGGAAGGTGATGATGGAGGAGTTGGGTTATTGTTGAGGATTGAGGTTTGGACATTTGACATAGGATTCATGTCTTGATGAGAAGGATGGATGTGGTTTTGGGATTGAGTATGTTCCTCAAAAGGATAATTTGGAAGATTTGTGGTGAGTGAGATAGTAAGGTTGTCATGTGGAGGTAAAGTGAAGGTATCATTTGGGTGAAGTGAATGTTTAGTTGTTGGTTGGTTGGAGACAACATCATTAATGGATGAGAATTTTTGACATGTGTCAAGTTTTCTTCTCCACACGGGTTTGACGGTGATTCTTGCACCTCTTGTGGGTTTGGTTCTTGGATGATTGGGTGAAGACATGATAGATTGAGTGATGATTAATGATGAATGAGGGTATTTATAGTGTGATGATTTGGTGTTTATGGAAGGATAATATGTGGTAGATTTGATAGACAAAGAATGTTTGTGAATTTAGGGAAGTGGGAAATCAAAATAGGGTGAAATGGGCTAAAAAGCAGAAAGCAAACAGGGAACCTCGACCATCACGTGGCCGGCCCCCTTAATTAGTGGCCAGCCCCTTTAATTTTAAGGGGGCCGCCCGTTATAATTATGGGGGCCGCCTAATGTCTGGTTCCCAGATTGCCAGAAATGGTTTTTGGCACAGATTTTTCCAGAAAGATGTTTGTTTTGAGGTTTGGTTTTGGGCAAGTCCATCTCTTTAGGCAACTAAACAAATATTATCTTGATGAAGTATGCATGGAAAGTATATATATGTAGGCAACTAAGCAAATATTATAGTTTTCATGCAAAGACAATAATGATAATAAGAAAATAAGCAAGTTATGTATTCTAAGCAAAAATAAAGTATAAGGCAACTTAGTGAGGGATAAACTAATGATGGAACAAATGTGACCAAGGAATACTTGATATTTTTCTAGTGTGTGCCTATATGCAACAAATGTGGAGATGCGATTGCTTCGACTCCTAATGCAAAGAAATACATGTATCCTAAGAAGCAATCCAAAAACTCCTTGATTTAATTTGCTTAGTCCATGATTGCCATAGATATATATTAGATTATATATTTTGACACTTCATGTGAACTCTTATGCATGATTTTTAGAAAAACGTTTTTTACCATTATTCAACAATGTAAACAAAATTTAAAAATGACGAGTTTTCCTAATCGTGAGAATGATTTCAAAATGAATCGAGGTTTTCTTTTGAGAGTATATATGCAAAATCAAAATATCTCAATTCCTGATTTTTATGCAAAACAGAATCCTAGACTCAGATTTGAAAAGAAAGGAAAGAAAATTTAATATTTTTATGCTCAGATGGCCGGCTCCCTTAAAGTGAGGCCGGTCCCCTTAATTTTAAGGGGGTCGCCCTTATATATTTAAGGGGTTCGCCCATCTGACAAATTTTTGTTTTCTTCAGAATCATGAAATTTCAGAAATAAAATTTTAATCTATTTGTTCCATCATTCCTAATCCTAAACGTAAGTGGTTAAATAATTCACGCTTAAGGGGCTTAGTAAATATATCCAAAATGTTATCTTCCGAGGCTACCTTTTCTATTGTTATGTTTCCCTTTTGTACGTTATCCCTAAGAAAGTGATGACGTATTTCTATATGTTTAGTCCTATAGTGTTGAACGGGATTCTTACTTAAATCTATTGCTCCTTTATTATCACACATTATAGGAATGTTTTCTAACCTAACGCCATAGTCTACGAGAGCTTGTTTCATCCATAGTGCTTGTTGACATGCCTTTCCAGCGCTTACATATTCAGCTTCGGTGGTCGAAATAGCAAGAGCGGTTTGCTTCTTGGAAAACCAAGACGTTAGGCAACTTCCCATAAATGTGCAAATACCACTAGTGCTTTTTCTATCCACGTAGTCTCCCGCATGATCCGAATCCGCATAGACAATGGTTTCAATGCCGGATCCCTTAGGATACCATAATCCTAAGTGTATAGTACCTTTAATGTATCGGAAGATACGCTTAACCGCTTCTAGGTGAGAGGTTTTGGGATCCTCTTGAAAGCGGGCATAAAGGCAAACACTAAACATGATATCGGGTCTACTTGCCGTTAAGTATAGTAAACTACCTATCATTCCTCTATACTTAGTGTTATCTACGGACTCACCTTTCTCATCTCTTGTGAGTTTCACTTCCGTAGACATAGGTGTCTTAAGGGTTTTGAGTCTTCTAGGCCAAATTTCTTAAGCATTTCCTTAATGTATTTTGATTGGTTAAAAAATATTCCATCTTTTAGTTGTTTTATTTGTAATCCTAGGAAGAAGTTTAGTTCACCCATCATGCTCATCTCAAACTCATCATGCATGATTTTGGAAAATTCATCACACATATCCTGACAAGTTGATCCAAATACAATGTCAGCGACATATATTTGAAAAATGATGATATTTGGGTCACTTCTTTTAGTGAAGAGAGTGTTATCTACCATTCACATGGAATAATTATGCTCAACTAGGAAAGCTTTAAGTCTATCATACCAAGCCTTTGGAGCTTGCTTAAGACCATATAAAGCTTTCTTTAGTTTGTAAACATAATCAGGTTTTGCGAAGTCAATGAATCCCGGAGGTTGTGCCACATAAACCTCCTCATTGATAAAACCGTTGAGGAATGCACTCTTCACATCCATTTGGTATAACTTAAAGTCTTGGGCGCAGGCATAAGCTAAAAGGATTCTAATGGATTCTAATCTAGCTACAGGAGCATAGGTTTCATCATAATCAATTCCCTCTTGTTGATTATAACCTTGGGCGACTAACCTAGCTTTATTCCTAGTTACTATTCCATTTTCATCTAATTTATTCCTAAATACCCACTTAGTTCCTATTACGGTTGCATTCCTAGGATTTGGGACTAGTTCCCAAACATCATTTGTTTTAAATTGATTTAATTCTCCTTGCATAGCCATAATCCAACTTTCATCCTTTAAGGCTTCATTTATATTCTTAAGTTCTATTGTTGACACAATCTTGAGCTTGTGATCTAAGTGTTCTTTGATTTAGGTGACCTATGATGTTATCTAATGGATGTGACTTTGATTCTTTAACATTTACAACATCATTTTCTTCTAACGTTTCTACTTCAAGATCATTACCTAAGGGTTTAGTTTTACTAACCTCAATAGCTTCTTCCTCTATAACATCATCATCTTCTAAGGGTAATGTTTTAGGTAGTGGGGGAGTTTCATCAAAGGTTACATTTAGGGATTCTTCTACTTTCATGGTATGTTTATTAAGAATTATATATGCCTTACTATTTTGGGAATATCCTAGAAAAACTCCTTCGCAAGCCTTAGGGTCGAACTTAGTTAGATAGTCTTTTGTATTAAGGATGAAGCATTTACTTCCGAATACTCTAAAGTAGCCTATATTAGGTTTTCTACCTCTTAATAGTTCATATGGAGTTTTTCTTAAGATTCGTCTAATGGAAACTCTATTAAGTATATATGTTGATGTATCTAGGGCGTGACACCAAAATTTTTGTGGGATAGATTGTTCATTTAACATTGTTCTACTCATTTCTGGTAAAGACCTATTTTTTCTTTCTACTACCCCATTTGATTGCGGAGTACGTGGAGCGGAAAAGTTGTGAGATATTCCATTTTTATCACAAAATTTTCCGAATTGTACTTCGTTATCAAATTCCCTACAATGGTCCGTCCTAATTGAGACTATAGAGCATCCTAACTTATTTTGTATCATTTTACTAAATATCTTAAATTTTTCAAAGGCTTCGGTTTTATCACTTAAGAACCTAGTCCACGTGTATCGTGAATAATCATCTACTATAACTAAGGTGTAACGATTGCCACCGTAGCTCCACACAGCGGATGGACCAAAAAGGTCCATATGAAGTAATTCTAAGCATCTAGTTGTGGATAACATATTTTTAGCTTTGTGACTAGCATGTGCTTGTTTTCCAATTTTACAAGCATCGCAAAAGTGTTGATCATATCTTAGGCTAGGTAAGTTTCTAACTAGTTCCTTAGAAGCTAAAGATTGTATTTGTTGCATGTTTGCATGACCTAATCTCCTATGCCACAAAGTGGAGTTTTCATCTATAGTAGCTAGGTATATCTTATCTTCCGGTTTGTCTCCTAATTACATAACATATATACCTCTTTTCCTAATTCCTCTACCTATAAATTTCTTATGCTTAATTATTTCACTATCTTTCTCGGTAAAGGTAACCCTACACTTATTATCACATATTTGGCCTATACTAAGCAAGTTATAAGTTAGATTATCTACATGCTCGACATTTTCAATAGTTAGAGAGTCTTGAGAGATCGTACCTTTGCCTATGATTTTTCCACGACGATCACTACCAAAAACAACATTACCTCCGTTGTATGCCTTATATGTAGAAAATAGCTTGCGATTCCCCGTCATGTGTCTTGATCACCCACTATCCTTTATCTACTCATCGGGCTCCAAATCTTCTCCTAGACATATTTCATCAGGTGCATGAGCCACGAAACATTTGTGCTTCATTGTTTCGTCTTCGTCACTAGATATTCTTCTTCGGGTGGTTTTCATTTTATCTTGTGCTTTTAGTCGCTTCTTAATAATATTCTTGAATTCTCTAACGACCTTTGCATATTCTTCATCTTCACTTTCGGAACTATAATAGTCATCATTATTATGTTCGATCGTTGACTTTGTACACCCTTCTTGTTTGCTCTTGGTATGACTCATGAGGTTTTTGTCATTATTACCTACACACGCAAAATTTGAACTAGGAGCACTTGTACTCATTTCAACTAAATACTTGTCTACTATACTTTCATTTTCAACAATTTTATATATAAAATTTTCTTTGGCATGACATTTCTCTTGATGAAAATTTAAAAGACTTTTCCACATATCATTTTCCGTTTGACAAAAAATAATTCTTTCATATTCAATATTCGGTAAAGCTTTGTATATAATCAATTTAGCAATATCATTTTTATCAAGCACTACTTTGAAATAATTATCTTGTTTTTCAAAAGGGGTTTTTGTTGATTGAAAATTACCAATTGAGATGGCATGCCAAAGATCACAATCTATTAATTTCACATAACTTTCGAATCGATTTTTCCATTCAAGAAAACTTGTATTTTCAAAATATGGTGGTTTAAATGTCATGTTCCCTTCTAAATATTTTTCCGATTCCATAGATCGATTTCAAGTTTAAAAATACAGTCTTGTTTAACGTAGCTCTGATGCCAATTGTGGAAAACTAGAAGGGGGGGGGGGGGTTTGAATAGTTTTACGTCAATTTTATTTTATAAAAACTTTGTTTGCAAAATAATCGATTCTAGTTTTATGTGAGATCAATAAACAACACTTATATAAACTAATATCTACGAAATAAAAATGACAACAATATAAGTAAATAAGTAAAGAGATAGAGATGGAAAGATCGCACCACAAGACAAAGGATTTATAGTGGTTCGGCTACGAAGCACCTCTTCGCCCTACTCCACTCCCCGAGCACCTAACTCGAGAGTTTTCTTCACTACGTCAACAAGCTCCCTTATGGCGGAGAAAACCTTACACAACTTTTGCTTACACCAATTTACGACACTAAGCTAAATGTCGAGTCCTAATAGTAGCTAGAACCAATCTCACACTACTACACACCTTCTTCACAACTTATGCACACCACTACTTCTACTTCTACCCAACACAACTATTTCTATTCACAACTACTAACACACCTAGATCTATCTATTACACAACTTCTACACCTTTACAATATACACAAGCCTACAATACTTCTTAACAAGATGTTGGAGGAGTATTCTTCTCTTGCACTTTGAATGATGAAGGATTGGATCACTTGAAACAAGAACTAATATGTTTATGATCAAAGGATTTAGGAAGTTGATTTGAGAGAATTAGAACAAAAAGTTTTAGTGCAAAAGGTCAGGAAGAAATTCAGATTTGAACCAGTATTTATAGGCAAAGAATTCTGACACAGGAACGTATGCCGACCACCTTAATTGTGTGCCGGCCCCCTTAAAATTAAGGGGGCCGCCCACTGTAACGGCCTGTTTTCTTTGTCTTTTCTGGGGAAAGTTTATTTGGTGAAAATTTAACTGAATTTGGTTAAAAATTTGAATTCAAATATTTATTGTGAAATAAACATTTTCCTTTAATTACCAAAAGTGTTTTTCTTAAATATATAAAATGTTTATACCATTTTATATAGTTTGTAATTAGTAAATAAACCTTCCTTTGATCATAAAATTTATTAGGCACTTGTTTATTCATACCTTAAGTGAATTAGTTGGATATAATGATATTTCGTCACTAAATACTTATTTATGTAATGATTTTACGTTTAATGATCTTATATTTTGTGATCCTCAAAACAGTGGGATATCGAAAAATATTAGTAAATATTTTACGCATTATTTATATCAACAAAGACAACGAATCAGAAGAAACAACGAACCTTTCAGCAGGATGAACAATACAGAGATAAGATCCGGCAGAAGTATCAAGCTGAAAACCAATTTCTCTCTCTGAAACAAAAGATACGGAAGGCATATGGTGTAACACCTCTAAAATCTGGTTTAGTGGAAGCATACATGTTTGGGTGCTACTAAATTGGTATCACAACACAAAGTACAAAGAACGGTTTTACCTCAACCGTTTAGAAGAAATTTCATATCAAAAGCATTATGTTTACAACATTTCAAATACAGTGTAGAAATATAGGCCCATAAAAGAAATAAAGCGGTCCCAAATACATCAGAGTCATCTATGACCATGCGATGCTATGTGATGCGTGGTTTTGCAACCTTGCAAAAGGTTTTACTTCTCAAGGGATCTTGAGAAGCTTGCAATCCTCACCAGGCAGTGTACCTGACCGATGTAGTATAGTGAGTGGCAAGTACTGGGGATTGATCGTTCTCTCAGGGAATAGTGTGCGTTAGGATTGAAACTGATATAACTAGGTCTAAAGGTGAGGGATGATTCTTTTTGTATTTTTATATTTTATAGAAAACAAGTAAAATTCTCGGGTATTGGAAGAGTGGGCGGAATTAGTTGCTAGCCAACTAACCCAAATAACTACATAAACAATAAAAATAAAAATAACAAGAAAATAAATGGTAGGAACTTCTATATGGAGAAAAGCGTATTTACTTATATTTCATTACTCCTTAATTAGTCATCTTTTATTGATTAGTTGATTTGTCACAATTGCGTGGATGAAGGGTTGCATTCCTTAATACCATTCGTGGGGGCCGTGTACGACCTTCCCCAACTCTATAAGCTTCTATCTCTTCCTAAGATGACATGTTTAGTATCCTATTATGACCTCATTAATAGTTACTTATGGATTTAATACAACCAATAAAACCGTAGTACACATCCGATTACGTTTCTTGAGACGTTCAAGCAAGTTACCGTATAGGAGATTAGCCAGTTTTCTTAAGCCTATTGCTAAAATCAATCACCCACAACAATCAATGACAAACCAACAATCAATAATCAATAACTATGTTTCATTAGATCTAAGTAAACACAAATAAACCTAAGCTAGCATGTTAATAGAAAGAAAAGCATAAGAAATAAATCAAACAACACATAGATATATTGAATGATTAAAGGATAAATTATCTTCAATTAAATATGGATGAAACAAGGGTATGAAACCCTTGAAAAAAGGTCTGAAATTTGACTTAGGGTTTCTAGCACAAAAGTTCCTCTCTTAAGAATGAAAAATCCAAAATTATATATATAATTTACAATCTGACGGCGTCACCTTATAGGACGTGACGCCGTCAAGTCGCCGCCAAATTACTCCTCAGATTACTTAGATCCACTTCTGACGCCGTCTGGTTCAATCTTACTCTGGGCGTCTTTCTTTGAGTTAATACGTGACGGCCTTGGCATTTTATAATGTGACGCCGTCACTTGTAAATCTCCAAATTCCTTTTTGGCGTGTCAAGTGTAAAACAAATATCCACCTCTTGATCAACATGTGATGGCGTCACCTTGTGACCTTTGACGCCGTCAGGTACTGTTTCCAGCTTGGATTCTTGACTTTGTCGTTTTCTTCACTTTATTCTCCAAAAATGTCTAAAATGCTCCATTTTTCAGAATTCTTCTCCAAAGCACCTAAATTAACAAAAGAAACGATTTGGGGTAATATTTGATCATAAAAACACAATTTAGGGCTTAAATGACCCTCTAAAAGCGTAACAAATTTCTCCTTATCACTATGCCAAAACCTTCAACAGTGAGCTATTACTTTCAACCTGAAAATACATGCTAAAATGTCAACACGAGGTTGGTGAGTTCATAGGTTTGTATAAATAGCAATTCAATGTAAAAGAAATGTGAGTTCGATAAAAGTTTTGTGACCATTGCGTCGCTCACAATGTCATGAAAATAAATGTTTACCATTAAGCAAAGTTTGCAATGTGTAACACATGAGTTAAAGTTTGTTCGACCGGTTCATTCGGTTATATGACCAGTTCATTCGGTCATGTGACCAGTCCATTCTGTCATGTTACCAGTTCATTTGGTTATGTGACCAGTTCATTCGGTCATGTGACCAGTTCATATATTCGGTCATGTTACTAGTTCATTTGGTTATGTGATCGGTTCATTCGATCATGTATGCATAAATATTTGAAGTTCGTGTGTCCATGAGGAAATAATCAAGTATGTAACAGGTAAACACATAATGCATTGAATAACCAAGTCAAGTATTTCAGTCAAACAACAAGGTTTGTGCAAACAGTTCGCGTATCCAAGTAAACAAGCATGGAGTTTAGTTAAAAATGAGCATGTATTCTCCCCCAAAACAGTTATAAAACGAGTAAAAATAGGGGGCCATGAACTCACCTCAATAATAGAAATCTGCTAGTCAACAAACAACAAGATGCAACCGCTCCGACACACGACCTAAATCAGGATGGTATGTCTTAGCGTACTGTTCGTATTTTTAAATGTTTTGACTCATTTGAAAGGTTTACGTGTGACCATGTGCTCGTGTATTTCTTGCTTGTTGTGTGGTAATATATACTTCAAAAGTGGTTTATCGAAAAGGCTCTTGGTGATGGCTCATGGTGAAAGTGTACGGTGGAAATACATGTGACGAAACATCCGTGCTAGTATTCATCGTTACAATGCGTAAGTAATATAAATATTATCATATATATACATATATTAAGTAAAGTCTAGTAATTATGTATTTAATTAATTAGACTTTATAATTAATTAATAGATTTTGAGAAATTAATAAAATAATAGTGTTATTGGAGGAATATTATATTATAAATATTATTATTATTTATAATATAATTTTTAATTATAAAGAAATTTGAAATAAATATCGTCGTAGATATTTAGGAAAGTCAATAATTATAAGTATTTTTTACGAAAATACTCTAAGTGTTTGAGAGTTTAGAAAAATTCGGGCATGACCTGTTCGTTTATTTAAACGTTTTCATTTTCTCAAATGTTGCAATTTCCTCAAATAACTAGTTTCATCATCAACTATATTTGTAAAATTAGTCCGTAATATATATTAGTCGTTATAAATATAGTTATCGTTAGGTTTACTTATAAATTATAAGTTTCGACGCAAAAGTCAACGCTTAGTCAACATACTTTCAAAAGTCAACAAAATTATAAGTTTTAATTGCTATATATCGTATCGTTCAGTAAAAATATTTCTAGTGAGTCGAAAAATATTTCAAAACTCATTTTTGTCGCCCGACATGAGTATTGGGCCGAAAATCATTAAATGAGTCCAATAGTCAAATTTTAGTCCAAAACCATTTAGTCCAATATAAGTTACGATATATATATCGTTATATTTCTAAAACAAATTTAACACGTACGATATCGAGTTTTGGTCAAAAAGTCAAATGTATCCACTTTCTTGTTGGGCTCGGCCCAACAGTCACCAAAGCATCATAAGCCCATAAATTATTAGTTTATCCCAAAATTCATTTTTAGTGTTATTAATTACATCAAATTTTAATTAAACAACTTAAGCACTTATAATTAAGTTATTAAGCTAAATAGTCAACCTTGGTCAAAATATATATAATTCGACCCAAATAACTTAATTCGACCAAAAATGGTAGTTTTACTAGTTAAACACAATTAACTACGACTAATTCGATAAGTATTCCAAATTAAGTTTTCAAGCATAATTTCCACCAATTCATCACTTGAGCCAAAATTTTATGTTTTTCAAAACCCCAATAATTTCATAATTTTTATAGTAGCCGATTTATGTATATAACCATAAAAGTGTATATATCGACTTAAAATTGCGTAATTAACACAAATCACCTTTGTATCATCAAACTAGTACCACAAGCAACAAGATTTACCAAACAAGTAAGAAATACTCTAATTCACATAAAGACTTCAAAATATTTGAGCAACATGCATGCACACATCAAACCCTAGCTTTTTCATTTTAGCAAAACATATACATTTAGCACTTGGTAACACTTTTAAACATCATAAAAATATGAAATGAACAAGATTGAAAGAGTTATGAAGATTGCTCACAAAGAGTGTTTGTAAGTGAGCTGAAGAACCAAGAAAAGCAAAGTGCACCAAATTTACTCACAATACGTTCTGATCCTTCCCAAAAGCTCAAAAGTACAACCCGATTGTCTTGAAACTCAATAAATTTTTGTGGATCTTGATTATTATGTTTCGAATGAGGGAAGAGTTTTTGGAAGAGAGAAAATGATCTAGGTAACTTTGGATGATAAAAATGTGTATGTGTTTAAGTGTGTGTTACCATTTAAGTAAGAAACAAAACACTTGGTGTGTCATCTTCCACTAAGTAGTATTAGGAGAAACATTTTTGGATTCTGCTGGGGGAGGGTGGATGGTAGAACATGCTTGAGTGGGGGAGGGAAATTAATTTTACTTCTCGTTGGTGTATCGTGTGTCGGTTTAAGCTTAAATGTTACCGTAGAGTCTCGATTTGACATTTTTGGACACGTATACGTAAAATAAAGTTTTATTATTGACGTCTTTGTCAGAAATGTAATAAAATATTATTACTAACTCAAAAATGTATTTATTTGACTATTACCATATATACTGTAGTGTCGGTTCGCGTGCGGGGTTGCTTTTCAGTAAATGCGAGAAACTTCTCATCTTCGATTCAAATAATTTCAGGAAAAGCCCAGAAGCGAAACTCAAGAAATAATAAATACAATTTATTATTAAAAATCAATATGGAAAATTACGGGGTATTGCATATGGGGAGACGACTTAAGCATACGATGCAAATCTTGAAAATTAGTAGGCATCAACCTTTGGATAACAACCATAGACTTACTAGAAGTAGTAGGTCTACTCAAAGAACCATAATCTGCCCTCAATTTTTTGGGTGTAAGAGTCGCAGTATTCGCACCAAATCTTGAAAATTAGTAGGCATCAAACTTTGGATAACAACCATACGACACTGTTGGAACAATGTTATGAACGCGACACAAAACTTCGAAATGCAAAACTTTGCACACCCCAATAATGGAAAGCTGAGACATATTGATTTGGTAATGTTTTATAATCTCAACAAAGAAAATAGAGAACGGCAAGCGAATGTCGGCAAAATCAAAAAATCGGCTGTAAAGACCAATCTTCCCAGGAGGATATTGGTTGATGGTCTGATCGGGACTAGGCAAAAGGGGATGGACAAACGACGGAATGTGACATTGGCGACACAAGTCGTCAAGCTTCCCTTGTGTCAGACGAGACTTAACTTCCATAATTTTAACTATTGTCATACAAGAAGTTTTAAAAACAACGTGCGGGGTGAGATGAGGAAAGGAAACGAAAAATAGAAATTTGGAAGGATTCTCTAAAAAATAGAGGAGAAAGAGTAGAAAAGGAAAAATAGCAACACGCTAACCTAAGTATTTATACCTGCGGTATATTCAAGAGATCTGACACATGACGCGTGTCAAGCACACTCCAATCAACGGCTACACTCAGTAGTAAAAAGATAAGGATGACAGCTAATCAAAAAAGAAGGTCAGGAGAGGAACGGTTAAAAAACGGTCCACGTCCCCCACGACCTTATTCGCGGACCATAAAGATGTGTCACAGAGGAGCGTCAAAGGCCAAATCTGAGCAACTAGAATCTTAGTCTATAGATATTCACCGCACGCTACCATAGCACGCGAGCAATGAACGCACTAGACTGGGGTGACTTGATGACGTATAATACGGGTAGCAGGCTTACTGTGCCTGGATCGCATTATACACAACTGGGCCCCAACCCAACGAAACAAGTAATGACGAATAATACGGATAGCAGGCTTACTGGGCCTGGATCGCATTATGCACAATTGGGCCCCGACCCAACAAAACAGAAATACCGAACATTACCGAAGCCCAAGCTGCAAGCTGCGAACCTTCGTCCGACAAGGGTCCCACTCAGGCCACTACAAGGATGTGCGGAATATTAGGAAAACCTAGTATTTCGACCACCTATAAAAGGCAACTTTAGTACACATTCGCGAGGTATGACTTTCTCACACATCTCAGTACACACACATTTCTCTGACAACATGAATATTTACTCTCACGCCGGAGCTTAATCGTGAGGTCCGTCCCCACGATAAGGCTAACGGTTTACTTTCATTTGTGCAAAGAATCAATCTATCACTTGGATTAGTGCAGAACTCATCATAACGGATAGCCCATCAAGGGCGGTCTAACGCGTAACTAAGCCCAATCCTAACCCATCACATTTTTTGCACTAACAATTGTAGTCAACCTATCCCCTATATTTATTTATACTTCAAAAATGAATGACAAATAATGAAAATGAGAATTAAAAGTTAAAACCTTCAGATTGGGCCATAGATTTGGGCTAGACTGATACATTAAATTGGATGTTCATACTTAAATATTTGTCGTATTCATATAGGAAAACTTGGAAATCATGTCATCATTTAGTCATTCCCTTCTTATTTATTATCGTACTCGAATGAATAAAACTATTGAAATCCTATGCGCTAGTTGTATTCAAACTATAGGGTCGTTTAATAAGTTCACAATTCATATTCGTTAGTATATATTATTTGAGTAACTCGTATTTCGTAATGATTGTTTTCACAAAATACGCCTCGTTATCGTGTGCCTTGTTCACCACTAACAGACCCTTTATTAGAGCCTCATCCTTTGAAATTTCTCGGCTATTCATGCACGTCTAAACACGTTTACTCTAACTCTCAAGAAGCTTTTATCATTTATAAGCGCCTTCAAAAGTGAACAAACGTTGCATGCAAGAATTAATAAATAAAACTAGTTCAAAACTATATAGGGTTTGACTCAATTCTACACTTGTGTAAGTAAATTGCACAAAATACTTGTCATAGTTTGTAGTTGTATGTACCATTGTTTGAATCCAATTATTTCGTGCACATCTTTTCAAATTTGGATTTAGCTGCATATTGATTCTTAATAATACTTTATTCGATTTTCAAAAATATGTAATTCGATACACCAAAATATGTCAACCGATACACAGAATAATCAAAATTTGAAAAGATGTGCACAAAATAATCCGATTCGAAAAATGAAAAAAAAAAGTAATAATAAATATAAATAATAAATATGATAGTACAATTTTTAAACAATTAGCCGAATATAAAAAGCAGTTGCAAATAAATTATCCGTATGTTATCCTGCCCTTTTTGTAATAAAACATGTATATACCATTACAAACAAATGTTACCTTTTGTTAATTATGTATTCTTTGTGATGCATTTTCATTTCACCACATATATGCTATTAATACCAAAAATGTGCTTATAATAATTCAAGATTTGATGATTTTGATCTAATCTTTTTCTCCATGATAACGTAGTTTACTCCATGATACTGTACTACGTTATGTTATTTGACCTTTAATACACTGCTAGCTCTTTAAGAAACATAAATATTAGTACAATAAATGATGAACCAACAATAAATGGTAATAAAGGTAACTCTAGCTCTAAAATAGTAGTATTACAAATTTACAATAATACTATACCATTTTTAACAAATTTTTTTGATGACCAAATAAAAATAGAATCATATATTTCCATAGCAATAGTTGAACTATTCTATGAAAATATTACTTTTGTTTTAATGAAAGATATATTTCTTGTAATGACTAACTAGAAATGGTGTATAAAAACCAATAAGACACACTAGTATGATCACTTGATAGTATATGTTAAGTGTCAAAAAAGAGAACATGAAGTCACATTTTATGTTCCCTTTGCTTTTTGTTTTGATTTGTCATTTTTGTGTGTGTGACTCGAGTTGTATAAATTATGGCGAAGCATTATGGAAGTCAATAATGTTTTTCGAAGGTCAGCGGTCTGGTTTCTTACCAAAGGATCAGAGAATGAATTGGAGAGGTGACTCGGGGCTAAACGATGGTGTGTTGGGTGGTTATTATGATGCTGGAGACAATGTGAAGTATAATTTTCCTATGGCTTTTAGTACTACAATGCTGGCTTGGGGTGTAGTTGAATTTGGTGACATGATGCCGCCTGAGGAGTTGAGGAATACTTTGGTGGCGATTAGATGGTCCACGGACTATTTGATCCAGTGTGTCGCACATCGAGGAAGGATTGTTGTACAGGTATACTACGCTTACTCAGGTGTCATTTTGGTTTTGTTTTTGTCGCATATCAACATTTTTTTTCGGCTTAACATGACCTTTGGGATTAAGGACCCTCTTTCTGCATAAGTTAAAAAAAACGGTGCTAATCTAAAAACTTTTTTTGTAGGTTGGTGATCCGTATATAGACCATAACTGCTGGGAAAGGCCAGAGGACATGGACACAGCTCGGACCGTATACACAGTGTATGAACCAAACGCTGCCTCAGATGTGGCTGGTGAGATGGCAGCAGCTCTAGCCGCTTCATCCATTGCATTTAGGCCTTCTGATCCCCAATATGCAAACAAACTCTTAAGTACAGCCACAAGAGTTTTTGGTTATGCAGATACTTATAGGGGGGCATACAGTGATAACTTAGACATTAGGCCTGGTGTTTGTCCATACTACTGTGATTTTGACGGATATCAGGCAAGCATATCTATACATGTATATATCTCGTGTAGTTAGTGCTTGATTCTAAGTTAAAATACTGATATGTATTTTGGCAGGATGAATTGTTATGGGGAGCAGCATGGTTACGAAAAGCATGGAAATTAAGAAGGATTTCACGTAGTAATTACTATTTGGATTATCTAAAACAACACGGTAAAACATTTGGTGCTACTGATAATATATATGAGTTCGGTTGGGACAATAAGCATGCTGGCCTCAATGTTCTTGTTTCCCAGGTATATATAGTAAACCAAATAGTACCTTTTTTTTTTTTTTTTTTTTCTTTTTCTTTTTAATAATGATCTTATAGTTTTATGTTGAAATCGAGATAACTATCTTTGATTCTGGTTTTCAGGAAGTTTTGGCTGAAAATTTGTATGATTTCGAATCTTACAAAGTTAACGCGGATAGCTTCATATGCATATTAGTACCAAACTTGACTTACCCTCACATCAAGTACTCTCCCGGAGGCCTAATTTATCGTCCTGGTGGATGCAACTTACAGCATGCTACTTCACTCACATTCCTCATGTTAGTTTACGCCAAGTACCTAGAACAGTCTTCAAAAACAGTCAACTGTGGCAGCGTAACTGTGGGCCCCGCTTACATTCGCCAAATGGCCAAACGTCAAGTTGATTACATCTTAGGGGATAACCCCAAAGGAATGTCATATATGGTAGGGTACAGCAATAAGTATCCACAAAGGATTCATCATCGAGGCTCAGCCAACCCGTCCATTAAGCACCATTCCAGACCTATCAAGTGTAAAGAAGGGACCTTTTATTATGAATCACCATACCCAAATCCGAATCTTTTGGTTGGAGCCCTGGTTGGTGGGCCTGAAGAGGACGATGAGTTTGCAGATGATCGAAAGGAATCTTCAAAATCTGAACCTACAACGTACACTAACGCACCATTTGTTGGTGTGCTAGCATACTTTGCCGCTAATCCTCAGACTATTTAAGCATATGCAATATAGGGATTGATAGGTAAATGTTTTTACTTGTTTTAAAGTCTCGCATCTTATTTTATGACAAGAGGGATGAGACATTTTTGCATTAGTTTTTTAGTGCAATATATGGTTTCTAGTTTATAGGTATTTCAGGCATAACTTGTACTCACTACTATTGTCAGTTGAGATGATCATCATATAATGAAACTTGAGCTATTATTGAGTAACAACATTAAGAATTTAAGATGTTATGAAATTAGCAATTGCTACGAGAGTTATAATAAACATGACAGATATCGATACGACTCAAGTGGTAATAAACATCTTGTGAAATAGAGTACATAAGTAACTTATGTTTGTAAATAATGTCTTCAACTCTTCAAGAACCAACTTCATTGACAACTGAACAGAAATCGTCGAGCATTCTTGTTTAGCTTGCACAAGCTTGTAAAACTCAAAGGAACTCTCTCAAACTTTTAGCCTAAAAAATCTAATCAGCCTTTAATCAACACATGCTCACCAACTCTGGCCAAAAAAAAAAAAAAAAAAAAAAACGCATGCTCACCAAGTAGTACATATATGATAATTGGAAGAAGAGCGCAAAAGCTGCATGTATGCTAATTTAAGAAGCAGGAAATAACAAAAGATCACACATTTTCACTATAGAAAAATCTTTCAAACACTCAAAATTTGTGTAGGCAGTTTTGGCGGGAGAAGTGGGTAATTTAGTGCGTGGGAAAATCAAAAGTTAGACGAGTGTTCACTTCGTACATTTAAACTTGTGCAAATCTGGATAAACGGTTAATGACACTAATATCATTAAACATAACGGCCTCCTGAATAAAATGATTAATGAAACTAAAAACGATTTAACATGGGTCGTTTACATTTAATATGGTTGGAACTCAGTAATGTTATTTGAAGTTCTGATATACTATTTGTTAATGAATTAAAATTTTAGTTTCTGTTTATGGCATCTTATCAAATAAAACTTAATTTGTGGAAATCTAAAAACAATTCACATTTCTGCTAGTTCCCTTTGTTTCTAGTTTGGATTCTTCATTTCTGTGTTTGTAACTTCAGTTACATAAACTACGGCGAAGCATCATAGAAACAATTCACATTTCCCATTGCGTTTGTGCAGTAACTGCAAACATTAAGGAAATAAATACGAGTATACAAACCAATTTGGATGGGTTGGGTGGGTTGTGTACAGGTCCTGCCAGTTCATTTATTCATACGGGTGAAAATGGCCAGGAAAGGTTGGGCTGACCAAAAAACCCATTTAATGTGGAAGTTTAATTTTAAAGGTTAAAAATATATTCTTTGGACAAATTTTAGCCTATTTGAACAATTTTATGGCTAAATAGTATAATTTGACCCGTTTGAAATTGTTGCCTCTACAAAGCTTCCTATAATGTGGAAGTTTCAATCAACAGTTTTTTAAAATTCATCAAGAACTAGCAGGCACTAGCTTCATCCCATAATATTCTCATACTTGAATTTTTATTTTTGGATAAATTCGATACGTTAACTAGAAATCAATTTTTTTTTTATGCTCAGGCAGATGATTTTGGGAAAGAGGGAGCATTAATAACTAGAGGTGGCAAGATGGATTGGTCGAGCCGGTTGGATTATAGGTCTAAATGGGTATGGGTGGGTCCAAATTGCCACGTCTACAAAATTTCTAGTTATTGGGAAGTTTCGATCCACAGTTTTTTATACACAAATATACTAAAAGAGTAGTAGAACAAATTATGGTATCAAGATATTTTTAGATATGTACTAATGAGAGATAATGCATGTGTAAAGGATGAAATAAGCGAAGCCGGCTGACCTTATCTAACTGCACGGGTTATGCTGCTCAGCGATCTGGAAGGCCTTGCGGGGGTCTGCACTTGCCTCCTACAAGGTATTTAAATAGTTTTTATATTAAATTAAATATGATTAGATATAAATCATATATGAGAGTCATTCTGCCTTTTTATTACATGTCTCCTAATATTATAATTCAGCATATTAGATACCTCATTGGATTCTTGCTAGCTTCCAGGGTAGTTGCTTCAGTACTTCCCGATTGGCTGCCAAACACACGGAAATAAGTTACTGAAATCATATTGACTAGACAAGTGAGCGGACAACCAAAGGAATAAAAAAAATGAAATAAATTTGATATAAATGTTACCTGTAAGAACCAGTTGCAACTCGCTGGCTATCACCACTTAAACAGCACTCAAATTTATCGAAAATAGAATCATTTTCATATAAATCACACAACTGAATAATCAATAGTACATCAACAGTAATTTTGTAATTCTTAAGAAAAACTAGCAGCAAAAAACTTAATCAAAAACTAATAAAGTATACCTTAGGTCTTAAATATTCATGCACTTGAAACGTGGAGACTGGACCAAAGTCCATGTTGATGTCCCATAACTGCACACCACGACTTAGGTTTCAGTAAATAATAAATACTCATATGAGGGCCAAGATTTGACCTACGATACTTAAAGCACCATGTGCGAAGAAACCATAGATCTTGGGAACTTAAAAGGTTTTCACATTTAAAATCATCTAAGAGTAGATGATGGAGCAGAAGAGGGAAAACATTGCAAACCTTAATATCTGAAATAGATGCTATTATCTCAGTGAAGAATGATCTTGAACCAGGTGCTTCGGGTTCCTCAAACCTATATAAGAAAACGTTATTGCTTTTCCTGCTATTTAGTATGGAGTTTACATTGTTGATCCATTTATCTACTAACGAATCCATTTGGGTCGTGTTTAATTTCTAAATGGTAGAAAACATAGCTTAAAATGAGCACGTCAAAGATTGCAAGTCATTTAAAGTGTATTTTTAACGCATACCACCTCCTAACTTTATTTTAAAGTATTTGGAAGATTAATAAAACAATATAACTTTTGTAATCATATATTATCACATCAACCCGACCCATCCTATTTCGAACCTGAATCTAAAAACTACACAGCCGTCTTGACCAAACCATTTTGCAAAATAACTTACAATTTAGAATGCTTATCACACAGTGCAGATTGATGCAAGTCAATAAGGCGAATAGATCCTTTGGAACTACTATATGCTAGTGTATGACAATGTGTTGGATGAAACTCAGCTGATGTAATCACCTCTGCAACAAAGTAGCATCAAAGTCAGCGCTCACAGAACGTGAAAATGCTAAGAGATTGAAGAACAGTGTCACACGCACACATAACAAATCTTAAATGGTTGTAAAAATTGGCAATATTTAACAAGGGGAATGTCGCAACTAGATACTCTGATGAAAGTTCAAATTTGTACTTCAATTTGTAAATGGGTTGACTATAAGTTACGGTGACTAACTTTCGAGATATTTTGCTTGCTCTTTATGAGCTCGGGGTTTCATTTCAGCAATAGTGTTCGTTGAAGTTATGAGTAGTCTGAATTTTTGGAACCAAATTGTGCGCTTGTAACCTTTTTGGATCTATGGTGTGCGTTTTCAAACTTTAATGAAAGTATCCCCATATAAAAGATATTACCACACTACAATATTGACCACTTTCGGCGGGGACAAAACTGCCCCTTTCTGCGGGGACGTTTCCCCGCCAAAGACTTTCCGCAGGGACATGTCCCCGCAAAAAGTCCCCCGCCAAAACCCCCTCCCTGTTAACTTTCGGCGGGGACAGATTTGTTTTTGGGTGGGGACATGTGGGTCCCACACTGCCAGCGTGGACGTTTTGGTCTTGTCAAATGTTGCCAGCGTGGCACTACTTTGAGCGGGGACATGTCCCCGCCAAAAGCAGTTTACGCTGATATAATTAGTGCCTTAAACACTAATTTAATTAATGCTAACACACTTTTGGCGGGGACATGTCCCCGCTAAAAACCGTGACACCAGTACTCTGACCATACTTTTGGCGGGGACATGTCCCCGCCCAAAGTAGTGCCACGCTGGCAACGTTTGACCATACCAAAGTGTCCACACTGGCAGTGTGGGACCCACATGTTCCCGCCAGAAAACAAATCTGTCCTCGCCGAAACAAATCTAACCATACTTTTGGCGGGGACATGTCCCCGCTAAAAATTGTGTCCTGCCAAAAGCATCTGACCCATTTTGCAGCATATTGCTGCAAAATGGGTAATTTCCAAATTTTTTCGGAAAAAATCCACAACATTACAACCTGTATATAATCATGCTACAACACCACAAAAGACACTCACATCACAAATTCGCTAAAAGTTGACATAATCATGCATTTGTATCCAAATTCACCAAAAACGGTTCAAAAACCGTTATCACATGATCATCTACAAAACTATACCTAAGTAAGCTATCCGCCATACATTACAAAACTATACGCGGGAACAATGTAGCGGGAATCCTAACATGTTAAACTACATAAACACATAATAATCCATGAAACTATCCAAACATTTGTCAATAACCCCAAAACAAATATAAATCAACCCAAACAACCCATACGCTACTCCTGAGTCCCCCCACTCCCCCCACTAGCCCCACTCCCCTCCTGTGTATCTCTAGACTCACCTTCTGTAGCCTCATGGGATCTCGATGTTGTCGCCAGAGTCGCTAGCTCCTAGGGGAAACCCGGCTGTGTCTTAGCCCACCCCACCAACATATCAAGGATGGTCCTTTGCTGGGACACCTCCTGGGACTGATTTTGAACAGTTTCGTGGAGCGAGGACGCTGAGGCTTGTTCACGAGCTCGTTCGGCGCTGAGGGTCGTCTGACGACCACCGCCGGGTAAGACTGGACCTACTCCAGGAATGTGACCTCGCTGCTTGCCACCGATCATGTGGCACATAATGTCGAGGTCAGGCATGGTCATCCCCCCGGAGGTGCTCTCTGTCCGCATCCGTATCATCTAATTCTGTTAAGTTACAAAAAAGCAAGAAAAGTAATATATAAGTCGTGATTTATTATATTACATTAAAATGGGTGAGTTTTTGGAAATAAATTATACTTACGTATCTAGCCTCGGACACTGAAGACTCAAAGACGCCATCTCTCGTATGGTTGTGTCTGTAAAGCTTGATCAAGTCTCTACCATCCACGGAGTCGGTGGGGGTCCTCAACTGTTTAATAATAAAATCAATAACGACTCACCAAACACTATATATAAAAATGAAATGATTAAAATGTGTCTTACGAAGTTATCATGTATAACAGATAACGAATGCGACCCATAAAGGCTAACACTCGTATTCGCAAGCCGGTTCTGCCTGTTGGTTGCCGCTCTCTTCAAATTATTCGGGTCTGACCAGTTGTCCACCTGCTTATTATAAATAATATAAAATGTTATATAAATGAATTATTATTATTATTATTATTATTATTATTATTATTATTATTATTATTATTATTATTATTATTATTATTATAAACGTTTCACGTTTGAGTGTGGGCGAATATGGCGATCTCCTGGGTCGTCGTCTTCGTTTCATGTTGCACTGTCGTCTTCGTTTCATGACTACCATAACAGTGATTCAACGTTCTATTGTTGAGTCGTGGGGTTGTTTTCCTTTTATTTTCTTTGTTCTTTTCTTCTCTTAGCTTTCCTTCCTTGGTGGCTGTGAGAATTTTGGTTTTTTTATACATTGAAGGGTCTTGTCCATCTCCTTTGTTTCCCCCTAAAACAGTCTTTAGTTTCTAAATAACTTCCAGTTGATCCTTTCCTGTTGGTTTAAGGATTTTCTGTAGCGAGTTGCTTTGGGGAAGAAGGTGTATTTTCTTTTGTTTTCTGTAGCGAGTTGCTTTGGGGGAGAAGGTGTATGTAACACCCCCAATTCATGGTTGCAGCGGAATTCGAACTGGGTGTTACTCGATGGCACAATAGTCACAATAATAGAAAACGAACTCCAATTGAGTCGTTTTAAAAGATTTATCATTCAAATTATATAAATATCAGAGATTACAAAATGAGGTCCCAGATGGTTCCATATTTACAAATCACATTAAGGGAGTTTTTGAATGATAATAAAATTTATAGCCCTCTTAACCATCCGTGTCCTTCCGTGCCATCCTTGATCGTCATGAACCTGAAATACATGCTTGAGAGGTCAACACAAAGGTTGAGTGATATTCATAGAGTTTGTTAAATCGTTTGAACACAATATGTTGGTAGTGTGAGTTATAGGCTCACACCAATGTTTGGAAAACAAAACAGGTAGGCTACGTTATTATACGCCCGGAACAGTTATTATACACTAAGCTTATGACACCATAACGTTAACGTGTACCAATATCGATCGGCAGATTTATCCCGGTAGGTACTTTGCTAACATACCTAAATCTCAAATATTAATGCATTTGTTTGAACTTAGTCAACACAAATGGGATTCGTCAATCCCAATAGGCCTATTCACAATATTTGCGCTCACTATTGCTAGTGATTAAATGGTTCATAATAAGGGATCTCGGTTTAGCAAGGTTGGTACTTAGTGATAATAAAACAATCAGGCAAGCATACAATTTAGAAACATTGTGCTCGGTTAAAATAGCATGTATTCCCCCCAAGGGTTTGTAAAACAATTAAGTAATGGAAAATGGGGCTATGAACTCACCTTAAGTAAGATAGCAAGTAATGAATGTAACGGTTGAATCGTGAAGGTTTCTACGAGCAACCTATAATCGAATGTTGCGACTTAGGATCGGAGAAAGAATATGAATAAGTGCCTCTATATATATCTTGCATTTAGTCCATGATGTGGTATGATGTATATTGTATGTCTTTGAAAGAAATGATTCATGAACATGTATGTTTTGTATATCGTTTACTACCGTTCGGGCTGACATATTTCAGAAGTCATGTTAGTAAGCGTTCGAGGAGCAAGGACACTTTAACTCGTAAATCCACAACTCATCTCGACGGCTTACATAATGAACTCCTCACATGAGGCTCCCTACTATTGTAGTAGTTGATAACATATATAGATATAAGTTTTGATCCGAAAATGTACATGTCCGATATTTGAATAAACTTAGGAAAGTTTATTAGTACATGAAGATTGTTATTAGGGGTAGTTTCATAAGTCTTGAATGACCATTTTCTCTTGGTAATATCTCATGGTTTCCTTTTAGGTGAAGTAGATCCAAATTGTTTGTTCATGTTATCGTCTAATTCATTGTTTCATGTTTACGCCTTTGTAAGTTTACTTGGTCATTTCGTCATGGCCTAGCCATGACCTTTGGTCCTTGTTCCAAGGTCATGAGACACAACCTTGGCTCTAGCCATGGTGGTGGTCTTGATTATTGGTCATAAGACCTCTTGTTCCTTTTAAAGTATAACCATAATATAGTGACTTATATATATGTAAATAGCTGTTAAGAAATTTAGAAATATCTCACTCAGAAAGTGTTTTCAAGGCTCGAGCTTCTTTGGACCTGAAGGAAAACGTGATTCCGGACAACTTTCGTGTTTTAACTTTTTGATGAATCGGACCAGAAATGCCTCTTTTTGCGTGTTTAATGTTTCTGTAACAGAAAGTTTTGGCAGCTTTGCCGCAAAGTTTTGGTAATTTCAAATCGTCATAACTTTTGACTCGTATACTCGTTTTAGGTGGTTCAAGTTGCTACGGTTTCCTTGTTAGGTCCTCTACTACAATATGTAATGATCCAATATCATATTTTTACCATTTTGATCAGGTCTTACCAAGAAAGTCACTACTTTACTTGTTTTAGTAACTTGTTTTAACAATCAATAACAATAACTTGTTTTGCTCACTTTTATTCATCATGGACATGATAACAAGACAATATATAGCATGAATGATAGGTAAATAACATGAACATGATTATTTAACAAGAAGCAAGTTAAGGTTTGCTTACAACTTGTGAAGAAACTAACTAGAACCAAGATCAAGACCAAGAACTACTACTTAATCTTCCAAATATTTTCCAAATATTTTCCAACCATAGCCAAGCTTCCATATCAAAAACCCTATCTTATAATCCCTTGATAAACACTAATCTTATCACAAAAACAAGCCTTAGTAAAAATCTTCACTAAGAACACTTGGAAATTTGATGAGTTTTTGTGGTGTTTTATGGTGATTTTATGGAGTTTTATGGTTGAAAGGTGTTAAGGATCAACTAGGAACTATGACTTGAACTTGTGATGGATTGAATGAGCAAGATCGATGATCAAAATTGTGCATTTTTATGGTTTAGGGTCGTTGGTATTGCAAGAGAAAGGAAGAGAATGAGTCTCTTTTATACTAAAAATGAGGAGGTTACTTGTGTTGACTAGTCAACACTTGGAGACCAAGTTGTAATTAAGTGATGAACTATGGGTAAATTCATGAGATAAAGCCACATGGGTGGTGAATCCCCCCTCCTAGGTAAGTTCACAAAGCTTGGGGAGGAAGGTTTGGCTTTTTGGTGATATTATCCAAGATATGGTGTTAGTTTTGGCTCCGTAAAATGCTAACCGTAAATGGTTAAGCTACGAAACGTAAAACCGGTGTCGTAAAATTATGGAATTCGAAAGTATTGTTAAACATGTGCATATGTTCCATAATAAAATATAAAATGAGTGGTAGGTTCCATTTGGGTGGTGAAACCCTGCTAAAAACTGGAAACACGGGTCTAAAACCCGTAATACGTAAAATGTACGAATATTGCGTAAAAGTGAGAGAAGTAAAATATTACTTTTCTAATAGGTTATAAATGATTTAAAATGACTTATAATGTCTAGACTGGGCTCAGTCTAGTGTCGGTTGGTATTAAATGTCTTTTAGACATCAAACCGTAAGCCTAAAAATCACGAAATGACTTATAAAATCAAGGAATGATTTTTGGTCAATGGAGGAGGGAAAAATATGTTGACTTTTTCTAATAAGTTGAAAACTTAAATCGTCTTAGAAATGCGGTGCAGGTATAGGCTAAGGTTACGGCTGAGTAAAAACGCTTAAAACTGAAGATTCCAGTTTTTCACGGCCGAGGTTTATTTTGGTCATGTTTTTCTCAGTCATGATTTATTCTCAAATAAATCATGAGTGTGTCAAACATTTTTCTGATACGGGGAAAATTAACGCGACCGAATTTCGTTGTACGTAGAATTTTTGAATGACGTTTTACCCTAAAATGTATAATTCCGTGTAATTCCTTAATAACTTTCACGAAAATGAGCTTATGAATGTCAAACTTTTAATTTGCCATGGAAATGATTTATCACTTCAGCCCAAGAAATAAAAATCAAGTTTCGGAAAAAAATTTCGGGAAAAATGAATAGTAAAAGTGAATAGTGAAATTTTTCGGGAATAGTAATTATCCTGAAAAATGCGAATTGTTACAGTGTAATTCCTTTTGTCCATTAGTGAATAATTGGCAAGCATTTTGTCTTAGGTGGGTCCCACTCCTTTGTTTTAAAAGGTTTTTCCGTAGCGTGTTGCTATAACGAGTTGCTATTTCTGTTTTGCCTCTTGGCCCTTGTTTTGGGCTTTGACGTGCCTTGGTGGACTTTTGTAACTATGGTCCAACTCAATGTTTAAGTGGCTTCACGGTTTTACAAATGTTTATACGGGCTACGATTGGTCTTTCGGTTACTTGCGGTTTGTTTCAAGGATACTCGCGTGTTGACTCAATTCGAGTTTTGGAAACCTTTTGTTTGACTTGGGTTTTGACTTTGGAAAACTTGCTATGTCAATCATACGGTTCCATTGCCCTTTCGCGGGTTTATGTGGGTGTCAGGACGGCAGTGGAAATGGGCTCACAAGAACCTCGTTAATCTATCATCATCGGGATCATCATTTCAATGGGGATGTACTAGCCACCACCAAACTCTCCTTCGACACTAATCTTGCCGTTTTTGAGGCGGCTGAGGTCACGTTGAAACGGATGGGCCTGTGGCTATGCGGGGTTTGTTTTAAGAAGCATACCCTTCGCTCTAAGTGTCGGAATGGATCTGATGTTGTGCCACCCCCTGATTGTGGTGATTGTGTTGTTAGGTTTGTGTTGTTTGATCTTGTCAAACCCCAAGTTCCCTCTTCTATTGCCCGTGTTGAAGACCAGGTTTTGGAGGAGCATTATGGTTTTGACATACACCTTCTTGACACTTTGTTTTCTAAGGGGTTGCACACTGTCAAATCTATCCCTCCAAAATGTCGTTGGGATTCTCACGCGTATTGAAAGGTGCTCTTGATAAAGTGATCTGCATACCTGGGGACATTTCTTGTCAAATTTATCCCTCCAAAATGTCGTTTGGGATTCTCTCGCGTATTGAAAGGTGCTCTTGATAAAGTGATCTGCACACATGAGGACATTTCTTGTTGGATTAGCCTGTTAGTCTTGCCTCTGTGTCTCCTTAAAACCTTTTGCCCGAGGAGTAACATGGAGTGTAGGTCTGCCATTAAACGCCAACGCCAAGAAGAATATATCACTAAAGCCATTCACTCTTGGTTGGGACAGACTATGAATGCCAGAACTTATAGGTGTGTTTTATGTTATCGGCTAGGCATCCCTCTTTTCTCGTTTCATATGTCGTGCTCAGCTTGCTCTAAGATTTTCACGGGTGATATTTACGGGGACCATGCTGTATCGTGCACTAGCACTATTGGTATTAAACATCGACACAACATAGTGCGCGATACTTTGGTTGATATCTGCAATCGTTCCGGGGTCTCAGCTCGTAAAGAGGTCGACATCGGGCTAGGGGCGAAAGGGAGCAAGTCTTACGGCCAGCGGATGTCCTGCTCTATTCCTGGGACGGAGGGCAGGACGTATGTGTCGATTTGACGGGGTCGTCTCCCCTCACGCAAACTGGTATGATTGACTTTGTGCCAGGTCGTGGGGTGATTGATGCTGCAAAACATAAGCGTGCCAAGTATGGAGCTAAATGTGCGGATATTGGATATGGGTTCATCCCTTTCTCATTTTCCTCTTTGGGGGAAATAGAGGCAGATGCGGTGACCTTACTTAAGAGGATCCGGAAATTCTCTATACCTCAAGATATTGGGGCGTGTGCTGCTACTCATATCTTCAGTAGGATTAGTTTCGCTATTGCTAAAGGGGTGGGGGCCAGATAGTTTCGAGGCTCCCCACTAATTTCTTGTAATCCTATGGTTTTGTTCTAATGAAAGTGAAGTTTATAATAAAAAAAATAAAAATAATAATAATAATAATAATAATAATAATAATAATAATAATAATAATAATAATAATAAGTGTGGATCTAGAAATTTACATATTTTGCCCACACATCCTCCGCCATGTTCTCCGGACGATTATCCTTGATCTCGTTCAGTTTCTCAACCCTACCTTGCTCAGTAAAATTCTTCCTTTTGTATTTGTACATGTTGTCGTCATATCGCTTTTGGAGATAAGCTTCGATACTATCGACAATATCCTTTCCATTAGGACCGGCAAGGTGCTCGCAAAGATCAAAGAAATACTGCAATAAAATATAATTAAAATAAATATTCAAATTTAAATAAACAATCAAATATAAATACATAACACACTTAAAATAAATAAACACAATAATTAAAAAAATAAAAGATAATATAAACTTACATGCAGCTGGTTGTCGATGTAGGCCTTCGCAGTAGCGGGTACATCTCTCCAGGAATTGAAATGCATGGGAATTGATGTTCGTAACAACTCCACGACCAAGTTGGAGAACCACTTAGCGTGATTGCCCACATGCTCGTACATCCCTTCAGCATTCTTCTCGAATCTAATTGTTACCGGACGACCCGCGTCAGTCCTCGCAGTGCGAAGCTTCTTTGTGGGACAACGCACCACCTTCCCGCCTTTCCCAATTTTGGCATTGGGCTTGGGAGGTCTGGATTTAGAGCCTACAAGTAATCAAATTCAAGTGATGATGATATAAAATAACAAGTTATCAATTTCAAATAATCATCAATTTTAATTAAAATAATCGAGAAATTCTTACGCTGACAGTTAGTGCCTAGCCTCCTCGGAGGTTGGGGTGGCTCATTGCCTCCATCGCCACCGTGGCTCCTAGCAACAACATCTGCCATCTGTAAACGTACTAGCACAAGAACATATAATTAGTGAAGAAACGCATTTACGCATATACACACATTCAAATAAATAACAATTTATACAAAAAAATAATAATGATAAATAATTAAATAAATAAACACATTTAACCACTCAATAACAATTTCATTCAAATAAGTGTCGTTTAACAAATTATAATTTGAGATCAATCTCCCTCATCATTAAGATAAAAACCCTCATTATTAGTGTCAGCTTCATCTTCACGATCGACGTGGTCTTCACCAGCTTCATCTTCACGATCGACGTGGTCTTCACCATCAGATGCTAAATCATGAGGAATGTGGTCATCATAATCAATATCATCGTCTTCGTCGTCGACATCAGTGATAATTGGTTGTGGTGGTGCCTCAACTTCCGCTGGCTCAATATCTCTATTTATGGTGTCATAATTCAACGTATCCAACTCAGCAGAGAGTGTGACATGTGATGAGGTGCTGTCATGTACAACATCCTGATTGTCTTCTACCACAAAGATATCCAGGTTCCAAATCTTTCGATGATAAGAATCTTGGACGGCCTTAACATTACCACGTTTACCCAGGAAATCAAGGTAAAAGACTTGTGTTGCTTGTGTTGCAAGAATGTATGGTTCACTTTCAAACGATACACGATCTGTCATAATTTGTGTAATTTTGTTTCTATAGGTACAACCTTTTATGCGACCATTGTTATTAGTGTCGAACCATTTAACTTTGAACAACACAACCTTGAACGGAATATATTCAAGCTCAAAAATTTCTTCAGGCTGGCCATAATACATTCCTCCGCTAGGATTAGGAGTTGAAATTCCGATGTTTTGGGTTGAATGACGTAAATCACGGTCGTGTACGATAAACTTCACACCGTTCACTATGCAAGAGTCGACTGAGACTGCAGTACATGATGGTCCACAAGCCAAAGCGAACAACTCGGAAGTACAACTTGGGTCGTCCTTTACTTTTAATTCACAAATCTATGAAAAAAAGTTAAGAATAGATATAGATGAGTAATAGTCATTATTTTTACAGGGTAATACATACAATAAGTCTACCTTGTTCCCAAACCAGTGAGGAAATCTTTCTTGTATGTCATTGCCAGGAAATGCCCTGTAAATGTTCATGATATTAGAATAAGTCGTCGAATAATAACTTACGTAAAACAAAATTTTGAAATAAAACGTGTACCTCTTGTACTCGTTCATGTGCGGGTCGATTTCATGACTGTTGTGTAGTACATACCATACTACTTTCTGCACTGTGTCCGGTTCAAGCCGTATTAATGAATGTTTGCCATTCAGTTTACAGGCTGATCGAAACACTTGAAATCAACTTGTTGGGCTTGGACCGTCCTCATTCCAGTCAGGACGATTAAATCTCATCTCAACACCCCGAAAATATTGCGAACAGAAAGTTAATGCTTCATCAGATGAGTTTACTCTTGACGGCGTCACGTGTAAAAATCTAGAAATTTTAACGGAGTCTTAAAGTTTTTGTTGAATTATTAAGTTTTATAATCTCCAGGAAATCTGCAAACTTCATTCCACAAGCATTATATCTTATTTTGTTTTTTAGGATTTAGTAACTTATATAGATTGCCGCCGATTTTATGCGAGGTTGCCTTGTCTGTTTTCTCAGGATTTACAGGTTATGTATGACAAGAAGATGATTATTTTTCTGGAAGGGAAGCTTTGATTGTTCATTTTCTTGGAAGAAGATTTAACCTGGCCACCTTATTATCCATACCGAGCGAATCAGGGGAGTATTTGATTTCATTTGTTTTACTTATTTCACTTTTACATTCTTTACATGAACATTGGGGACAATGTTCATCTTAAGTGTAAGGGGAGGGTAAAATGATGATACCTTACAGATACACTTTCGCTTGAGTTTGTTTGTTTGATAGTAGATGTGTAATAAAACTATGAGAAATACTTGTTAGTGCAATTTTAGCGCCAAATTTAAATTTTTTTTACAACATTTAGGAGTGAAACTTTAGCCATAGCAAGCGTCTCATGGATAGGAGATTGTATGACTAGCACATAACCGTATCATTCAGAAAAATTTTCCACCCAAATATGTGAGGTTCGCCTTTAGATTTGATAGGAAAAGCATTTATTATTAGTGCTTATGAGTGTACCGGTAGCATTTAGATTCTAGAACTTGCGTTAGTGATGCATCCCGAGACCGCTAGTGAGACTACATTCGTGTAGTAGGATTTACTACACGATAAGAGGCATTAGGATCACCCTTGTGTTAAACCCGTATTATAATTACTTGACCATTTAAGTCATATTACTTGGCTAGTTAATTCAACTAATTTTTCCCACACCATTAGCGTTGTACTCATTTTTAGTACACGAAACCCCTAGTACACCCCTCCGAGCCTATCTTTTCGTTTCTAACTTTAAGCATCTTACTTAAAGGAAGAATTTGTTACACCCACTTAAATGTACACCCCAATCGCCTTAGCCTTCCGTGTATGCGCTCATTTTTAGTGCATTATTGTTATTTGTTAAACCCTAAGTTAATTATCTAATTGATTACATGGTTGCTAAGTCGAGTCATATCCGTGTACATATTGTTTTGGGACGATTGGGACTCATGGGTAAAGTACTTATTTTATGGAGTAATGGGGAAGAACATCATATATTACCCCCATATATATGTTAATCTTAAAAGTACTCCAAGTGTTTTGATTTTCTTAATTCGAGTCATTAGATTAGTTTATTGTAAAGTATGTAAAGATTCAAGTGTAAGGGGAATGTTCATTTCCTACGATGTATTATTTTGGATGGTAGGTTCAGAGTGAATGCAAAAAAAAAAAAAAAAAAAAAAAAAAAAAAAAGAGAGAAAAACATACGGACTACCATCCCTTTTCATTCTATGTTCATTTTATGTTTTTGTTATTTCTCATTTATTAGCTTAAGTCGAGTCTAGTCTTGGCTTAGCAACGCCATATTGTACATGTAATTAACCAAGATTGTTAACTCGCCACCAGTAAAGACTGCCTATATCCAACAAAACCGTGTAATTCATATCCCTATACCTAACGTTACAACCCTTTAAAAGACCTCTTTGATAGTTTATCCTAGGTGCTTACGCCATGTGGTGGAGGTTTGATCCTTTCCCAAGCCTATGGTAATTTATTTTGCTATGACAGGTAGTGAGAGATATCTTTCGTTTCCATATTGTAATTTATACTTTATTACACCCGAGAGATGTGAGTATCTAAACACAATTTGTGAGGTACCGGTGTATGACCTCCGTGCTTGTCTTTGGTCTTTAGTGGAACAATTATTTATTGTAATTACTTTTATATTAGTGTTAAATGACCCCTAACTTGTCTTTTGATTAGAATAAAAGCGCATTTGCTTGATGATGCGTGGGAATCGCAACAGGCTTTACCTCTCGAGGGATCTCGAGAAGCTTACAACCCCCACCAGGCAGTGTACCTGATCGTTGTAGTATAGTATAGTGACAAGTACCGGGGGATTGATCGTTCAACTTAGAAATAGTGTCGCTAGGATTAGAAAACCTAATTAATAGTTCTAAAGGTGAGGGATGATTATTTTTGTATTTTTATATTTTTTATGAAAGCAAGTAAAATCTCGGGTTTTGGAAGAGTGGGCGGAATTAGTTGCTATTCAACTAACCCAAAACTAATATATAACCAAAATAAAATACTGAAAATGAAATTAAACTAAATTATACTAAGGTTGTGAGCAGTAATTGGAGAAATTGTGTTTACTTAGACTTCACTACTCCCTAGATATCTTTTACACGTTAATTACTTGTTATACTTGTGTGGATGACGGATTCTATTCCTTAATACCATTCGTGGGGTGGCATACATAACTCTCCAACTCTATGAGCTCTTATCTCCTCCTACACCATGACCCAGCACAACTATAGGGATTGTAAAAAGTGGCTCTTGCATTAAATACAACCAATAAAGACCTAGTACCCCTCGGTTCATGTTTCTTAAGACGTTCAAGCATGTTACCATTTGGAGATCTGCCAGTTTTCTTAAGCCTAACATATGAAATCATTCATCCAAGACAAGAATAGACAAGTAATCAACACATAATCAACATCTAGGTTTCATTAGATCTAAGCAAACACAAAAGAATTCTAGCCTAGCATAATGGAATTGAGACAAGAACAAGATATAAACAACCAACACATAGACATATTGATTGAATTGGAAGAACACTTATCTCAATTACAATGCAAGGTATCAAGGGTTTGGAACCCTTGAAAAACCTGTAAAAGATACACCAAATTCGTCTTTAGGGTTTCACCAAAACTTCTCTCTCTTAATAAAAAAACTAGAAAACTATATATAGGAAAACTAGGCTGACGGCGTCAAGACAGCCATGTGACGCCGTCACCTCACCGCCAAATACTTCCTCGGACGGCCTTGATCTACTTATGACTGCCTATGTGATGCCGTCACCAACCACGGTATTTTATTCTTTGTACTTTGACGCCGTCAGGATGACTTTTGACGCCGTCATCAACTACGGTGTTTTATTCTTGATGTCTGACGCTGTCAGGGTGTAACTCTTGACGCCGTCACCTAGTGTCTTCAGCATGGAAAATTGATACTTTGCCGTTTTCTTTACTTTTATGCTCCAAAAACGTCCAAAATGGCTTCTTTTCCAGAATTCACTCTCCAAACACCTAAAATCACAAAAGGAACGATTTAGGGCAATATTTGATCAAATAAAGTCAGATTCGGGCTTAAATGACCCCCTAAAAACGGATCATTTTTCGCCTCATCATATACCCTTACACTTGAGATTTGCTTGTCCTCAAGCAAATGAGCTTTTATTCTACTCAAAAGACAAGTTAGGGGTCATTTAACACTAATATAAAAGTAATTACAACAAATAATCGTTCCACTAAAGACCAATAGACAAGCACGGAGGTCATACACAAGCACCTCACAAATAGTTTTTAGATACTCACATCTCTCGGGTGTAATAAAGTAATATAACATTATGGAAATGGAAGATATCTCTCACTACCTGTCATAGCAAAATAGATTACCATAGGCTTGGGAAAGGATCAAACCTCCACCACATGGCGTAAGCACCTAGGATAAACTATCAAGGAGGTCTTTTAAAGGGTTGTAACGTTAGGTATAGGGATATGAATTACACGGTTTTGTTGGATAAAGGAAGTTTTACTGGTGGCGAGTTAACAATCTTGGTTAATTACATGTACAAGATGGCGTTGCTAAGCCAAGACTAGACTCGACTTAAGCTAATAAATGAGAAATAACAAAAACATAAAATGAACATAGAATGAAAAGGGATGGTAGTCCGTATGTTTTTTTTTCTCTTTTTCCTTTTTTTTATTTTTTTTTTTATTTTCTTTTTTTCTTAATTTTTTCGATTTTTTTTTTTTTTTTTTTTTTTTTTTTTTTTTTTTTTTTTTTTTTGCATACACTCTTACCCTACCATCCAAAATAATACATCATAGGGGTATGAACATTCCCCTTACACTTGAATCTTTACATACTTTATATTAAACTATTCTAATGACTTGAATTAAGAAAATCAAAACAATTGGAGCACTTTTAAGATTAACGTACATATGGGGGTAATAATATGATGTTCTTCCCCATTACTCCATAAAATAAGTACTTACCCATGAGTCCCAATCGTCCCAAAACAATATGTACAAGGATATGACTCGACTTAGCAACCATGTAATCAATTAGAAAGTTAACTTAGGGTTTAACAAATAACAATAATGCACTAAAAATGAGCGCATACACGGAAGGCTAAGGCGATTTGGGTGTACATTTAAGTGGGGTGTAACAAATTCTTCCTTTAAGTAAAATGCTTAAAGTTAGAAACGAAAAGATAGGCTCGGAGGGGTGTACTAGGGGTTTCGTGTACTAAAAATGAGTACAACGCTAAGGGTGTGGGAAAAATTAGTTGACTTAACTAGCCAAGTAATATGACTTAAATGGTCAAGTAATTATGATACGGGTTTAACACAAGGGTGATCCTAATGCCTCTTATCATGTAGTAAATCCTACTACACGAATGTAGTCTCACTAGCGGTCTCGGGATGCATCACTAACGCAAGTTCTAGAATCTAAATGCTACCGGTACACTCATAAGCACTAATAGTAAATGCTTTTCCTATCAAATCTAAAGGCGAACCTCACATTTTTGGGTGGAAAATTTTTCTGAATATACGGTTATGTTCTAGTCATACAATCTCCTATCCATGAGACGCTTGCTATGGCTAAAGTTTCACTCCTAAATATTGTAAAAAATTTTAAATTTGGCGCTGAAATTGCACTAACAAGTATTTCTCATAGTTTTATTACACATCTACTATCATACAAAACAAACTCAAGCGAAAGTGCATATGTAAGGTATCATCTTTTTACCCTCCCCTTACACTTAGGAAGAACATTGTCCCCAATGTTCAAGTAAAGAATGTAAAAGTGAAAAAGTAAAGAGAATGAAATCAAATACTCCCCTGATTCGCTCGGTATGGATTATAGGTTGGCCAGGTTAGATCTTCCTCCAAGAAAATGAACAATCAAAGCTTCCCTTCCAGAATATAAATCATCTCCTTGTCGAACATAACCTGTAAATCCTGACAACAATAGACAAGGCAACCTTGCGTAAAATCGGCAGCATCCTATATAAGTTACTAAATCCTAGAAAACAAGATAAGATATAATGCTTGTGGAATGAAGTTTGCAGATTTCCTGGAGATTATAAAACTTAATAATTCACAAAAACCATAAGACTCCGTTAGAAAAACAAAACCGGTAAAATTTCCAGATTTTTAACTCCTGACGCCGTCAAGAGTACTACTCTGACGCCGTCAGAATGGACCTGCAGAAATTCTTATGTTAAGTTTCCGGAAAATTTCTGTAAAAACTTTGTCCTACTTCCTGGAAAATCCTGCAAAACTTCATTATGACTCAATACAAGCATTTGACTCTAACAAATACGAATATACATGTTCATTTAATATTGTGGAGAATCATGATCCGTTTGTTTCTTAAAAACATATTTGGGGTTTCCCCTTACACTTATCTTTTGCAAAAATACCTTTAGGTTGAAGTTAAGACTAGGCCAAACAACATAATAAAGTATTTCCACATTTTAATTGAGAAACATGATCAACCAACAATAAAAATAAAACATGCATACGGAAGCAAATAACAATCAAACAAATAAAATCACACAAAACATGGGTTGCCTCCTAAGAAGCGCTTTTCTTTATTTACGAGTCTTGTAGCTAGACTCAAAGTCATGGGTTATCACATGATCTCATCATTGGTTCCACTCTCTAGGTCGTCTTCTAAACCAGTTTTGTATTCCGGACCTAGTTGCAAGCACTCTTTGTAGAAACCAAGCATCCTATTTCTAACATACTCTACTCCTCTACGTCTATCCTCCTCATTCCTATAATAAGCAGCTTGCTTATGTTCCTTTTCGAAATTAGAGAGAAGGCGGTATTGTTCGATCTTGTAGGGCATTTGATAAGCAACCTCATCATTATCTTTCTTGAACCTAACTATCCCTAAAGTCGGATCATAACTCATCCTAGTGGCCTCAACAAATGGTTTCCCGAATATTATTTGGCTTAGGCAAGCATCAATCACTGGACGAGTGTCTTCCACTATCATAAAATGAATCTCATAGGTGAGATTCCCTATAATCACATGTACTCCCTTAACTCTTCCTGCAAAATTACTTATCCAATTTTTACCGGGCATCATCCTAAAATTGAGTTGCTTCTTCATCACCCAATTGTAATAGGTTCTAGTCATAATGTTTACGGGGGATCTAAGGTCGATGTAAGCTTTCCATATATGCATGTGCCCGATATTACATGGGATGTTAATGTTAGAGGGGTCGCCCATTTTGAACAGAGGGTCGCCAAAGATATATGTTTTCTCGTTACTATCGAATAAATCCTTATGGTATTCCCGTTCTTCCTCGGTTGGCAACTTATCAAAGTATTCCTCTATAGGTTCTACCTCCTCTAATTCCTCATCCTTACTATCGGCTTCTACTCTAACTTCATCCTTGTCACTTTCTTCTATCTCCTTATCTATTGGCTTAATGGTGACAACATTGACAAAGTGGACATGTTTGGATGATGAGGGGTCCTTGACTTGGATTCCACTATTGGTCTCCCTAGTGTCCTTCCTAGGTGTGATTAATGTTTGGTTGTTGAGGGCTTTCAACAAGTTGTCAATCTTGTTGGTCATCTCCGTTTGTTGTTGGTTGAATTCGGTTTCGAACCTAGCTATGCGGGCTTCTTGAGATGCCATGAATTTTGACATCAATCCTTCAAGATTGTTGGTACTACCATAGTTGTTAGAAGGATTGTTGTTGAAAGTACGGTTGGATGGTGGACCATTTGGTTGGTAACGATTAGGCGGATTGGAAGAATTGGGTTGATTTTGTTTCCACCTAAGGTTTGGGTGATTTTTCCATGAGGGGTTGTACGAATCACCGTATGTGTTTGGCTCGGGCTTGAAAGTGTACCACTTATCTCCCACTTCGTCGGTACGCGTGGATGCGTAGTCCGCAAAAGCTGTTCCGGGGAGTTCCACACAATCACGAGTGTCATGGGGACCACTACATAATTCGCATGAAGAAGTGATTTTGTTCACTTGGCTTGAATGCTTCGGAGCTTCGTAAGATTTCATGAGAAACTTGACTTGGTCCTCAAGTTCCATGATCCTACGGTCGGGAGTGCTAGAATTGTTCGAAGGCAAATATATTGCCTTGAACGTTTTGTTCAAATCACGGGGATCATTCCAACTTTCGTTGTCATAGAGAGCAAGATCTTCTATGAGTTCCCATGATTGTTCCACACTAAGATCACGTAGCTTACCACCGGCCGATTGGTCAATGGTTCGCCTCGTGGAGATGTCGATATGGTCATAAAAGATTTGGACTTGGAGCCAAAGATCTATGCCATGATGAGGGACTTTTTGGAGTAAGTCCTTGAAACGAGTCCATGCTTCATAAAGAGATTCATTTTGACGTTGTTGGAACATCAAGATGTCATTTCTAAGCTTAGTAGTTCTCCCCGGTGGGAAAAATTGAGCAAGGAAACGAGTGGTGAGATCATCCCATGTGGTGATGGATCCCGCGGGTAAATGCTCAAGCCATTGACTAGCTTGATCCCGTAGAGAGAATTGGAATAGGCGTAAACGGGTAGTCTCTCTAGTTTCAACACCTAGGTCTATGGAATCTACGATTTTGAGGAAGTCCTTAAGGTGTTGGTTTGGATCTTCGGAACGAAGTCCATGGAATGCACATCCGCTTTGCACCAACCGGATGGTGTCAGATCGCAAGGGGGTCACATTGTCTCCGGTGAGCTCAATGGTGTTTCGGTAGTCTTGGTGGCTAGGTCGGGAATACTCTCCTAAGGTTCGGGGCCTAAGGGGTTCTAATGGTGAGTTTTGTTGTGGTGGGATGATGGGTTCAAAGATGTTACCACCTTCCATAATGTCGGATGGTAAAGAGTTACGAACAAAGGCACGAAGAAATAAGATAGACTAAAGAAGACCTAAAAAAATAAAAATAAAATCTTACTAGAAAGGAATCTAGCAAGTAGACCTAATAAAAAGAAATCCTAACCTAGACAATAACTATTCCCCGGGCTGCGGCGCCAAAAACTTGATGCGTGGGAATCGCAACAGGCTTTACCTCTCGAGGGATCTCGAGAAGCTTACAACCCCCACCAGGCAGTGTACCTGATCGTTGTAGTATAGTATAGTGACAAGTACCGGGGGATTGATCGTTCAGCTTAGGAATAGTGTCGCTAGGATTAGAAAACCTAATTAATAGTTCTAAAGGTGAGGGATGATTATTTTTGTATTTTTATATTTTTTATGAAAGCAAGTAAAATCTCGGGTTTTGGAAGAGTGGGCGGAATTAGTTGCTATTCAACTAACCCAAAACTAATATATAACCAAAATAAAATACTGAAAATGAAATTAAACTAAATTATACTAAGGTTGTGAGCAATAATTGGAGAAATTGTGTTTACTTAGACTTTACTACTCCCTATATATCTTTTACACGTTAATTACTTGTTATACTTGTATGGATGACGGATTGTATTCCTTAATACCATTCGTGGGGTGGCATACATAACTCCCCAACTCTATGAGCTCTTATCTCCTCCTACACCATGACCCAACACAACTATAGGGATTGTAAACAGTGGCTCATGCATTAAATACAACCAATAAAGACCTAGTACGCCTCGGTTCATGTTTCTTAAGACGTTCAAGCATGTTACCATTTGGAGATCTGCCAGTTTTCTTAAGCCTAACATATTAAATCATTCATCCAAGACAAGAATAGACAAGTAATCAACACATAATCAACATCTAGGTTTCATTAGATCTAAGCAAACACAAAAATCTAGCCTAGCATAATGGAATTGAGACAAGAACAAGATATAAACAACCAACACATAGACATATTGATTGAATTGAAAGAACACTTATCTCAATTACAATGCAAGGTCTCAAGGGTTTGGAACCCTTGAAAAACCTGTAAAAGATGCACCAAAATCGTCTTTAGGGTTTCACCAAAACTTCTCTCCTTTTAATGAAAAAACTAGAAAACTATATATAGGAAAAGCAGGCTGATGGCGTCAAGAGTAACATGTGACGCCGTCACCTCGCCGCCAAATACTTCCTCGGACGGCGTTGATCTACTTATGATGGCCTATGTGACGCCGTCACCAACCACGGTATTTTATTCTTTATACTTTGACGCCGTCAGGATGACTTTTGACGCCGTCATCAACTACGGTGTTTTATTCTTGATGTCTGACGCCGTCAGGGTGTAACTCTTGACGCCGTCACCTAGTGTCTTCAGCATGGAAAATTGATACTTTGCCGTTTTCTTCACTTTTATGCTCCAAAAACGTCCAAAATGGCTTTTTTTTCCAGAATTCACTCTCCAAACACCTAAAATCACAAAAGGAACGATTTAGGGCAATATTTGATCAAATAAAGTCGGATTCGGGCTTAAATGACCCCCTAAAAACGGATCATTTTTCGCCTCATCCCTTGAGGACAAACAAATCTCAAGTGTAAGGGTATATGATGAGGCGAAAAATGAACCACTTTTAGGGGGTCATTTAAGCCCGGAATTGAATTTATTTGATCAAATATTACCCTAAATCGTTCCTTTTGTGATTTTAGGTACTTTGGGAGTGAAATCTGGAAAAGGAAGCAATTCGGACGTTTTTGGAGCATAAAAGTGAAGAAAACGCCAAAGACTTAATTTTCCAAGCTGAGAACAGTGTATGACGGCATCAAGAGGACATATATGACGGCGTCACGAGTAAAATCCATGACGACCCAGAAGAAACCTGAAGGCGTCACAAGTAGAGCGTCAAGAGTTAATTGTGTGACGGCCTGCATAAGGGGACTACATGACGGCGTCAGATCCAGATCTAGGTTGTCCGAGGAATTATTTAGCGGCGAGATGACGGCATCAGACATTTGTTCTTGACGCCGTCACCTTCCAAAATCTATATACAGTTTTCTAATTTTCATTCATAGAGAGGAACAAGTTTGGAGAAACCCTAAGGCCGAACCTTGTACGAATTTTACAGTATATTCAAGGTTTTTAACCCCTTGAATCCTTTCATGTGCTATTGAGATAAGTCTTCTCTTAATTCAATCAATATGTTTATGTGTTGGTTGTCTATATCTTGTGCTTGTCTTGATTTCAACATGTTAGGCTAGATCTATCTTGTGTTTGCTTAGATCTAATGAAACCTAGATGTTAATTATGTGTTGATTACTTGTTTATGGTTGTATTGGATGAATGATTTCAATGTTAGGCTTAAGAAAACTGGCAGATCTCCATTTGGTAACGTGCTTGAACATCTTAGGAAACATGAACCAATGTGTACTAGGTTTCATTGGTTGTATTTAATGCATGAGTAAATTCTAATGATCCCATGTTAGGAGCTTCTTAGTCGGCTCGACATAGGAGGGAAATAGGAACTCATAGGATTGGGGAAGTAAGTACTCCACCCCATGAATGGTATTAAGGAATACAATCCGTCATCCACGCAACTATAACAAGTAATTAACGTATAAAAGATATCTAGGGAGTAGTGAAATCTAAGTAAACACATTTCTCCCATATATTGCTCACAACTTTAGTTTAATATAGTTTATTTTCATTTTTAGTATTTTATTTTGATTGCATCTTAGTATTGGGTTAGTTGATTAGCAACTAATTCCGCCCAAATCCTTCAAACCCGAGATTTTTACTTGCTTTCCTAAAAATATAAAAATATCAAAAAGAATCATCCCTCATCTCTAGACCTAGTCTTTAGGTTTTCTAATCCTAGCGACACTATTCCTAGCTGAACGATCAATCCCCCGGTACTTGTCATTATACTATACTACATCTATCAGGTACACTGCCTGGTGGGGGTTCTAAGCTTCTCGAGATCCCTCGAGAGGTAAAGCCTGGTGCAATCCCTACGCATCACTTTGTTGCATGAACAAATTTAGAATGAGATTAGGGAACTTAGGGAACTTAATAGGTTAATTAATGTTGAGCTCGATCATGCATTTAGTGACCTAGCGACCGCCTTGTATTCAAATGAGGACATAGGATCTAATGATTTTGAGGTTGTTGTTGAGGATGTGAAGGAACTTGAGAAAGGGGAGATAGATCCGAAACAGGATGGTTATTTCAATCTATATCCCACTAAAGAGGAGACTGCGTACTATAATAATCTTGTTGATAATCCTCGGCCTCCTTTTGCTAGAATTGACCCTAAGATAAAGAGAGGTGATCTTAAGAATGTTAAGATACCATGTATGATTGGGTATAAGTACATTGACAATGCTTACATTGATTTTGAATCCCCAATCAACATTATGTCCTCAAGTGTTTACAATGATATAGTGAAAACAAGACTCGGACCTAGAAAAGATCCCAAATACCCTGGTGGAGTTTGTAATTTTGTCGGGAGAATTAAAGGTTTACATGTCTTCGTTGGGAACTACACTTATATCATTGACTTTATGGTTGTTGAAGACTTAGCTAGTGTTATAGATTGTCGCTTATCCCATGTTGTATTAGGTAAGCCATTTGTTGAAGAATCCAAGTTAGAATATGATGGGATAGAAGGGACGATCCGATTTACTAGTGAAACTGATAGGATCACATATAGGATGCCTAATAAAATGAAGGAATTTCGTTTTGTTCCTCGATTTGATATGGATAACATTGGTGCTTTTGAGGACATCAATGAAGAGGATAAGGAAAAGGGCATGGACTATGTATGGGAGAAGAAGAGCCTTTTCTATAAGGATTGCTTAACTCTAGGGCCAAAATATAAAGTTGATAGGAAATTTGCCAATAGGATTATAGGCGCAATTGAGAAAAAGGTGGTTGATCTTTATAAAGAACATTTACAATCGGGTCTGGAATACAAAACTAAGATTGAGGATGACCTAGAGAATGTGACCGATGACGAGGTCACGTAATAGCCCATGACCTTGAGTCTAGCTACAAGACTCGTAAATAAAGAAAAGCGCTTCTTGGGAGGCAACCCATGTTTTGTGTGTTTTTATTTGTTTGATTTTATTTGTTCCCGTATGCATGTTTGATTTTTATTGTTGGTAAATCATGTTTCAAGGTAAATTGTGAAAATGCTTTATTTTGTTTTTAACTTCGACTTAATTACATATAAAGGTATTTTGCAAAAGCTAAGTGTAAGGGAAATCCAAATTTGTTTCTAAGAATGAAAATGAGCATGATTCGCCACAATATTAAATGAACATGTATATTAGTATTTGTTAGAGTCAAATGCTTGTATCGAGCCATAATGATGTTTTTAGCAGGATTTTCTAGGAAATAAGGCATAAGTTTTTCCAGAAATATTCTAGAAACTTAACATAAGATTTTTCCAGGAACATTCTGACGGCGTCAGGAGTTACAACCTGACGGCGTCAGGTACCAAAATTCTAAAAAATTTTGCGAGTTTCGTTTAAACCGGAGTCTTAAAGTTTTTGTTAATTCTTTAGTTTTATAAACTCCAGGAAATCTACAAACATTCATTCCACAAGTATTATATCTTAATTTGCTCTCTAGGATTTGTTAGTATATATAGATTGCCGCTGATTTTACGCGAGGTTTGCCTTGATTGTTTTCTCAGGTTTAATAGGTTATATATGACAAGAAGATGATTTATATTTCTGGAGGGAAGCTTTCAACGTTCATTTTCTTGGAGGAATATCTAACCTTGTTGACACACTACCTACACCGAATGAATCAGGGGAGTATTTGTTTTCATTCTTTTACCTACTTTACTTTTACATTCTTTAATTGAACATTGGGGATAATGTTCATCCTAAGTGTATGGGGAGGGTAAATGATGATACCTTATAGGATACAATTGCACTTGAGTTTGTTTGTTTGATAGTAGGTGTGTAATAAAACTAAGAGAAATACTTGTTAGTGTAATTTTAGCGCCAAATTTAATTTTTTTTACAACATTTAGGAGTGAAACTTTAGCCTTAACAAGCGTCTCATGGATAGGAGTTGTATGACTAGCACAAAACCGTACTACTTAAAAAATTTTCAACCCAGATATTTGAGGTTCGCCTTTAGATCTTTAGGAAAAAGCATTCATTCTTAATGCTTATGAGTGTACCGGTAGCATTTAGATTCTAGAACTTGCGTTAGTGATACATCCCGAGACCGCTAGTGAGACTACATTCGTGTAGTAGGATTTACTACATGATAAGAGGCATTAGGATCACCCTTGTGTTAAACTCGTATCATAATTACTTGACTATTTAAGATATATTACTTGACTAGTAAAGTCAATTAGTTTTTCCCACACCTTAGCGTTGTACTCATTTTTAGTGCACAATACCCCTAGTACACCCCTCCGAGCCTATCTTTTCATTTCTAACTTTAAGCATCTTATTTGAAGGAAGAATTTGTTACAACCCACCCAAATGTGCAACCAAATCGCCTTAGCTTTCCGTGTATGCACTCATCTTTAGTGCATTATTGTTACATGTTTAAACCCTTAGTTAATTATCTAATTGATTACATGGTTGCTAAGTCGAGTCATATCTTGTACATATTGTTTTGGGACGATTGGGACTCATGGGTAAAGTACTTGTGTTATGAAGTAATGGGGAAGAACATCAATTATTACCCCCATATGTACATCAATCTTAAAAATTACTCCAAGGGTTTTGATTTTGATTCGAGTCATTAGAGTAGTTGATTGTAAAGTATGTAAAAATTCAAGTGTAAGGGGAATGAAAATTCCCTATGATGTATTATTTTGGATGGTAGGGTAAAAGTGTATGGAAAAAAATCAAGAAAAAGAAAAAGAAAAAAAATAGAAAAAGAAAAAGAGAAAAACGTACGGACTACCATCCCGTTTCATTCTATGTTTGTTTTAAGTTTTTGTTATTTCTGATTTATTAGCTTAAGTCGAGTCGAGTCTTGGCTTAGCAACGCCATATTGTACATGTAATTAACCAAGATGATTAACTCGCCACCAGCAAATATTGCATTTATCCAAAAAAAACCGTGTTTTCCATATCCCTACACCTAACGTTATAACCCTTTAAAAGACATCTTTAGTTAATTGGGTTAGTTGGCTAGCAACTAATTCCGCCCACTCCTTCAAAACCCGAGATTTTACTTGCTTTCATAAAATATAAAAAAAAATACAAAAAGAACCATCCCTCACCTCTAGACCTAGTTTAGTAGGCTTTCTAATCCTAGCGACACTATTCATGAGTTGAACGATCAATCCTCCGGTACTTGTCACTATACTATACTACAACGATCAGGTACACTGCCTGGCGGGGATTGCAAGCTTCTCAAGATCCCTTGAGAGGTAAAACCTATTGAAAGGGCTCAATCCCGCAAATCAGATTAGTCAACAACTATGAAGAAATTAGAATCTCACAATAATCGAGGATAAGAAGAAACATGTTAGTCTGAATCGTTGAGATTTGATTTTCAACTATGTGTGATACTTTTGAGGTCATTTTTAATTTGAATGATGAAGAAACAAATTTTCTTGAAGAATTATGATAAGGTGTGCAAGCTTAATGATGTTGTGAAATTTTCCTGCCCCTCAAAACATGTTCCATTATGACAATGCAAAGTAAAATTTAATTTAATGGAGGAACATAGTTTTGAGGATAGAAAGTTTGCACACGGAGAAAGAAAATTCATTTTGTAGTTTTTGAAAATTTTGTATATATTTTATTTTTGTTTTGAAAAAGATATTTACAAAAAAATTATGGTTTAAGATATGTGCAAGATGTATTATTCAATTTAAGAAGATGATGATGTGAATACCAAAGTGAGGATATTGTTATGCACGTATAGGAATCAGTAGTCAACATCTCTTAAACATTCACCACCAAAGCTTTCAAGGCTCCTAATTAGTTGTTTGAACTTGTGCCTTCCCAATGTGATGCTTTGGTAGCTTTCCCCAAACTGACAATCATCTTCATGAGACCACTTCCCCCAAGTAGTTGAAGTGATGCAAAAGGTCTCATTGTATGAAGCTCGAAAACCCGAAGAACAACGATAACACCGAAGTAACGAGATCAAACATGGATCATCTCTGCGGTCATCAATCCGGAATAGTTGATTAAGCCCGATCACATGACCTTGTTGTGCATCCACGATGTACACATTACTCTGCGGTTTTGAGCAGTTGTCTATTCAGGGGAATAATAAATCAACATCTTCATTTCACCAAATGCATTCCAGTTATCTTTCACATAGTAGATAAGCCCATAGTGTACACATGTTTCCAACAAAAGTCAAAAAGATGACACCAAAGTAACAGGTTGAAGCACTGATCATCTCTGCGGTTATCAACACCGGAATAGATGATTAAGTCCGATCACGTGAACCTGTTGTGCGTCCCTGATGTACACATATCTCTCCCATGATGGTTGCGATCTCATCGAAATCAGCATAACATTGTGTACATGAAGCATTAACCAGAAGCACTTTACCATAAACCATATCAGTTCGTATGAAGACGTCGATAAGCAATATCATCTCACACTCTAAATGTCCTTCTCATATTTCTTCCCACTAAAAGCTGAAGTAATACATACCACAAGTATCAAGAGACCACTTCCCCCACGTAGTTGGAATGATACACCAAATGCCACGAGTTAAGACACTGACTATCTCTGCGGTTATGACATTTGTCTTCCGGACATAAGTTCAATTAAGATGAAGTATTAAGTTCATCACGTGTACTCGTTATGCATTCAGATGTATGTCTCCTTCCCCCTTGCTGGTTTTGATACCTCAAAATCAGCAACACATTTTTACGCACACGTACTTGAAATCTTGTGAGAAGAACTAAATTGGCATAAATGGATGTGAGAATCAACTGCTACAGAAACACTGTCTGACTATCTTAACCAACCCTTATGTAGGCTATTTGAAGAGACCACTAATGAAGTAAACCCAATATACCAAACTTGAAGCTGAAGTAAAATTCCCCGTTCTTGTGACTTAAGCGTACACTAATTTTGGAAGAACAATGTAGAGAATTAATGCTCCAAGCAAATCTCTAAGTACTCAATACTCAATCCAAGTATGAGACATTAACACTTCTTGTGATTATCCACAACGTCATCTGCGTGTGACACTGAGTACTACAACGTAACTCCTTAAAGTGATAGTTAACCAGGTATTCGACCATCCACCCCGACTACTGGTAACTAGATAAACCAAGTCTTCACCTTAAATCTTAATCACGAGCAAGTTATCATTGAAAGTCATGCATCCAACTAACCCTGACTTCAAGATAAAATAAGATCACACCATTGTGAAAGTTAACTTCAATCTCAAATAAAGGATACCAAATAAACTCCGTGATCACTTGACATTACATGTCCAAATTCTTAGCCGACATTTTCCTTTATGCTTGTGGCTGATTTACAAAGTACACATTGGAAGGAACAACAATCCGTGATGGAATAGATTAAAAGGACGGATCATTATTCATGTGTGCAACTTCAAAATCATGATAGTCATCATCAACACCTTGAGGAATAACTGAAGATTGGGTTACTTGAGTAATCTGAGTAATACTTCTAAATGTTGCATCTTGATCAATGGTGATTGAGGAAGGTGAACCCGTTGAGTCAGCGGGAACCGGAGCAAGAGCTTCAGGAACTAGATGATCAACATTCGTTGAAGCTTGGAAGTATTCATCAAACATAAATCCCAGTCATCATTAGTAAATGGAACATTAGGTGTCGGAGGAGAGTCGTATGACCATTCTTTAAGCATCAATCATCATGTGGTATATTCACACTTCTTCCCCTCAAAAATTGCAAGCGAGGTTTGCCATTTTTGATTGAGCAAGTGAATAAGAATACAATCAATCATGTCTTTTATTCACACTTCTCCCCCTCAAAAATTGCATACGAGATTGCCATTTTTGATTGAGCATGTGAATAAGAATACACTCAATCATGTAGTTTATTCACCCTTCTCCCCTCAAAAATTGCATACGAAGTTTGCCATTTTTGAATGAGTATGTAAATAAGAATACAATCAATCATGTAGTTTATTCACCCTTCCCCCCGTCAAAAATTGCATACGAGGATGCCATTTTTGATTGACCAAGTGATGCGTAGGGATTGCACCAGGCTTTACCTCTCGAGGGATCTCGAGAAGCTTACAACCCCCACCAGGCAGTGTACCTAATCGTTGTAGTATAGTATAGTGACAAGTACCGGGGGATTGATCGTTCAGCTAGGAATAGTGTCGCTAGGATTAGAAAACCTAAATACTAGTTCTAAAGATGAGGGATGATTATTTTTGTATTTTTATATTTTTTTAGAAAGCAATTAAATATCTCGGGTTTTAAGGATTTGGGCGGAATTAGTTGCTAGTCAACTAACCCAATACTAAAGATGCAATCAAAATAAAATACTAGAAATGAAAATAAAACTAAATTAAACTAAGGTTGTGAGCAATAAGTGGAGAAATTGTGTTTACTTAGATTTCACTACTCCCTAGATATCTTTTACACGTTAATTACTTCTTATAGTTGCATGGATAACGGATTGTATTCCTTAATACCATTCATGGGGTGGCGCACTTAACTCCCCAATCCTATGAGTGCCTACTTCACTCCTATGTCGAGCCGGCTAAGAAGCTCCTAACATGGGATCATTAGAATTTATTCATGCGTTAAATACAACCAATAAAACCTAGTGCACATTGGTTCATGTTTCCTAAGACGTTCAAGCATGTTACAATTTGGAGATCTGCCAGTTTTCTTAAGCCTAACATCGAAATCATTCATCCAATACAACCATAAACAAGTAATTAACACATAATCAACATCTAGGTTTTATTAGATCTAAGCAAACACAAGATAGATCTAGCCTAGCATAGTGGAATTAAGACAAGTACAAGATATAGACAACCAACACATAGACATATTGATTGAATTAGAAGAACACTTATCTCAATTACTCATGTAAGGGTTCAAGGGCTGAAAACCCTTGAAAAACCTGTAAATATCGTATTAGGTTCGGCCTTAGGATTTCTCCAAAACTTCTCTCCTTCAATGAATGAAAATTAGATAACTATATATAGATAATTGAGGCTGACGGCGTCAAGACCAAATGGGTGACGCCGTCATCTCGCCGCCAAAAGAATTCTCAGACTGCCTTGATCTACATCTGACGCCGTCATGTATTAAGTTTTTCCAGGCCGTCACGTATTTTACACTTAACGCTCTCCCTTGTGACGCCTTCATTTCAGTACTGGGCCGTCATGCAATTTGCTCTTGACGCCGTCAGGATAGTACTCTTGATGCCGTCACATACTGTTCCCAGCTTGGAAAATTAAGTCTTTGGCGTTTTCTTCACTTTAATGCTCCAAAAACGTCCGAATTGCTTCCTTTTCCAGATTTCACTCCCAAAGTACCTAAAATCACAAAAGGAACGATTTAGGGCAATATTTGATAAAATAAATTCAATTCCAGGCTTAAATGACCCCCTAAAAGTGGTTCATTTTTCGCCTCATCATATACCCTTACACTTGAGATTTGCTTGTCCTCAAGCAAATGCGCTTTTATTCTAGTCAAAATACAAGTTAGGGGTCATTTAACACTAATATAAAAGTAATTACAACAAATAATCGTTCCACTAAAGACCAAAGACAAGCACGAAGGTCATACACTAGCACCTCACAAATAGTGTTTAGATACTCACATTTCTCGGGTGTAATAAAGTATAAATTACAATATGGAAACGGAAGATATCTCTCACTACCTGTCATAGCAAAATAGATTACCATAGGCTTGGGAAAGGATCAAACCTCCACCACATGGCGTAATCACCTAGGATAAACTATCAAAGAGGTCTTTTAAAGGGTTGTAACGTTAGGTGTAGGGATATGAAATACACGGTTTTGTTGGATATAGGCAGTCTTTACTGGCGGCGAGTTAACAATCTTGGTTAATTGCATGTACAATGTGGCGTTGCTAAGCCAAGACTAGACTCGACTTAAGCTAATAAATGAAAAATAACAAAAACATAAAATGAACATAGAATGAAACGGGATGGTAGTCCGTTTGTTTTTTCTCTTTTGTTTTTCTTTTTCTATTTTTTTTTCTTTTTCTTTTTTCCGATTTATTTTATTTTATTTATTTATTTTTTTATTTTTTGGATACACTCTTACCCTACCATCCAAAATAATACATCATAGGGAATGAACATTCCCCTTACACTTGAATTTTTACATACTTTACAATAAACTAATCTAATGACTCGAATAAAGAAAATCAAAACACTTGGAGTACTTTTAAGATTAACGCACATACGGGGGTAATATATGATGTTCTTCCCCATTACTCCATAAAATAAGTACTTTACCCATGAGTCCCAATCGTCCCAAAACAATATGTACAAGGATATGACTCGACTTAGCAACCATGTAATCAATTAGATAGTTAACTTAGGGTTTAACAAATAACAATAATGCACTAAAGATGAGCGCATACACGGAAGGCTAAGGCGATTTGGGTGTACATTTAAGTGGGGTGTAACAAATTCTTCCTTTAAGTAAAATGCTTAAAGTTAGAAACGAAAAGATAGGCTCGGAGGGGTGTATTAGGGGTTTCGTGTACTAAAAATGAGTACAACGCTAAGGTGTAGGAAAAATTAGTTGACTTAACTAGCCAAGTAATATGACTTAAATGGTCAAGTAATTATGATACACAAGGGTGATCCTAATGCCTCTTATCATGTAGTAAATCCTACTACACGAATGTAGTCTCACTAGCGGTCTCGGGATGCATCACTAACGCAAGTTCTAGAATCTAAATGCTACCGGTACACTCATAAGCACTAATAGTAAATGCTTTTCCTATCAAATCTAAAGGCAAACCTCACATATTTGGGTGGAAAATTTTTCTGAAAGTACGGTTATGTGCTAGTCATACAATCTCCTATCCATGAGACGCTTGCTATGGCTAAAGTTTCACTCCTAAATGTTGTAAAAAAATTTAAATTTGGCGCTAAAATTGCACTAACAAGTATTTCTCATAGTTTTATTACACATCTACCATTAAACAAACAAACTCAAGCATAAATGTATCTGTAAGGTATCATCATTTTACCCTCGCCTTACACTTAAGATGAACATTGTCCCCAATGTTCAAGTAGAGAATGTAAAAGTGAAATAAGTAAAACAAATGAAATCAAATACTCCCCTGATTCGCTCGGTATGGATAATAAGGTGGCCAGGTTAAATCTTCCTCCAAGAAAATGAACAATCAAAGCTTCCCTTCCAGAATATAAATCATCTTCTTTTCATACATAACCTGTAAATCCCGAGAAAATAAACAAGGCAACCTCGCATAAAATCGGAGGCAATCTATATAAGTTACTAAATCCTAGAAAACAAAGTAAGATATAATGCTTGTGGAATGAAGTTTGCAGATTTCCTGGAGATTATAAAACTTAATAATTCAACAAAAACTTTAAGAATCCGTTAGAAAAACAAAACTGGTAAAATTTCCAGATTTTTACACGTGACGCCGTCAAGAGTAAACTCGTGACACCGTCAGAAGTGACCTGCAGAAATTCTTATGTTAAGTTTCCGGAAAATTTCTGGAAAAACTTGGTCCTACTTCCTGGAAAATCCTGCAAAACTTCATTATGACTCAATACAAGCATTTGACTTTAACAAATATGAATATACATGTTCACTTAATATTGTGGAGAATCATGATCGGTTTGTTTCTTAAAAACATATTTGGGGTTTCCCCTTACATTTATCTTTTGCAAAAATACCTTTAGGTGGAGTTAAGACTAGGCTAAACAACAAAGTAAAGTATTTCCACTTTTTAGTTTAGAAACATGATCTACCAACAATAAAAATAAAGTATGCATACGGAAGCAAATAACAAACAAACAAAATAAAAATCACACAAAGCATGGGTTGCCTCCCAAGAAGCGCTTTTCTTTATTTACGAGTCTTGTAGCTAGACTCAAGGTTATGGGTTACTACGTGACCTCATCCCTTGAGATGATGTACCCCATGTAGTTGTGATCATTACTATTGTGGTGGTAATGCCTCAACCTGTCGATACTTGCAATCACCTCTCCACCTACTTTACTTCTCAGGTTAACCATCCCATCTTGGTTCATGCTCTCAATTGTGAAAGGCCCATACCAACAAGGACTTGGTTTATAGGGTGGTATTGTTGTTTCCAAGTGTCTTAAGAGCACCAAATTCCCTTCCTCGAATGGGATATGACTTTATGCTGGTCGATTATGTTCGAATTCGAAATGAACCTTATTGCTTTTGCTTCTTTCATATTTAGCCTTGTTGTAGCTTTTGATTCTTGCCTCCCATGCAAGAATTTTATTCTGAACACGAATGGGTGTCGTGTCAGTGTTGTTTTTGAGCTCTCTCCAACTCAAATTCTCATGTCCACTTCGCGGAGTCATGGGTATGCTAATATTTCTTTTTTCAGATTTAAGCTCAATTTTCTCGCCTTCATACTTAATTACAGCTCTAGCGGTAGCGAGGAATGGTGCCCCAAGGATTATTGGCATGCATCCATCTCCCTTATCTTCGATGATCATAAAATCAACTGGGTACATGAATCCTGCGACGTTAACTAATACATCTTCTGCGATTCCTAGAGGGTATACGTACGAGTGTCCAGCAAGGGACAACCTAACACGAGTAGGGGCTGGCATTTTTGACGTTAGTTGGATGTAAATAGTTAGGGGCATAAGATTTACTTCCGATCCTTGGTCGGCGAAAGCACTAAGATATTTCAAATCCCCGATGCTAGTTGGTATCTCAAAGTTCCCACACGCTATCTGCTTAGTAGCCACTTTTTGTATCAATAGCCTCTTGAATATTGACCCCCCAGGTAACGTATCATACTCATCCTTTCCATTTTCCTTTTTTTCAGAACCCTGTTTGGAAGGTTGGTTATGCCCGTCACCCTTAATCCAATTTGTTATGGTGTTTTCGTTTATATCATGTTTCAGGTAGTGACTCAAGGGCTGGGATTTTGGTGGCTTACCTAAGGTCTGTTTAGTAGAGGCTTCTACCTTCTCGCATCCTTGTGGACAATTGTGATGGAATTAACAAATTGGGTAGTGGGGGTGACGTTTTCTTTCCTTAGTAGCATTCTTTCGGGGGTCCTCTGGTTGGCATACTCCTCCAATAGACTCATCATCTCATTCATTTTCTCTTGCATCTCCTCTTTTTGCTTATAAACTGCTTCCTCAAATCTAGCAAGCCGATCTGAATGAGTTGCCATATATTCTCTCATCCTAGCTTCAAACTCCGAGCTAAGCTCCTCGGGAGGGGAATAAGGTGGGGCATAGTTTTGAAAAGTCTCGACATTTTCTCTAGAGGGTGACTATGATAATGGTGTTGAAGTCGGTTTCGAGACAGAATTGACAGTAGCCCGTCTAGGACTTAAAGGTCTCCTTTGCCTTTCCTGAAAATAGTCAACTTTTGCCTCGAGTTTGCATAGGAGTTCATCGGGGATTTCGGTGGTCCCTCCAGACGTTGAGACTGCGTTGATGGCCGCTTTTATCGTATGATTAAACTCCCACATCTCTTGATTATCGACGGCAAGCAACTCAATAATTGCCCAGGACTCCTCGGTGTTCTTATCATGCAGTTTACCTCCCGCGGCCCTATCGATTGTACGTTTAGTGTGATAGTCAACATGGTCGTAGAAAATCTGAACTAATAACCAAAGGTTTATACCATGATGAGGGACCTTATGGAGGAGATCCTTAAAACACACCCTGATGTTGTTCAAACATCAAAATGTCATTTCTAAGCATTGCAGTCTTCCCCGGTGGGAAGAATTGAGTAAGGAAGCGATTGGTGAGATTATCCCATGTGGTGATGGATCCCGCGGGTAAACGCTCAAGCCATTGACTAGCTTGATCCCGTAGAGAGAATTGGAATAGGCGTAATCGGGTTGTCTCTCTAGTTTCAACACCTAGGTCTATGGAATCTACGATTCTAAGGAAGTCCTTAAGATGTTGATTTGGATCTTCGGAACGAAGTCCATGGAATGCACATCCGCTTTGCACCAACCGGATGGTGTCGGATCGCAAGGGAGTCACATTGGCTCCGGTGAGCTCAATAGTGTTTCGGTAGCCTTGGTGGCTAGGTCGGGAATACTCTCCTAAGGTTCGGGGCCTAGGATGTTCTAGTGGTGGGTTTTGTTGTGGTGGGATGACGGGTTCAAAGATGTTCCCTTCGTCCATGATGTCGGGTGGTGAAAAGTTACGAACAAAAACACAAAGAAATAAGATAGACTAAAGAGAATCCTAAAAATAAAAATAAAATCTTACTAGAAAGGAATCTAGCAAGTAGACCTAATAAAAACAAATTCTAACCTAGACAATAACTATTCCCCGGGCTGCGGCGCCAAAAACATGATGCGTAGGGATTGCACCAGGCTTTACCTCTCAAGGGATCTCGAGAAGCTTACAACCCCCACCAGGCAGTGTACCTGATCGTTGTAGTATAGTATAGTGACAAGTACCGGGGGATTGATCGTTCAGCTAGGAATAGTGTCGCTAGGATTAGAAAACCTAAATACTAGTTCTAAAGATGAGGGATGATTATTTTTATATTTTTATATTTTTTAGAAAGCAATTAAATATCTCGGGTTTTAAGGATTTGGGCGGAATTAGTTGCTAGTCAACTAACCCAATACTAAAGATGCAATCAAAATAAAATACTAGAAATGAAAATAAAACTAAATTAAACTAAGGTTGTGAGCAATAAGTGGAGAAATTGTGTTTACTTAGATTTCACTACTCCCTAGATATCTTTTACACGTTAATTACTTGTTATAGTTGCGTGGATGACGGATTGTATTCCTTAATACCATTCATGGGGTGGCACACTTAACTCCCCAATCCTATGAGTGCCTACTTCACTCCTATGTCGAGCCGGCTAAGAAGCTCCTAACATGGGATCATTAGAATTTCTTCATGCATTAAATACAACCAATAAAACCTAGTGCACATCGGTTCATGTTTCCTAAGACGTTCAAGCATGTTACCATTTGGAGATCTGCCAGTTTTCTTAAACCTAACATCGAAATCATTCATCCAATACAACCATAAACAAGTAATCAACACATAATCAACATCTAGGTTTCATTAGATCTCAGCAAACACAAGATAGATCTAGCCTAGCATAGTAGAATTACGACAAGTACAAGATATAGACAACCAACACATAGACATATTGATTGAATTAGAAGAACACTTATCTCAATTACACATGTAAGGGTTCAAGGGCTGAAAACCCTTGAAAAACCTGTAAAAATCGTATTAGGTTCGGCCTTAGGGTTTCTCCAAAACTTCTCTCCTTCAATGAATGAAAATTAGAAAACTATATATAGATAATTGAGGCTGACGGCGTCAAGACCAAATGGGTGACACCGTCATCTCGCCGCCAAAAGAATTCTCAGACTGCCTTGATCTACATCTGACGCCGTCATGTATTAAGTTTTTCCAGGCCGTCACGTATTTTACACTTGACGCTCTCCCTTGTGACGCCTTCATTTCAGTACTGGGCCGTCATGCAATTTGCTCTTGACGCCGTCAGGATAGTACTCTTGACGCCGTCACATACTGTTCCCAGCTTGGAAAATTAAGTCTTTGGCGTTTTCTTCACTTTAATGCTCCAAAAACGTCTGAATTGCTTCCTTTTCCAGATTTCAATCCCAAAGTACCTTAAATCACAAAAGGAACGATTTAGGGCAATATTTGATAAAATAAATTCAATTCCGGGCTTAAATGAACCCCTAAAAGTGGTTCATTTTTCGCCTCATCAGCAAGTGAATACGAATTCGAGCAAAGATGAGTAGATCCACTTGATGACTGAACAAACATGGAGAAAGCATGAAGCATGTTGTTGAGAATAGTCAAAACTAAGAAGATTTCTCTTCTTCCAAAGATAAGCCGCACTGAATCATACACCTTTCGTTTCTTTGATGAACGGGGCCTGAAGTGTTGTCAGCAGACGCCATAATGTTGACTTTCAAGACCGAGGTTTGAACTGATGTGTTCAAATGTCATAGTCGATGAAGAACGAGGCCTGAACTGATGTGAACAGATGTCATAGCCATGTGCATCAAAGTTGAGCTTCTTTAACCTCTGATTGATGAGATATCACTTTTTTCGGTAGCCAAACTCTGAGTCTTTCCTTAATAGGATTGAACGATGTACCTGCACTTAAGTAAAGACTACATGCACTGACATTGAGAGTTTGTTTGCATTTATATGGGTTAGTGAAATCAGCATCTATACCATTTGGGGTTCCACTTTTAACCTTGGTTTTGCAATCAGTGAACATCTTTCTTACAGGTATGCATCTAAGACTTACAATCTTAAAAATTCTACCCGTCTGTATCCACCTAAGGCAAGTTTTAGGAGTGTCTGGTTTCTCACATAAAGTGGAATTATTGTTGAGAGAAGACCTTTGTCCTAAATCAATATGCCTATCAGGTTTCTGATTATAACTCTTTGGTTCTATGGGCTTGTTGTAGTTTCTAGTCTTAGATGGTTAAACCTAATCACAAGTATTCACTTCCTTCAAGAATTTTGTAGCACAACTATGATGATTTGCCTTAAAAACACATTTCAGACAAGTTGAGCAAACAAGTTGTTTGGATTCAGAAAACGATCTAGGATTCTTAGAGTGATTAGTGATATGTGGGAATTGCGCCCTCACAACAGATTTTACCTCTCAAGGGATCTTGAGAAGCTTACAACCCTCACCAGGCAGTGTACCTGAACATTGTAGTATAATATAGTGACAAGTACCTGGGGATTGATCGTTCAACTCAGGAATAGTGTCGCTAGGATTAGAAAGCCTACTAAACTAGGTCTAGAGGTGATGGATGATTCTTTTTGTATTTTTATATTTTATGGAAAGCAAGTAAAATCTCGGGTTTTGAAGGAGTAGGTGGAATTAGTTGCTAGCCAACTAACCCAATTAACTAAAGATGCAATCAAAATAAAATAAAAGAAATGAAAATTAAACTAATATGCTAATGTGGTGGAAACAATAATGAGAAAAGTTGTGTTTACTTAGATTTCATTACTCCCTAGATATCTTTTACCGGTTTATTAGCTTGTTACAATCGCATGGATGACGGGTTATATTCCTTAATACTAGTCGTAGGGCCGTGTACAATATTCCCTAACTCTATAAGATCCTAATTCACTCCTATGTCGATCCGTTAAAAGCTCCTAACATGGGAACATTAGAATTCCCTTATGCATTAAATACAACCAAAAATCATAGTACACCTCCGATCATGTTTCTTAAGACGTTAAAGTTACCAATGGAAGTCTGCCAGTTTTCTTAAGCCTAACATCGAATACAATCATCCGTAACAATTATAAACAAACAATCAACCCATAATCAACATCTAGGTTTCACTACATCTAAGCAAACACAATAAAAGCCTAGCCTAACATGTTAAAATAAAGATACACATAAAATAGAATCAAACAATACATAGACATATTGAATTATTAATGAAATACTTATCTTTATTCAAACATGGAAGAAAGAAATGTTTGAAACCCCTTCAAGATGCAGGAAATTCGACCTAGGGTTTTTACAAAACTTGTTCCCCAAAAGTTCCACCCTTTACAATGAAAAATTGGAAATATATATATAGACTATGCATCTTGACGGCGTCATGTATTAGCCTCTGACGCCGTCAACTCGCCGCCAAGTTGAAATTCGTATTGCCTAGCTAGATCCACTTCTGACGCCGTCATGTAGAAAAGCACTCTGGGCCGTCACATGTATTTAGACCCTGACGGCCTAGGTGACGCCGTCAAGCCAATATCAAAGAAAACACTCTGGGCCGTCATGTTATAAGTTCCACATCCACCTCTTTTGTCACTCTTGACGCCGTCAAGTACTGTTCCAGCAAGGATTTTTGAGACTTTGCCGTTTTCTTCACTTTTATGCTCCAAAAACGTCCAAAATGCTTCCTTTTCCATATTTCTCCTCAAAAGTACCTAAAATGACAAAAGGAATGATTTAGGGCAATAATTGATCAAATAATCTCGAATTCGGGCTTAAATGACCCCTTAAAAGCGGTACATTTTTCGCCTCATCAAATACCCTTACACTTGAGATTTGCTTGTCCTCAAGCAAATGCGCTTTTATTCTAATCAAAATACAAGTTATGGGTCATTTAACACTAATATAAAAGTAATTACAACAAATAATCGTTCCACCAAAAACCAAAAACAAGCACGGAGGTCATACACTGGCACCTCACAAATAGTGTTTAGATACTCACATCTCTCGGGTGTAATAAAGTATATATCACAAAATGGAAATGGAAAACATCTCTCACTACCTGTCATAGCAAATAGTTTACCATAGGCTTGGGAAAGGATCAAACCTCCACCACTTGGCATAAGCACCTAGGATAAACTATCAAAGAGGTCTTTTAAAGGGTTATAACGTTAGGTGTAGGGATATGGAAAACACGGTTTTGTTGGATAAAGGCAATATTTACTGGTGGCGAGTTAATCATCTTGGTTAATTACATGTACAATATGGCGTTGATAAGCCAAGACTCGACTCGACTTAAGCTAATAAATCAAAAATAATAAAAACATAAAACAAACATAGAATGAAACGGGATGGTAGTCCGTATGTTTTTCTCTTTTATTTTTTTCTATTTTTTTTCTTTCTTTTTTCGATTTTTTTTATTTATTTTTTTACATACACTTTTACCCTACCATCCAAAATAATACATCATAGGGAATGTACATTCCCCTTACACTTGAATTTTTACATACTTTACAATAAACTACTCTAATGACTCGAATCAAGATAATCAAAACACTTGGAGTACTTTTTAAGATTAATGCGCATATGGAGGTAATAATTTGGTGCTCTTCCCCATTACTCCATAACGCTTGTACTTTACCCATGAGTCCCAATCGTCCCAAAACAATATGAACAAGATATGACTTGACTTAGCAACCATGTAATCAATAAGATAATTAACTAAGGGTTTAAAACATGAAACAATAATGCACTAAAGATAAGTGCATACAAGGAAGGCTAAGGCGATTTGGTTACACATTTGGGTGGATTGTAACAAATTCTTTATTTAAGTAAAATGCTTAAAGTTAGAAATGAAAAGATAGGGTCGGAGGGGTGTACTAGGGGTATCGTGTACTAAAAATGAGTACAACGCTAAGGTGTTGGAAAAATTAATTGACTTTACTAGTCAAGTGATATGGCTTAAATGATCAAGTAATTATGATACGGGTTTAAACACAATGGTGATCCTAATGCCTCTTATCATGTAGTAAATCCTACTACACGAATGTAGTCTCACTAGCGGTCTCGAGATGCATCACTAACGCAAGTTCTAGAATCTAAATGCTACCGGTACACTCATAAGCACTAATAATGAATGCTTTTCCTATAAAATCTAAAGGCGAACCTCATATATTTGGGTGGAAAATTTTTCTGAATGGTACGGTTTTGTGCTTGTCATACAACTCCTATCCATGAGACGCTTGTTAAGGCTAAAGTTTCGCTCCTAAATGTTGTAAAAAAATTTTAATTTGGCGCTAAAATTACACTAACAAGTATTTCTCTTAGTTTTATTACACACCTACCATCAAACAAACAAACTCAAGTGCAATAGTATCCTATAAGGTATCATCATTTACCCTCCCCTTACACTTAGGATGAACATTGTCCCCAATGTTCAATTAAAGGATGTAAAAGTAAAATAGGTAAAAGAATGAAAACGAATACTCCCCTGATTCGTTCGATGTTGATAGTGTGTTAACAAGGTTAGATCTTCCTCCAAGAAAATGAACGTTCAAAGCTTCCCTTCTAGAAATATAAATCATCTTCTTGTCATATATAACCTGTTAAACCTGAGAAAACAATCAAGGCAACCTCGCGTAAAATCGGCGGCAATCTATATATACAAACAAACCCTATAAAAAATAGCATATATATCTTAATGTTGCTTTCTAGGAATTAAAGGGATATAATGCTTGTGGAATGAATGTTTGCAGATTTCCTGGAGTTTATAAAACTAAAGAATCAACAAAAACTTTTAAGACTCCGTTAGAAAAACAAAACTCGCAAAATTTCCAGAATTTTACACGTGACGCCGTCAGGTGTTAAACCCTGATGCCGTTAGAAGTGACCTGCATAAATCTTTATGTTAAATTTCCGGAAAATTTCTGGAAAAACTTGTGTCCTATTTCCTGGAAAATCCAGCAAAACATCATTATGACTCGATACAAGCATTTGACTCTAACAATAACTAATATACATGCTCATTTAATATTGTGGCGAATCATGATCATTTTCGTTCTTCTAAACAAATTTGGGGTTTCCCCTTACACTTAGCTTTTGAAAAATACCTTTATATGAAGTTAAGACGAAGTTAAACAACAAAATAAAGCATTTTCACAATTTAATTTGAAACATGATCTACCAACAATAAAAATAATACATGCATACGGAAACAAATAACATCAAACAAATAAAAATCAAACAAATAAAAACACACAAAACATGGGTTGCCTCCCAAGAAGCGCTTTTATTTATTTACGAGTCTTGTAGCTAGACTCAAGGTCATGGGCTATCCTATATGTGTGAGCTCCTCATCGAGGACATCTTTGGGATCAAACTTAGGTTTCAATTTCCTATCGGTTTTCTTGGTACGGTATGACTTCTAAAACTTTTCTCCATCCGGATCATATAAAATCATCTTCATATGCCATGATCCGTCACCTTCCTTAGGTGGCTTGTCCCAATTCCATTTACACTTATCCCCTTCCCCTTTCCACTTGTTCATCTCTAGGTTGATAGGCATTATGCTTAAGAACTCAATCATTTTCCTAAAGACTAGGGGATCCTTAAAAGGGTTTAGTTCCTCATCTCTAGCTATGAGTTGTTCCACCGAATGTGTCTTATCAATGAAATCTTTTTCTAGATAGAATGGGCGTTGAGGTCCAATAAAGTTCCTTTCTATCCAAGGTCCATATCTAGATGGTATCCTATTCATCTCTACCCAATGTGGTGTCTGTTCGTCCTCACAATCGTAGCTATGCTTCTTAACATCATAAACCGACCAAGTCTCACCATCTCCTACCGCTATCTTAGACTCCTTACAATCTATCATGGCACTAGCGGTTGCTAAAAATCCTCTTCCTACTAACAATGGGCATGTAGTATCACTAACCATATCTAGGACGTGAAAATCCGCTAAGATAGTCAATCTTCCTACGTGAACTACTACATCCTTGATCATTCCGACCGGGTGGGCAATACTTCCATCCGCTAGACCAATTATTACTTACGTCTCCTCTAACTTTCCTAGCTTAAGAGTGGTGAAAAGGGATAAGGGAATCAAGTTGAGGCTTGATCCTAAGTCGGCTAGTGTGTCGAAAGCTTCGGATTTTCCTATCTTACAAGGCAAAACAAATATACCCGGATCATCAAGCTTCTTAGGCAACTTGTTTTGAACGAAGGCGGTCCCATTTTTACCCAATTTAAGTTTCTCATATTTTTCTAGGAGGGCACTATAGTAGGGGGCACAGGCTAAGACATCAATGACGGGGCGTTCAAGGTGGAGCTCCTTGAATTCATCGTCAAGGTCTTGTAAAGGAGGTGTTTCAACTATGTTATTGACCAGTTTAATATCGTATGTTTTATTCAATTGGTCCTTTTGAAGAATTTGGGTTTGCTTGAAACATGTGCTCATTGCTTTGACCGAATAGTATTGTGGACAAGAAGTAGGTGACGAAACCGATCATATGGCATTAACGTTTAGTTTTGGATTCTTGACCGTGTCGCTTGGGAGTGCTCCCATTTCTCGGTCATTGAGAACTTTCAACAATGTGTCAATTTTATTGGTCATCTCACTTTGATTTTATTTGAAATCGGTTTCAAACTTAGATATGCGAGCTTTTTGAGATGCCATAAACTTGGACATCAATCCTTCAAGATTATTAGTACTACCATAGTTATTGAAAGGATTATTGTTGAAAGTACGGTTAGAGGGTGGACCGTTTGGTTGGCAACGATTAGGTGGATTGGAAGAATTGTTTTGGGGCATGTTTTGGTTTTGTTTTCCACCTGTAACACCCCCAAAATTTGGTACAGCGGAAGACTCAACAAGCTTTTGGGGTGCTACGAGGATTGGTATCCAACACAAGACGTAAAAGAACGAGATAAAGTAAACATAAGTAAAACACAACCAAAACGGGTTTTAAAGTTTACATTCATCGCAAATTTATCAAAGTAAGGCCCAAGAGAAGTAAAAGTAGGTCCAACATTACATATCAGAGTTTTTAGAAAACTAGATCCTTAACTGTATTGCCATGCCAATCCTCCAATCCAAGCATCCAAGTTCATCACTTAATTACCTGAGAAAACGTGCTAAAAGTCAGCTTTCGTTGGTGAGATCATAGGTTTATATTCAATATCAAATCAAGTGGACATATATGCAAAACGCTTGCTAGCTAGACTAGGGCTCAATCCTCAACGCAAAATCCTATAGTGCACACTATAGATCATCCAAAATCCTCAAATAAGCCAATCTCATAATCCAAACATTATTTAGTCCACACGCGATGGTTCACTATGTGACAAGGGTTGATGTAACTCATCTAACCAAATCTAGTCCACACGTGATGATTCACTATGTGACTAAGGTTGTTGTAACATTCGTCTAACCATATATAGTCCACACGCGATAATTCACTATGTGACTAAGGTTGACATAACATCCTAGTTCCATAGCAAGTTTTGAAAAATAAAAGCGATAATAGTCTACATAAAATAATTTGCACGTTTCCACCCCAAGTATTGAAAACAAGTTCAAGAGTAAAATTGGGGCTATGACTCACCTCAAGTCCAGAAATCAGCAAGAAGAAATCGGTAGAAGTAAGATGTATCACAACTCAAAAGACGGCAACTACGGACTCGGCACTTCCTAACAATATAAACTCGTTTCAGGATTATTTACTCAAAATCAATTATTCCCAATCCCGAACGTATTCCATTTTACTTTCCGAAAATCCATTTCTCGTATTATTCTCGTATTAGTAGTTTGGAGTTTGACGTTTGGTATCCATACGGGTGGTGGGTCGACACAACTCAAAACAAGAAGCCACAACAAAAGAATAATAAAACAATCTATAGGTCTAATATTAGCCCAATATATTATTTAAATAAATCATCGAAGTTTATCAAATCCGTCGATTTAGTAATCCCCCATATTTATTTACTTAATATATCACTCCAAGATTATACCCAAAACCTAAATCACATAGCACGTATAACATGGTATGTATCAAAGTTTAATAAATTCTCTAATTATGCCATCAAGCTTACCAAATTCGTCAACTTGGAAAACTTCACGAGATATTTAGTAATCCATCATCCCCGTACACATACCACAACCTATGGGCGTCGTAGGATACAATGCCCATTAATATCCTCATTTTATATAACTAAATAGCTCTTATTTAATCCGTCGATTAAATAAGTTACATAGTTATAGAAAGTGAATGTATTAATGTCACATATCTGTGACCAACACAAAAGTCACAAAATAAATAATATAACCCACTTGGACTCAGTGACCACGACTCCATATAACTCGATAGTTTCCTCGTTTATTTTTTAAAAAAGGTATTTTATTTAATATAATTATCCAACGTTATAGATTTCATCGTCGTTATAGTTGTTTAATTATAATAACGTTCCCGGCATTTATTACACTATTCAAATAGTATAATATATATCATCGTGTTATTATAATATTACTCGTGATCATTTTATTTTTAATATAAGCACTTATATAGTTATATATACGTTTCACGTCTATATACTCATATAAACGTTTATATTATAAATAATATTATTACGAGTTTTATTATTTATGTTTGATTATAAATAATTATCGAGTCATATAGATGGTCACATGTCCGAGTCATCACTCTCGGCTCATTGTCCAAGTCCAAGTAAAAATGATAATCAAGTCAAACCAAGTAATCAATCTCCGTCCAACAATTCCCAAACCACGTGCTACAACAATAGGGTCCGACAACGGCACCCGACTAACCTATCTCCGTCAATCTAATGTGACCGTATCACAATTGGTCCCCATATCGTCAACACAACTCCAACATCAATATTACAAATCCAAAAGAATCCACTTCGAGCTCAAGCATCACCATAAAACAATAAATATGAAACCAACAATATATATAACTCAACAAATATAAATCTCCACCAACATAATTACCATACACACGGGTCGACTTACCAAGTCAAAACGGGTCAATATTACACCACAAGAATATATCGTGGGTCACACCCGAGACCTCTAGGTCTCGGCTTGCTCTACACGAGCCAAACCAAACCAAACGGACCCCTAGGGTGGTCGGCTACAAAACCAAATAACAACAACAAGAGAAACGACACAAGGTACCATTACCAAAACAAAAATCAAACCAAACGGACCCTTAGGGTCGTTGGTATCCCAAGAATGGCGACCATGTGCCATCTCGATAACATTACCTCGAGACCAAAGAATCAAGAAACCACATAAGCTCACAAAAATTATAAGCCGAGAGCCTAAGCTCTCGGTTCCAACTCGACATCCACCAAAAATCAAGAAACCCGGATACCAAACTCGTTTTAATCAAATATTTATTATCAAAATCATTTCCCCATTGATTTTAGGTAAGATTAGAACAAGAAAACCCAAAACCCATTAAGGTTTTCACCATGTCTCACGGATTTAATCACACCGAGACAAGTTTACACTTTATTGGTGTTTGCTCACCTTCTTGAACCTCAAGACGCACGAATCTCACAAAAACAACCAAGATGGAATCGGATTAATGATGAAAAATGATGTTATGGTAAGTTTTAGGGCGCGTGCTATATACCAAAAGAAAGATCTTGATGAGAGGGTTAATATGGTGGTGATATTTTGGGTGTGGGAGTGGCGGTGGTGGCTGTGGTGGCCGGTTTAGGTGGTGGCGGCGGTTAGGGTATATGAGAGGGAGAGGGAGAATGAAGATGGTGTTTGTATGTTTGTGTTGTGTGTTCCCAGGAAAAGACCACAAGGGACGATTTTGTATTTACTCTTTCTTTTTATTTTCTTTCTTATAACAATAATAATAATAATAATAATAATAATAATAATAATAATAATAATAATAATAATAATAATAATAATAATAATAATAATAATAATAATAATAATAATAATAATAATAATAATAATAATAATAATAATAATAATAATAATAATAATAAGGGTATTATTAATATTTAGGGTAAGGTGGCTAGGTGTAAAATACACGGACCAAAACCCGTAACTTTTAAAAATATTCCAACTCTCTCGAACCGAGCTCGTTCCAAATTATTTTAAATCTCACGATACGTTCAATAAATAAATATGTAGTCGAACTGTAATTCAAAACATTAAATTTTTGTTAGGTTATCTAGTGCCGAAGTCAACGTACTGCCAAAAAAAATCTCGAAATAAATTCTCAACACATCGATAATCCAAATTCGATTCCATAAAAATTTTTAAGTATAATCAACCACAATATAGGTTTTACAAGTTCATTACGAATAAAATTTCAAACATAAATTTATAAATGAACTTTTACGTAATACGGGTTTTCAAAATGGCTCCCTAATTTGCCAGTTGTCACACCATCTAAGGTTCGGGTGATTTTTCCAATAAGGGTTGTAGGAATCACCGTAAGGGTTTGACTCGGGTTTGAAAGTGTACCACTTGTCTACCGCTTCTTTGGTACGCGAGGATGCGTAATCCGCAAAAGCTTATCCGGGGAGTTCCACGCAATCACAAGTGTCATGGGGACCAGTACATAATTTGCATGAAGAAGTGATTTTGTTCACTTGCCTTGAAGGCTTAGGAGCTTCGTAGGATTTCATGAGAAACTTGACTTGGTCCTCAAGTTCCATAATCCTACGGTCGGGAGTGCTAGAATTGTTCGAAGGCAAAGATATTGCCTTGACCGTTTTGTTCAAATCACGGGGATCATTCCAACTTTCGTTGTCATAGAGAGCAAGATCTTATATGAGTTCCCATGATTCTTCCGCACTTAGATCACGTAGCTTGCCACCGGCCGATTGGTTAACGGTTCGCCTTGTGGAGAGATCGATATGGTCATAGAAGATTTGGACTTGGAGCCAAAGATCTATGCCATGATGAAGGACTTTTTGGAGTAAGTACTTGAAACGAGTCCATGCTTCATATAGAGTTTCACCTTGACGTTGTTGGAATATCAAGGTATCATTTCTAAGCTTGGTAGTTATCCCCGGTGGGAAAAATTGAGCAAAGAAACGAGAAGTGAGATCATCCCATGAGGTGATGGATCCCGCGGGTAAACGTTCAAGCCATTGACTAGCTTGATCACGTAGAGAGAATTGGAATAGACGTAATCGGGTCGACTCCCTAGTTGCAACATCAAGGTCTATGGAATCTACAATTTTTAGGAAATCCTTGAGATGTTGATTAGGATCTTCGAAACGAAGTCCATGGAATGCACATCCGCTTTGCACCAACTGGATGGTGTCGGATCGCAAGGGGGACACATTGGCTCCTTGGGTGAGCTCAATGGTGTTTCGATAGCCTTGGTGGCTAGGACGGGAATACTCTCGTAAAGTTCGGGGTCAAGGAGGTTGGTTTGCTAGTGGTGAGTTTTGTGGGTGGTTTTTTTTGTGGTGGGTTGATGGGATCAAAGATATTACCACCTTCCATGATGTCGGATGGTAAAGGTTACGAACAAAGGAACGAAGAAATGAGATAGACTAAAGAAAACCTAAAAATAAAAATAAAACCATACTAGAAAGGAATCTAGCAAGTAGACCTAATAAAAAGAAGTCCTAACCTAGACAATAACTATTCCCCGGGCTGCGGCGCCAAAAACTTGATACGTGGGAATTGCTCCCTCACAAGAGGTTTTACCTCTCAAGAGATCCTGAGAAGCTTACAACCCCCACCAGGCAGTGTACCTGATCGTTGTTGTATAGTATAGTGACAAGTACCGGGGGATTGATCGTTCAACTCAGGAATAGTGTCGCTAGGATTAGAAAGCCTACTAAACTAGGTCTAGAGGTGAGGGATGATTCTTTTTGTATTTTTATATTTTATGGAAAGCAAGTAAAATCTCGGGTTTTGAACGGGTGGGAGGAATTAGTCGCTAGCCAACTAACCCAATTAACTAATATGCTAATGTGGTGGAAACAATAATGAGAAAAGTTGTGTTTACTTAGATTTCATTGCCCCTAGATATCTTTTACCAGTTGATTAGCTTGTTATAATTGCATGGATGACGGGTTATATTCCTTAATACCAGTCGTAGGGCCGTGTACAATATTCCCTAACTCTATAAGATCCTACTTCGCTCCTATGTCGAGCCGTTAAAAGCTCCTAACATGGGATCATTAGAATTCTCTTATGCATTAAATACAACCAAAAATCGTAGTACACCTCCGATCATGTTTCTTAAGACGTTCAAGCAAGTTACCAATGGAAGTCTGCCAGTTTTCTTAAGCCTAACATCGAATACATTCATCCGTCACAATTATAAACAAACAATCAACCCATAATCAACATCTAGGTTTCACTACGTCTAAGCAAACACAATAAAAGCCTAGCCTAACATGTTAAAAGAAAGATACACATAAGATAGAATCAAACAATACATAGACATATTGAATGATTAATGAAATACTTATGTTTATTCAAACATGGAAGAAAGAAGGGTTTGAAACCCCTTCAAGATGCAGGAAATTCGACCTAGGGTTTTTACAAAACTTGTTCCCCAAAAGTTCCACCCTTTACAATGAAAAATTGGAAAAATATATATATAGACTATGCATCCTGACGGCGTCATGTATTAGCCTCTGACGCCGTCAACTCGCCGCCAAGTTGAAATTCGTATTGCCTAGATCCACTTCTGACGCCGTCATGTAGAAAAATACTCTGGGCCGTCACATGTATTTGGACCCTGACGGCCTAAGTGACGCCGTCAGGCCAATATCAAAGAACACAATTTGGGCCGTCACGTTATAAGTTCCACATCCACTTCTTTTGTCACTCTTGACGCCGTCACGTGTTAAAGCTTGACGTCGTCAAGTACTGTTCCAGCAAGGATTTTTGAGACTTTGCCGTTTTCTTCACTTTTATGCTCCAAAAACATCCAAAATGCTTAATTTTCCAGATTTCTCCTCAAAAGTACCTAAAATGACAAAAGGAAATATTTAGGGAAATAATTGATCAAATAATCTTGAATTCGGGCGTAAATGACCCCTTAAAAGCGGTACACTTTTTGCCTCATCAATTAGCTACAGGAATCGCTTTAATCGATGTGCAACTACTCTTGGAAACTAGACAATTCCTATTTGTTTGTTGAGTGCACACGGGTTTTGGTTTGCTGCTACTGGCCAAGTTCTGGAATAAGGTAGAAGGCATCCTATGAGGTCGTGAACCTAAGATTCCATCCTTTTGAAGTAGAGCCCTTTTTCTAGCCTTTTCAAGATCATAGTTCTTTTACAAGTCATTTATATCATAAGAGTTTTGAGTTTTAACGCTTGGTATTGACACTGTTTTCGAACTTATCCTAGAAGAGTTAGGTGTAGGTATAGCTACTTGTTGAGCTTTAACAGACTAGAGGAGTTTTTCTTAGTAAAATTATGTGAAGTGACTGGTTTTGTCAAAACTTGTATCGCATCAACTTGGGAGACAAACCCAGTTCTTGAAAATATTGGTCATTCAGATCTAACCGCATTAGGTTGTCTAACAACAGAATGGTATCTACTTGATTGTAAGAATGGTTTCCCCAAGATTGATAATTTTGCAAACTTAGTGTTCACACTATTTCCTGTTAATTTTCTTACCTCATTTCTTAATGCAGCAGTTGCAGAATTGATGAGGCGAAAAATGATCCGTTTTTAGGGGGTCATTTAAGCCCGAATCCGAATTTATTTGATCAAATATTCCCCTAAATCGTTCCTTTTGTGATTTTAGGTGTTTGGAGAGTGAATTCTGGAAAAGAAGCCATTTTGGACGTTTTTGGAGCACAAAAGTGAAGAAAACGGCAAAGTACCAATTTTCTATACTGAAGACACTAGGTGACGGCGTCAAGAGTTACACCCTGACTGCGTCAGACATCAAGAATAAAACACCGTAGTTGATGACGGCGTCAAAATTCATCCTGACGGCGTCAAAGTACCAAGAATAAAATACCGTGGTTGGTGACAGCGTCACATAGGCCGTCATAAGTAGATCAAGGCCGTCCGAGGAAGTATTTGGCGGCGAGGTGACAGCGTCACACGGTTGTCTTGACGCCGTCAGCCCAGTTTTCCTATATATAGTTTTCTAGTTTTTTCATTAAAAAGAGAAAAAGTTTTGGTGAAACCCTAAAGACGAATTTGGTGTATCTTTTACAGGTTTTTCAAGGGTTCCAAACCCTTGATACCTTGCATTGTAATTGAGATAAGTGTTCTTCCAATTCAATCAATATGTCTATGTGTTGGCTGTTTATATCTTGTTCTTGTCTTAATTCCATTATGCTAGGCTAGATCTCTTTTGTGTTTGCTTAGATCTAATGAAACCTAGATGTTGATTATGTGTTGATTACTTGTCTATTCTTGTCTTGGATGAATGATTTTATATGTTAGGCTTAAGAAAACTGGCAGATCTCCAAATGGTAACATGCTTGAACGTCTTAAGAAACATTAACCGAGGCGTACTAGGTCTTTATTGGTTGTATTTAATGCATGAGCCACTGTTTACAATCCCTATAGTTGTTTTGGGTCATGGTGTAGGAGGAGATAAGAGCTCATAGAGTTGGGGAGTTATGTATGCCACCCCACGAATGGTATTAAGGAATACAATCTGTCATCCATAGAAGTATAACAAGTAATTAACGTGTAAAAGATATCTAGGGAGTAGTGAAGTCTAAGTAAACACAATTTCTCCAATTACTGCTCACAACCTTTGTAATAATTAGTTTAATTTCATTTTCAGTATTTTATTTTGGTTATATATTAGTTTTGGGTTAGTTGAATAGCAACTAATTCTGCCCACTCTTCCAAAACCCGAGATTTTACTTGCTTTCATAAAAATATAAAAATATAAAAATAATCATCCCTCACCTTTAGAACTATTAATTAGGTTTTCTAATCCTAGCGACACTATTCCTTAGCTGAACGATCAATCCCCTGGTACTTGTCACTATACTATACTACAACGATCAGGTACACTGCCTGGTGGGGGTTGTAAGCTTCTCGAGATCCCTCGAGAGGTAAAGCCTGTTGCGATTCCCACGCATCAAGTTTTTGGTGCCGCAGCCCGGGGAATAGTTATTGTCTAGGTTAGGATTTCTTTTTATTAGGTCTACTTGCTAGATTCTTTTCTAGTAAGATTTTTATTTTTATCTTTAGGTCTTCTTTAGTCTATCTTATTTCTTCGTGCCTTTGTTCGTAACTCTTTACCATCCGACATCATGGAAGGTGGTAACATCTTTGAACCCATCATCCCACCACAACAAAACCCACCATTAGAACCCCTTAGGCCCCGAACCTTAGGAGAGTATTCCCGACCTAGCCACCAAGGCTACCGAAACACCATTGAGCTCACCGGAGACAATGTGACCCCCTTGCGATCCGACACCATCCGGTTGGTGCAAAGCGGATGTGCATTCCATGGACTTCGTTCCGATGATCCAAACCAACACCTTAAGGACTTCCTCAAAATCGTTGATTCCATAGACCTAGGTGTTGAAACTAGAGAGACAACCCGATTACGCCTATTCCAATTCTCTCTACGGGATCAAGCTAGTCAATGGCTTGAGTGTTTACCCGCGGGATCCATCACCACATGGGATGATCTCACCACTCGTTTCCTTGCTCAATTTTTCCCACCGAGGAGAACTACTAAGCTTAGGAATGACATCTTGATGTTCCAACAACGTCAAAATGAATCTCTTTATGAAGCATGGACTCGTTTCAAGGACTTACTCCAAAAAGTCCCTCATCATGGCATAGATCTTTGGCTCCAAGTCCAAATCTTCTATGACCATATCGACATCTCCACGAGGTGAACCATTGACCAATCGGCCGGTGGTAAGCTACGTGATCTTGGTGCGGAACAATCATGGGAACTCATAGAAGATCTTGCTCTCTATGACAACGAAAGTTGGAATGATCCCCGTGATTTGAACAAAACGGTCAAGGCAATATCTTTGCCTTCGAACAATTCTAGCACTCTCGACCGTAGGATCATGGAACTTGAGGACCAAGTCAAGTTTCTCATAAAATCTTACGAAGCTCCGAAGTATTCAAGCCAAGTGAACAAAATCACTTCTTCATGCGAATTATGTAGTGGTCCCCATGACACTCGTGATTGTGTGGAACTCCCCGGAACAGCTTTTGCGGACTACGCATCCACGCTTACCGACAAAGCGGGAGATAAGTGGTACACTTTCAAGCCCGAGCCAAACACATACGGTGATTCATACAACCCCTCATGGAAAAATCACCCAAACCTTAGGTGGAAACAAAATCAACCCAATTCTTCCAATCCGCCTAATCGTTACCAACCAAACGGTCCACCATCCAACCGTACTTTCAACAACAATCCTTCTAACAACTATTGTAGTACCAACAATCTTGAAGGATTGATGTCAAAATTCATGGCATCTCAAGAAGCCCGCATAGCTAGGTTCGAAACCGAATTCAACCAACAACTAACGGAGATGACCAACAAGATTGACAACTTGTTGAAAGCCCTCAACAACCAAACATTAATCACACCTAGGAAGGACACTAGGGACACCAATAGTGGAATCCAAATTAAGGACCCCTCATCATCCAAACATGTCCACTTTGTCAATGTTGTCACCATTAAGCCGATAGATAAGGAGATAGAGGAGAGTGACAAGGATGAAGTTAGAGTAGAAACCGATAGTGAGGATGAGAGTAGGGAAGTTGAGGTTAATAAGGATGAGAAATTGGAGGAGGTAGAACCTATAGAGGAATACTTTGATAAATTGCCAACCGAGGAAGAACGGGAATACCATAAGGATTTATTCGATAGTCCCGAGAAAACATATATCTTTGGCGACCCCCTTATCAAAATGGGAGACCCCTCTAACATTAACATCCCATGTAATATCGGGCACATGCATGTATGGAAAGCTTACATCGACCTTAGATCCCCCGTGAACATTATGACCAGAACCTATTACAATTGGGTGATGAAGAAGCAACTCAATTTTAGGATGATGCCCGGTAAAAATTGGATAAGTAATTTTGCAGGAAGAGTTAAGGGAGTACATGTGATTATAGGGAATCTCACCTATGAGATTGATTTTATGATAGTGGAAGACACTCGTCCGGTGATAGATGCTTGCCTAAGCCAAATAATATTCGGGAAACCATTTGTTGAGGCCACTAGGATGAGTTATGATCCGACTTTAGGGATAGTTAGGTTCAAGAAAGATAATGATGAGGTTGCTTATCAAATGCCCTACAAGATCGAACAATACCGCCTTCTCTCTAATTTCGAAAAGGAACATAAGCAAGCGGCTTATTATAGGAATGAGGAGGATAGACGTAGAGGAGTAGAGTATGTTAGAAATAGGATGCTTGGTTTCTATAAGGAATGCTTGCAACTAAGTCCGGAATACAAAACTGGTTTAGAAGACGACCTAGAAAGTGGAACCAATGATGAGATCACGTAGTAACCCATGACTTTGAGTCTAGCTACAAGACTCATAAATAAAGAAAAGCGCTTCTTGGGAGGCAACCCATGTTTTGTGTGATTTTATTTGTTTGATTGTTATTTGCTTCCGTATGCATGTTTTATTTTTATTGTTGGATGATCATGTTTCTAGATTAAAATGTGGAAGTACTTTATTATGTTGTTTGGCCTAGTCTTAACTTCAATCTAAAGGTATTTTTGCAAAAGATAAGTGTAAGGGGAAACCCCAACTATGTTTTTAAGAAACAAACCGATCATGATTCTCCACAATATTAAATGAACATGTATATTCGTATTTGTTATAGTCAAATGCTTGTATTGAGTCATAATGAAGTTTTGCAGGATTTTCCAGGAAGTAGGACAAAGTTTTTCCAGAAATTTTCTGGAAACTTAACATAAGAATTTCTGCAGGTCCATTCTGACGGCGTCAGAGTAGTACTCTTGACGGCGTCAGGAGTTAAAAATCTGGAAATTTTACCGGTTTTGTTTTTCTAACGGAGTCTTATGGTTTTTGTGAATTATTAAGTTTTATAATCTCCAGGAAATCTGCAAACTTCATTCCACAAGCATTATATCTTACTTTGTTTTCTAGGATTTAGTAACTTATATAGGATGCCGCCGATTTTACGCGAGGTTGCCTTGTCTATTGTTGTCAGGATTTACAGGTTATGTATGACAAGAAGATGATTTATATTCTGGAAGGGAAGCTTTGATTGTTCATTTTCTTGGAGGAAGATTTAACCTGGCCAACCTATAATCCATACCGAGCGAATCAGGGGAGTATTTGATTTCATTCTCTTTACTTTTTCACTTTTACATTCTTTACTTGAACATTGGGGACAATGTTCATCCTAAGTGTAAGGGGAGGGTAAAAAGATGATACCTTACATATGCACTTTCTCTTGAGTTTGTTTTGTTTGATAGTAGATGTGTAATAAAACTATGAGAAATACTTGTTAGTGTAATTTTAGCGCCAAATTTAAAATTTTTTACAACATTTAGGAGTGAAACTTTAGCCATAGCAAGCGTCTCATGGATAGGAGGTTGTATGACTAGCACATAACCGTATATTCAGAAAAATTTTCCACCCAAAAATGTGGGGTTCGCCTTTAGATTTGATAGGAAAAGCATTCATTATTGGTGCTTATGAGTGTACCGGTAGCATTTAGATTCTAGAACTTGCGTTAGTGATGCATCCCGAGACCGCTAATGAGACTACATTCGTGTGGTAGGATTTACTACATGATAAGAGGCATTAGGATCACCCTTGTGTTAAACCCGTATCATAATTACTTGACCGTTTAAGTCATATTACTTGGCTAGTTAAGTCAACTAATTTTTCCCACACCCTTTGCGTTGTACTCATTTTTAGTACACGAAACCCCTAGTACACCCCTCCGAGCCTATCTTTTCGTTTCTAACTTTAAGCATCTTACTTAAAAGAAGAATTTGTTACACCCCACTTAAATGTACAACCAAATCGCCTTAGCCTTCCGTGTATGTGCTCATTTTTAGTGCATTATTGTTATTTGTTAAACCCTAAGTTAACTTTCTAATTGATTACATGGTTGCTAAGTCGAGTCATATCCTTGTACATATTGTTTTGGGATGATTGGGACTCATGGGTAAGTACTTATTTTATGGAGTAATGGGGAAGAACATCATATTATTACCCCCATATGTACGTTAATCTTAAAAGTGCTCCAAGTGTTTTGATTTTCTTAATTCGAGTCATTAGATTAGTTTTAATGTAAAGTATGTAAAGATTCAAGTGTAAGGGGAATTCTCATCACCTATGATGTATTATTTTGGATGGTAGGGTAAGAGTGAATGTAAAAAAAATAAAAAAAAAAAAAAAAAAAAAAAAAAAAAAAAAAAATCGAAAAAAAAATTAAGAAAAAGAAAAAAAAAGAAAAGAAAAAGAGAAAAAACATACGGACTACCATCCCGTTTTTATTCTATGTTCATTTTATGTTTTTGTTATTTTTCATTTATTAGCTTAAGTCGAGTCTAGTCTTGGCTTAGCAACGCCATATTGTACATGTAATTAACCAAGATTGTTAACTCGCCACCAGTAAAACTTCCTTTATCCAACAAAACCGTGTAATTCATATCCCTATACCTAACGTTACAACCCTTTAAAAGACCTCTTTGATAGTTTATCCTAGGTGCTTACGCCATGTGGTGGAGGTTTTATCCTTTCCCAAGCCTATGGTAATCTATTTTGCTATGACAGGTAGTGAGAGATATCTTCCATTTCCATAAATGTTATATTACTTTCTTACACCCGAGAGATGTGAGTATCTAAACACTATTTGTGAGGTGCTTGTGTATGACCTCCGTGCTTGTCTATTGGTCTTTAGTGGAACGATTATTTGTTGTAATTACTTTTATATTAGTGTTAAATGACCCCTAACTTGTCTTTTGAGTAGAATAAAAGCTCATTTGCTTGAGGACAAGCAAATCTCAAGTGTAAGGGTATATGATGAGGCGAAAAATGATCCGTTTTTAGGGGGTCATTTAAGCCCGAATCCGATTTTATTTGATCAAATATTGCCCTAAATCGTTCCTTTTGTGATTTTAGGTGTTTGGAGAGTGAATTCTGGAAAAGAAGCCATTTTGGACGTTTTTGGAGCATAAAAGTGAAGAAAACGGCAAAGTATCAATTTTCCATGCTGAAGACACTAGGTGACGGCGTCAAGAGTTACACCCTGACGGCGTCAGACATCAAGAATAAAACACCGTAGTTGATGATGGCGTCAAAAGTCATCCTGACGGCGTCAAAGTACCAAGAATAAAATATCGTGGTTGGTGACGGCGTCACATAGGCCGTCATAAGTAGATCAAGGCCGTCCGAGGAAGTATTTGGCGGCGAGGTGACGGCGTCACATGGTTGTCTTGACGCCGTCAGCCTAGTTTTCCTATATATAGTTTTCTAGTTTTTTCATTCAAAAGAGAAAAAGTTTTGGTGAAACCCTAAAGACGAATTTGGTGTATCTTTTACAGGTTTTTCAAGGGTTCTAAACCCTTGATACCTTGCATTGTAATTGAGATAAGTGTTCTTCCGATTCAATCAATATGTCTATGTGTTGGTTGTTTATATCTTGTTCTTGTCTCAATTCCATTATGCTAGGCTAGATCTCTTTTGTGTTTGCTTAGATCTAATGAAACCTAGATGTTGATTATGTGTTGATTACTTGTCTATTCTTGTCTTGGATGAATGATTTTATATGTTAGGCTTAAGAAAACTGGCAGATCTCCAAATGGTAACATGCTTGAACGTCTTAAGAAACATGAACCGAGGCGTACTAGGTCTTTATTGGTTGTATTTAATGCATGAGCCACTGTTTACAATCCCTATAGTTGTGCTGGGTCATGGTGTAGGAGGAGATAAGAGCTCATAGAGTTGGGGAGTTATGTATGCCACCCCACGAATGGTATTAAGGAATACAATCCGTCATCCATACAAGTATAACAAGTAATTAACGTGTAAAAGATATCTAGGGAGTAGTGAAGTCTAAGTAAACACAATTTCTCCAATTACTGCTCACAACCTTTGTAATAATTAGTTTAATTTCATTTTCAGTATTTTATTTTGGTTATATATTAGTTTTGGGTTATTTGAATAGCAACTAATTCTGCCCACTCTTCCAAAACCCGAGATTTTACTTGCTTTCATAAAAATATAAAAATAATCATCCCTCACCTTTAGAACTATTAATTAGGTTTTCTAATCCTAGCGACACTATTCCTAAGCTGAACGATCAATCCCCCGGTACTTGTCACTATACTATACTACAACGATCAGGTACACTGCCTGGTGGGGGTTGTAAGCTTCTCGAGATCCCTCGAGAGGTAAAGCCTGTTGCGATTCCCACGCATCAAGAACCCTTTTTCTGAATTTGAGCTTTGAATTTACCATTTTTGACCATCAAAGATGTTGTTTGTTCTAAAGTCTTGGTACCAGTTTCTTTGATAGAGTCTCTTAGGTCTATGTGATGCCTTTTCAAAGTCTCATTTTCCTTAAGTAATCTAGCCATATAAAGTTCCAATTCGATGTTTCTTGATTTAATAACATCGATGTCATGTTTAGCTTTGACTATATTACTTTTCTCATTCAGGACAGAAATATGCTTTTTCAAATTGTTGATTGTCGAGTTTTTGTCTTGAAGCTGGGCTTTCAAAGTGTTAATTTCAAAAAAATTCACGGAACTCAGGAAATTCTGGATTTTTACATGGTTGGTTAGATTGAAAACTTTCTTCCTTTTGTTGCATTGCGATCTCAAGTGAAATACAGTGTTTTTCAAGTTGTAAAAATCTGTTATAAAGTTTATTAAAAACTTCTTTATCAACCATATCATTTGATTTAAACATCTTAGCCGTAAACAAAGAACTTGACTCATCATCATGTTCAGCATCCTGATCACTTTCTCCCCCTTTATGACTCATATTTTTTGAATTAGAAATGGTATTGCTATCAGTCTTTTCCAACAAATTTGTGTCATAACTGGGCTTAAAATGATCAGTATGCTGCCGTTCATTAGAAAGCACATTATGTTGATTAGTTAAGGGTACCTCAGCACATGACTCCTATTCTTTTACCGGTCTAAAATCTGCATCCATATCATGTGTAACAAGAGTCACTGAACTGCTAGTAGTGTCAAGCTTAGCAGTCTCTGAACCTTTGCATTTAGTGACAGCTGACCCAACATCCAATGCTTTTCCCGAATCAACAATACCATCACATGATTGCACCCGACATGCCTTCACCTTGTCATCATACTTAAGTTTGTGTTGTGCTCTTTCCTTAATGTACTCCTTAACATTACCCATGAGTTGGAGTGTATCTCTGAATATGTAAACTTCGATTCCAGTGTAATTAGCAAAGCACTTTTTCGTCATTTGACTCGCATGATCATAATCCTTAGTGAATCGCAAGTCAATGAAAAATTGGAGTTGGTTGTTGATCACATAGAATGCAGCCATAGATCTACCTTCAGAAAATTCATCTTTGTCAAGTTGTTGTTGAAGTTGATCTAAGTATAGAATCATTTTGACTGTGAAGGTCTCAACATCTTGACCAAAAAGTGTTGCGAATGCATGATGGTATCCTCCAAAGTATCCAGGTTATTCAAAGAGAACCTTAAGATGTGAGTGAAGCAATCGAAAACATTCTATGCAACTATCCTTTGCATTATCGGGAAATTTAATTGGCAGATGAAGTTCATTCTCTTGAGAATTCGAGCAAGAAGATTCCATTGCAGCATTATCAGATTCAAACACGTTAATTTGTTGTGAAGGGTTGGAAGTCTTATGTTCATCAATCATGTCATACAATTTGAGTATCTCATGTATGACTTAATCTGAAGAATTTAACATGATGTGGACGTGCACGGGATTTTACACTTCTATGATTTAAACCGAGAAATAGATTCTTTCGCCGGATTTTACAAAATCAAGAAGAAACCATGAAACACCGAAGACTTGAGTTGAACTTGATGATCAGTCGATGGATGGACAAGGTTATATGTTGTTTAGTTGTGATCTTGGTTCGGTTTATGCAAATTGTAATGGTGAAAATTTGTTCTAAAAACTTAAAACCTCAATAACTTCACTCCGGAGGTGATTTGGGCCTCGAAAACTTCATTTAACGACTTCGTGGTGAAACCTCACAATATTCAGCCTGTTCTGGACGTTTTGATAGCTAATTCGCTGAAACGAGTTACGGTTCAAAAGTTATGATCGTTTGAAGTTTTGACGTAAAAAGTCAACTTTGGTCAAACCACAAGAAGTCAAACCGCAACAAGCAAATCTCTGGAGAGCAAATCTCTAATGTGCAAATCACAGAACAAGAGCTAATCGTTGGAGCTAATCACTAGAGCTAATCACAGGAGCTAATCGTTGGAGCTAATCTCTGGAGCTAATCTCTGGATCTAATATCTGGAGCTAATCGGTGGAGATAATCGCTGAGTAGAGATTAGTGCTAATCGTTGAAGAATAGCTAATCGCTAGCTGGAGCTAATCGCTAAGTAAAGGTTAATGCTAATTAAGTAGAGGTTAATGCTAATCGCTGAAAAATAGCTAATCGCTAGCTGGAGCTAATCGCTAGATACACAAAACGACAGGGCGTGCTAATCGCTACCACAAAACGCCAAACCAATCACTATCTAGCGATTTGTCCTTTTGTCCAAATATAGTAAAGAAAGCTAATCGCTACTTTTTCAGAGCTAATCGCTATGAAGAACTTCAACCAGAGGAGCTAATCGCTACGAAGCAAAACAACCCAAATCCTTCAAACTCCAAACTAACGAAAGATATAACCAATCCAACTGAAAAACTAAATAAATCTAACACCACTAATCACAAAATTCCACTCATAACACTTCATATATCACAAACAATATTAAACCAAGATGTTTTCCTAGAAGACTATTCTAACCAAGTAAAACCACAAAAACGACACCAATCCGAATATTCAAGGCCCTAAGATGAAACCATGACTCTTGATACCAATTGTAATATATTCATAATCAAAGCATATATGGTTCTTGTGTTTGTAGTTAGAATAATGGAAGAGAAGTAGAGAGAGGAAGAGAGTTGGAAGGATTCCTAGAGAGAGAAAGAGATGAGAGAAAATGAAATATTAGATTGATGAGAATTGGAAGCTCCAACCATCTCCACATGTGGAGAGGGGTATTTATAGTTACTTACAAAATGCCCTCCTGCTGGCTGTGGATCGGGTGTACAGTGGGTAAAGACCCGTCCGTCCTCCACAAATACTATGCTATATAAACTAATACTACGATAACTAAACTAATAGATTACTACTTCTACGAGCTACATAATGCTAAACATTAGTCGGGGTGACCGAGTCTTTAACTAGAATATTTATATTCCTAACACACATTATCATTTTTATTAATTTAATTAAATATTTTTAATTATTAATAAAATAAACTTTTAAAGCACTAATAAAAAAACTTTTACATCATTTTTAAGTTTTGCAACCCGGGCCGACCCGGCCGGGTTAACCGGTTCAACCGGTTCTGGCCGGGTTAACAGGATCGACCAAATAATTTATATCATTAATATATATATTAATTTGACTCACTTACCACACCGTTTCGGTGCCATGTTTTAATTCTGTTTTCGTGGCCCAAGTTACTCCACTGGTGGGCTTGCTACTTTTTTTTGGCCTGTTAGATGTCAGGATCTAATGTCATGTTTGGCACAATGATTACTTAAAATAAAATACAAACTAAACTAAATACCAAACAAATTTTAAAAAAATAATGCTAACTACATCGGCCCGCCGCAACGCGGCGGACCGGAGCCCTACTTGTTTAAAATAATTTAAATCATTATAAACGAATGACTCGAGATGATATGGTTATACACGAGAAGTTAAACGAATGAGTCGAGATGATATGGTTATACACGAAAAGTTAAAGGAATGAGTCGAGATGATATGGTTATACACGAGATGTTAAACGAATGAGTCGAGATGATATGGTTATACACGAGAAGTTAAACGAATGAGTCGAGATGATATGGTTATACACGAGAAGTTAAACGAATGAGTCGAGATGATTTGGTTATACACGAGAATTTAAACGAATGAGTCGAGATGATATGGTTATACACGAGAAGTTAAACGAATGAGTCGAGATGATATGGTTATACACGAGATGATATGGTTAATGCATTTGTCATGTCCTGTTTATAGATATACATAACATGTTAAACGAATGAGTCGAGATGATATGGTTATACACGAGATGTTAAACGAACGAGTCGAGATGCTATGGTTATACACGAGATGTTAAACGAATGAGTAAATATGATATGGTTAATGCATTTGTCATGTCCTGTTTATAGATATACCTAATTTTTCAACCAAATTTTTCCCACCAAAATCTTGGCACCAGAATTTCCCACCCAAATTTTCTCACCAGATCTGCTCTTATATACACTCTATCCTAAAAGCTTATCCTCACAAACTCATCTCACTAATATAAACACACGTACACACACAAACTCATCTCACTAATATAAACACACACACACACACACACACACACGCTCATTTCACTATCTCTCTCTCTCTCTAGCAGTTTTCTGGCGACACCAGCAGTTTCTGGCCACCACCTTTCATCACCTCAACTTGTAGATCGGGCCACCCAGGTCACGATTCCACCACACACGTGACTCACAACCACAAACACACACTATTAACATGCCCAAGATGGCTGAATTTGAAGCTTTTGCTTGTCCTTGTGGACGAGGAGGCGTAATTCTGCGAGAATCGCGTAAATCTTACTCCCGTGGTAAACTATACTATTCGTGTCCTTTATCAAAGGTGAACATTTACATAATTTTTTGTGCATTATATAAATAATTTGGTTAGTTGTTAAAAATAATAGATTTTACTCTTTAACGGAGGGGGGGGGGGACAACAGACTATGGATGCGATTTTTTTTATGGAAGGAGGAACGACTCGCCAACATGATCGATTCTGTTGGAGCTTCAACGCCTCCAACACATTCCGCAGGACCATCAACATCGAGTCCTGTAAATACAGAGTGCTCAAATTGCATAAAATTGAATCACCAGATAATGGTACTCAATAAAATGCTAGAATTGTATCAGCATCCCAACAACCACACAATTGATTCGGCTGCCTTGTTTTACGAGCTTTATAATGAGATGTTAGGCGGAGAAAGCGGAACAACTCGATCAGCGGTAACCTCCAAAAGTTTGGGTTCATCCTCCGCTCGTCGCCTTGCTTCAACCATTACCTCATCCGGACCGATGTGAGTAATAAAAGCATACGCGCTTATCTCTGCACAAACAAGGAGAAAGAGAGAGAGAGAGAGAGAGAGAGAGAGAGAGAGAGAGAGAGAGAGAGAGAGAGAGAGAGAGAGAGAGAGAGAGAGAGAGAGAGAGAGATAGAAAACACCGGGAAGTAAGCATAAAACACCAAACTTCTCCATTGAGATGATATGTGGGATAATCATCCTAACTAAATGGGTAATAATGGCTCAGGCCGACCCAACAAAGGAAAGCCTCCGGGTACCTACGAAATGGAGCCGGCTTACTAATAAGGGTGTTATATTCTTCCTCACTATACTCGCTAAACTTGGGGCCAAATCCCTCTCAACACTATCACCCGTATGCCAAGGAAAGATATTTGGGCAGGTAAAAGCATGAGGCCAGAAAAAGCGGTTGCTCCAACCTTTCACATAATCCAAAGGTTTATCATAACAAATATCGGTATCCTTCGAGCGTTTGCTAAACGAAAGGTACCCATTTTTTATGGATTTAACATAAAGACGGCGGAACAGTGACACTGTTGGAACAATGTTATGAACGCGACTCAAAACTTCAAAATGCGAAACTTTTTACGCCCCAATAACGAAAAGCTGAGAGATATTGATGCGGTAATGTTTTATAATCTCAACAAAGAAAATAGAGAACGGCAAGCGAATATCGGCATAATTAAAAAATCGGCTGTAAAGACCAATCTTCCCAGGAGGATACTAGTTGATGGTCTGATCGGGACCAGGCAAAAGGGGATGGTCAAACGACGGAACGTTAACGTGACATTGGCGACACAAGTCATCGAGCTTCCCTTGTGTCAGACGAGACTTAACTTCCGTAATTTTAACCATTGTCATACAAGAAGTTTTAAAGACAAAGTGCGGGGTAAGATGAGGAAAGGAAACAGAAAATAGAAATTTGGAAGGATTCTCTAAAAAGCGGAGGAGAAAGAGTAGAAAAGCAAAAATAGCAACACGCTAACTTAAGTATTTATACTTGCGGTATATTCAAGAGATCTGACACATGACTCGTGTCAAGCACACTCCAATCAAAGGCTACGATCAGCAGTAAAAAGATAAGGAAAACAGCTAATCAAAAAAGCAGGTCAGGAGAGGGAACGGTTAAAAAACTATCCACGTCCCCCACGACCTTATTCGCGGACCATAAAGACGTGTCACAGAGGAGCATCAAAGGCGAGATCGGAGCAACTAGAATCTTAGTCTAGAGACATTCACAGCACGCTACCACAGCACGCGAGCAATGAACGCACTAGACTGGGGTGACTTGATGACGTATAATACGGATAACAGGCTTACTGGGCCTGGATCGCATTATACGCAACTGGGCCCCGGTCCAACGAAACAATTAATGACGAATAATACGGATAGCATGCTTACTGGGCCTGGATCGCATTATACACAATTGGACCAAAGCCCAACAAAACAGAAATACCTTAACATTACCAAAGCCCAAGCCGCAAGCGGGGGCGGTCCAGATTTCTAGCGACGTACGTGGATCGTATGAGCGACACTTCCGAAGTAAGCTTACGAACCGGCCCACGGTCCGGCAAATGATCCACGCCCGCAGTCATGATTAAGCTGCGGACCCTCGTCTGGCAAGGGTCCCACTCCGGCTACTACAAGGATGTGCAAAATATTAGGAAACCCTAGTATTTCGACCACCTATAAAAGGAACCCTTAGTACACATTCGCGAGATATGACTTTCTCACACATCTCAGTACACACACATTTCTCTGACAACATGAATACTTACTCTCACGCCCAGGGACAGAGCCAGGAATTAGGAATAAGGGGGCCGGAATTTTTTTCTCAAGCTAACAAAGTAATTTAAATAAAGGTTAGGGGGTGATGAGGCGAAAAATGAACCACTTTTAGGGGGTCATTTAAGCCCGTAATTGAATTTATTTGATCAAATATTGCCCTAAATCGTTCCTTTTGTGATTTTAGGTACTTTGGGAGTGAAATCTGGAAAAGGAAGCAATTCGGACATTTTTGGAGTATAAAAGTGAAGAAATTGCCAAAGACTTAATTTTCCATGCTGAGAACAGTGTATGACGGCGTCAAGAGTAAAATCCATGACGATCCAAAAGAAACCTAAAGGCGTCACAACAAGAGCGTCAAGAGTTAAAATCATGACGGCCTGCATAAGGTGTACACATGACGGCGTCAGATCCAGATCTAGGCAGTCCGAGGAATTATTTGGCGGCGAGATGACGGCGTCAGACATTTGTTCTTGACGCCGTCACCTTCCAAAATCTATATATAGTTTTCTATTTTTCATTCATTAGGAAGGAACTTGTGTGGAGAAACCCTAGGGCCGAACCTTGTACGAATTTTACAGTTTTTCAAGGGTTTTCAACCCTTGAATCGTTTCATGTGCTATTGAGATAAGTCTTCTCTTAATTCAATCAATATGTCTATGTGTTGGTTGTCTATATCTTGTGCTTGTCTTAATTTCAACATGCTAGGCTAGATCTATCTTGTGTTTGCTTAGATCTAATGAAACCTAGATGTTAATTATGTGTTGATTACTTGTTTATGGTTGTATTGGATGAATGATTTCAATGTTAGGCTTAAGAAAACTGGCAGATCTCCATTTGGTAACATGCTTGAACGTCTTAGGAAACATGAACCGATGTGTACTAGGTTTTATTGGTTTTATTTAATGCATGAGTAAATTCTAATGATCCCATGTTAGGAGCTTCTTAGCTGGCTCGACATAGGAGTGAAGTAGGCACTCATAGGATTGGGGAAGTAAGTACGCCACCCCATGAATGGTATTAAGGAATACAATCCGTCATCCACGCAACTATAACAAGTAATTAACGTGTAAAAGATATCTAGGGAGTAATGAAATCTAAGTAAACACATTTCTCCCACATATTGCTCACAACTTTAGTTTAATTTATTTTATTTTCATTTCTAGTATTTTATTTTGATTGCATCTTTAGTATTGGGTTAGTTGACTAGCAACTAATTCCGCCCAAATCCTTCAAACCCGAGATTTTTACTTGCTTTCTAAAAAATAAAAAGAAAGAATCATCCCTCATCTCTAGACCTAGTCTTTAGGTTTTCTAATCCTAGCGACACTATTCCTAGCTGAACGATCAATCCCCTGGTACTTGTCATTATACTATACTACATCGATCAGGTACACTGCCTGGTGGGGGTTGTAAGCTTCTCGAGATCCCTCGAGAGGTAAAGCCTGGTGCAAACCCCACGCATCAAGTTTTTGGTGCCGCAGCCTGGGGAATAGTTGTTGTCTAGGTTAGAATCTCTTTTTATTAGGTCTACTTGCTAGATTCCTTTCTAGTAAGATTTTATTTTTATTTTTTGGTTCTCTTTAGTCTATCTTAATTCTTCGTGTTTTTGTTTGTACCTCTCTACCATCCGCCAATATGGCAACCGACGAATTCTCTAACCTTAGGATCACTAGAAGTCGTAGTTCCACTAGAAACCTTGTCTTGCCTTATGCAGAACCCGAAAGAGAAATGCGTAGGTTAAGACGATCTCACTCAACTCCTGAACCATCTAGCGTTGCCATCGATTTTGATGCACCTCTTTCTGAAGAAAATTCAGAAAATCACCTTACAACCCCTAGCTCCCAACCCAACAACGAGATGAGTACCCCCGCAACTCCTACTCCTAAGCGCCTTAAGGACTACTCCTCCCTAAACCCTTGTGGCTTCTCAAATGCCATTGTCTACCCAAACGAACACACCAATGAGGTCTTGCATGCGACCGATGTTTGGCTTGTCCAAAGTGTGTGTAAGTTTTGTGGATTAGATGAGGAAGATCCAATTCAACACATTAAAGACTTTTTGAAAATAGTAGACACCCTCCACACGGATGGGGCTACTAGAGACACGTCCCGATTACGATTCTTTCCTTTCACCCTCTATGAAAAGGCCCAAGAGTGGTATGATAAACTCCCTTCTGAATCTATTTTTACATGGGAGCAACTCATATCCAAGTTCTATGAGAAGTTCTTTCCACCTGGAAAAACTTCAGCGTTTTAGAGACAGGATCCTCCGTTTCCGAAAAGGGAAGGACGAACCCTTCCATAAATCATGGATTAGATTCAAGGATTTAATAAGACAAGTTCCCCATCATGGCATCAAACTTTGGCTTTTAGTCCAAATCTTCTACGACAATGTCTCCTCAAATGATCGGAACGGAATCAACAATTCTAGAAAAGGGAGATTAGCCAATCTTAGTGCCGAAGAAGGATGGGATAGGATTGAAGAATATGCTCAAGACCAGGATGACACTTGGGATGAACCTGAGTCGACTGTCAGCATTTCTGAAATCACTTCAGATCGGTTAAGAAAACTCCACAAAAGAATGGAGTACCTAGCTGGGTCGCAGTTACCTAAACAACTTTCAAATCCTTACTTGATCTGCGACTACTGTGGGGGCCCGCATGAGGTAGAGGAATGCGGAGGAGAAACCACGACTGAACATGCATGCTTGTCAGGAGGTGACATCTATGCTGATCCATCCCTTTTGCCTTTTTACCAAAATGACGATTAAACCCTCTGGGGGAATCTGGTAAAAAGAAAAGAAGGAGAGGAAGGTCCTGAATTCGAAATCAGGAGCACTTTTGAAGATGACCTTGGTCACTTCACTCAAGAAAAAGGCTTACAATTAAAAGGTCTTAATGAACTTGTTGACGAGCAGTAGAATGACATTGGAGAATGGTTCAACAAGCTTAACTCAGCCTTCGATAACCTTGAAATGCCGTCGGTAAGCCAAAATGACCCCATGCTCGCGATAACCACTCGAGCTGGAACAACAACCAAGGACCCCCTTACCCGAGCTCGTCCCCCATCACTCCCGATCCAAGTAAGCCTCGCGAAGAGGAGGAGGATGTGGGCAGCGAGACTCCCAACCAACCTCCCTTGACGACCCCTTCCCCATCAACCCCACCTAACCAACCTGTGAGAATCCCATTCCCATCCCGATTAAAAAACCAGATAACTGAGAATGATAATAAAAGATTCTTATCATATCTAAAAGACTCAGTAGTCACCATACCCCTCCTTGATGCTTGTTATCACATGCCAAAGTATAGCGCGTACTATAAAAAACTACTCGCTAACCGAAAGAAACTCAAGGGTCTTGTGACCCTGGGGGAAGAATGTTTGGTGGTGACCCATCGAGGGCTACCAAAAAAGGTAGACGATCTAGGTAGCTTCACCTTGCCTTGCTCCATAGGATCTCTATCAATAAAGAATGCTGTTACCGATTTAGGGGCGAGTATCAATCTCATGCCTCAATCTATGTTCCTTAAATTGGGATACTCTGGATTAAAGCCTACCCGTATGAACATCCAACTAGCCGATAGATCAGTCAAGTACCCCGTAGGGATATGCGAGAATGTGCTAGTCAAAGTTGGGAAATTCAAATTCCCGGTCGACTTCGTAATCTTAGAGATGGAGGAGGATGACTTGGTACCCATCATCTTAGGGAGATCATTTCTTGCTACCGCTCGTGCAGTCATTGACGTTTACAATGGCAAGTTAACCTTACGAGTGGGAACCGATAGCACAACCTTCGACATTAAGGACTCCATGGATCTCTCTCTCGAAGCAGCTAACCGGCTCTATTTCATTGGAGAGGTCGATGAACTCACAGATGTCATTGATAGCTGTGTTGATGAACAAATCGAGGAACGCTGGTTACGGGATGAGAGTTTTCTACCTTTGCTAGAGGAGGAAAAGATGGAGGATGTTGGTGCAGTCTCCTTCTACCCTAGACAAGAGGCCACGGAGCATCTCGAGCTCCGAAAGCCCGAAAACAAGCTTAAGCCTTCTATTATCGAACCTCCTGAGCTAGATCTTAAGGAACTTCCTAACCATTTAGAGTATGCCTTCCTTCAGGGAGAGGACCAACTGCCGGTAATCATAAACTCTTCCCTCGAACATGAACAAAAAGGTAAACTCTTAGAGGTCCTAAAGAAATATAAGGGAGTGCTTGCATGGAGTGTAGCCGACATTAAGGGGATTGACTCAACTTTTTTCACACATAAGATTCTTATGGAAGAAGATTATAAACCGACCGTGCAACCCCAGAGGTGGGTGAACCCCAACATTAAGGAAGTGGTAAAGAAAGAAGTCATCAAACTTCTGGATGCAGGATTGATCTACCCAATCTCGGATAGCCCATGAGTTAGTCCTGTACAGGTTGTACCTAAGAAGGGTGGAATGAATGTAGTTAAGAATGACAAGGGTGAGATGGTACCCCAGAGAACAGTTACTGGATGGCGGGTATGCATTGATTATAGAAAGCTCAATGATGCCACGAGGAAAGATCACTTTCCCTTACCATTCATTGACCAAATGTTAGAGAGATTGTCTGGGCACGAGTACTATTGCTTCTTGGATGGATTCTTAGGGTATTTTCAAATTCCCATAGCACCTGAGGACCAAGAAAAGACCACGTTTACTTGCCCTTATGGAACGTTCGCCTACAAAAGAATGCCTTTTGGGATATGTAATGCCCCCGCCACTTTTCAACGATGAATGACCGTAATCTTTCACGAACTCATGGAAGACAGCATGGAAGTGTTCATGGATAACTTTTCGGTCTTCGGGAACTCCTTCGACCGATGTCTTGCTAATCTAGAAAAAATGCTTAAACGCTGTGAGGAAACCAACTTGGTGTTAAACTGGGAAAAGTGTCATTTCATGGTAAAAGAAGGGATTGTGTTAGGGCATAAGATCTCAGGGAATGGAATAGAGGTGGACCAAGCTAAAGTTGAAGCTTTATCTAAGTTACCATACCCCACGACTGTTAAAGCAATACGCAGCTTCTTGGGGCACGCCGGGTTTTATCGGAGATTCATCAAAGACTTCTCCAAAATAGCTCGGCCAATGACTCAATTGCTCATGAAGGATGCTCCACTCGATTTCTCCCAAGAATGCAAGGATGCATTCGATCTCTTAAAAAAGGAGCTCACACAAGCTCCAATCATGATTACACCCAACTGGGAGTTACCATTCGAAATCATGTGTGACGCTAGCGATTTCGCTGTTGGGGCTGTATTGGGTCAACGGCGTGACAAGCTATTCCAACCTATTTACTACGCTAGCAAAACCATGAATCCCGCTCAAGAGAATTATTCAACCACCGAAAAGGAATTGTTAGCCGTAGTGTTCGCATTCGACAAATTCCGGCAATATCTTATCCTTTCAAAGACAGACGTTTTCACTGATCACTCGGCTCTTCGATATCTTTTTGCTAAGCAGGATGCTAAGCCACGACTAATTCGGTGGATCTTGTTGTTACAAGAATTTGATGTTGAGATTCGTGATAAGAGGGGGGCAGAAAATCTGGCCGCAGATCATCTATCTCGTCTTGAAAACCCCCTGGATGAGCACGATAGAAGTGAGATTAGGGATTCATTTCCTGACGAACAACTCATGTCAATAATTGATTCAGAGCCTTGGTACGCTGATTTTGCCAACTATCTCGCAAGCAGACTCGTTCCAGAACACCTGACTAGGTACGAAAGAAAAAGGTTCTTTTCTAAGTTAAAATACTACTTTTGGGATGAACCATTTTTATTCTGAAGGTGTCCTGACCAAATAATAAGACGTTGTGTTTCGGAAAGTGAGGCAGTAAAGATTAAGAGGGAATGTCATTCTGGTCCCTCTAGAGGGCATCATGGGATAAGCACCACCGCCCGAAAGATTTTCGACGCGGGATTCTATTGGCCCACAATTTTTCATGATGTCAAAGAAATGGTACAGGCATACGATGCATGTCAACAGGCCGGGAACATATCACATAGGGATGAAGCGCCTCAGAATTTTATACAAGTATGTGAGGTCTTCGATGTCTGGGGAAGTGACTTCATGGGACCCTTTCCATCTTCAGGGGGAACGAATACATTTTAGTTGCCATCGATTATGTTTCAAAATGGGTAGAGGCACAAGCCCTTAGGACGAACGATGCCAGGGTAGTTATTCATTTTCTGAAAAAGCTTTTCCCTAGATTCGGGATTCCTAAAGCCCTCATCAGTGATAGGGGGACCCACTTTTGCAATGCGCAAATGGAGAACGTCATGAAGAGGTATGGAGTGTCCCATCGGTTTTCCACCGCCTATCATCCACAAACCAACGGCCAGGTCGAAAACACAAACAGGGCTATTAAAAGAATACTTGCAAAAACGGTTAGTCAGAATAGAAAAGACTGGTCATTTAAACTTGACGAAGCCTTATGGGCATTCCGAACCGCCTACAAAACACCTATTGGAACAACCCCGTTTCGCATGGTGTATGGTAAGGCATGTCACTTACCAGTAGAATTAGAACATAAGGCTTATTGGGCGCTTAAGGCATGTAACTTAGATTATACAATTGCCGGAACCAATAGGTTCTTGCAATTACACGAGCTTGATGAGCTTAGATTAGAAGCCTATGAGTCTTCCATTACGTATAAAGAAAGGGCAAAAAGATGGCATGACCAAAGAATTAAGAAACCCAAGGAATTTACAGAAGGAGACCAAGTCCTATTGTACAACTCTCGGTTAAGATTATTTCCGGGAAAACTCAAGTCTAGATGGTATGGACCGTTTACGGTGAAAAGTTCCTCAAAAACTGGAGCCGTTGTGTTATTAGATGATGAAGGTAGAGAATTTACTGTTAACATACAACGTGTAAAGCATTACCAAGAAAATAATAACGAAATGATTAGTGAGGAGGATGTGACATTCAACGATGAGGTCACGTAGTAACCTATGACCTTGAGTCTAGCTACAAGACTCGTAAATAAAGAAAAGCGCTTCTTGGGAGGCAACCCATGCTTTGTGTGATTTTTATTTTGTTTGTTTGTTATTTGCTTCCGTATGCATGTTTTATTTTTATTGTTGGTAGATCTTGTTTCAAAACTAAATAGTAGAAATACTTTATTTTGTTGTTTTGGCCTAGTCTTAACTGCACCCAAAGGTATTTTTGCAAAAGATAAGTGTAAGGGGAAACCCCAAATATGTTTTTAAGAAACAAACCGATCATGATTCTCCACAATATTAAATGAACATGTATATTCGTATTTGTTAGAGTCAAATGCTTGTATCGAGTCATAATCAAGTTTTGCAGGATTTTCCAGGAAGTAGAACCAAGTTTTTCCAGAAATTTTCCAGAAACTTAACATAAGAATTTCCGCAGGTCACTTCTGACGGCGTCATGAGTTTACTCTTGACGGCGTCACGTGTAAATATCTGGAAATTTTACCGATTTTGTTTTTCTAACGGAGTCTTAAAGTTTTTGTTGAATTATTAAGTTTTATAATCTCCAGGAAATCTGCAAACTTCATTCCACAAGCATTATATCTTACTTTGTTTTCGAGGATTTAGTAACATATGTAGATTTCCGCCGATTTTATGCGAGGTTGCCTTGTCTGTTTTCTCAGGATTTACAGGTTATGTACGACAAGAAGATGATTTATTTTTCTAGAAGGGAAGCTTTGATTGTTCATTTTCTTGGAGGAAGATTTAACCTGGCCACCTTATTATCCATACCGAGTGAATCAGGGGAGTATTTGATTTCATTCTTTTTACTTATTTCACTTTTACATTCTTTACTTGAACATTGGGGACAATGTTCATCTTAAGTGTAAGGGGAGGGTAAAATGATGATACCTTACAAATACACTTTCGCTTGAGTTTGTTTGTTTGATGGTAGATGTGTAATAAAACTATGAGAAATACTTGTTAGTGTAATCTTAGCGCCAAATTTAAAATTTTTTACAACATTTAGGAGTGAAACTTTAGCCATAACAAGCGTCACATGGATAGGAGATTGTATGACTAGCACATAACCGTATCATTCAGAAAAATTTTCCACCCAAATATGTGAGGTTCTCCTTTAGATTTGATAGGAAAAGCATTTACTATTAGTGCTTATGAGTGTACCGGTAGCATTTAGATTCTAGAACTTGCGTTAGTGATGCATCCCGAGACCGCTAGTGAGACTACATTCGTGTAGTAGGATTTACTACATGATAAGAGGCATTAGGATCACCCTTGTGTTAAACCCGTATTATAAGTACTTGACCATTTAAGTCATATTACTTGGCTAGTTAAGTCAACTAATTTTTCCCACACCATTAGCGTTGTACTCATTTTTAGTACATGAAACCCCTAGTACACCCCTCCGAGCCTATCTTTTCATTTCTAACTTTAAGCATTTTACTTAAAGGAAGAATTTGTTACACCCCACTTAAATGTACAACCAAATCGCCTTAGCCTTCCGTGTATGCACTCATCTTTAGTGCAATATTGTTATTTGTTAAACCCTAAGTTAATTATCTAATTGATTACATGGTTGCTAAGTCGAGTCATATCCTTGTACATATTGTTTTGGGACGATTGAGACTCATGGGTAAAGTACTTATTTTATGGAGTAATGGGGAAGAACATCATATATTACCCCCATATGTACGTTAATCTTAAAAGTACTCCAAGTGTTTTGATTTTCTTAATTCGAGTCATTAGATTAGTTTATTGTAAAGTATGTAAAAATTCAAGTGTAAGGGGAATGTTCATTCCCTATGATGTATTATTTTGGATGGTAGGGTAAGAGTGTATGCGCACACAAAAAAAAAAAAAAAAAAAAAAAAAAAAAAAAAAAAAAAAAAAATCGAAGAAATCAAGAAAAAGAAAAAAAAAAGAAAAATAAAAAAGAGAAAAAACATACGGACTACCATCCCTTTTCATTCTATGTTTATTTTATGTTTTTGTATTTTTCATTTATTAGCTTAAGTCGAGTCTAGTCTTGGCTTAGCAACGCCATATTGTACATGTAATTAACCAAGATTGTTAACTTGCCACCAGTAAAGACTGCATATATCCAACAAAACCGTGTATTTCATATCCCTACACCTAACGTTACAACCCTTTAAAAGACCTCTTTGATTGTATATCCTAGGTGCTTACGCCATGTGGTGGAGGTTTGATCCTTTCCCAAGCCTATGGTAATCTATTTTGCTATGACAGGTAGTGAGAGATATCTTCCGTTTCCATATTGTGATATTAATTTATTACACCCAAGAGATGTGAGTATCTAAACACTATTTGTGAGGTGCTAGTATATGACCTCCGTGCTTGTCTTTGGTCTTTAGTGGAACGATTATTTGTTGTAATTACTTTTATATTAGTGTTAAATGACCCTAACTTGTATTTTGATTAGAATAAAAGCGCATTTGCTTGAGGACAAGCAAATCTCAAATGTAAGGGTATATGATGAGGCGAAAAATGAACCACTTTTAGGGGGTCATTTAAGCCCGAAATTGAATTTATTTGATCAAATATTGCCCTAAATCGTTCCTTTTGTGATTTTAGGTACTTTGGGAGTGAAATCTGGAAAAGGAAGCAATTTGGACGTTTTTGGAGCATAAAAGTGAAGAAAACGCCAAAGACTTAATTTTCCATGCTGAGAACAGTGTATGACGGCGTCAAGAAGAAAATCCTGACGGCGTCAAGAGTAAAATCCATGACGATCCAGAAGAAACCTGAAGGCGTCACAACAAGAGCGTCAAGAGTTAAAATCATGACGGCCTGCATAAGGTGTACACATGACGGCGTCAGATCCAGATCTATGCACTCCGAGGAATTATTTGGCGGCGAGATGACGGCGTCAGACATTTGTTCTTGACGCCGTCACCTTCCAAAATCTATATATAGTTTTCTATTTTTCATTCATTAGGAAGGAACTTGTGTGGAGAAACCCTAGGGCCGAACCTTGTACGAATTTTACAGTTTTTCAAGGGTTTTCAACCCTTGAATCGTTTCATGTGCTATTGAGATAAGTCTTCTCTAATTCAATCAATATGTCTATGTGTTGGTTGTCTATATCTTGTGCTTGTCTTAATTTCAACATGCTAGGCTAGATCTATCTTGTGTTTGCTTAGATCTAATGAAACCTAGATGTTAATTTTGTGTTGATTACTTGTTTATGGTTGTATTGGATGAATGATTTCAATGTTAGGCTTAAGAAAACTGGCAGATCTCCATTTGGTAACATGCTTGAACGTCTTAGAAAACATGAACCGATGTGTACTAGGTTTTATTGGTTGTATTTAATGCATGAGTAAATTCTAATGATCCCATGTTAGGAGCTTCTTAGCCGGCTCGACATAGGAGTGAAGTAGGAACTCATAGGATTGGGGAAGTAAGTACGCCACCCCATGAATGGTATTAAGGAATACAATCCGTCATCCACGCAACTATAACAAGTAATTAACGTGTAAAAGATATCTAGGGAGTAATGAAATCTAAGTAAACACATTTCTCCCACATATTGCTCACAACTTTAGTTTAATTTATTTTATTTTCATTTCTAGTATTTTATTTTGATTGCATCTTTAGTATTGGGTTAGTTGACTAGCCACTAATTCCGCCCAAATCCTTCAAACCCGAGATTTTTACTTGCTTTCTAAAAAATATAAAAAATACAAAAAGAATCACCCCTCATCTCTAGACCTAGTCTTTAGGTTTTCTAATCCTAGCGACACTATTCCTAGCTGAACGATCAATCCCCCGGTACTTGTCATTATACTATACTACATCGATCAGGTACACTGCCTGGTGGGGGTTGTAAGCTTCTCAAGATCCCTCGAGAGGTAAAGCCTGGTGCAACCCCACGCATCAGGGGGTCATTTGCCTATAGTTGCGTCATAGGCTTAAGTTTTATAAGGTAAATAGCAAAGCGATTCGGCGTGTTGGAGGGGGCCGAGCACCCCTGGCTCCTCCACTGTCTCCGTCTCTTCTCATGCCGGAGCTTAATTGTGAGGTCCGTCCCCACGGTAAGGCTAACGGTTTACTTTCATTTGTGCAGAGAATCGATCTATCACTTAGATTAGTGCAGAACTCATCATAACGGATAGCCCATCAAGGGCGGTCCAACGCATAACTAAGCCCAATCCTAACTCATCACATTTTTTGCACTAACAGTTGTAGTCAACCTATCCCTATATTTATTTATACTTCAAAAATGAATGACAAATAATGAAAATGAGAATTAAAAGTTAAAATCTTCAGATTGGGCCATAGATCTGGGTTAGACTGATACATAAAAGGGATAATCACCAAAATAGACCGGGCAATCATGATGAATTCGGATCCTGTCCCCATATCGGAAATTGTCTTTTTTAGACGGGGTAACTGGGCAACCGATGAAGTGTCACTTTCTGCAAGTGACAAGTGTTGATTGTCTATCAGTTTTATGGGCAACAGCCGCCAATTTTTGAGCAACTGGGGGCACTTGTCATCATATGGGTCGAGTTACCCGGTCCTAAAAAGACAATTTTAGATCTGAGACACGAACCGAATTCACCATGGTTGCCCAGTTTATTTTGGTGATTATCCCTATTTAAAATTGGATGTTCTGTTGGTTCTGATACTTAAATATTTGTCGTATTCATATAGGAAAACTTGGAAATCATGTCATCATTTGGTCATCCCATTCTTATTTATTATCTCGTACTCGAATGAATAAAACTATTGAAATCCTATGCGCTAGTTGTATTCAAACTATATGGTCGTTTAATAAGTTCACAATTCATATTCGTTAGTATATATTATTCGAGTAATTCGTATCAATTCCTGCTAGGTGCAAACAACCTTAAAAGTGTCCACGCCAACCTCCTGAAAAGGGAGGGTTTTACCTGGTTTGAGTCTGTGTGGCGGTAGGTTCAAACCCGTGAATTAGTCGACTAAAAGATCGGAAATCATGATTACCAAAAAAAGAAAAAAAAAAAAAAAAAAAAAAAAACGCCTCGTTATCGTGTGCCTTATTCACCACTAACAGACCCTTTATTAGAGCCTCATCTTTTGAAATTTCTCGGCTATCCATGCACGTCTAAACACGTTTACTCTAACACTCAAGAAGCTTTTATCATTTATAAGCGCCTTCAAAAGTGAACAAACGTTGCATGCAAGAATTAATAAATAAACTGGTTCAGAAATATATTGGGTTTCACTCAATTCTACACAGTGCCGTCTCTGAGTTTATAGAGACCCAGTACAGAATTAAGTTTAAAGACAAATACGGGGCATAATATTGAAAGTAAATAATTTAATTAAAAGATAAAATGAGAAATAATCGTTTTCAATGTGTCCGGCCAACATTTTTAATGCAACACTCTAAATTAAATACATGAAGTCACTTTTATAGGATATATATACATATCATATAAAATTTTGAGGCCCTTAGAATTTGGAGGCCCTGTGCGATAGCACACCTCGCACACCCTCATATACGGCTCTGATTCTATACTTGTGTAAGTAAATTGCACAAAATACTTGTCATCGTTTGTAGTTGTATGTACGATTGTTTGAATCCAATTATTTCGTGTACATCTTTTCAAATTTTGATTTTGTTGTCTATTGATTCTTAAAAATACTTGATTCGATTCTCAAAAATACGTAATTCGATACACCGAAATATGTCAACCGATACACAGAATAATCAAAATTTGAAAATATGTGCACGAAATAATCATATTTGAACAATGATACACACAAATAAATAAAAAAAAAATAACTATAGATTTTTAAACAATTAGCCCAATATAAAAAGCAGATGCAAATAAATTATCTTTATGTTATCCTGCCTTTTTTGTAATGAAACATGTATACCATTATAAACAAATGTTAATTACCTTTTGTTATGTTTGTGATGCATTTACATTATATGCTATTAATACTAATAAGTATACCCGAAACGTGCTTTTAGTAATTCAATATTCGATTTAATCTTTTACTTCCATGATACTACGTTATGTTATTTGACCTTTAATACACTGCTAACTCTTTAAGAAACATAAATAATATTAGTACAATAAATGATGAACCAACGATAAATGGTAATAAAGGTAACTCTAGCTCTAAATAGTAGTATTACAAATTTACAATAATACGAGTAATTCAGGCCCGTGCTTTGCACACGGGCTTTATCTAATTGGTCATAGTGTAATGTGCAGTAATTTTTTTCGTTATTAGACTTTTGTAAGTATGACCTTAGTTGATTGGTAAATTTTATATTTAAATTTTTTATAACATATTAGTAATTATTTATAAAGTTTATATTTTGTATTTATTCTCCAGATTTTAACATTATATTTAAACTTTTTATGACATATTAGTAGTTATTTATAAAGTTTAGATTTTGTATTTATTCTTAAAATTGTAACATCCCTTTATTTTGATATAAAACTAATATGTAATATTCAGCACATATTTTCATCATTATATATCTAAGTTGTGATTGTATCACACCTTTTCTAAGCATGACACACATTTAAAATAGTTTATTGACATGTAAGCTTCGGCACTTATTTTCATCATTATATATCTAAATTGTGATAGTATCACACATTTTCTAAGCATAACACACATTTAAAATAGTTTATTGACAATAAATTCCAAAGTTGTGATGTTACCACAACTTTTGTTGGTCAATAAGTTCCTAAGTTGTGATGTTGCCACAACATTTGTTAGCATGTCATGAAAAATGTTGGTGCATTTATTTCTGTCAGTTTTAATTAAGGTCGAGTCAAAAACTATGTTTGCCACTAATTTTTATCATAAATAACTTGGGCTGCCTTAGGACCCGTGCGAAAATGATTGTGTAAATTTTCGGGTTGTTAGTATGATGGTGAGGCCCAAACATACAACAATAGTTTATTAACATTAAAAGAGTATATGTGAAGAGACTTTTTTCAAGATGTTACATTGAAAAAAGTCTCTTCGCGTGTAATTTTTAATATGTATAAGTTACATAAATTATTTTAAATATGAAGCGATGACATTAATGTTGGAGACCTTTTATACTCATCCTCGTGCGATGAACACAGTTTTGGAATGTCTCAGGACCCATGCAATGCACACATGTTGGATCTAATTGTTTTTTTGGTAATATTCGGGACTAATTTTCAGTTCATGTTTAAAACTCTCATTTTTTTTAAAAGACGGACTTCGTTGTTCAAATAAATGACATTATTAAAAGCGAACTATAAAACAAATTTCCTTTTTAACAAAACTATAAAAACATAAAACATTAAAGTAATTATTATATTCAAGAGTATAAATTATAACTCGTATAATAAAAAATCAGGTCCAATGACCCAAGTCCGAATCATAAACCCGCTTCAATCAATCAATAGACCCGACATTTAACTAAACACAATTTTTTCTCTTTTATATACTTCTTCGATTTAGAAGATTCTCATTGTTAAGATGATAGTGTGAAGATATTTTTATTATATACTACCTCACTTTCACTATGTAACATCGACATAATTTACACAGTCATATCAAATATCAAAGTCACGCAATATTCCAAGACGTTTAATTAAGAAAGTGACATCAACACACCGCAAGACAAAAAACTACATTAAGAGCAATACTATTAAAACGCACCAACAAAGTGTAGTAATAGTTATTGACTAAAACTTGAATGCTCGTCACGTTATTTTCAATAAACTTACTTGCTAACGAATCAATAGTATTAGCCCGTTTATCGGTATTACATGAAGTAAAATATTGCATGTTTAAATTTGAAACCTACTATTAATATGAATGCTAAGTACTCATTCCATCGGTGGCCGTGGAGTTGTTCTTGTTGTTCTTGTCTTTGTCGTTGTTGTTTATTGGCCTTTTGCATGTTTTGTTCTTGATAAAAATTTTGTGACTTCTCGATCTATTTCTTTAATGCTTTTTGACGCGCTGCAAAAAACAATTAGATATAGTTGATCATTAGTAACTTAAATACAGTTAATCAATATATTGCATTTTCGATCAAATTGAAAATTTTCGTGCATGTTCCACTTAATAGAAAAGACAACGATGTGTAGGATCTCTTAAACCATTAGAGAAGATGATGTTACTACCAAACCTCCTAAGCACCATCTTTATGTCCTACAATGTTACAGACACAAAACATACGTGAAATTTACATAAAACAATATAAATCAATATGCTAACTAAGTAAGACGATATGGTGCTTACTTTACCACCATAATAAGTTGTAGCCCAATGTGCACGCGGTGTTTAGGAAGTTGTAGTTTGTTGTGTGTGATTTTTGACATATTATATAGTTGATAAAATATTTGTAACTCATGAATGGGAAGGTAAGAAGACAAACCACTATTAATTGAGACGTTTGAGTTGCTTGAAATCAATGTGCACATACTAATTGAGATGTTTGAGTTGCTTGGAATGAATGTTGAAGGCTTCATATAATAGAATCAATTCTTTGGACATTTATTATAACTCCTTTACATTTATAAGGCTACTTAAGCTTTATATAATATAATATAAGATAAGATATAAGATTATACCATTTTTATCAATTCTTTTTGAAGACCAAATAAAAATAGAATCATATATTTCCATAGCAATAGTTGATTTATTTTATGAAAATACTACGTATTACTTTTGTTTTAATGAAAGATACATTTATTGTAATAATGACTAACTAGAAATGATGTATAAAAACCACTAGTACTTCTTGTTAGTATATGTTAAGTGTCAAAAAAGAGAGCATGAAGTCACATTTTATGTTCCCTTTGCTTCTTGTTTTGATTTGTCATTTTTGTGTGTGTGACTCGAGTCGCATAAACTATGGCGAAGCGTTATGGAAGTCAATAATGTTTTTCGAAGGTCAGCGGTCTGGTTACTTACCAAAGGATCAGAGAATGAATTGGAGAGGTGATTCGGGGCTAAACGATGGTGTGTTGGGTGGTTATTATGATGCCGGAGACAATGTGAAGTATAATTTTCCTATGGCGTTTAGTACTACAATGCTGGCTTGGGGTGTGGTTGAATTTGGTGACATGATGCCGCCTGAGGAGTTGAGGAATGCTTTGGTGGCGATTAGATGGTCCACGGACTATTTTATCCAGTGTGTCGCACATCGAGGAAGGATTGTTGTACAGGTATACTACGCTTACTCGGGTATCATTTTGGTTTTGTTTTTGTCACATATCAACATTTTTTTTCAGCTTAACATGACCTTTGGGATTAAGGACCCTCTTTTTGTGCATAAGTTAAAAAAACAACGCTAATCTAAAAACTTTTTTTGTAGGTTGGTGATCCGGGTATAGACCATAACTGCTGGGAAAGGCCAGAGGACATGGACACAGCTCGGACCGTATACACAGTGTATGAACCAAACGCTGCCTCAGATGTGTCTGGTGAGATGGCAGCAGCTCTAGCCGCTTCATCCATTGCTTTTAGGCCTTCTGATCCCGGATACGCAGACAAGCTTTTAAACACTGCCACAAGAGTGTTTGGTTATGCGGATACTTATAGGGGGGCTTACAGTGATAACGCAGACATTAGGCCTGGTGTTTGTCCATATTACTGTGATTTTGACGGATATCAGGCAAGCATATCTATACATGTATATATCTCGTGTAGTTAGTGCCTGATTCTAAGTTAAAATACTGTATATGTATTTTGGCAGGATGAATTGTTATGGGGAGCAGCATGGTTACGAAAAGCATGGAAATTAAGAAGGATTTCACGTAGTAATTACTATTTGGATTATCTAAAACAACACGGTAAAACATTTGGTGCAAATGATAATATATATGAGTTCGGTTGGGACGATAAGCATGCTGGCCTCAATGTTCTTGTTTCTCAGGTATAGTAAACCAAATAGTATCTTTTTTTTTTTTTCTTTTTTTTTTTAATATTGATCCTATAGTTTTATGTTGAAATCGAGGTAACTATCTTTGACTCTGGTTTTCAGAACGTTTTGGCTGAAAATTTGTATGATTTTGAATCTTACAAAGTTAACGCGGATAGCTTCATATGCACATTAGTACCAAACTCGACTTACCCTCACATCAAGTACTCTCCCGGAGGCCTAATTTATCGTCCTGGTGGATGCAACTTACAGCATGTTACTTCACTCACATTCCTCATGTTAGTTTACGCCAAGTACCTAGAACAGTCTTCAAAAACAGTAAACTGTGGCAGCATAACTGTGGACCCCGCTTACATTCGCCAAATGGCCAAACGTCAAGTTGATTACATCTTAGGGGATAACCCCAAAGGAATGTCATATATGGTAGGGTACAGCAATAAGTATCCACAAAGGATTCATCATCGAGGCTCAGCCAACCCGTCCATTAAGGACCATTCCAGACCTATCAAGTGTAAAGAAGGGACCTTTTATTATGAATCGCCAAACCCAAATCCGAATCTTTTGGTTGGAGCCCTGGTTGGTGGGCCTGGAGAGGACGATGAGTTTGCAGATGATCGAAAGGAATCTTCAAAATCTGAACCTACAACGTACATTAACGCACCATTTGTTGGTGCGTTAGCATACTTTGCCGCTAATCCTCAGACTATTTAAGCATATGCAATATAGGGATTGATAGGTAAATGTTTTTACTTGTTTTAAAGTCTCGCATCTTATTTTATGACAAGAGGGATGAGACACTTTTGCATTAGTTTTTTAGTGCAATATATGGTTTCTAGTTTATAGGTATTTCAGGCATAACTTGTACTCACTACTATTGTCAGGTGAGATGATCATCATATAATGAAACTTGAGCTATTATTGAGTAACAACATTAAGAATTTACTCCGTAAAATGTTATGAAATTAGCAAATGCTACGAGAGTTATAATAAACATGAACAGATATCGATACGACTCAAGTGGTAATAAACATCTTGTGAAATAGAGTACATATGTAACTTATGTTTGTAAATAATGTCTCAACTCTTCAAGAACCAACTTCATTGACAACTGAACAAAAATCGTCGAGTGTTGCCGTATGTGCCTTCCGGACTGAATCCGGAAGGATCGAACCAACAGCCGAAAGGGACGGACCGACAAAGCAATGACGACCGCTCGAGAGAATCCGAAAGGACATGCCTCCCAGATTAAACAGTCACTCCGAATCCAAGTACAAACAAGTACATAAGTACTTGATAAATAGAACACTAACAAGTAACCATTAAGGGGTAAGTACCATTCAACCTCATACCCCACCGCATTAGTCTATAAATAGAGAGAGATTCATCAAGGTTAAACGACTCTCTCTTCTGATCTTATAATTTAGTCTACATTTATACTTTCTCTCTCTAAACATATACTTACTCTCACGCCGGAGGTTGGTCCTGGGAACACTCCCGGGACGAGACTGACGGACGTATTTGTCTTGCAGATATACGAAGGAAGCTCCATCAACCCGAAGACATATCGAATCCGAAGGACTATTCAGTGTCCGGAGGGTTCATCTTGCTTGTCGAAGGTAAAATCAAGATTTTACCTCAACAAATTGGCGCCATCCGTGGGACCCGTCATTCACTCTACCCAAGATAAGCGATGACAGGTCCTACTACACCCGAAGGTAGCGGAAAAGATCCGGAAGTCAATCCTAACAGCAGAGAACAAATCCAGAGTCATCTCACAGCCTTGAAAGTGCTAATCCAACAATACAATGCAACAGGAGAAACACCAATCAAGCCTATCCAACTCGACTTCGAGGACGAAGGGCCTCAAGACAACGGAACTCAGAAAACGGAAGAGGAAAGCACAGATGATCTCTCCAAACCCTTCAAGGCAGCGTCAAAGAGTCCCTTTACTCGGAGGATCATCGACTTCTCCGGACCTAAGAATGCAAAGTATTCGATGCCTTCGCACATAAAGCTATATGATGGATCCACGGATCCAGATGACCACGTAACAAGATTCGAAGGGGCCGCTAATCAAGGAGCCTGGCCTATGCCGATATGGTGCATGATGTTCCAGCAGACCTTGGATGGTTCCGCCAGAGGATGGTTTGACAGCTTACCACGGGGTAGCATAGACAACTGGGATACCTTATGTGAGCAATTTGTGTAGAGATTTGCCCTCCGTAGAAGATGCATTAGAGATCCAATGGAAATCACCAAAATCGTCCGACAAGCCAATGAAGGCCTACCAGAGTTTAAAGAAAGATGGACGGACGAAGCCAGTCGTATCTCCGGAGTTCCGGAGGTAATGAAAATATCTTCCTTCATAGATGGCTGCAAATGTCCGGAACTGGCCAAGAGGTTTTCTGAGAAAATTCCCCAAACGGTGACGGAGATGATGGTAAGAATAGATGATTTCATCCGTTCTGAAAAAGCATATCGGTCAGCTGAAGTGCCAAGAGGAGAAAGGGTAGACAACTACCGGAGAGATCACCAGCACAGCCCCTATAACAGACAGGACTCAAACGTGCGGCGATCTTCCTTCCGGGGAAATCGTCGACAAGAAGGACGACGCCGGGATGATTTTCGGTCTCGTCAAAACAACCAATATGCACCCTATGGTCCGGTAAGGAACGACAACCGAGCAGATTATAGGGGAGAGTATCGTCGTAATGACACAAATAGGAGGGACACCAGGCCCTTAGATCTGAACCTACTTACTAAGGCCCCCAAAGAGATCCTAGCTACCGAACACCACCTCCGACTGCCAGCTCCCCCTCCATTGAGAGGAAGACCAGCAAGAGAAAACATGGACAAGTATTGTGATTATCACGGAGAAAAAGGACACCTCACAAACGACTGCCATAACCTGAAAGAACAGCTTAAAAAGGCCTTGGAAACAGGCAAGCTGGATCACCTGATTAGAGACGTCCGACAAAGGAACCAAGCACCTATAAGGAACAACCACCAAACCAACCCGGGCAGGGTCATAAATATGGTTCGATACCTAGAGAAAAAGCTGAAACGCAAGAGTATGGAGCACGAAGAAGAATGGATGAATACTCCCATCAGCTTTCCCCCAATTTTACCCGGAGATGCCTCGGAAGAACCCCTCATAATCGAACCAGAAGTGAAAGGATATACTGTCCGAAGGGTATATGTTGACCAAGGCGCTTCGGTCGAAGTCATGTACGAACACTGCTTCTTAAATTTGGACTCCACCATCCGATCTAGACTCACCAGGACAAACACACCCTTAGTGGGTTTTGCCGGGGAAGCAATTAATCCGTTGGGAAAAATTGAACTGGAAGTGTGCTTCGGAAGTGAAGGGCTGTATCGGCGAACGACCATGAAATTTGCAGTAATAAGATCTCCTTCCCCTTACAATATAATACTGGGACGTACCGGAATTAAGCGATTAAGAGCCATACCTTCAACGATACATTCCATGATGAAATTCCCAACACCGAGGGGAATTGCTACACTGGTCACTCGTTCCGTCATCATTTCGGAATGTAGAAAGTTGGAAGAAAAGTTTCTATCAGAAAAAGAAGTCAACACAAGATCCTCACCAGAAACGACGATCCGTCACGAAGGTAGCGGAATGGAAGAAATATTGGTTCATCCGGCATATCCGGAGCAGCTAGTAACGATTGGAAATAATTTCTCAACGGACGGACGAAGAAACCTAATTACCTTGCTCAAAAACAGTAGGGATATTTTTGCATGGGAACCGTCTGATATGAAGGGTGTTCCCCGATGGATCGCAGAACACAAGCTCAATGCAAATGTTCAGGATAAACCCGTAGCGCAAAAGAAAAGGTTCTTCTCAGAGGAAAAGAACCAAGCCATAAACAAGGACGTGGAAGAATGGCTGAAAGCCGGAATCATCAGGCCCGTCCGATATCTGACATGGATATCAAATCCGGTATTGGTGAAAAAGCCAGACGGCAGCTGGAGGATGTGCATCGATTTCAAGAACCTCAATTCCTCGTGTCGAAAGGACTATTACCCATTACCAGAGATTGATTGGAAAATCGAATCCGTAACAGGATTCCGTTACAAATGCTTCCTTGACGCTTATAAAGGGTATCACCAAGTTCAAATGGCAAAAGAAGACGAAGAAAAAACCGCCTTCTACACTGATCATGGAACGTATTGCTACACCAAGATGCCCTTCGGATTAAAGAATGCCGGCGCAACTTACCAGAAGATGGTAGACACGGTCTTCCGGTCGCAAATCGGATGAAACCTAGAAGCATATGTGGATGATATGGTAATTAAGAGCCAAACCGAAAGGGAGTTACTAGCTGACATCGCTGAAACATTTGATAACCTCCGTAAGATAAATATGAAATTAAACCCCAAAAAATGCTCCTTCGGAGTCGAAGAGGGAAAATTCCTCGGATATCTAATATCATCGGAAGGAATCAGAGCCAATCCTAAAAAAACAAGAGCCATTGCCGATATGCAGTCACCTAAGTCTCTCAAAGAAATGCAAAGCTTAAGCGGCAAGCTCGCGGCACTAAATCGTTTTTTGTCCAAATCAGCCGAAAGATCGTTACCTTTCTTTGAGACCCTCAGAAACATTACTAAAGACAATAAAGACCAATATCTATGGACAGAAGCCGCCGAAGAAGCTTTTCAGAAAATGAAGAAAATAATCTTGGAACTCCCTTATCTAACTACGCCGAAACCGAAGGAGGACATGTATTTATATCTGTCGGCCGCCGAAGAGGCAATTAGTGGGGTTATGTTAGTAGAAAGGGAAGGGCGACAAATTCCGGTGCACTATGTAAGCAGGACGTTACACGAGGCCGAAAAGAGATACGCTCCGGTAGAAAAGCTGGCCCTATCCCTATTACACCTATCCCGAAGATTAAGACGGTACTTCGAAGCCCACCCTATCAAGGTTATAACAGACCAACCTATTAAACAAGTGCTAAACAAGGCAGAAGCTTCCGGACGCCTCGCTAAATACACCGTAGAACTCGGAGCCTATAACATCACCTACACACCAAGGAACGCAGTCAAAGGGCAGGTCCTGGCGGATTTCATCAACGAGATTCCTGTAGGAGCCCCAAAAGAAGATCCGAAGAGAAAAGGGAAAGAAATATATGACGTTTCCCAGAACGAAGGATGGATACTCTACACTGACGGTGCGTCTAGCAGAAAAGGTGCCGGAGCAGGTTTAGTCCTAATTAGTCCGGACAAGGAAGAATATACCTACGCCCTCCGGCTGAATTTCGATACTACCAATAACGGCGCAGAATACGAAGCATTACTGGCCGGACTAAGAATTGCAAAAAGCATGCGCATAAAAGCGTTAGACGTACGGGTAGATTCAAACCTAGTGGCAAGCCAGATTAATGGAGACTTTACGGCATGCAAGGAAAGTATGATGAAATATCTTGCCAAGGCTAAAGAATACATCACCTGCTTCGAACGCTTCGGCATAAAAAACATCCCAAGGGCTCAGAACCAAAAGGCTGATGTGCTAAGCAAACTGGCATCCGTAGCATTCGATCACCTAACGAAAGAAATCCTAGTAGAAGTACTAGAAAAGCCTTCTACGGAGGAGAAGCCAATCAACGCAATAGTAGAAGAAGAAGAGGAAAATTGGATGTCACCTATCCTCCGGTGTTTAAAGGAGGGAGTCTGGCCGGAAGATCAGAACGAGGCTAGAGCCCTCCGAATGAAAATAAGCCATTATACCCTATTGGATGATGTACTCTTCCGAAAATCGTACTTGGGACCAATGTTACGATGCGTGGGACCGCTTCAGGCCAACTACATTATCAGAGAATTACACGAAGGAGCATGCGGAATGCACTCCAGACCTCGATCCATAGTGGCAATGCTCATGCGACAAGGTTATTATTGGCCAACCATGCATCGTGACACTAGGGAATTGATTCAGAAATGTGATTCATGTCAAATACATGCTCCGGTTCCTAAATTACCAAAAACAATGTTGACCTCCGTCATGGCCCCATGGCCCTTCTACCAATGGGCAATGGACATCCTGGGACCTCTGCCCGAAGCTCCAGGAAAGGTCAAATATGTAATTGTCACAGTAGACTACTTCACCAAGTGGATGGAGGCAAAGCCGCTGGACAAAACCACCGGAAAGGAAGTCAAAAAATTCGTATGGGATAACATCGTGTGTCGATTCAGATTACCCAAAATAATCGTTACGGATAACGGAAGCAACTTCGTAGGAGATCCTTTCAAGAGTTGGTGTGAAAGACTAAACATCACCCAGATTAACACAGCCGTTGCACATCCTCAAGCCAACGGGTTGGTAGAAAGGGCCAACAGAAGTTTAATGAAAGGATTTAAGTCGCGGCTAGGGCGAGAGAGAGCCGGATGGGTCGATGAATTACCTAACATACTTTGGGCCTTCCGTACCACATTGAAGACCAGCAACGGCGAAACACCTTTTAGTCTAACCTACGGAAGCGAAGCCGTTATCCCGGCTGAGATTGGCATGCCCACCTTCCGGACCATGACAACCAATGTGGAAAACAATGATGACGAAATCAATCTCAACTTAAATTTGCTGGAGGATTAAAGAGAAATGGCAGCAATAAGGGAAGCAAAATACAAAAAGAAGGTGGAGCAATATTATAATCGGAGGGTGCGTCCGGAAACGTTCAAGGTAGGAGAATTTGTATATCGGAGGAATGAAGCCAGCAGAACAGAGGATCAAGGAAAATTGGGGCCAAATTGGGAAGGTCCGTATCGAATAATAGAAGCTTATCAGCACGGCACCTACAAGCTACAAACCATGGAAGACGTTGAAGTACCTAGGACATGGCACGCCATCAACTTAAAAAAATGTTTTATGTAATCTCTTTTCTATAATAAGACTCACTACTGTCAAAATAATATTGTTAGCTTGCAAGTCGAAATTTCTAAGGCCAGGTGCCTTCCGGAGTGAACCACCCCAACGGCCATTGGCCAAAGAGTATTAACAAAGGCCAGGTGCCTTCTGGAGTGAACCACCCCAACGGCCATTGGCCAAAGAGTATTAACAAAGGCCAGGTGCCTTCCGGCGTAAACCGCCCTAACGGCCAAAGGCCAACGAATATTAACAAGGCCAGGTACCTTCCGGCGCAAAACCGCCCTAACGGCCAAAGGCCAACGAATATTAACAAGGCCAGGTGCCTTCCGGCGCAAAACCGCCCTAACGGCCAAAGGCCAACGAATATTAACAAGGCCAGGTGCCTTCCGGCGTAAACCGCCCTAACGGTCATTGGCCAAAGAATAGTAACAGGGCCAGGTGCCTTCCGGCGTTGTGACAACCGGCAGTTTAGGGAGTTATTTTAAAAAAAAAACCCGCATTACGATTAAAGTTCGTTTTTAATTTTTATTTGAAATTTTATTTTACAACGAACTTGTAAGACCTATTTTATGGATATTTATAATTAAAGATGTTATGGAATTCATGAATTATGTTCATAATTCATTTTTGATTTAATGCTCGGTGATGTATTCTTAAATTCTCACTTGGTACTACGTTGACTCTGGCACTAGGTTTACCTAACGAAAATTTTTGTGATTCGTTTTACGAGTCCGACTATATATAATTATTTACGAGATGTTTTTCGGGAGATATTGAAGTTTGAAATGAGTTCGGGTTCGGGCCACATGTGTTACATTTACCCACGTTACCCGCTCCACACCATTAGTAATATTATTATTACTATTATTATTATTATTATTATTATTATTATTATTATTATTATTATTATTATTATTATTATTATTATTATTATTATTATTATTATTATTATTATTATTATTATTATTATTATTATTATTAACATTTAAAAAAAAAGAGTAACTACAAAGGGTCCATGTGGTTTGGTTCACTCACAAAAACCCAACACACCCTCACCACTTCATTTTCATCTCTCTCTCTTTTCCTCTCTTTGACAAACCCTAGCCGACAACAAAAGTCCGGCCACCACCACAGCCGCACCGCCGGCCACCACTAAAAACCACCACCATATTCTTAATCTCCATCATCTAATCTTTTAGATCCACCCCAACACGCGCCCTATAACATCATTTATCATTACGAATCATCACCATTTTTCACCACAAATCGTTATTTTCGAAGTGTTATACGAGTTGGAGCTTTTTAGATCGAAGGTGAGGCGAGTGTTACTCGTGTTTTTGAATTAAACGTGACCCTTGGTCACGATGTGTTTAAGATTCGAACGGGTTTATGATGAAAACTCGTTTTTAATAAAAAGTTTGGTATCCGGGTTGGTTTCTTGATGGGTTAATTCGAACCGTGAGTCTAAGACTCACGGCATGGTTATTGATCCGAGCTTAAGGGCTCGATCTACTTGTTTTCTTGGTCTTGAGATTGTGGTTTCATATGTTGCTTGTGTTGGATTTTTGATTCGACTCGTTGGAGTCACGGCTCGATGCCGTATGTGGTTATTGTTGCCGAAGACCTTGTGGTCGGATTGGCATTTGGTTGAGACTCGAGCCATGGGCTCGTTATTACTGTGGATCGACTCTTGTGAGTCGCGGCTGTTAGCCGTGATTTTATTGTTAATGTCGAGACCCTTATGGGTCGGTTGGCTAATTTGTTGTGCTCGTTGGAGCCTATTTGGTTACTTTGGTGATTGGTTCGAGCCTTTGTGCTCGTGGTTTGGACCGCGACTCATTTGAGTCGAGAAGACTCGGGTTTGGCTTGGTAAACCAACCCGAATATGAACCTTTGTTATATTCATTTTTCATTATTATTATTGTTGTTAACTTGGTTTTGGCCTTGGTTGAATATGTTGGCTGAATACTTGTGGGTCGAGACCACGTTTGGTCTCGACAATGGGTAATGATTTTGTGAAGTTGTTGACGAAATGAGTTATTGGGGACCGATTGTGAGACAGTCACTTAGATTGACGGAGATAGGTTAGTCGGGTGCCGTAGTCGGACCCTATTGTTGTAGCACGTGGATTGGGATTGATTTGGACAGAGATATATTGTTTTATAACATTTGTTTATTACATTGGACTTGGACAATGAGCCGAGAGTCATGACTCGGACATGTGACCATTTCGTATGACTCGATAACTATTACAATTAAAATGTAAATAATAAAACTCGTAATAACAATTATTGATAATATAAACGTTTATATGAATATATAGACGCGAATAACGTATATATAATTATATAGGCGCGTATATTAATAATAATAATAATCACGAGTCGTATTATAAATAATACAACTAGATATATATTAGGCTACGAAAGTGGCGTAATATTATTGAACGTATTATTATTATAAAAATGTGTTATAAAACGAGAAACTCTCGACAATTATTAAACATTTAATAAAAATGTCATTTTGTATATATATAACGGGTAAACTTATCGAGTTATGCGGAATCGTTGTCACTCGAGTCCAGGTAAGTTATTATTTGTGACTTTCGTGTTGTCACGGATATATGACGATTAATATAAACGTTTTATATAACTAAATAATCACTTAACCGTAGGGTTGAACCGGGTTATTTGGTTATATGAAATGAATATATTAATGGGCATCGTATCCTACGACGCCCATAGGTTGTGGTATATGTAAAGTGTAATAAATTGCGATTGTATATATCGGGAAATCTGGCCAATTTGACGATATATATGAGGAATTTATTAAACTATGATATCTACCATATAGTATTTATGTGCTACGTGCTTTAGGTTGGGTGTAATCTTGGAACGGTATGTTACGTAAATAAATGTGAGGATTATCAAATCGACGGATTTGGTAAACTTCGGCGATTTATTTAAATGATATATTGGGCTAATATTAGATCCATAGTTTATTTTATTATTCTTTGTGTGACCTTTTGGTTTGTTTTGAGTCGACCCACCACCCGTATGGATACCAAACGCAAACACACCAAACTAATACGAAATGGATTTTCGGAAATAAAACGGATTCTCGTCCGGGTTTGGGAATATTATAAATTTGAGGAAATGATTTCTGAACGAGTTAATATTGTTAGGTCGTGCCAAGTCCGTAGTTGCTGTTTCGTGAGTTACTATACATCTTATTTCTACCGACTTCTTCTTGCTATTTTCTGGACTTGAGGTGAGTCATAGCCCCACTTTTTACTCTTGAACTATGTTTTCAATACTTGGGGTGAGAAACGTGCAAATTATTTTACGTGGACTATTATCGCTTTTATATTCTTTCTAAACTTGCTATGCGTATGGACTAGGATCTATTGTCAGCTTTAGTCACACATGTTGTGTGTACTATTCTTTTTTTGGGTAAAAGGTCAAACGACCCGGTAAATATATTACTCCAAAAAACATTTAAGAACAACGGATATGAGTGAATCCCATATCTCAGCCCGTTACATAGGCGAAAAGCTTACATAACAAGATACTTCCTATTTTCTAGACAAGAAAACAAAACCACTACCACATCATATTTAAAAACTCGGACAAAAATATAAACTACTTCCTACGACCTTGGAGATTAAAGCCATAAATGGCATTAAGAGCATCCAATTCCCCTGGAAGATCATGAATTTGCTTCGAGTAATCATCATAGTCATCAAACTCATCTTCACGCTCTTGACCTCTACCAAAAAGATTAGCAGATTCGTCGAACTTGTTAAGAACCTCCTCCTCCTCACTATCAGAAACCACAACCTCACCCACCTTGGAAAATGGGTTAGCCCTCTTAGTGACAGAGGCAGACGGAACAGGATGACCATCATCATCCACAAGAGTACCTTTCCCATCAATAAGAAGCTTTTCAAACTTACTAATTTTGTCAACTAAAGGAGTAGAACCAACTTCCTTAGTTCCCATTGAATCACTCACAAGCGGTTCTTGTGATGTAGCACCAGTCTTAACCGACTCATCCACATTAACTTCCATTGTACATCCAGCATCCACATCCATGTTGGTGTCAAAAGTAGGAATACCAAACGCATCCGTATCATCCATATTAAGAGCATCAAATTGGTTAGATGTAGAGACCGTTGTTCCACTTGAACTAGCCACATCAGAAGTCTTCTTCTTAGTGCCACCATCATTCTTAGGTTCAGGAGGAGTCTTTTTGGGTTGATACTGAAACTGCTTACCCACAACAGGTTTAGTAAACCTTCCTTTACCCGGAATTGTAGAACCACCTTGTTTTCCTTTCTTCCTATTAGTAACAGTCTTGAAACCATCATAGACAGGCTTAGTAGGCTGAACAGGAGGTATAACAACTTTAGGACAATCGGTCAGAGTATGACCAAATATCTTACACTTGTCACAACGGGGTGGTTGCCACTCGTATTCAACCCGTATCTTCTCAATAGTCGAACCCGAACCATCAAGTAATGGTATCTCAACAGTGAGGTTGTCCCGAAGCACCTCATCCGACTTCACTTCTATCATGCATCTAGCAAAACTACTACGGCCCTACGATTCCTTGCACATTTGGCATGTAAAAGCATCTAACCTTTTGGGCGTACCAATCAGTGTAGCAAGAAGACTGAGGCCATCATCAAAAAACATTGAAAGAGGGACATCATGGAACTTAACCCACACTGGGATGTTAGTCAAATCCTCTTTAAGTAGATTAGTGTTCAAAGTCCATGGTTTAAGAATAATAGGAACATTTCTGATCAACCAAGGACCGTTTTCAAGCACATCATCAACACCTTTCTTCGAATAGAAATTAAAGAAGAAGAATCCCTTTGCATTCATCATTACCTTTTGCACACCAAACTTAGCCCATGCATTACGTACATAGTATTCAACAACAGGAAAAGCAAGGCGCTGGCCAAGGAAGTAACCATAGAGAGTATTCTCAAACCTCGTGTTTACCTCTTTCACTACTTTCAATGGAACTGAAAGATCAACATCATCCTTCTTTTTGCTACATTCCAACCTCCGAAAATTAGACACGTGTTTCTGAGGTTCATTAGAAGTAGCAGCCGCATAAGAACCCGACTTCACTCCACTAGTAGTATCATCCAAAGAAGCATTAGGACCAGAAACATTCGAATTAGAGTTATGCCCAATATCACTTGAAGAGGAAGCCTTATTAGCAACAATCTCACTTTGAATATTATCCATGGCTTCATCAAAGTTCTTATGTGCATTAGATAGCAAGTGCTTCACAGTTTCAGCACTTGTAATCGGCTTCAAGTCATCACCATGTGGTGTATCTTTCGTAAGTGGAACCGGCTCCACTTCAGACGACAAATCAACACCCTCAACATTACCCTCGTTATCAGCCAAAACATCAACATCAACATCAACCATTGGAACACTAACATCCTTCTTACCAAGCTTAGGACTCAAAAAACCCCTTTCCATCTCTCACCACCACTTTACCAAATCAAACAGAAAACAAACCAATATTCCAGCAGCATGCGATACAATAAATAAGAGAAAGAAACCCTAATCTTAGCGATTAGGGTTTATAACAATATGATTCAAGAAACTAACCTCCCATCATAATTACAATCGAACAGTTAAAGATAAGAGTGAATGAATATGATCGATTGCAATAACACAAGATCGATTCAAGAAAGCGAATATAATATAGATCAGCGAATACAATCTAATATATATAATAATAGGATAATAAGAACAGTAGCATGTAAACATAGTCAACCAATGCAAAACAAAAAGCGAGTATAATTGAAAGAAACACACCGACCCACGATTGAAGGAAGCCAATAATAATTAACCAACCCACGTGAGGAAGATTAAAGATTAAAAGGTTTTAAGATTTAGCAAGAATCGTAGGAAGGTGTTGGTCGATTAGGGAATCGCTTGGTTGGCTTATTTGGTTATTGGTGGATTGTCAGCTTTAGTCACATATATGTTGTGTGTACTATTCAAGGTTGGCTTATTTGGTTATTTGGGATTGTCAGCTTTAGTCACACATATGTTGTGTGTACTACTCAAGGTTGGCTTAATTAGATACTGTAGTGTGCACCTATAGGTTATTGATACTTCGGAGGTTATCCGAGTATTTATTGGTATTACGGGGGCTACCCGAATATCTATGTTAGAACGGAGGGTATCCGTGTGTTAAGTTGGAGCGGAGGGTATCCGCAGGCTTTTAGCGAATCCTTAGTCTAGCTAGCAAGCATTTTGCGTATATGTCCAATATATTGTTAGATGAATTTAAACCTATGATCTCACCAGCGAAAGCTGACTTTTAGCACGTTTTCTCAGGTAATTAAGTGATGAGATGCATGCTTGGAATGGAAGGCTCGGCCAAGGCTCATGGTTTATGGATCTATTTTTCTAAACTCTGATAATAAATTTTGGACCTACTGTTATATTATTTTGGGCCTGACTCTGAATGATGTTGGGATAAATGTAGACGTTAAAACCCCGTTTTGGTTGTGTTTTTATTTTGTTTACTTTATCTCGTTCTATATTGTCTTGTGTTGGATACCAATCCCCGTAGCACCCCGAAAGCTTGTTGAGTCTTCCGCTGTATCAAATTTTGGGGGTGTTACAGATTGGTATCAGAACCAAGGTTATAGAGAACTAGGTAAATAAACGCCTAAACTATAACCGTATTTTATAGAAAATGATCCTTGACCATCGCCCGCCAGCCCGCCAAGCCGAAGCATCTTCTATTATTTGAGGTATTATGAGATTATTGAGATGATTGTTAGATTTGAGATTTATTGAGATGATTTGAAGTTTATGGATTCTAGTAATAAGATGGCATTCTCGAGGAATTATATGGTCTATATGTTTTATAAACATTTTAGTAATGCGGTGTTTGAAATTCTTTTTATTGAGATTATACGTTTGAACTATTTGATGAGGATTTTTAGTATGGTATTATGAGTTGTGATTTAGTTGTTTTGAAACACTTACACCTACCCTACACCGTTGTCACAGACCATGGCCTCCCATATGCCCGATGTCGTCGAGGATATTCTTACTGCACCGGTTTTACCTGCACAGTTCACTATGGCATCTGATGATCCTTACCAGATGGCCATGTCTTCAGCTACTGTACCACAGGCAGCTTCTACTTCAGCACTACCTGCTGCATCTACGCAGGGACCCTCATCTTCTCTAGGGCTCCCTGGTACATCGAGTCAGCTTACTCTTCATCAGGCTTTGGCTCGTGTGGCACCGCGTTTTGCCCACCGAGCTACGGCACGCATGTCGGTACGCCCTACTCCATCACCTTTACAGATTGATGCTCACCCTCTTCTGTCTGAGGCGCCACCCACATCATTGCGTCGTCGTCCTAGATCACCTACTACATCTACACATGGTTCACCTAGTAGGAGACGACGAATGATGAGGTACTCTTCCGAAGAGGAGGAGGAGTACGAGGGTGAGGATGAGGCTGATGACCCTCAGGAGGCTGAGCAGGGTGATGATGATGACCCTGAGGAGGAGGATGACCCTCAGGAGGATGAGATGCCTGATGATGATGATGTGTTAGCACCACCAGCTCAGGCTGAGGAGCCTGATTCACCTGTATACCCAATTGAGCCTGATTCACCTGATCATCCGTTCTTGTTTGAGTTGCCACCTGGTAGTCCCGTTGAGTCGGATGCATCTTCTGAGGTTTCTGCTGAGCATTCAGAGTTGGGTGAGATTGGCAGGTTGTGGGCTCGGATTACTGAGCTTAGTGAGAGGGTTGCACGTGTATCTGATCGACTTGAGAGAGTTATTGGAGAGTTTTTAGCGGATTTGAGAGTTGACTTAACTGTCGTTGTGGGCAGGACTACTGAGCTGAGGAGAGTTTTGATGGATGTCCACGAGCATATCGATAGTTTGCAGCGAGGATTTGTTATTGCTCGTGAGGCCGACCGCAAGCTATGGCAAAGGAATGCCGAGCTAGAGAAGGAGGTGGCTGACCTCAAGAGAGACCGAGACACCCATAGCGTGGAGCTAGGATCGTTATGGAGGGATCTTGATGGCTTGAGGCAGGAGTTGAGGAGCCTCTACCAGCCGCGTGGCTAGTTGCTTGGGTTATGTTGTCTTGTTGCTTTCTTAACCGAGGAGTGTTCGGTTAGAAAAGCTATTTATCATATTTTGATGTATTTTGTTCAGTATTCGTCTCTTTTGGAACGATTAGTACGTTTTGTGTTATCCGTTAGTTGGAACGATGTTAGATCGCTATTGTATGGTTGATGGTTATTAGTATATGGTATTATGTGATTTTGGGTGTTATGGAAATTGAGTCCTTATTCTCTTTATTGATGTTACGTGGTGTATTGTTGCTATTCTTTCCATGACTTGGTTTCGTTGAAATGTTTTGTTGAGTATATCGATAAGTTCTATTGGAGACTCATGAACTTGTATGATGTTACAGATCAATGGCACCACGACGAAACCCTGTTAGGGCTACCAGAACTGGTCCTGCTGTGACTACTCCTGGTCGCCGAGGACGCCGACCTACTCGAAATGTTGAAACCCCTACTCCTGACAACCTGGACACCACTAACCGCAACAACAGGAATCAAAATGTTGATGTTCAGGGAGACAATGATCATGTTCCACCTAATGCACCTACTGTGGATCAAGCAATGATCAATCAACTTGTGGAGCAAAGAGTTGCTGAACTACTAGCTGAGTCAAATCATTCCAACAATTCTGCTGGAACTTTTCCACCTGTTCGTGCTAATGGATGTCAATACAAGGAGTTCAAGATTTGTGGACCCATTGAGTTTGGTGGAACTGAAGGAGTGGTTTACTTAGTCAGATGGATTGAAAAGACTGAGTCTGTGTTCAATGTCAGTGGTTGTGCGGAAAATGCGAAGGTAAAGTTTGCTTCTTTTACCTTCAAGGATGAAGCTTTGACTTGGTGGAACAACTACCGAAATGCAGTTGGGAGTGATGTAGCTTATGCCATGACTTGGGAGCAATTTAAGTCTTTGCTGATTCAGACTTATTGCCCAAGGAATGAGGTCAAGAAGCTAGAGATTGAGTTTTGGAACCACAAGGTGAAAGGTAATGATATGGCGACTTACAATCGTCATTACCAGGAATTGGCCTTGTTGTGCCCAGATATGGTGAAAACCGAGACTCAAAAGATCGAGAGGTATACTGATGGGTTGCCTGTAGCTACGAGAAATGATGTGATTTCTGCTAGGCCTGCAAACATCCATGAGCCAATCACAATTGCTCAACAACTTATGGATTCGTTAGAATTAGAAGAAGCTGATAAGGAGAAGAATGGAAAGAGAAAGAGAGACCGTCACTCTAAGAGTAATGATCACCGAAGCAAGAGACAAGCTAAGGTTTATGCTATTGGGAATGGAGATAAGAAGAATCAGAACGATGATGCACCCAAGTGTGATCATTGCCACCAGCATCATATTGGATGGTGTAGTGTGAAATGCCAGAATTGCTCAAAGAAAGGACACACAGCTAGGGATTGTAGAGCCCGACCTCTTGCTATGGTTTAAGCTGCTCCTGAGATGAGAAATAAAGCAGATGTTACTTGTTATGGGTGTGGAAAGAAGGGACACTATAGGAATGAGTGTAGAGAATCGCGGAACCGTGGAAATCAAGGCTCGGGTGGTAATGGGTACAATTATGGAAACCGTGGAGCTGGAGGAAACCGTGGACGACAAGATAATGGGGACCAACGTGTGGAAGCTGGAGCTGCCCAGGGAAGAGCGTATGCACTCGGGAACGAGAGAGGAGAAGATCCGAACGTCGTTACTGGTACGTTCCTTCTCAATAATCGTTATGCTTCCATACTATTTGATACTGGTGCCGATAGGAGTTTTGTGTCCACTATGTTTGCACCCTTACTAGAGAAACCCCCGATGGCCTTAGGAATTGGATATGATATTGAGTTAGCTAACGGGAACATAGAAAGGATTAATACCATCATTCGCGGTTGTACGCTGAATTTCTTGAACCACCCTTTCAACATAGATCTTCTACCCGTCACGTTAGGAAGTTTTGATGTCATCATTGGCATGGATTGGTTGTCAAAGTATCGTGCTCACATACTCTGCGACGAGAAGATCGTGCGTGTACCATACGGAAATGAAGTCCTAAATATATTAGGAGACCGAAAGGATTCTAGGAGCCCATCCCGATTAGCAGTTATATCTTGCACGAAGTTACCGAAGCTAATGGAGAAGGGATGTTACCTTTTCTTAGCTCAAATTTCTGAGAAGGGAGAGACGAAGAAAAAGGAAAGGTGCATTGGAGATGTGCCTATAGTTCGTGATTTTCCTGATGTATTTCCCGATGATTTTCCGGGAATCCCGCCGACTAGACAAGTGGAGTTTCAGATTGAGTTGATACCTGGTGCTGCACCTGTAGCACGAGCGCCTTATCGTCTTGCACCTACCGAACTAGAAGAGTTGTCGAAACAATTGGCGGAGTTAGCCGAAAAAGGATTCATAAGACCAAGTTCTTCACCTTGGGGAGCCCCAGTCTTATTTGTGAAGAAGAAGGATGGATCGTTTCGTATGTGTATTGATTATAGAGAGTTGAATAAGTTAACGGTGAAGAATAGATACCCGTTACCTAGGATCGATGACTTGTTCGATCAACTCCAAGGATCGAGTGTGTATTCGAAGATCGATTTGAGATCGGGATATCATCAACTTCGAGTTCGCGAGGAAGATATTCCGAAAACGGCTTTCAGAACCCGTTACGGGCATTACGAGTTTCAGGTGATGCCGTTTGGGTTGACTAACGCACCGGCAATATTCATGGATCTCATGAATCGGGTGTGTAAGCCTTACTTGGATAAGTTCGTGATTGTATTCATCGATGACATTCTGATTTATTCAAAGAGTGAGAAAGAGCATGAGGAGCATCTAAGACTCATTTTAGAATTGCTCAGGAAGGAGAAACTCTATGCCAAGTTTTCTAAATGCGAATTCTGGATTCCGATGGTACAATTTTTGGGTCATGTGATTGATAGACAAGGAGTCCATGTGGATCCTGCTAAGATTAAGGCGATAAAAGATTGGGCTGCACCTACAACCCCAACCGAAGTTCGTCAATTTTTGGGTTTAGCTGGTTATTACCGAAGATTCATTGAGGGATTTTCAAAGATAGCTAAACCATTGACCAAATTGAATCAAAAGAGTGTTACGTATGAATGGGGAGATAAAGAAGAGGAAGCGTTTCAATTGCTTAAGAAGATGTTGTGTAGTGCTCCTATCTTAGCGTTACCGGAAGGTAACGAGGACTTCGTCGTCTATTGTGATGCCTCACATAAAGGATTGGGAGCCGTATTAATGCAACGAGAGAAGGTGATAGCTTATGCTTCCCGACAGCTCAAAAAGCATGAGAAAAACTACACTACCCATGATTTGGAGCTAGGTGCTGTGGTTTTCGCTTTAAGAATATGGAGACATTACTTGTTCGGAACAAGGTGTGTTGTATTTACTGACCATAAAAGTCTACAACACATCTTGAATCAAAAAGAGCTCAATATGAGACAGCGACGTTGGATTGAGTTGCTAAGCGATTATGATTGTGAAATTCGCTACCACCCTGGTAAAGCAAACGTTATCGCTGATGCTCTTAGTCGAAAGGAAAGAATACCACTGTTAGGAATACAAATATTCCTGTAAAAGTCTCAGTCACCTAATGATTGTAATAGCATTAAGTTAGCTCGTAGTTAGTTTGTTTATTAGTTAATTAGTATTAGATTAAGTAACACCGTGGAAGAAGGAACGGGTCTTTACCCACTGTATGCCTGATCCACAGCCCGGGTGTGGGCGTTTGTAGGTAACTATATATACCCCTCTCCACATGTGGAGAGGGTTGGTGCTTTTCTTTCAATCTAACCTTTTCTTATTTTTCTCTCAACTCTCTCTCTCTCTAGAAAACACCCAACTTCCTCTCTCTAAACTCCTCTCTTATTTCTTCCTCTTCTCTTATTGATTCGATCCAAGTCACACAAACCATACTAGTTAATATTGTTTGATTCTTACAAATGGTATCAAGAGCCTTGGTTACATTCTTGGGATTGCATTAGATCTTGGGTCGAATCGGTTCCTCTTGTGCTTTATCCTGTTTCGAATTGGTTTTCATAAATATTTCATCCTTACTTCACTTGCTTTGTACATTTTTGCTTAAACTTGTACGAATGTAAAACTTTTGTCAAAACAAATATTTGTTTACAAATAGTTGTGGTTTTCATAAGTTTTGAAAATCCTAGTTTCCTTTTTTTTTTCTTTTCTGCTAGCTATTCTTGTTTCTTACCAGCGTGTACCATCTTTCATACTTGCGGTTAGATGTATTTTTGTCAAATAAAGGGAGTAATTACAAAAGTATGAGATGGTGACAATCTTGGCAGCATCTGGGTTGCGGTTATCTATGTTATCCCTGCGGTTATTTTTTTCCTTTGGACACATTTGTATGCATCTTCATTTTGGCATGTAACTATAAAAGGGAACAAGACAAATAACATTTTAGTGACTGTCGTCCTTCTCTATTTGAGTTTGTCTCTACTTACTAATTGCGATTGACTCACACTCTTCAAACTTGCGGTTACCTTAAAAACTGTGGTTACCTCATAATTTTTGCGGTTCATTCGAGTTAGCGGTTAGTTCTCAAACCTGCGGTCAGCTCAGATCATCGTTGCGGTTAACTTTCAAGTTGCGGTTAACTGAAAATTGCGATTACCTCAGCTTCTGGAATTAGCTCTCGTTTGTTGTCGAAAAAGAAAAATTAAGAAAGAAAAAGTAGAACTACAAGAGCAGATATACAAATTTATTCCATTATTAACATCATATACAACATACAAATCCAAACCAATTACAAACCAGAGTCGACCTCTAATCCTACCTCTCGTCCTCAACAAACCAACAAAGTTGTTGTTTGTTTAAATAACACGAATACAAACAACCCCAAGATCTCAGTTTTAAAGTCGTGGTATAGATGACACATCAAGACCTTTATAAGATCCTACACATGAAAAGGAAATAATCACTGATGTTGTCCAAGCTAAACATCTTCATCACTTTCCAAACATTGAAGTAAGATCAAATCATAATTGCTTCATCTTTCTCTTCATTCGATTTGATCAAACATAATGAAAAACATTCCTCATCATTAACAACCTACCTGAGATCCGTTTAGTGTTTGGTTGTTGTGTGTTAATCGGATTTACTAAGAAATAAAGAGACGGATCTGTGTTATTGCGTGGTTGTAAGGATGAGAAACTTTGACTGCGTTTCTTTTTATCTAATAGGGATTAGGGTAAAGAGAATGTTGTGTTTCACGGTATATTAAGGCTTAAAGGAATTGGATTGGGCCTCAACCGGATCTATCGTTGGACTTGTATCTTTGATTGGGCTACGTGTTGTAATTTGATTTGGGCATTCACATTCAATCACCTGGGCCAGTTTGTATATTTGGATCAATTTCAGAATGCCGTGAAGTGGGTAGTACAAAGGGGCGCGTGGTGCCGTGGTGGTGTTAATTTTGGAATTGCACCGTGTTATTGAAACGACTTTTTGGATTTGTGTTTACTAATTCAGTAAGGGCTGGTACTATTACAAGGGACAAAATTTTCCGTGTAATTTTTGTCCGAATTGTGTATTCGGGATAGAATTTTGGACCACGGTTTTAATTGTGTTTAAATATTCCGAGATGGAGTGAGTTTTTGGGTTGAGATATTGTCGGGTATAGTTTTAGACAACGGTTTGAGTGAGCTTCAAGAACTCAAGATTGATACTTATTTTGTATTGAGCTATTTTCGGGCCTATTGAATATTTACGGAGTTTGTTCGGATCTCTATCATACGACCATCAAGTTCATCAAACAATCATCTAATCATTTACCGATCCAACAGTTTCTCACTGTCTCACGGTTTTTTCTTGATTTTGTAAAATCCCGCGAAAGAATCTATTTCTCGGTTTAAATCATAGAATTGTAAAATCCCGTGCGCATTCATAATCATGTCTACTAATTCAGATGTTGTCATCTCAGAGAGACTCAAATTGTACGACATGGTCGATGAACATAAGACTTCCAACCCTTCACAACATGTAAACGTGTTTGAGTCTGATAACGCTGTAATGAAATCATCGTGCTCGAACTCTCATGTTAATGACTTTCTTCAGCCACATAAATTGCTCGATAATGCAAAGGATTGCTGCATTGAATGTTTTCGACAACTTCATTCACACCTCTCGTTACTTTTAGAGGGAAATGGATTCAAAATGGGATTCGAACGTGCATTTACGACTCTCTTCGGTCAAGATGTTCAGACTTTCACAGACACAATGATTCTTAATTTAGATCAATTACGACAACAACTTGACCAAGCAGAATTTTCCAAGATGGGATCCATGGCTGCCCTTTGTGTGATCAACAAACAGCTCCAAGTGTTCTTTGATTCGAAATTCACTTTGGAGTATGACCATTATAGTGAGATGACGAAAAAGTGCTTTGCTGATCACACGAGAATTGAGGTTGACACGTTCAGAGATACACTTCTCCAACTTATGGATAAAGTGAAAAGGTTCATTAAGGAAAAGGCACAGCATATACCTGCATATGATGACATGGTGAAGGCATCTCGGGTGCAATCATGTGAGGGTATTGTTGATTCGGGTAAAGCATTGGATGTTGGGTCAGCTGTCACTAAATGCAAAGGATCAAAGACTGATAAGCTTGACACTACCAACACCTCAGAGACTCTTGTTACACATGATATGGATGCTGATTTCAGACCCGTAAAAGAACAGGTGTCAAGTGCTGAGGTACCCCTCACTGATCAACAGAATCAACACAATGTGCTTTCTAATGAACGGCAGCATACTGATCAAATTAAGCCTACTTATGACACAAATTTGTCAGAAAAGAGTGAAAGCAATAACATTTCTAATTCAACAAATATGAGTCATAAGGGGGGAGAAAGTGATCAGGATGCTGAATGTGATGATGTGTCAAGTTCTTTGTTTATGGCTGAGATGTTTAAATCAAATGACATGGTTGATAAAGAAGTTTTTAGTGAACTTTCAAACAGATTTTTACAACTTGAAAAACATTGCATTTCACTTGAAATCGCAATGCAACAACAGAAAGAAAGTTTTCAAACAAACCAACCAAGTAAAAATCCGGAACTTCCTGATTTCCGTGAATTCTTTATGATTAATGATTTAAAAGCCCAGCTGGAAGCCAAAAACTTGACAATCACCAACTTGAAGAAACATATCTCTGCTATGAATGTGAAATGTAGTTTTGTCGAAACAAACAAGGACATTGATGCAGCCAAGACAAGAATTAATGAACTGTCAATATATGTGACTGAATTACTTAAGGAAAATGAGTCTTTGAAAAAGCATCAAAAGGTTTTAGGTGACTCAATCAAAGAAATGAGAACTAAGACGATAGATCAAACAACCTCTTTGATTGCCAAAAATGATGAATTCAAAGCTCATTTTCAGAAAATGGGTTTCACTGTTACAGCATTGAAAAATGAGCTAAGAAAAGCAACTGGGAATAGTGTGAACACTAAGTTTGCAAAACCATCAATCTTGGGGAAACCTGTGTTACCATCAATTAGGAACCAATCGGGTATTAGACAACCGACTGCGTTTAGATCCGAACGAACAAAATTTTCAAAAACACGGTTTGCCTCCCAAGTTGATGCGGAACAAGTTGTGACAAAACCTGTCACTCCACATTATTTGCCTAAGTCTGATGATTCTGGCTCTGCGAAACCTCAACATGTAGTAGCTACTGCTCCCAGCTCCTCTAGGTATAGTTCCAAAATAGTGACGAAACCAAGCATTAAGGTTCAAAAGGACTATGATCTAGAAAAGGCTAGGAAACGGGCCCTACTTCAAAAGGATGGTATATTAGGTTCACAACCTTATAGGATGCCTCCTAGTGTATTGAGGAACAATGCTAAGGTTCAACCTGCCAAGACTAGGGTTTATTGTAAGTCATCTACAATGCATGTGAAGCAAAACAAACCGAAAACTTCTCCTAGGTGGATACCAACTCCTAAATCATTGGAGTCTAGGAATATTGATAAACCTTCCACTATGCATAAGAAGTTAAGTAATCCTAGAACTTGCCATAAGTGGGTTCCAACCAGTAGAGTTTTCAAGCACGTTGGACTTAAGTGGGTTCCTACCGGAAAGCTACTCACTGATGATAATGGCATGGTTGACCATGAAACCCCTAAGGGTCTGGATACTATTGTCACTAACCCATATATATGCTATCAAGTTTGTGATGTTAGTACAGGTAGTCCTTACTCAGTTGCAGGTACATCAATCATTCACCATATGAGAAAACTCAAAGTCTGGAGGCCTAAAGCAATCATTTCTCCAGCTTCAAGAGTTCTGGAATGTCGATGTTGATGTATGTGCATAATGACGTCTGTACACTTCAGTGCAGGCCTCGTACTTCAACATAATGACGTCTACACACATCAGTGTAGGCCTCGCTCTTCAACATAATGGCGTCTGCTGACAACACTTCAGGCCCCGCTCATCAATGAAAAGAAAGGTGTACGATTCAGTGCACTTTATCTTCAAAAGAAGAGGAATCTTCTTATTCATGGCCATTCTCATCAACAAGTTCATGCTCTTTCCGTGCTTATTCTGTTTTCAAGTGGATCGGCGCATATTGGAGTATTCTATTATTCACTTATTCAACCAAAACTTGCATTCGACAGGCATATGCAATTTTTGAGGGGGGGAAAGGGTGAATAAACAACATGTCAGTCTTCAAGAACCGTCAAGTGGAGCTTCCTACCGTTGATGGTATTCATATTCACTAGTTCAATCATCAAAAATTGCAGTTGGCTGGCATATGCAATTTTTGAAGGGGGGAAAGGGTGAATATTAATCTACATGTTGGATGATGATTGAGAAATGGTCATACGACTCCTGAATATGTCAATTCAGGAGTCGTACAAACCATGGTTCTCCAACACTACATCTTCTTCTCTATTAAGGTGTTGAAGAACATGGTCATGGTATGCATGGTTCTCCAACACTACTTCTTCCTCTCTATCAAGGTGTTGAAGAACATGGTCATGGAATGCTAATCAACATCGTCTCACGGGCTGATTCAATCAGTAACAAAGGGTTTCTAGTCAATGCTTCATGTATACGTCATCAGGCTACATGTACACATAATGATGATGATTCCGATTAATCGTAACCATCATGGGGGAGAGAAATGTGTACACCAAGGACGCACAAAAGGTTCACGTGATCGGGCTTAATTGTGTATTCCGGTGTTGAAAAGCCGCAGAGATGATCAGTGGTTCAACTTGTCACCTTGGTATTAACGCTTCACTGTTACGTCATGGTATGATTAATCATAACCATCAGGGGAGAGAGAATGTGTACATCAAGGACGCACAACAGGTCTACGTGATCAGGGCTTAATATCCAAGGATGGATACATTCTATAGATGATCAGTGGTTCAACTTGTTACTTTGGTGGTATACTAAAGACTGAAGAAGGTCGAGTCGTCAGTCTATTCTTTATTCTCGATTGGGTGTTATCGTCTCATGTGTGCGCTGCGGGATGATGGGTTATATGTAAAGTTACTGGAAGGCATTTGGTGAGATGAAGATGGTTGGTATTCTGTTCCTCCATATTGGGCAATCTTGAAGTAGGTCGTGTCTACAGTCTTCTCTACATTCTCCGCTATGTGATTAGAAGACTAAAGACGGCATGTATTTGGTTATCAAATGACCTCTTCATATTATGGGTGTTCGTCCAAAGTCTTCCTTCTATTGTGGGTGTTCATCAGAAAGGTTGTCAGTCTGGGGGAGAGCACTAATTAGGGGAGAGTGAAAAGTCTGAGTTAATCCCTAATTAGATGTTCTCATATTGCTCTTCAGCAAGTTGATTCTCACAGGATATATTTGAGCTTATGTTGTTCCTCTCACAAGATTTCAAGTATATGGGCGTAATATGTGTTGTTGATTCTGAGGTGTCAAAACCAACAAGGGGGAAGGAGACATACATCGAAACGCACAACGAGTACACGTGATGAGCTTTACACTTCTACTTAATTGAAGTTATTCCGGGAAGACAAATGTCATGACCGCAGAGGAAATCAGTGTTTTAACTCGTTCTTTTGGTGTATTATTCCAACTACGTAGGGGAAGAGATGTAAGAAACAGTTTCTGATGACAAAAGATGTACACAATTGATTATGTGTATACATCGGGTTTCTGAGCTTCATATAATGAGACTGGTTGCATCATTTCAACTACTTGGGGGGAAGTGGTCTCTGGATACTTTTTGGTACGCATTACCTCAGCCTTCAATAGGAAGAATGTTGAGAAGAACTATTCAAGCGTGAGATGATACGTTGCTGATCTATCAAAGCTTCACAATGAGAAGGCTCAAGTTCAAACGACTATTCAGGAGCCTCGAAAGCTTTGGTGGAGAAGGTTTAAGAGATGTTGACTACTGACTTCTACAACATGCAGACCGATATCCTCTTTTCGGTATTGAGGTCAACATCTTCTTAAACTGCATAATATCCTTTGTACATATCTTATACCAATACGTAAATAGAAAAATATAAAACCTACAAAAACCCATAAAAAATCAGAAAATTAGAAAATACCAAAAAAATAGTTTTTTTAAGGCATGTCTTCTGGCATCGATAACATTTACGGTCCTAGAAATGTCATTCAATAATGACACGGGTCTTTAAATGAAGTTCGAACAGAAGTTCAAATGGTTTTTCAAAACATGCCTAAATGGCTTACAGTCACTTCAGGCTGTAACCCGAACTTCAAACTATGGCTTGTAGTAATTTCAGGCTGCAACCCGGACTTCAAAAATATAGTTTGCTATTACTTCAGATAGCAACCCGCTTTTCAAAATTAAGGAAAACACGTCGCCAAAAAAAGATGGTTGTTCCTAACAAAGGGTGCCGTTCATCCGAGCGTGAATTACTTTATATTCATGCACCCTCGATCTAATGTACGCTTCAGTGCATTATTTCTTGATAAAGAAGAGAAATCTTCTTTTTATCGCCAAATACTTTCTCTTCTATGATTTTTCCGGAAAGTGTTTGTGCAAAACTTGGTGGTACCATGAAATTTTGAATGAAAATCAAATTGAACTAAAAAGTTTGATAAAATTTTCACTCAATCAATGACGTTAATAGTTTATGAAATTATTTATGCTTTAACATCCGTCATTGATTGAGAGGGAGAGTGATTTCTCAAACTTTTATGTATCATCAAAACTCCCCACACTTCGTACATAAAACCTTGCAACAAAATGTTTTGTGATGTGTTATGTGTCAGAATGAGTAAATTTTCAAAGAGTTTTCACTAAAACTTCGAATCTTTTACAAACTCTTCAAATCTGACACATAACAACCTCCCTCACAGTTTGAGGGGGAGCTAGAAAAAGTTCCTTTTTATCAGAAAATATTAAAATTGACCGCATTTCTCTCCCAAAACGCTTTCTAAATTATTTAAATCAATTGAGATAAAAAATCTCGAAAGATTTGAAATTTTTGATCGGGGGAGAGAATATGATTTAAATATGCAATCTGATATCAAATGTGATCTTTTCGACTCAATAATATGCTCCCACACATGTGCTAAACACTTACGAATATCGATGCACATATTGAGGGGGAGCGAAAGGCGTTTGTGGAAATAATACCTAAGACCGACCATTTACTTTAATGCACGGAGTTATAAGGTTGGTTAAGGTTAGGTATAAGTTCCCATGATCCACCAGAACCGGAAGGATCTTCCCAGGGACAATCCATAGATAGATTAGAAGTCCTTAGGAATGATTGAAAAAAGGAGTAAAGTAAGAAAGGGAAGAGTGCGGACTAAGATAGAGCTAGGACTGGAACAAACCCAACAAGGTTCTAGTGATGAAGTCTCGGTAAGCACTGAAGGGGTTGAAGAATGAAAAAGAAATGAAATGAGAAAGGGTGAAAAGAAATAGCCCTCCATATATTCAACCTTAGGGCAGAAACCGGGTTCAATTCATAATCTACTAGTGGTTACTAAGGTAACACTAGCATTGAAGACAAGACGTCATGGACCCAGTGACGCACTGCACTAAACTTCCTAACCACTCAAGTTCTCTTAAAAGAGCTTGTTTCATTCTCACGGGGAACCCTGTGCAATGTATCGACCGCTCATTGCGAGCTATGTTGATACCTAAAACAGGAGACGCCTCCCCAGTCTCCAGGAGCGGATCATAACGCACTATTGAGTCTAGAGCCATGAGATCATCCATAAATCTCGTTAGGACACACTTCCAATATGCTTATTGTTTCACACAATGTGGAAAGTAAGATAAAATATTTAGAGTCCTACGCATTATCCTTGTGGTATTGCCAGAACATCCGAGTGATATGAAAATATTCACGATGAAGATGGAAATCCTTCTAGAGCGAACATCTTTCAAGCTCTTGGTAGGTGACATGTGAGATCCATCTTGGATCAATGATCAAGTGACAACTGGAAAGCAACAATGGTGCGATTCAACATTGAATCAAACTTGTTCCAGGATATGGATTGACTGATACTTTTGCTAAAACCTTTCAATGTGCTCACAAACTAATTTTTCGAGCACATTGATTGTGTATAATATTTCAAACAAAAGTATTTTTGATGGAAATGTGATTCAAAGCTTAAAACTCTCGTCGTGTCTCAAAAATGTTTATCATATGACACGCGAGTGATTTCTATAAATCAATTTCTCATCAATCCGGGAATATCAATTCACCGATTCACTCTATCGTGCTGTCTGCTTTGAGACGTTCCGGTATGAGAACATGCTTAGTATGAAGATTCCAAAGTGAATTCTTTGGAAAATTCATTACTACAAGCTGGAAATTCCTGTCAAGGAGAGTCTTCTTTAAAAGAGACTCTACCTGATCACAGGTCGGTTTGCACAAAACCGGAAGGTAGTCTGTCCTCGCAGAACGAATGACAAAGCCATATTCATTCTCTATCTTTATTGCTAACTGTTTTATTTCAGGGACACATATAAAGATGGTGTTGATAGCTCCTATTTCCAGCAGAATCGGGTCAATCCATACCTCATGCTCACACATTCTCCACACTATCAATGAAGATGAGAGACTTGCTACAATAAATGTTGAGAGACTACCAACAACGTTTCCGCAACTCTGATGAAAAAGTCTCCTGATCTACAACTCTAATGCAACGTCTCTAGATACAGAAGGGTGTGAGCATGATGGACCTTAGTCACTACATCACATGAAGACAATATAACTTTGGATAGGCTTGGAGATTTACTTTGGCTGATGATCTCAAAGAAGCTCAAAGATCACACATCACAAAGGAATTCAAATCACAAGTTCGCTTGCTTGAAGTTCAAAGTGTGCTGAAAAGTGAAGAATCAGAACCTACGAGCTACAAAGACTAAAGAATGCTTAAAGATCAAAGATCTTAACTTCAAAGGTGACCTCGCTTAGGGGGAGATTGTTAGGAATACAAATATTCCTGTAAAAGTCTCGGTCACCTAATGATTGTAATAGCATTAAGTTAGCTCGTAGTTAGTTTGTTTATTAGTTAATTAGTATTAGATTAAGTAACACCGTGGAAGAAGGAACGGGTCTTTACCCACTGTATGCCTGATCCACAGCCCGGGTGTGGGCGTTTGTAGGTAACTATATATACCCCTCTCCACATGTGGAGAGGGTTGGTGCTCTTCTTTCAATCTAACCTTTTCTTATTTTTCTCTCAACTCTCTCTCTCTCTAGAAAACACCCAACTTCCTCTCTCTAAACTCCTCTCTTATTTCTTCCTCTTCTCTTATTGATTCGATCCAAGTCACACAAACCATACTAGTTAATATTGTTTGATTCTTACAACCACTATTGCGAGTTAGGTCATTGGGAATGACTATCGTATCGCCATTACCGTCTCAAATATTTGAAGTTCAAACGGAAGCGTTGAAAGTAGAAAACAGATCTGCCGAGAATATATTTGGAATGGTTGATAATGAGAAAGGATTTGTTAAGCGTTCTGATGGATTATTATGTTTTGGAGATCGGATTTGGGTACCTTTATATGGAGAAATCAGGGAATTGATTATGCATGAGTCGCATAAGTCAAGGTACTCTATTCATCCTGGGTCCGATAAAATGTACCAGGATCTTAAGAAGTTCTATTGGTGGCCAAATATGAAGGCAGATATAGCATCATATATTAGTAAATGCTTGACATGTGCTAAGGTTAAAGCTGAACACCAGAGACCGTCAGGATTACTAACGCAACCAGAACTTCCAGTCTGGAAATGGGAGCGGATTACTATGGACTTCATTACCAAATTACTGAGGACAGCTAGCGGTTATGACGCTATCTGGGTAATTGTGGATCGTCTGACAAAGTCTGCTCATTTCCTAGCTATTAGTGAAGATGATAGTGTGGATAAGCTTGCGAGGTTATATGTGAAGGAAATTATTTCGCGTCATGGAGTCCCGATATCTATTATTTCGGATCGCGATAGTCGTTTTACGTCAGCTTTGTGGCGATCACTTCAAACAGCTTTGGGGACGAGGCTTGATATGAGTACTGCATATCATCCCCAAACCGATGGTCAAAGTGAGAGGACCATTCAGACGTTAGAGGATATGCTTCGTGCATGCATCATAGACTTTGGTAAAGGCTGGGAGAAGTATTTACCCCTTGCGGAATTCTCCTATAATAATAGCTACCACACAAGTCTTAAGGCTGCACCATTTGAAGCTTTGTATGGCAGAAAGTGTCGTTCGCCTATTGGTTGGGCAGAAGTTGGAGATAGCCAACTCACAGGCCCTGAGCTTATTTTAGAAACTACAGAGAAAGTAGCTCAGATTCGTGATCGGTTGCAAGCAGCCAGGGATAGGCAGAAGAGCTACGCCGATCAGAGACGTAAACCCTTAGAGTTCCAGGTTGGAGACAAAGTAATGCTGAAAGTCTCACCTTGGAAAGGTGTGATACGTTTTGAGAAATGTGGTAAACTCAACCCACGCTACATTGGACCATTCCTGATCTTAGAAAGAATTGGGCCCGTGGCTTATAGGTTGGAATTACCACGTGAACTGAGTAAAGTTCACGACGTGTTCCACGTTAGTAATTTGAAGAAATGTCTTTCCGATGAGATGCCTGTCATTCCAATGAAGGATATTCGTGTTGATGAGAAATTGAACTTCGTGGAAGAGCCAATTGAGATTTTAGATCGTGAAGTTAAACGACTCAAGCGAACTCGCATTCCGCTCGTCAAGGTTCGTTGGAATTCCCGACATGGACGGAACGTGAGGACGAGTTCCGGAAAAGATATCCGAAGCTTTTCACTTCGTAGATGAATTTTTCCGAGTGAAACCCGGGACGGGTTTCTTCTGAGACTGGGAGGATGTAACAACCGGCAGTTTAGGGAGTTATTTTTAAAAAAAAACCCGCATTACGATTAAAGTTCGTTTATAATTTTTATTTGAAATTTTATTTCACAACGAACTTGTAAGACCTATTTTATGGATATTTATAATTAAAGATGTTATGGAATTCGTGAATTATGTTCATAATTCATTTTTGATTTAATGCTCGGTGATGTATTCTTAAATTCTCACTTGGTACTACGTTGACTCTGGCACTAGGTTTACCTAACGAAAATTTTTGTGATTCGTTTTACGAGTCCGACTATATATAATTATTTACGAGATGTTTTTCGGGAGATATTGAAGTTTGAAATGAGTTCGGGTTCGGGCCACATGTTTTACATTTACCCACGTTACCCGCTCCACACCATTAGTAATATTATTATTACTATTATTATTATTATTATTATTATTATTATTATTATTATTATTATTATTATTATTATTATTATTATTATTATTATTATTATTATTATTATTATTATTAACATTTAAAAAAAATAAAAATAAAATAAAAGAGTAACTACAAAGGGTCCATGTGGTTCGGTTCACTCACAAAAACCCAACACACCCTCACCACTTCATTTTCATCTCTCTCTCTCTCTCTTTTCCTCTCTTTGACAAACCCTAGCCGACAACAAAAGTCCGGCCACCACCACAGCCGCACCGCCGGCCACCACTAAAAACCACCACCATATTCTTAATCTCCATCATCTAATCTTTTAGATCCACCCCAACACGCGCCCTATAACATCATTTATCATTACGAATCATCACCATTTTTCACCACAAATCGTTATTTTCGAAGTGTTATACGAGTTGGAGCTTTTTAGATCGAAGGCGAGGCGAGTGTTACTCATGTTTTTGAATTAAACGTGACCCTTGGTCACGATGTGTTTAAGATTCGAATGGGTTTATGATGAAAACTCGTTTTTAATAAAAAGTTTGGTATCCGGGTTGGTTTCTTGATGGGTTAATTCGAACCGTGAGTCTAAGACTCACGGCATGGTTATTGATCCGAGCTTAAGGGCTCGATCTATTTGTTTTCTTGGTCTTGAGATTGTGGTTTCATATGTTGCTTGCGTTGGATTTTTGATTCGACTCGTTGGAGTCACGGCTCGATGCCGTATGTGGTTATTGTTGCCGAAGACCTTGTGGTCGGATTGGCATTTGGTTGAGACTCGAGCCATGGGCTCGTTATTACTGTGGATCGACTCTTGTGAGTCGCGGCTGTTAGCCGTGATTTTATTGTTAATGTCGAGACCCTTATGGGTCGGTTAGCTAATTTGTTGTGCTCGTTGGAGCCTATTTGGTTACTTTGGTGATTGGTTCGAGCCTTTGTGCTCGTGGTTTGGACCGCGACTCATTTGAGTCGAGAAGACTCGGGTTTGGCTTGGTAAACCAACCCGAATATGAACCTTTGTTATATTCATTTTTCATTATTATTATTGTTGTTAACTTGGTTTTGGCCTTGGTTGAATATGTTGGCCGAATACTTGTGGGTCGAGACCACGTTTGGTCTCGACAATGGGTAATGATTTTGTGAAGTTGTTGACGAAATGAGTTATTGGGGACCGATTGTGAGACGGTCACTTAGATTGACGGAGATAGGTTAGTCGGGTGCCGTAGTCGGACCCTATTGTTGTAGCACGTGGATTGGGATTGATTTGGACGGAGATATATTGTTTTATAACATTTGTTTATTACATTGGACTTGGACAATGAGCAGAGAGTCATGACTCGGACATGTAACCATTTCGTATGACTCGATAACTATTACAATTAAAATGTAAAAAATAAAACTCGTAATAACAATTATTGATAATATAAACGTTTATATGAATATATAGACGTGAATAACGTATATATAATTATATAGGCGCGTATATTAATAATAATAATAATCACGAGTCGTATTATAAATAATACAACTAGATATATATTAGGCTACGAAAGTGGCGTAATATTATTGAACGTATTATTATTATAAAAATGTGTTATAAAACGAGAAACTCTCGACAATTATTAAACATTTAATAAAAATGTCATTTTGTATATATATAACGGGTAAACTTATCGAGTTATGCGGAATCGTTGTCACTCGAGTCCAGGTAAGTTATTATTTGTGACTTTCGTGTTGTCACGGATATATGACGATTAATATAAACGTTTTATATAACTAAATAATCACTTAACCGTAGGGTTGAACCGGGTTATTTGGTTATATGAAATGAATATATTAATGGGCATCGTATCCTACGACGCCCATAGGTTGTGGTATATGTAAAGTGTAATAAATTGCGAGTGTATATATCGGGAAATCTGGCCAATTTGACGATATATATGAGGAATTTATTAAACTATGATATCTACCATATAGTATTTATGTGCTACGTGCTTTAGGTTGGGTGTAATCTTGGAACGGTATGTTACGTAAATAAATGTGAGGATTATCAAATCGACGGATTTGGTAAACTTCGGCGATTTATTTAAATGATATATTGGGCTAATATTAGATCCATAGTTTATTTTATTATTCTTTGTGTGACCTTTTGGTTTATTTTGAGTCGACCCACCACCCGTATGGATACCAAACGCAAACACACCAAACTAATACGAAATGGATTTTCGGAAATAAAACGGATTCTCGTCCGGGTTTGGGAATATTATAAATTTGAGGAAATGATTTCTGAACGAGTTAATATTGTTAGGTCGTGCCAAGTCCGTAGTTGCTGTTTCGTGAGTTACTATACATCTTATTTCTACCGACTTCTTCTTGCTATTTTCTGGACTTGAGGTGAGTCATAGCCCCACTTTTTACTCTTGAACTATGTTTTCAATACTTGGGGTGAGAAACGTGCAAATTATTTTACGTGGACTATTATCGCTTTTATATTCTTTCTAAACTTGCTATGCGTATGGACTAGGATCTATTGTCAGCTTTAGTCACACATGTTGTGTGTACTATTCTTTTTTTGGGTAAAAGGTCAAACGACCCGGTAAATATATTACTCCAAAAAACATTTAAGAACAACGGATATGAGTGAATCCCATATCTCAGCCCGTTACATAGGCGAAAAGCTTACATAACAAGATACTTCCTATTTTCTAGACAAGAAAACAAAACCACTACCACATCATATTTAAAAACTCGGACAAAAATATAAACTACTTCCTACGACCTTGGAGATTAAAGCCATAAATGGCATTAAGAGCATCCAATTCCCCTGGAAGATCATGAATTTGCTTCGAGTAATCATCATAGTCATCAAACTCATCTTCACGCTCTTGACCTCTACCAAAAAGATTAGCAGATTCGTCGAACTTGTTAAGAACCTCCTCCTCCTCACTATCAGAAACCACAACCTCACCCACCTTGGAAAATGGGTTAGCCCTCTTAGTGACAGAGGCAGACGGAACAGGATGACCATCATCATCCACAAGAGTACCTTTCCCATCAATAAGAAGCTTTTCAAACTTACTAATTTTGTCAACTAAAGGAGTAGAACCAACTTCCTTAGTTCCCATTGAATCACTCACAAGCGGTTCTTGTGATGTAGCACCAGTCTTAACCGACTCATCCACATTAACTTCCATTGTACATCCAGCATCCACATCCATGTTGGTGTCAAAAGTAGGAATACCAAACGCATCCGTATCATCCATATTAAGAGCATCAAATTGGTTAGATGTAGAGACCGTTGTTCCACTTGAACTAGCCACATCAGAAGTCTTCTTCTTAGTGCCACCATCATTCTTAGGTTCAGGAGGAGTCTTTTTGGGTTGATACTGAAACTGCTTACCCACAACAGGTTTAGTAAACCTTCCTTTACCCGGAATTGTAGAACCACCTTGTTTTCCTTTCTTCCTATTAGTAACAGTCTTGAAACCATCATAGACAGGCTTAGTAGGCTGAACAGGAGGTATAACAACTTTAGGACAATCGGTCAGAGTATGACCAAATATCTTACACTTGTCACAACGGGGTGGTTGCCACTCGTATTCAACCCGTATCTTCTCAATAGTCGAACCCGAACCATCAAGTAATGGTATCTCAACAGTGAGGTTGTCCCGAAGCACCTCATCCGACTTCACTTCTATCATGCATCTAGCAAAACTACTACGGCCCCACGATTCCTTGCACATTTGGCATGTAAAAGCATCTAACCTTTTGGGCGTACCAATCAGTGTAGCAAGAAGACTGAGGCCATCATCAGAAAACATTGCAAGAGGGACATCATGGAACTTAACCCACACTGGGATGTTAGTCAAATCCTCTTTAAGTAGATTAGTGTTCAAAGTCCATGGTTTAAGAATAATAGGAACATTTCTGATCAACCAAGGACCGTTTTCAAGCACATCATCAACACCTTTCTTCGAATAGAACTTAAAGAAGAAGAATCCCTTTGCATTCATCATTACCTTTTGCACACCAAACTTAGCCCATGCATTACGTACATAGTATTCAACAACAGGAAAAGCAAGGCGCTGGCCAAGGAAGTAACCGTAGAGAGTATTCTCAAACCTCGTGTTTACCTCTTTCACTACTTTCAATGGAACTGAAAGATCAACATCATCCTTCTTTTTGCTACATTCCAACCTCCGAAAATTAGACACGTGTTTCTGAGGTTCATTAGAAGTAGTAGCCGCATAAGAACCCGACTTCACTCCACTAGTAGTATCATCCAAAGAAGCATTAGGACCAGAAATATTCGAATTAGAGTTATGCCCAATATCACTTGAAGAGGAAGCCTTATTAGCAACAATCTCACTTTGAATATTAGCCATGGCTTCATCAAAGTTTTTATGTGCATTAGATAGCAAGTGCTTCACAGTTTCAGCACTTGTAATCGGCTTCAAGTCATCACCATGTGGTGTATCTTTCGTAAGTGGAACCGGCTCCACTTCAGACGACAAATCAACACCCTCAACATTACCCTCGTTATCAGCCAAAACATCAACATCAACATCAACCATTGGAACACTAACATCCTTCTTACCAAGCTTAGGACTCAAAAAACCCCTTTCCATCTCTCACCACCACTTTACCAAATCAAACAGAAAACAAACCAATATTCCAGCAGCATGCGATACAATAAATAAGAGAAAGAAACCCTAATCTTAGCGATTAGGGTTTATAACAATATGATTCAAGAAACTAACCTCCCATCATAATTACAATCGAACAGTTAAAGATAAGAGTGAATGAATATGATCGATTGCAATAACACAAGATCGATTCAAGAAAGCGAATATAATATAGATCAGCGAATACAATCTAATATATATAATAATAGGATAATAAGATCAGTAGCATGTAAACATAGTCAACCAATGCAAAACAAAAAGCGAATATAATTGAAAGAAACACACCGACCCACGATTGAAGGAAGCCAATAATAATTAACCAACCCACGTGAGGAAGATTAAAGATTAAAAGGTTTTAAGATTTAGCAAGAATCGTAGGAAGGTGTTGGTCGATTAGGGAATCGCTTGGTTGGCTTATTTGGTTATTGGTGGATTGTCAGCTTTAGTCACATATATGTTGTGTGTACTATTCAAGATTGGCTTATTTGGTTATTTGGGATTGTCAGCTTTAGTCACACATATGTTGTGTGTACTATTCAAGGTTGGCTTAATTAGATATTGTAGTGTGCACCTATAGGTTATTGATACTTCGGAGGTTATCCGAGTATTTATTGGTATTGCGGGGGCTACCCGAATATCTATGTTAGAACGGAGGGTATCCGTGTGTTAAGTTGGAGCGGAGGGTATCCGCAGGCTTTTAGCGAATCCTTAGTCTAGCTAGCAAGCATTTTGCGTATATGTCCACTATATTGTTAGATGAATTTAAACCTATGATCTCACCAGCGAAAGCTGACTTTTAGCACGTTTTCTCAGGTAATTAAGTGATGAGATGCATGCTTGGAATGGAAGGCTCGGCCAAGGCTCATGGTTTATGGATCTATTTTTCTAAACTCTGATAATAAATTTTGGACCTACTGTTATATTATTTTGGGCCTGACTCTGAATGATGTTGGGATAAATGTAGACGTTAAAACCCCGTTTTGGTTGTGTTTTTATTTTGTTTACTTTACCTCGTTCTATATTGTCTTGTGTTGGATACCAATCCCCGTAGCACCCCGAAAGCTTGTTGAGTCTTCCGCTGTATCAAATTTTGGGGGTGTTACAGATTGGTATCAGAAACAAAGTTATAGAGAACTAGGTAAATAAACGCCTAAACTATAACCGCATTTTATAGAAAATGATCCTTGACCATCGCCCGCCAGCCCGCCAAGCCGAAGCATCTTCTATTATTTGAGGTATTATGAGATTATTGAGATGATTGTTAGATTTGAGATTTATTGAGATGATTTGAAGTTTATGGATTCTAGTAATAAGATGGCATTCTCGAGGAATTATATGGTCTATATGTTTTATAAACATTTTAGTAATGCGGTGTTTGAAATTCTTTTTATTGAGATTATACGTTTGAACTATTTGATGAGGATTTTTAGTATGGTATTATGAGTTGTGATTTAGTTGTTTTGAAACACTTACACCTACCCTACACCGTTGTCACAGACCATGGCCTCCCATATGCCCGATGTCGTCGAGGATATTCTTACTGCACCGGTTTTACCTGCACAGTTCACTATGGCATCTGATGATCCTTACCAGATGGCCATGTCTTCAGCTACTGTACCACAGGCAGCTTCTACTTCAGCACTACCTGCTGCATCTACGCAGGGACCCTCATCTTCTCTAGGGCTCCCTGGTACATCGAGGCAGCTTACTCTTCATCAGGCTTTGGCTCGCGTGGCACCGCGTTTTGCCCACCGAGCTACGGCACGCATGTCGGTACGCCCTACTCCATCACCTTTACAGATTGATGCTCACCCTCTTCTGTCTGAGGCGCCACCCACATCATTGCGTCGTCGTCCTAGATCACCTACTACATCTACACATGGTTCACCTAGTAGGAGACGACGAATGATGAGGTACTCTTCCGAAGAGGAGGAGGAGTACGAGGGTGAGGATGAGGCTGATGACCCTCAGGAGGCTGAGCAGGGTGATGATGATGACCCTGAGGAGGAGGAGGATGACCCTCAGGAGGATGAGATGCCTGATGATGATGATGTGTTAGCACCACCAGCTCAGGCTGAGGAGCCTGATTCACCTGTATACCCGATTAAGCCTGATTCACCTGATCATCCGTTCTTGTTTGAGTTGCCACCTGGTAGTCCCGTTGAGTCGGATGCATCTTCTGAGGTTTCTGCTGAGCATTCAGAGTTGGGTGAGATTGACAGGTTGTGGGCTCGGATTACTGAGCTTAGTGAGAGGGTTACACGTGTATCTGATCGACTTGAGAGAGTTATTGGAGAGTTTTTAGCGGATTTGAGAGTTGACTTAACTGTCGTTGTGGGCAGGACTACTGAGCTGAGGAGAGTTTTGATGGATGTCCGCGAGCATATCGATAGTTTGCAGCGAGGATTTGTTATTGCTCGTGAGGCCGACCGCAAGCTATGGCAAAGGAATGCCGAGCTAGAGAAGGAGGTGGCTGACCTCAAGAGAGACCGAGACACCCATAGCGTGGAGCTAGGATCGTTATGGAGGGATCTTGATGGCTTGAGGCAGGAGTTGAGGAGCCTCCGCCAGCCGCGTGGCTAGTTGCTTGGGTTATGTTGTCTTGTTGCTTTCTTAACCGATGAGTGTTCGGTTAGAAAAGCTATTTATCATATTTTGATGTATTTTGTTCAGTATTCGTCTCTTTTGGAACGATTAGTACGTTTTGTGTTATCCGTTAGTTGGAACGATGTTAGATCGCTATTGTATGGTTGATGGTTATTAGTATATGGTATTATGTGATTTTGGGTGTTATGGAAATTGAGTCCTTATTCTCTTTATCGATGTTACGTGGTGTATTGTTGCTATTCTTTCCATGACTTGGTTTCGTTGAAATGTTTTGTTGAGCATATCGATAAGTTCTATTGGAGACTCATGAACTTGTATGATGTTACAGATCAATGGCACCACGATGAAACCCTGTTAGGGCTACCAGAACTGGTCCTGCTGTGACTACTCCTGGTCGCCGAGGACGCCGACCTACTCGAAATGTTGAAACCCCTACTCCTGACAACCTGGACACCACTAACCGCAACAACAGGAATCAAAATGTTGATGTTCAGGGAGACAATGATCATGTTCCACCTAATGCACCTACTGTGGATCAAGCAATGATCAATCAACTTGTGGAGCAAAGAGTTGCTGAACTACTAGCTGAGTCAAATCATTCCAACAATTCTGCTGGAACTTTTCCACCTGTTCGTGCTAATGGATGTCAATACAAGGAGTTCAAGATTTGTGGACCCATTGAGTTTGGTGGAACTGAAGGAGTGGTTTACTTAGTCAGATGGATTGAAAAGACTGAGTCTGTGTTCAATGTCAGTGGTTGTGCGGAAAATGCGAAGGTAAAGTTTGCTTCTTTTACCTTCAAGGATGAAGCTTTGACTTGGTGGAACAACTACCGAAATGCAGTTGGGAGTGATGTAGCTTATGCCATGACTTGGGAGCAATTTAAGTCTTTGCTGATTCAGACTTATTGCCCAAGGAATGAGGTCAAGAAGCTAGAGATTGAGTTTTGGAACCACAAGGTGAAAGGTAATGATATGGCGACTTACAATCGTCGTTACCAGGAATTGGCCTTGTTGTGCCCAGATATGGTGAAAACCGAGACTCAAAAGATCGAGAGGTATACTGATGGGTTGCCTGTAGCTACGAGAAATGATGTGATTTCTGCTAGGCCTGCAAACATCCATGAGGCAATCACAATTGCTCAACAACTTATGGATTCGTTAGAATTAGAAGAAGCTGATAAGGAGAAGAATGGAAAGAGAAAGAGAGACCGTCACTCTAAGAGTAATGATCACCGAAGCAAGAGACAAGCTAAGGTTTATGCTATTGGGAATGGAGATAAGAAGAATCAGAACGATGATGCACCCAAGTGTGATCATTGCCACCAGCATCATATTGGATGGTGTAGTGTGAAATGCCAGAATTGCTCAAAGAAAGGACACACAGCTAGGGATTGTAGAGCCCGACCTCTTGCTATGGTTTAAGCTGCTCCTGAGATGAGAAATAAAGCAGATGTTACTTGTTATGGGTGTGGAAAGAAGGGACACTATAGGAATGAGTGTAGAGAATCGCGGAACCGTGGAAATCAAGGCTCGGGTGGTAATGGGTACAATTATGGAAACCGTGGAGCTGGAGGAAACCGTGGACGAAAAGATAATGGGGACCAACGTGTGGAAGCTGGAGCTGCCCAGGGAAGAGTGTATGCACTCGGGAACGAGAGAGGAGAAGATCCGAACGTCGTTACTGGTACGTTCCTTCTCAATAATCGTTATGCTTCCATACTATTTGATACTGGTGCCGATAGGAGTTTTGTGTCCACTATGTTTGCACCCTTACTAGAGAAACCCCCGATGGCCTTAGGAATTGGATATGATATTGAGTTAGCTAACGGGAACATAGAAAGGATTAATACCATCATTCGCGGTTGTACGCTGAATTTCTTGAACCACCCTTTCAACATAGATCTTCTACCCGTCACGTTAGGAAGTTTTGATGTCATCATTGGCATGGATTGGTTGTCAAAGTATCGTGCTCACATACTCTGCGACGAGAAGATCGTGCGTGTACCATACGGAAATGAAGTCCTAAATATATTAGGAGACCGAAAGGATTCTAGGAGCCCATCCCGATTAGCAGTTATATCTTGCACGAAGTTACCGAAGCTAATGGAGAAGGGATGTTACCTTTTCTTAGCTCAAATTTCTGAGAAGGGAGAGACGAAGAAAAAGGAAAGGTGCATTGGAGATGTGCCTATAGTTCGTGATTTTCCTGATGTATTTCCCGATGATTTTCCGGGAATCCCGCCGACTAGACAAGTGGAGTTTCAGATTGAGTTGATACATGGTGTTGCACCTGTAGCACGAGCGCCTTATCGTCTTGCACCTACCGAACTAGAAGAGTTGTCGAAACAATTGGCGGAGTTAGCCGAAAAAGGATTCATAAGACCAAGTTCTTCACCTTGGGGAGCCCTAGTCTTATTTGTGAAGAAGAAGGATGGATCGTTTCGTATGTGTATTGATTATAGAGAGTTGAATAAGTTAACGGTGAAGAATAGATACCCGTTACCTAGGATCTATGACTTGTTCGATCAACTCCAAGGATCGAGTGTGTATTCGAAGATCGATTTGAGATCGGGATATCATCAACTTCGAGTTCGCGAGGAAGATATTCCGAAAACGGCTTTCAGAACCCGTTACGGGCATTACGAGTTTCAGGTGATGCCGTTTGGGTTGACTAACGCACCGGCAATATTCATGGATCTCATGAATCGGGTGTGTAAGCCTTACTTGGATAAGTTCGTGATTGTATTCATCGATGACATTCTGATTTATTCAAAGAGTGAGAAAGAGCATGAGGAGCATCTAAGACTCATTTTAGAATTGCTCAGGAAGGAGAAACTCTATGCCAAGTTTTCTAAATGCGAATTCTGGATTCCGATGGTACAATTTTTGGGTCATGTGATTGATAGACAAGGAGTCCATGTGGATCCTGCTAAGATTAAGGCGATAAAAGATTGGGCTGCACCTACAACCCCAACCGAAGTTCGTCAATTTTTGGGTTTAGCTGGTTATTACCGAAGATTCATTGAGGGATTTTCAAAGATAGCTAAACCATTGACCAAATTGACTCAAAAGAGTGTTACGTATGAATGGGGAGATAAAGAAGAGGAAGCGTTTCAATTGCTTAAGAAGATGTTGTGTAGTGCTCCTATCTTAGCGTTACCGGAAGGTAACGAGGACTTCGTCGTCTATTGTGACGCCTCACATAAAGGATTGGGAGCCGTATTAATGCAACGTGAGAAGGTGATAGCTTATGCTTCCCGACAGCTCAAAAAGCATGAGAAAAACTACACTACCCATGATTTGGAGCTAGGTGTTGTGGTTTTCGCTTTAAGAATATGGAGACATTACTTGTACGAAACAAAGTGTGTTGTATTTACTGACCATAAAAGTCTACAACACATCTTGAATCAAAAAGAGCTCAATATGAGACAGCGACGTTGGATTGAGTTGCTAAGCGATTATGATTGTGAAATTCGCTACCACCCTGGTAAAGCAAACGTTATCGCTGACGCTCTTAGTCGAAAGGAAAGAATACCACTGTTGCGAGTTAGGTCATTGGGAATGACTATCGTATCGCCATTACCGTCTCAAATATTTGAAGTTCAAACGGAAGCGTTGAAAGCAGAAAACAGATCTGCCGAGAATATATTTGGAATGGCTGATAATGAGAAAGGATTTGTTAAGCGTTCTGATGGATTATTATGTTTTGGAGATCGGATTTGGGTACCTTTATATGGAGAAATCAGGGAATTGATTATGCATGAGTCGCATAAGTCAAGGTACTCTATTCATCCTGGGTCCGATAAAATGTACCAGGATCTTAAGAAGTTCTATTGGTGGCCAAATATGAAGGCAGATATAGCATCATATATTAGTAAATGCTTGACATGTGCTAAGGTTAAAGCTGAACACCAGAGACCGTCAGGATTACTAACGCAACCAGAACTTCCAGTCTGGAAATGGGAGCGGATTACTATGGACTTCATTACCAAATTACTGAGGACAGCTAGCGGTTATGACGCTATCTGGGTAATTGTGGATCGTCTGACAAAGTCTGCTCATTTCCTAGCTATTAGTGAAGATGATAGTGTGGATAAGCTTGCGAGGTTATATGTGAAGGAAATTATTTCGCGTCATGGAGTCCCGATATCTATTATTTCGGATCGCGATAGTCGTTTTACGTCAGCTTTGTGGCGATCACTTCAAACAGCTTTGGGGACGAGGCTTGATATGAGTACTGCATATCATCCCCAAACCGATGGTCAAAGTGAGAGGACCATTCAGACGTTAGAGGATATGCTTCGTGCATGCATCATAGACTTTGGTAAAGGCTGGGAGAAGTATTTACCCCTTGCGGAATTCTCCTATAATAATAGCTACCACACAAGTCTTAAGGCTGCACCATTCGAAGCTTTGTATGGCAGAAAGTGTCGTTCGCCTATTGGTTGGGCAGAAGTTGGAGATAGCCAACTCACAGGCCCTGAGCTTATTTTAGAAACTACAGAGAAAGTAGCTCAGATTCGTGATCGGTTGCAAGCATCCAGGGATAGGCAGAAGAGCTACGCCGATCAGAGACGTAAACCCTTAGAGTTCCAGGTTGGAGACAAAGTAATGCTGAAAGTCTCGCCTTGAAAAGGTGTGATACGTTTTGAGAAACGTGGTAAACTCAACCCACGCTACATTGGACCATTCCTGATCTTAGAAAGAATTGGGCCCGTGGCTTATAGGTTGGAATTACCACGTGAACTGAGTAAAGTTCACGACGTGTTCCACGTTAGTAATTTGAAGAAATGTCTTTCCGATGAGATGCCTGTCATTCCAATGAAGGATATTTGTGTTGATGAGAAATTGAACTTCGTGGAAGAGCCAATTGAGATTTTAGATCGTGAAGTTAAACGACTCAAGCGAAGTCGCATTCCGCTCGTCAAGGTTCGTTGGAATTCCCGACATGGACGGAACGTGAGGACGAGTTCCGGAAGAGGTATCCGAAGCTTTTCACTTCGTAGATGAATTTTTCCGAGTGAAACCCGGGACGGGTTTCTTCTGAGACTGGGAGGATGTAACAACCGGCAGTTTAGGGAGTTATTTTTAAAAAAAAAACCCGCATTACGATTAAAGTTCGTTTATAATTTTTATTTGAAATTTTATTTCACAACGAACTTGTAAGACCTATTTTATGGATATTTATAATTAAAGATGTTATGGAATTTGTGAATTATGTTCATAATTCATTTTTGATTTAATGCTCGGTGATGTATTCTTAAATTCTCACTTGGTACTACGTTGACTCTGGCACTAGGTTTACCTAACGAAAAATTTTGTGATTCGTTTTACGAGTCCGACTATATATAATTATTTACGAGATGTTTTTCGGGAGATATTGAAGTTTGAAATGAGTTCGGGTTCGGGCCACATGTTTTACATTTACCCACGTTACCCGCTCCACACCATTAGTAATATTATTATTATTATTATTATTATTATTATTATTATTATTATTATTATTATTATTATTATTATTATTATTATTATTATTAACATTTAAAAAAAAATAAAAAAAAATAAAAGAGTAACTACAAAGGGTCCATGTGGTTCGGTTCACTCACAAAAACCCAACACACCCTCACCACTTCATTTTCATCTCTCTCTCTCTCTTTTCCTCTCTTTGACAAACCCTAGCCGACAACAAAAGTCCGGCCACCACCACAGCCGCACCGCCGGCCACCACTAAAAACCACCACCATATTCTTAATCTCCATCATCTAATCTTTTAGATCCACCCCAACACGCGCCCTATAACATCATTTATCATTACGAATCATCACCATTTTTCACCACAAATCGTTATTTTCGAAGTGTTATACGAGTTGGAGCTTTTTAGATCGAAGGTGAGGCGAGTGTTACTCATGTTTTTGAATTAAACGTGACCCTTGGTCACGATGTGTTTAAGATTCGAATGGGTTTATGATGAAAACTCGTTTTTAATAAAAAGTTTGGTATCCGGGTTGGTTTCTTGATGGGTTAATTCGAACCGTGAGTCTAAGACTCACGGCATGGTTATTGATCCGAGCTTAAGGGCTCGATCTATTTGTTTTCTTGGTCTTGAGATTGTGGTTTCATATGTTGCTTGCGTTGGATTTTTGATTCGACTCGTTGGAGTCACGGCTCGATGCCGTATGTGGTTATTGTTGCCGAAGACCTTGTGGTCGGATTGGCATTTGGTTGAGACTCGAGCCATGGGCTCGTTATTACTGTGGATCGACTCTTGTGAGTCGCGGCTGTTAGCCATGATTTTATTGTTAATGTCGAGACCCTTATGGGTCGGTTGGCTAATTTGTTGTGCTCGTTGGAGCCTATTTGGTTACTTTGGTGATTGGTTCGAGCCTTTGTGCTCGTGGTTTGGACCGCGACTCATTTGAGTCGAGAAGACTCGGGTTTGGCTTGGTAAACCAACCCGAATATGAACCTTTGTTATATTCATTTTTCATTATTATTATTGTTGTTAACTTGGTTTTGGCCTTGGTTGAATATGTTGGCCGAATACTTGTGGGTCGAGACCACGTTTGGTCTCGACAATGGGTAATGATTAGTTGTTGACGAAATGAGTTATTGGGGACCGATTGTGAGACGGTCACTTAGATTGACGGAGATAGGTTAGTCGGGTGCCGTAGTCGGACCCTATTGTTGTAGCACGTGGATTGGGATTGATTTGGACGGAGATATATTGTTTTATAACATTTGTTTAGTACATTGGACTTGGACAATGAGCCGAGAGTCATGACTCGGACATGTGACCATTTCGTATGACTCGATAACTATTACAATTAAAATGTAAAAAATAAAACTCGTAATAACAATTATTGATAATATAAACGTTTATATGAATATATAGACGTGAATAACGTATATATAATTATATAGGCGCGTATATTAATAATAATAATAATCACGAGTCGTATTATATATAATACAACTAGATATATATTAGGCTACGAAAGTGGCGTAATATTATTGAACGTATTATTATTATAAAAATGTGTTATAAAACGAGAAACTCTCGACAATTATTAAACATTTAATAAAAATGTCATTTTGTATATATATATAACGGGTAAACTTATCGAGTTATGCGGAATCGTTGTCACTCGAGTCCAGGTAAGTTATTATTTGTGACTTTCGTGTTGTCACGGATATGTGACGATTAATATAAACGTTTTATATAACTAAATAATCACTTAACCGTAGGGTTGAACCGGGTTATTTGGTTATATGAAATGAATATATTAATGGGCATCGTATCCTACGACGCCCATAGGTTGTGGTATATGTAAAGTGTAATAAATTGCGAGTGTATATATCGGGAAATCTGGCCAATTTGACGATATATATGAGGAATTTATTAAACTATGATATCTACCATATAGTATTTATGTGCTACGTGCTTTAGGTTGGGTGTAATCTTGGAACGGTATGTTACGTAAATAAATGTGAGGATTATCAAATCGACGGATTTGGTAAACTTCGGCGATTTATTTAAATGATATATTGGGCTAATATTAGATCCATAGTTTATTTTATTATTCTTTGTGTGACCTTTTGGTTTGTTTTGAGTCGACCCACCACCCGTATGGATACCAAACGCAAACACACCAAACTAATACGAAATGGATTTTCGGAAATAAAACGGATTCTCGTCCGGGTTTGGGAATATTATAAATTTGAGGAAATGATTTCTGAACGAGTTAATATTGTTAGGTCGTGCCAAGTCCGTAGTTGCTGTTTCGTGAGTTACTATACATCTTATTTCTACCGACTTCTTCTTGCTATTTTCTGGACTTGAGGTGAGTCATAGCCCCACTTTTTACTCTTGAACTATGTTTTCAATACTTGGGGTGAGAAACGTGCAAATTATTTTACGTGGACTATTATCGCTTTTATATTCTTTCTAAACTTGCTATGCGTATGGACTAGGATCTATTGTCAGCTTTAGTCACACATTTTGTGTGTACTATTCAAGGTTGGCTTATTTGGTTATTGGTGGATTGTCAGCTTTAGTCACATATATGTTGTGTGTACTATTTAAGGTTGGCTTATTTGGTTATTTGGGATTGTCAGCTTTAGTCACACATATGTTGTGTGTACTATTCAAGGTTGGCTTAATTAGATACTGTAGTGTGCACCTATAGGTTATTGATACTTCGGAGGTTATCCGAGTATTTATTGGTATTGCGGGGGCTACCCGAATATCTATGTTAGAACGAAGGGTATCCGTGTGTTAAGTTGGAGCGGAGGGTATCCGCAGGCTTTTAGCGAATCCTTAGTCTAGCTAGCAAGCGTTTTGCGTATATGTCCACTATATTGTTAGATGAATTTAAACTTATGATCTCACCAGCGAAAGCTAACTTTTAGCACGTTTTCTCAGGTAATTAAGTGATGAGATGCATGCTTGGAATGGAAGGCTCGGCCAAGGCTCATGGTTTATGGATCTATTTTTCTAAACTCTGATAATAAATTTTGGACCTACTGTTATATTATTTTGGGCCTGACTCTGAATGATGTTGGGATAAATGTAGACGTTAAAACCCCGTTTTGGTTGTGTTTTTATTTTGTTTACTTTATCTCATTCTATATTGTCTTGTGTTGGATACCAATCCCCGTAGCCCCCCGAAAGCTTGTTGAGTCTTCCGCTGTATCAAATTTTGGGGGTGTTATAGGAGTAAACCGCCCTAACGGCCATTGGCCAAAGAGTATTAACAAAGGCCAGATGCCTTCCGGCGTAAACCACCCTAACGGTCAAAGGCCAACGAATATTAACAAGGCCAGGTGCCTTCCGGCGTAAAACCACCCTAAACGGCCAAAGGCAATGAATATTAACAAGGCCAGGCGCCTTCCTGCGTAAACCGCCCCAAAGGCCAAAGGCCGACGAATATTAACAAGGCCAGGTGCCTTCCGACGTAAATCGTCCCCAACGGCCAAAGGACAAAGAATAATGCGCCTTCCGGCGTAAAACACCGTCACAAATCGTGAACATGGTAGCATAATATGGTCCCAAGAGTTAATAATGAATGCAATATATGAAAAACAAGACATAATATAACACAACCCAAAAAGAAGCAATGATATTTATAAAATCCGAAAAAGGCCACAAGGGCCGCTACATAAGGATACTCCGGAAATGACCTCTAAGATCTTACAAAAGTCCGGATTGATTACATGTATATAAAAAAAAAAATAAGAATACAAGTGTAAAAACATCTGCCAAACGTCCGGACATCCATCGGCCTCCGGACAAACCGTAATGCTGAACAATACTATACCTCCCAAAGAGGATCCGCAACACCTAAAGGTCACCATGAAAAAGAACAAGTTTTATAACAAGCTTCACGAAGGATACCAAATATCTTAACCCATAGTCAAAATGGAGATATCAGTATCCGACAAGTTGAACCCTTCAAACAAATACGGAGGTAGTCTGAGTAGAAGAAGGCTGGACAGAAGGATTGTCCACCGGCGGGTCAACGACAGGCTCAGAAATAGATTCCGCAGCAACCGTTTCTTCAACTGTTTGTGCAACATGATTGACAGGAGCTGGATCTGGGTGAAGTTCCATCAGCTCATCAAAAGTGCGGTAGATGGTCTTACGGATCTTCTGAACATATGGATACTCCTTGACGAACAGCTGATCATACAAAGGTTGATATTTAGCGTCAGCATCCAAATCCAGACCCTCCACCTCTTCCAGCAGCTTATCCACCTCCTCCGATTTCCTTCCCAAAGAAACCACATCCAAGAATCCTGACTGAGAGTACAAATTAAAGGGTTCGGCCAAGGCTGTTTTATATTCATGACTACCCAGCAAACGACGGATCATCTCCGGGATAAAGACATTCACGATCTTGTTACGGTCTACCTCTGCATTCCCAGCAAGAATGGAAATCCTTTCCTTCTCCTTACGGAGCTCTTGAGTAGCCATTTCTTCATCGCTCAGCAACAACCTTGTTTTTGCCAAGTCAGCCTCCAACAACTTGATCCGCTCAGCCTGACCACTTGAAACCTTCCTCCACTCCTCCTTCTCCTTTTCTAAATCAGCAATCCTTCCTGACAAACCTTGCTCCCTAGACGAACAACCAGCATGCTCAGCTTTTAACTTCTTCAACTCCTCCGGATCCGCGGAGGCACACTTAGCGTGCTCAGCTTTAAGCTTCTCAAAGTCACCCTTCACAGACTGAAACCGTTTAAGACCATCCTTCGCCTTACGGTCACAATCTTTGTGAGCAGCAGTAATCTTTTGGCGCTCCTCCGAAGCATTCTCAAAACGGAATAGCAAATCCGCCTGAGCCGTGGCACTCTTGGCCAAAAAAAGCCACGCACGGTTAGTAGCCTCCTCATCATCATGAGCATCGATATACTTTTCCTCACCTGGAGTAGCCAAGTGGATCATCATATCTCTGCAAACGGAAGAGTTGTTCATCCTTGTACCCCTCTTTACAGACCACTCAGGAACAAAAGCCTCATCCGAAGAATCACCATCAACATCGACATCTTCATCATCCGTTTCTCTACCACGACTAACCGCTGCACCATTCAGCTTACCTGGCACATAAAAGAATAAGAAAAAAAACCTTAGAAAACTCACCATCACCAGCACTCCTCTTCGGATCACTGTTCCCTTCCCCTCCCGTTGAAGACTGGTCCTGCGGCGGAATAGAGCGGATGGGAGTAGGGTTGGGAACAGCCTCAGAGGAATCCAAATCAATCACTGGAGAATCGGTAGTCTTGCTCTTCTTCTGAACACGGGAGGAAGCCTCCTCCCTAGGCCGCTTAACCGAAGGGGTCGGCTTGGTGGCAGCACTGACCGGAGGCCTCTGAAGTCCGGCCCTAGCAGCCTGCTCTTTCTTCTTCTCCTTAGCAGCAATCACTCTATCATCAGGAGCTTCGACCCTTAGAAGGTCAGCAGTTTTCTCCGGAACCTCAGCGTTGGAAGCCAACGGCTGAGTCAGGTGCAACTCCACATTCTGGCCCTCTCGTAGCCTATCACCTCTAACAACATTGACATTCCTGCGGAGGGAGGGTTTCTTCAGATAATCAGACATGGTCACACCTGCAAAGAAAAACCCAAAGATAAGAAAAAAAAAAGGGGGGGGAGAAAGAAATAGTCAACACATATATATGCAAGACAAAGGCTATACCCCTTCCCTCCTCATCCCTCAAAGCCGCCCGATAACCGGGAAACTTCCAGTAAGAAGATAAACCCAAAAGATACAAGAAATCATGCAGAACCTGACAAGGCTCAATAACGCACTCAGCCAACCGCTCGGCGTGGGCCACCACAAACTGTCCTTTCGGAAACGGATCCGAAACGTCCGAATCATGATGCCTCCACGGCATTGCAAAGGGAATAGCACGCCTATCTATCAAAAAGAACTCCTCCTTCCAGCCCTTTAAACAAGATGGAAACTCACCAAAGCATACCTTTCTGCCACTACCCGTTTGCTTCTCGAAAGAGAACCATGAACCTTGCTTACTAAGCTTATAAAACACTCGGAATAGAGGAGTAGTCGGAGGGACGTGTACACTCCGGCAATAAACCTCAAAAAGGGTCACACGATGAAGGCCAAGAGGAACCAACTGAGAAATATGCACCTTAAAATATCTGATCACTTCTAAAAGAAAGGTAGAAAAAGGAACATTGAGACCTCCTTCAAAAAAGTATTGGATGTAAAGACCTATTGCGTCGGCAGGTAACTTATCCATAGTCATGCCAGCCGGAGGTACCCGCGGATTTAGATCCTTAGGTACTCCGAAGGCCTCAACTAGAGCAACTAAGTCCGAAGGACGTGTTTTGGAGGTCCTCCGTTGGATATCCTCTTTCACCGATAACTCAGCCCCTACGTAAGTATCATCTAAATCCACCGACACGGAGGACTCCGACATAATAGGAAGAGTAGAGAAGAGCTATAGCCACACAACACAAACACGTAAAGAGGAACGAAACGTACCTAATAGTAAACACACCGGAAGAACCACTAACAAAGAAATGCCTGGAAATATGTAACTCTCGGAAAGGACGTTCGGACAATACAGTGCAGAAATGTGTCAGAGAGAAAAATTTACAGTGGTAAAAAATGAGGGGTAATGAACTATTTATAGGGAAAAAGAAATGGGCGCGAAACGACACCCCCCACGTAGGGCTTACGTGTCGCGACCTTAGCCAAAGGATGCAAAAACGCACCCACGTGTCCGAATCCAAGAGACCCAGTAAAAAAGACGGCGCTCCTTAAAAACGACACATTAATCACTTTTGGCATTTTGTACACAATGCTAACACGACAAAAACACGTCATGCCTTCCGGAAAATTACAAAAGACACTTCTAGTATCACACCATTGACTAAACCAATACTATGATACTGGGGGGACATGTTGCCGTATGTGCCTTCCGGACTGAATCCGGAAGGATCGAACCAACAGCCGAAAGGGACGGACAGACAAAGCAATGACGACCGCTCGAGAGAATCCGAAAGGACATGCCTCCCGGATTAAACAGTCACTCCGAATCCAAGTACAAACAAGTACATAAGTTCTTGATAAATAGAACACTAACAAGTAACCATTAAGGGGTAAGTACCATTCAACCTCATACTCCACCGCATTAGTCTATAAATAGAGAGAGATTCATCAAGGTTAAACGACTCTCTCTTCTGATCTTATAATTTAGTCTACATTTATACTTTCTCTCTCTAAACATATACTTACTCTCACGCCGGAGGTTGGTCCTGGGAACACTCCCGGGACGAGACTGACGGACGTATTTGTCTTGCAGATATACGAAGGAAGCTCCATCAACCCGAAGACATATCGAATCCGAAGGACTATTCAGTGTCCGGAGGGTTCATCTTGCTTGTCGAAGGTAAAATCAAGATTTTACCTCAACATCGAGCATTCTTGTTTAGCTTGCACAAGTTTGTAAAACTCTAATCAGCCTTCAATCAACACATGCTCACCAAACCTGTATAACCTGGTACATATATGATAATTGGAAGAAGCGCGCAAAAGCTGTATGTTAATTTAAGAAGCAGGAAATAACAAAAGATCACAAATTCACTATAGAAAAATCTTTCAAACACTCGAAATTTGTGTAGGCAGTTTTGGCGGGAGAACTTGGTAATTTAGTGGGTGGGAAAATCAAAAGTTAGACTAGTGTTCACTTCGCACCTTTTAACTCGTGCAAATCTGGATAAATGGTTAATGACACTAATATCATTAAACATAACGGCCTTCTGAATAAAATGCTTAATGACACTAAAAACGATTTATGACATGGGTCGTTTACATTTCATATGGTTGGAACTCAGTAATATTGTTTGTAGTTCTGATATAATATTTGTTAATGAATTAACATTTTAGTTTCTGTTTATGGCATCTTATCAAATAAAACTCACAATTACAACTTAATATGTGGAAATCTAAAAACAATTCACATTTTTTCTGCTAGTTCCCTTTGTTTCTAGTTTTGGATTCTTCATTTCTGTGTTTGTAACTCGAGTTACATAAACTACGGCGAAGCATCATAGAAACCAATAATGATTTCTTTCTTCACCTTTTTTACGCATTTCCCATTGCGTTTGTGCAGTAACTGCAAACATTAAGGAATCGATGAAGGTTTTACCTTTTTCATGCATGTAATTAAACAACTTTCCACTTATAATAGGAAGACATTCTTCGGCCAAACGGGTCATAACCTCCAATGCTCCATATCTTAGACTTTGGTGTACTTTTGTATAGAGAATTGTCTTTTGGTTTTCTAAGTTTGTCATAGCTTATACACACTTTAGTATAGTTTCCTATTTTCCCAGACGACCAGAAAATTTCTTTCGGTAGTACACTGGGAAAACATGTAGTAATTCACAAAGGATCAGCATTCAAGTAAGCAAAATCAATGAAGACACTCGAGCATCTTAACATGCTCCATGTACTACAAGCCTAGTAGCCTACAATACTCACCGTCATTGAATATCTCAGCATAACACAAAATTGAGAAGACAATTTATCATCGGTAACAAAATGTGCATTTATCACGTACAGGTGACCCATTTGTTGGTCCCAAAGCCTACGAGCGAATGAAAATTCGCATCAAATACAAAACACTTCTATTAAATAAAGCAAGTCAATTAATCAAGTTAACCAAACATCGTATAATAAATTTCAGCAGATCAGGTGTCGTTATTCAGGTTCAAAGTATGTACTACAACATATTGTATTACGTCTTACCAAACAGTTGGTTGTTTAAACAAACTTATGAGCAATGGCAACAGGACGGAAAAAACTATCATCCTTAGGAGTATTTACTTTTACAGATTAAAAAAAGAAAAAACACTTTCAACAATAAAGAATCTAACAGTAACAAACTAAAACCATAGTCTAAAGAATTTTTAAAAATATAAAAAATTTAATGGTAAAATCAGAAAAGTAATGTAAACTTGATGGCCTGCAAAAGTTAGCAGCAGAGCTCGTTTCCAACTACAACTACACCTAAAATTCTGACATCCATAAGTTTATGAAGATCCCAATCCAGTTTTTTTTCTCACTTCAACCCGACAGAAACATAAAACAAAAACAGTCCTTCATGGGTCAAAAAATTTAAATAAAACGAATAGAGGGCGGAGCGGAAAAATGGTAGAAAAATAAAAACTTGTTTTCTTTGGGTATTTTGATTGTCACCTTTTAGTGAAATTTTGGTGGGATCTTTTGAGTGAAGGCATCTTTTAACGAAGAATTTGTTAAAGGGTGTTTGTTTTCATGCGTAATACATGTACAAGCTGTTTGCAGCAGCACAAGCGATTGAATTCTCGGTAGGATGCCATGCGAGATGAAGCAACTTTGTTGTGAAATCAAATGAATTGCCATTTGCATCAACACTGGTGCTATCTCCTCCTGTTAGATTTAAAAAGATGCTTCAGATTACTCAGCTAGTACAAAAAATAAATGCGAGTATACAACTTTAGAGGTCGACCCATTGGATGGGTTGGGTGGGTTGTGTACAGGTCCTGCCAGTTCATTTATTCATATGGGTCAAAATGGCCAGGAATGGTTGGGGTGACCAAAAAAAACCCATTTTTGCCAGATTTTAAAGGTTAAAAATATATTCTTTGGACAAATTTTAGCCTATTTGAACAGTTTTATGGCTAAATAGTTTAATTTGACCCGTTTGAAATTGCTGCCTCTACAAAGCTTCCTATAATGTAGAAGTTTCAATCAGCAGCTTTTTAAAAATCAAGAACTAAATAATAGCATGCACTAATTTCATCCCATAATATTCTTATACTTGCATTATTATTTTTGGATAAATTCGATACGTTAACTAGCAATCAAATTTCTTTTTATACTCACGCAGATGATTTTGGGAAAGAGGGAGCATTAATAACTAGAGGTGGCAAGATGGATTTGTCGAGCCAGTTGGATTATAGGTCTAAATGGGTATGGGTGGGTTGTAAATGGGTCCAAATCGCCACGTCTACAAAATTTCTAGTTATTGGGAAGTTTCAGTCGACAGTTTTTTATACATAAATATTACTAAAATAGTAGTGGCAGTGTGGCACTAATTATGGTATCAAGATATTTTAAGATATGTACTATTAAATGATAATGCATGTGTAAAGGATGAAATAAGAGAAGTGGGCTGACCTCGTCTAACTGCACGGGTAATGCTGCTTAAGGATCTGGAAGGCCTTGAGGGGGTTTGCACTTGCCTCCTACAAGGTATTTAAAATGTTAGTTATCCAAATTACAGTTTAAAGTAACACTCGCCTCCGGAAAAAAGATAGAATTACAATGTTAAAGAGACCTCATTGGGTTCTTGCTATTCAGAGTTTTGAAATGTTTATCTTATAGAAGTTTGAAAATGAAATGTTTTTTTGATATAATATCGAATATGATTCATTATAATTCAAAATATTGTTAGAAACCTCATTGGATTCTTGCTAGCTTCAAGGGTAGTTGCTTCAGTACTTCCAGATTGGCAGCCAAACACACGGAATAAGTTACTGAAATCATATTGATTAGACAAGTGAGAAAACAACTGAAGGAATTAAAAAATTATGACAAATTTGATATAAATGTTACCTGTAAGAACCAGTTGCAACACGCTGGCTATCACCACTTAAACAGCACTCAAATTTATCGAAAATAGAATCATTTTCATATAAATCACACAACTGAATAATCAATAGTACATCATCAGTAATTCTGTAATGCTTAAGAAAAACTAGCAGCAAAAAATTTAATCAAAAACTAATAATGTATACCTTAGGTCTTAAATATTCATGCACTTGAAACGTGGAGACTGGACCAGAGTCCATGTTGATGTCCCATAACTGCACACCAGGACTTGGGTTTCAGTAAATAATAAATACTCATATGAGGGCCAAAATTTGACCTATGATACTTAAAGCAGCAGGTGCGAAGAAACCATAGATCTTGGGAACTTAAAAGGTTTTCACATTTTAAATCGTCTAAGAGTAGATGATGGAGCAGAAGAGGAAAAACATTGCAAACCTTAAGGGTCATATAATCACGACTTAGTAGATATCTTCCTTCTCTTCCAAACTTAATATCTGAAATTGACGCTATTATCTCAGTGAAGAATGATCTTGAACCAGGTGCTTCGGGTTCCTCAAACCTATATAAGAAAACGTTATTGCTTTTTCTTCTATTTAGTATTGTTCTTACATTATAAAAGCCAGAAAAAATCAATAAAAGAAAAACATAATTCTCTTATAAAACAGAACCAGATGTCCCAAGGTCTGCCTTTTAGTTTTGGGAAATATGTACAATTGCAAACAGAAAAGTATGGAGTTTACATTGTTGATCCATTTATCTACTAACGAATCCATTTGGGTCATGTTTAATTTCTAAAAGGTAGAAAACATAGCTTAAAAATGAGCACGTCAAAGATTGGAAGTCATTTAAAGTGTATTTTTAATGCATACCACCTCCTAACTTTTTTTTAAAGTATTTGGATGATTAATAAAACAATATAACTTTGTAATCATATATTATCACGTCAACCCGACCCAGCCTATTTCGAACCTGAATCTAAAAACCACACAGCCGTCTTGACCAAACCATTTTGCCACCACTAAGAGAGAACAAAACTAGAGTTAAAAAAGGTAAATGGTGCCCACTAGACAAAATAACTTACAATTTAGAATGCTTATCACACAGTGCAGACTGACGCAAGTCAATAAGGCGAATAGATCCTTTGGAACTACTATATGCTAGTGTATGACAATGTGTTGGATGAAACTCAGCTGATGTAATCACCTCTGCAACAAAGTAGCGTCAAAGTCAGCGCTCACAGAACATGAAAATGCTAAGAGATTGAAGAACAGTGTCACATGCACACATAACAAATCTTAAGTGGTTGTAAAAATTGGCAATATTTAACAAGGGGAATGTCGCAACTAGATACTCTGATGAAAGTTCAAATTTGTGCTTCAATTTTGTAAATGGGTTGACTTTTAAGTTACAGTGTCTAACTTTCAAGATATTTTGGTTGCTCTTTATGAGCTTGGGGTTTTATTTCAGTAATAGTGTTCATTGAAGTTATGAGTAGTCTGAATTTTTGGAACCAAATTGTGCGCTTGTACTTTTTGGATCTATGGTGTGCGTTTTCAAACTTTAATGAAAGTATCCCCATATAAAAGATATTACCACAGGGGCGAAATTTATAATGTACTCTACAAAAAACAGAATGTAAAATCGATCAGTACTAAATACTAACCAGTGAGGTCCTCCATGTTTGTAGGCTTCACATCCACAATGTTGAAACTCTGATTACTGATTTCCAAATTCCAAAGGTTTATCCGAAGATCGTCAGCAGAGATAAATGTTTCACCATCACTAAATCATCGAGAAAAGGAAGGTGGTCAGAAGAGGTTCAGGGAAGCAATCTCATACAAAAGATAAACAGCCAATTGAGCAAAAAAGATATTGCTTCCAACAAATAGGACATGAAAATTCTTAATTACTGAAAAGAGTTTGTAAAACGCCCCAATAATGATCAGTTGTGATAAGCAATGAACTCAAACATGTGTACAAGTAACCATATCTGATAAACACTTGAAATAAGTAAATAATTATACCTGTTATTCGAAATAGAATTAATATGATAGTCATGTGCATGAGCATACACTCTTCTACATCTTGCAACAAGGTTGGTCTCGTTGCTAGTTACCTGCAACAATACCCTTGGGTGTTACACTATAGAAAAAGCAAATAACATGAGCTAAGAATACGAATACACTAGGCGCCAACACATATGTTTTTCGAACTTCTCAAAAACGGGATGGATTGCCTCAGAAACACTAAGGGGTCTTATTTTATGTCTTCTTAGAATATGATTCAAAGCCACACTTTTACAATAATCTAACCTTTTTTCAGAAAGATTTAAAATGTTCTACTGAAGATTTAAAATGTTCTACTGAATACATTTTGGATAACTTGACCCACTAGACCCATTTGACATGATTCCTTTTTTGTTGAATCTTTTAGCTTTACCCATTTGACCCTTTAGATATAAAAACATAAACCATATCGACCAATGTGTACATAAATCGAAAACAAATAAGGCATAAGTACAACTACCACAGGTAAACGAAGTGATGGGATGCCCCCTGGAGGAAATAACAAGTCATTGCTCAAACTAGTGTATCCATTTGTAAGATGTGGCTTAGGGGTGGAGGTAACACTTGGAGTAGCGACAATTCCATTTCCAGTCGCTTTGGAAGGTTCCATGCTCATTTCTGCAACTTTTTTTATCTTCTTCTCTTGGACCTGTGTAAATAGAAATAAGTTTCAGAAGTTCAATAATACAAACAAGCCGGTCCACATAGACCTTTAACTGCCTGGAAAAAAAGTGAATGAGAAGAAAGATTCAATGCAAATGAAACAAAAGAAGAAAACTTTGTTGAACTAGTTACAGACCTTAACTATTATATGAGTATGGTAAAAGAAACTATAAAGATTCTCAGATGAAAATGTGCAGGCAGATTTTTCCTATTATTGGGGAATTGGTAGTTATTTAGTACCAGAAGACATATAAACATAGAAGAAGGTTCTGATATAATGATTTATCACCAGATGAAGCAAACAAACATTTTCACCTAATCTTAAAGATGACTATCAATCAAAACTATCAACACAGAAAAACTGCTAGCGAAAGAGAGAAAACCACCAGATGACTTGCACTTAGAGAAAGATATAACTTTAGCTTAAACTCACACAGTCATTCAATTCCACCATGCTAAGTTGTTATTAAGTTCCCTATGAACATTTTTAAAAGCTGCGAATTTGAATCAAGGCCTAAAACGAACCCCCTCTGTTATTATAAACACTAACATGGTGAAAGAGATATGTGAAGACAAGTAAAAATATCAATAATTTTAAGCCTACATTGATTACAAAAACAGCTGATATGTAACATCCCAGACACTAATAGGCTATCAAACAAAGGTATTAGAAAGGCACATAACTTATTGAATAATGAACAAATGGTCACTGTATAAGTTGCAGAGCAGATTTAATGATTTATACGAGTCTATTCATAAAGAATGCAAGTAGAATGAGAGTTACTGTTGCTACCTTCCAGTACTTAATGGTTTTATCATTCGTAGACAGAAGAAAGAGGGCACCATTTGCTGTTTGGCACCATCTTATTTTGTTGATTTTCTCCTCGATCTCCAAACTCTTTAAATAATCAAACTATAACCAAAAAATGATAACAAATAATTAAAACCATAGAAGATAGTTGGGGTAGACAAAAATAAATAATACTCCGTAATAACAATAATAATGAAACAAGCCATTCAACGAAAAAGTAAGAAAAGAAACCTCGGGTTCATGACTCTGGAACTCAGTTTTGTAGCGGAACTCTGGATGCCTATTAATCGCATAATCAGTCTTCTCTAACTCCCTTCTATTTCCACCATGCTACACAGACGAATATTGTAGTGTAAGTAACAAGATAAATAACACCAAAAGAATAAATCTCAAGAAAGCATAGCAAGTTATCTAAACTGAAATAACCTACCTCCTTGTTATCAGTCCTCTCAAATAATACTACCCTGCCCCCACGGTCACCGGTGGCAAGATGGTCACCACTTTTATCAAACTCAATCGCCGAGATGATATCAACTGCAAAAGATTGCAAATTCATCATTGAACTATGAAACAATGTAAAACAAGTGGTATAATATTGTGTTATTAAGCCTTTAAACAGATAGCTACCTTGGATTTGTCACTATCAGGTAAACAAAAACACGTATACTAAAGACAAAAGGGGGAGAAACATGGGTATTTACTATAGTTAGTCATAACCAAGCATATTGGTCATGAAAATTTCTATCAAGCTACCTATCCAGTAATTGTATAATAAATACAAAGTTATGTAATGGCAGTTCCATGATCGCATATCTTAGCATTTAAATAAACACAAATCATCAATAAGGAAAACAATCGAAAGCCCACAAATCATGTAGCATTTATAACATTTCCATAACTATCAAAGCCCACAAAAGTAACATCATGTAGCTGAGACCTTCCACCAGTGACCTAGAAACTATAAGAAACTAAGAATGATGCCTCCTAACCATGCAAAAGTTAACACTGACACGTTGACAGAACCAATGTCTTTGTGCCTATATAATTGATTTTCCTCTAGGGCACAATAAAGTTTAGGATCTTAAAGTTAGCATCATGGATTCATGGTTTTGTTATATCAAAATAGGATAAGCACAGCGGCCAAGGCTCGGGATAATCTAAATAATAAATCAAATCTAATTTTCATTGAGAGTCACCTTTGGAACTTTCCTTATAACAAACAACATGTCAAACAGCATGTTAAGGGTGCCAAACACGTTTTAGTCATTGACTATATGTAAAACTATATAAAATCTCAAATAAGCCCACGTGAGAGTATAATAAGCCATTAACCAGGCATCTAATTGAATAAAAAGTTTCTGACTTTTACTATATAATGAGTATATAAATCTTTATTTGTAATAAGCGTTTAGAACACGTGACTCAAGTTCCTCCTCCTGACACACCTATGTCACGAGACAAGTCAAACACGAAATAATGATAGTAGAAAAACACTTTTGACCGACCTAACGTTAGCATGATCAGTCAAAAAGGTAATAGAATAAATACAACCACCTATGAAAGCCGTACATCAAGTAACCCAAAAGGTAACTGGCATCTAGCATTGGATACTCTCCATTTACCATCAGCCACGTGCAATGTGCATTGTCGTCTACCTCATATATATAAACTACTCAATTCCTATGGCTGGAGTTTTTTGCGTTAATATAATGCTTGTTAGACAATTATCATTTAGCTTCTAGATTTTGTTTAAAAGCTCCTATTTGTACCGCTAACAAAACAAGTGCTTAGCTTTCACGTCATTTTATACTTTATAAATACAGCTACAACTATGTTACAAAAGGTGTTTGTTTAAGCTTATATGTGGGCTTATGAGCTTATTTGATTTCGGCTTATATTTCATAAGCCCCAATTTTCCGGCTTATTTCAAGACTTACGCCTTATATAAGTTTATCATATCATGATAAACTTACATACAAGTCTCAAAACAAGCCGGAAAATTAAGGCTTATGAAATATCCGCCGAAATCAAATAAGCTCATAAGCCGACATATAAGCTTAAACAAACACCCCCTAACAAACTACACACTATTTAATCAACCGCACGAGCGGAAATCAATCATTTCCATTTCTAACTAGCAAAATCTAACAAAAAAGCGATCCGATAACAATTATCCAATCCAAACCCTAACTACACATCCAAACACCCAAATTCACATATTTATACCTTCCTGAACTTCCTCCCCCGCTGTTCGCTCTCCGAAAACCTGCGAAAACTTCCACTCCAACGGCGAAACCTCTCCGCCGTTCATTTCACTCATTTCGCCTACTTTTCGCCTTATCAAATCACTAAAACTAATCAAAACTTTTATAAAAAAAACCTAATTATTATTACTACTATATATCAAATCATAATCATAATCATAACCATAACAGATTCATTCAATTGTACACGTCATCACATCGATTCATGACGTCATCAAATCAGATCAAACACACACAGAAACACACACAGTTAAGCTTTCTTTTGTGTATCAATAATAGAACTTTTTTTGGGATCAATTTTTTTATGTCTGTGATGTAAGGCTAAAGTGACGGTCACGGGTTGGGTGGAGTGGACACGTGGAGAGTGGGGAGTGGGCTGTGAGGGAGGTGGGGTGACGGGAGGTGAGATTGGGTTTTTTTAAGTGTTGGTGGTGAGTGACTGTGTATTGTATGGGGCTTATGGTTTGTTTATTGGGTTACAAAAAGTTATATCCAAATGATATTTATTTATGAGATAATCCTTTAGTATTTACATCCGAGACCAAAACTTTCCTGCTTTCAAATTAGACCGAGTTGTCCTGTATAATTGGGCAACTCAAACTAGTAAATGACAAACGTAACTTTTACTGATTACAAGGTGATGAGTCATAGCCCATAGGGCAACTGGTCTACTTCGGTATAATAATTGAGCAATTGGTCTACTTTGGTACAATAATGTAGGACACATGGCGATTGGCGACACGTGGTTGGGTAGCTCAACTTGCCCAGTTGGCCGGTCTAGTTTCAGAAGCAGAAAAATTTCAGTCTCGGATGTAAATAGCACAAAGGCAACTAAGACATTTAGGGAATTATCCATTTATTTATTTTTATAGTTTTAGTAAAGAAAAAAGAAGTTAGGATTTGCATTAAATAAAAATAAAAAGGTATGTGTTGGTGAAATGGTTTAAAAAGCTTGTATTATAAGTCAAAAGCTAGAGCTTATATTTTTATAAAGCTATTTAACTAAGCTAAAGCTTATTAATGTGAAGTCACATAAAAATAAATCAAATTAAATTCATACATATTTTCAGTTTTTGCGTGATAATCTATTATATTTTGAATAGTATTTAAGTAATTTTTGAGTAGCTATAAGTCTTTTTAAATGGGCTTGGGCTTATGAAAGCTTATGACATTATAAAAGCTTTTATAAGCATTTGTAAAAAACAAAGCTATTTTATAAGCTAGTTTATTTTAAAGCTTCTCCTATAAGTCCTTATAAGCCTCGCGGCAAACATAACCAAAGTGTGTGGTTCCTGAAAAGGTTTCAATTGCATAGAAATATTGATCTCGTGTATCCTTTTAAAAATAAAATTGCATGTTTGTGGTGGATTTAAAAGAATTTACTTTGCAAGAGCATTGATACGGGTTTATGATTTAGCGATGGTCTATAGATCATGTTATGAAAACGATATCAAATAGTTGTGGTTCTTTACTTGATTCGGCGTCCTAATTAAAATCATGCTAGTGAAAGAGGTATTTTCACATAAGGTCTTGTGGTCTAATAGTATCTCATAATCTATACTACTTATAAAGCATATTGACACTTCCCTCCTATTAATTTTTTTAGATTTCTTAAAATAGATTTTTAAGTAAATACAAGTAAAGAAACATCATTTACAATTATTTGAAGCACAAATAAAACTAAAAAAAAAAATACTATTCAACACACACAATTTAATTCACCTCTTCACCAAAATATCTATACTACATATAATAGAGAAATGAATCTCTCTCCAAAAAATTCCAATGTACAAAAATTGATGCATGGTATACAACCCTTTAATGCACACAATTTTGATATTTACAACCACCAAAGCATTGTGTACAACCAAAAATAGCATAAAACCAAATTCAGACCAAAAGTTATAAATTAAGCATTAAAAACACCCCTATGACAAAAATTACAACCATGAATCCATATTGTACAACCCTCCATTCCAATTAATTCCCAGCCAGTTAATTCCCAACTTGATTGCATACTGTACAACCCTCCAATCCCTCCAATCCAAGCCATAAAAGATGCAAAACTATCCTAACCCCATCTCCACACAATACTACAACCACTACTTCGTTAGTAAACACCATATTCGAACAACAATAACCAACATCAAACCTAAATTTAGACACAACCATTAACCCTCACTTATCACTCCCAACTCTCAAACACCAACAAGATTCCAAATACCATAAGAAACATAAAAGATCTTAGGTTTGTTTTGATTAAAAAAATAAATAAATAAAAATAAATCTTTAAAGATTTTAATCCAAAAACCGATCATCGATCTATATGCAACATAAACCTACCGAGACCTCAGTGAGATCTTGAAGCCGAAACGAGAAAAAACATAACGGGTATTTGATTGGGTGTTCGAGCAGAAGCAAGAATGAAGACAGAATAAATCTTTGCTTCATTTGGTTATTGAATTCGAATAGTGCTTGCTGGAAAAAAATGGTATAGATTGTGTGAGGTTATGCATTTGTTTTTCGTGTATTGGTAAGAAGAAATAAGGGACGAAATTGGTTAATGTGAAGTAAGGAGTTACAAGGATGGAGGTTTGTGTTTTATTATGAATTTTGAAGTAGAGATAAACATGTGTTTCGATCTGGAAAGATGAGTACTTTTGTGGGTGTGTTATTAGGTAGAGAGAAATACATAGTTGGTGGCTTGTGAGTTGTGATTAGGTTTACACGTATTTAGGGTTATGTGGTTTAGTATGTTTGGGTTGGTACATCTAATTTGAAGACATTTGAACCCTTTTTGGGCTTATCCGAAAATTATGGGTTGTGTAGTGGAATTGGGCTGCAAAATTTGCTTATTAACGGTATAGTTAAGCCATATCTAATGTGTTATGATGTTGTTGAATGGGCTTAAGTTTTGTGCTTAAGTTAGACTACTATGTTTAATTCGAACCTTTTATTTATTTGGATATAAAATAGTTTGAATTGTTATGGTTTATAGTTATTTAAATTAAAAATTGTCATTCTTTCTTAAAAGTTGTTGTTAGAAAAAACGTATAAAAGAACAACATTTGCTCGCGTCAAAATTTAGTCACAGGGTACATGCCTCCGCATTGTGCGGGTACCCTGCTATATAATTAATACACTTTTAAAAACACCATTTCACAAAAAATACAACTTTTTAACCACAATATACAATATAATTAAGCTTCCAAAGTAAAAATATAAGATCCACCAACCGGAAACAATAATTCGAGATATTCATCGCCGCAAATTTTATTACAGGGTACCCGCCGCCGCATCGCGCGGGTACCCTGCTAGTACAACTATTTAACCACAATGTACAATCTAATTAAGCTTCTAAAACATAAACCAAACACTTAAAAATAAAGCCATCATTCCAATTCCAAAACATAAATCTAAGAAAACTTTTGCTTGCACCAACTTCAAACAATTTTCGAAACATAAAAAAGAGCATATGTAAATTAGAGATTAAGTAGTATATTCGATCAACTGGTTAGCATAATAGCATTCATTCAATTACCATGCACAACTCATAACAGTTGCATGTTACTATCTCATATCCACAACAAAAAATAGTCAACAGAAAACAACTGCGACAATATCACGGTCCATCTCCTCAGATACAACAAACCATAACAAGAACCCCATCCTTCTCAAGATCTTAAACGAGAAAAAAATAATAATAAATAAATTTTCAAATAAAAATATCTCGGGTTTGGTTTTCGAATTAATAAAATATCTTTAAAAATCCAATACAACCAATCATCGATCTATTGAAAACAATAACCAACAAATCCACGGTCCAAGACTTGTGTCATAAATTTGTGTGGTTCGGGATCTTGAAGCCAACACATAGACGAAACAACGGGATCTTGAAAAGGGTTTGTGTTTTGAAATCAAGACAACCAAAAAGTGGTTCGTGATTCTTTGCTAATCGTCTGTAAGATGATGTTTTTGTGGTTTAGCATTTTTTTGAAGAGAGAAAATGATTAACAAAATGGCTTGTAAATGTGTGTAGGGTTAAGTGACTGATATATCTTTTAGGTTATAGTGGTATTATGGGCTAGGTCTAAATAATTTGGATTCAAGTGGGTCGTACTTTGTGATAAAGTGTGTTTGGACCGAGTAGCTATAAAAAGAAATGAAAAGGCCAGATATTATTTTGACTTTTGAGATTATGGTCGGGCTTGGTTGATTTAGCACTACATTATATGTGACCCCGAAATACAAAATTAAAGATCTCGGGTTTGGTCATCATTGACTTTTTTGTATCAAACGAAAACGAAAACCAACTCAAACTCACATGGTTAGTGACTTATATCGCGTGAGTGCATTAATATTTTTATATGAAATAGTATCCTATTGCTTAAAAAAAAAAAAAAAAAAAAAAAAAAAAAAAAAAAAAAAAAACTTTTTCTATAAAGTTAACGTCACGGTAATTATATAATAGCAAACTATTGTTCACCAAAATTTTCAGTCACAGGGTACCCGCCGCTGCAACGCGCGGATACCTCGCTATATTTAACTAATTAAATACTCACTAACCATCTTTTTTCACATATAATTAAGCTTTCTGTTTTTTGATGGGGCCTCACTTAAACTTATGGCACCACTAAAATTCACGAGACTCCCTGGTATGGAGAGATTGGTATGTTTTTAAAGAAAATGTACTTCTTGTTTTCTGTAATAAATGTGTTAGTATCGTTAGTTTTTTAAAACATACAATGGATTACATAATGAGTTGAACAAAAGGTGTGGGTATTTTATTCCGAGTTAGGTGGTGTCTGTTTTTTAAGAGGTTTTTCGTTTGAATTTGAATACCACGTCTGAATGTTAATTGTTGATTGAAAATTTTGAATATGACTGTTTGTTTTTTTATAAACATATAATTGCTTTAAATCATATATTTTTGTCATAATAAATATTTAGTTAATGTATTTATTCATATTTTTGTTTCTTTTGAACTTCCAAATTAATATAGTTTATTCATAAAAGTTGAAGAAAATATATTATTATTATTTTATATTCAAACTTGCTTGATATATCATATGTGATAAGATTATGTAAGCCAGTAAGTCTAAAAAAAGTAAAAAATTTGAGTTTATGAAATGTAAGCCGAAATTACGTAAACTCACAATGAGACTGTTCTTATATACTTATTTATGGAAATGTGTTTGGAGATTTCTGGACAACTTGTTTATGAGATAGTTTATGTGGAGTTTTTTTAAAGAAGAAAAAAACAAAACTTAAAATAGTGTTTGCGTATGATACGTATTCATTGGTTTTGGGGTATGATTTGGGTGAGGATAACTGTATGTTTAGTTTTTCACGTTTGGTAGGGACCCAAAGGTATGATCGAGGATCAAAAGTTGGGGTAACACTCACATATGACCATGAAGTGTGTGAAGATTGAATAGCTTCACTTGATTGTTGCTTGGCTCGTTTCACGTAAATGAGCCGGTATTATAGGGATGTATTTAGGGTTTTGTGTCACCCATGAATGTGATCCAATGGTTAAGGAGGGTCCACTTGGTAGACAACCAAATGAAAATACAATAATGACACGTGGCGTGAAATTCTTGACTCTGCTAGGTGCATAGAATATTCCATGCACGATTGCAAGTATCAGCGAGATACTTGCAACACTACCTTTATGCCAATGAGGTAAGACATGTGTTGTCTGTTATACCGGCCCTTTGAATAAGATCTCACTCCAGCCTTTTCCTGGATGTATTTATCCAAGCTTGGCTTGGTTGCTGTTAGGCTTGGGATTTGCTTCTCGGGTGAATTATGATGGGTTTTACTTTTGCGGCTTGTCTTGGGCGTGTGTCGAGTGTATGGGTTTTAGCCATTTGGATTGAAACCCCTATACGCTATCAGTGTTCAAATTAAGTGTTTTTCAAACTTAAGTTATGGATATACAAAAGCCATAGTTTTCTTACAAAGTTAGAAATATATTTCTTCAAACTAATAAGTAACTAATTATTCTTTCATTTTGGTGAAGTATAGTAGAAATTTGCTCTTGAGTACTGATTAATTTTTTGTTACAATCTTACGCAACCAACACGCATCCCAAAACCTTTTTTTTTTGTGAGTGTAGTTTCAAGTCTATTGTTGTACAATTTTAGGCTACATGGATTGTTAGTCGAAGAGGATGCATACTGTAGTCATTTATGGACAAGCTAAATGAACATGTTATGCAAATTTTAATATTGTACATTAAGTAAAATAGGATGATCTAAACTAATATCTGTAAGATATTAGTTGATCCATTGTGAAACTTAGAAATGTTTGATTTGGTTATTAGACTGCATGAGCTTAATTACGTGCATACAATAAATCTATACATAAACTCTAGAGTTCAGATTTGTATATACACAGATAAATCCATCTATGCATCACAAATTTTGTATACTTTTCACTTGTTGACCATTATTATTTTTGCATACATACTCTTGTTACGCCATTAGTTAAACCCTTTCACGCTACTGTCTAGAAATGTTGTTTTAACGGAAATGTGTGTACTAGAGTCTAAAACATAGATACATATATGCAATAGAGAATTAAAATTTATTGGAATTCTTGTATTCAGTTATCCTCACATTATTGTTCTCGCACAAATGTCCTTGAAACAAATATCATGACGTCATTCAAATACTATTTTAGTACAAACTAGAGACATCGTGCAACTACGTTGTTCGTAGAGACGAAGAATTATTGTATTCATGTAAAGAATAATTATTTTCTTTAAACATGGATGTTCTTTTGCCATCACTGAATTTCATCAAATTTCTGAACAGAGAGTGTTGAATCCGTTGGTCTACTTAAGATATAGTACAGAGATTAACCACATACAAATTCTAGCCCTGTTGTTTAATCACACTATTTATGGTTGATTTGTCTTTTCTTTTCAGTATGATAAAGATTAGTTAGAGTTTGGACATTAATGTGTTTTGAAGAAATGCTTGAACATGATGTTATTTTGCAGACTGCAATCAATCAAGCACCAATAGAATGGGGAATTAAGTGTCTTCGATATGAGATAAGTAAATAGTAACTAATATTATTTCATTCACTTAAACGTTAATGTGGTACTGTAGCACTAAGTGTTGCTATGATCTATTTTTCCTATAGGGGACATAAAGCCTCCTCAAGGAGTCGTAGTAGCTATGGAGATAGAGGCACAAGCTAAGCATAAAAAAAGAGCCTAGGTTCTCGATTCGGAAGGTAATAGTAAAACCCAACTATAGTCATTGGCATAATTAATCTATTTTACTATCAGTAGGTTTACTCCTTGCTATACGCTAACATTCATCTTATGTAAATCCATTGGAAATATTGGAGTATAATTAAAGCTTCTTGGAAATTTTAATATCCATCAATTTCCCCAAACAATCTTTTATTCATGCATGGATTGTCACTATTAGAAAGAGTCTAATGATTTAACTCTCAATCCACTTCATGGGTAATGGAGTTATAATCGGCAGTTTGTCATTTGCACCAAGATGTATATGATTAAAGGAGTTTTGCTATACTTATGATTTTTTTTCAGGGAGGAGACAAGCGAATATCAACCTTGCAGAAGGAAATCGAGTGTATGGTTATGAAAGCTTCACATTCTGATTTCAAAGAGAATTATAAGTTTAAGCATCAGTTTGACCAAAGAGAATGTTGAACATCTGAAGCTGAACCATCGATTTTTGAAGGTGGTAAGTAACTTTTTTTTCCCATTTAACTCAGGTCTTGTGTATTGTCAGCCTGTACACAAATATGTTTTAATCATTTGATTCATAATCACTTAATTACCATTTTTACTATCCATTTTTAATTTTTTCTTATTTTATTTGTAGAAGTTGGAAGTTGGAATTTATTGAATGCTATGCTTTGAACACTTACTATAAAGACAAAACTTTTGTTTAGCCAGGCTTACTCTCAGTCGTGCACTCGATGATCCACAAGAGGAAGTATTGGCACAACATGTGTAATGTTCGACAAATACTTATGCTACATTGACAAATATTTGGTTGTTTTCTACACTGTAGTATGCAAATGTTTGTTTTGAGGTGCACTACTAAGTTCCCTCATATGTCTTTATACAATTTTCTAATCTAACGCACTGATTATTTTGTGTGTTTATTATTTTCTTACAAACGTTTAGCTTGTATGTATCGTTTATTTTTCCTAAAGACAGATACTTAAATGGGTACTTTAAACATATGAGATTATACTTCATAGTCTACATTGAAGGTTTTTTGTTGTGACAAATATGACGAATCCACAAACTTCACAACCAAGATTGTTTACAAAGAAATCTTATTTCATATATGAATAAGGACCATCCACTTTATTTGTTTTCACACTTTTCAGTTTTTTATTTCATTTTTTTTTTTCAATTTTTGTGTTTAAGATATTTTGCGTTGTTTATGATTTATTTACATCGGGTTAATTAGAATTTGTCAAGTAATATTATAAAGCTAGCACGTTCATTCGGGCGGGATATGAAGCTAGTCAATTATATAGATAAAAAAAAATGTAGAACTTTGTACTCATTGAGAGACCCTTTTGCAAGAGATTAAATATAAGTTTGAGCTAGAGTTTGTGTTATGATAAATGAGCCAGTCATATTTATAGTATTTTTATGCTAGACAAAGTTTTATATGTCTTATAAGAAACAACAAGAAGTTCATAGGAATCTTTCACACTTTCAAAATTTGTTTAGAATTTTCAGAGTCCTAGTTAATAGCATCAGATGTTGTGTGCAAATTAATTGCGTAGAAGTTTCAAAGTTCTAGTTAATCTTCTTAACTTGTGTAGAACTTTCAGAATTCTAGTTAGTTTTCGTAAACGATGGTGGTGTTTGTTTAAGCTTATTTGTGGTCTTATAAACTTATTTAAATTCCGTTTTATATTTCATAATTAAGCATGAACTTTTGGGCTTATTTTGAGACTTATGGATTATAAGCTTATTATGATATGATAAGCTTGTAGCACATAAGTCTCAAAATAAGCCGAAAAATTTGAGCTTATGAAATATAAGCCGAAATCACACAAGTTTGTAAGCATAGTCTTATTGGAGATTTCTAGACAACTTATTTATGAGATATTTTATGTAGAGTTTTTCGAGAGGAAAATACAAAATTTAAAAAAACGTGTTCAAATCAAGTGTTTTTCACACATAAGTTATGAATTACAAAACCCGTTTCTCAAATTTTATACCTAAAATCCAAAAACAATGATCTTGTACGTTTATTTGAAAGAAAACACATATGTAAAAATATGTTTTCTTTTTCTTTTTTTTAAAGAACGAAAACCGGGTCAAATTAAGTCTTTTCCATAAAATTCTCCACGAGAGTCGGTAGAAAACATTCTCCTGACGTTACCTTTTCTTTACCCAAAATATATATATATATATATATATATATATATATATATATATATATATATATATATATATATATATATATAGAAAACACATTTTTTATATTTTCTTTGTAACCTAAAACCCACGCTTCTTTGTCAAAATGGAAATTACAAAAATTATTTTGTTAGAAAATGATTTAATTTCTAAAGGTTATTCAGCAACTTTGGTATTTAGAGTTATAAAACTATTTTAGGGAGTTGTTTTTATAATCAGGGATCAGTATCATTTGCATTTTTTGTACTTTAAATTAGAAATTGGTACTTTTGTATTTGTTTTGATAATTTTGAATAAAAGCTTCCACTTCTCTTTGTCTTTGATTACGTTTGGACATGTTTTCAAAATCTTAATTGAAACCCCCTCGAAATTCTAACAAAATCATAAATATGTCTCTTCAAAGTGTAAGTATCACTTCCCTTCTTCAAACTAATAAGTAACTGATTATTCTTTTAGTCATTTTGTCCATGTTCTTAAATAACAGAAATTCGCTAAGCACTCAAATGACTGATTATTTTTTCGTTACAATCTTAAGCAATGGAGGCACACCTGAAAACTTTTTTTGTAGTGTGTTGTCGAGCTTAGTGTCAAGTCTATTGTTGTACAGTTTCGGGCTAGAGGGAGTGCGATAGTCGAAGCGGATGCATAATGTAGTCATTTATGGACAAGTTAGTACTAAATGAACATGTTATGCAAATTTTAATATTGTAATATTTAGTAACATAGGATTTCTTATTGCATATCTGTAAGTTATTTGTTGATCCTTTACGTACTTGATTGTGATTAAAAACGTTTGATTTGGTTATTAGACTGTATAAGCTTAATCACATGCATACTTGATATCTAATGCAGATCGAAACTCTAGAGTTTAGACTTGCATATATACAAATAAATACATCTCTGCATCAAAATTTTGTATACTTTTTTGGTTCATTTATCGGCCATTTATATTTGAGTCGAGTTATATTACAAACCAAACATTCCTCACATACCAAGGGACTCATCCCCACCATCCATCTAAAAAGGAAATCAATGGTTGAGATTAAAAAGATTTTATTATTTCACCAATTTTTTATAATTTAAATATCTCTTAAACCGTTAATCGTTAAGCGAAAATAATTACACCATCGCGACGGGCATTTAATTATCTTTCTATAGACGGGCACTTTAATATACTTTCGAAAAAAAAAATCGTTTTTTTCACGTTTTTTTTTCCTGGCCGAAAAAAAATCATATATGATATGCAATATCATATATGATATCATATATGATATGATATGTAATATCATATATGATATTATATATAATATCATATATGATATTGCATATCATATATGATATGCAATATCATATATGATTTTACATATAATATCATATATGATATTACATATCATATATGATATGTAATATCATATATGATATTATATGTAATATCATATATGATTTTTTCGGTCACGAAAAAAAAACGTGAAAAAAACGAAATTTTTTTTTTTGTCAAAAATATATCAATTAGCCTATCTATAGAAAGATAATTAAATGCTCGTCGTAACGGTATATTTTTTTTCGCTTAACGATTAACGGATTGAAAGATATTAATATTTGAAAAAAAATGATGAAAGTGAGTTTTTTAAATTGTTGGGATTAATCTCATCCATTAGATCAAATAAAGATGGAGGGCGGAGATTAGTCCCTTGGTATGTAAAAAAAGTTTGGTCCTCAAATGATCTTTACTTTTTATATTTTTGCATAAATACTCTTGTTGCGCCATTAATTAGATACTTTCATGCTGCTGTCTAGAAATGTTATGCAGCAAAAATGTCTGTATTAAAGTCTAAAACATAGATGCATATATGCAACTGAGATTTGAAATTTATTTGAATGTAGGTATTCTCACATTATTGTTCCCGCACATATGTCCTTGAAACAATAGTACGCCCTCATTTAAATACTATTTTAGTACAGAGTAGAGACATCGTGCAATTACAATGTTTGTAGAGACGAAGAATTATTGTTCATGTAAAGAATAATTATTTTCTTCGAACATGGATGTTCTTTTGCTATATATCACTGAATTTCATCGAATTTCTGAATAGAGTTCCTTCTGCAAGTCAAACCCGTGCCGAGAGACCCACTTGGGTCTCGGCTACACTGCGAGTCAAGGTGACTCAAACCCAAGACCACTTTGGTCTTGGCTTAGGCTCATCCGAGCACACCAAAACAGCCAAACGGACCCATAGGGTCGCGGCATCACATGAGCCACAACAAGTATCCATATCAAGTCAAGTAAAACAATACTCCACAAACATTAACATCCTTGCTACCATGACCATGAGCCCAAAATCATCAAGAAAACCATATTGGCTCGAAAATAAAACCAAGCCGTGAGCCACGGCTCACGGTTTCAAACTCGACCCAAAAGATAAACACCAAACCCGGATACCAAACTTATTAGAAATCATCTTTTATTCATGAACCCATGTGTATTTTCGTTATTCATCAAAACCCCACCAAAAAATGTAGCTCGTGACCTCTAGAGTCACGTTTTCAATCATAATACAAGTCACAACTCCCTTGTGACACATCTTACCTTCGATTTCAACAAAAAGGGTCACGAAAAATCTTCAAAAATCATTAAAATAGCGCGTGAACAAGTGGGTTTAATAGATCTAGTGATGGGGAATTGTTTGAAAGTGTTTTTAGGTGGCGGTGTGGGGTGGTCACGCGGCGGCAACCGTGACTAGATGGTGGTGGCTAGGGTTTTTGGTAAGAAGAAGAAGATGTGGGGAGAGAGAGATGTTGGGGAGGTTGTGTTTGTTTCCAGGGACTAAAGCCACAAGGACGTTTTTGTAGTTTACTCTTTTTATTTTATTTCTTTCTTTTCTTTCTTTTCTTTCTTTTCTTATAAATAATAATACTACTAATAACAATGATACAAATAAAAGTATTATTACATTTTAGGGCAAGGTGGTTAGGTGTAAATTAAGTGTTTTTCAAACGTAAGTTATGGATATACAAAAGCGATAGATTTCTTACAAAGTTAGAAATATATTTCTTCAAACTAATAAGTAACTAATTATTCTTTCAATCATTTTGGTGAAGTATAGTAGAAATTTGCTCTTGAGTATTGATTAATTTTTTTTACAATCTTACGCAACCAACACGCATCCCAAAACCTCTTTTTTGTGAGTGTAGTTTCAAGTCTATTGTTGTACAATTTTAGGCTAGAGGAATTGCTAGTCGAAGAGGATGCATACTGTAGTCATTTATGGACAAGCTAAATGAACATGTTATGCAAATTTTAATATTGTACATTAAGTAAAATAGGATGATCTAAACTAACATCTGTAAGATATTAGTTGATCCATTGTGAAACTTAAACATGTTTGATTTGGTTATTAGACTGCATGAGCTTAATTACGTGCATACAATATATCTATACATAAACTCTAGAGTTCAGACTTGTATATACACAGATAAATCCATCTATGCATCACAAATTTTGTATACTTTTCACTTGTTGACCATTAATATTTTTGCATACATACTCTTGTTGCGCCATTAGTTAAACCCTTTCGCGCTACTGTCTAGAAATGTTGTTTTAATGGAAATGTGTGTACTAGAGTCTAAAACATACATACATATATGCAATAGAGAATTAAAATTTATTGGAATTCTTGTATTCAGTTATCCTCACATTATTGTTCTCGCACAAATGTCCTTGAAACAAATATCATGACGTCATTTAAATACTATTTTAGTACAGACTAGAGACATCGTGCAACTACATTGTTCGTAGAGACGAAGAATTATTGTATTCATGTAAAGAATAATTATTTTCTTCAAACATGGATGTTCTTTTGCTATCACTGAATTTCATCAAATTTCTGAACAAAGAGTGTTGAATCCCGTATGCGAGAGTGTAGAGTTTGCTCCTTGGTCTACTTAAGATATAGTACATAGATTAACCACATACAAATTCTAGACCTGTTGTTTAATCACACTATTTATGGTTGATTTGTTTTTTCTTTTCAGTATGATAAAGATTAGTTAGAGTTTGGACATTAATGTGTTTTGAAGAAATGCTTGAACATTATGTTATTTTGCAGACTGCAATCAATCAAGCACCAATAGAATGGGGAATTAAGTGTCTTCGATATGAGATAAGTAAATAGTAACTAATATTATTTCATTCACTTAAACGTTAATGTGGTACTGTAGCACTAAGTGTTGCTATGATCTATTTTTCCTATAGGGGACATAAAGCCTCCTCAAGGAGTCATAGTAGCTATGAAGATAGAGGCACAAGCTAAGCATAAAAAAGAGCCTAGGTTCTGGATTCGGAAGGTAATAGTAAAACCCAACTATAGTCATTGGCATAATTAATCTATTTTACTATCAGTAGGTTTACTCCTTGCTATACACTAACATTCATCTTATGTAAATCCGTTGGAAATATTGGAGTGCAATTAAAGCTTCTTTGAAATTTTAATATCCATCAATTTCCCCAAACAATCTTTTATTCATGCATGGCTTGTCACTATTAGAACGAGTCTAATGATTTAACTCTCAATCCACTTAATGGGTAATGGAGTTATAATCGGCAGTTTGTCATTTGCACCAAGATGTATATGATTAAAGGAGTTTTGCTATACTTATGATTTTTTTTCAGGGAGGAGACAAGCGAATATCAACCTTGCAGAAGGAAATCGAGTGTATGGTTATGAAAGCTTCACATTCTGATTTCAAAGAGAATTATAAGTTTAAGCATCAGTTTGACCAAAGAGAATGTTGAACATCTGAAGCTGAACCATCGATTTTTGGAGGCGGTAAGTAACTTTTTTTCCCATTTAACTCAGGTCTTGTGTATTGTCAGCCTGTACACAAATATGTTTTAATCATTTGATTCATAATCACTTAATTACCATTTTTACTATCCATTTTTAATTTTTTCTTATTTTATTTGTAGAAGTTGGAAGTTGGAATTTATTGAATGCTATGCTTTGAACACTTACTATAAAGACAAAACTTTTGTTTAGCCAGGCTTACACTCAGTCGTGCACTCGATGATCCACATGAGGAAGTATTGGCACAACATGTGTAATGTTCGACAAATACTTATGCTACATTGACAAATATTTGGTTGTTTTCTACACTATAATATGCAAATGTTTGTTTTGAGGTGCACTACTAAGCTCCCTCGTATGTCTTTATACAATTTTCTAATCTAACGCACTGATTATTTTGTGTGTTTATTATTTTCTTACAAACGTTTAGCTTGTATATATCGTTTATTTTTCCTAAAGACAGATACTTAAATAGGTACCTTAAACATATGAGATTATACTTCATAGCCTACATTGAAGGTTCTTTGTTGTGACAAATACGACGAATACACAAACTTCACAACCAAGATTGTTTACAAAGAAATCTTATTTCATATATGAATAAGGACCATCCACTTTATTTGTTTTCACACTTTTCAGTTTTTTATTTCATTTTTTTTCAATTTTTGTGTTTAAGATATTTTGCGTTGTTTATGATTTATTTACATCAGGTTAATTAGAATTTGTCAAGTAATATTATGAAGCTAGCACGTTTATTCGGGCGGGATATGAAGCTAGTCAATTATATAGACTAGACGAGTACCCGTGCATAGCAACGAGATTTTATAGCGACAGATAGTTTATTGATAAAAAAAGTTTATAGGTTATAAGCGAAAAATAATAAAAATTTGAAGATTTTGGGAATAAACATAATGTTTTGAAACCCGGTTCGACCCGGGTGGTTCAACCGGTTGAACCGTTCTGGTCGAAAAATAGGTCGATTTAAACCGGGTCAACTTGCTAGGTTGGGTCGAAAACGGGTCAAATTAAACCGGGTAAACCCGCCGGTTTTGAAGCGTCCCGGGTCAACCCGGTTTGTGATTTGTATTAATAGTTTCCTTTTGAAATATACGTTTTCAACATTTTCTTTTTTAGTTTCAACTTTTCACTTTTCAGTTTTTCCTTCGGGTACCCTGTGATGATTAACCGGAGAAATAGATCTCGATGAGGCCTACTTCACCAGTTTGTATCGGTTTCCTCGGGTCATCTCTGGTTCGATTGAATCCGTTGGTCTTGTCCATTTTTCAATACTATATGTACTATCAACTTGTTAGGTTGTATGAAACTTTGTGTGTTTTATTAATTTGTATAATGTGTATAATAACATGTACTATTCATTTTAGGGTGTTTAAAAATAACATTAATTAGTGTATTTAATTATTTCATATGGATTATATTGTAGCTTATTTAAATTGTACATTATGAAAATTTTATTGTACTTTTTAGTAAATAGTGTTTTAATTGGTTGTATTTAATTTGATAGATATGTTTTTAATTGGTTGTACAACGTGAATAAATTATTGTACTTTTATGTAATGTGGTGTTTTAATAAGATTATTAATTATATTATTTTTCTCTCTATATGACCAAGTGTTGAAAACTCAACATTTCACTTTGACCATTTTTCTATTATAAGTAGTATAGATATAGATAATAATAATAAAAAAAAAAAAAAAAAAAAAAATGTAGAACTTTGTACTCATTGAGAGACCCTTTTGCAAGAGATTAAATATAACTTTGAGCCAAAGTTTGTGTTATGATAAATGAGCCAATCGTATTTATAGTATTTTTATACTATAGAAAAAAATTATTGTATTTTTATGCTAGACAAAGTTTTATATGTCTTATAAGAAACAACAAGAAGTTCATAGGAATCTTTCACACTTTCAAAATTTGTTTAGAATTTTCAGAATCCTAGTTAATTTATAGCATCAGATGTTGTGTGCAAATTAATTGCTTAGAAGTTTCAAAGTTCTAGTTAATCTTCTTAACTTGTGTAGAACTTTCAGAATTCTAGTTAGTTTTCGTAAACGACGGTGGTGTTTGTTTAAGCTTATTTGTGGTCTTATAAACTTATTTAAATTCCGTTTTATATTTCATAAGCACGAACTTTTGGGCTTATTTTGAGACTTATGGATTATATGCTTATTATGATATGAAAAGCTTGTAGCACATAAGTCTCAAAATAAGCCGAAAAATTTGAGCTTATGAAATATAAGCCGAAATCACACAAGTTTGTAAGCATAGTCTTATTGGAGATTTCTAGACAACTTATTTATGAGATATTTTATGTAGAGTTTTTCGAGAGGAAAATACAAAATTTTAAAAACGTGTTCAAATCAAGTGTTTTTCACACATAAGTTATGGATTACAAAACCCGTTTCTCAAATTTTATACCTAAAATCCAAAAACAATGATCTTGTACGTTTATTTGAAAGAAAACACATATGTAAATAATTGTTTTTTTTTTAAAGAACGAAAACCGGGTCAAATTAAGTCTTTTCCATAAAATTCTCCACGAGAGTCGGTAGAAAACATTCTCCTGACGTTACCTTTTCTTTACCAAAAAAAAAAAAAAAAAAAAAAAAAATAGAAAACACAATTTTTTTTATTTTCTTTGTAACCTAAAACCCACGCTTCTTTGTCAAAATGAAAATTACAAAAATTATTTTGTTAGAAAAATGATTTAATTTCTAAAGGTTATTTGGCAACTTTGGTATTTAGAGTTATAAAACTATTTTAGGGAGTTGTTTTTATAATCAGGGATATCATTTGAATTTTTTGTACTTTAAATTAGAAATTAGTACTTTTGTATTGTTTTGATAATTTTGAATAAAGCTTCCGCTTCTCTCTGTCTTTGATTACCAACACGTTTGGACATGTTTTCAAAATCTTAGTTGAAACCCCCTCGAAATTCTAACAAAATCATAAATATGTTTCTTCAAAGTGTAAGTATCACTTCCCTTCTTCAAACTAATAAGTAACTGATATAGTCATTTTGTCCATGTTCTTAAATAACAGAAATTCGCTAAGCACTCAAATGACTGATTATTTTTTCGTTACAATCTTTAGCAATGGAGACACACCCGAAAACTTTTTTTGTAGTGTGTTGTCGAGCTTAGTGTCAAGTCTATTGTTGTACAGTTTCGGGCTAGAGGGAGTGCGATAGTCGAAGCGGATGCATAATGTAGTCATTTATGGACAAGTTAGTACTAACTGAACATGTTATGCAAATTTTAATATTGTAATATTTAGCAACATACGATTTCTTATTGCATATCTGTAAGTTATTTGTTGATCCTTTACTTGATTGTGATTAAAAACGTTTGATTTGGTTATTAGACTGTATAAGCTTAATCACGTGCATACTTGAAATCTAATGCAGATCAAAACTCTAGAGTTTAGACTTGCATATATACAACTAAATACATCTCTGCATCAAAATTTTGTATACTTTTTTGGTTCATTTATCGGCCATTTATATTTTTGCATAAATACTCTTGTTGCGCCATTAATTAGATACTTTCATGCTGCTGTCTAGAAATGTTATGCAGCAAAAATGTCTGTATTAAAGTCTAAAACATAGATGCATATATGCAACTGAGAATTGAAATTTATTTGAATGTAGGTATTCTCACATTATTGTTCCCTCACATATGTCCTTGAAACAATAGTACGCCCTCATTCAAATACTATTTTAGTACGGAGTAGAGACATCGTGCAATTACAATGTTTGTAGAGACGAAGAATTATTGTATTCATGTAAAGAATAATTGTTTTCTTCGAACATGGATGTTCTTTTGCTATATATCACTGAATTTCATCAAATTTCTGAACAGAGTTCCTTCTGCAACTCGACCAGTATTCGGCTACAAGTTTGGAGAAGAAAGAATCAGTCTCCATTAGCTTTGAAGGATCATCATACTCCACCATTTTCCCTGCAAAGCAACAAGGTCAACTTCTTAAACGTATCATTTTTTTTATCTTCCGATATTTAGTGTACATTTTAACATGCATGAATATGATCCAACAATGTGGGAGCAAACTAAATCTTACCGAAAGAGAGAACCATGACTTTGTCACTGTCTATAACTGTTGGAACTCTGTGGGCAACCGTTATGACTGTGCAACTCGAGAATTCTTCCCTTATGATTTTTTGCAGGATGGCGTCTGTGGCTGAATCGATGGATGCAGTTGCTTCATCGAGGACTAGAATTTTGTTTCTTCTAAGTAATACTCTTCCAAGACAGAATAGCTGTCTTTGACCAGCACTCCAGTTCTCTCCTTCATCACTCACTGTCAGAACAGAAGAAAAGTAAGGCCGAAAGTCTTGTATAAGAATCGGTTAAAATGACATTCCTATAAAGTCGACTCACCTGAAGTATCTAGCAAATTTGGAAGACCTTGGATGGTACTTTTAAGCTGACACTTCTCTAATGCCTGAAAGTCAAATAAAGCTGATTACGTTTTTATGCTAGAAATGTATGGATTCATAGAGGTTATATAGATGGTTACATTACCATCCAAATCTCGTCATCTGAATGTAGTCCTAGAGGGTCCAAATTTGTACGGATACTTCCCCTAAAAAGGGTAGGTTCTTGCGGGATTACACTTAGCTTCATCCTTAGATCTTTAAGCCCTATAGAGCAAACATCTAGTCCATCTATAAGAATCCTTCCGCTATCAGGTTCTACCAAACGAAGCAAGGCTGTTATCAGTGTCGTCTTGCCACTTCCTGTCCTTCCAACGATCCCTACTCGAGTCCTTTCTTTGAATGTACAAGTGATCCCTTTGAGAACTAGCGGTGCATTTGGACGATACCTCAACTAAATCCACAAGACCATAAAGATTAAGTATGATCTTTGAGTAGTTCTATAGTTTAAAAATGGTTGGATGGGTCATTTAACAGAAGCCTTACGGGTTGGGTTCACTGGCAAACATTTTTTTTGGTCCAAACATTTAAGACAACCCTAATGTCCCTTATGTTTAATCCAACCCGTCTGAGATAAAGCACAATCGTATCAACCCATTTATAAGTCAATGGGTCAAAATCGTCACATGTGTTTTTGATGCATTTCTTTAATAGAAGGGCTGATAAAGTAGGCTTTTACCTTAAAATCCTCAAATTGTATCCTTCCTTTAGATGGCCAAGATGACGGTGGTCTGTTATTCTCCACAATCGCTGGTGGCTCTTGTGGAATGTGCATAAATTGTTTTATCCGTTCTACTGAAACGATGTAATTGGCTAAGCTACAATACCATCTAATAAAGATCACTTGGGCGGTCGATAAGGCTAGTGCATAAGAAAGAGAGAGGCCAACCAACCCTATAGAAAGGTAAAATTAATTAAGCTAATACATCACAATGATTTCATATGAGCTATAGTGAAAACAAAGCCGTGTGGTATAAGTACCTGGAGATACAAAGCCGTGTGGTATAAAAACCAGTAGAAAACCAGCTGTGATTAGGGTCACATTCGTAAACGCTTCTGTTCTCAAAATCAACCATTCTAAGGTTGCATTTGAGAAAATGAAAGTACTTGCATCTGTATCCACCAGCTTAAGATAGTCTCTGAAGAACCTGTCTTGCATCTTAAACGCTCGTATAGTTGCCACTCCAAGCGATGTTTCAGATGCGTAATTCATCACGGGGGCTTTTGTGGTTCCGTTGATTCTCATTAGCTCCCTTGCAGTTGGCTGATAATATCCCTGAAAGTCAGAAATAAATGTTATGTCATGAACCGTGGGCTCAACCCGTAACTACTTGCCAGATATAGATTTTACCTGAGCGTATTTTGAAGCTACAACAGCTATGATGGCTACAATGAGAACTTGCCATGTCACTGACGCCATAACTGCAATTGTTGCGAGTATTTCAATACCAGAACCAATCGCATAGGCAGTCGAAAAAGGTATGTCAAAATCAATTACACTCTGATCAGATGAGGCCTGCATGAACAATAGATTAGTTACCAAATATGTTCCAACGAACTTTGGTCAATGAATTCTTACCCTTGTCAGGATTCGTCCAACTGGAGTCGAGTCAAAGAAGACCATTGGAGCACTGAAAATTGAAGCGGTAAACTTACTAAAGAATGATTTAGAGGCTTTTAATCCCAAAAGAGTAGCAAAAAATGTTCTCATAAACACAAAGAAGACGCTTGTAGTTGAAAGCAAAGTGTAAACACTAATCAACATGATGGTGGTGATTTTCGGGATTGGAATACCAAATGCTAGCCAATAACTTGCTGCTGCCTGAAGACCAACAAAACCAATATGACTTATGACAGTCAAAGCGAAAAACCATAATCCTTCTGAGATGACGACATAATCTAAGAACGTGTTCCATCCAACATTCCCCGTCGCCTTCTCTTCTTCTTCAGTCAACTGTACTCCTGCTAAGCCCTTTGTTGGTATCTGTGCCTCACTATTTTCTTTACTAAGGTAACTTTTATTTTCTGTTTTGTCAAGTTCAGTTTTGTTTTCATGAGGTGATGGCTCTAATCCTGTAATGACATCTTTATGAGCGTTCACAAGCTGTTCAAAGGCTGTTCTTGCCATTAAGAGCTCCTCATAGTTTCCTGATTGTGTAACTTGACCATCTTTCATAACCTTTAAAAGAAGAAGAGAAAAATATCATTATTAAAAGAGTAAATTACATGGTTGGTCCCTGTGGTTTGTATAAAGTAACAACTTTCGTCCCTATCTTTTAAAAGTTGCATGGTTAGTCCCTAAGTACGTAAACAAATAACACCACGGGTCCCTTGGTTTAACTGGTCTTAACTAGGTTAGTTAAAATTTACAAGTTAGCCCCCTTTGGTTAAATAGCGCTGCATCGTTAATCCTTTGGTTAAATAGCGCTGCATCGTTAATCCTTTGGTTAAATAACGCTGCATCGTTAATCCTTTTAACGTTTTCGCCCATTTTTGTCCCTTTTTTTTACGTTTTCGCCCGCTTTTGTCCCTTTTTTTTTTTGTTTTCGCCCGTTTTTGTCCGTTTTTTTTTACGTTTTTGCCCGTTTTTGTCCATTTTTTTTGTTTTCGCCGGTTTTTGACCTTTTTTTTACGTTTTCGCCCGTTTTTGTCCGTTTTTTTTTGTTTTCGCCCGTTTTTGTCCCTTTTTTACGTTTTCGCACGTTTTTGTCCGTGTTTTTTTGTTTTCGCCCATTTTGTCCGTTTTTTTACGTTTTCACCCGTTTTTGTCCGTTTTTTTTTTCGCCCGTTTTTGTCATTTTTTTTACGTTTTCGCCCGTTTTTGTCCGTTTTTTTTATTTCGCCCGTTTTTGTCCGTTTTTTTTACGTTTTCGCACGTTTTCGTCCGTTTTTTTTTGTTTTCGCTCGTTTTTTTATGTTTTCACCCGTTTTTGTCTGTTTTTTTTTGTTTTCGCCCGTTTTTGTCTGTTTTTTTTTTGTTTTCGCCCGTTTTTGTCCGTTTTTTTTTACGTTTTCGCACGTTTTCGTCCATTTTTTTTGTTTTCGCCCGTTTTCGTCCGTTTTTTTTTACGTTTTCGCCCGTTTTTGTCCATTTTTTTTTGTTTTCGCCCGTTTTTGTCCATTTTTTTTACGTTTTCGCACCTTTCCGTCCGTTTTTTTTTTTGTTTTCGCCCGTTTTTTTACGCTTTCGCCCGTTTTTGTCCCTTTTTTTTGTCCGTTTCGCCCGTTTTTGTCCATTTTTTTACGTTTTCGCCCGTTTGTGTCCGTTTTTTTTACGTTTATTTTACGGGCCAAAACGCAAAAAAAGGGACAAAAATAGGAGAAAACGTTAAAAAACGGACAAAAAAGGGCGAAAACGAAAAAATGGAAAAAAATCGGCGAAAATGTAAGAAAACGGGCGAAAACGTAAAAAAAATGGACAAAAATGAAAACGTAAAAAAAAATGGACAAAAACAGGCGAAAACATAAAAAAAAACGGACAAAACGGGCGAAAACAAAAAAACGGACAAAAACGGGCGAAAACAAACAAAAACGGGCGAAAACGTAAAAAGAACGGACAAAACGGGCGAAAACAAAAAAAAGGACTAAAACGTGCGAAAACGTAAAAAAAAGGACAAAAACGGGCGAAAACAGACAAAAACGGGCGAAAACGTAAAAAAAGGGACAAAACGAGCGAAAACAAAAAAAACGGACAAGAGCGGGCGAAAACGTAAAAAAAACGGGCGAAAACAAACAAAAACGGGCGAAAACGTAAAAAAACGGACAAAACGGGCGAAAACAAAAAAAACACGGACAAAAACGTGCGAAAACGTAAAAAAAACGGACAAAAACGGACGAAAACAAAAAAAACGGACAAAAACGGGCGAAAACGTAAAAAGAACGGTAAAAAACGGGCGAAAACAAAAAAAATGGACAAAAACGGGCGAAAACGTAATAAAAACGGACAAAAACGGGCGAAAACAAAAAAAAAAACGGACAAAAGCGGGCGAAAACGTAAAAAAAAACGGACAAAAAGGGGCGAAAACGTTAAAAGGATTAACGATGCAGTGCTATTTAACCAAAGGATTAACGATGCTGCGCTATTTAACCAAAGGGGGCTAACTTGTAAATTTTAACTAATCTAGTTAACACCAGTTAAACCAAGGGACCCGTGGTGTTATTTGTTTACGTACTTAGGGACTAACCATGCAACTTTTAAAAGATAGGGACGAAAGTTGTTACTTTATACAAACCACAGGGACCAACCATGTAATTTACTCTTATTAAAATATCCATATATAATACGCTTAATGTTAAGTTCTCGTTACCAGAATATTGTCCACGGATGAGAGAAATTCCACTTGATGAGTCACGAGAATTACTGTTTTCCCCTCTAGACAAGTCATAACACAATCCTGATGCACAAGGTCTAAAATTATATGACCAAAAGTGAATAATAAGCTTAGACAAGAAAATTAAATACGAGAATCCCGTTTCAAAAGTTGAAATCTTACATTAAAAAGACTTGCTGCTGTATGTGCATCTACAGCACTAAATGGGTCATCGAGAAGATATATATCAGCATCGTTATAAACTGCTCTAGCGAGTTGAATCCTTTGCTTCTGTCCTCCACTCATGTTAAGCCCTCTTTGGCCTATTTCTGTTAGATCTCCATGTTTAAATGCTTCGATATCCTTATCCAAAGCACAAGCTTTAATGGCCTTCTCGTACATAGTTCTGTTCATTGGCTTCCCGTACAGTATGTTATCTTGGATCGTCCCACTTTGAATCCAAGATGTTTGGCTGACATAAGCAATCGATCCAAAAATCTCTACCTGAAAGAAAAAACTATGTAAACGACCTTCATATAAATAACTGAAACTTACGTATACATATCTATCCATGAACTCACTGTTCCTGAAATTCTGGAAATCTCTCCAAGTATAGCATATAACAACGATGATTTTCCAGCACCAACTGATCCACAAACCGCAACTTTTTGCCCACGTTTTACTTCAAGATTAACATTCCGAAGTGTTGGAGTGGTGGATTCAGGATCCCAAACGAAATTCCCATCCTGTATTCTGAAACTGTTACCTGAGTTCTCGGTTTCTTGTTTGTTGTTATCTTTTAGCTCATCGTCAACTAAGAAAGAAGTAATCCTATCAAAGGATACTTTGACCTGAATTAACGCTGAAATTGCATCAGGCAAAAACCGTACGGGTTCAGACATAGTCCGCAGTGTTGCTAAAATTGTAAAAATAGTGGCAGCATCTAGAGGGGCACTTCTCAAAAGCAAGCATCCAAAAAGGATAACTGAAGAAATGAGTGTCGGTGACATCCAATACAACATCGTAGCATAAACCTTCTTGAACTGAGCTTCACGCAGCCAATGGAATTCAATATCTCTACAAGATTCGATTAATTTCTTGAACTTTTCTTCCCAAGACTGTAACTTGATGACCTTCATATTGTTTAGGATCTCAGAAGTTGATCGTAGTCTCTTGTCCTGAGCCACCATGAATTCCAACTGACACTTTTGAATAGCTTTTGCGAAAGGAAAATTTAGTAGCCCACATATAATAATAGGCGCTAAACCAGGAAGAACACCTATTCCTACTATGGAGAATAGTACACCAACAGCTAGAATTAGTTGAATAAACGATGACCAACTCACATGAAACCACATAGGAAATTCACCCATCCTATAAGCATCAACCGCTATGTAATTCACAACTTCACCAGTCGAGTGCCTTTTTCTTCCTAAATTAGAAAGCTTTAGTTGCTTCTCGTACACTGCCACCATTAACGCTGACCTCATTCTCATACCAGTTCTTCTTGCAATAAAGAAAAACTGTCTGTGAGACAATGATTCTGTAACCTTGACCACCAACAAATACCCTACTAATAAGAGTCCTTGATTTAAGTTTTTAACATCACTGTTTGTATACTTAACAAAAGCGTATAGTAACAATGGGCTAACTACAACCGCTATTGTTCTAAGCAATACACAAAGTCCTGTAAAAACTATTTCCTTATAATAAACTTTGATTAATGCTTTAGCAACCATGTTTGTGCTGTTTGAGGCTTTTTCCGTTTGAAGTGAATCCCATGCTTTTGTGAATTTCTCATAGGCAGTGGCGGCTTGGTCAACGGATGCTAGAGACGGAATATCTTCGAGAACTAATGGTTTTCTGTATCCTGTTGCAAGCAATGGGTTCACCCAAGTAAATGTCAACTTGCTGAGAAAACTAGGCTCTTGTAGCTGGTTTGTATTTTCATGAACCAATAAAGGCTCGGATAAAGTATCGTTTCCCCCTGCATTAAGCTTACTAATTAGTAACCGCCTTTAAATTATCAGAACATGTTAGAATCATAGTATCAGTGTTACTTTTAAGAATATATACATGATAAGATAGAGGATACGATGGTACCATGCAAAGTATTCTGAGAAGACATCTGCGTTTTCTCAGATTGAACCACTGCTTCAATCTCCTACCAGCAAACCAACTTGTTCTTCGACCACTTTAGCATATACAGATAAGTATCAATTCAATCAATGTTTTGTTTCTTCTTCTTTGGAAACATTTAGTGAAAACGCCTCTAATATCGCCTTGCAGATGTGGTACAACCTTTATTTATCATGTGTTATACGGTAAGATTGATGGAGGTAAGTGGACTTCACTATCTAACTGTAATTTTTTTCTTTGGTGTGTCTAACAGCTTCAGGTTTGTTCGTGTTGTTATCACTCTATAGTGCTTCTGTCAAAAGTGGTGAATTGACAGTGTGGCGTATCAAAATGTTACACGAAAAAGCAAATGAAGCTCCTGTTTTCTGTCACACGATAAAATCCCATTCGAATAGGTAACATGTATATTGTCTGTTTACTTGCACAAGTATATAGAAACGAGAATCATTATTTTTTTGAAGTGACATCTAAGTAATCATGCATGAAAAGTTTGATTGCATCTCTTTACATTAGCACCACTCCTTTGTGAATCGTGTGTCTTTCTCTATCAACACATGAAAAACATGTTGCTATCATTGTGTTTTTGTATCCCATGACTTTGTAAGGCATTATTATTTAGACACCGATATTGTTTTTAGTAAGGATGGTATATCTGTCATTTTGGCCGACTAATCCAAGCGTGATTTAGCCCACGCCACATGCTAACACGTACTTCAACATGGTAAAGTCCACTGTCGACCCCTTAGGGAAAGGTTGGCGTGGCCACTTCAGACCACACATAATAATTGAACTTGAGACATATTACATTGGAGTAGTTATGATAGTTACAAGTTATTTACTGCTAGAATTCATGAGATGGCTGTGTATTGCTAGATTGTTAGTTGTTTTACAAAAAGTGTACTTATTATTTTTTTAAGAGAGAATTGCATGTATAATAATTGCGTATATATCTAAATAAATAAAACTCATAATTGCAAAAACTTATAATTGCGTATATATCCTTGCAAAGACTTAAATATGTCATCTATATCGAAATCATTATTTTGTACATATTTAACACGTTAAAAGACATAATAATTGTGTTTTGAATATGAAATGTCAATTTTTCCCTAGTTCTTATCATTTCTCCCAACCCTTACAAATATCTTCTTAACATCTAGTGATGAAAACATGTACTCCGTATGTGATTCTAAACAGCTGGTGACCAAAAAAAACTCGTTTTGCAATCGATTCTAATACGATATTTTCATTAATTGAGAGGATTTCTTTTTAATTGTTTTCAACAAATGAAATCCACAACTCAAATATGCTGCTACAATAAAGTTGCATAAGATTTGGATTAAAAGCAATGGAAATTAAATAAGAACAATCAATGATCATTAACAATAAACAAGAACAATATTTGTGCGAATTAATACAGTGAACTACCAACGAAGATAGAATTGAATTATTTATGATTTGTGATTTTCCTTAATCAGTGTTAGTTGTAGGAGACAATGTAAGGGTAAATTTGACATTTCAAATTGAAAATTTAAACCATATATTTTAAGGTTTTAAATATCTACAAAACAATGATTGGATATATATGTAATATTTTTAGAAGACAGAATTTTTAGTTTTGGTGGGATATATATGCAATTTTATCTTTTAAATGGATATATATGCAATTTGTTATAAACAAGAATTGTGAGAATGAAAGTAATATTCAATTGATATATTGTGTCAAAGATACATAGGGTATATATAAGATAATATTAGGGTAAAAACTCTAATAGATAAATGGGCTATGGGCCTATAATTAGTTATATGGACATCCACAATATAATGATCTATAATACTCCCTCTTGGATGTCCATATTGTTAATACACTTAGCAATTACTGTCTCATTAAAAACCTTATCAGGAAAACCAGTGGGACAAAACCATGACTAAGGGAAAAAGAGTGCAGCGTGTATTATCTCCCTCTGTTGAGGTAGGAAGTGCCTTGGTAAATAGACCCGCCAAATTGTCGCATGAACGAACTTGTTGAACAATAATATCACCATTCTTCTGTAAGTCGTGAGTGAAGAAGAATTTCGCTAAAATATGTTTCGTCGTATCTCCCTTGATATATCCTTCCTTAAGTTGAGCAATACAAGTTGCATTATCTTCATGTAAAATTGTTGGCGCCTCCTTCTCTGAAGAATCACTATATGATCTACGTATGTGTTGTATCACACTTCTTAGCCACACACATTCTCGACTTGCTTCATGTATCGCTAGAATTTCTGCATGGTTGGATGAAGTCGATGAGAGATTGTTTCTTTAACTGAACGCCATGAAATTGCGGTTCCTCCACTTGTAAATACATATCCAGTTTGAGATCGACCATTGTGAGGGTCGGACATATATCGCGAATCTGCAAAACCAACTAAATTTGTATTTGATGGGTTAGTGAAAAATAACCCATATCCTTTGTACATTGAATATACCAAAATATCTGTTTTATTCCATTCCAGTGCCTCTTCGTGGGACAAGAGCTATATCTTGCTAATAAGTTAACAGCAAATGCTATATCCGGTCGTGTGACCAGCAAGATACATTAAAGCTCCAATAACACTTAAATATGGAACTTCAGGACCAAGAATTTCCTCATCAGCTTCTTGAGGTTGAAATGGGTCCTTCTTAACATCAATGGTATGTTTGGCGAAAATAACTGTTGGTAGAACTGGTGCTGGTGCTGGAGCTGGTGCTAAAGATGGAGATTATAAAAAGATATTATTTTAATAAGCTAAATGAAGTAACATTTGATTTTAAGAGATTATGGAAGATTATTTTTTTTTTATATTCTCTTATAAGTTCTGTCTGCCAAACGAAGATTATTTTTTAAGTAGCTTATTTTTTAAAAAAATAAGCATAATCACTCCATAATTTCATGTGCCAAACATGCCCCCAAGTGTCCTAACGACCATTGGAGTACTTAGTGAATGTGATTTATCCATATAAAATCTTTTCAACACCTTTTCAATATATGCTTCTTGATGCACAAGGATTCCATTCTTAAGATGCTCAATTTGTAATCCAAGACAAAATTTTGTCTTTCCAAGATCTTTCATTTCAAATTCTCTCTTTAAGCACTCCACAACCTTAGAAAGTTCACTAGGAGTTCCAATTATATTCAAATCATCAACATATACCGCAATTATAACATATTCAGATCCGGATCTTTTAATAAAAATACATGGGCAAACATAATCATTTTTATAGCCTTCCTTTAACAAATATTCACTAAGACGATTATAGCACATTCGTCCTGACTGTTTTAACCCATATAGAGATTTATTCAACTTAATTGCATATCTTTCTCTCCATGTAGTCATATGCAAACTTGAATAGGTATAACCAAAATCAAATTTTGAACTGAATCTTATAAGACCACATACCTGCGATTTGAAGCAATAAAGGCAAATTTGTAGTAGCTCATAGGTCCAATCTAAGAAACAATTTGCAATTAAAAGGAAAACCCCAAATTTCTTTCGTTAAATTAAAACGCATGATGAATCTGGCAGATTTACAAAGGATACGTACCTGGCGAATTCGTATTGTCAATTAATGAAGCTCTTTACCTCATCAAGAAATTTCGAAAAACATCTGAGTCGCATTCACGTCAAGGTACAAAAGATAGGCATTTTCGGCATCTGCATTGGGTCCTTGCCCATGGTTTATACCTGCTAAGGGAAGTACGGAACACACATAATTCACGCAAGGTAACACTTTCACATAAATGACCCAATTTCACAACAAACACAATAATCACAAATTTATACCTCGGTATGATATTACAGAACTTGGCTTATTACTTTGGTGTATGCAGATTATCTGCAAAGCAGTTTTGCCAGCGTTTTGTCTTCCAAGTAGCAAACGCGTACAAAACATTAAAAGCCGATAAACATTGTACAATTTGTTCAGGAGTAGCTGCAATAAAATGGATACCATATATATGATTAAGTAGAGGCCAACTTACCTTGATGATGAACCATGGTAGCCTACCTCATTCGCTCCACCATGGAGTGAACCGTAATGCCTGCAACAAGAGCTGTGTATACATCAAGGCCACTACAATGCACAAATTTCTTATAAATGCTCGTTTCACTTTAAAATGTAAGTGCTATGATATAAAATGAACAACCAATTATCAATATACCTGCTAAGCTCGCTTGTAATTAACGTCATAATAACCGGCTGAAAGGGCATATCTCCCCATGAAAATCCTCCTTTTTACCTGTAAAATATATAAATATTAGTTTTCTTTTGTTAAATAACACAACTGTGGTCCAGTTATGACCAAGCTTATTAGAGTCAGTTCCGAAACTAAAACTGTCGTATTTAACACTTGATGAAAACGTAATGAAAGAAGTATTTAGGATGCAATCTCTATATTTAATATAAAATCCGTAGGGATTATTTATTAGGCTAAAAGCCCATAAGTTTGTTTATACTTCACTGAGCAAACTGAATTTTTATTGCAGTCACCATTTTAATTCTACTATAAAAACTTAAAAAGAAGAGTAAATAAGTTTTTTGTATGAGAATTTACTTGCACAGTGTGAAGTTCATCAGAGTTGACAATACTCAAAACATCTTTCCAGAAGTAGACAAATAGACAAATCAATAAAGAATAGGTATACATCCGAAGCGACCGTTAGACTGCCATCACTTTTGCATATAAAGCTAGAACTAAATTTAGTATTGTTACAGCCACCTGAAGTATTGTTCAACCAAAACAACATCAATATTACTTTATATTGCCATGGCTGCAAAGAAATCAAGTTGCATACTAACCATTTATACTATCCGTGCCACACTACGATCAGATTTTAATGACCCATTTCATTAGCTCTTCCAAACACCGTGAGCCCATAATCTCATATACACACTCAATTCCTGTAAAGACCCAAAAACAAATTTAGGATTTCATTTTTCATAAGGTTACATAACAATATAATTCACAAAATTGATCACAATCTTTTCAATTTTGTTTTTCTTGTCTGTAAGCGATAAAAAACAACGGCACTATAAATTGTAACATCCATATACAATTACTTATTTTATACGATAATCAAATAAGCAGTTGAAAAAAGGCGAAAAACATAGCTACAAATTGAACCTCCGAATCTGTAGAAACAACCAAAAAATAACAAACCACCTTAAACATTCCGGCACCAAATCAACCATAACAAAGGTAATCAATGCGTAATAAAGGCAGAATGTCCAAGCTGCTGAAACCCTAAATCAAAATACGGAACTCACACGTCCCGATCTCGAAGATTATGATTAAAGACAAAGAAAAAAAGAGTCTAAACTTACAAAATCAATTTGGGCAAAACCAAGAATCTGCTTCTTCTCCAAAAAATTGGGGCAAAACCACGAATCCGCTTCTTCTCCATAACAAAATCTAACAATAGCATCACACCGCCGACTGACATATTTCCATAGCTTCAGTAACAAAATGGGGATTCGTGATGGGAGATGAAGAAAGTAGAAGGTGCAGTGTTTCTGTCTCGAGAATGTTCCAACGTCTGTGTGTGTACTTATCTAAAAGGCGGCTTATCTTTTGGGTTGGGTTGGGTTACCGACGCTGGACAATATGTATAATTAGCCCAAATAAAATGGCGGGAAAAAAGTGCACATATACGGCGTCGTATGCGATGCTAATTAATAATATGTATAATTAGTTTATAAGCTATATTTAAAAATATAAAATAATTTTAAATAATTTTCTCTTTGTAAATCAAATTAAAATCCTAATATAAATCTTAATCTTAAATCCACCTACAAACCAAATGGAACCTTAGGGTATGTTTGTCACGAAGCGGTATGGAGCTTTTTGGAGCGATGAACGGTGAGCAATGAGTATTTTGATTTTTAGTAGTCGTTTGACAAAGGAGCAATGAGCTTTGCTATTATTTTAGGAATACTCATCTTTTCAATGTTTTTTTTAGAAGCTGTGAGCGATGAGTTGTGGCTACTGCTCACAGCTACTTTTAACAAACACACTGTTAGTGTATATGCTTGTTGCCAAAAGGAGTTTTTTAATATTCAAATGCTACTAAAAAATGATTAAAAAAAAAATCTTTTGGTTAAACATATCCAAAATGAAATGAAGAAAACAAGGAAAAAAAGATCGGGAAATTAAAAAAAAAAACTTGATAAAAAGTTACCACTTGTCATTTTCTAGTTTGTACTTGCTCTTACCCCTCGTCAACCTCTCGCCGGTTTTCAGCGGGTTTCACCGGTTTTGACCTGTTTGTGGCCGGGTTTCACTGGTTTTGGCCGGGTGTCACCGGTTTTGGAAGAGATAAACGAAGCATTTGGCCGGGTTAACCGGTCCAACCAGCCGGTCCGGTTTTCAAAACCATGATGTTGAGAGACCTTTGCAAGAGATAAAAGATAACTTGAGTTGTAGATGAGCAAATCCTATTTATACTACTTTAATGCCAGACAAGGTTTGGGAGAACTTTTTTTGTAGTGCGTTGTCGAGCTTAGTATCAAGTTTATTGTTGTACAGTTTCGGGCCAGCAGGCGCGCTATAACCAAAGAGTATGCATTATAATATAGTCATTTATGGACAAGCTAGTACTAAATGAACATGTTATGCAAATTTTTATATTGTAATATTCAGTAACATAGAATTTCTTATTGCATATCTTTACCATATAAGAAGGAAAAATAGTCAAACTTGAATTATTGACTTGTTTAAAAATGGTTAAGGAAAGTATTAAATGTTTAATGTAATTAATGCAATATATGAAATGTTGAATTTTTTCAAAATGTTGAATGGGTAATATACAAAACCAATTTTCGAGTCTAACCGGGCTTCGAAAATATAAAAACCGGTTTTATTTGACCCGTTTTTTCGATTGAAATCGGTTCAACCGGTGGAACCGGCGGATTTCAAAACATTATATTTAAACCACAAATCCTCCGACTTTTATTATTTTTCATTTATAAACCATAAATTTTTTTTTCGCTACAACTATATGGCGCTATAAAATCTTGTTGCTATGCACGGATACGTCTAGTATGTAAAGTTATTTGTTGATCCTTTACTTGATTGTGATTTAAAAAAACGTTTGATTTGGTTATTAGACGGCATGAGCTTAATTACGTGCACACTGCATATTTAATACAGATCAAAACTCTAGAGTTTAGACTTGTATACATACTGATAAATACATTTATGCATCAAAGATTTGTATACTTTTTTGATTCACTTATCGACCATTATATTTTTTGCGTACATACTCTTATTACGCCATTAGTTAGATACTTTCGTACTAGAATGTTAGTCGATATTTAGATGTTGGGCCTAGCCCAATTCTAGAATAGTCTATTTAATTATTAGGCATTCAATTAATATATAAAATCAATTCATCTCCTTATTTTAACATACAATCGATCTCTCAAGCCGCAAGTTAAAGAAAACTCACCACCGAAAAACATGGCTTCTACTTCAACATTAACAACAGAAGACAAAGTGATAAAGGAACATGGAAGAGCTGTCTTAACTCTAGAAATTGCTTTTGAATTGAATGAAGCACTTCAAAAGAGTTACGTTCCTCTCTTAAAGAATGAATTTCCCTTCTTTAAACGTCTTAAGGGAGATCGCAAAAAAAAGTTTGGCGATTACATGTGTTATAATATCTTGCACGTATGTGACGTTTTAAGATCAGAAGATCCACAGCTTTTCGAGAATACACCACCAAAAGCTATTGCACAAGTCATCAAGGATAATTTTCCGAAATCGGATATGTTAGAAGAAGTCAAAATACATGATGTCGGCTTTTTAACCTTCAAGTTAAGCGGGCCCTGGATGATTGAGAGGATCGAAAAGAATCTAACCGTGGGTATAGCTGCATGGGCACCGATAATGCCTTTCAAAAGGGTAATAATCGATTTCCCGCACAATGATTTGTGTCAAAGTTTTCGATCCATATGTATAAGAGATGTGTTAGTTCGCATGCTTGAGTATTGTGGAGTTGAAGCTAGTGGCAGAATGCGCAACGAAAAGTCTTTACGTGAGGTAAGAAAATACTTTCCTGAAGAAGAAGAAGGTGTCATTAGGAGTGAAAAAAGGTCGGACTTTTTTTTTCTTCGGGAGGAAGAAGCATTACTAGATCAACCACAGCCAAACAATGTTCATGAAGACCTTGCAGCTTTGTGGTGTGGAGGTTATGAGCAAAAGGCACAATGGATTGTATATGTTACTCCCGTATGGCAGCGGGAGTACATTATGCAGTGCTTCAATGCCGCTAGAGAATTTTTGGATGAGCACCACACTACATTGAGTTATCTTGGGTATGAAACCATTAGTGATGAAGAAGAAATTTTGGCTCAATTGCTGATGTACGAACCGTTAGTGATGAAGAAGGAATCATGGCTCAATTGCTCTGGGTACAGTTATGAAGCAATTGTTGAAGGCACAATGAAGTATGCCTATCTGAAAACTCTAACATATTCTGGTTGTACATTGAATGCTTTGGATTTGCTTAATATAGAGGGAGATACCTTTATACATCTACTTAGTGTACAAAGTCGTATCAAGTCATGTTTTATTCGCCCACATCACCATAAGTCACACAAGGCATTAAGCGATAGAGAACGTGAGGTGGGATTACAGTTACTACAATTTACGGAGATTATCGAAGATTCTATTCTAAGGAAGGTGCCCTATTTGCTGTGTGAATACCTCTATTCTTTATCTAATAACATTTCCAGTTACATCCTCGAGGATGAGTTTAGTGAGTCCGGAGTTTTGCTGTGTAAGGCAGCTGGAGTGGTGATGAGGAAAAGCTTTGATCTTTTGGGGATCACTCCGGAATGCCCATTAAAAATGAAGCCATACTTGGAAAAGAAACATGATGATAAGTATCAAATCATTCAGGGGGATCACTACATTTCATCTTCTCCTCCTTCAAGGACTTATGAGCTAAGATCACGCTTTGAGATGTTCTCAATGAGTATCGAAGCACCTTTTGACGAGGGAAATCTTTTCGGGGGAATCATGGTAACGGATACGTTTGGATTAAGATCAGATAATTGGAGTGGCATGGATAAGAAAGGCCGCGGCCAGGTCGATTATTTCAGCCATAATTGGGATGATGCCGTAAAATTTTGCGACAATTCTCTCATACCCTTTGGTGATCGAAAGTGTGGCCATTCCGTACCATTTTCTTCAGCGATTCAAATCGACGCTCGTTTATGGGCCACTTCAAAAAATGGGGAATCGTGCTACCAACTTTCTTATATCGGTCAAGAGAGAAATCTGTTAGATTTTTGGAAGGGTGAAGAAAGTGTTGAGAATGGTACTTGGTCCATTAAAAGCCGCATTGGGTCTCTATACTTTTATTACTGTTTATTAAGAGAGGCTGTAGACACTAAATTGAGCTTAAAGTATGCTGGTCATCTAAGAGTACGTGGAAGCATATTGGCTTACTACGGCGGTGGTGCTCGTCAACGCCTTCACCAATACAAGGCTCTAATATTTGATACTGAATCAACTAATTTAGTGCAAGGCGATCTGACATTGAAAAGGTCCATGATGGCTGTACCTATCGATGGCTCTATCGTGTTCGCCGCTCACTTTGTAGATGTTGATACAGAAGAAGTTGTTGTGAGTGACAAGTGTGAATACAAACTTAAAGGTGAGAACAAGGACTGGATTATAAGGTGCAACGACAATTGCAGGTTCACTCTTAAGGTGGAATGGCTCCCGGACCTCTAAGCAAATGTGGAAGCTTCCAGAAAGTCTTTTGGGTTGCTAAAATAATGGAAAGTTAGGCAGTTTTAGAAATAAGGAAGTTAATTGAGAGGTCTTTTTGTGTCTTTAGAAATAAGGAAGTTAATTGAGAGGTCTTTTTGTGTCACTGCTGCGTTATTATGTCTGCGAAATTCTATGGTGCTTTGTTAACTGGTCTTGTGTTCTAGTATTTTAACCAAGTGTTGAAAGTAGATAAATTGGTCATCGGGGGAACTGTTATCTAGTATTTTAACCGTGAGTTGTATTACCCGTCCCATTGTTATGTCTTTCTGAAATTCTATGATGATTTGGACCAAAAAATCCCGTATAAAAAGAGGATACTTTGGTTTATCCCGTATGAAAATAAGGATACTTTGGGTTATCCGCAAAAAGGGATACTTTGGGTTATCTCGTATGAACAAATAAATAAATAAACAGAATCTTTGGGTTATCCAAGTTACTTTGGTTTCTCTAGGTTTATCAGTTCGTGACTTTCAAGTTTGAAGATTTGTAGTGCTATATTTAAATTGGGTTGGTTTATATGTTGGGCCTAGCCCAATTCTAGAATAGTCTTTTGATGCTATTTATTGTAACCCAATATCATTGTATCAGGCATTCAATCAATAAAATCAATTCATCCTTATCGTATCATTCTCATTAACCTACATAGAAATGTTATGCAACAAAATTGTTTGTATAGAACTACTGTTTAACAGATAGATACATATCTGCAACTGAGAATTGAAATTTACTTGAATTCTCGTATTTAGGTATCCTCACATTATTGTTCTCGCACATATGTCCTTGAAACAAATAGTACGCCGTCATTCAAATACTATTTGAGTACATACTAAAGACAACGTGCAACTACATTGTTCATAGAGACGAAGAATTATTGTATTCATATAAAGAATAAATATTTTCTTCGAAGATGGATGTTCTTTTGCTATATATCACTGAATTTCATTGAATTTCTGAACAGAGTTCCTTCTGCAACTCGACCAGTATTCGGCTACAAGTTTGGAGAAGAAAGAATCAGTCTCCATTAGCTTTGAAGGATCGTCATACTCCACCATTTTCCCTGCAAAGCAACAAGGTCAACTTCTTAAACGTACCTTTTTTATCTTCCGATATTTAGGACTGCAGTACATTTTAACATGCATGAATATGATCCAACAATGTGGGAGCAAGCTAAAGCTTACCGAAAGAGAGAACCATGACCTTGTCACTGTCTATAACTGTTGGAACTCTGTGAGCGACCGTTATGACAGTGCAACTCGAGAATTCTTCCCTTATGACTTTTTGTAGGATGGCGTCTGTGGCTGAATCGATGGATGCAGTCGCTTCATCGAGTACTAGGATTTTGTTTCTTCTGAGTAATACTCTTCCAAGACAGAATAGCTGTCTTTGACCAGCACTCCAGTTCTCTCCTTCATCACTCACTGTCAGAACGGAAGAAAAGTAAGGCCGAAAGTCTTGTATAAGAATCGGTTAGAATGGCATTCCTATAAAGTCGACACACCTGAAGAATCTAGCAAATTTGGAAGACTTTGGATGGTACTTTTAAGCTGACACTTTTCTAATGCCTGAAAATCAAATAAAGCTGATTACGTTTTTACGTTAAGAATGTATGGATTCATAGAGGTTACATAGATAGTTACATTACCTTCCATATCTCGTCATCCAAATGTAGTCCTAGAGGGTCCAAATTTGTACGGATACTGCCCCTAAAAAGGGTAGGTTCTTGCGGGATGACACTTAGCTTCATCCTTAGATCTTTAAGGCCTATAGAGCAAACATCTAGTCCATCTATAAGAATCCTTCCACTATCCGGTTCTACCAAACGAAACAAGGCTGTTATCAGTGTCGTCTTGCCACTTCCTGTCCTTCCAACGATGCCTACTCTAGTCCCTTCTTTGAATGTACAAGTGATTCCTTTGAGAACTAGAGGTGCGTTTGGACGATACCTCAACTAAAATCACAAGCCCATAAACATTAAGTATGACTTTGAGTAGTTTAATTGTTTAAAACCGGTTAGATGGGTCATTCAAGACAAGCCTTACGGGTTGGGTTCACCGGAAAACATTTTTTGGTCCAAATGCATGTGAACAACCCGTCTGAGATAAAGCACAATCGTATCAACCCATTTATAAGTCAATGGGTCAAAATTGTCGAATATGTTTTTGATGCATTTCTTTATTAGAAGGGCTGATAAATTTACCTTAAGATCTTCAAATTCTATCATTCCTTTCGAAGGCCAAGATGATGGTGGTCTGTTATCCTGCACAATCGCCGGTGGCTCGGGTGGAATGTGCATAAATTGTTTTATCCGTTCTACTGAAACAATGTAATTTGCTAAGCTACAGTACCATCTAGTAAAGAACACTTGGGTACCCGTTAAGGCCAGCGCATAAGAAAGAGAGAGGCCAACCAACCCTATACAAAGATACCATTTGTTAAGCTTATATATCGTCGCCTTGGATACATGTTCTATAGTGAAAAGAAGGAGGCGCAAACATAAATACCTGGAGATGCAAATCCGTTGGGTACAAAAACCAGTAGAAAAGCAACTGTGATCAGGGTCACGTTCATAAACGCTTCTGTTCTCAAAATCAACCATTCTAAGGTTGCATTTGAGAAAATGAAAGTACTTGCATCTGTATCCACCAGCTTCAGATAGTCTCTGAAGAATCTGTCTTGCATCTTAAATGCTCGTATTGTTGCCACTCCAAGCGATGTTTCAGATGTGTAGTTCATCACCGGGGCTTTTGTGGTTCCGTTAATTCTCATTAGTTCCCTTGCAGTTGGCTGATAATATCCCTGAAAGTCGGAAATAGATGTTATGTCTAGGAACATGGGCTCAACCCGTAAGTACTTATGCCAGATATAGATTCTACCTGAACATATTTTGAAGCTATGACAGCGATGATGGCTACAACGAGAACTTGCCAAGTCACTGAAGCCATAATGGCAATCGTGGCGAGTATTTCTATACCAGCACCAATCACAAAGGCAATCGAAAAAGGTATGTCAAAATCAATTACACTCTGATCAGACGAGGCCTGCATTAACAATAGATTAGTTCTCAAACACGTTGTAAGTGTCTAACACACTGACACTAACTTAGCTCAATAAACTCTTACCCTTGTCAGGATTCGTCCAACTGGAGTAGAGTCAAAGAAGACCATCGGAGCATTAGAAATTGAATCGGTGAACTTACTGAAGAATGATTTGGAGGCTTTTAATCCCAAAAGAGTAGCAAAATATGATCTCAGAAACACGAAGAAGATGCTTGTAGTTGAAAGCAAAGTGTAAACACTAATCAACATGATGGTGGTGATTTTCGTGATTGGTATACCAAATGCTAGCCAATAACTTGCTGCTGCCTGAAGACCAACAAAACCAATATGACTTATGATGGTCAAAGCCAAAAACCATAATCCTTCTGAGATGACGACATAATCTAAGAACGTTTTCCAACCAACATTCCCCGTCGCCTTCTCTTCTTCTTCAGTCAACTGTACTCCTGCTAAGCCCTTTGTTGGTATCTCCGCCTCGCTGTTTTCTTTACTCAGATAACTTTTATTTTCTGTTTTATCGAGTTCAGTTCTGTTTTCCTGAGGTGATGGCTCTAACCTCATAATGACATCTTTATGAGCGTTCACAAGCTGTTCAAAAGCTGTCCCTGCCATTAAGAGCTCCTCATAGTTTCCTGATTGTGTAACTTGACCATCTTGCATAACCTTTAAAAGAAGACAAGAAAAATATTATCGGAAAAATATTCATATATAATAACCTTACTGTTAAATTCTCGTTACCAGAATATTGTCCACAGATGAAAGAAATTCCACTTGATGAGTGACGAGAATGACTGTTTTCTCCTCTAGACAAGTCATAACACAATCCTGAAACGCATGACTAAAAATTTAATAATCATACTAAATACAAGAATACCATTTTCAAGAAGTTTGAAATCTTACATTGAAAAGAGTCGCTGCGGTATGTGCATCTACAGCACTAAATGGGTCGTCGAGAAGATAAATATCAGCATCATTATAAACTGCTCTAGCGAGTTGAATTCTTTGCTTCTGTCCTCCACTCATGTTAAGCCCTCTTTGGCCTATTTCTGTTAGATCTCCATGTTTAAATGCTTCGATATCCTTATCCAAAGCACAAGCTTTAATGGCCTTCTCGTACATAGTTCTGTTCATTGGCTTCCCGTACAGTATGTTATCTTGGATTGTCCCACTTTGAATCCAAGATGTTTGGCTGACATAAGCAATCGATCCAAAAACATCCACCTGAAAGGAAAAAAAAAAAGAATGAAAACGACCTTCATATAAATAACGGAAACTTACATGTCATTATGATATATACATATGTCTCCGTGAACTCACTGTTCCTGAAGTTCTGGAAATCTCTCCAAGTATAGCATATAACATCGATGATTTTCCAGCACCAACTGATCCACAAACCGCAACTTTTTGCCCACGTTTTACTTCAAGATTAATGTTCCGAAGTGTTGGAGTGGTGGATTCAGGATCCCAAGCGAAATTTCCTTCCTGTATTCTGATACTGTTTCCTGAGTTCTCGGTTTCTTGTTTGGTTATCATCCTGTTATCTTTTAGTTCATCGTCAACTAAGAAGGAAGTAATCCTATCAAAGGATACTTTGACCTGAATTAATGCGGAAATCGCATCAGGCAACAACCGTACGGGTTCAGACATAGTCCGCAGTGTTGCTAAAATTGTAAAAATAGTGGCAGCATCTAGAGGGGCACTTCTCAAAAGCGCACTTCCAAAAAGGACGACTGAAGAAATGAGTGTCGGTGACATCCAATACAACATCGTGCTATAAACCTTCTTGAACTGAGCTTCGCGCAGCCAATGGAATTCAATATCTCTACAAGATTCGATAATTTTCTTGAACTTTTCTTCCCAAGACTGTAACTTGATGACCTTCATGTTGTTTAGGATCTCGGAAGTTGATCGTAGTCTCTTGTCCTGAGCCACCATGAATTCCAACTGACACTTTTGAATAGCTTTTGCGAAAGGCAAATTTAGTAGCCCACAAATAATAATCGGTGCTAAACCGGGAAGAACACCTATTCCTACTATGGAGAATAGTACACCAATAGCTAGAATTAGTTGAATAAACGATGACCAACTCACATGAAACCACATAGGAAATTCGCCCATTCTATAAGCATCAACCGCTATGTAATTCACAACTTCACCAGTAGAATGCCTTTTTCTTCCTAAATTAGAAAGCTTAAGTTGCTTCTCGTAGACTGCCACCATTAACGCTGACCTCATTCTCAGACCGGTTCTTCTTGCAATAAAGAAAAACTGCCTGTGAGACAATGATTCCGTTACCTTGGCTACTATCAAATACCCTACCAATAAAATTCCTTGATTTACGTCTTTAGTATCACTGTTCGTATACTTAACGAAAGCATATAGTAACAATGGGCTAACCACAACCGCTATTGTCCTAAGCAATACGCAAAGTCCTGTAAAAACTATTTCCTTATAATAAACTTTGGCTAATGCTTTAGCAGCCATGTTTGTGCTGCTTGAGGGTTTTTCCGTTTGAAGTGAATCCCATGCTTTTGTGAATTTCTCATGGGCAGTGGCGGCTTGGTCGATGGATGCTAGAGACGGAATATCTTCGAGAACTAATGGTTTTCTGTATCCTATTGCAAGCAATGGATTGACCCAAGAAAATGTCAACTTGCTGAGAAAACTAGGCTCTTGTAGCTGGTTTGTATTTTCATCAGCCAATAAAGGCTCGGATAAAGTCTCGTTCCCTCCTGCATAGAGTTTACTAATTAGTAACCGTCTTTAATTATCAGAACATGTTAGAATCATAATAAGAAAGAGTATACGAAGGTACCATGCAAAGTATTCTGAGAAGCCATCTGCGTTTTCTAAGATCAAGCCACTGCTTGACTCCTCTACCAGCAAACGACCAACTTGTTCTTGGACCACTTTAGCATGTAGCTAGAGAACAAGTTTAAAACATATATATTATGCGATAATATTTCAAAATTTTGTGGACATAAGACAGACGCCCTCTAGATAAAATATAATAAGTAAAAAAATGTATGTCAACAACGACAGCTTCGTACAGTAGTCAAATATGTACAAATTCAATCAATGTTTTGCCTCTTCTTTGGCAATATTGCCTTGCATGCAGATGAGGTACAACCTTTATTTATCATGTGTGATACGGTAAGACCCATGGAGGTGAATGGGCTTCACTATCTAAACTGTAATTTTGAGATTCCGGGCAGCTAGATCATTTTTTAGATAACTGTTTTACTTCCCTTAGCTGCGAAATGTACTTTGTTCTTGTATCAAAATGTTACAAGAAAAAGCAAGTGCAGCTCCTGCTTTCTGTCACATGATAAAATCCCATTCTAATAGGTAAAATGTATATTGTATGCTTACTAGCACACGTATATAGAAACGAGAATAACATCTTTTAAAGTTGACATCTAAGCTATCATGAAAAGTTTTGATTTGCATCTCTTTACATTAGTACCATTCCATTGGGAATTGTGTGTCTTTCTTTATCAACACATGGAAAACATGTTGCTATCATTGTGTTTATATGCCATGACTTTGTAAGGCATTATATATATATTAATTTATGGTGCGATACGCTGCCGTTTTGGCTCCGGGTTTCCCGCCAAAAACGTTGGGCTGCTTTTGGCCTGATTTTCCGGCCTGCTTTTGACAGATCCGGCCCTTTTATGCAGTGATAATACTCCCGAACCTTCTATGTTCATCTTCATAAAAAATAAAAATCCTTGGATAAGTATAGGAAGATCCAGGATCTTCACCAGCTTGACAATGAAGAAGATGGGGAAAAATGAGGTAGAAGATGAGGAAGGTTCAACATTCAAGATGTGTGTCATACCCAAAAGGTATCATTTGTGGGTTTTTGGAGTTTTTAGATTTTTTAGATTATTGTTGTTGGTAATTTTAGATTTTTTCTTTATGTTTAATCATTGATATGATTTGTGGGTTTTTGATTATTTGTGAAAAAAAAAGAAGTTGAAACTGAGGGTTTACTTATAATTTTGGAGTTGAGTTTTTTTTATAAATATCTTTTGGTGTTAAAGGATTTGAAGATGTTGATATTGATTGGGGTTTCTATTATAAAGAGCTTTGGGGGTTAGATTATTTGAATCTATTGTTGATATGTTTTGTTTGACCACAATAAGTCTCATCTTCAAGTCTGTCTTTTGCGGTATTGAGGCTTCGTCATATAAAGTGAAGTTGGGTTTTAAGTTTCTGATTTTTACATGTAAGTTTTGTTCTGATTGATTCATGTGTTTTTAATTATGCGTTTTGATTATAGGTTAGTCAAATTGACTTCAAGGACTTTTATAGAGATATAGCTGCAAAAGGAGATAATCACCTAAATATGGGAGGAGTGATATAGGTTTTTCCTTTGAAATTGTTTTAAAGTAATGATTTTTATGTGTAGAAATTGCCTTTTGATAGTGGTTGTATGATATAGAGTATTTAGAGTAACCGTGAATTAGGCTGTTTATATCTATTTGAGATCATATTTTTTCTACTCCTAATGATAGTATGTGCTCTGTATTTACATTGTCATACCAGGTAAGCGACAATTGCAGTTGGCTGCATGCTTGACGGAATGCACATCGTGTAAATGTGGCACCGTCTGAAGGAGTCACGTAGAAGTCTGCCTATTCTCGAGCAACTTATCCATGTTCGGGAATGTCAAGTTTGATGTTCTTAACGCGGATAAGTTGCTAGAGAATAGGGTGTTACTGATGTGAAGGCGAAACAAATCTATCGTGTAAGAAGTGGAATACAAATGATTGTTGGGGATTTCATGAACAGGTGATGCAGATATATTGTGCTTTATACACACGTATGTTTATGTAGTATAGGTTTTTTTCTAAGAACGTCGTGTTCTATCATTGTAGGTTCAGCTGCATCAAACGTTGAAGCAAGAGCTAGAACAGTTTCAAAACTCCCAGGGCTCAGGCAGTAGTGCGAAACGGAGTTAATAAATGCCCCGGTTTAACAGGTTTATGCAAGGTTTGAATCTTGGAGCCTTACCATTTTCTCATTGGTATGTAGCCATTATTAAATTGTAGCCAATTTCACATTGGTATGTAGAGTTTTAATTAAGTTGTGGTTAAAAACTTAATTGTTAGGTGCTATTATTATCGGTTTGTTTATGCATCCACGAAAGCATACACACTATCAATTGCTGTTATTATGTATTTAGTACGTACACTGAAATGCTAGGTATATTTCTGTGAATGCCCACAGTAGGTGCTAATTGTTACTATTATTGCTTTACATCTGCAGTTATACACACACATACACTGAAATGCTGTAATTAATGGTTAATGTATGCATTTACACACGCGCGCGTACACACACACACCCTAAATTTCTGTTATCATGGTTTTACGTCTACACAGACGTGTGCTTATATTTTCAGGGTTTTTTTTGTTTAGATTTTAAGTGTGTGTTTCGTGTTCGTATTGCTCTCACGTTGATCGTTGTGTTGCTTTGTAAATCAGGTGTAAACTATATGTTATGTTCGAAAGAAGCATTTCTAGATGGATGCTCGCTTCACAGTTGAGTAAAGTAAGCAATGCACTTTTGGACTGACTCTTGAAAAGATGAAAAAGAATTATAGGCAGTAGGCTGATAGGCGGTTGCGAGGAAACCCTGAAATCATTTGTGGGTAGCAGTTGCAACCTCAACTTCTTAAGGTGTTGTCATGACAATGAGGTTAACCGTTGAAATAACAGTATGTTTATTATGTCACTTCAGTATATATTTTCTAATACATGGTCTTTTAGCATGAGTTTATACGTAGACTAAAAGGCATTAGGTGGTTAAGGAGTGTTTGGCATAAGGTATGTAGTTTTGAGTTTTTGCACCAATCTTCATGACAGATATTAACTGTGGCTTGCGGTTGAAACATGTTAGGCTAAGTTGTTTTGCAATGATTCTGTTACAGTAATCTAAAAAGCATGATATCATTTACTTATATTTAACGGCTTATGAACAGTTGTGATAAATACATAGGTGCTATTGTTTGACAACATTGTTACAGGTGATAGATAGTTAATAGAAGTTCAAGAACAAACAAAATAAGAAATCTAATCGGTATTGTCATGTTATAGGAATTGTTCAAGAAATGATAAGAGCCTAAGACATAGCTTCATCACAATTCTTTGGATGAGGTAAGCCGCGTTTAAAAAAAATGGCCACATGATGAATTACTGTTAAACGGGTCATTTGGAAAGATGGATCGTGAAATTACCAAAATGTAGTACTATCGTTTTTGAGTTTGTGCCATCATATGTACAACGATGAACTTTTCCTTTCAAGTTAATTGAATAACCTGAACTGCATCAGTCTACAAAGGTGTACCAAATTTGGTAAGCCCCTTTTCTTTGTCTTTCCTGTCGTTCTTATGATGATCTACTTATTTTGCTTTTACCAAATTGTTTCAGTTAATATCACGCTGCGGTTTTATCTGTATCATGGCTTTAACAATTGCATGAAATTTGTTCCTCTATGTTGCTTATGCTGTTTTTTCATATGCTTCAGCCTACTACCATATGCCCTTAATCTTAAGTCATAAGCATATTACCTGTTTCCTTTTGCTTTCATATTGTTGCTATGCGTACTAAACAAAAAGCTAAGCCTAGGGTCACTTCTGCTAGCCCTTTAGAATCTTTGCTGAGAGCTATACCTACTTCTGATAGGCCCATAGAGTGTCCAGGCTCGCCTATTGGTTTACAAGGAATGCAATGTGAACGTATAGGTGCTCTAGGTAAGAGGCAAAATGATATAGATGAAACCAGTTGTTCTGTACCTTCTATTGGTGAAAAGGTCTGCAATCGTCAAACGGGAACAAATAAAAAACAGAAACAGAAGTTGCAAGATGTCTTGCTTCAAAGACATGTGGAAGTCACGCGCACACATAAACGGATGGCAACAGAGGTTCAACAATTATCTCAAGTTGCTTCAAAGAAACAACATGTAACATCCTCTGACGGTGTTCATAATGGAGTACGCTTTACTCATGAGACAACTGGTCACACTTACAGTGTGATCAATGAGTCACCACGTAGTAAAAATTGTATGTAAAATAACCTTTACCTGTTTTTCGTTGGTTTAACTGTTACTGCCGGTCTCCGATGACTGATTTCGCCATTGCTTTTAAATGTTCTTTCTTTCAGGTCCTGACAGCAAAGTAGAACTCCACGCCACATGTAACTTTACTACAGACCATCGAGAGTTCACTGGTCCAATGACTCTGCCATCACAAATTCGACAAGGTTTGATGCTTTATTCTTTATTAATGCTATCTGTCAACCTATTACTTGAATATTTACCGTAATATTTACAAGTTGAGTCAACTCCCTATGCTTCAATGCTACAATCGAAAATATGATTCAGCCGTCAGGTAATTAAAACCTAGCTATATTTCAACTAACTACTAAAAAAAGAAGATATTAGCATTTATCCGTCACTTCTCTCTAGCAGGTATGGCTTACCATTGGGAAATGGTGATTAATGTTGAACAATCAACCGGACGCTCTGCTTAGAGAAATAGCTCATGTTGATGGCGATTTCAACTGTAAAATAAGCTATTCTCCTTATTGAGGAAACATAAACCAGGCAAGATCTCATCTGCCACTCTTAGTAGATAGAAAGATGTTTTAACCTATGTAACTTGGACTTGGCCCGTACCGCATTAAACGGCACATTACTGTTAGCTATACACATATGCCATGTTTGAGGCGTAACGATCTAAATCGTCCCGCCCAATGCTGCCACTTCTAAGACTAAAATTAAAAGATAAAATAAAAAATTCTCCGTTACGTTACAAACGGACCTGTGGTAGGGGTATTTAAATGAACTTTCATTTGTTACAAAATTTTCTAAGATTATTAGCAACAGTGAAGTGAAAACATCTTCTAACTTGATATACTTTTATATATACTGGACTAAAACAATATAATTGATTGTTATATGAAAGTAGCGGATTAATTAATGGAAATCTTTTTTGCTTCTCCACACTAACAGGTTAAAGGTATTGACCCTGATCATGTACATTCTTATTTTTGCATAGTTGCTGGTGCTGGTATGCTTTCGGGATTCAAATAAAGATGCAATTGATCTTCTTTATGGCCCAAATCATTGATGAAGCTGAGGACGAGTGGAGCCAGCACAAATGCCAGTAAGCTAATCTATATAAATGAAAAAGGGTTACACATGTGTCTGTAACAAAAGACTTTCGGTGCTTTCACGTGGAGTTTTTCTTTTTTGGCCATTTTTACAACATACTGTATACATTATAGTGCTTAAACGCAAAAAATTTCCATCGTATGAATGATTCGAACAAAATGCAAAAAATTTCCATCATAAAAAAGAAATATACAAAATACATTTTCTCACACATATTGAAGAAAATGCTTATCAAATATTTACCGCGATATTTAGAACAGCCAAAATACTCATATATATTTTTACGGCATAACCTCTGCTAAAAAACAGGCCCGCCCGCAACGCGGCGGGTCGTCGCCTTTCTAGTTATTATTTAAACACCTATTTATTTATTTATTTTATTATTATTATTTTTTTTTGGTAACCATGGTTTTTGGCCTTTTAACCAACTAATTTATGGGGTTTTAGCGCACGTCACATGCCCACAGACTCCAACAAGGTAAGGTTCATCCCTTTAGGGAAGTTGGCGTAGCCCGTACTTCAAACCAAGCAGAAATTGAAGTTGTGACCTATTACATTTTGAGTAATGCTACATACACACACAATTCAAAATAATAATAATAATAATAATAATAATAATAATAATAAAAAACAATGTGCATGTGAAAGAGAAAATTTAACACAATATGATTGGTGCAACTCACATGCCACATGTGAATATGAAACCTTTTTTTTAATTTTTTTATTATTATTATTATTATTATTATTATTTTTTTGTAAAATGTATGTGGATGTAGTATTTCTCTTATATTTTATTGATGATAGTCACATGTTATTTACCACTTGGTCTTCCCCACTGGTTCGTTAACGACTACTTTGGTAACCCTCATGAACGCAGGATTGTGGAGACAAAAGGGGGTTGCGGCCCCCAATTTTTTTTTTCCAGAAGCATAAATTTTACCCTTTTACTTATGTTAGACAAAAATACACCGTTGGTTCCTAGACTTTCCAGAAAACATCGCCAGGGCCCCAAACTTGGGAAAATCGTCGCCGTGAGTCCAAAACACAAATTTTTGAGGTCGATTGCGTCTCTTGCCCGTAATGGTCAGCTCAACGTCCCGTTATATGTCTTAAAATCCCGTTATCCGTTTCGTTTGGAGGGTATACTCGTCTTTTTACCGAGACGCATTTTTCTCTCACTCAAGACGTCTAATCTATTTTCCTGCCATTATGTCTAATATAAGTAGGCCGTGTATTCATTGCTCATCCCCAAACTTGTTTTGGAAGCCTACCCAAAAAACCCTAATGCAATGTCAATCACTAAATTTAATAATCTAAGCAATAACTTAACAAGCTCCAACCTTGGCTTAACTCTATGGTAAATCAGAGAAATACCTTACTTTAATGACCATCAGACAGAGCTAATGTGTGCAATCATGAGATATGGTAAGTGTTTTTGGTGATAATCGTTTACAATGATATGCATTTTATATTGTTTTATGGTAAATCCATTTTAGGTAAGATAATCATAACAGTGTTTTGTTATGTGTTTCAACAGCTGGTCAATCTGGTGCATTTAGCATGAGGTTTCATCACAATGGCATATTCAAAAGCTTGCCAAGGAGGATCTACGAAGGAGCTAAGGAATGTCAGGTCGATTTGTTGAAATGAATGAGTTATCGGTTGAAGAAATGGATGCTCTGATGACCTAAATCGGTTATGCAGATGGAGTAACCAATTACTACTATTTTCTTAAGCCTAGTAGTTCTTTGGATGATGGCTTATATAGTTTTCGTTAATCTGTCAATCTTGACCTGTTGAAAGACATTATAAAAGACCATAAGTTGATAGATGTGTATGTTAAAATAGGTAAGACTAGGTTAGAGTTGTCTGAGATGTCAATAGACTGTATTTTGGGAGATGGATGAACCTAGTAGAAAAGTAGCTAGTGCTGCTATCCAATCGTGATGCAGATGTTTGGTTCTAGATTAACTAGATAATGAGCCAGCCCTTCAGCCATTTATGCAATTTACACAAGTGGACGTCAATTATCTTGGGGAATCTAGTGACTTGCCACACATTGAGCCCATTTTTTCAACTCTTGACATGTCTTCCTTTGCCAAGCCAACCTGTTGATAACAGTGAGGGTGCAATAGTACTTATTGACAAGGACAATAGTTTTCAGGACCTTGATAATTTTGAGATTAGTTTGTTTCGAGTTACTAAGGAGAAGCCTGTAGAGAAAGTAGGGAGAGCCCTTGTTGATGCCAATAACATCTTTGAGGAACATGATATGAATGTCACTCTATTCCAAGTGACCCAGGATAACCAGATAGACAAAGTAAGAGGAGCAACTTTGGGTTGCAATAACATGGAAGAAGAGCCTGATGAGGATATCACTTTGTTCCAAGTTAGTGAGACTAGTCACTTAGGCAATGTACAACTTGCTTTGGTCCAAGGGAGTTATAGTCCTCGGTTAGGCAACACATGAATAAGTGATGACATGAATTTGGAAACTGAGTTACCTGTGATGGACGATGATGCCTTTTATACTACTTATGCTTCTAACTCAGACAGAGGTAACTCTGGGGTGCCAAGGGTTAGGTCAAAGTCTGTTCATAATGGTGTTTATGAAGCATTCTTTTACTTTTGTCAAGGCTTTGATAGTGCAAAACATGTGAAAAAGAAGGTAAAAGAGCATTCCATATAAACAAGAAGGGAGTTGCTTTTCAAAAGAATGACAAAAGAAGAATAAGGGTCAGATGTGTGGGTTATGTTCCACTATCAGGCCCAATTAAAAGTGTTGGACTGGGTATAGGCCCAGTTAGAGGTCCATTAACCAGAAAGGGTTTAGAAGCATTAATTGCAGGAAAAAATGACCCTTCCCAAATACTGTGCCCATGGATGTTGCTTGTCGGCAGGGATGGTGAAAAAGGTGTTTGGACAGTCACAAAACATAATGATCAACACACATGTTTGCAATTAAGTGTGCTCAAACATTTTGACGTTAACTTTATCTCAAATCAAATAACAGAATAAATTTGAACAAATCCATGGATTCGAGTGAAGTCTATTCATAATCAGCTTACCAACCAATTTGAGCTTGAAGTGCAATGCAGAAGGTTTTAAGGGCCAAAAGAGTAGCAGTAAGAGGCATTAGGGGGAATTCAAGCTACAATTCACCATGTTGAGAGACTATGTTCAAGAGTTGTAGAAGAGGAACCCTAATACAACAGTTATGATTCATGTGGAACAGCCTGCAGAGGATACTCTTCCAACAAGAGAATTCAAGAGACTGTATGTTTATTTAGGTGCATTAAAGGAAGGATTTAAAGCATGTCAGAGATAGTTGTTGGGGATAGATGCTTTTCCAATTGATGGTCCTTTGAAGGGTCAACTTCTAACAGCTGTGGGAATTGATAGCAATAATAGTATATACCCATTAGCTTATGCTTTTGCTGAATCAGAAAACACATCATCATGGACTTGGTTTCTTCATTGTTCATCTAATGATCTTGAAATTGAGCAAAACTCAATCTTCACTTTTGTTAGTGACATGTAAAAGGTACTCCCATAAACTTGTAATGATTTCAAGTTGCTCCATTTTTAAACAGATACCAAATATATGTGTTTTTTAGCAGGATATTATTGCAGCATTAAGAGAAGTTTTTCCAAATGTGGAGCACATATTTTGTCTTAGAAGCATTCATGAGCATATGAAACTTCAATGGAAAGATAGGGCGTTCAAATACCATATGTGGAGATGTGCAACAGCCTCAACTGTTGTACAGTTTGAGAAAGCTATGGATGCTTTCAAGATATTAGTCAACCTGCCCATGCTTGGTTAAGTTAGATACCACCAATCCATTGGTCAAGGTCACATTTAACATGTAAGTCATCTATCTGTGTAACTTAATTGGTATATGTTAAAGTACTCTTAAATGTGTAAGTAATACAACTTTATTTGTCTTGTTTTAGGGAGACCTCAACCTGCCCATGCTTGGTTAAGTTAGATACCACCAATCCATTGGTCAAGGTCACATTTAACATGTAAGTCATCTATCTGTGTAACTTAATTGGTATATGTTAAAGTACTCTTAAATGTGTAAGTAATACAACTTTATTTGTCTTGTTTTAGGGAGACCTCATTCTGATGTGTCACTTAAAAACATGTGTCAAGTGTTTCATGGAAAATAATTGAGGGTATAAACAAACCAATTATTACAGCCTTAGAATACATCAGGGAATACTGTATGAAGAGGATAATGCATGTTATGATGGTCATTGAGAAGAGTAATGGGCCACTAACACCAACTGCACAACACATGTTAGATGGTATTAAGAAAGAGGCTGTCAGGTATAATTTTTTATGGGGTGGGGGAGATAAGTTTCGGGTTAGCGGACCATGGGGAGACCAATGTGTAGTTAATGTTGTAGACAAGTCTTGTACTTACAGAAGATGGGAGATAACAGGTTCACCATTTAAACATGTTGTTGCTACCAATTGGAATATGGCTTTAAATGGACAACAAGTAGGAGCTGTGGAAACATTGGCTCATCCTTGTTACTATCTTAACACTTGGGAAGCAACCTATAAACACTATGTCCAACCCATAACTAGCAATGAGCATTGGGAAAAATCATTTGTGCCAACAACAATTGTTCCACCAAAACCTCAAACAACTGTAGCTAACTCAAATAGTAAAAAGAGAGTATGGTTAGCTCCTGAAACTGGAGAGATTGTGAAGAATGGTAAGTTGTCTAAGGCTTGGAAGAGTATAAAGTGTAGTATTTGTGGCATTGCTAGAGACAACGAAAAAACATGTCTTGGCTTTGGTGGAACTCAAAGTAGTCAAACTAGACCTAAACAAAAAAGCTCAAGTGGTAATGGAAAAGGTAAACTGATGAGATGAAAAGTGTTACGCTTTTAAGGGGTCATTTAAGCCTTAACTCATGATTATATGATTAAATATTACCTTAAATCGTTCCTTTTATCATTTTAGGTACTTTTGAGAGGAATTATGGAAAAGGAAGCATTTCGGATGTTTTCAGAGCATAAAAGTGAAGAAAACGACAAAGTCAAGAATTCAAGCTGGAACAGTACCTGACGGCGTCACGCACTACCAGGTGACGACGTCACTTGTTGATAAAGAGGTGGATAATTATTTTACACTTGACTGGCCAGAAAGGAATTTTGAAGTTTACACGTGACGGCGTCACGTTATATTTCACCAAGGGTGTCACCTGTTATCGCAAAGAGAGATAGCCCAGAACCTTATTCAACTAGACGATGTCAAGAGTGGATCTAGGCCATCAAGGAGCCCTAAATATAGCGAGGTGACGGCGTCACATCCCAAAAGGTGACGCCGTCAAGTTGTAAAATCTATATATACTTTTATAATTTTCATTCATTAGTGTGAAACTTTGGAGAGGAACTTAGGGTATGAACCCTAGTCTACTTTTGCAGCTATTTTGAGGTTTCAAAACCTTTTTTCTTCCATGATTAATTGAAGATAATGTAACACCCCCAGTTTTGAAAACATGCAGCGGAAATTAGATTGGTGTTACTTCATAGCGCACAGTTTATTAGTAGAAAATGATTGTCATTTTAGTCATTTTAAAGATCTATCATTCGAATATAAACACCAGAGTTCTAAAAGAGGTCCCCATTTGTCCCAAAATTTATTAAATCAGCTTTCGAATGATAGGAAAATTTATAGCCTTTATAAGTATCCGTGCTCCTCCGTGCCATCCTTGCTCATTATGGACCTGAGATAAAGACATGCTAAAAGTGTCAACACAAAGGTTGGTGAGTTCATAGAGTTTATAGTTTCGAATATCGATTTCCAAAATCAAAAAGTTTGTGAGTCCAAAGTAGTTATAATAACAGTTGATTATCAAATTAAAGTGTGAGTAAATCCATAATGTTCATAGCTTAAATCGTTGATTTATCAAAATCAGAAAATGAGTGATTTCCTTAATAATTCAAAAATAGTCCGTTGGTTTGCCCTTCATCGGGTCAACAACCAAAATAGTAGTTAGTTTATAAATCCATTGAACACAAGTTTCTAGATTTGGGCCACGTTGTTGTACCCATAACATAACCAGTGGGCCACGTTGTTGTACCCATAATATAACCAGTGGGCCAGTTGTTAGCACCCATAACATAATCAGTGGGCCAGTTGTTAACACCCATAATATAACCACATAATATAACCAGTGGGCCAGTTGTTAGCACCCATAATATAGCCAGTGGGCCAGTTGTTAGCACCCATAACATAACTAGTGGATACTTGTGTTCATGGTGGTAGTATGTATTTTCTTACGAGATTGAAAATATAAGTTTATAGTAGTTCGTAAAGGTTTAAAACACCTTTGTAAGTAAAAGCAAGTAGTTAAGCATGTATCTCCCCCAAAGAGTTTACAAAACAATTATAAAACAAGTAAAAGTAGGGGCTATGACTCACCTGAGAATTATGATAGGCATAGATAACGTAAAGTCAGAGGTAGAATGGAAATGACTTCGAAGATAACCTGAATGATATGGAAGTCCAAGATAAGTTCAACTTATCGAGAATCGTGATTTGAATAGTGTTCGATGACAGAATGATTTGTGGCAGAGGTGGCTTGCGTGGCAAAACGCTTAATAGTTCAAGATCAAGTTATATACAATATAACTTGTCTTTATGTATAAGTATCGTTTATTATTTTATATTTCTCGTCATGAATAAATGATATGTATTAAAAGTTGATGAATGATGAATTTGTAGTAAACGTCAATTCTCTTTAATTAAATGAATTGATGAGTTTTGAGAATTAAATATTTCTTAACGTGTATTCAAGTTAACCGATAATAACGTCAAGTTATATAATTTTATGTTATATATTTTGAAATATATAGTTATTCATAATTATAACTTGATTATCGTCTAAAAAATGTAGGTCTCGTTATATGTTACTATGATATAGTCATAAAATATTAATTTGTCAAGCGTGATTAAGTTTCTATGTAAACCCTAAAGTTTTACTATCGTGACTCTTTTAACCTAAATAGTTAAATAATCACATATTTAGTCTAAAATAAACATGTTTACAACTTATAAAAGTTTTGGGTGGAAAATGTCATGTATAATACTTGAGGGACTGAAATTGTAACAATATTATAAGGGTTTAAACTTATAAAGTCTTATGATCTTGTGTTATATCTTGTTATATCTTCTTAGTTTCCTGTATGCATTGATGCGTATATATGTGTTTCGAAATGAGTTTTTGTGTTTCCTCTTCTCTAAATCTTTAAATAGCAGTTGGGTTATTTACTTGGAGACCAAAATAAGCTTTAAATGAATATCGACTCATTTATATAACTTGACTTCAAAAGTGTCCATAGTTATTAAGCTAGTTTCATGTGACGTTTTTAAAAGGGTTAAGTTTATGTTTCGAAAACAAGTTATACAATTTGAAAGATGAGTTATTCGAGCCACCTTATATAATGTAAGTCGAGTAGTACAAGTCTGTTAGAGCCAAACTTTGGTTTTACTTTTCATTAGTGTTTTCACAAGTCATTTTAGGTTTGAAAGTTTTGACCCGATTCGTATATAACTCGTATTTTTCATGTAGATTGAATATGGTGAAGATAAGAACAAGCTTGTCAAGGATTAAGTTGGTAAAAGATAGTGCCACACAAGTCTCTTTTCATGTATGAGTCTTGGTGTGTTTTTAATTGATTATAACATGTTTCAAATCTCATTATGCATTTTACATTTAGCTTATTAGCTGAGTTACCACGTTGCTTTGCCACACAATGACCAAAGATATATTTGTAATAGTGTTTTCAAAGTGAGTTATGAATGCTTAAAGTGAAATGAAAAGGGTCACGCATGAAACCAATACGTGACCAAAATATTTATGTGAAGAGGAGTGAGCTTGGGAACTTACTACACCACAACTTGGTGGCAAGGAACTCGTAGGGAACGTGGACGAGGATCAAAGTGAAATCAAGATTGTCACCAAGCCTCCTAGCATTCTACTCCGTCTCGTGTAGCAACCAAAGATGTATTTAGAACCAGGAAGAATAATGGCCTAACTTCTGCTCCTTTCTTCTCTTTCTTTTCACGACAGGAACAACAAGAATAACATTTTATGTTTAAGTTTGGTTTAGTGAGAGTTGAGATGTGGAAAGACGATGGTGTAAGGCTTGGTTAAGGGCTCACCCATGAACCAATATCAGTTCCTAGCTTCTCAAAACCTTTCTTTCTCTTCCACCTTGGCTCGAAAGAAAACTACGAGTATGTATGTATGTGATGTGAGTTGTAGTGAATTAGAAACATTGATTTGCATGGCTCTATATATACGAGATTTGGATATATGGTAGGGAATCTCATTGAGTGTGTAAGTATGATTGGAGAGCATAGGAGGTGGGATATCAATTGAACAAATGTCGAGTGATTTCAGAAACCTTTACATGGTATTTCATTGATTGGGAAGCAAGGGAGGTGGTGTAAGAACTTGTGTAACAATTCGCAATTTCAGGTTAACTTTTATTTCCAAAAATTTCACTATTCACTTTTTACTATTCACTTTTTACTATTCACTTTTCACTATTCATCTCAGAAATTTTTATTTCATATTCTCGTAAGTTAAACTATTTTAACGATAATCCGAGAGTTTGACGCTCGTCGGATCATTTCTGCAAAAATCACAAAGCCGTGTCCGAGATTTACTTTTAGGTTTAAACGTCCTTCTAGCATCCCGATATGTCCATAAAACATTATAAACAATAGAAATATGATTTTCTCTCATTTTAGGACAATTCCAAAAGTTTCGGAATTTTACGTTTTTCAGTTCAGCGTTTTACGCGAATTGCGCGTTTTAGACCCGTGTTTCCAGTTTTTAGCAGGGTTTTCGCACCCGATAGAACCTACCACTCATTTTATATTTTATTATGGACTATATTGACATGTTTGACCATACTTTCAAGTTTCATATTTTTAGGATACCCGGTTTTACGTTTCGTGGCCTAAAAACTTACGGTTAGCAACTTACGGAGTCAAAACTAGCTCTATATCTAGGATAATACCAACCAAGGCACACCTCACCCTCCTTATCCATCTTGAACCGCCACTTAGGGGGGGGAGTTACCCTTTAGGTGTCTTGATCTTATGCTTAGTGATTTAGGATGATTACATGTGTTTTTCTTGCAAAAATATCCTAAAATCCTAACCTCCTCATTTTTAGTATAAAAGAGAGCATTCTCTTCCTTTCTCCTTGAATACCAACGACCCAAAACACATAAAATAACCCATTGTGATCATGATTCTTTCAAGTTTCATCCATCATAAGTATAGCCTTATGTTCCTTGCATGATCCTTAACACCTTTCATCCATAAAACACTAAAATTCACCACAAAAACTCATCAAATTTCCAAGTGTTCTTAGTGAAGATTTTTACTAAAGGTTGTTTTTATGTTAGATTAGTTATTATCAAGGGATTATAAGATAGGGTTTTTGATATGGAAGCATGGCTATGGTTGGAAAAGTTTAGCAAGATTTAGTAGTGATTCTTGGTTTTGATCTTGGTTCTAGTTAAGTTTCTTCACAAGTTGTAAGCAAACCCTTATACACTTTCTTGCTCAATATCATTTCATGCTTATTATGTTTCTTTCATGCTATATATGGTCTTTGTATTGTGTTCATGATGTTTAAAAATGGATAAAACAAGTATTGGTATACATATGTTAACTTATGACAAGCAAACAAGCAAACTAGTGATTTTTATGGAAAACCACGACCACAATAGTATAACTTTGATATTTGACACTTATTTACTGTTAAAGAGGACTTAACAAGGAAAACATAGCAATTTGAATCACCCAAAACGAGTACACGAGTCAAAAGTTATGACCGTTTGAAGTTAGCGAAACCAAAACGGCAAATCTGCCTAAATAGCATTCTGATCAAATTATGATTTTGAAAGTCCCACTTCTGGTCCGATTCATCAAAAATTTAAAACACGAAAGTTGTCCGGAACGACGTTTTCGTTCAGGAACAAAGAAGCTCGAGCCCTGAAAACGCTTTCTGAGTGATAAATTTCTTCAAATTCTTAACAGCCCATTTTTAGACCAAAGTTACTATATAATCATTATAATTAGATGAGACCAAGAGGTCTAATGACCTAAAGCCGAGACCACAACCATGGCTAAAGCCAAGGTTGAGTCTCAAGATCATGGTAACAATGACCAAGGTCACGGCAAAGCTACGGCTAAAGACCATATAACTATTAAAGATCAAAAAGCTTATATATATATATATATATATATATATATATATATATATATATATATATATATATATATATATATATATATATATGTTATCAAATACTACAATAGTAGGGAGCCTCATGTGAGGAGTTCATTGAGTAAGCCGTCGAGACGAGTTGTGGATTTACGAGTTAAAGTGTCCTGGCTCCTCGAACGTTTACTCCATGACTTCTGAATTATGTCGGCCCGAACGGTAGTAAGAGATATACAACTTATACATGTTTCATAGACCACTTATATTCAACGACTTACACTATATACTAAGTACTACATCATGAACATTATGCAAGACATATATGGGCAATTCTTCGTATTCTTAGACGTTACTCCAAACCTAAGTCGCAACGTTCTATTATAGGCTGCTCTTAGAGACTTTCGCGATTCGACTTTCATTTCTCATTACATAGACTTAAGGTGAGTCATAGCCCCTACTCTTTTCGTACTTGTTTTAACTATTGGGGGGGATACATGCTCAACTACTTGTTTACTTGTACAAATACTCAAAACGTCTATACTTGACTGTGTTATACTTGATTGCTTACATACATGACTGCGTTATACTTAATTGCGTTATTCTATTTATTGACTACCAGTTGTCTTTGGGAATTGACTCCCAGTTGTCTTTGGGAAGTGGCTCCCAGTTGTCTTTGGGAATTGACTCCCAGTTGTCTTTGATACATCCTAACATTTGCGAATGTTGGATACATCATAAAAGTGAGGTCTTCGGAGATGAAGTAGAGACTCACTTCTAATTGCTTAAATTGTCTTGATGAACTTATACATGTCTTATTCATACTATATATGTTAGCAGTGGGTTGTGAACACACAGGTTACAAGTCTCTTATGGCGGGACTTGTAACTGAGTGGATTCACGATGCCTTTGCTGTGTGATCATTCTTTAAGGCTTTTTCAACTGTTTTAAGACAAACTCTATGAACTCACCAACCATTGTGTTGACACTTTAGCATGTTATCTCAGGTCTATAAGGCGATAGCTAGTGCGTGGAACTTAGAGTCAAGCTGCATATTCTGAAGACTTACGCTTTTATCATTTACTATTCAAACATTTTGTATACATTTATGTATCATACTTTGGAATCTCATGTTTGTAACTTTGAATTCATTAATCGAATGGTAACTTTTCAAAACGTCTCATTTAGAGTTCGTTTTCTATAACTTGTACTTTGTATTATGAAGTAGCACCCCTATGACACAGTCTTCCGCTGCGGTATTTTGGGGGTGTTACAGATTGGTATCAGAGCCTTGGTTATAGAGAACTAGGTTGCATTTAGTACCTAGACTATAACTGCTATATACGTTGGGACCTTCCTCTTTATTTGCCTTTCACACAATACATACACTTATGCTTTTTGGTTAGAGGTTTGCTTAGTTCCACGCTGTTAGATGATGTGACTTCAGTATTATAAGGAGCCCCAGAGATTCGTCGAGTCATTAAAAACATGGAGCTCAGTAATAACTAATTAGTTAACTTAATCTTGTGTTTGATGAGACACAAGATTTGAGTTAAATAATATTATTGCTTAGCTTTAGGGATTTGATGGCTTGATTATCTTACTATCGGCCTCAGAAGGCGGATTTTGTGTCGGAAATTCTTAAGTAGGATGTTTTAGAATCTTCTTATTTAAATGGATTGGGACGCCTCTTCAGTTAAATAAAGAAATTGTAAATCACCGAACCATGAGTTTATGATCCCTTACTTACATAAATTTGGACGCTTCTTTATGTAAGTAAAGAGTTATAAATAAGTGGGCTTATTCACATCCGATACAACTCCTTAACCAGAATCTTAGACGAATCAGAGTAAACACCACTATATTAGAGATCCCGAATTCTCTTAGACATACCGTAAGTAGTTAACATCAACTGAACTTCGGGACGAAGTTCTCCTTAAGGGGTACAGACTGTAACAATTCGCAATTTCAGGTTAACTTTTATTTCCAAAAATTTCACTATTCACTTTTTACTATTCACTTTTTACTATTCACTTTTCACTATTCATCTCAGAAATTTTTATTTCATATTCTCGTAAGTTAAACTATTTTAACGATAATCCGAGAGTTTGACGCTCGTCGGATCATTTCTGCAAAAATCACAAAGCCGTGTCCGAGATTTACTTTTAGGTTTAAACGTCCTTCTAGCATCCCGATATGTCCATAAAACATTATAAACAATAGAAATATGATTTTCTCTCATTTTAGGACAATTCCAAAAGTTTCGGAATTTTACGTTTTTCAGTTCAGCGTTTTACGCGAATTGCGCGTTTTAGACCCGTGTTTCCAGTTTTTAGCAGGGTTTTCGCACCCGATAGAACCTACCACTCATTTTATATTTTATTATGGACTATATTGACATGTTTGACCATACTTTCAAGTTTCATATTTTTAGGATACCCGGTTTTACGTTTCGTGGCCTAAAAACTTACGGTTAGCAACTTACGGAGTCAAAACTAGCTCTATATCTAGGATAATACCAACCAAGGCACACCTCACCCTCCTTATCCATCTTGAACCGCCACTTAGGGGGGGGGGAGTCACCCTTTAGGTGTCTTGATCTTATGCTTAGTGATTTAGGATGATTACATGTGTTTTTCTTGCAAAAATATCCTAAAATCCTAACCTCCTCATTTTTAGTATAAAAGAGAGCATTCTCTTCCTTTCTCCTTGAATACCAACGACCCAAAACACATAAAATAACCCATTGTGATCATGATTCTTTCAAGTTTCATCCATCATAAGTATAGCCTTATGTTCCTTGCATGATCCTTAACACCTTTCATCCATAAAACACTAAAATTCACCACAAAAACTCATCAAATTTCCAAGTGTTCTTAGTGAAGATTTTTACTAAAGGTTGTTTTTATGTTAGATTAGTTATTATCAAGGGATTATAAGATAGGGTTTTTGATATGGAAGCATGGCTATGGTTGGAAAAGTTTAGCAAGATTTAGTAGTGATTCTTGGTTTTGATCTTGGTTCTAGTTAAGTTTCTTCACAAGTTGTAAGCAAACCCTTATACACTTTCTTGCTCAATATCATTTCATGCTTATTATGTTTCTTTCATGCTATATATGGTCTTTGTATTGTGTTCATGATGTTTAAAAATGGATAAAACAAGTATTGGTATACATATGTTAACTTATGACAAGCAAACAAGCAAACTAGTGATTTTTATGGAAAACCACGACCACAATAGTATAACTTTGATATTTGACACTTATTTACTGTTAAAGAGGACTTAACAAGGAAAACATAGCAATTTGAATCACCCAAAACGAGTACACGAGTCAAAAGTTATGACCGTTTGAAGTTAGCGAAACCAAAACGGCAAATCTGCCTAAATAGCATTCTGATCAAATTATGATTTTGAAAGTCCCACTTCTGGTCCGATTCATCAAAAATTTAAAACACGAAAGTTGTCCGGAACGACGTTTTCGTTCAGGAGCAAAGAAGCTCGAGCCCTGAAAACGCTTTCTGAGTGATAAATTTCTTCAAATTCTTAACAGCCCATTTTTAGACCAAAGTTACTATATAATCATTATAATTAGATGAGACCAAGAGGTCTAATGACCTAAAGCCGAGACCACAACCATGGCTAAAGCCAAGGTTGAGTCTCAAGATCATGGTAACAATGACCAAGGTCACGGCAAAGCTACGGCTAAAGACCATATAACTATTAAAGATCAAAAAGCTTATATATATATATATATATATATATATATATATATATATATATATATATATATATATATATATATATATATATGTTATCAAATACTACAATAGTAGGGAGCCTCATGTGAGGAGTTCATTGAGTAAGCCGTCGAGACGAGTTGTGGATTTACGAGTTAAAGTGTCCTGGCTCCTCGAACGTTTACTCCATGACTTCTGAATTATGTCGGCCCGAACGGTAGTAAGAGATATACAACTTATACATGTTTCATAGACCACTTATATTCAACGACTTACACTATATACTAAGTACTACATCATGAACATTATGCAAGACATATATGGGCAATTCTTCGTATTCTTAGACGTTACTCCAAACCTAAGTCGCAACGTTCTATTATAGGCTGCTCTTAGAGACTTTCGCGATTCGACTTTCATTTCTCATTACATAGACTTAAGGTGAGTCATAGCCCCTACTCTTTTCGTACTTGTTTTAACTATTGGGGGGGATACATGCTCAACTACTTGTTTACTTGTACAAATACTCAAAACGTCTATACTTGACTGTGTTATACTTGATTGCTTACATACATGACTGCGTTATACTTAATTGCGTTATTCTATTTATTGACTACCAGTTGTCTTTGGGAATTGACTCCCAGTTGTCTTTGGGAAGTGGCTCCCAGTTGTCTTTGGGAATTGACTCCCAGTTGTCTTTGATACATCCTAACATTTGCGAATGTTGGATACATCATAAAAGTGAGGTCTTCGGAGATGAAGTAGAGACTCACTTCTAATTGCTTAAATTGTCTTGATGAACTTATACATGTCTTATTCATACTATATATGTTAGCAGTGGGTTGTGAACACACAGGTTACAAGTCTCTTATGGCGGGACTTGTAACTGAGTGGATTCACGATGCCTTTGCTGTGTGATCATTCTTTAAGGCTTTTTCAACTGTTTTAAGACAAACTCTATGAACTCACCAACCATTGTGTTGACACTTTAGCATGTTATCTCAGGTCTATAAGGCGATAGCTAGTGCGTGGAACTTAGAGTCAAGCTGCATATTCTGAAGACTTACGCTTTTATCATTTACTATTCAAACATTTTGTATACATTTATGTATCATACTTTGGAATCTCATGTTTGTAACTTTGAATTCATTAATCGAATGGTAACTTTTCAAAACGTCTCATTTAGAGTTCGTTTTCTATAACTTGTACTTTGTATTATGAAGTAGCACCCCTATGACACAGTCTTCCGCTGCGGTATTTTGGGGGTGTTACAACTTGCACATGGTTTCCATAGGCTTCATTTGAGGGAGTAGCAATGCGAGGAAGGTGAAAGTCTAAGGAGCTGCCATTTACATGTTACCTCCAACAATGACCAATCAAGATGTTACAAGCATAGATGGACAATGAGTAGTGATGTAAGAGTTTGCACATGGTGTTCTAGGTTACATTTGAGGGAGGTGAGTCTTCAAGTTTGATTCCAGGTCGTATTCCACAGATAACAGCCTAGTATTGCATTTTTGGTTTAAAATCTCTCTGGATGTAAAACATTATTTCGGACAACTTTCGTGTTTTACACTTTTCCTGGTTCGGACAAGAAGAGCCTTAAAATTGGGTTTTAAATTCGTTACAGAAAGTTGGTGGTTCATTAGAATTTTATACGAAGTGTCATTACTATTTGTGTTAATTTGAGATGAAACGTGTAAGGTGCCTTAACTTGATCAATATTCTAGTATAGTAATTATATTTGAAAGTTGATAACAATTGTCATTCATGGTTCTTAGAAGCATGGAAAATAGAGTTGTGAATTAAAGAGGTATGTCGTGTGTAAAAGTTACGATCAACTGAGCCAAATCAAATATGTACTTGTGACTTGTAAAAATAATAGTTAGATGTGTGCTTGGGCTGTGGAGCTTAGTGAGCTTGTTAGTGAATCAAGTTCAAAGGAAGGGAGCCAAGAATAAAGGGTCCGTTATTATTAGTGAGTACGCATGGGAATTTTGTAGGCTCGGGATTTATATAAATTGTATTTGGTACTTATTGAAACGTATAATTATTAAGTATCAACGTTTTAAGTTATGTATGGTATCTAGGTTATTAAAGTTCAGGTGTAAACGTCGTTTCAAGGTAAGAGTGAATAACGTTGTAATTGACAAAGTATATATATATATATATATATATATATATATATATATATATATATATATATATATATATATATATATATATATATATATATATAAATTGTTATGGGTAAAAATGGTTAATTTATGTTGTAATAACGTGTTAATCGTAGGAAAATTTTACGGGATGTTATAGATAAGTAATCTATCAATCATTTAATATGTATATGTGTTATTTGATTTTATCTTACGCTTGTCTTTTTTTTAACATGCTAGGCTAGGTTTGTTTATGTTTGCTTAGGTCTAATGAAACCTAGTTATTGATTATTCATTGATTGGTTTGTTATTAATTGTTGTGGATGGATGTTTATCGATGTTAGGCTTAAGAAAACTGGCTAATCTCCTATATGGTAACATGCTATATTGTCTTAAGAAACATGAATTGGATGTGTACTACGATTATTTGGTTGTATTTAATGCATAAGCCACTGTTTATAATCCCTAGGATTGGGTGCTTAACGTGTCGTCTTAGGAGGAGATAAGAGCTTATAGATTTGGGGAAGATCGTACACACCCCCACGAATGGTATTAAGGAATACAACCCGGTATCCACGCAATTGTAACAAATCTATCAATCAGTAAAAGATAACTAGGGAGTAGTGAACCCTAAGTAAACATGTTTGTCTCCATATTAGAAGTTTCACATATTTATTTTCAGTTATTTTATTTTTATTTGCATTTGTAGTATTTGGGTTAGTTGACTAGCAACTAATTCCGCTCACTCTTCCAAAACCGAGAATTTTACTTGCTTTCTAAAAAATATAAAAAAAATACAAAAAGAATCATCCCTCACCTCTAGACGTAGTTTAGATTATTTTCAATTCTAATGAACACTATTCCCTGTGGAGAACGATCAATCCCCTGGTACTTACCACTACATTATACTACATCGGTCAGGTATACTTGCCTAGCGGGGGTTGTAAGCTTCTCAAGATCCCTTGAGAAGTAAAACTTTTGCGTTACAATCCAAATCGCATCAAATTTTTTGGCGCCGCTGCCGGGGAATAGTTATTGTTTAGGTTGAATTTTATTTTAATTAGGTCTACTCATTAGATTCCTTTCTAGTGAGATTTTTATTTTCATTTTTATAGGTTTTCTTTAGTCTATCTTTCTTCTTTGTTTTCTTTGTTTGTAGACCTTCTTGATGGATAACAATAGCATTGATCGTTTGATTCCTGTTATTCGTGTTTTTCGTCGAAGAATTTTTCAGCTACCCATCCCAATCCCTGTAGTGGAAAATGAGAACCCACCTAACCTCTCACCTGACTATCACTTTGGCTATAATTCTGAGATGGAGGAATCTGACCATGATAACGATCGTAGGGTTAGCCCTTTTTACTGTTCGGATTCTGATGAAGACCTAGATGATGGTGATGTAATTAATGAGGATAGGATGGAAGAAGATATGAACCCTCTTAAGCATGTTGATCCTAGGACTAGAATTGAAAATACAGCCTCTTTAACATGTAATTCCCTTGTAAGATTGGATATAGGAGCTTTGATGCATACCTTAACTCATCTTTACCTATGAACATAATCTCACGTGCCAACTATAATAAAATCATGGTAAATGAGTTAGTATATCAGGGGAAGAATATTTTTTGCTAGGAATGAACCATTACACGTGTTTGTAGGGAGTTTCGTGTATTTGGTTGATTTTACCGTTATGGAAAACTTAGGAGAATTCATTGATGAGAAATTAACCCAAATCATATTTGGAGAACCCTTTAAACGGTTAACCAATCTTGATGAAAAACTTAAGGAGGGGTTGATTACGTTTTCAGAGGGGGATGAAGATTTTGTTTACCAAATGCCACGCTCGCACCCTAGGTTTAAGAATCACTCAATTGAGGCGTGCAATAGAATTCCCCCTATCGAGTTGTTGAGCGAGTATGACAAAAAGAAAGGGCTAAAATACTCCCATGAAAAGAATAAGAAATACTATCGCGGATGTTTAGAGCTAAATGATGATTATAAAAAAGATGAGTAACAATTATATGGCTCACACTTGGGTATGTAAGCATAAGCGATACGCGGTAGGACGTGACTTTGAGTCTAGCTACAAGACTCATTAATAAAGAAAAGCGCTTCTTGGGAGGCAAACTGAGCTTTTTATTTGTTTTCTTGTTTGTTTGTTTGTTTTATTTGCTGTCGTATGTGTGTTCTTATTTCTGTTGTTTATAATTCATGTTTCAAATAAAATTGTGAAAATGCTTTATTTTATTTTTAACCTCGTCTTAATTACATATAAACGTATTTTGCAAAAGATAAGTGTAAGGGAAATCCAAATTTGTTTTCAAAGAACGAATTGAACATGAACGATAACAATGAGATATAGACATACGTATTAGTACTTGTGTGAGTCAAATGCTTGTATCGAGTCATAATGATATTTTGCAGGAATTCTAGGAATTAAGGCATAGTTTTTTTCTAGAAATTTTCCGGAAACTCAACATAAAATTTCTATCAGATCAATTCTGACGGCATCAGCAATTAAAACCTGATGACGTCAGGTACAAATTTTCTGAAAAAATTTGCAAGTTTTGTTTTTCTGTCGGAATTGTAAAGTTTTGTTAAATCTTTAACTTATAAACTCCAGGAATCTACAAACATTCATTCCACAAGCATTATATCTGTATTTGCTTTTTAGGATTTTTTTTATATAGATTTTACCGCCGATGTTACGCTAGGTTTTCTTGTTTGTTTTCTCAGGGTTAACATGTTATATTGGACAAGAAGATGTACATGGTTGATCAAGTTTCAAGTTTTTGGCGTTGCTTTAATCTTGAAGTTGTTACATTCTCTTGGAGGAGGATTTAACCATGATACCGCATTATACACACCGAACGAATCAGGGGAGTATTTGTTTCATTATTTCATTTTCTTTACTTTTACATCTTTTAATTGAACATTGGGGACAATGTTCAGCTTAAGTGTAGGGGGGGGGGGGTAAATGAAGATACCTTAGAGAATACCATGACACATGATTTTTGTTTGTTTAATAGTAGATGTGTAATAAAAATGAGAGAAATATTTGTTAGGGAAATTTTAGCACCAAATTTAAATTTTTTTGCAACATATAAGAGTGAAACTTTAGTCTTAATAAGCGTCTCATGGATAGGAGTTATATGACTAGCACAAAAACCGTACCACTCAAAAAAATTAAAAATTTATGAATAAGGTAGTGACCATCCGAGTACTAGATTAATTGACTAACGTGCCAGCGATCTAGTGTATGACTTGGTGACCATCCGTTATGCAAATAACGCGCCAGCGATCCAAGAAGTGCACTAGTGACCATGCATTATTTGAAGCGTCAAAGACTCCTGCCAGCGATCTACTAAGTTTATACAGGTGAGGTTCGCCCTTAGACTTGTTAGGAAAATCCTTAGTGCTTATGAGTGTACCGGTAGCACTTAGATTCTAGAACTTGCGTTAGTGATTCACTCCGAGACCACAAGTAAGACTACATTCGTGTAGTTAGATTTATTATATGATAAGAGGCATTAGGATAACCCATATTTTTACACCTGTGTTTATATAATTACATTGACTTCATTGGTTAAGTAATTTTCCCACACCTTTGCGATGTACTCATTTTTTTTAAAAGGTAAATTTTATAGCCACCAAAAAAAAATAAACAGAAACCGACCCATGGCAACCATGAACATACTCATGGAGCATAAGGTGGGCGAATACAGAGTCAAAGAAATAAAACAAGCCTATACTAGACAAAATACTAAAACCAACATATAACAAGAAATACTAATAAGATAGGCTAATAAGAAAAGAACCAGATAACAAAAACAGGCCCAGCTCCAAAGGACAAGATCAACTAATATCAAACCCTCCAAAGCAGACTCAGCATATATCATAATGGGCCAAGATGTGAAAACCACAAAAAGAAGCCCATACCACAAGTGAAGCAGAGGAAGCCCACACAATGCAAGAACTCAAAGGAGCAAACCAGAAAGCCATCCAGATAACCAAAAATCTTCATAACATGCTTACCAATTCAACATTAGGATTCAAGGCTCAAGACAGAACATTGAGAGCCATAAAAACCTTCATACCAACGGAAAGAACTGAAGCCCAACCACAATAGGAAACCAGTTAAGTGGCATACTAACCCAATACACACACTAAACATTATGTGACAGAATGCCCTTCATCTACACAAAACTAATCACAAAATGTAAGTGGTATACCAAGCTTTCCCCCCACCAACTTAGCCATCTATTCTGAAAACCACCAAAAGCAATAAATCCACCATGAATACTCTGTTACATTTCCACATACCAGTGCTAATGAAGTTTCTTTTAACTCTGCATATGGCCAAAAAGAACTTATGCAGGTTCCAAAGTAGATAATAGTGAATCATCATAATAACTGTATATCATCCAGGATGTCCAAATCTATACCACCATTATTGACAGAGAAATTCCATATTTTAGCAGCTTGTTTAACTTCAGTAGACTGTTTCATTGTAAAGCCCATAAGTTTAAACCTGACAGTATAAGTAATGAGAGAAAACAAGCAATCCACACTTCTCTGACAATTACCAAAAAGCATCATATTCCTTTCTTGCCAGATGAAGTACACCACAGCTCCCAATACCAGTCTTTGGATTATACTCCAAATATTGTTTCTAGCAGACTTATTAACAATGTTAGAGATTACTTCACCCCAAGTATTAGACATATCATTTAACTTAGCCATAACTTTAAGCCTTTCCCAAAGCCTTTTAGAGAAAACACACCCAAAAAATAAATGACTGTGAGAATCCTTACAACCATTGCAGAGAGGACATTTCATATCAGTAACATTAAGCCACTTAGATAATCTATCATGTGTCTTCAATTTACCTTTTATAGCCATCCATAGTATAAAAGCATGCCTAGGAATGCACTGAGAAAACCAAACATGCTTATACCATATAACTTTCTGTGAATTACATATCATATTCTTCCAAGCCTCCTTCATACTAAATTTCTTTTCTTTACCTTTTCTGTTAATCCAAATGTCTATATCATCAACATCAACAACTAACTTAGGCACAAGGATATTAAGGACCTCACCAAATCTAGCATTCCAATCTCTTGGCCATTTCCAAACCTCACCCCTAATCATATCAGCAACTTTAGCTTTCACACTTACATTAGCTTGATAAAGCACCCTTTCATTAATCAATTTACACAGAGGACCATTATCAAACCATCTATCAAACCACACATTACATCTTAAACCATTACCAAGTTTGAATCCAACAAACTGTTTAATTTTATCCCTAAGCCCCATAAACTGTTTCCAACACCAAGAAGAATTCTTTTGGTCAATGACTACATTCTAAACACTATCACCTTTAATCCACTGTAAGTTCACCCATCTAACCCAAATAGAATCTTTATTGGCCACAATGTTCCATAAGTGCTTAGACATAAGTGCTTCATTCCATTTATGTAAAGGTTTGATCCCTAAACCCCCTGATTCTTTGGTAAACAAATTTCTTTCCATGCAACCCTTGCTTTATTAAAGGCTTTGTCACTAGTAGCCCATAAAAACCCTTTAAGCAACCGCTCAATAGTGTCACAAACATTCATGGGAAGAATAAAAATAGAAGCCCCAGTATACCTGTAGGGAACACAAAATGGATGCAATGAGTTGTAGTCTTCCTTCATAAGAAAGGTGCTTATTTCTCCAATCATCAATTCTTCTTTTAATATTTTCAATAAGGCTTCTGCAATCAGCTTTACATAGGCTTCTTCCCACCAGAGGTACACCAAGATAATTCACAGGAAGAGAACCTTCTTGGAATGGCATAACCATTAAAATTTTACATTTCTCATCATTGGTTACATTCCCAAAGTATGCAGTACTTTTAACTATGCTTGGGTACAAACCAGAAGCAATAGTAAATTCATCAAGGGCTCTTCTAAGAATTGAAGCAGACCTCATATCAACATGACATAAAAGGATTAAGTCATCTGCAAAACATAAGTGGGTAATTTGCAATACCTTACATCCCTAGTGATATTTAAACCTATTGTCCATTCTTATTTTCCTTTTGATCATCAAATTCAATACTTCCATGATGATAGTAAACAAATAAGGTGAAACTGGATCCCCTTGCCTCAATCCCCTCGTAGCTTTGAAAAAGCCATGAGTTTCATCATTTACTTTAATAGAGAAAGAAGCAGTTGATAGACAAACCATAATCCAGTTAATCATAGTAGAATAGAAACCAAACTTCTCAAGAGCAGTCTTCAAACAATCCCAACATACACTATCATATGCCTTCTGTATGTCCACTTTGAAAGCACATCTTCTTGCCCTATTAGACCAATTATACCCATTCATTAACTTTTGAATTAGAAGGATGTTATCACTTATCTGCCTTCCTTCTATAAATGCACTCTGATTGTAGTCAATAAGTTTACCAAGAGCACCCTTGATCCTATTTGTAATCACTTTGCTAATACCTTTACAAACAAATCCACAACATGCAATAGGTCTGAAGTCAGTGACTTTTCTAGGATTCTTAATCTTAGGAACAAGGGAGATATTTGTAGTGTTCAATTCTCCTAGTAATTTGCCATTAGAAAAAAATTCTTCGATAGCCTTGCACACATCACCACCAATAACATCCCATGAGGCTTTGAAGAACTTGGAAGTGAATCCATCTAGGCCAGGAGCTCTATTATCTTTAATATCAAAAATTGCAGCTTTGATTCAGCATCATTAACAGGTCTGACCATGTGAACAACATCTTATTCACTAATCTTCTTAGTAAACAATGATTCAAGATCTTCCATAGGAAATACATCATCTTCTTTGCCAAGAAAACCATGAAAGTGCTCAACAAACTGTGGAAAACTAGAAGGGGGGTTGAATAGTTTTACGTCATTTTTAATTTTATAAAAACTTTGTTTACAAAATCTTCGATTCTAGTTTTGTGTGAGATCAATATTTAAACACTTATGTATACTAATATCTACGAAAGTAAATAATGACAATATAAGTAAGTAAAGAGATAGAGATGGAAAGATCGCACCACAAGACAAAGGATTTATAGTGGTTCGGCTACGAAGCACCTCTTCGCCCTACTCCACTCCCCGAGCACCTAACTCGAGAGTTTTCTTCACTATGTCAACAAGCTCCCTTATGGCGGAGAAACCCTTACACAACTTTCGCTTACACCAATTAATGACACTAAGCTAGATGTCGAGTCCTAATAGTAACTAGAACCAATCTCACACCACTAGTCACTACACACCTTCTTCACAACTTATACACACCACTACTACTACACAACTTCTCACAACTTCATTACTACAACTTCACAACACTACTACTTCTTCACTACTTCTATTCACAGCTACAAACACACCTAGATCTACCTATTACACACCTTCTACACCTTTACAAATGATATACACAACAACTAACAATATTCACAAATCTACAATACTTCTTAACAAGATGTTGGAGGAGTATTCTTCTCTTTCACTTTGAATGATGAGAGATTGGATCACTTGAAACAAGAGCTAATATGTTTATGATCAAAGGATTTAGGAAGATGATTTGGGCATAAAGTTTTAGTGCAAAAGGTGAGGAAAAATTACAGATTTGAACCAGTATTTATAGGCAAAAGTTTTTGACACAGGAGCGTGTGCCGGCCCCCTTAATTCATGGCGGCCCCCTTAAAATTATTTATATCACTTCTCCCCCTTTTTGTGAACATCAAAAGGTTATCACTTCTCCCCCTTTTTGTGAACATCAAAAAGGTTATCCCGATGTTGTATGAGTTCCCCATTGATGTGTACTCCCCCTCGTTTTAAGGTTATAAGACAAATCGAGATATGGAATTCTTGCAAAAATATTTAGAATACACAATATATATAATGCAATAAACAAATATAAATAAAACAAGAAGACACATAAAAGTGCAAAAATAAATCTCAACAAGCATTCATTATTTATTAGAGTAGATTATGTTAAAAACATAATCATTGTTACATAAGCATACATATATGCTTTTCTTAGCAAACTACAATAGATAATACTAGGTTGCCGACTTGAGGTCTCTAGGACTTGCTTGGAGATTGGAAGCATGGAGCATGGATTTAGTGGAGGTAGACTTTTGTGGGAATTTTGTTTGGAGAGTTTGGAGTGGTTGATGGAGGTGAGCTTGGAGCGGAAGGGTTGGATTGTTGTGTTTGTGATGGTGGTGGAGAAGACCTTGTGAGGAGATACTCAATCCATGTGAAGTGCCCATTGAGAGCAATGGTTTTTTTTGGAGAAAAATGCAACAATGACAATTTTTAACATGATTCTCAAGATGGACAATGTTGTTGGATGGAGTGGTGGAAGGTTGTTGAGCCAAATTGCGTTGAGCAAGATGGAAGGCAAGGAGAGCACTAAGCTCATGAGCTTCTTTGAGCTCCTCAACGAACTTTTTATGTTCAGAGGAAGGTGATGATGGTCGAGTTGGATTATTGTTAGGGATTGAGGCTTGAACATGTAACATAGGATTCATGTCTTGATGAGAGGGATGGATGTGGTTTTGGGATTGAGTATGTGCCTCAAAAGGATCATTTGGAAGAATTGAGTGAGATGGATGTGGAGTATTGTTGGTGAGTGAGATAGTGAGGTTTTCATGTGAAGGTAAAATGAAGGTTTCGATTGGGTGATGTGGATGTTTAGTTGTTGATTGGTTAGAGACAACATAATTGATAGATGAAAGTTTTTGTCATGTATCAAGTTTTCTTTTCCACACGGGTTTGACGGTGATCCTTGCACCTCTTGAAGGCATGGATCTTGGGTGATTGGGGGATGACATGATGGATTGAGTGATGATTAATGATGAATGAGGGTATTTATAGTGTGATGATTTGGTGTTTATGGAAGGATAATATGTGGTGGATTTGTTAGACAAAGTATGTTTGTGAATTTGGGGAAGTAGGGAATCAAAGTAGGGTGAAATGGGCTAAAAAGTAGAAAGCAAATAGGAAGCCTTGACCATCAGGTGGCCGGCCCCCTTAATTAATGGCCGGCCCCTTTAATTTTAAGGGGACCGCCCGTTATAATTATGGGGGCCGCCCAGGGCCTGATTCCCAGATTGCCAGAAATGGTTTTTGGTAGAGATTTTTCCAGAAAGATGTTTGTTTTGTGGTTTGGTTTTGGGCAAGTCTATCTCTTTTGGCAACTAAACAAATATTATCTTAATGAAGTATGCATGGAAAGTATACATGTAGGCAACTAAGCATATAATATAATTTCATACAAAGACACTAATGTAAAGGAACAAATAAGCAAGTCATATATTCTAAGGCAACTAACTTATTGTAAGGGCAAAGGCAACTAATGAGTGGGAAGCTAGTGATGGAACAAATGTGACAAATTGATTTTTGACTTTGTTCTAGTGTGTGCCTATATGAAACAAATGTGGAGTTAGGATTGTTTCGACTAAAAAAAATAAATATCCTAAGAAACAATCTTTGATCTCCTTGATTTATCTTTGCTCACTTCTAAGTGTCATATATATATATATATATATATATATATATATATATATATATATATATATATATATATATATATATATAACGAAAGTGAGACTATTATGCATGATTTGAGAAGAACGTTTTCATCATTATTCAACAATGAGTTTTCCTGAACGTGAGAGTGATTTCAAAATGAATTGAGGTTTTCTTTGAGAATATATATATGCAAAACAAAATATCTCAATTCCTGATTTTTGTGCAAAACAGAATCCTAGACTCGGACTTGAGAAGAAGGAAAAGAAAACTTAAAGCTTTTATGCCCAGATGGCCGGCCCCCTTAAAATGAGGCCGACCCCTTTAATTTTAAGGGGGCCGCCCTTATAAGTTTAAGGGGTCCGCCCATCTGAAAAAAAAAATCAGAACCATGAAATTTCAGAAAGTTTCAAACATTTAAGAAAATTTAAATCAATTTGTTCCATCATTCCTAATCCTAAACGCAAGTGGTTAAATAATTCACGCTTAAGGGGCTTAGTAATATATCGGCAATGTTATCTTCCGAGGCTACCTTTTCTATTGTTATGTTTCCTTTTTGTACGTTATCCCTAAGAAAGTGATGACGTATTTCTATATGTTTAGTCCTAGAGTGTTGAACGGGATTCTTACTTAAATTTATGGCTCCTTTATTATCATACAATTATATGAATATTTTCTAACCTAACGCCATAGTCTACGAGAGCCTGTTTAATCCATAGTGTTTTTTGACATGCCTTTCCAGCGCTTACATATTCAGCTTCGGTGGTCGAAATGGCAAGAGCGGTTTGCTTCTTGGAAAACCAAGACGTTAGGCAACATCCCATAAACGTACAAATACCACTAGTGCTTTTTTGATCCACGTAGTCTACCGCATGATCCGAATCCATATAGACAATAGTTTCTATGCCAGATCCCTTAGGATACCATAATCCTAAGTGTATAGTGCCTTTAATGTATCGGAAGATACGCTTAACCGCTTCTAGGGGTGAGGTTTTGGGATCCTCTTGAAAGCGGGCACAAAGGCAAACACTAAACATGATATCGGGTCTACTTGCCATTAAGTATAGTAAACTACCTATCATCCCTCTATACTTAGTGTTATCTACGGACTCACCTTCATCATCTCTTGTGAGTTTCAGTTCCGTAGACATAGGTGTCTTAAGGGGTTTTGAGTCCTCTAGGCCAAATTTCTTAAGCATTTCCATAATGTATTTTGATTGGTTAAAAAATATTCTATCTTTTAATTGTTTTATTTGTAATCATAGGAAGAAGTTTAGTTCACCCATCATGCTCATCTCAAACTCATCATGCATGATTTTGGAAAATTCATCACACAAATCCTGACAAGTCGATCCAAATACAATGTCATCGACATATATTTGAACAATGATGATGTTTGGGTCACTTCTTTTAGTGAAGAGAGTGTTATATACCATTCCCATGGAATAATTATGCTCAACTAGGAAAGCTTTCAGTCTATCATACCAAGCCTTTGGAGCTTGTTTAAGACCATATAAAGATTTCTTTAGTTTGTAAACATAATCAGGTTTTGCGAAGTCAATGAATCCCGGAGGTTGTGCCACATAAACCTCCTCATTGATAAAACCGTTGAGGAATGCACTCTTCACATCCATTTGGTATAACTTAAAGTCTAGGGCGTAAGCATAAGCTAAAAGGATCCTAATGGATTCTAATCTAGCTACATGGCATACATTTCGTCATAATCAATTCCTTCTTGTTGATTATAACCTTGGGTGACTAACCTAGCTTTATTCCTAGTTACTATTCCATTTTCATCTAATTTATTCCTAAATACCCACTTAGTTCCTATTATGGTCACATTCCTAGGATTTGAGACTAGTTCCCAAACATCATTTGATTTGAATTGATTTAATTCTTCTTGCATAGCCATAATCCAACTTTCATCCTTTAAGGCTTCATTTATATTCTTAGGCTCTATTTTTGACACAAAACAAAAGAAGTTGTTTTTATCTTGAGCTTGTGATCTAAGTGTTCTTTGATTTAGGTTGCCTATAATGTTATATAATGGATGTGACTTTGATTCCTTAACATTTAAAATTTCATTTTCTTCTAAAGTTTCTACTTCAAGATCATTACCTAAGGGTTTAGCTTTACTAACCTCAATAGCTTCTTCCTCTATTATATCATCATCTTCTAAGGGTAATGTTTTAGGTAGTGGAGGAGTTTCATCAAATGTTACATTTAGGGATTCTTCTACTTTCATGGTATGTTTATTTAGAATTATATATGCTTTACTATTTTGTGAATATCCTAGAAAAACACCTTCATAAGCTTTAGGGTCGAACTTAGTGAGATAGTCTTTTGCATTAAGGATGAAACATTTACTTCCTAATACTCTAAAATAACCTATATTAGGTTTTCTACCTCTTAATAACTCATATGGAGTTTTTCCTAAAATTCGGCTAATAGAAACTTTATTAAGTATATATGTTGATGTATCTACGGCGTGACATCAAAATTTTTGTGGGATAGATTGTTCATTTAACATTGTTCTACTCATTTCTTGTAGAGACCTATTTTTTCTTTCTACTACCCCATTAGATTGCGAAGTACGTGAAGCGGAAAAGTTGTGAGATATTCCATTTTCATCACAAAATTTTCCAAATTGTACTTCGTTATCAAATTCCCTACCATGGTCCATCCTGATTGAAACTATAGAGCATCCTAACTTATTTTGTATCATTTTACTAAATGTCTCAAATTTCTCAAAGGCTTCGGTTTTATTACTTAAGAACCTAGTCCACGTGTATCGTGAATAATCATCTACTATAACTAGGGTGTAACGATTGCCACCGTAGCTCCGCACAGCGGATGGACCAAAAAGGTCCATGTGAAGTAATTCTAAGCATCTATTAGTGGATAACATATTTTTAGCTTTGTGACTAGCATGTGCTTGTTTTCCAATTTTACAAGCATTACAAAAGTGTTGATCATATCTTAAACTAGGCAAGTTTCTAACTAGTTCCTTAGAGGCTAAAGATTGTATTTGTTGCATGTTTGCGTGACCTAATCTCCTATACCACAAAGTGGAGTTTTCATCTATAGTAGCTAGGCATATGCTATCTTCCGGTTTGTCTCCTAATTTCATAACATATATACATTCTTTCCTAATTCCTCTACCTATGACTTTCTCATCCTTAATTATTTCACTATCTTTATCGGTAAAGGTAACCCTACACTTATTATAACATATTTGACCTATACTAAGCAAGTTATAAGTTAGATTATCTACATGTTCAACATTTTCAATAGTTAGAGAGTCTTGAGAGATCTTACCTTTGCCTATGATTTTTCCATGACGATCACTACCAAAAACAACGTTACCTTCGTTATATGCCTTATATGTAGAAAATAGCTTGCGATTCCCTGTCATGTGTCTTGAGCATCCACTATCCTTTATCCATTCATCGGGCTACAAATATACTCCTAGACATACATCATTAGGTTCTTGAGCTACGAAACATTTGTGCTTCATTGTTTCGTCTTCGTCACTAGATTTTCTTCTTTAGGTGGTTTTCCTTTTGTCTTGTGCTTTTAGTCCTTCTTTAATAATTTTCTTGAATTCTTTAACGACCTTTGCATATTCTTCATCTTCACTTTCAGAACTATAATAATCATCATCATTGAGTTCCTTTTCGATCGTTGACTTTATACACCCTTCTTGTTTGCTCTTGGTATGACTCATGGGGTTTTCGCCATCATTACCTTCACATGCAAAATTTGAACTAGTAGTACGTGTACTCATTTCAACTAAATACTTATCTACTATACTTTCATTTTCAACTATTTTGTATACAAAATTTTCTTTGGCTTGACATTTCTCTTGATGAAAATTTAAAAGACTTTTCCATATATCATTTGCCGTTTGACAAAAAAAACATTCTTTCATCTTCAATTGTTGGTAAAGCTTTGTATATAATCATTTTAGCTATATTATTTTTATCAAGTACTACTTTGAAATAATTATCTTGTTTTTAAAAAATGGTTTTTATTAGTTGAAAATCACCAATTGAAGTGACATGCCAAAGATCATAATCTATTAACTTCACATAGTTTTCGAATTGATTTTTCGATTCAATAAAACTTGTATTTTCAAAATATGGTGGTTTAAATGTCATGTTCCCTTCTAAATATTTTTCCGATTCCATAGTTCGATTACAAGTTTTAAAACACAATTTATTTTAAAAAATCTTGTTTAACGTAACTCTGATGCCAATTGTGGAAAACTAGAAGGGGGGTTGAATAGTTTTACGTCGTTTTTAATTTTATAAAAACTTTGTTTAGAAAATCTTCGATTCTAGTTTTATGTGAGATCAATATTTAAACACTTATGTATACTAATATCTACGAAAGTAAATAATGATAATATAAGTAAGTAAGTAAAGAGATAGAGATGGAAAGATCGCACCACAAGACAAAGGATTTATAGTGGTTCGGCTACGAAGTACCTCTTCGCCCTACTCCACTCCCCAATCACCTAACTCGAGAGTTTTCTTCACTATGTCAACAAGCTCCATTATGGCGGAGAAAACCTTACACAACTTTCGCTTACACCAATTAAGGACACTAAGCTAGATGTCGAGTCCTAATAGTAGCTAGAACTAATCTCACACCACTAGTCACTACACACCTTCTTCACAACTTATACACACCACTACTACTACTACACAACTTCTCACAACTTCACTACTACAACTTCACAACACTACTACTTCTTCACTACTTCTATTCACAACTACAAACACACCTAGATCTACCTATTACACACCTTCCACACCTTTACAAATGATATACACAACAACTAACAATATTCACAAATCTACAATACTTCTTAACAAGATGTTGGCGGAGTATTCTTCTCTTGCACTTTGAATGATGAGAGATTGGATCACTTGAAACAAGAGCTAATATGTTTATGATCAAAGGATTTAGGAAGACGATTTGAGAGGATTTGGACAGAAAGTTTTAGTGCAAAAGGTGAGGAAAAATTACAGATTTGAACCAGTATTTATAGGCAAAAGTTTCTGACACAGGAGCGTGTGTCGGCCCCCTTAATTCATGGCCGGCCCCGTTAAAATTAAGGGGGCCTCCCCTTATAATTAAGGGGGCCACCCACCTGTAACGGCCAGGAAATTTTGTCTTTTCAGGGGAAAGTTTATTTGGTGAAGATTTAACTGATTTTAGTTAAAAATTGGAATTCATATATTTATTATGAATTAAACATTTTCCTTTAATTACCAAAATGTTTTTCTAAATATATAAAATATTTATACCATTTTATATAATTTGTAATTAGTAAATAAACCTTCCTTTGATCATAAAATGTATTAGGCAATTGTTTATTCATACCATAAGTGATTTAGTTGGATGTAATTATATTTTGTCACTAAATACTTGTTTACGTAATGATTTTACATTTAATGATTTTACATTTTGTGATCGTCAAAACGTAGGGATATCGAGAAATATTAATAACGTTTTTACGCATTATTTATATCAACATAAACTTCTTAGCAACATCTCTACTACTATACTTAACACCATCTTCATCATACACATAATCAATTCTACTCTTGCTGAATCTTCCTTTAATGAAATTGTGGAAGTAAGCATTATTTTGATCACTCTCTTTAAGCCATTCAATCTTAGACTTCTGTTTCAACACTTTTTCCTCATCTTGAATAGCTTCTCTATAAGCAAAATTGTAAATCAACTCCTCCTCTCTTAACAAATGATTATTAGGATCCTTTTCAAGATCCATTTGAACCTTTTTAAGCTCATTTCTCAACTTAATCACCTTATCAAAAATATTACCATTCCTCCTGTTCAGATTCCTCATATGCCTCTTCATAGACTTAAGTCTTTTAGCAAGAATAAACATAGAGAAACCTTTAATAGGGACATTCCAACTATTCTTAACAACATCTAAGAATTTAGTTTTATCAGCCAAATAATTCATAAATCTAAAAGTTCTAGATTTCTTAATAACAGCATCCTCAATACTAAGAACATCAGGATTGTGGTCAGAGGTCATAAAAGGTAGAAAAGAGGCAATGCATGCCTTGAAATCATCCATAAAGTGACAGTTTCTGAAGACCCTATCCAGCTTCTTCATAATACCACACTCAAGATTATTTCTTTTTTGAATCCAAGTGTAAAATATACCTTCCATAGGTAGATCTTCCATGTTGCAGGTCTCCATGCATTCTCTAAAATCCTGTATTCCAAAGTCTCTTTGAATACCAGGTTTTGTAGATTCTTCAGCATACAAAGAGACATTAAAATCTCCAAGCATAACCCAAGAGGAGTCTCCAATGACAGCCATATGATTAGCTAGGTTCTTCCATAGAACCAGCCTTCCCTTTGGGTCATTTTCAGCATAGACAAAAGAAACATAGAAAGACTTCTCATTAGTAACATCAGTAACAAAAAAATGCATCACCTGGTTACTTTTAGAAATAACAACAGCATCAAAAATTCTAGGATCCCAAGTAACAGCAATCCTACACCCTCTGATGCAATCCACACTATTATTCTCCCAACACCGATTGCCAAACACTTCTTTGCAGACCTTGTTGACAACTTTCTTATTCAATCTAGTTTCAATAATACCACACATACTTATACCATTTTCAGAAATCAACAACTTTACTTCATCATGTTTAGAGGTGTCAGTCATGCCTCTAATGTCCCATGAAGCTATTTTAACTATCATTAAAAAAGAGAGGATTTTGATGCATTATCACCCTGCATCTGGGTTAAAGAATCATCCACCACATTATTTACTTCATTTTGAGTCATGAAAGAGGCATGTGCAGATGGGTCATCAGCAACATCTTCTTCCATAGAATTCACAATTTCAGCAATAACATTCTTCCTTTTATCAATCATCTTAGCTTTGTAAAACTCTAACATCTCATCAGTCCAACTCTCTTTAACAACATTAGAGAAAGGTTTTTCAGAGATAATAAAAAGTTCTACCTCAGCCATTTGCTTCTTCAAACTCATACCTCTAATCCTTTCCAACTCCTCCCTATAAACCTTATCATGGACATTGTTGTATGCTTGACTTCTAGAGGCACCAGTGTTTTCCATTTCTTCAGTTACCACTGACTCAGTCTTCTTATTAACATTAGTGTCCATACCTCTGTTACTAGCAACAATTTCATTCTCCAAACTTTTAATTCTATCCATGAGTTGACTTTTCTTCCTATTCTTCTCCACACCTTTACACTTTAACTTGTAATAATCCTGTAACTCCTTATTCTATCCCTTTTTTCCATTCTCAAAAATGTCAATTCCCAAATCACATGCTACATCAATTTTGAGTTTCATACTTTGCCAATCACTTTCCATATTATTCTCATTTTCATCTATTAAAGCACCATACTTATTGTTTGTACTGATATCACCTTAAGGTATAGCCACATTCTTACCTTTGTCATTTACAGCCACTTTATCTTTATTTTTCTCCATTTTAGTCATATCACCAGCCTTATTAGCTTTTTCATTACCACTGCTATTAGTAGCAACATATCTTTTGTCACCATAATTTGCTACACCATTTGAACCACCTCTGCCATAAACAGCTCCTCTAACTCTTTGACTAGTACCACCTCTGTAAAAAGTAGGAACATCCCTACATCTTTGTTGCTCATTTTAATTGTACACAGGCTCCTGAAAAGTATTTCCCACAGCTACATTTCTAGCATACCTTCTACCCTGAGCAGTTTGCCATCCATCACCTTCTTTTGCATTTTGATTGTTACCCACAACAGCTTGAACTTTAACCTTAGCTAATTCCACTCTTTCTTCCACAGTTGGTTCCTTTTTTTTACATTCCTTAAAATAATGACCAAACACCTTGCAGTGAGCACAGCCTGGATGCCTCCAATCATATTCCACTTTCAATTGCATTGACCTGCCCAAACTCTTGTAACAAATATCCACTACTTCAATAATGCCCTTAGTTGCATCAATTTCTACAAGAACCCTTGCAAATTTAGCCCTGCCATTAGCCCTTTCACATATAGATGTAGTAATTCTATCCATTATGATAGGGGTACAAAGTCTGCTTGCAATCCTACTAATACCTTCAATATTCCATGCTTCAAGTGGAACATTGAAAATTTTGACCCAAACTGGAATTCTAATAGGTTCAGGCTTGCTTAAACAGAGACCAGCTTCCCATCTTTGTACAAACATTGGTTTCTGATCTACCAACCAAGGCTCATTCTCAATAACTGTTTGCATACCCTCCTCTGTTTTAAACTTGAGATAATATAGCCCTGAGTCATTAACAATTACATCCTCCAATTGATAAGGTCTCCACATTCTCTTCAAATGTCCTACAATCTCCTTATAACCCATACTATACCCCACAAAATATCCCACAAGAGTTAACTTCCACTTCTCACTCCCTTCTTCAATTACAAAATCCAATTCAACCATTTCTTTACGCTTATCATCATCCACTGTTACAGGGATAAGTCTAAGCCTATTGTTAGCACTATTATACAAGCCTTGCACTGCATTACTGAAAGATACAGGCCTGCTAAAAGTGGTCTTGTCCTGCATAACTACATCATTAGACTTGCTAGACTCTCCCACAACAGTTTCACACTTCTGCATACCTTGAACAACATTGTTATCCCAACCAGTAGTAGTGACTTTACCAGCTACCCCCTTATTGTTAGTAGTAAGTAGTAACACTGGCATTCGATTGACTATTCAAACTAGGATTCAATATTGGGTTTTCATGAACTGGTACAGGCATATTAGGCAAAGTAGCATTTGATTCAACAGTAACATTCTTATTCTAATCACTATTAAGATTACCAACATTGTTATTAGTCAAAGAATTTACCTCAACTTCTGGAAACCAAACACTCACCTTATTAGTTTCCATAACACCCTGAACCTTAGCCCCATATCCACTTCACTATTAACATCAACCTTAGACTTCTTAGCAGCCAAACTTACTTCAGAAGCACTATCATCACCAACAATCTCCTCCCTGCTCACCATCTCTTCAACCTCCTCAGTAACTTCAGCATCTTCATCCTCAAACTCCATTTCTTCCATACTCTTCCCAGAACCACCACTCTTCACAGATCCACTACTCCTAGTGTTACTCCTTTGAATCCTTTTCTTAAAACTAACATGAGATGATTTAGCAACATCACCAGATTTCTTAAGAGATGATTTAGCTTCTTTCTTAGATTTCTTATTAGATTTCTTAGTACGGACAAGATCCTCCAAAGGTAACGGCGGAGGATCAAAATTAGGTGGTTTAGGATTAGGATCAGCCATAATGAAGTGTTACACAGCTGAAACAATCATTAAAAAATAGAAGGAAAGATGAATTAAGATGATGATAAGGTGAAATTAGGGTTTGGATGAATTGGGAAAGTTATGAATAGGAATAACAAAATTATGAAAATGCAATTAATGAGACATTGTATGGTGGAATTTAGTATTAAAATGTGTGGAAATTAAAGAGGAATACATATCTAAAAACAATATTAAAATTAAACGGTTGGATTGAAATTAGATGATGAATTACTTAATAAAATGTGATGAAATCTTAGAGAGAAGTGTGGAAAACTAGAAGGGGGGTTGAATAGTTTTAGCGTTTTAAAATCTTTTTAACTTGTTTAGTTAGCTTTGAAACTTTCCGTTTGATCAAAGATATATGCACAAACACAATATATATAACATGCAAGTAAAGGAAAGAAACGATCAAACCACAACACGAGTATTTATCGTGGTTCGGCTACAAGGACTCTTTTCCCTTGCCCTACGTCCACGCCCCGAGTATCCAACTCGAGAGTTTCTTTCACTAGTCAACAAGCTCCTTTCACCGGCGGAGAAAACCTTACATGTCGCTTATACTTTTACCGACACAAAGCTAAATGTCAAGTTCTTTTACAAGGGCACAACCACTCCCGTTTAGTTCTTTTACTAGGGTACAACAACTCCCAACACTCTTTGTATTTTGAGGACTAAAATACTAACCACTCACTTCAGAATATACACAAACAAATGACGCGTAAACAACACGAGTTTACACAATACTAAGCTACCAAGTCTTGCAACGTTGTGTTGGAAACTTGTAACTTTAGACGACCTTGTGAGCTTCTTTGCTACAAAAGGAAACTTCACATTTACAATGTTAAGAGGTTAGAAGAAAAGGATCAGTGTGTGTGTAAAAATATGTGCTCAAGAGGTTAGCCAAAAATCAAGTTATGGCTTGGTATTTATAGCACAACAAACTGTGTGCTCGGCGGATCAGGCGGAACCCTCAAATGGGTTCCGCCCGTGTACCCCCAGGGTACCGCCGGGTCTGCAGTAGGTTTTTGCAATTACTCTTCAAACCAAACAAGGTCTTGTCTCATAACTTCTATCAACCAAACAATGTCACATCACTTAAAGTAAGTCAAACATGATACTTGCAAGCAACATGAAAGCAAGTCAAACACATAACTTGCCATAAATACATAATGACAAAACTTGCCATAAATGTGATGTGACTATTTTTAATTTAAGAAATAAACTTGTGTTATGTTTTATGAAATGTAAAATGTAGCAAAAGTCTTGTTTATGCAAGTCTTTAAAACTAAGAATATGTTTTACTTAAAACTAAAGTTTACATTTTGTCGTTAACAAAACATAGCGAAGATCATAAAATGTAAATAACGTTTTTAGGCGATATTTGTATTAACAATCTCCCCCTTTTTGTTGATGACAAAACATAAACTTTGTTTTTAAGTAACACACAAAATCTTGGTTTTTAAGATTTAAAAAAAATTATATTAACCTTGTTTTACTTAAGAGATGAAAAGCACATCAAGTATTGAAGGTTTAATATATTTCTCCCCCTTTTTGTCGAAACAAAAAGTAGAGTAGTGAAGCGGAATAATCGCCATGCTCCCCCTTGGTCGATACTCCCCCTAAATGGAGTACCAATATGGGAAACATGGATTTTGAGACCTACAAAAAATGGTTAGTTGGTGATATATATAGTTAAGCTTGTAGTTACCACACACAATGCAACCACAAAGACAACACAACATTGATCAACCAACAATGCACAAAAGGAAGTAGAAAGAAATTTCATTCCAAGTAAAATTTTGACTTATAAAAGTCAAAAGACAAGAAATGCTAACTATTCTTCTACTTACTAACCAAAAACTAAAAAAAATAACCAAGAATATAAAAAAAAAATCCTACATTCCTAAGTTGGGGCAAACGGCCTCCAAGGGTTGTTTAGGATTTGTTGGGGTGGGAAAGTGCATCCAAACGTTCAATGACATGTTGGAATGCAAACCGTGTTTCATTTTGGAATTGGTGAAGCAAGGTTTTTATGCTTTCACCCATTTGCTCACAATTTGAGCAAATATGGGGATGGTTGGGTGAAAATGGGTTGGTTTTGGTTTCTTGGTTTAGGGGTTGGTTTGGTTTTGGTTCTTGGGTGGAGGATGGATTTGGTATTGATTCAAGCAAGGTGGTTTGAAATTCCATTGCTTGATGAAGTTGGTTGTCAACCATGCTTTGTATTTCCTCATAAGAAGGAAAGAAAGACTCATAGGTATGGGCTTGAGAAGGAGGTGGAGTTGGGTGATCATGGTGTTCAAAATTTGGTTCTCCATAGAGAGGACCATGGATTTCACGGTAGATTGGGTGAAATAACAACGGTTTGGGTGGTTGGTACACTTGTTGTGGTGGTTGGTTAAGTTCAAGATCATCATCAAGATCAAGAATTGACCTTGGTGATTGGTTTGCAAACGGTGGTGGTTGGGTATGTCTTGGTGGAAGATCATTTAAATCTTGGACATACGGGTGTGGTGATGTTGGAGGAGACCCAAAAAGTTCCATAGGTTCAATTTTTGGTAATGGTGATGGTGATGAAGTCTTTGATGGTTGAGTTGGAGCACTTGGTGGAGTTGGGTCAATAGGTGATTTAGTAGGTGGTGGAGTGTGCTCATTTGGTTGTTTGGGTGATGGAGATGGAGAGGCAAGATTCAAAAAGTGTTCATTTTTTATGGGTGAGGTGAATTCATCCGAAGATGAGGAGCTAATGTTGATGGATTGGTTTGACCATAGTGGTTTTACACTAATTCGGGCGGTTCTACGGATGGGTCGTGATGGTTGAGAGGTGTTTGTTGACTTGGTCATTGTTTAAAATGGTTTAAAGTTTCAGAATTTGTGATGAAGAAGGTGTGGTTTGAGAGTGTTTAGGATGGTTTAATTTATAGTGATGAAGATTTGTGGGAAGGAGTGTTTGGATTTGATGTTAGTCCATACAAAAATGGTGGTTCCTAATGATTTGGAAAACTTAATTGTGGGTTGTCATGTCATGGAAGTCAATCCAATGAAAATGGTGAAGTGAGAAGACAAGTTTTTGCACTAAATGCATAGTGGTTTTGGTGGATTTTGGTTGTATAAATCTCAGGGATTTCAAGGATCCCTTAGAAGGGTTCCTTCCTTTATGTTTGAGGGGTCCTTGAGGTTGTTATGGTTAAATTTGAATTTTGGCGGGAATTGGTTTTGGTTAAGTTCATGGAAGAAGGAGTATCCTAATATGCTAAACACATTGCAAGTAATGGGTTTCTACCTAAAAGGATTGGATTTTGTTGTTTCAATGTTGATTTGGCGAAAAAGAAAATAGAAATTCTGCAGGCAACTGGCAGCACCCTGGAAATACACAGGCGGAACCCAAATTAGGGTGCTGTCTGGTCCGTTGGGCCAAACCTGGGTTACCCAGATTTTGCACTGGCGGAACCCAAATTTGGGATCCGCCAGGCCTGAAAAACTTCACAGTCCGCGTTTTTGACCCGCGAAACGATTTTCAAAATTTTCGAAAACTCCTAAAACCAAAAATATAATTCATATCTGGTTAGGAAATGCAAAAATTAGACATGTTGACACTCATATCATAAGACTTTGACCGGGGGCTAGCGAAATTCACTAAACTTAGTGAAAATTTGATAATCAAGAAAATTTGACAACTTGCCAAAAGTTGTCTTCCTGCAACATTGTTAGTTAAAACATGTTCCATAGTGTATCAAACATTGTACTAACACACAAATACATCACAAAGATTGTTTAAACTACCAAATTGTTCCAATAGCACCTTGTGCCAAACACTCCTAACACACCCGCACTCATTGACGGTCCATCTTCTTCTTCATCTTCCCGAGGAATCTCCCGATGTTTTTGAACATCCCTTTTGTTTGCTTGAACTCCTCCGACTCATTTGGAATATCCGGAAGTTGGGAAAGGTATTCTAGAGGTGGGAGTCTAGAGTTTGGCAAATTGTCATCTTCACTCATTGAGGAAGAATAGGAGGAGGTAGGGGATGAGGACGTTTTCCTTGGGCTCTATACATTCTCTTATCACTTAGAGGGACAAATGTATGTGGAATGAGAGAGTAGTCAAGTTGAAGACGGTTAGGAGTTGGAGGAATGGGTGCAATGAACCTAAAGAGACGGGTCAAGAACATTCCATATGGCATAGCCGTTGTGCCATGCACGGGAATGTCGGCCATTCTCTTGGCCATGTAGTAAGCAAGATTGAAAGGTTGCCTAGTGGACAAAGAGTAGAGCATGTAGCATAGGCAAAGGTTGATATGGTCTCGGTTTCCTATGGTGCTTATAACATTGGCTCTAAGGACTTCCTCCCATTTCTTGAATTGGGGCAAGAGTTCATTAAGTTCCATTCCATATGGATCTTTATCAACCTCATTACCCGTTCAGGTTCTCCTAGTAGTGGTTGTCCTAACAAAGAGGTGGTTACGGAGTACATCTTTTGACACAAGTAGGGTATCATAAGGATGGAAACGGTCATCTAGGGTGTCAAGGGTTGAGAGGGAGTGCAAATCGGAGTAGATACAAGTACCTTGGTTTGGAATTCCTAGGATTTGAGCAAACTCCTCAAGAGTGAAGGAGTATTGATTGCCACTAACCCTAAAGTTGACGGATAAATAATCATAATCACCCGTGGATAGAGTGACGGATGCATAGAACTCAAGAATGAATCTAGGACAAATAGGCTCATCTAAAGTCAAAAGACACTCAAAGTTGATTGTGGCAAATTCGGCATAAAGGTTTGTGCCTTCTAGGAAAGACGGGTCAATGGTTCTACCCTCATGGACATAGCGTTTTTCTAGGGCTTTGAAAATGTTGACTTGGTTTGGGGTAAGGCCTTTGGTTTTGTGGTGTTTTGGGAGGTACTTAATTGTGTCCTTATGGTCGTAATGGGTTAGAGGAGGCATGATGATACAATGATGATGGATTAGTAATGTGATTGGATTGAAGACCAGAATTTCGTGGGTATGGATGAGAGAAATGGTGAATAGTAACAGTTTTGGAAGTGGTGGTGTGAAATAATGGGTGTTTGGTTTAATATAAACTAATGGATTGATTCTGCAGGTCGACGGACACGGCGAATCCCAAATTTGGGTTCCGTCCGTTATGGCTCAGGGTTCCGCCGACCCTGCTGAGAAAAATTGTTATGGATTTGTTTTGATTTTTGTGATTTTTGTCTAATGTCCAGAACTACAATGTAGGTTCCATGAGTCCTAAGCCTAGCCTAAGAAGGTTAAAAGGTTCACGTTTAAGAGGTTTAGTGAGAATGTCGGCTATGTTGTCTTCGGAAGAAACTTTCTCAATTGAGATATTTCCTTTTTGAACGTTGTCGCGAAGGAAATGATGACGGATTTCAATATGTTTGGTATGAGCATGTTGAACCGGGTTTTTGCTGAGATAAATGGCACCTTTGTTGTCACAAAGAATTGTGATGTCGTTGAGTTGAATTCCGTAGTCGACAAGAGCTTGCTTCATCCAAAGAGCTTGTTGACATGCCTTTCCGGCCGAAACGTACTCGGCTTCCGTTGTTGAGATAGCAAGAGCCGTTTGCTTCTTCGAGAACCATGAGGTGAGACAATGTCCAACAAAAGTACAAATACCACTTGTGCTTTTTCTATCGACATAGTCACCGGCATGATCCGAGTCGGCATACACTATGGTGTCTATTCCCGTTCCTTTGTGATACCATAAACCTAAATGTGTAGTGCCCTTAATATACCTAAATATCCTTTTAACGGCTTCAAGATGGGTAGTTTTAGGATTTTCTTGAAAACGAGCACATAGACAAACACTAAACATAATGTCGGGTCTACTAGCCGTTAGGTAAAGTAGACTACCAATCATACCTCTATACTTAGTGCTATCTACGGATTCACTTTCCTCATCCTTGGTGAGTTTAGTTTCCGTGGACATGGGAGTTTTGATAGGTTTCGAATCTTCTAATCCAAATTTCTTAATCATGTCCTTAATATACTTAGATTGATTAAAGAAGATACCATCTTCTAGTTGTTTAATTTGGAGTCCTAGGAAAAAGTTGAGTTCTCCCATCATACTCATTTCAAACTCGTCATGCATGATTTTTGAGAAATCCACACATAATTCTTGACAAGTTGATCCGAATATAATGTCATCAACATAGATTTGGACTATGATAATATGTGAATCTTTCTTCTTAGTGAAGAGAGTATTATCAACTAAGCCCATGGTGTATTTATGGTCAACTAAGAAGGTTTTAAGTCGATCATACCATGCTTTTGGAGCTTGCTTAAGTCCGTAAAGAGCCTTTTTAAGTTTGTAAACATAATTAGGTTTTTCAAAATCGATGAAGCCCGGTGGTTGAGCAACATACACTTCTTCATTAATGACTCCGTTTAGAAATGCACTTTTGACGTCCATTTGAAAAAGTTTAAAATTATGTGCACACGCATAAGCAAGTAAGATTCTAATTGACTCGATCCTAGCTACTGGAGCAAACGTTTCATCGTAGTCGATGCCTTCTTGTTGATTATATCCTTGTGCTACTAGCCTAGCTTTGTTTCTAGACACAATTCCATTTTCATCCATTTTATTACGAAAGACCCGTTTCGTTCCAATTATTGTTTGACTCGTTGGTTGAGGAACTAATGTCCATACATCATTCCTAACAAATTGGTTTAATTCTTCTTGCATTGCAATTACCCAAGACTCATCTTTAATGGCTTCGTTAATGTTTTTCGGTTCAATGGTTGACACGAAACAAAAGTAGTTGCTTTCATTTTGGACTTTTGATCTTAGTGTTCTTTCGTTAATGTTGCCTATGACACTATCTAATGGATGACTTTTAGATTCTTTGACATTAGCAAGTTCTTTGTTTAATAGTTCATCTTCCTTGTCATTATCTAAGATTTCTTGACTTTCAATTTCTTGGCTTTCAACTAAGTCATCATCTACCAAAGGTGATGTCTTAGAGGGAGGTGGACTTTCGTCAAATGTTACGTTCAACGATTCCTCGACTCTTAAGGTTTCTTTGTTTAAGACAATGTAAGCTTTACTATTTTGTGAATATCCAAGGAATACACCTTCATAAGACTTTGGGTCAAATTTGGTGAGATAATCCTTGGTGTTAAGAATGAAGCATTTACTCCCAAACACTCTAAAGTATCCTAATGTAGGCTTTTTACCTTTATAAAGTTCATAAGGTGTTTTATTCAAAAATCGTCTAATTAGGACTCGATTTAAAATGTACGTTGATGTGTCAACGGCATTACACAAAAACTTTTGTGGAATAGTTTGTTCATTAAGCATTGTTCTACTCATCTCTTGTAATGTCCGTTTTTTACGTTCTACTACACCATTAGATTGAGGAGTACGTGGAGCCGAAAAGTTATGAGTAATTCCATTATTATCACAAAATTTTCCAAATTGAAATTCATTATCAAATTCACGACCGTGATCCGTTCTAATAGACACAATATTAGATCCTACTTGATTTTGAATTTTCTTACTTAGAATCTCAAATTTATCAAAAGCTTCATTTTTACTTTTCAAAAACTTAGTCCAAGTATAACGTGAGTAATCATCAACTATGACCAAAGTATAGAAGTTGCCTCCATAACTTTGTATAGCCGATGGACCAAATAAATCCATATGTAAAAGTTCTAGACACCTAGACGTAGACACCAAGTTTTTAGCCTTATGGCTACTATGGACTTTTTTACCGACTTTGCAAGCATCACAAAAGTGTTGGTCATATTTCAACTTGGGTAGGTTTCGAACTAAGTCTTTGGAGGAGAGGTTTTGGATTAGTCTCATGTTAGCGTGTCCTAAACGTCTATGCCATAAAGTTGAAGATTCATCTAATGAGGTAAGACAAAGTTTGTCTCTAGATGTTGAATCCAACTTCATGACGTATACGTTGTTCTTAAGGACACCTTTGGCTATGGTTATACCATCTTTAAGTATTTTACTACCGTTTTCACTAAAGAGGATATTATACTTATTACGACAAAGTTGACTAATACTAAGAAGATTAAATCCTAAGTTATCAACATGAGCAACATCATCTATAGAAAGGGAGTCATGAGAGATTGTACCTTTTCCGATGATTTTGCTCTTAGCATTACTACCAAACGTAACATTACCTCCATCACATTTGTGATATGTAGAGAAGAGGCTTTTATTACCCATCATGTGCCTTGAATAACCGCTATCCTTGATCCATTCATCCGGATCCAAACAAACTTTGAGGCACACCTATTTTACGAAAAACACTCAAACATTTGGTCCCCAATTTCTCATGGGTCCATTTTGGTTAAGCATACCATTAATTTGTCCCAAATATGAAAATAGAGCATAAGGGTTCCATGGCATGTAATTTGAGGTTTGGTAATGTCCAGGAGTGTTTTGGTTCCAAACATGTTGGTAGTTTGATCGAGCATTGAAGTTGCTCTTTGGAAATGGGCGTTTGGGAATTGGAGTCTTAGGTCTTGGTTGAGTAGTCTTAGCTCTAAATTCATTTTTACTAAGTCCTACTCCAGTTTTAAAGGCAGGTTTGGTTCCATTTTTATATGTAACTTTAACAAATTTAGAACGATCCGATGTGGATGGAGTAACTGCTGCAGCAGTCCTGGCGGAACCCTCGGGGCCAACGGGCGGAACCCTAATCTGGGTTCCGTCTGGTCCGCAGGCTGCTGTAGCATTTTTGTTTGTTTCATGTGTGTTCTTTTCTTGTTTCGTTTGTTCCTTAACGGTTTCTACTTTCCAGAAACCTAGACCTGTTTTATCAAACGGTGACTTTTGAAGTTTCATTATTTCATCCGCACATGAAATGCTCTTATCAAACTTTTTGAACTTTGTGGTTTGTTTGATTAGATCATTTTGAGTAATTTTAAGTTTTTCAACTTCAAGTTTAAGTTCTTCACATGATTTGCATGCGGTGTCAATACCTTTACTCTTTTCTAATCTCTTAGCTTTTTCTTTTAATTCATAAACTTCATTTTCTAAAAACTCCTTTTTAGTTTTCAAAAATTTGTTTTTGTTTATGATTTTTAAGCTTAGTTCACAAAGTTTGTTATATTCATTTTGTAAAGTATCATCATCTATAGAGGAGTAAGATGAGTCAGAGAGTACCTCATTTGAGTTGTGAGCCATGAGAGCAATATCATCATTCTTTGGCTCATCATCATCTCCTTCATAGTCACTCCAAGCACCGCCCACAAAAGCTTGTTGAGGTTTGCTCTTGGGTGGTTTTGGACATTCTCCTATAAGATGACTTGTGTCTCCACACCGAAAACATTTTCTTTCAACTTTTCCTTTTCGATCGTCACGATCTTTCCGGAAGTTTTTCTTGTCATCTTTGGGTTGCCTAACAAACTTCCCTCGCCTACGAAAGAACTTCTTGAAGTCTCTCACGGCCATAGCATATTCCTCATCATCACTATCCGAAGTAGATTCTTCATCATCACTTGATTGGACTCTAGCTTTCAAGGCAATGGACTTAACCTTTTCTTTCTTGCCTCTAACTAGTTCCGAATCTTTTTCCATTACCATTTCATGAACTTTGAGGTTTCCAATAAGCTCATCAAGTGACATGCTTGAAAGATCTTTGGATTCTTCAATTGCCGTCACTTTTGCTCTCCACTTCGGATGGAGTGCTCTAAGAAATTTCCTGACAAAGTTCTTACTACAAAAAGATTCATCAAGTGCTTTAAGTGAAGTAATAATAGTGTTAAACCTAGCAAAAGCATTATCAATAATCTCATCTTCGGTAAAAACAAATTGTTCATATTGTTGAACAAGAAGATCAATTTTGTTATCTTTAACTTGTGAATTTCCTTGATGAGTGACAATTAAAGATTGCCAAATATCTTTGGCGGTTTTACACAAAAAGACTCTTTCATATTCTTTCTTAGGCAAAGCGTTGTAAAGCATCATTTTAGCTTCATTATTTTTACCTATTAATTTCTTTTGATCATCGTCTTTAATGTTAGTAACTACGTTATCACCATCAACAATTATATACCATAAATCTATATCTTTAGATTTCACGTAAGTTTCAAAACGGTTTTTCCAATAGATAAAACCATTTGCTTCAAAGAGTGGTGGTCTTTGCATAGATTGCCCTTCTTTGTAATTTTCAAAATCCATGGATCGTTTCAAGTTTTAAAACACAATATATTTTAAAAGCTTGAGTAACGTAGCTCTTGATGCCAATTGTGGAAAACTAGAAGGGGGGTTGAATAGTTTTAGCGTTTTAAAATCTTTTTAACTTGTTTAGTTAGCTTTGAAACTTTCCGTTTGATCAAAGATATATGCACAAACACAATATATATAACATGCAAGTAAAGGAAAGAAACGATCAAACCACAACACGAGTATTTATCGTGGTTCGGCTACAAGGACTCTTTTTCCTTGCCCTACGTCCACGCCCCGAGTATCCAACTCGAGAGTTTCTTTCACTAGTCAACAAGCTCCTTTCACCGGCGGAGAAAACCTTACACGTCGCTTATACTTTTACCGACACAAAGCTAAATGTCGAGTTCTTTTACAAGGGCACAACCACTCCCGTTTAGTTCTTTTACTAGGGTACAACAACTCCCAATACTCTTTGTATTTTGAGGACTAAAATACTAACCACTCACTTCAGAATATACACAAACAAATGACGCGTAAACAACACGAGTTTACACAAAACTAAGCTACCAAGTCTTGCAACGTTGTGTTGGAAACTTGTAACTTTAGACGACCTTGTGAGCTTCTTTGCTACAAAAGGAAACTTTACATTTACAATGTTAAGAGGTTAGAAGAAAAGGATCAGTGTGTGTGTAAAAATATGTGCTCAAGAGGTTAGCCAAAAATCAAGTTATGGCTTGGTATTTATAGCACAACAAACTGTGTGCTCGGCGGATCAGGCGGAACCCTCAAATGGGTTCCGCCCGTGTACCCCCAGGGTACCGCCGGGTCTGCAGTAGGTTTTTGCAATTACTCTTCAAACCAAACAAGGTCTTGTCTCATAACTTCTATCAACCAAACAATGTCACATCACTTAAAGTAAGTCAAACATGATACTTGCAAGCAACATGAAAGCAAGTCAAACACATAACTTGCCATAAATACATAATGACAAAACTTGCCATAAATGTGATGTGACTATTTCTAATTTAAGAAATAAACTTGTGTTATGTTTTATGAAATGTAAAATGTAGCAAAAGTCTTGTTTATGCAAGTCTTAAAAACTAAGAATATGTTTTACTTAAAACTAAAGTTTACATTTTGTCGTTAACAAAACATAGCGAAGATCGTAAAATATAAATAACGTTTTTAGGCGATATTTGTATTAACAAGAAGGAAAATTCTAGAGAGATGTACTCATTTTTAGTGCACGATCCCCTAGTACACCCCTCAGAGCCTATCTTTTTCGTTTCTAACTTTAAGCATTTGTGTACAATCCACTCCCAAATGTACACCCAAATCGCCTTAGCCTTCCTTGTATGCACTCATCTTTAGTGCATTATTGTTACAACATTTTGTAAACCCTTAGTTAATTGTCTAATTGATTACATGGTTGCTAAGTCGAGTCATATCTTGTACATATTGTTTTGGGACAATTGGGACTCATGGGTAAACTACTAATGATATGGAGTAATGGGGATGAACATCAATTTTTACCCCCATATGTGCAAAACATTTTAAAGTACTCCAAGTGTTTTGACTATCTTAATTCGAGTCATTAGATTAGTTACATGTAAAGTATGTAAAAGTTCAAGTGTAAGGGAAGAACCGAGGCCCCTATGATGTATTATTTTGGATTGTAAGGCAAGAGTGTATGCAAAAAAAAAAAAAAAAAAAAAAAAAAAAAAAACATACGGACTACCATGCCTTTTCCTTTATTTATGTTTATATTTATGTTTTTGATAAGCTTAAGTGGAGTCGAGTCTTGGCTTAGCAACACTGCATTGTACATGTAATTGACCTAGATGATTAACTTGCCACCAGTAAAATATCCTTTATCCAACAAACCGTGTTTTCCGTATCCCTACACTGAAAATTATAACCCTTGAAAAGCCCTCTTTGATAGTTTATCTTAGGTGCTTACGCCTAGTGGAGGAGGTTTTTGATCCATTCCCAAGCCTATGGTAATCTATTTGCTATGACAGGTAGTGAGTGATATTTTTTCCATTTCCATTAGTTATATAGGTTTATAACACCCGAGAGATGAGAGTATCCAAACACTATTTGTGGTGTGCTAGTGTATGATTTTCGTGCTTATTTTGATTAAGGTGGAATGATCATTTGTTGTAATTACTTTTATATTAATGTTAAATGACCCCTAACTTGTATTTTGATTAGAATAAAAGCTCATTTGCTTTAGGACAAGCAAATCCCAAGTGTAAGAGTATTTGATGAGATGAAAAGTTTTACACTTTTAAGGGGTCATTTAAGCCTTAAATCATGATTATATGATCAAATATTACCTTAAATTGTTCCTTTTATGATTTTAGGTACTTTAGAGAGGAATTATGGAAAAGGAATCATTTTGGATGTTTTTGGAGCATAAAAGTGAAGAAAACGACGAAGTCAAGAATTCAAGCTGGAACAGTACCTTACGTCGTCACGCACTACAGGTGACGACGTCACTTGTTGATAAAGAGATGGATAATTATTTTACACTTGATGGGCCAGAAAGGAATTTTGAAGTTTACACGTGACGGCTTCATGTTATATTTCACCAAGGGCGTCACTTGTTATCGCAAAGAGAGACGGCCTAGAACCTTATTCAACCAGACGGCGTCAAGAGTGGATCTAGGCATCAAGGAACCCTAAATACGGTGAGGTGACGGCGTCACATCCCAAAAGGTGACGCCGTCAAGTTTTAAAATCTATATATACTTTTCTAATTTTCATTCATTAGTGTGAAACTTTGGAGAGGAACTTAGGGTACGAACCCTAGTCGACTTTTGCAGCTATTTTGAGGTTTCAAAACCTTTTTTCTTCCATGATTAATTGAAGATAAGTAATCTATCAATCATTCAATATGTCTATGTGTTGTTTGATTTTATCTTACGCTTGTCTTTCTTTTAACATGCTAGGCTAGGTTTGTTTGTGTTTGCTTAGGTCTAATGAAACGTAGTTATTGATTATTCATTGATTGGTTTGTTATTAATTGTTGTGGATAGATGTTTATCGATGTTAGGCTTAAGAAAACTGGCTAATCTTCTATATGGTAACATGCTTGATTGTCTTAAGAAACATGAATCGATGTGTACTACGATTATTTGGTTGTATTTAATGCATAAGCCACTGTTTATAATCCCTAGGATTGGGCGCTTAACGTGTCATCTTAGGAGGAGATAAGAGCTTATGGAGTTGGGGAAGATCGTACACACCCCCACGAATGGTATTAAGTAATACAACCCGGCATCCACACAATTGTAACAAATCTATCAATCAGTAAAAGATAACTAGGGAGTAGTGAACCCTAAGTAACCACGTTTGTCTCCATATTAGAAGTCTCACATATTTATTTCAGTTATTTTATTTTTATTTGCATTTATAGTATTTGGGTTAGTTGACTAGCAACTAATTCCGCCCAATCTTCCAAAACCCGAGAATTTTACTTGGTTTCTAAAAAATATAAAAAATACAAATAGAATTATCTCTTACCTCTAGACCTAGTTTAGATTATTTTCAATCCTAACGAACACTATTCCCTGTGGAGAAAGATTAATCCCCTGGTACTTACCACTACACTATACTACATCGGTCAGGTACACTTTCCTGGCGGGGGTTGTAAGCTTTTCAAGATCCCTTGAGAAGTAAAACTTTTGCGTTACAATCCAAATCGCATCATAAACAAGTACCTCAAAAGGTTGTATGAAAGAAGACACATCTACAGCTAACAAATTTGCAGCAGACAAACAAGCAGAAGGTATAGGTGTTGTTGAAAGTCAAGATGATGTAGTTGCAGGAACTTGTGTGCAATCTGGAATTCAAGATCAAGCTAGTCAAGATGTTGCAACAGACAAAGAAGGTGAAGTTGCAGGTGTTCAATCTGATAGTCAAGATCAAGCTATTGATGATCTCAGCATGCATGATGAATCCCAGTCTCAATCCCAGCAACATGATCAATCACAGTCTCAATCTCAGGTCCATTCAAGTAATGTGCAAGCAGTTTCTGTTTCATCCCAGCCTACTGCACGAAGAGTGACTAGGCGGCAGGTTGCAATGGATAGAATGATGCCCTTACCATAGATCAATTATGTTATGCTAATGAACTAGACAATATTTCTTTGTGTTTGCTATGGACAAGTTATGTACTCTAATTATCATGCTTTGAAAAGTATGAAATTTTATGCATTTGGAATTATATCCATTTACGTTATCTATGGAACCATGTTATGTTTCTGTATTTCACTTGTGTGGACCGTATGTTATAGCAAAGTCTATGACTGCATCACCTTCTACTGCAAATTGATAAAGGCAAAATTAACCAAACTCAAAACTTCATAACAATGTTGACAATTAAAAGTCAAATCTAACCAAATTCATAAGCATCTGCATAACCATAAGGTAAACTCAGCAAAAGAACACAATTCATATCCATGTGGGAGACAAAGTTGCTACCATTCAAGAGAATCTAAAGTTAAAACATACTACATAATAGTTTTTTCAAGGTTCTAACACTACCATGATGGCCTAACAAGTAAATTACATTTTCACATAACACAAAACACGACCATCATACAATAAAGCTAAAAAGTTAACTAAGTGCATAAACAATCAAGAACAATATCCAACTGAGCACCAGGTAAATCTTCCACTTCCACACATCACCTTTAGCAGCTTCTAAACTTACCTCGATCTCATTTCTCCCCCTCAAAAGGCCTGGTATGATCATTCTTGAACGAGCACACATTTCAAGATCATACCATCCTATCCACCGACAAGAAGACCCCTAATCATGAATGTGGAAAGTCATTAATCAACCACCATTGTTACAATGTACTTTGCTACTTGCGAAAACAAGTTAATACAATAAATCTAAAAACTCACTTACTTCATCAGGACAACCATAGAATTGACGCCCTGGGTTGGCCGATGTCCACAAAGTGCGAGTTATAGCTTGCTTACCACACCAGCAGTGCACCATGTTGAAAGGTTTAATGATTTGTGGAAGAAAGGTTTCGGGGGAAAGTTTAGGGATGATAAGTGATACAATTGTGACTCAAAGTAATATAGGGAACTGTGACACTGTACAACGGCTTGAAATAGGACGCTAAAGTGAATGACGATTTTGCCCTCACCAATAATTCAATGAACTGACCATTACGGGGCGAGGGACGCAATTGGCCTCAAAAACTTGTGTTTTGGACTCACAGCGATAATTTTCCCAAGTTTGGGGCCCTGACGATGTTTTCAGAAATGTTTAGGGACCAACGGTGTATTTTTGTCCTTATGTTAATAGTCATTTTCTATATAACATATTTAAATTTATAAAATGGCCCCCCTAAAATGAATATGTTATACTGTGGCCCCTCTAGTAAATTTGTTGAAGCTCTGTCCCTAGTATTCATATATAAATTTACTGGCTTTAGATTATTGCAAAAAAGTTTCAACCTCTTATATAATACCTACACATTTTGGAATCTTTGTTTCCATATCTGGTATTCTTGTTTGTATTGTAGACATAGATTTACATATTTGTTTGTATGTGTGTGGATACATATGCTAAATGTCAAATGCAGCTGGTGTGATATTGATATGAGTAATTTGTTTTGGGTTGTAAAGTCATATACTTAGACATTGGTTTATAAAATCCAAATGTTTCGGTCATACACTTAGACATTGGTTTATAAAATCCAAATGTCTCGTTTTATCCGTAGTTTTATAATAAAAACAAAATTATAATTTAAAAAAAAAAGAAAAAAAAAAAAAAAAAAAAAAAAAAAAAAAAGGGGGGGAGGGTGCCAGAATTCATTTAGAGGGTATGAACACTACAAAAAGATAGTCCAATCTACACACTTTTTCCTCGACACTTTTCAAATGTGTGTAGAATTTTATTAGTTTCTTAATACTTAACAATGTGTGAAATTTTTTTGTAAAACAATAGATTTTCTACACTTATAATTGTATAAAAAAATGTTCATGCTTTTAAGTACGAAGAAATCCAAAAAAAATGTCCATAATTATAGGTTAAGAAGTCATTTCATTTGTAACACACAATTTTGCACACTTTCTCGAGTATGGACATAAGAGACACCCTCCATAGAAAATATAATAAGTACAAAAATGTATGTCAACAACAGCTTCATATAGTTGTCAGATATGTACAAATTCAATCAATGTCTTGTCTCTTATTATTTATCATGTGTGATACGAGTTAGATATTACTTGTTTTCTTTGGTGTGTCTAACAATTCAGGTTTGTTCGTGTTGTTATCATTCTATAATGCTGCTGTCAAAAAGTGGTGAATCGACAGTGTGGCGTATCAAAATGTCAAACGAAAAAGCAAATGAAGCTCCTGTTTTCAGTCAAACGATAAAATCTCATTCGAATAGGTACAATGTATATGGTCTGTTTACTAGCGCACATATATGAAAATGAAACATGATCCTTTGTTAATGGGAAGTGGTTGACACACTAAAGCAGGATATACGTAAAATACATCTAATGTGTGGAGTAGAGTTTGCCAATAAATTTTAAAAGTGTGAAAATCACTTCTCTTTATAAATTGACATAAGTTATCATAAAAAGTTTTGACTACATCTGTTTACATTAGTACAATTCAGGGACGGATCCATGGTATAATTATGGGGTCCGACGCCCTCATGACTTGTCGAAAAAGTAGAGTTTTTTTTTTTTTTTTTTTTTTTTTTTTTTTTTTTTTTTTCGAAAGTGCCCTCACTCAAAATTCAAATTGCCCCTCACCCACATACTAAAACCCAACATTCAACACTTTAAAACCTTATAGATCCTTCATTTCTAAGTAACACAATACTCGATTTATTATTTCGATCCTAGTTTTTTCTTCCGCATTTTGTTGTTATTGTAAAAAATAAAATAAAAATAATAAAAATAATAAAAGCCCCCTCACAAGCTATTTTTCTTGTTCCGTCACTTGTACCATTCCATGACTTTGTAAGAGGGGAGGGAGTCATAACACGAAATAACACCAACACCACTGCCACGTCAGTACCACATCACTTTAACACAAAATAACATAACACCAAAAACACCAGGAAATCATAACACCAAATAACACAACTTTTTACATATTTATAAATTCTACCCTCAACAAATTCATTTATTAAACATTCAACCATTTTATTAATAAAACTAAACATTACATTAGGAAATAAAAACATTACAACTAAAAAAAAAAAAAACAAAAAAAAAAAAAAAAAAAAAAAACATACATAAAAAAAATAATAATAAAAAATAAATAAAAAACTAGTTGTTTGACGGACCGGTTGGCGGATGTTGCGGATGTTGCAAATTATACTTTTGTTTGATTATTTGTTTTTCCATTTTGATAAAACACGCCTCCTCCGGATTTACGTCACTCATTTTCATACTAAGAAATCTAATTCCTACAAACGCGTAGTCGTCTCATCTTTCGTTCTAGCCGCCTCGTACGCCATTTGGGCCGCTTCCCGTCTAAGTCGAAGCTCGTTTGTCATAGAATCCAAGTTGCTTGACCCACTTCCCCCGGTACTAGTCGATGTTGTTGAATTATGATATCATGACAATCATATAAAATAAACCAAACACATAAAGAGAGCATATGCGGAAGCGTAATAACAAGATCATATAACATGTAATTAATTAATCAATAATAAATAGTAAACATACCTTTGTGATTCTAGCCCGAACAAGAATCAATTGCAATCTTCAATTCAAGAACCCTAATTAGGGTTTATGTGGATTATAAGAATTACCCCTTACCTATTTTGTAATTCAATCCAAGAATCAAACAAAAGTATGTTTGAATCACGTTCTTGTACACACGTACTAAAACAAGTTAAAGTAATGCTAGTTTTTAGAACACAAAATTAAACCAAAACCTTTTGTTTAATAAAGAAAATCGATCAACCCTTTAAGGGTGTTTGTTTGATCGACTACAAGAAAACAAGGAGAGAAAAACAAGTTTAGGGTTTGTGTGTGTGCACAAGAGATCCAAACAATGAATCCCTAACCTTGGTTTCTGATAGTGATGAGGAAGAGGTTATTAACACGTTTGACGAATCAGCAAATCTTTTTGGTGGTGGTCAAGAGCGTGAAGATGAGTATGATTATGATGATTATTCGAAGCAAATTGATGATCTTCCAGGGGAATTGGATGCTCTTAATGCCTTTTATGGTGTTAATCTCCAAGGTCGTAGGAAGTAGTTTATCTTTTGTCAGAGTCACTCTATTATGTGATTTATGGTTTGTTTTCTTGTTTTGAAAATAGGAAGTATCTTGTTATGTAAGCTCTTCGCCTATGTAACGGGCTGAGATATGGGATTCACCCATATCCATTGTACTTAAACGTTTTTTGGAGTAATATATTTACCGGGTCGTTGACCTTTTACCCAAAAAAAAAAAAAAAAAAAAAAAAAAAAAAAAAAAAAAACCTTGTTTATATAGTATAGTTTACTTGGAGCTCAAGTTAGATGAGGAATGGGTTTCCCCATCCCCCACCGATCAGCCATAAGCCCAAATAGGGCTTCCGGATCTTTCTTGACTTGCCAATAAATCATATACATTACTTTCCTTTTATTCGTCTAATGATCATTAGTCATTTATCTTAAATACTAAATGATCATTATATATTTGTGTAATAAATAATTAAATATAAACTTTTACATTTAATTATTAAACTTTAACTCTCATACGTAAAGTGTGCAATCCCGTGATCTCGAGTTCGATCCTAACATACGACTACTAAAATAATGTCCATAATCTAACAACTCCCACTTGGACATATTTTAATAGTATAATCATATCGGTTAGCGTCTAGCAACACTTCGATGCCTCTAGTACGACGTTAATAAGGATATGGATTAAAGTCATTCCTTAATTAACCATTTTGTTTCTCGTTGTTTATGATTGATCAAGGTTACCAAATCTTCTGAACATATTCAGGGGAGATCTTTGGTGCGGCCGCACATGCATCTTACCAACCCTACGAGGGGCCCAGCAGTATTAAACTTCAAAAATTAATTTGAAGGAACAAATTCTATCTTGAATACAAGCAAAACCCACAAACTTTGTAACACTTCCGAAAACAACCCTTATGACTACCAGTTACGTATAGCGTTAAGTTGTTCCACAAAAATGTACTACATTCATGACACTTATCTTGCATCTCAAGTCTGAGGATAACTTCTCATGATTTACTTAATGACAAGATCCATAAAGTAGCATCATGTAGTTGGGATAAGTCCTATATTCGGTATCATTGAATATCATCTGAAATGGCATGACTACGCATCAATATACTTTAAGTATATTATACCAACCTTCAGATTTGTCTTGATTTAATAATATTCCCATATTATTAACTGACAACGGACAATTTAGAATAACATACAAATATAGGATACAATATCTTATAAATTAAACATACCATTTATTTAAATTTATTATAATAATTGTTTAACATCCCTTATCCAAATACTAAATAGATCAATGCATGATAACTCTTGTTGATGAATTATGTCTCAATTAATGACATTCATACTTGTTAACAAGACATAAATCATCCAACTTTGATCTATCGGAATTTTGAGAATACTTATTTCAAGAATTCAACTATTGAAGTTCTTGTATATGCATACTCAACTATTTGATAATGCATATTGTCTTTCATAAAATGTGTGTCATCCTTAACCACCAATTTATGATAATCAAACTTCCAAACATTTTAAAGTTTAAAGTATTCTTATTCTCTTAATGTATAATGCAACAATACTTTTAGTAAGCACAACTAGTATATATAGTCAAGGATGAAATCCTTACCATGACTAGTATTGAGTGTCATCTCAATTTCATTAGCATCATTATATGCAAACAACAATAATATGCTTTTAAAAACTTCCCGTAAACCTTAATATCTATTGTGTAATGTTTGATGCCCTTCAAATTTTCAAGTTTGTTGGCTATAACAATTTTCACAACAATTGAAAAATTGTTCATTTATAGAATTTGGAAGATGTTCCAGATTTAGGATGTGATTCTATAATCAAACATATTCTTTTAGAATATCACGAGTTATCTAATAACCTTTTAATTAGATATTAATATTGCCAAATCATCTTGTAATCAAGCATGATACAACAAAACATGATGTTCATGAAAAATCTTTGAGTCATACTTAGATTTTATTCATGTCATATATATCAATTTAGACTTTCTAAATAATATATCATGTTATCTTAGATTCATTTACCGCTCACGTTTCAACAATAAACATTCATTCCAAGGTTGTATGTCTTATTTTCTAAATCTTTCAAGTAAAGTTTCATTCCATACCTAGACTTAACATTTACTTATATAGAATATTACTTTTCATATGTTCTACAACATATATGATTTAAGAAATTAAACATAATACTCACACTAGCTTTTAAGAATACTTAGAAATTATCTTATTTCAATTATAAATCAAAACATGAATTTAATAATTAAACATAAGAGTAATCTTCTAGATGCATGCATATATCCATCCATGGATTATTGCACCTTGTACACTTTCAAAGATTTATTTGAATTCATAAACTCCTTTTGATTACTTATCGTCCTCGCTCAAGTAATCACTCAAGAAAGAGTTTTGATATTCCATTGTCAATTTCATAAATATGTCAATCATAATCTTTATATATACTTAATGTGTTTATAATAGAATATTCAATCACAGTTAATTGCTTAAGTGTAATTAATAATCTTGTCATAAAACATGCATTAAATACGTGTACAATATTGTCCATATGATTTCTATACAAAGATTTAAACCACAAAGGTTACCATATCTTTAAAGAAACTCATCTTCATTTTCTAGTCTAACTATTAAGATAAACCAAATTTCTTAAATTGATTATCTTTATGGACAACATCTTAATCATTCATATCATGTATACTATACCCAATTTCAAATTTGGTAATGCATCATAATAATTATCAGGTTTACAATAATCCTGTAAATCATAGCCCTCAGCATATTAATCAAATATCTGAGATATATTACTATTTTATGAATGATAATTCCATCATCTTGAGATTTAACATTTAAATGTCAAACTTTATTATCATGTTGAGATTTAACATTCAAATGTCAAACTTCATCATGATATTTAATAGGGTATTTTAGAAGATTATGTATCTTGTAATTTTATCTTTTAAAGATCAAAACTCCCACTTGCTTTTAGCAATTTAAAGACTATCTTTAAATACTTAGCAAATAAAGTAACAATACAATGTTCTTTTTTGGGATATTACAAATATTTATTGACTGTTCCTGACTTTACTTTGTTAATAACCTTTTCATAAGCAGTTAAACAAATTTAGAACTTCAATTTAAGACTTAATGTAATTCATCATATTCATCACATTCCATCATATGATGATGTCTTATTAATCTTTTAGGTTGGAGTTTTATTAAATATGTCCAAGTCATACTCAACATTCTAACCTTGATAACTTTTGGAAGAAAAGAAGTCATAGTTATCTTTAATCAAACAATATAACAAGAGTTTGATTTTCCTAACTGAACATACCATAAAGATTTGGTATTTCATTAGTATTAATATTGTAAGACAATCTAACAATATTTAAGATAACCATATTTCCTTTTGACTTGTCTATTTACCAACTAATGCATTTTAATAGTATAATAATTTTCAAGCCAATTACATGCTTTATAACACAAGTACTTTTGACAAAGTCACTTCATGTTCATGTCTTTACAAGAAAACATAAACTGTTATAATCCCACTATACGTTATAAGTCATTTAACAATTTAATGACTTCATGTTTATGTCTTAATTAAAAAAACATAACAAAGATAACGTCTTACTTTATTATAAGTCTTGTAACAATTTAAAGACTTTATGTTTATATCTTTACAATGAAACATAAACATGTTTAACTAAAGTAATTATGAACACCATCTTTTGGTTTCAATAGTAATTTCAAGTTAATATATTACTTCACAATAATGTAAATAACATTATTTCTTCATTTATTTATGTCATTCCAAGAACACATAAATATTCAGATTGAGGTAGCATTAGATTACTTAATTAATTAATGTCATTCCATGAATTCATAAATATAATTAAAATAGCCTTGATATCATATTGACACATGTTCTAATAGGTATCTAATTTAGAAACTGTAAATTCTCATAGTTCAATTTCATCAGTTGATCTGCTAGTAATGAAAATACGAAATTTACCTTGTTATTGCAATCTAGCTAAGCTCTCACATAACATAAATTGTAACACCAAGTGTTTCTTGAATTAGATTAGTATAATGCATATTAGAATGTAATTCTCTTACCTTGCAGTCAAGAGAATCCATTAAATCATATCTTTATGAGTTGTTTCTTGCACATATTAAAGATAACATTTCTCTCACTTGTGCATGGAACAACTTCATATAGTTGATAAACAACACGCCATGCATTTGTTTATGTGTTCAATATGATTATGTCATAGATTTTAGCATAACAAGTAGATGTAGAACAACAATGTCTAGTAAGGAAACGTACAAGACTATCCTTAAAAGTATGAGTGTCTACATTTGGAAAGTAATTATCTTTAGCTACCAAGATGTCAAAGCTTGTAACTCCCACTGAATTAAAGATCATTACAATAATTTCTTATTCAGTAATAAGTACACAATACTCTCACTAAATTTGACAACATTTAAAATGTTTCATATCCAGTGAAAGAAAATAGTGTACTTTTAACTTTCTTACACCTTTGAATGTCCATACGTAACAATTACTTATGCACTAAAAGTGTATTCTACGACGTAAATGATGGACTATCAACCAAATGCTATTAACTTGAAAGATTGGGCATGCAATTTCTTCCTTAACAGGTCTACCATCCTACAATGTATGTAGCACCTTTAAAATAGTCAAAACAACTAGTTTGCCTTTAAACATTTTGCGGTAATTGGTCTAGCTTCTAAATATAATAACTCATACAATGTCATACATAATTTTCTGTTAACCAAATATCATATTTGTTACTAAGAATTTAATCACCGAATGAGGATGATGAAATCCTTATGGAAAATATTCGTAATTTTCTTAACTGAGTTATATATATATTAGAATTTAGACATATCTAATATTCCTATTATCCTTTTTCATTCATGAAAAGAACTAGGATTGTGTCTCACTCTTCCTTCATAGAAAGGAGACTTCTTTTGTCTTTTAAGTAAATTATTCTTAATCAAATATATGTTTGAAAACAGAACTAGATCAATTTACCAAAGCCCAAAGTGCGTTTATGGTTTGAACGTTGCATTAATACATTAAAATGAATTACAAAATTCAATTTCAGTATTTTCGATAATTAGGTCTTTAAGAAAATAAAATACCTGTTGGTAAATATTCATATAAACCGTAGTATTTTCTTAAAGCTAGGATCCTAATTGACATAGTATCATTACATCAGTTGATCTGCTAGTAATGATAGTATTCAACAAGGTAATTGTCGAACAATAATTGCCAATATCATATTGCAATTCCTAGATCATTATGGGATTTACATTCACAAAACCTTTGTAATGTAAGCATGTTTGATCCTCATCTTAATGCCTTGAGTCCAAGTTCTCACTTCCTACTCAATTTAAGTCGTCTAACTTAAAAACTGCAAACTCATAAATCCATTACATCAGTTGATCTACTAGCAATGAAATTACGAAATTTACCTCTCCATTGCAATCTCGCAAAGTTCTCACATGACGTAAATTACAACTTCAAGTGTTCTTAATTAGATGGCATTTGACTTAATTTTATAAGGGTATTAATTTTGACGTGTAATCAAAATAATGTATGAAGAAGCATGTATACAACTTCATAACATTGGTTTTATAAAACATTTTTATTACCAATTCACTAAGAGTAAAATAACAAAGTTTTGATTGAGGTATCGGGTTCACCAATTAAAAAATTACCAACAATTATTGTCCACTATATCGTACTTTTGCATATGCCCTAAGGCTTAGTGTTTCGGATAATCATTGTGGTGAATTTACCCTTAAGATGACAATGTACGTAATATAGTGATATAGGTAAGTCTAGAGTCGGCACACAAGTGGTTGTAGAGAACCGGTAGGTGCATGGTCTTTAATAACCCCTCTCTACAGGCACATTGTATGGCAACCTTCGGTCCGCCTTTCGCACACTATGTACAAAAACATCAATCAACCAATCCTTTGAAATTTAATCTCTTAAAACCAAAACAATTTCGCCATTTATTTAGTCCATATTATTTTTCTATTCAGAAATTACCCTTTTTCGTTTATAAACATGTCTCACATAATAATAAACAAAAAAAAATAAGTAATATGTAATAAAAAATAAAACAACCAAATAAACTTATACATAACATAACAATTAAATATGTATAAAACATGTAGCCACATGCAAATCTTATTCAATAGTCCTATTAATAATCAAGTCTAGGTGTATAATATATTTATTCAATTAAGGTTTTCTTCTTCTAGGAAAAAGAGTCACATACATCGATAAATCGATTGCGTAAGCCAAAACTAAACAAATACCACATAGCACATAATTGATTAATTAATATTGGAGTCTTCCCCAATTCGACATCTATTAATAAATTTACATGTTTCGATATAACTTAACAATTAATTCATATATCCAATTTAAACCATTTAAATTTTCACAAAATAAAATCCATGCAAACATGCACTTTTCATGGATTATGCTTAACAATTAACATATTGCACCAAGATCGTTTACTAAAACGCATAACCAATTACATGACATCCTAGGGTTTCTAATCATATTAAAAATCAAAACCAAAACCCTAAAACCCTAAAAGGTCTAAATCGACCCAATTAAAAAATTAGGGTTAGGAATAAAAAAAAAACCCTAAAAACATGTAACTAAACGAATCAAGATTCAATTTTTATGCGTTTCGATAATTAATTACACATTATAACGGCTTATGATGCCACTATTGAATTATGATATCATGAGAATCATATAAAATAAACCAAACACATCAAGAGAGCATATGCGGAAGCGTAATAACAAGATCATATAACATGTAATTAATTAATCAATAATAAATAGTAAACATACCTTTGTGATTCTAGCCCGAACAAGAATCAATTGCAATCTTCAATTCAAGAACCCTAATTAGGGTTTATGTGGATTATAAGAATTACCCCTAACCTCTTTTATAATTCAATCCAAGAATCAAACAAAAGTATGTTTGAATCACGTTCTTGTACACACGTACTAAAACAAGTTAAAGTAATGCTAGTTTTTAGAACACAAAATTAAACCAAAACCTTTTGTTTAATAAAGAAAATCGATCAACCCTTTAAGGGTGTTTGTTTGATCGACTACAAGAAAACAAGGAGAGAAAAACAAGTTTAGGGTTTGTGTGTGTGCACAAGAGATCCAAACAATGAATCCCTAACCTTGTTTATATAGTATAGTTTACTTGGAGCTCAAGTTAGATGAGGAATGGGTTTCCCCATCCTCCACCGATCGGCCATAAGCCCAAATAGGGCTTCCGGATATTTCTTGACTTGCCAATAAATCATATACATTACTTTCCTTTTATTCGTCTAATGATCATTAGTCATTTATCTTAAATACTAAATGATCATTATATATTTGTGTAATAAATAATTAAATATAAACTTTTACATTTAATTATTAAACTTTAACTCTCATACGTAAAGTGTGCAATCCCATGATCTCGAGTTCGATCCTAACATACGACTACTAAAATAATGTCCATAATCTAACAGATGTATCGGACTTTTGTTTTTTTCCCGGTGCGTGCTTTCCCGGGCGGACGTGGTCGTGCATCATGACCGAATAGCTCTTCGTTGCTTTGACCGAGGACATCTCCGGTTAAATCAATCGGTTCCGGCGCGTCCCATTTTGGACATCCCCTCAAAATCAACCACGCTTCCTCTTGAGCAAACGAAATACCTTTGTGTTCGTCACGATAGAATTCTCTAGCATGCCTCATATCATCATTATCACCTTCATCACTTTTTGTCAAACGTTTAGCACGTTTGTAACACGCTTCGAACTTTTGGCAATTTGCGTTCAACGTATGCCACTTGCTTGATAGCATATCTTTGTTACGATTTTGAAAATTTTTCCGGTTGAACTCATTCATCACTCGATACCAAAACGTAATCGACTTTTGAGAAACCCCAACATTCTTAACCTCGGAAACGGCCACCCAACACACGGCAAGTAAACATTCTTCTTCCGATGTCCAACGTAACGTAGTATTACTCACGTCAGGATTTTTTTTTATCATATACTTGTGCGGTTTCTTTGGCTCTTTTTGACATCCGTTTACCTCCACGTTTTTTCCTTGGTGGAGTTATATCTTCGGGCTCCACGGATGCCGCTTGTGAGGATTGGGTTTGTGGTGTTGGCGGTGTATGTTGCTCGGTTTGGGTTTCTGCGAAACTTTGTTGCCACATTAACATAAATTGTTGTTGAAATTAAGTGGGTTAGGCATTGACGAAGATCCGGCATTGTTCGAGTTAGGATTTCCAAAACCCATCATCAAGTTCATGAAACTTTGATCGTCACGTCCTGACATTTTTTTGGATCGGATGCTTTTTTTTTTATCGGATGTTTTTTTTTTGAGTATATGCACATCAGTAGCATATGTATATATATAAAGAAGTGTAGCTTTTTTTTTTTTTTGGTTTTGCAAATGTATCCGTTGCAATGCAACGGTCTAAAATTCAAACGGTAATAGTTGGGGGCCTTTATTGAACCACTTGCAAACTTCCATAACGCGCGTTACTATGGCAACGCCAAATGAAACGCAGGGCAAAAAAACGAGTCTGGAAATGGTGTTAACGGCAAAACACCGTTATTAGCATGCCACATAGACTATAACGCCTCTCCGGCGTTATTACTCCCTCCTCTCTAAGGCATTATTATTTATACACGAGTCTTTTTTTATGTAACCATATCTGACCTTTTTGACGACTAATTCATGAGGTTTTAGCCCACTCCACGCGCCCACACAGACTCCAACCGGGTAAAGTTCATTTCTTAGGGGAATGTTGGCGCGGCCACTTTAGACCACACATATAAATTGTACCTGAGACATTACATTTTAGTGATGATAATCACAAGTTATTTACCACTTGGCCTACCCTGGTGGTTCGTTAATAACTACTTTGGTAACAAAGTATAAATTTAGTGGTTTTAGATTATTGCAAAGAAGTTTCAACCACTAGCTGCTATTCGGGTAACCTTAAAATACCTACCCATTTTGGAATTTTGTTTCCATATCATGTTTTTTTTTTTTGGGTAAAAGGTCAACGACCCGGTAAATATATTACTCCAAAAAACGTTTAAGTACAACGGATATGGGTGGATCCCATATCTCAGCCTGTTACATAGGCGAAAAGCTTACATAACAAGATACTTCCTATGTTCAAAACAAGAAAAACAAGCCATTAATCACATGAAAGTAGTGACTTGACTAAACTACTTCCTACGACTTTGGAGATTAACACCATAAATGGCATTAAGAGCATCCAATTCCCCTGGAAGATCATAAGTGTGCTTCGAATAATCATCATAGTCATACACATCTTCACGCTCATGACCACCACCAAAAAGATTTGCTGATTCGTCAAACGTGTTAATAACCTCATCCTCATCGCTTTCAGAAACCACAACCTCACCCACCTTCGAGAATGGGTTAGTCCTCTTAGTGACAGAGGTAGACGGAATAGGATGACCAGCATCATCCACAAGAATAGCTTTCCCATCGATCAGTAACTCTTCAATCTTACTAATTTTCTCAGCAATAGGAGTAGATCCAACTTCCATAGTTTCCATTGAATCACTCACAAGTGGTTCTTGCATAACACTCACAAGAGGACTTGTGATGTAGTACCAGTCTTAACTAACGCATCATTATTAACTTCCCTTGTACTGCCAGCATCTACATCCATGTTAGTAACAACCGTAGGAATACCAAATCCATCAGTATCAACCATATTAAGAGCATCAAACTGATTAGATGTAGTGATCTTGACTCCACTCGTACTAGCCATATCAGAAGCCTTCTTCTTACTGACATTAGCTTTCTTTGGTTCTAGAAGAGTCTTTTTGGGCTGATATTCAAAATGCTTACCCACCACAGGTTTGGTAAAACCTCCTCGACCTGGATTCGAACCAACTTGCTTACCCTTCTTCTTATTGTTAACAGGCTGGAACCCATCACTTACGTTCTTAGTAGGTTGAGCTTTTGGAATGACAACCTTAGGGCAGTCATTCAAAGTATTTCCAAATACCTTACATTGATCACAGCGAGGCGGTTTCCACTCATATTCGACCCGGATCATCTCAATAGTCGAACCCGTACCATCAAGTAGAGGAATCTCAACAGTGAGACTATCCTTAAGTACCTCATCCGACTTTACTTCAATCATACACCTAGCAAAGCTACTCCGGCCCCAAGATTCCTTGCACATTTGACTAGTAAATGCATCTAACCTTTTGGGCGTCCCAATCACAGTAGCAAGGAGGCTAAGCCCGTCATATCATGTTTGTATTGTATACACAAATTTACATATATGATTGTATGTGTGTGGATGCATTTGCTAAATTTCAAATGCAGCTGGTGTGATGTTGATAGGAATAATTTGTTTTGGGCTGTAAAGTCATACACTTAGACACTGATTTATAAAATCCAAATGTTTTGTTTTATACTCTTTGAAGTGACTACAAGTTGGGTTAAGGAAATTTTCTATCCAGGATATTAAGCAAAAAAGAAACGCACCCTAAGTGAGTATATGGCATTATATGATTGAGTATATGGCAGTATATGATGGGTCAATTTTACTTAACTAATTCTCAGACATTGCCTTTCATCTAACATAAATGTGGAATAGATTTTTTGGACCATTTCTCGATTTATACTTGTCGATAAATGTAGTCCTCGTAGTTAAGATCTTATGGTCCAGGCCCCGAATTTATTGGTGATACAATCGAAAGAAAAATAGTCTTAATTTTGTTATCGTATATTTTTATGCATGCATAAATGACATTTTTACAGTAACTCAATAAATTGTATACCAAGTTTGGTTATATTGTGTAATGCTACTTTGATCTGACTAATAGCTATATATGCGACTGTCCTATTAATTAAATAGATGGGTTTTATAAGTTGCTTAGCATAGATCAGCAGCAATATCACCTTGAGGACGAGGTACTCATCAAAAGTTGACAGTCTCACTCAAAGTGTGTCATTTAGGATTTGGTTCACTATTTTAAGTCTATTTATGTGTGATTTGCGATATCTAGGACATTTGTCTAGCTAAAAGATCACCTTCTAAGGTGTGCCGATTTTACTTTTTCCAAGTATTCATTACGAATTCATGTACAATTTGGCTTTGTTTTCTTTGGTAGGTCTAACTTATCCGAGCTATAAATGTTATATCCATGTTGTGTCATTGTCTATTTAGCTATCGCTATCAAAGAGCCACACACAAGCAAACAGATTCCTCTTACGGTTAAGAGGTAAAATCACGTTTCAGTAAATGAAATTTTATCGTCTATTCATTAATGTGTATCTATCGACATGAGAATGAGAATCGGTGAAATTTCGTTCATTAATACCATATCTACGTACCATGTCAATGTGTTGGTTTGCCTGTCATGTAATGACATGCAAAACATGTGGTCACCATTCTGTTCGTTACAGATGACTTCTAAGACATTATTACTTAGACGTCGAGTTGAAGTACCAGAAGATAAAAAGGATTTTACTTCAAATAACATCAAAGTTAAACTCGACGTCTAATAACCAAATAACTAAATTTGGTTCATTATAAATAGTTTGAAAATAAACATGAGCCTCCACTGCCCTTCATAAATCATATAGGTTATCACACATACTCAGAGGAGTCTTGGAGGGTTGTGCAATAGGTGTTATCGCGAAAGGACTCCACTTAAAAAGGGCTACATTTTTATTAGTTTTGAATATATGAGTCATATAATTCAAGTTTATATAGAATTTCTCTTTAGTTTACAAATGTAATAGGTCCTCTTTGTTGTTATTTTCTAAGGCCATCGAAAATCATGAGACAACCCTGCACATGCTAAAGATAATAACTAGTGTAATTAATTATCAGCATTCCCTCCCATGTTACAAACACAATTACATTTGGTCCCAACTATGAATTTAATGATGATAATGATCAAAGAAAATCGAAGTCCTTTGGAAAGGAACATTGTGATTTTAAATTGTACGTGAGATTTACGTAAGTGATTACAATTTATAGCCATAAAATTTGGGTCCATTGAATCACATTACTAGAGAAACATTATTATAAAGAATTAACAATATAAATGTTTTCATGCAAGTGTTTGATTTTTAAGTCTTTATAAGTGAATAGCATGATTGTTTATCGAAAAATGACTCTTTTTGAAACCGTTTTAAGTGTTTGTTTGGTATTTCATAATGCTATTGCGGAAATGAGTATTAGATGGCTACACTATTTGCAAGATTAAAGAAGAAAGAAGTTATGTTATAATGTATGTTTTGCATAGCTCAAAATGTGTATGTCTATGTCGTTCGTGTTTTAGTTGTTTATTTAGTGTATGTTGTAGGCGCGTGTGTAATGTCAAGGCATAGTCAGATATACATGTACCGTATGTATGTGCCTGAGTGCAGTGGCTAAATCTGAATTCTTGTAACCCTTTATATGTTTGGTGTGCTAATATATTCTTCTCTTTTGAAAAAAAAAATAATAATAAATAAATAAAATAAAATTGTGAGTGAGCCGCAACCCTCACTTATCCTAGATGAAGCTCTGTCGATGCCTGATCGAGTGAGTTCAATTGAACACGCTTAACTTCTCTTTTAGTACTTTTAGTGTGGTTTTAGTATAATTTTTGGACAACTTTAGTTATGGAACCGCTAATTTTGCATGTACACACACATTATTGGTTTTAGTGTTGAACCTAGTCGAGAAATTTTCAAGTTCCGGCCAACAAAGCACATACTTGTCAAGTAACAAAAACATGTATCGTCACGTCTATACTTCGAGACTTCTTTTGTAATTGTAAAAACAAAAGATTGTTTCGAAACAAATTTGAAATGATAATGTATACACTATACACCATATCAACGGCGGACCTATTAAGGGGCAGGGGAGGGTCCCGGCCCCCCCAAAATTTGCGACACTTAGTGTAAATATTATAGGTTTTACGGGTAATTTAGTTGAGGTTACAAATAAATCTTCTATTCGGCCCCCCCAAAAAAAATGCTCTAGTTCCGCCACTGCACCATATGAAATATTATGTGGTTTACGTTCACATAGATGATGTAAGCAATTACGTTTTATAAATGAAAGTTTGCATGGAATAAAAAAAGGGACAAAGTGACCAAATAATTCCAAGAATTTGATATCTTTACGTCATTTGCTAACTACTCCACTTAAGCATAGTTAAACTATTTTGATATCTGAGGTGTTATAATTTTAGGATTTAAATATCATAAAATATACGACTAATGTATTTAAATAGGCATTATTACTTACGTATACAACTCTGTGAATTCTACTTTATTATTATAAGTTTCTCTACCTTTCATAAGTTTGGTGTATTATGCGCAAAACATGATCCACTTCACGGCGAGACAAAATTGTAAATTACTCTCTCCGTCTTAAATAAATGATTTACATACTGGCTCCACCTCTGATAAGCATGTTGTTTAAAGAGAACTTAATATTTACAACTTATTACCCTTTGTAAAATGACACTTTACCTTTAAATAATTTATTAAAATTTTTGCTACCATTGTACATACATGCATTATAGTAAATTTGATTTGAAAATTGATATATTACCCTTTAGTTTTAAATCAATAGATTGGACAACCAAAAATAGTAGCCTCAACAAATAACCTGGCCTGGATGGTGTTAAAACTACGAGGAATGCTACATCCAGAGAATACAGAATGTTTATAAAATTCTTAACAGGGTACCCGTGCAATGCGACGGTCAGTACCCGATGACTAATTTTATAGCGGCGGATACGTTTTTCTAATAGCAATTTTACGAATGAATGACAACTTTTAATTAAAATAACTATAAGCAATACTAGTTATAAGTCCCGTGCACGCACGTGGTTTACACATAAATCAAATTTATTTTAAAATTTTGGTTTACTATATTAACATATAAGAATTTACCCGTGAAAATTGTGATATATGTACAACTAATAAATATGCATGAGTTTGTCATTATGTATTAATATCTATTAATATTTTGAACAAAATTTTATTTGATGAAAGATTTAACTTTGTTTAGCTAACATAGATGTTGAGGTTGAAGTTGAGGTTGTTATTTAACTTTAACTATTGATATCATGTTATACAAAATGTGCGAGTTTAGTAGCACCTAATGAGCGTCGATGAAATTAAAATATATTCCAAAAAGTTTTTTAAAAATGTTTTTCCGGATATCCGTATATAAACTTTAAATAATAATTACATGAGTCATTGTTGTAAGTACAATCACGTATATTTGATATCATGTTGTACAAAATGTGCGAGTTTAGTAGCACGAGCGTTGTCGTTGTTATAAGTTAAATATATCCGTATATAAACTTTTATTTAAGTGACATAGATGTTGAGCTTGATGTTGTTGTTTAAATTTTAACAATTGGTATCATGTTGTACGAAATGTGCGAGTTTAGTAGCACATAATGAGTTGATGAAGTTAAAATATACTCCGTAAAGTTTATCAAAAATGTTATCATGATATCCATATATAAACTTTAAATAATAATTACATGAGTCGTTGTTATAAGTACAATCGCCTATATTTATTTTCATATGACAGTAATTCGTGATTAAAATTTGATATTTTTATTATCGTTAATAATAATTTAGCCGTATTTAATATTCAAATCCGTGTAAGCATAGATTAAACTTTTAAATAAGATAACATGAGTCCTTATTTAACGTACATAGTAAAAAGAATATTTTAATAGATGAAAGTTTAAAACTAATATTTATTTTAAAAATATTTAAGGTATATTAAAACTAATTCGTATATTTACAAGATTTTATAAGTTTCATGGATGGAAGTCTCAAGCTATTACTAATACTCATGTAATTGTAAACAAAGTTCATATTTTAAAGTATAAAGGGTATAAAGTGTAAGGGGTTATTTGTTTATTATATAAAGTTATCAAAAAAATATGGAGATTCATAATTTACACTTAACTCCATATAATATATTTAAAATTTAACCACTAATGTTTTATTAATTACCTCATCTTTTTTAAGTTTTTATTTTCATAAATTTGACACTTATATTTTTATGTGTTTTTTTTTTCTTCAATCAAATTTCCATTAAATTTATTAAAGTTTGACCAAAATCAATTCAATTTTGACCTTTTAGTGGCCAATCATATTGCTCAATTTCGCGTATGTGTCAAAATCAAGCTTTCTTATTGGTCCACTTTTTTTTTTCACTAAGAATGATTTTGTAAAATTACTCCGAAATAATGTAATTCTTTTATTATATAAAAGATTTCAACTCTTTAACTAATAAAAATATTTTTAATTATATTATTATATTGTAATAATAAATATTGTAATAAATGGCCGCCTATACTTATTCGGATCCAACTAATAAAATTTTAGCGGTCTAAAAGAGATCGATGTTTAGGCCCAACTTTAAGTCTGATAATGCAATTAGCCCAATAAACCAAACTCTAAATTTTAGCTATTTAACGCAACTACACATACTTGCCCTAATTTCACTCTCTCTAACCCTAATCTCTATAACACTAAGCCACCACACACAAATTTCTTTCACTTCAACAACAATAGCACTTAACACAAATTCGTCCATGTGATTTCTTTAATGGTAACCCAATAACCAAAGTCTTAAACAAATTCGTCCTTTGTGAACCTGATTAAACCAAACAATATAAACAACAAATATTTCTTTGATTCGTGTGTTTCTTGTGGTTCGAACGTGAATAGAAAAAAATATTAATTAGGCTTCATTGTTGTGTTTTGTTTTAAACAAATTTGTCCTTTGTGAATCTGTTTAAACCAAATAATATAAACAACAAATATTTCGTATGCTTGTATTCCTTGTGGTTCGAACATGAATAGAAAAAAATATTAAGCTTCAAGATCTTAAAAGAAGTCTCGGGTAAGGTGTATTTGTTTTTGTTGTTGTTGTAACCAAACCGAACAAAAATAAAAAATAAAAACTGAAGTTTTTGTTTTTCTTTTTAAGTTTTCAGATATTAACATTAAAGAGAAAGCTGAGATCTTTCTCTTTTTTCTTTTTAGTATCGAATCTTGTTTGTTGGATTGAGGAGTTGAGATGGTGGTGGTTGTTTATTCGAAGATGAGATGGGATTGATATTATTGTAGTTGACAGTTAAGTTTTCATTTAGAGCATCCACTATGATAAACCTTTTACAAAGGTTTATACTTTAATACATCAATAAATTTTAGACCTTTTGACTTTAGTATAAACCTTTGCAACTTCATAAAATGTTTTTTTTAACAAATGCATTAAATGTATTGAATTCATAAAAAGGTTCATGAATTAGGACCTCTTCATGCCACATAGACATGAAATAAGTGTCCACTATGGTGGAAATAAACATAAACCTTTTTTATCTTTCTTACACCTTTTCATAAACTCATCATAGTGGATGCCCTTAGAAGCTTCTTTTTTCCCCGAACAAAGGATATGGTAACCATTTTGTTATTCGTAAATTTTGTTATATGAGATCCTACGGATTTATGCATGTTATTTATTATTATTATTATTATTATTATTATTATTATTATTATTATATTTTTTTATTTATTATTTTATTTATTATTATTATTTTGTAAATGTGTGTTATTTGTGGTAATCGGGGTTTTATATATGACGGACTCGGGAGTAGGTTTGATATGTGAATTTAAGTTTGGAGGGAGTAACGATGGCTGTTACAAGTCCTTATTTAATTTGTGGTAATTAGGTGTAAATGACATGTTACAAGTATTGGATGTTACAAGTCAATACTGATTTAATATCAAAACTAATATAGTAGTGTTTAATCTGCACATAAAGTGTATTTAATTTCAAAGCCATAAAATAAGCTGCACATAAATACATTTAAATTTTCAATTGTAACATATATGTATGTATTGAGTGCAATATTAGTACAAATATTTCAGTTACAAGTATTGACTTAATTGTCTAAGACTTCCTTTTTATAGAAATATTTTTGGTCTTATTTTTTAAAACTTTTAAATATAGATATTCTAAATACATTATAAGGTAGTAAAGATATCCATACAATGATTTGACAACTAAATGCAGAGAGTAAAAAAGAAGAAAAAAAATTATGATACAATATGATTAGATCATTAAACTTGCCAACTCATTTGTGAGAATAATTTTGTAAACTTTTTTTAAGCTTGGTTCACCTTATCATTAGTTCATTATTCTTAAAGTTTAAGGGCTCGTTTGATTTGTAGATGGGTTTATGATTTGAATTTAAATTTGATGTAAAAGAGAGAAAAGGAATAAAAGAAATACCATATGTATTTAACTAAATAAATAATCAACTTTTATAATTTTATATACATTTTATCTTTAATAGGTCCCAACAAATGAGAGAAGAAATTATAATGGGAGCCACTCTAAACTCAAAATCCGCTTCTTTAGAAATATGTGGGCCCATTGAGGTTGACTCTCAATTTTGAATCCTTATTTTGTAAACAAATATATTTTTTTTGTCACCAATCCCAAATCCTGAATAGATGCGTGTAAAACAAACGCACCCTACACACATGCTATTTTTTTGAACGGCGCATATTATTTAAAGTAAAACTATCAAGAAGCTAGACAAAAAACACGATTACATAGATTTTGTATAAACAAGCTTTAGATCGAAGATCCAATCAAACCGATTAGATTCAAGTGTGTGAAAGGATTTTTATCTCCTCACTTAATGTGTCTTTTCTTGGTCTTTTTACATCAAAGCACAATCAGTTTCGGTACCTCCAAACGATCCAAAACGTTGTTTGAACAACTGCATCAAAGCATATCTTCCCTAACGTTGGAAATGGGACCGAGTCTCCCCACTTTATTAAGCTAGAAAGGTCCTTTGGGTAATTATCCAAGCCCCACCATCTAGTTACCATGGCCCATAATTATGTAGCGACTGAGCAATCTATAAAAAGATGTTTCGAGTCCTCGAGTGCTTGATCGCAAATTGGGCATCGAACCGAGTCAATATCTATACTGCGGTGATCGAGATTGCACCTTGTTGGAAGCCGATTATTGCATAGTCATTATGCTATGTTAGTCTTAATGGGGATTGACTTGTTCCATCGAATATTTTCTTCAAGAGATGACAACATTTTTTCTTCAATTATCTTTCGTACGGAGGTGAGATGATGTCGACATTACATTCCCATGCATAGGTGCTTGATTTAATTCAATGCTATTGAGCATATCCACCAATTCATTGAATTGTTCCATTTCCGGACCATTACGTGGGTTTAGTCACCAGCCCAAACATATGAAAAATGCCCACTTGAAGAGTTGCATCTTTCACTAATATTACACGGTCGGTTAGTTTCCAACGCAAAAATACATGGGAATTTTGATTTGAAGTCAAAGTCACCAAACCAAGAGTCAATCCAAAATTTGAAAGTAGACCCACTACCCACTATTTTTGGAGAACAGTGAGCAAAGATTGATGTTAAGACCCAAAAGTTGTTTTTGTAACCCCATTATTGATTTCCAAGGACTCTAAGATAGTCTAATAAAGCATGATTCACTCATATTGATACCACCTTGATCCCCATAAATGGAAAGAATTACCTTCTTCCAAAGAGAGTTTCCTTCCGAGTAGAAATGCCACCACCATTTGGCGAGCATGGCAATGTTTGAAGCTTGTAGTGAGCCAACCCCAAGGCCTCCACAACTTGTAGAAGCACATATTTTATTCCAAGAAACACATGCCATTTTTTTTATTCTATTAAACCCCCCAAAAGAAATTCCTCATAATCTTTTCAAGAAGAAGAAGCAATACATTTTTTGGTGCTTTGAAAAGTGAGAAGAAGTATGTACCTAAAGCTCCGAGAACCGACTTGATTAAAGTTAATCTCCCACCATAAGAAATCGTTTTTGCTTTCCAAGAAGTGAGCTTTTTTAGAAATTTATCAATGATATGACTCCAATTGACACCTTTATTCATGTTAGCGCCCAATGGGAGACCACACTTGACCGTTAAACATGTTGGTACCTATGCTCGCATATTCAAATCAAGCAGCTAAACAAATTTATTCGAGCTCGAATTCTAAGTCATGAAAAAGAATCAAATTACTAAAAATTAATCGCGCACAGGCCAAAATATTAAAGCATAAGATCAAACAAAGATACAAGAATTTGAACTTGAGCTAAAATCAATTTATCAAGCTTTGCCTAAATTTCCTAAAACTCGACTTGGCTCGATAGCTAGTCGATCACATTACTACGTAAACGTGATATATTTATAAAATCGTTATACAACAATAGATCTATAAGCACACTTCCTAAGCTAGTATATCTTCATATACAAAAGGCCACAAAGCTAAACAAATTTATTCGACCTCGAATTCTATGTGATGACTAAGATACTCAAAATACTACAAAATCATCGTAGACGAGCCTAAAAGTTGATAAAAAAAATTAAAAAAAAAAAAAAAAAAAAAAAAAAAAAAAAAAGCTCAGTCCTGTTATTAGAGATAATTTACTGAATTAATTGATTGATGGATACAATACATCGTACAAATATATAAGATATGACAGTATATTCTAGAGATGGGTTTGAGCCCAATACAACAAAGTTACATAGAACAAGATACGGGCTAACACTCCCTTGCAGTCTGAGCTGGAGGATACCGGACGCTGGCCTGGAGAGAAACTCCTCAAACAGAGCAGAAGGCAATCCTTTCGTGAAAATGTCTGCATACTGTTATCGTGAAGGAACATGGAGAACCCGAACTTGACCAGTGGCAACCAAGTCTCGAACGAAGTGAATAACAATCTCTATGTACTTCACACACTGATGCTGAACTGGATTACAGGATAAATAGACGGAACTAACATTGTCACAGTAGAATGAGAGAGAGTCGGTTGGCGTTTGGAGGACCAAGATAGAAGATTGTTGCCAAGAAACACACAATAGCCTCAAGTCGACCTCCTAGTAATAGGGCAGCCGGCCCAATCCGCATCAGAATAGGTAACCAATGATGTAGTGAAAGAAGCAAATAACTGTAGCCCATAGCCTAGTGTGCCCCGAACATACTGTAAAATATGTTTGAGAGCTGAGAGATGGGGCTCTCTAGGGTCATGCATGTGAAGGCAAACCTACTGAACTGCATAAGATGTATCTGGGTGTGTAAATGTGAGATACTGAAGAGAACCTGCAAGACTCTGATATAAAGTAGGATCAGAGACAAGATCACCGTCATCCCCTAGTTTAGACTCACTGTCAACAGGAGTCTGACTGGGATTACAATTAACCATGTGAGCTCTCTCCAAAACCTCAACAACATATTTCTTCTGAGATAAAAATAGCCCTGTAGCATCACGTGTAACGGATATTCCTAGAAAATAATTAAGTGGGCCCAGATCTTTCGTAGCAAACTCCTTATGTAATAAACCAATAATCCACTGCAATAGACTCTCAGAGGAAGTCGTGAGAACAATATCATCAACATATAATTAAACGTAAGCAGTATCCATCCCTGTCTGTAGATAAATAAAGAGGAATCACATCGACTATGAGAAAACCCAACCTGAGTGATGTACGATGCAAATCGCTGAAACCAAGCTCTAGGAGCCTGCTTAAGCCCATATAGAGATCGCTGCAATAAACATACATAATCAGGATGCTCAAAGTCCCGAAACCCTGGAAGCTCATGCATATAAATTGTCTCAGATAAATCACCATGTAAAAAAGCATTCTTGAGATCAAGCTGATGAATCGGCCAATGTCGAGAAGTGACTAAGCTCAGAACAGTCCGAATAGTACCTGATTTAACCACCGGACTAAAAGTCTCATCCACATCAACCCCCTCCAACTGATTACTACAATTCGCCACAAGACGAGCCTTGTAGCGACTAAGAGTACCATCAGCCAAATACTTGTGGCGAAAAAGCCACATACATCGAATAATATTGGTATCTGTGGGTCGGGGCACAAGAGTCCAAGTTCCGTTAATGAGTGCAGTGTATTCATCACGCATAGCATTTTGCCAATTTGGATCTTTAAACGCATCACGATAGGATTTTGTTAATGGTGAGACTGAAAACACAAGCATGTTTGGACGTACCATAGGACGATTTATCCCGACACAATATCGTGTGACCATGGGATGAATTGATACAGGGTTTGGGTTGTGAGGAGGATCTGGGATGATGTGTGGGTATGGATGCGTGGGTGGTGATGGAGGTGGTGTATGATGTTGTGCGGTGGGTGGTGATGGTGATCGGTCAGGGGCTGCATCATGCTTGGCCGTATTAGGATCGTTGGGAAATGGTGTTGTCGGTTCATGTGTGGGTTGAGGTACAATGGTTTGTACAACGGGCGGGGATGGAATAAATGGAGGGTTTATATTGGGTGAGTCATCCAAAAAATTGTATTTGGGTGCCGATGTTGGTTTTGAAGTGCCATATGGAAAAACAGTTTCATCAAAGGTTACATGACGAGAAATGATTATTTTATTAGTGTTTAATTCAAGGCAATGATATCCATGATGATTTGATGCTTGACCCAAATTGATGGAGGGTGTGGTGCGTGGTTCAAGTTTGTGATTAGGATATAAGTGGGGGTAGCATATGCACCTAAATGTGTGTAAAAGGCTATAATCTGGGTTTTATCCAAATAGACGGGTATAAGGGATTTCATTGGAGATAGCAGTAGATGGTAATATATTAATTAAGTGAATGGCCATATTGAGAGCCTCAACCCAAAATGTTGGTGGAAGGTTGGCTTGGAAAAACAAGGTCCGAAAGAGGCTATTTATGGTACGGACCATGCGTTCAGACTTGCCATTTTGCGGAGATGTTTGCGAGCATGAAAAGTGGAACTGAATGCCATTGTCTGCAAAAAGTTTGTGTAGGTTGTGGTTGTCAAATTAACCACCATGATCACACTAAAAAGACCTGATTTCACACTTAAACTGAGTGTGTACATAGTTGCGACACAATACAAATTTAGACAAAACATTAGATTTGTTAATTAACGGATAAACCCAAACAAAATGCGAGTAATGATAAAAAAAAATACCTAATATTTGAAACCCGAAAGACTCGGAATTGGTGAAGTCCATACATCTGAGTGAATAATGTCAAAACAAGCATTAACGATAGTATTGGAACTAACAAATGGAAGTCCAATGTGTTTGCCAAGCTGGCAAGCATGACAAAGCACGAGAGGCTTTTCCTTATTACACGAAATGGAATTATTTGAAACGAGACAACGTAACACTTCGCTTCTTGGATGTCCAAGGCGCTAATGCCATGTATGTTGACTAACAAAAAGAGCTTGAGGGATGGGAGCCAGGGTCGTGACAAGGTAAAGGTCACCTGTGCTGTCACATTGGAGAAGCACCCGACGCGTCATGAAATCTTTTATAGAAAAACCAAAAGGATCAAATTCAACAGTGCAATTATTATCACAAACAAACTGACGAGCAGATATTAAATTTTTGACAATATGAAGGGTAATAAGAACATTATTAAGGTGAAGAGAACGAAATGGAGTTGCCAAAATACTATGACCCGTATTGGTGACAGGAATAGAATGCCCATCACCAGCCGAGACAGATGGATACATGTACGTATTAAAAACATTACTAAGACAATTAATGGAAGCATTAAGGTATGAGCTCGCACCTGTGTCCATATTCTATGCACCAATGGTGGATCATGTAGCGTCCCGATAGTGAATGCATTAGGCAAAAGTGTTTCCTGTCCCTGAGTGCCTGTATAACCTGTAGGTGTAGGAGCTAGACTGGTTTGAGGTTGTTGCGTTGGGCCTGTATGTCCAGTAGGGTGACTAACATGGGTGGTATAAGGGGTGCTGATGGGCCTGTCTAAATCTGTTGAGCTGGAGTAGACTGCATCGGAGATATAAATTGGGTAGGTGAGTGATGTAAAGGTGCACTGGGTAGGGTCGGGTTGTAATCGAACCCGGGTGGCGGTCCAGTTTGGTGTACAGGGCGAATATGTTGGGTTGTGTAGACAGGTGGACTCAAGTGTGGGCCAGTAGATGTATAGTATGCTGAAGGCCCAACGGTTGGTGGTAACAGGTTTGTATTAGTTCCAGGCGTTCCAGCACTAGTTTTATTAGTCAATCCCAACTTGCCCAAAATTTGAATTAAATTTTCCTCAGCGAGGGGTTTTGTTCCATTGTCGACAGAATGTAAAGGGGGTTTTACGTTGGCATCATGAATAAACTTGCAATCTACTCCATAACGACAAATGCCTTTGGCATAATTGTAACATGGCATCCATGATTTGACTTGTGTATTAGAGGGGGTGTGGGAAATACCTTTGCTGGTCATAAGAACCAAGGGAGAAGACGATGTAGAATCCACGGGATGTGAAAGGGATTTGGACTTCAACCTCATCTCCTCGGTAATTAGCATGGAACGAGTGGTCTTGAAATCCAGAAAAGGATCCTTGTGATGGATAATTCCAGAAACTTGATCATACTTATCCGAACAAACCCTCGAGGGCATAGTGGACAAGGTCTTCATCATTGATCATAGCGTCAAGGCTTGCTAGAATAGTCGCAATCAACTCGATCTTTCCAAAGTATGCTTCCATGGTTTGATCACCAAGCTTGAGTGATCTCAGCTCCGCTTTTGCGGCATTAGTGTGTGACCTCTTATTGTCTTTGACAATGTTGGTGATGAGGTCCCATGCTTGTTTAGTGGTTTAAGGTCGAGCAACCACCAACTTTGCTTGGAGCGTGTCCGAGAGGGTTGTGAAAATCCAAGAGAGGACAATCTTGTCCACCTTTATTTCTTCTGGTGTGAGAGGATCAGAGGTGCCCGGTGTAATGTTGGTTTCAATGTATTTATGCACCTCATACGTATAACATAGTTGTTCAAAGAAAAATTCCCATGACCCATAATTCCAATTATCAATGTCAAGTTTGACGGGGACACGGGTTAGGAGATGATGATGCGTTATAGCAGAAAGCTTTTCAGAAAGTGGTACGATAGGGGTGTTTTGTGAACCGGTCATGATGAATATTGTTTAGGGTTTTATATGAGATTTATAGGGTGTACGTGTTCACAGATTTAGCAGGGACAGAAAACTAAAGAAAAGTACCAACAGGTCGTGACCTTAGCACGATCAATATACACCAAATAAGTGTGGATTTGTGACCTTGTGCACAAATCACCAACACAAAGGAAGTTGAAAAAAAAAAAGGCACCTGAGTGGATTTTTGTTTTAGGGTTAGGATAGGGGTAGGGCTGTAAACGAACCGGACGAACACGAATGGAGCCTTGTTCAAGTTCGTTCATTTAATTTTAACCGGACAAATAAACGGACATAGACGCTTAAACGGACAAATTTTCTTGTTCATGTTCATTTATTAAGAAAATGAGTTGTTCATGTTTGTTTATGTTTGTTCAATAAGACACTAAACGAACATAAACGATCAATCATAAATGAAAATAGACTAATAATTAAACATAAACTTTATTGAATTCTTCACAATATATTATTTTATAAGTGTTATTTTGTTTAAACAAACCAATTTTTAAAATTATAAAATTAAAAGATATGATATATGAACATAAATAGATAAATAAACATAAATGAACGTTAACGAACGCATAATCGGACGTTCACGAACATAAATGAACGGACGACACTTTTGTTCATGTTCGTTCATTTAACTAAACGAACGTAAAATATTGTTCATGTTCGTTCATAACGAACATAAACGAACTTTTTACCGAACGGTTCATGAATGTTCACTGAACGTTCAGTTTGTTTACAGCCCTATATAGGTGAGAATGTTATGCTCGTGATACCATGTTATCAGGGATAATTTACTGGATTGATTGATGGATGATTCAATACATTGTACAAATATATAAGATATTACAGAATATTTTAGAGATGGGCTTGAGCCGAATACAACAAAGTTACATAGAACAAGATACGGGCTAACAAGCCCAAGTTCATATACATGTATGAAATTATTTGAGCTTATACCGAAAATAAATATATTGATACTGTCCTCAAAGTTCCTATAACGTTAATCCCTTTACACAGGAGGGCTCCCTCGTTGTATTGTAATATCGTTTGGACATTGTTGTAAATCGTCAAATCTTTGAGCTGAGTTTCTTCTACAACTAGACCAATATTCGGCTACAAGCTTAGAAAAGAAAGAATCTGTCTCCATTAGCTTTGAAGGCTCGTCATACTCCACCATTTTTCCTACAAGTTAAAAAACATCTTTTAAATAAACGAGTTGATTCTCAGTATGTCATATTTTTAACTTGCTATCTAGAAATAGCTAAACGTAAAAATGTCAAATGGGAGATCGGGTAGAAAGTAGATAATGTGGGAGTAGGAGCATACCGAAAGAGAGAACCATGACCTTGTCACTGTCTATAACTGTTGGAACTCTGTGAGCTACGGTTATGACAGTGCAACTCAAAAATTCTTCTCTTATGATTTTTTGTAGAATGGCGTCTGTGGTTGAATCGATGGATGCAGTTGCTTCATCGAGTACTAGGATTTTGTTTCTCCTGAGTAATACTCTTCCAAGACAGAATAGTTGTCTTTGCCCTGCACTCCAGTTCTCTCCTTCATCACTCACTGTCAGAATGGAAGAAAAGTAAGGCTGAAAATCTTGTATAAGAATCTGTTAGAATGACATTCCTATCAAGTCGAATCACCTGATGAATCTAGCAAATTTGGAAGACTTTGGATGGTACTTTTAAGCTGACACTTCTCTAATGCCTGAAAATCAAATAAAGCTGATTACGCTTTTACGTTAAGAATGCATGAATTAATAGAGGTTATATGGATGGTTACATTACCTTCCATATCTCGTCATCCGAATGTAGTCCTAGAGGGTCCAAATTTGTACGGATACTGCCCCTAAAAAGGGTAGGTTCTTGCGGGATGACACTTAGCTTCATCCTTAGATCTTTAAGGCCTATAGAGCATGTATCTAGCCCATCAATAAGAATTCTTCCGCTATCAGGTTCTACCAAACGAAACAACGCTGTTATCAGTGTCGTCTTGCCACTTCCTGTCCTTCCAACGATCCCTACTCGAGTCCCTTCTTTGAATGTGCAAGTGATTCCTTTGAGAACTAGCGGTGCGTTTGGACGATACCTCAACTAAAGCCACAAGCCCATAAAGATTAAGTATGACCTTTGAGTAGTTTTATAGTTTAAAAATGGTTGGATTGGTCATTTAAGACAAGCCTTGCGGGTTGGGTTCACTGAAAACTTTTTTTTTTTTGGGGTCCAAATGCATGTGAACAACCCTAATGTCCCTTATGTTTAATCCAACCCATCTGAGATAAAGCATAATCGTATCAACCCATTTATAAGCCAATGGGTCAAAATCGTCACATATGTTTTGATGCATTTCTTTATTAGAAGGGCTGATAAAGTAGGCTTTTACCTTAAGATCTTCAAATTCTATCCTTCCTTTGGAAGGCCAAGATGATGGTGGTCTGTTATCCTCCACAATCGCCGGTGGCTCTGGTGGAATGTGCATAAATTGTTTTATCCGTTCTACTGAAACGATGTAATTGGCTAAGCTACAGTACCATCTAGTAAAGAACACTTGAGCCCACGATAAGGCTAGTGCATAAGAAAGAGAGAGGCCAACCAACCCTATACAAAGATACGATTAGTTAAGCTTATATATTGTCGCCTTGGTTACATGTGAACTATAGTAACACACATACCTGGAGATGCAAAGCCGTTTGGTATAAAAACCAGTAGAAAAGCAGCTGTGATCAGCGTCACGTTCGTAAACGCTTCGGTTCTCAAAATCAACCATTCCAAGGTTGCATTTGAAAAAATGAAAGTACTTGCATCTGTATCCACCAGCTTAAGATAGTCTTTGAAGAACCTGTCTTGCATCTTAAACGCTCGTATTGTTGCCACTCCAAGTGATGTTTCAGATGTGTAGTTCATCACGGGGGCTTTTGTGGTTCCGTTAATTCTCATTAGTTCCCTTGCAGCTGGCTGATAATATCCCTGAAAGTCGGAAATAGATGTTATGTCTAGGAACTAGGCTCAACCCGTAACTACTTATGCCAGATATAGATTTTACCTGAGCATATATTGAAGCTACGACAGCAATGATGGCTACAATGAGAACTTGCCAGGTAACTGAAGCCATAATGGCAATTGTGGCGAGTATCTCTATACCAGCACCAATCACATAGGCAATCGAAAAAGGTATGTCAAAATCAATTACACTCTGATCAGATGAGGCCTGCATGAACAATAGATTAGTTACCAAATATGTTCTAATGAACTTTGGTCAGTGAATTCTTACCCGTGTCAGGATTCGTCCAACTGGAGTCGAGTCAAAGAAGACCATTGGAGAATTGAAAATCGAATCAGTAAACTTATTAAAGAACGATTTCGAGGCTTTTAATCCCAAAAGAGTAGCATAAAACGATCTCAGAAACACAAAGAAGACACTTGTAGTCGAAAGCAAAGTGTAAACACTAATCAACATGATGGTGGTGATTTTCGGGATTGGTATACCAAATGCTAGCCAATAACTTGCTGCTGCCTGAAGGCCAACAAAACCAATGTGAGTTATGATGGTCAAAGCGAAAAACCATAATCCTTCTGAGATGATGACATAATCTAAGAACGTTTTCCATCCAACAGTCCCCGTCGCCTTCTCTTCTTCTTCAGTCAACTGTACTCCTGCTAAGCCCTTTGTTGGTATATCAGCCTCGCTGTTTGCTTTACTATGGTAACTTTTATTTTCGGTTTTATAGAGTTCAGTTTTGTTTTCATGAGGTGACGGATCTAAGCCCGTAATGACATCTTTATGAGCGTTCACAAGCTGTTCAAAAGCTGTCCCGGCCATTAAGAGCTCCTCGTAGCTTCCTGATTGTGTAATTTGACCATCTTTCATAACCTTAAAAAAGAAGTGAAATAAATTATTGGTAAAATAGTTATATATGATAACCTTGCTGTTAGATTTTCGTTACCAGAATATTGTCCACAGATGAAAGAAATTCCACTTGATGAGTGACGAGAATGACCGTTTTCCCCTCTAGACAAGTCATAACGCAATCCTGAAACACACGATTAAAAATTTAGTAACCAAACTAAATACGAGAATCCCATTTTCGAGAAGTTTGAAATCTTACATTGAAAAGAGTCGCTGCGGTATGTGCATCTACAGCACTAAATGGGTCGTCGAGAAGATAAATATCAGCATCATTATAAACTGCTCTCGCGAGTTGAATCCTTTGCTTCTGTCCTCCACTCATGTTAAGCCCTCTTTGGCCTATTTCTGTTAGATCTCCATGTTTAAATGCTTCGATATCCTTATCCAAAGCACAAGCCTTTATGGCATTCTCGTACATAGTTCTGTTCATTGACTTCCTGTACAGTATGTTATCTTGGATCGTCCCACTTTGGATCCAAGATGATTGGCTGACATAAGCAATCGATCCAAAAACATCCACCTGAAAGGAAAAAAAAAATGAAAACAACCTTAATACAAATAACGGACACTTACATGTCATTATGATATACATATGTATCCGCAAACTCACTGTTCCAGAAGTTCTGGAAATCTCTCCAAGTATAGCATATAACATTGATGATTTTCCAGAACCAACTGACCCACAAACCGCAACTTTTTGCCCACGTTTTACTTCAAGATTAACGTTCCGAAGTGTTGGAGTCGTGGATTCAGGATCCCAAGCAAAATTTCCATCATGTATTCTAATACTGTTACCTGAGTTCTCGGTTTCTTGTTTGGTTGTCATCTTGTTATCTTTTAGTTCATCGTCAACTAAGAACGAAGTAATCCTATCAAAGGATACTTTGGCCTGAATTAAAGCGGAAATTGCATCAGGCAACAACCGTACGGGTTCAGACATAGTCCGCAGTGTTGCTAAAATTGTAAAAATAGTGGCAGCATCTAGAGGGGCACTTCTCAAAAGCGCACATCCAAAAAGGATGACTGAAGAAATAAGAGTCGGTGACATCCAATACAACATCGTGCCATAAACCTTCTTGAACTGAGCTTCACGCAGCCAATGGAATTCACTATCTCTGCAAGATTCGATAACTTTCTTGAATTTTTCTTCCCAAGACTGTAACTTGATGACTTTCATGTTGTTTAGGATCTCGGAAGTTGATCGCAGTCTCTTGTCCTGAGCCACCATGAATTCCAACTGACACTTTTGAATAGCTTTTGCGAAAGGCAAATTTAGCAGCCCACAAATAATAATCGGTGCTAAACCGGGAAGAACACCTGTTCCTACTATGGAAAATAGTACACCAATAGCTAGAATTAGGTGAATAAACGATGACCAACTCACATGAAACCACATAGGAAATTCACCCATCCTATAAGCATCAACCGCTATGTAATTCACAACTTCACCAGTCGAGTGCCTTTTTCTTCCTAAACTAGAAAGCTTTAGTTGCTTCTCGTACACTGCCACCATTAACGCTGACCTCATTCTCATACCGGTTCTTCTTGCAATAAAGAAAAACTGTCTGTGAGACAGTGATTCCGTTACCTTGACTACCATCAAATACCCTACTAGTAAGAGTCCTTTATTTAAGTCTTTAACATCGTTGTTTGTATACTTAACAAAAGCGTATAGTAACAATGGGCTAACCACGGCCGCTATTGTCCTAAGCAAGACACAAAGTCCTGTAAAAAGTATTTCCTTATAGTAAACTTTGGCTAACGCTTTAGCAACCATGTTTGTGCTGTTTGAGGCTTTTTCTGTTTGGAGCGAATCCCATGCTTTTGTGAATTTCTCATAGGCAATGGCTGCTTGGTCAACGGATGCAAGAGACGGAATATCTTCAAGAACTAATGGTTTTCTGTATCCTAGTGCAAGCAATGGATTGACCCAAGAAAATGTCAACTTGCTGAGAAAACTTGGCTCTTGTAGCTGGTTTGTATTTTCATGAACCAATAAAGGCTCAGATAAAGTCTCATTTCCCACTGCATAGAGTTTACTAATTAGAATCATAGTATCAGTGTTACTTTTATGAATATATACAGTACATGTTAAGAAAGAGAATACGAAGGTACCATGCAATATATTCTGAGAAGCCATCTGCTTTTTCTTTGATCAAGCCACTGCTTGACTCCTCTACCAGCAAACCAACTTGTTCTTCGACCACTTTAGCACGTAGAGAACAAGTTTAAAACATATCCTGCGATTATATTTCAAAATTTTGTGGACATAAGACAGACACCCTCCTTACTTAATCAATATTTCAAAATGTAATAGGTACAACCTTTATTTATCATGAAAAGTTTTGAGTGCATCTGTTTTTATTAATACCATTCCATGACTTTGTAAGGCATTATTATTTAGACACCGATCTTTTTTTTATTAACCATGATATCTGACCTTTTGGCCGACTAATCCACGGGGTTTTAGTCCACGCCACACGCCATACAGACTCCACCAACCAGGTAAAGTCCACCCCTTAGGGGAAGGTTGGCGCGGCCACTTCAGACCATGCAGGAATTGAAGTTGTGACCTATTACATTTTAGTGATGATACTCACGAGTTATTTACCACTTGGCCAACGCTGGTGGTTCGTTAATGCCTTTTTTGGTAACCATATATAAATTTATTGGCTTTAGATTATTGCAAAGAATTGAAGTTTCAACCACTGCAGTTAAATAATACCTACACATTTTGCAATATTGTTTCCATATCTGGAATTCATGATTATGGGCTCTTGCTCTCGTACTAATTCGCTTCTTAGTACTTGTAACCTCTTTGAATGGGTTATCACAGAATTGTTTTCCGTTGTCTGATATAATCTCTCCCGGTAGTCCGAAGCGACAGACAATGTTGTCCCAGACAAAGCGTTTGACTTGGTTTCCTGTGATGCTCACCACCGCCTTTGCTTCAATCCACTTCGTAAAGTAGTCTATGGCTTCGATGAGGAACTTTACTCCTCCTGCTGCTACAGGAAAGGGTCCTGCGATGTCAATGCCCCATTTATAAAATGGCCATGGTGAGGTAATAGGTGTTAGCTCTTGTTGTGGTCGGCGCGGGATTGGCCTATGTACTTGACAATTGCTGCATTTCTTTATCAGATTGCGTGCGTCGCGATGCATAGTTGGCCAATAATACCCTGACCTTAGAGCACTTGCCACCACAGATCGCGGCCCTGAGTGCATACTACATGATCCAGCGTGGATTTCTCTGAGTACGTAGTCTGCTTGAAGAGGTCCAACACATCTGAGCCAGGGTTGTAAGAAAGAGCGTCGATAGAGTATGTTGTCTCGTAGTTCAAACCGTTGCGTTGTGCGCCGCACTCTTCGAGCGTTCTTATGATCTTGTGGTAAGATTCCCTTACTGATGAATTCAATGATAGGCGTCATCCATGTAGGATCTTGTTCTTCTATCACTGTGGATATCTCCATTTCTAAGATTGACTTGTTTTTTAGTGTTTCTACCAATATCTGCTTTGAGAGGTGCGCGAAGCTTGTGGATGCGATTTTGCTGAGCGCATCCGCTTTCCTGTTATCTCCTCTGGGCACCTGTTTTATTGTGAACCTGTCAAAGTTTTTTATTAAGGACTTGGTCTTTTCTAGGTATTGGATCATGTGTTCATCCTTGGCTTCATATTCACCTAGCACATGGTTAGCAACTAGCCGAGAATCTACATTCGCTTCCAGGCTGCGTACACCCATTTGGATTGCGATGCGTAGTCCGGCTAGTAGGGCTTCGTATTCTGCCTCATTGTTTGTGGCTGTGAATTCAAAGCGCAGCGCGTAGGTGAATTTCATACCTTCTGGATTTGTAAGAATAAGGCCCGCGCCTGATCCATCTACACATGAGGACCCATCTGTGAACAGAATCCAGGGTTCCTGTAGATCTGTTTTGGTTGCAGGTGTTGGATTGTCGTTATCTGGCTTCTCCACAATGAAATCGGCTAAGATTTGTCCTTTGATTGCAGTGCGCGGTCTATATGAGATGTTATATTCACTTAACAGTACATTCCACTTCTGTAAGCGTCCTGATGTGTCAGGTTTAGAGATAACTTGTTTGATTGGCTGATCAGTGATTACAGCTATTGGGTGCGCTTGAAAGTATCTGCGCAACCTTTTGGCTGCGAATACGAGGGCTAAGACCAGCTTTTCCATAGCGTTGTAGTTAGTCTCTGTCTTCTTCAGGGCTTTGCTTACAAAGTATATGGGTGTCTGGACGGAGTTCCTATCTGTCAATAGCACTGCGCTAACTGCTCCATGGGTTGCCGATAAGTACATGATTAGCTCTTCCCCTGGTCGCGGTGCGACAAGTTTGGGAAAAGATGCCAGATGGTGTTTTAGTTGTTGGAAAGCTTCCTCCGCTTCTTCGGTCCAGCGAAAATCTCCCTTTTTAGTGCACTTCGTGAGTGTTTTAAAGAGAGGAAGGGATTTGTCTGCTGACTTGGATAAGAAACGGTTTAGCCCTGCTAACTTTCCATTCAATGACTGGACTTCTTTGAGTGTGCGCGGTGAGGGGAGATCAATAACAGCCTTTGTTTTTTCAGGACAAGGCTTGATTCCATCGGGTTCTATTAAGTATCCAAGGAACATACCTTCGGTTGCGCCAAAGGTGCACTTCTTGGGATTTAACTTCATATTTATTCGTCCCAATGTTCTGAATGTTTCCTCTATGTCGCGCACCAATTCATCCTCTGTATGGCTTTTGATGACAAGGTCGTCAACGTAGACCTCCAAGTTGCGGCCTACTTGTTTCTCGAAAGCTGTGTCCATCAATCATTGGTATGTCGTGCCTGCATTTTTTAAGCCAAAAGGCATTTTTGTGTAGCAGTACACTCCTTGATTGGTGTGGAAAGCTATTTTTTCTTCATCTTCGACTGCCATCTGAATTTGATGGTACCCTTTGTATGCGTCTAGGAAGCATTTGAAAGGGTATCCGCACAGAGATTCTACCTTCCAGTCTATTTCTAGCAGTGGGTAGCAGTCCTGTGGACATGCTTTGTTGAGGTCCGTGAAGTCCACGCACATTCTCCAACTGCCGTCGCTCTTCTTTACCATAACTGGGTTAGAGAGCCAGTCGTGGTAGTACACTTCGCGCATGATGCCTGCGTCTACGAGCTTGTGTACTTCTTCCAGAATAGCCTTTGCACGATCTGGGGCCTGGCCGCGCTTCTTTTGTCGTATTGGGGGATATCCTTGTCGGATTTGTAGCTTATGCTCTGTGATAGAGCGTGGCACCCCTGTCATGTGTTTTGGTTCCCATGCGAAGATGTCCAGGTTCTTCTGCAAGAGTGCGCATACGGCTGCTTTACCTTTGTCAGATAAAGATCCACCAATCGAAACTTGTTGCTCCGGGTAATCGGGATGAATAGCGACTTTTAGGTTTGGTGTTTTTTCTGCGCGCTGTTCTGGAATAGTCTCTATTTCAGTTGTTACCGCATTGCATTCTCTTGGTGGTATTGTTTTGTTATAGAGGGTGACAACTCCTCCTTCCACTGGAAACTTAAGCATTCCGTGCGCTGTGGATGGTACAACGCGCATGGATGATATTCCAGGTCTCCCGATGATACCATTGTATGGTGAGGGAGATTTTATTACCATGAAATTTATCCATGTTGCGGTTGAGTGTTGTTCATCTCCTACGACCACCAGCAAGCGTAACTGCCCCATGGGCCAGATCTTTTCTCCTGTGAATCCAGTCAATGACGTTGTTGCGGGTATCAATTGATTTTGGATTTCAGGTCGCAGTCTCTTGAAACAATGATCATACAGGATGTCTGCGGATGCTCCTCCGTCAATGTACATGCGGTGAATATCATGTCCCCCGTATGTATTTCAATAGTCAGAGGTTCTACAACTGCGTTGTCCGCAGCTAAAGTAGGGAAAGATATCTCTTTTTCTGGAGAGAATTTTTGGCTGACTTTTTGCTTTATCTTGCGCTGCCATGACTGTATCATGTATATGGTATAAGCTTTTTCTTTGGGGGGGGGGGGGGGCTCTTTCTTACCTCCGCTCCTTTGTTTGTCTTTCCCTTCTTTGATGTTTTTTACAAGGTGGTCCATTCTGCCTTCTCTTACTAACTTTTCAATTAGTTGTTTTAGCTGGATGCACTCGTTAGTTGTATGGCCTTTTTGACCATGGTACTCGCAGTATCCGTTCCCAATGCGCTTTTCCTCTGCAGTGCGCATTGGTGGCGGTTTTGGGAAGTTTGCACCTTCTGTTACAAATATTTCCCTCGGAGTTTTTGTAAGAGGGGTATATTTGTCATTGTCTCTTCCACTGCGGTAATTCCTGCTGCGGTTGTTATTCTGATCATTGGATTGTCTCCGAGGCTGCTCTTGCTGCCTATAGTTCGAATAACCTTTTTTGCTGTCCGCAACAGCTGCTTCTCCTTGTATAAAGGATCTAGTGCGCTTTGTTAGCTCATCGAAAGTCTGTGGAACTTTGTCGTTTAGCTTTCGGATGAGTTCTGGGTTATTAATCCCATTCATGAACCCTGAAATTTTTAGGATTTCAGGACATGCTTTGACTTGTATGCACTCATCCTTGAAGCGTTTCATAAAAGCGCTGGTTGATTCCCCTTGGCGCTGTTTCACTCTTGCCAGGTCAACAGGGTTTTTAGCGCACTTCTTTCGCTGGGTGAAGTTGAGACGGAATGCTTTCCGTAATTTCTCGAACCCACCGATGCTCCTACGTGGGAGTTTTCTAAACCATGTGCGCGCGTTCCCTACTAACGTAGAATTGAACATGTGGCACCACACAGGCTGTGGCCAGTTTTTGATAGTGGCGGCTGATTCGAAAACTTTTAGGTGATCATCCGGATCACCTGTTCCATCATATGTTTTCACGTTAGGGGGCATGCGCCTGCGTTTGCGGTCTGAGTAATCGCTGATGCGCCGTGTAAACGCGTCAACTGTCTGGCGACGCCATGGAAGAGACATATCTTCGTTCTCTTCATCGCGACGCCTTCCTCTTGACTTCCAGTGTCCTGTCTCTTTATCCTCGTTGTCCGAGGAGTCACTGGAGGAAGAGTAGTCTCTTTTTCGGCGCTTGCGCCGGCTTCTTTCAGAAGAAGAGCTTGAGGGATCTCTACTTGGGGATCTTCTTTTCCCCAATCTGTCTTGGATCCTCTTACTTCCAGGTTTGGAGGATCCTTGGCTTGGCAAATGTTAAGGTCCTAATCGGTCTTGTATCCCCCGACTGCCAAGTCTGGAGTGAACATTAGTGCGCCTCTCGCTATCTTCTGAGTATTGTGAATCAGATGTCGTACCCAGCCTATCATGGATAGTGGTACGTTCTGCGTGTCTTCCTCGTGGGTGGCGCAGTGATGATGGTTCGCGTTCAGGACCAAAATTCAGTCGAGCTTGTAGGCTCGTACTTGCCCTTCTCCTTGCTTCTTCCTGCATGAGGGCGGTTAAGGTTTCATAGTTTTGGGATACAAAATTTCCCAAAGTTAGATTGGGTGTGTCCTCAGTTGTTGCAAGAATGTCTGCCTCAGTATTAGGCACCCTATCTCGGTTAGGCGCGCCTGGTGGCACAGTGTTGTTCACTGTGGGTACAGTTTGATGAGGAGTAGTGAAGAGGGTGCGTTGGAGTTCCTCAACGCTTGGGACCACTGGGGTGACTTGGGTAGTCCTTACAGGTAGTTCTACCACTGGAAGAGGTTGGGTTGTCCCTGCCTCTTGGTGACCAGGTGCGCTGGTTGTCCCAGCAACCTGTCTAGAGGTCGAATCTTGTTGATTCTTCCTCTGATGGTCACGTTTTTCTGACTGCGGAGTCCGCTGGCTTGAATTCTTATTCTTTGTCATTCTAGTCCTTAGTTCTTAGTAGGGTCCCACGGATGGCGCCACTTGTTGATACAAAAGTTGGGTGTTTCTGATTATGGGCTCTTGCTCTCGTACCAATTCGCTTCTTAGTATTTGTAACCTGCGCACTAAGAAAATAAACAACACCGTTAGGCTTATCGTGGGATTGTCTCCCACGATTAGACTCCAGCGTGAGAGTAAGTAATCGATTTAGGGTTCTCGTAAAGAGTTATGGTTTGTGAATCGTACCTTGAATGATAGTTATGTCATTCCTTATATAGGCGCAGAATCCTTGTAGGGTTCGTGCTCCTTACGTTTCGCACCCATGGTGCTTATCCGGGTAAGGATATCTATTCCATAGATAGATGATCCTTATCTATACCGTGTATAGTTTGTTTGGGTTGGGCTTACGTGAGTATGTTCCCATTATTAATGCGGCCCAAATTACAATAGCCCACTCATGGTGGATTTGGGCCTTAGTAATGTATATCATTTGGGCTCGTGGCCCATATATATACTATACGTCATCAGTATTGTAGACATAGATTTGCATATTTGTTTGTACGTGGGTGCAATTGATTAATTACAAATGCAGCTGGTGTGATATTGACATGAATAATTTCTTTTGGGCTAAAGTTCAAATGTTTCGTTTTATACTCTTTAGAGGCTAGGTGCACTCTCGTGCCTAAGGTTGTAGTTTTTAGGTGTCGACGTATTTTTTTTATTTTTATTTTTTTTAAATTTTTAAATAAAATAATATATTTAACTAAAATTTAATTTCATTAATAAAAAACACATTGTTAGTTAATAAGGTCAGCCCACTTGTGTCTGCTCATTAGCCCGTCTATCGTCTTTTATAGAGCCTTTTTATTTATCAAGTAATACAAGTTAGCCATTTGTTAGTTTCCACATGATATACAGCCCCGGGTTATTAGTTTGCTGATCAAAATTAAGCTTTAATAATTGGGGACCTACAAGATTTATTCATCGGGTAGACTGGCTCATTTGTTGACTAAATTGATATGTTAATTTCAATTGTTTAGTTTATTGATATTTGCATGAGTGGATTTTTTATTTGGAATATTTTTGGACTGATGCATACTAGAATTTGATTAATTGTATCTCTACGTGGTTATGATAACTTGCTACGATATTCGAATTTTGGCTTCTGTTCTATGATTGTTTGGTCCGTTTCTAGTTTGGCAAATAAAAATTTGGTGGTTTAGTGTTCCGTTTGGTACAATTATTGATTTGGAGGCCTCGTTGAGTCACTCTTAGTTATTTGGGTTGTTTGACTGAAGTGTTTTGTAGCAATCACGTATTAGTTTGTTTGGGTTGTATTGGTTAGTTAACATGGATACCTGCAAGAATTATTCAAAGTTAGATTTGTCATTGTTTAAGCAGTTTTAAAAATATTGTCATGTATGAGAAGTTTGAGATATTTTTACACATGCTAGAGCAATTTAAGAAGTTTATAGCTTTTCAGCCACATGCTTTGTCAACGTCTTACACTAAAGATTTGGCAACATCATTTTCTAAATGGATATTAGATTCCGGTGCCACTCATCACATATCTCATCTTTTGTCACAATTCATTTCATTGTATCTTAATTCTTCGAAATCAATTGTGGCCGCTAATGGTGATTCTATGCCGTTAGTAGGTATTGGTTCAGTTGATACACCTTTTGTTGCTTCTATACATAGTCTTCATGAGCCTGTGTCCTATAAGGAAGCTGTTTGTGATCCACTTTAGCAGGGTGCTATGGCTGAGGAACTTACTGCATTGCATCAGACTCACACGTGTGACTTGGTACCTTTGCGAGCAGACAAGCGTGTTATTGGCTCTCGTTGGGTCTAAGATTAAAAACAAATCTGATGGGTCAATTGAAATATATAAAGCTCGACTTGTTGCAAAATGTTACTCTCAAGAGTATGGCATTGATTATGAAGAGACATTTGCTTCTGTTGCAAAAATGACAACTGTCCGAACCTTGATTGCAGTGGCTTCTAGTTGTCAACGAAAAATATCTCAAATGGATGTCAAAAATGTCTTATTGAATGGTGCCCTACATGACAGGGCCGTCTCATAGAAGTCGTGAGATTGGTTCTAGCTACGATTAAAACTCGACATTTAGCTTTGTGTCGTTAATTGGTGTAAGCAAAGGTGTGTAAGGTTTTCTCCGCCACAAGGGAGTTTGTTGACATAGTAAAGTAAACTCTCGAGTAAGAGACTCGGGGAGTGGAGTAAGGTGAAGAGGTGTTTCGTTACCGAACCACTATAAATCCGTGTGTTGTGGTTTGATCTTTCCATCCCTATCTTTCATTTCATTACTTTACTTGCGTTTTTACTTTTTATTTACATATATTGTTCATATTGTCCAAGAGTTGAATTCACATAAAATCGAATCAAAAGTTTTAAAAACAAGGTTTTCATAATAGAATAAAAAAAAGGTGAAACTATTCAACCCCTTCTAGTTTTCCACACACCCTTAACGCTGCGTTAACACCATAACTCTCCCCTTAACTCACACCCTTGACTCACCAACACGGTGTGGTAACTTGGCCATAACGCAGTGAAAGTTAAGGCATAACTCACCTCTTGTGTTACTACACTGTGTGCTGTAACATACATAACAAAATTTAGTCTTTTTTTTAAATGGAATAAAGGTCAAAAATAAAAGAAGGGAGGTGTGCATTTGAATCGGTCATCGGTCGCTTTTGCAACAATTTTCTCTATTTCATTGTTTAAGGATGCATCGATGGCGATGAGGTGTGGCAGGGGCGACGCGTCAGGGTCCCCGACAGACCGACTATCAACTACCTTTCATGAACATAAATGTGGAAATGTATTTCTTGGACCATTTAATGTAGTAGTTAATATCTTATGGCCCCGAATTTATTAGTGATACAATCGAAAGAGAAAAGAAAGTCTTTTTTAGTATTTTTTTTTTTCTTTTGCATGTGTAAATGATTTCATGAGTAGAAGGCCCGTTTGGTTTCTTAATGGTATTTGGAATGGGTGTCGGTATGATTCAAAAGGAGGAGAGATAGAATTTTTAATTATTATAAAAATAAAAGAGTTTTATAATTTTTTTATTAAAATTGATTGTATATTTAATAGTAAAATAATGAAAAATGACGGATAGCATTAATGAAATGCAGAAAACTAGTGGTTGTCAATCAAAGACTACCAAAGAATTTTTGAATCCTACAAATATGACCAGGAATCACTTTTGATAGAATATTCATTACTTTATACCCATAGATATATACCAAATAATAGATTATGTGTGTGATTGCATTCCTTCATAACAAAATCTCCATAACAAACGCACCCTATATAAAATTGATTCTTTTTTAACAATTTGTTTGTATCAAAACGATACACTTCTAAAAAAAATCACAATTTTTTTCATCAACGTCCCCTATCTTGTGGAACTATTTTGGATTTTTCAAAAACATTTTATTTAATTAATTATTTTTATGTTTCCCACGAATATTTTGTCATTTAATTTTAATAACGAAATATGCAATTGTTCTGTTAATTAAATTGATGGTTTTATCAGTTGCTTAGAGTTGCTTAGCACAGTTCAGCAGCGAGAAGCAAAACCTGTCACAAACTCAACTAATCTTTGTGGCTCCTTTCCCTTTGGCATGAAATCATTTTCTCAAAGCCTATGATGATATAGCTTTGAGTATGAGGTACTCAACTAAAGTTGAACTCAAAGTGCATCATTTAGGATTTGCTTCACTATTTTAACTCTTTTATCTTTAGTTTATGTATGTGTGATTTGCAATATCTATGACATTTAGATAGCTAGAAAATCATCTTTTAAGAATGCAGATGGCCCCCAATTTCGATTTTACTTTTTCTTTGTAATTTTGTGGTGTTAATTTTTCTTATGAACTCTTTTAATCAATTCCACGATAAGCTTTTAGGTTGTTGTAGATGAAAGAGTTCATAAGAAATGACATGAAACGTGTGCTTTATCCATCAACGTCTCCTATCTTGTGCAACGTTTTTAGAATCTTTTTAAAACATTTTATTTTTTAATCATTTACACGTTTCTCATGAATATTTTGTCATTTTATTTTAATAGCGATATATGCAACTGTCATAATAATTGACGGATACCATATCTACCATTTCAATGTGTTGGGTCCGCCTATCAACAAATGCCATTAAACACATGTTTTTTCTTATCTTATATTATCTTGGATATGTAAACAATTTCATTTTTACAGTAACTCAATATATTGTATAGAAGAGATCAAATAAAAAGGATATTAATCGTGAGAAGTATATAAAGGCTTGAAAAAATTTCTGAAATTTTTCGCAAGATTAAGAATGTTGGTACATAAAAAAAAGTTATGAATAAAGTTTTTTAATTTTGTTTTTTATACGTTTTTAATGCACAAATAAAAGAAATTTTAATGCACACAAATTTTAGCTTGTTAATGCACGATAAAACTTTGATGCAAATACTAAAAGGAAGTTGGATTAAAAAAACGAATTTTTGATGAACAAAATGTCGATTTATAAAATTTTAATGTGCAAACGTTTTTTTTTCCCAATTTATTGTATCCAAAACTATGCACTTCTAAAAATCTTTCGTTACAACTTTTTCATCCATCAACGTCTCCTATATTGTGCAACGCTTTTGGAATTTTTTTTAAGAACATTTTATTTTTTTAATCATTTTACATTTCTCACGAATATTTTGTCATTTTATTTTAATAGTGATATATGCAACTGTCCTATTTAAATCGATGGGTTTTATTAGTTGATTAGTATAGATCAACAGCGAGAAGCAAAATCTGTCACAAACTCAACTAATCTTTTCGGCTCCTTCCTTTTGCAGGCATCATTTTCTCGATGTCCTATGATGATATCGTCTTGAGTATGAGGTACTCAACAAGTTGACAGTCTCTAGTCTTAGTGTATATCATGATTTAGGATTTGGTTCACTATTTTGAGTCAGTGTATCATGATTTAGGATTTGGTTCACTATTTTGAGTCTTTTATCATTAGCTTATGTATGTGGGATCGTTAAGCCAATATATTAGCGCAAATACATATGAGATAAACTTATGAAATCAGATAATACTTCCAGTTTCTTGTCGTCAGTTAATCGTCAAAGGAAAATGATTCTCATGCATAAAACTTGTGCCTAATTGATACGTGGGAATCGCACCAGGCTTTACCTCTCAAGGGACCTTGAGAAGCTTACAACCCCCACCAGGCAGTGTACCTGATCGTTGTAGTATAGTATAGTGACAAGTATCGGGGGATTGATCGTCCAGCTGGGAATAGTGTCGCTAGGATTAGAAAACCTAAATACTAGTTCTAAAGGTGAGGGATGATTATTTTTGTATTTTTATATTTTTTTGAAAGCAAGTAAAAATCTCGGGGTTGAAGGATTTGGGCGGAATTAGTTGCTAGTCAACTAACCCAATACTAAAGATGCAATCAAAATAAAATACTAGAAATGAAAATAAACTAAATTATATTAAGGTTGTGAGCAATAAGTGGAGAAAATGTGTTTTCTTAGATTTCACTACTCCCTAGATATCGTTTACACGTTAATTACTTGTTATAGTTGCGTGGATGACGGATTGTATTCCTTAATATCATTCATGGGGTGGCGCACTTAATTCCCCAATCCTATGAGTGCCTACTTCACTCCTATGTCGAGCCGGTTAAGAAGCTCCTAACATGGGATCATTAGAATTTACTCATGCATTAAATACAACCAATAAAACCTAGTGCACGTCAGTTCATGTTTCCTAAGACGTTCAAGCATGTTACCATTTGAAGATCTGCCAGTTTTCTTAAGCCTAACATCGAATTCATTCATCCAATACAACCATAAACAAGTAATCAACACATAATTAACATCTAGGTTTCATTAGATCCAAGCAAACACAAGATAGATCTAGCCTAGCATGATAGAATTAAGACAAGAACAAGATATAGACAACCAACACATAGACATATTGATTGAATTAAAAGAATATTTATCTCAATTACACATGAAAGGGATCAAGGGCTGAGAACCCTTGAAAAACCTGTAAAATTCGTATTAAGTTCGGACCTAGGGTTTCTCCAAAACTTCTCCCTTTTTAATGTGAAAATTAGAAAACTATATATAGGAAATAGGGTCTGACGGCATCAAGAACAATTTTGTGACGCGGTCACCTCGCCGCCAAAATACTTCTCGGACTGCCATGATCTACTTTTGACGCCGTCATGTGTTATGTGTTTCCAAGCCGTCATGCATTTTACTCTTGACGCCCTACCTTGTGACGCCGTCATTTCTTTACTGGATCGTCATGGAAATTACTCTTGACGCCGTCAGAAATTTCTTCTTGACGCCGTCACCTACTGTTCCCAGCAAGGAAAATTAAGACTTTGGCGTTTTCTTGACTTTTATGCTCCAAAAATGTCCGAATTGCTTCCTTTTCCAGATTTCTCTCCCAAAGTACCTAAAATCACAAAAGGAACGATTTAGGGCAATATTTGATCAAATAAATTCGAATTCGGGCTTAAATGACCCCCTAAAAACGGTTCATTTTTCGCCTCATCATATACCCTTACACTTGAGATTTGCTTGTCCTCAAGCAAATGCGCTTTTATTCTTCTCAAAATACAAGTTAGGGGTCATTTAACACTAATATAAAAGTAATTACAACAAATAATCGTTCCACTAAAGACCAATAGACAAGCACGGAGGCCATACACTAGCACCTCACAATTAGTGTTTAGATACTCACATCTCTCGGGTGTAATAAAGTATAAATTACAATATGGAAACGGAAGATATCTCTCACTACCTGTCATAGCAAAATAGATTACCATAGGCTTGGGAAAGGATCAAACCTCCACCACATGGCGTAAGCACCTAGGATAAACTATCAAAGAGGTCTTTTAAAGGGTTGTAACGTTAGGTGTAGGGATATGAAATACACGGTTTTGTTGGATAAAGGAAGTTTTACTGGTGGCGAGTTAACAATCTTGGTTAATTGCATGTACAATATGGCGTTATTAAGCCAAGACTAGACTCGACTTAAGCTAATAAATGAAAAATAACAAAAACATAAAATGAACATAGAATGAAAAGGGATGGTAGTCCGTATGTTTTTTCTCTTTTTCTTTTTCTATTTTTTTTTTTTTCTTTCTTGATTTTTTCGATTTTTTTTTTTTTTTTTTTTTTTTTGCATACACTCTTACCCTAGCATCCAAAATAATACATCATAGGGAATGAATGTTCCCCTTACACTTGAATTTTTACATACTTTACAATTAACTAATCTAATGACTCGAATTAAGAAAATCAAAACACTTGGAGCACTTTTAAGATTAACGTACATATGGGGGTAATAAATGATGTTCTTCCCCATTACTCCATAAAATAAGTACTTTACCCATGAGTCCCAATCGTCCCAAAACAATATGTACAAGGATATGACTCGACTTAGCAACTATGTAATCAATTAGATAGTTAACTTAGGGTTTAACAAATAACAATAATGCACTAAAAATGAGCGCATACACGGAAGGCTAAGGCGATTTGGTTGTACATTTTAAGTGGGGTGTAACAAATTCTTCCTTTAAGTAAAATGCTTAAAGTTAGAAATGAAAAGATAGTCTCGGAGGGGTGTACTAGGGGTTTCGTGTACTAAAAATGAGTACAACGCTAAGGGTGTGGGAAAAATTAGTTGACTTAACTAGCCAAGTAATATGACATAAATGGTCAAGTAATTATAATACGGGTTTAACACAAGGGTGATCCTAATGCCTCTTATCATGTAGTAAATCCTACCACACGAATGTAGTCTCACTAGCGGTCTCGGGATGCATCACTAACGCAAGTTCTAGAATCTAAATGCTACCGGTACACTCATAAGCACTAATAGTAAATGCTTTTCCTATCAAATCTAAAGGCGAACCTCACATATTTGGGTGGAAAATTTTTCTGAAAGTACGGTTATGTGCTAGTCATACAATCACCTATCCATGAGACGCTTGCTATGGCTAAAGTTTCACTCGTAAATGTTGTAAAAAATTTTAAATTTGGCGCTAAAATTGCACTAACAAGTATTTCTCATAGTTTTATTACACATCTACCATTAGACAAAACAAACTCAAGCGAAAGTGTACATGTAAGGCATCATCATTTTACCCTCCCCTTACACTTAAGATGAACATTGTCCCCAATGTTCAAGTAAAGAATGTAAAAGTGAAAAAATAAAAAGAATGAAATCAAATACTCCCCTGATTCGCTCGGTATGGATAATAAGGTGGCCAGGTTAAATCTTCCTCCAAGAAAACGAACAATCAAAGCTTCCCTTCCAGAATATAAATCATTTTCTTGTCATACATAACCTGTAAATCCTGAGAAAATAGACAAGACAACCTCGCATAAAATCGGCGGCATCCTATATAAGTTACTAAATCCTAGAAAACAAAATAAGATATAATGCTTGTGGAATGAAGTTTGCAGATTTCCTGGAGATTATAAAACTTAATAATTCACAAAAACCATAAGACTCCGTTAGAAAAACAAAACCGGTAAAATTTCCAGATTTTTACACGTGACGCCATCAAGAATTAATTCTTGACGCCGTCAGAAGTGACCTGCAGAAATTCTTATGTTAAGTTTCCGGAAAATTTCTGGAAAAACTTGGTCCTACTTCCTGGAAAATCCTGCAAAACTTCATTATGACTCAATACAAGCATTTGACTCTAACAAATACGAATATACATGTTCATTTAATATTGTGGAGAATCATGATCGAGTTTGTTTCTTAAAAACACATTTGGGGTTTCCCCTTACACTTATCTTTTGCAAAAATACTTTTAGGTGGAGTTAAGACTAGGCCAAAACAACAAAGTAAAGTATTTCCACTATTTAATTGAGAAACATGATCTACGAACAATAAAAATAAAGCATACATACGGAAGTAAATAACAAACAAACAAAATAAAATCACACAAAACATGGGTTGCCTCCCAAGAAGCGCTTTTCTTTATTTACGAGTCTTGTAGCTAGACTCAAGGTCATGGGTTACTACGTGACCTCATCGTTGGTTCCACTCTCTAGGTCGTCTTCTAAACTAGCATCGCTTTCATAGTATACGTACTTCGGGTCTTCGAACTCGAAGATATCTCTTCGATACTTAGAACTAAGCTTGCTAACATCCTTAAAGAATCCACATGATAAATCAGAAGTGTTCTTTCACCCTCTCCGAACATTTTCATCACACAAAATAAGTTGGGAACTTATCTTGTCAAGCCCGTCACAATCGATCTCCTTAAGGTCTCTTCTCTTGTATGGCGTTTGGTATGAAACCCTCCTAATTCCATCAGCGAAGGTCATGATTCCACTCCGGTCATCAATTATCAAATTAGTGATCTCGCAAAAGGGCGCCCCAAAAATGACTTGTGATAATCTGGGGTTGACATAGTCTTTGATATTGTCCACAATCGTAAATTCCATAGTGAATGCCATATTTCCTACAAACACCTAGATTTCATGATCCTTACCAACTACTTTCTCCCCCTTGTAAATCATTCCCCATCTACAAATATTGTTATAATGGAATAGGGACATAAAATTCTTTGGCAGGAATACGTTAATGTAGACGTTGTCGAAGTACTTATGACCGATCATGCAGGGGATTTTGAGATTATTCGGATCACGTCGTCTTACCTTCCCCGCCTCTCCATCCTTTGACCCATATAGATTCCCCTCAAGGGAAGGACGATACTCGTACACCTCCTCATTACCCCTATGAAAAATTACCTTCTTAACACCATTGGTGAATAATGCACTACCATCTTTCTCATCAAGGATCACTCCCGATTCATTGATAAATGGTTTCCCAAGAACGAGGTTGGTTAACGTTTTATTGATGAGAGGGTCCACGTCATCGACCACGGTGAGGTCAATATTGTAAACAAGTTCTCCAATTGTAATGGATACATTTTTTATTACCCTTGCATTATTGACTCTCTCGCACACAATGTGTTCTCGGGAGGCTTCTTGGTATAGGGAAAGGGGTATTATGTTGTCTGGGAAACTAGGATCTATATGACTATCGGTTAAGAGCTTTCCCTCGATGGTGCAGGAAATCATAAAAACTTCAGGGTTGCTTACTTTAATCCCATCGCTATTCCTACCGGTAACATTCTCCATTTTTCTCTCAGGCTCCTCTAAAATATATTTGCCCAACCTAGTCGGATTTCTCGTATGTTCTTCCGATCTCCTTTTCCCTTTATCCGATTCGCTAGATATTTGCGTGGCGCACTGCTCGAATGAGTTGGTAAGGCTTCTAGCCAAATCGTGATCTACCCTTGAGGTCTCATCTTTGGATGTACGACCAATCTTGTTAGTTTGTTGTTGGGTTGGGTTGGGTGTAGAAGCAGATATCGTAGTGATGGTGTTTACGAAATGGATTGGTCCTAGGGGGTTGACAGGTTCTTTTCCACTTGGTGATAGATGTTTGAATAACTTACTAGGACTTTTTATTTTCACAGGGGAGGTTGGTGGACTTATGACGGTAACAGACTTAACCTCATCAACGTGAATGGGTTTATTAACAACATGCTCTTTGATAGCAGTTAACAGATTACAAATCTTGTTATTCATATCAGCCTGCTGTTGTCTAAATTTAGCCTCGAGCGTAGAGAGCTGTAATTCTTGAGATAGAATGAATTTTTTTAGAGTATCTTCACAGCTTTGCCTAGGAACACCTTGTGATGGAAAATGCTCGGACCAAGTGAGTGGTGAAGAGTCATTGAAGGATACGCTCCGCGTTTGGTACCCTCTGAAATTAGGTTTGTTCTTCCATGCCTCATAGGCCTCGCCAGAAGTTCGAGGACCTCGACCCACGTGTGACGACGTGAATTCGTTATAAGCATGTTTTGGAAGCTCCATGCAGTTATGAGTCTCGTGAGGGCCATTACATAATTTGCATGTAGAAGCGATTCTGCATACTTGGCTTGAAGGTTTTTGAGCTTCGTAAGATTTCATGAGATACTTGACTCGACCTTCAAGTTCCATGATCCTACGGTCGGGAGGGCTAGAATTGGTCGTAGGCAAAGATATTGCCTTGACCATGTTGTTCAAATCTCGGGGATCATTCCAACTTTCGTTGTCATAGAGAGCAAGATCTTCTATGAGTTCCCATGATTGTTCCGCACTTAGATCACGTAGCTTACCACCGGCCGATTGGTCAATGGCTCGCCTCGTGGAGAGATCGATATGGTCATAAAAGATTTGGACTTGGAGCCAAAGGTCTATGCCATGATGAGGGACTTTTTGGAGTAAGTCCTTGAAACGAGTCCATGCTTCATAGAGAGATTCATTTTGACGTTGTTGGAACATCAAGATGTCATTTCTAAGCTTAGTAGTTCTCCCCGGTGGGAAAAATTGAGCAAGGAAACGAGTGGTGAGATCATCCCAAGTGGTGATGGATCCCGCGGGTAAACACTCAAGCCATTGACTAGCTTGATCCCGTAGAGAGAATTGGAATAGGCGTAATCGGGTTGTCTCTCTAGTTTCAACACCTAGGTCTATGGAATCTATGATTTTTAGGAAGTCCTTAAGATGTTGGTTTGGATCTTCGGAACGAAGTCCATGGAATGCACATCCGCTTTGCACCAACCGGATGGTGTCGGATCGCAAGGGGGTCACATTGGCTCCGGTGAGCTCAATGGTGTTTCGGTAGCCTTGGTGGCTAGGTCGGGAATATTCTCCTAAGGTTCGGGGCCTAAGGGGTTCTAGTGGTGGGTTTTGTTGTGGTGAGATGACGGGTTCATGGATGTTCCCATCGTCCATGATGTCGGGTGGTGAAGAGTTACGAACAAAAACACAAATAAATAAGATAGACTAAAGAAAACCTAAAAATAAAAAAAAATAAAAAAATCTTACTAGAAAGGAATCTAGCAAGTAGACCTAATAAAAAGAGATTCTAACCTAGACAATAACTATTTCCCTGAGCTGCGGCGCCAAAAACTTGATACGTGGGAATCGCACCAGGCTTTACCTCTCAAGGGACCTTGAGAAGCTTACAACCCCCACCAGACAGTGTACCTGATCGTTGTAGTATAGTATAGTGACAAGTACCGGGGGATTGATCGTTCAGCTGGGAATAGTGTCGCTAGGATTAGAAAACCTAAATACTAGTTCTAAAGGTGAGGGATGATTATTTTTGTATTTTTATATTTTTTTGAAAGCAAGTAAAAATCTCGGGGTTGAAGGATTTGGGCGAAATTAGTTGCTAGTCAACTAACCCAATACTAAAGATGCAATCAAAATAAAATACTAAAAATGAAAATAAACTAAATTATACTAAGGTTGTGAGCAATAAGTGGAGAAAATGTGTTTACTTAGATTTCACTACTCCCTAGATATCTTTTACACGTTAATTACTTGTTATAGTTGTGTGGATGACGGATTGTATTCCTTAATACCATTCATGGGGTGGCGCACTTAATTCCCCAATCCTATGAGTGCCTACTTCACTCCTATGTCAAGCCAGCTAAGAAGCTCCTAACATGGGATCATTAGAATTTACTCATGCATTAAATACAACCAATAAAACCTAGTGCACGTCAGTTCATGTTTCCTAAGACGTTCAAGCATGTTACCATTTGGAGATCTGCCAGTTTTCTTAAGCCTAACATCGAATGCATTCATCCAATACAACCATAAACAAGTAATCAACACATAATTAACATCTAGGTTTCATTAGATCCAAGCAAACACAAGATAGATCTAGCCTAGCATGATAGAATTAAGACAAGAACAAGATATAGACAACCAACACATAGACATATTGATTGAATTAAAAGAATACTTATCTCAATTACACATGAAAGGGATCAAGGGCTGAGAACCCTTGAAAAACCTGTAAAATTCGTATTAAGTTCGGACCTAGGGTTTCTCCAAAACTTCTCCCTTTTTAATGTGAAAATTAGAAAACTATATATAGGAAATAGGGTCTGACGGCGTCAAGAACAATTTTGTGACGCCGTCACCTCGCCGCCAAAATACTTCTCGGACTGCCATGATCTACTTTTGACGCCGTCATGTGTTATGTGTTTACAGGCCGTCATGCATTTTACTCTTGACGCCCTACCTTGTGACGCCTTCATTTCTTTACTGGATCGTCATGGAAATTACTCTTGACGCCGTCAGAAATTTCTTCTTGACGCCGTCACCTACTGTTCCCAGCAAGGAAAATTAAGACTTTGGCGTTTTACTCACTTTTATGCTCCAAAAACGTCCGAATTGCTTCCTTTTCCAGATTTCTCTCCCAAAGTACCTAAAATCACAAAAGGAACGATTTAGGGCAATATTTGATCAAATAAATTCGAATTCGGGCTTAAATGACCCCCTAAAAACGGTTCATTTTTCGCCTCATCACTAATATATGTCTAACAAGAGGATAGAGACATGTGGCAAGATAGAGAGTGGAGATGAGAAAATATAAAATGAATAAAACACATGTCAAGTAACGAATACATTAGTTATATTTTTAGGCATAAATTTTAGATCTCCATATCACCACTTAATCGTTAAAGAGTATGGTAAATTTTTCTTTTGTAAATTTCATCAAACTATTTAACTTATTTAACATATTTTATATTGTTGGGTATAAAATTATGTCGAAATTATATTATACTTATTTTGATCGTAATTAAAAAATCTTTACAGTGGCCAACTTTTTTCAAAATATTTAGGTAAAAGATTATGTAAATAATATTTGTAAATCTTGTGTCATGAGCAAAGATAATTTGAGGACAACGATTTTGTATTATTGATAATCAGAATAAAGACTATACATGCGTTTATATAGATAACAAAAGAGAAGACCTAGTTTACTAGACGGGCTAAATGGGCCGAAACAAGTGGACCGACCTTATTAACTAACATCCCTCCTTACACTAGCTCACAATGTTGCAGCAAGAAACATTGAGAGTTTGTCAGATAGAAAACGAAAACACTGGGCCACAGTGAAGCATGATAAACATATCTGCAATTTATAAAGCAGACGGAACAAACGTCAAAGAAATGATGCTCGCCTGAAGATAGTGACGAGTGAAATGACAATCAATCTCTATATGCTTGGTCCTTTCATGAAAAACTATATTGCACGCAATTTGGATAGCATTACGATGATCACAATATAATGGAGTAGGACTAGTAATATGAACACCCATATCTCCAAGTAATCAACGTAACCAAACAATCTCACTAGTAGTAACAGCCATGGCACGATACTCTGCTTTAGTAGAAGATCTTGAAAGAACATCTTGTTTCATACTCTTCCACGAGATAAGAGAATCTCCAAGAAAAAACATAAAACCCAGTTATAGACTTGCGAGTAATAGAATCACCAGCCCAATCAGCATCACAATAAGCACACAAGTCGAAAGAAGATGTGGAAGTAAAGAAGAGAGTCTGAAATTGAGTACCTCGAAGATACCAAAGAATCTGTAGGACAGCAGCCAATGAAATGTAGTGGGAGCAGCTACAAGCTGACTAACAATGTGGACATCATAAGCAATATCCGGTCGAGTCACTGTAAGATAAACCAAACTCCCAACAATAGTACGACATAAACTAGGATAAGGTAAAAGATAACCATCTATAGGGGTATATTTTGCTTTAGCATCAAAAGGAATGTTGGAAATCTTATTATCAGTCATTCTGGCACGATCAAATAAATCAGCACTATACTTGGACTGAGATAGAAGATAACCTTTCGGTGATGAAGCAACCTCAATACCTAGAAAATAACATACTAAACCCAAATCTTTTATAGAAAATTGATGTGTTGTTGTGTGTAGGTAATATTTGCATTCAAGTTTTACTATTTATTTTATGCCAACTTTACCTATAACAAACACAAACGGGAAGCTACCCGATCGATGGTAGGTTAGTTGGTAAATAGGATGTCGATCATTAAGAGTGGAATGTTAACACTTAAATCTATCAATATTTTAATTATCTAAATTAGTTTAATTAAACCTAATTCTAACGCAACAAAAGGGTTTTTAGCCTGAGAGACTGGCACGAGGTTTAGATTTAATAAAAATGTAAATGAGACAGATAACATACACAAGCAGAAACACAGATTATAAAGAAGAGGTTAAGCTGATAGTAAGAAAAACGTATTAGCCAAGGTAATCATATAAAATGCCAGATTTGTCTAGTTATAATGATGATACTCACTTCGTTGGTGGCTTTCTAGTGTAAGCTAGGCGGTACTTCTTCCTAAATCCTAGGTTTTAAAATAGATTAATCTTGTCACAATTAACCGAAACCCGCATAAAGTATAAATTGTTGATTGTAATTTATCATTTATCCAGATCACTACCAAGGTGAACAATGAGGGCTTACATTACACATTTATGCCCTAACTTCATTACTAGTAGCCTAATGGTCATAGCACTATTGATATAGGTTTAAAATCGTACTGACTTTCCTTTTTATGTGTAAATCCGATGAAAGAAGATTAAAGTAATCATTATTTGTGTATTGTTGCTTAACACAAATATAACAACCCACAAAAACTCATCACTGTCATTTCCACTACAAATACCTATGTCAGGTATTTCACAGGTAAATTTTTGCTTTTTATACCTGCATGACTCTCTAGACTTGCTCACGTATCCACACAAGTCAAATATCTCTACCCACACATCCTATAAACCTCTAGTATGTCAAGCATAAGATCAAAACAACTCCACAATAAGTAATCTACTAACATAACACCCTAAACATATCATAATATCATAATAAACCCTAATCTAACCCTAATTAAGCCCTAATCAGGCCTATGTGTTTACAAAACCCTAAATTGCTTATCTAAACCAATTTGAAAGTGTTCAAGTCTTATGTATGAGTTACCTTAGGAACAATAGGATATCTTAACACCATTATACCCTAGTACAACCCCTTAGAGCTTAGGTACAAGTCACTTAAGCACAAAACCATAATAGGTCATAACTTCCCGGAATTAGGTCTAGACTATCCCAAAACTCCACCATAAGCTACCACCACTTAGTATAAGCCTCTTAGGACGTAGTATTAGTCATTAGGCACTCATAGGACCCTAACCTAGGCACTAACCTTAGGATAAACCCTAATCTCTCACTAAGTAAAACTAGGTCTAAACTAAACCTAAACTAGTAAAACCTAAACATAAGCACCTCAACCTAGCACCCTACCACCTTAGTCACCCTAAGAACACACCCTAGCACCTCCCTAGATATCAATCAAGGAGGTGGATCACCTCCTTGTCACCTCCTTCTTGCCGCGGCTTCATTTCCACCACAAACCCTCCTAAACCGCCTCCTAGACCTCCGTAGCTCCTCCTAGTCACTCTTTAGACTCTCCACGACCTCCCGTAGCTTAGATTACTCACCTCCCTCTCCCTCGACACCTCCTACTTCCGTTTTTTGGTCACTACTCCAAACGACCCTATAAATAAGGCTCGTACCCCTCTCCTTTCATTCACACCATTTCACTTCTCTTCACCTTAAACTCTCTGGTCCTAAGGGTAGTAATAGAAGCCTAGTAACCTTAGAAGTTGATTACTATAGGCCTAAGACCTTGTCGAGTTCCATTTTGCCCTAGAAAACCCTAGGAACCCTCGTTCCCCTACTTCTGGTCACGTAAGCTTTTAACCTTTTTTCTATTAGCTTTATTATAGTCCTAGGATAGTTATAGGTTGCCTTAGATCACACTAGAACCCTTGCCTAAGCCTTGATCACTATAACATGCTAGTTTTCTTTTTAAAACCCTAATTATGCACTGAATACTAAATATATGCTATAATACCTTACCATAAGCTATAAGCTAGTTTAGGTAACTTATATAAGCTAATATTAGTTAAACATAAGCTAGAAAACCTTTTTGTTTTATAAAAATATAGTTTGCATGGAATTAGGACTAGTTTTGCAAAGTTTTTCATGCATAGGGGTATATATGGTAACTTTCTAAAAATATTAAGTCTAGGGACTATTTTTGACATTTCTTAGAAGTTATAAGTATATGGACCCTTTTTGCAAAGTTATATAACATTAGGATAAAAAGATAAGTAGTTATAAACTAATAAAGACTAGTTTTGCAAAAGTTATAAAGTTAAGGGTATAAATAGTAAACTTTGAAAACTTATAAGTCCAAGGGTCATTTTTGCCATTTTCATAAAATATAAAAGTATAGGGATAAAAATTACTAAGTTTAGATAGTTATTAATATAAGTATATAAGTCTAGGGTAGATTTTGTAAATATATAAACTATAAGGATATAAAGTGAAAGAATTTTATTAATATAAAAACTTAATTTAAGTTAGTAGCATAATACAATACTAGTGAGCTTCATGTGAGGAGTACCACGTGGATATTTCGTTTTGACGTGTTTGCTGGGTTTACGAATTAAAGTGCCCTGGCTCCTCAAACGATTATTGCATGTACTTCTGAATTATGATGGCCCGAACGGTGTTATGTTATAATTAAACTTAATAACAACATAGCTCAATAGTAGGGAGCTTCACGTGAGGAGTATTAACTTCTGAATTATGATGGTCCGAACGGTATTATGTTGATAACATAATACAATAGTAGGGAGCTTCATGTGAGGAGTCTTATCTTCTGGATTATGATGGCCCGAACGGTGTTATATTATATCTAAAACATTAACAACCCTAAGAATGATTACTTAAGAAACTTAAACAAGATAATTAAAGCTTGACATACATCCACACCAACAATACCACCAGGATACGTGAGTAGGCAGTCTAGTCTCCGAATCACTTTTCACATCAATTAGATTTCCCTAAGCCCAGGTTAGTTTTCATAGCCTCACTTTTAAATGCTTTACAACCCTGTGAGGGGATACATGCTTTAAATCAAATACAAGTCTTTTTCTTTGGTTGTTGCATGAGTAAACTATCTGCCACCCCTACACAACAAAATTCATGAATCTAATCGCTTGTGATATTTTACACAAGTGAACGCGAATATAATAGATAGATCTATTGGAGTTTGACAACTCCCGTTGGTACTACCTCTCACTTGAGGGTACCAATAAGTATTATATTTGAACCCTCAATGAAGGATTAACTTTGGCAAGTTGTCCTTCCCATCCCCTCATGGTTGGGTCTGCAGCCCCCATGACCCGGATTGTTAACGTGTGGTTCATGAGCTTAGTGCAACAGACCAACTGACCAACTCTTGATAATTGTACATGCATTGCAATTATCACACACACTACATTTTCTTTGAAGGGTGTAACAACTGAACCCTGAGGAACTTGTATTCACTAACCCCTAAACCTATGACTCTCACTCAGCACCTAGTGTTAACTTTTTAAGCATGTATCCTAGGTAACGGAGCTCTGTGGAAGTTATGGCATGGAAAGGCACGAGACTTGAAAGACTTTCTATTTGGTTATCATTCAAACATAATATCTCACACTTAGATTCACGGGACCTCATCTTATAAAACTCTGATAATTTTTAATGAATGCTAACACATTTATAAAATGTCTCTTTGTGAGTCATTCCCTATTACTGTATCCATGATCCATGAGGTAATACCCCAAACACTTAATCCGCTGCGATCAGTGAAAAATGGGGGTGTTACAACAAATGACTTTTAACGTTTGCTCAATGTGATGTTTCAGATTATAGAACTGTTTCCTTGCTTTATATTGCCATAAAGTAGCATCGAAAGTAGCAAGTTGTGCTTCTCTGAAATATTTTTTCACATTTGTGTCTTTTCTTTTCAAAGGTCCTTTTGGTATATCTGTCACTTGAGTACAACCACACTCAAAGCCGTGGTACAAGAATTCGGTTTTTCTTTGTTTCACTTTCAAATGTTTTTCCTCTTTACATTTTGAAATATCTTGAGACTCAAACAGAAGGTCGGTTGACAAATCTTTTCTCAGATATTCAGCGTTATACAAATTGGGTGTCAACTTTTGCACTTTGTTTAAAAAAAACAAGGTTTTTCATTTTCCAAATGATCAATATTTTCAAAACCTAGTATGGATGTTTGTTTATTAACATCCTCATCTTTAGGAAGGCATCATGTTAAGATTCTGAGTAGTCTGTCCCAAATTTCGAAGTTTGTTTTCAAGATCATTTGTTCGTTTCAAAAACTCTTGATTTTCATTTTCAAGTTTTGTTTTAACGATCTCTAGATTTGAAGTGGAATTTTCACTATTTAAATCAGAGATCTCTTTTAAATGAGCTTTAACCTTTCTGTTCTGAATTACCATTTGTTCATCTAATTTTTGAATGGAACATTTTTCATGAAAAACAACTTCTCTATAACCAACTTCAAGTTCTTCTATTTGTTTTAAAAGTGGTTTGACAAACTCTCCATTCATTTCATGCTTCCGAGCTTGAGATTAAAGGTTTGAGATTTCAAGTTCAAGTTTAAATTTACTTTTGTTACATTTTCAAAACCTTTTTCCATTTCATTAAATCTATCGAGCTCTTTGGTTAATAAGACATTCACCTGCTTAGCTTCGCGATTGTCCTCTGATGAGGCGAAAAGTGTTACGCTTTTAGGGGTCATTTAAGCCCTAAGTCATGATTATTTGATCAAATATTGCCTCAAATCGTTTCTTTTGTCATTTTAGGTACTTTGGAGAAGAAATCTGGAAAATGAAGCATTTTGGACGTTTTTGGAGCGAAAAGTGAAGAAAACAGCAAAGTCTCCAATATCAAGCTGGAAATAGTACCTGACGGCGCCACGCTTTGCATATGACGGTGTCACGTATTGGCAAATAGGTGGATAAAAAGTTACACCAGACACGCCAGAATGTTTTTGAGAGTTAAAGAGTGACGGCGTCATGCTTTGGGAAGCCAAGGCCGTCAAGAGCAAAATTACACGTGACGGCCAAAAGAAGAATTACACATGACGGCGTCAGATCTGGATCTAAGCAATCCGAGAAGAGTATTGGCGGCTAGTTGACAGCGTCAGAATTACAACGTGACGCCGTCGACGTGTAATCTCTATATATATTTTTCTAATTTTCATTCATTAAAGAGAGAACATTTGGAGGAAGTTTACCATAAACCCTAGGTCGAATTTTCATCTTATTGTAGGGGTTTCAAACCCTTCTTTCATCCATGTTTCAATAAAGATAAGTCTTCCAATAATCATTCAATATGTCTATTTGTTGTTTGATTCTATCTTATGCTTGTCTTTACTTTAACATGTTAGGCTAGGTTTGTTTGTATTTGCTTAGATGTAATGAAACCTAGCTATTGATTGTTGGTTGATTGTTTGTTATTAGTTGTTGTGGATGAATGATTTCAATGTTAGGCTTAAGAAAACTGGCTAATCTCCAATTGGTAACTTGCTTGAACGTCTTAAAAAACATGAATCGGATGTGTACTACGATTTTAATGGTTATATTTAATGCATGAGTGACTACTAAAGAGGCCATGTTAGGAGCTAGTTGTCAGCTCGACATAGGAAGAGGTAGAAGCTTATAGAGTTGGGGAAGATCGTACACGGCCCCAAAAATGGTATTAAGGAATATAACCCGTCATCCACGCAATTGTAACAAACTATTCAATTAATGAAAGATAGCTAGGGAGTAGTGAAATCTAAGTAAACACGTTTCTCTCATTATTGTTTTTCTCATATTTACTTTCTTGTTATTTTATTTTTATTGCATTTGTAGTTAATTGGGTTAGTTGACTAGCAACTAATTCCGCCCACTCTTCCAATACCCGAGAATTTTACTTGCTTTCCATAAAATATAAAATTACAAAAAGAATCATCCCTCACCTCTAGACCTAGTTTAATTAAGTTTTGGTCCTAACGACACTATTCCCCAAGAGAATGATCAATCCCCCAGTACTTGCCACTACACTATACTACATCGGTCAGGTACACTGCCTGGTGGGGATTGCAAGCCTCTTGAGATCCCTTGAGAGGTAAAACCTTTTGCGAGGGCGCAATCCCACGCATTATCCTCTTATCAATTATCAACTTAATGTTTGAAATTATTGATTAAAGAAGCAAATAAGGCACAATCTTGTTCATAAGTAGATTCATCCTGGGCAGGCTCACCTCCATTAGGATCCATATCTTGAGTTGCATGAGTGATATTACTATCATCCCGTTCCACCACATATTTGTCGCTTACGGACTCAGAATGCGCAGGATGTGTCTTATCATGAGCAAATACATTATCGAACACAACAACATTATCATTATCGTTTGAATGTTGTACCTTAACTAATATATCTGTGTCTGTGTCAAATGATGGTTTGACATGATTATCCTCAGTATCCCAAATAGCTTCATTCTCGTGTGTACCATCATTATCCCAATCATAACTTGGACTGTTGTTTTCAACCTGCTATTATGAAGATGTATCACTTTTCGTGAAAACCAAACTAGCATCTGATGATTCACCTCATTGACTATTCCCTCTTGTGTCTATATCGCTTTTACAATTTCTCTTTCATTCACCTCAGTTTTCTTTAACTGCATCTCTCTTTCAATCTTCTCTTTTTCCTTGTTCATCTTTTCTCCTTTAATCAACTCTCGTTCTTTAAGTGATCTTTCAAGAGTGTCCAAGTTCCACATCAACCTATTCTAAAAAGCTTGAATTTTCATTTTACTGGATTTTCTAAATGTTTCTCTTTCGAGCTCGTAATTAAATCCCGAAGAAGGATTAAATTCGTTTTTAAGAACCTATTGAGTTGAGTCTTTAGTACACTTAGATATGTCTTGGAGTCACTCTCTAATTGATCCAAGTTGCAGAAACATTATCGATGAAACTCTTTTGCTCACATTCAAAGAAAGTTTGAAATACCCTTTCAAATCCTTGAATCATGTATGTTCTATAACTTCTTAAAAGCTCAAATTGTGATCTTATTGCTTTTAAATATTTCTTGCATTCAACTTGATTTTCGTTTGCTTTGATCACAATTACTTGTAATTCTCTCTCTTTTGCTTGCATTTCCATTTCTATTTCTATTGAATTTTGATGTGTGAAATGATTACGGATCTTGTAGATGATAAAGGATTGATTGTGTTGTGTTGATTTAATTGTGTTACGAATGTGTTGTAGTTATTTTGATTTGTGTTTTGAATTGTGTTTTGATTTGTGTTTTGATTTGTTGAAATAGTTGAAGAGCTTTTGAATATTTGTTGTGTCTATGTATCGTAAGAGATCTCTTAAGGATAAGCTCAATTAAACTTTATTATCGCAAGGGATTTTTTTTTTTTAAATTTTACTACAGTAACGTTTTAGAAAAACGTGGGTAACAAAAGTCTAGCAAAGAAAGTCTGACAAGAAAAGTCTAGTACGAAGTCTTACAAGAAAACTCTCTTAAGAAAGTCTCTCAACAAAGTCTCACAAGAAAACTCTCTTAAGAAAGTCTTGCAAAGAAGGTCTCACAAAGATGGTATCGCAAGAAAATCTCGCAAAGAAAGTATCACAAGAAAATCTCACCAAGTGATGTTGCAATGATGTCTCGCAAGAATTTCTTAAAATTTTGACAGAGTAACCTTTTAGAAAATAGTGGGTAACAAAAGTCTCTTAAGATTATTCTCACAACAATACTCACAAGAAAGTCTTGCAAAAGAAGGTCTCACAACAACTCTCACAACAAAGTCTTGCAAGATAAGTCTCACAACAAAACCCTAATTTTGCAAGGTTTTTCTAACTCTCGCAAGCCTTCACAACTTTTTCAAAACAAGATTAAAACACAATTTTTATACGTTTTAAGCTAAAATTTTCAAAATTCAACACTAAAACATATAAACTAACAAAGAAATGTTAACTTTTATGTTTTTTATACGCGAAAAAAAAAAAAAAAAAAAAAAAAAAAAAAAAAAAAAAAAAAACTATCATTTTATTTTTTTCAAGAAAGATACAACTACGCTGAAAAATTAATGACAGAGCCATATATAGTTATGATATGATGTTATATCTTATGATATGAACAAAAAACAATGATTGTTTGTTGGAACAACATAAGAAAGACCACGTTAACAAAAGACAGACACAAACCAAAATATGATACTTGCGAACAAAATAAAAACAGTAGCCACTTTTTGTTCTTTTTAATATATGATGTTTATAGTAAAACACAAGAAACAGATGTGGACCATGCGAATCAAACACAATCAGAAATATGAATATTCAATCTTGCGAACAAAAAGTTGTATTGAAACTTTTGCGAACAAAATTTTTTAAGTAACCGCGAACAATAAATTTTTTTTAAGACAATATTTTTATCACAAACACACTCTTAAATCATCCTTAGGGTCTATACCACTTGTTAAAACTCAATATATATTATCAAACCACTGGTAATTTAAAATAGTTTCACAAAAGTCACACTGAAAAGAAAAAAAACAATCCTAACAATATATCTTTGAAGCTCATATATGGTTTGTGGCTATGATAAAAGGGGATCATAAAAATAGTTTTGCTACTTTTCAATAGGTGTAGGTTTAGAAAAAGATGAAACAAGTTGTTGGTTTTAAATTCTACACCTTATTGTTAGACGAAGGCTAGATGCACCATCGACGTTTTTCATTTACACGTTTCATTGATTAATGCATTAATTGATGGTAAATTGGATGATTATTTTAAGAGTCGAGTTATTCTGCAAACCAAACATTCCTTACATATCAAAGGACTCATTCTCACCATTCATCTAAAAAGGAAATCAATAGTTGAGATTAAAGGCATTTTATTATTTCACTCATTTTTTATAATTTAAATATCTTTTAAACCGTTAATTGTTAAGCGAGACGGGCACTTTGATATACTTTCGAAAAAAAAAAAACGTTTTTTCACGTTTTTTTTTTTCGTGGCCGAAAAAAAAATCATATATGATATTACATATCATATATGATATTACATATAATATCATATATGATATTACATATCATATATGATATGATATGTATGTAATATCAAATATGATTTTTTCGGCCATGAAAAAAAACGTGAAAAAAACGAAAAAAAAAATTGTCGAAAATATATCAATTAGCCTATCTATAGAAAGATAATTAAATGCTCGTTGTGACGGTATATTTTTTTTCGCTTAACGATTAACGGTTTGAAAGATATTAATATTTGGAAAAAAAAAAAAAAAAAAAAAAAAAAAAAAAAAAAAAAAGATGAATGTGGATTTTTTAAATTGTTGTGATTAATCTCATCAATTAGATCAAATAAAGATGGAGGGAAGATGAAGGGTGGAGATTAGTCCATTCGTATATAAAAAAAATTTAGTCCTCAAATGATCTTTACTCTTATTTTAAATATAAAAGTTGCAACCCTTTTGGTTTTTTTACGAATTGAATATTAAACATAAAGTTACACACTTACACTGCATATGTTTTTGTATTTATACAAAAGTTGCAGTGCATGAACATATATTTTTTCAATATAATATTACCTAAATTATGTTTTATTTAAGGTACTATCTATGTTTTACATCCTTTAAATAACAACTGAAAAATGTAACTAAAGTTATTTTAGATAACGTAATATTTCCTTGTTTTAACAGCAACTAAGTATCACATTATATATATACAACAAATCTATCGCACACATCTTATGCAAAACTTAAACTATAACCATTTGATTAAGAGTTTTTCACACAATAGCGGCTACCATTTGGAACATAAACTCTTTGGTAGAAAGCTCAATATTTAACAGATGCTAAATTGTACTAAGCAAACTTGTTGACTAAAAACTATGCCGTTGAGAAAAAAAAAATACTTCGAAAAAGAAACCCGATATAAAATTTAATTACACTGGTATTCGCCGCTGCAACGTGCGAGTACCCGGCTAGCATTTTATAATAAATTTTAAATAAAATATATTATTTAAATAATAAAATAACAAAATGATTCATATATATAGAGAGAGAAATGAGGTGGGCTCATAAAGTATACAAATTAAGTTGAAACGAGTGTCCTCCTATCACTTTTTGATTTCAACTATCATTCCTTTTTCCAAAAGAAAGAACCGAACTACTAATAAATGACTTTTAGTATCAAAACAAAAGGGCCCTAAAAGTATCAAAAGAGAAGTTAAGCGGGTTCAATTAAATTCAGGTCTTGCAGGTGACGACGACGTCGAGTTGATGGCATAGAAAGACTGGGCATCCAGGCGAGCCGCCCGGTCAAGAAAGAAGGCCCAGGCCTACGATTGGAAAGCTAAAACCTTCCCTTAGAAAGCGCATGTCACTAGTACAAAAAATCTCATAGAGACCGGTTAGAATGGCTCATGGAGAGTGGTTTAGGAACCAATCTAGACGGGGGTATTTCTATAACCAAAACATATAGAAACCGGTTCCACAACCGGTTTCTAATATGAGCATCAAAACCTGTTTGCTAGTAAGAACCGGTGTCTACATGCATCTATTATAGAGTAAAGAAACTAGTTTTTATATAAGAACCGGTCTTGGTGAGAAATTTCGTTTTAAAAAAAAATGATTTTTTAGTTTTTGCAAAAAAATATAAAATTTTCATATAATTCCATAATATACAACTATAGTAAAGTGCATAAATCTTGATACATGAAAATATAACCAACTACAACATATCAAATCTTCTCAACTTGACTCAAACTTGTTTAACTAATTAAGCTAGAAAGGAATGTGGTAGCACGGCAAGCTCGCCCTTCAAGGCTCCACCAATAGCTTCATCAATTTCGATTGCAACTCCTTCATGCACAAATGTTTAAATATGACATACTGACGACGCAAAATCCAAATAAAGCACAAAACTCGAAAGTTAATTCACAAACTTGAGCTTCCATGGTACTAGCACCGAGATGAAGTGTAAGTGTAACCAGTGTTGCAAAAATCGGCCTATAAGGCCGATTAATCGGCGATTACAAGCTGAACGGCCTTGGACCTTGGAGCGAATTACAAGGTAATCGGCCGATTAATCGGCCTTGGACCTTGGAATCGGAGGTTAATCGGCCAAAAATCGCTACACGGCCCTCGACCGCCTCGGGATCGATTCACGATTTTTGCAACATTGAGTGTAACAGTGACTTTTTCATAATTAACCAAAATGTTATCCTTCGGTGGTGGTTCTAAAGTGTAAACATCAAGTGCGCCTGCAAGCACAGTTCTGTTTAACGGATATCTATAAAAGATAACAAGTAAAGGCGTAATTGCAAACCCATTTACTTGTAAAACCCACTTTGGCTACACTTTATCACAAACAGGTCAAATTAAAATGTCTAAGAAAAGAGCAGTGGGTCAAACAGGCCAAAATTAACACATTTACTTTTGAAAAATTTAAGAAAATTGGCGATAAGTGTTAGTTAGCCCAAGCGGGCCGTTTACCAGTTTTAACCAAGACTTATTTCGCCCCATTACCAAAATATCCCTATTGTCACCCCTAATTTGCAATAACTAATGCATAAACTACCCAATCATGTAATTGTATTGTTTTTCTGATCACAATTAACGCATTAACTCCTGAAAAAAACTATACAAAGTGGCGAAAAAAGTGTTTACTTGTCAACCCAAGTCACACTCATTACAACCTGCCCATACCCAAACTACCAACATTGCTACCCCTAATATCAATAATCTGTGATAAAACATAAGACACAACTACATGTGCTACATTATTTTATTTTATTTTTGCTAAACAAGATATACACTACAACAACGCATGTGCAAACTTAAGAGTAAATTAATTATTCACTGTCCTTTGCAAGTTGGTTAACATATGTAGAATCGGCATTACCTGTTATAGAAGTGTCACACCCCCAATTTACCTGACTTGCAGCGGAATGGAATGCCTGAGGGTGTAACTGTCATAGCACCATAACAAGGAAATATTGAACGACCTAAAGTGTCGTTTTGAAAACACATCGTTTGACTTATTAAAACATTCAGAGTAAATTACATAGGTCCCAAAAGTCATGAAATGTTTACAGAAATAAGTTTAGACATGTCAAACGTTAATTATACATAAGTGCATGAAAGTGTCAAAGTGAGACGCGTCATCCTAGGTCCTCACTAAAATGACTCTATGCATGCCATGAAGTTTATGCTCTTAGTTACCTGAAAATACATTGCGAAAAAGGTCAACACGAATGTTGGTGAATAATCATAGGTTTGTAATTTAAATCGTATGTACATAAACCACAAGTATAAAGTAAACCGACAAAAATGTCAAAATGCTACATTGTCTCTTAAGCTCATGACCCCGAAGCTAGACTTTGTAATGCCCCAACAGAGTGTTTACCAGACACTCACTTGATAAGACATGAAATGCATTCGTCCCGTTGGAGCAACCCAAACACGAATGGAGGCGTCACCCTCAATAGATCTATTCACTCACTCTCGCTTAGTACTAAAATTAACGGTCCATGATATTGAAAAGGGGACTTGTTATGATATGGTATAAAGGCAACTTAAGCAATGTATGGAATTTGTAATACTTGGGCATGTACAAAAGTAATTGAAGCAATGTATTCTCCCCCGTGGGATTTGAAATCAAATAAGTAATTGAAAACGGGGCTATGAAAACTCACCTTAAGTGATGATACTTGATATGAAATGAAGTGAACAACAATGATCGGTTAACTGCCGCAACCTAATATGAATGATGAACGATCTAATTTAGATCACCAAATAATGTTATGAATGTCCATGCTCATGTTCCTATACCACTCTACTCTTTGGAAAAACACTTGTGTTATCAAAAATATATAATCCAAGAATTTGGAAAAATATTGCTATTAGAAAATAAAATAAGCTAGTAGCAATATATATACTTATATATATATCGTATGTTTCCATGTTAGTGTTGAAATACTCGGGTTGTAATCCTTGAAATAACGCCTCGAAATGATAAAAATATACTTGTAATAACTAATACTTCACTAGTTATAAAATTAGGTACTTGGTTAATATTTTTAGAAATCTAGCATTTACTACGTACTTGTAATATTATTATTTTCTAGTTGGCAAAGCTGTCAAAATAATATGTGTTTTACCGATATTGAAACGTGAATATCTTTGTCGTTATAAGTCCGTTTTACTTGTTCTTTATATCCACGGTTTCGTAAAAATATATACTAGTACATTTTTAGTAGCTTGGTTCATTTAGGTTTCGCCAAACGCCTCAGATAGGCCGTCGAATGTTTCCATTCAGCAACTATTTTTCCGGAAAATCAATTTTTGTCGTTAAACTCGTAAAAATCGTATCTCCTTCGTTATTAACTTGTTTTTATCCCCGTTTTCGGCCACGGCTTCGTCTCGGAATGTATTTTCTAAATATTTGGCCAAAAATAACCCAAAAGTTACTGAGTTTCCCACGTTTTCATTTTTCTTACAGCGGGTTTGTATATGTTGTAAAAATCATTTCCAAGGTTTAAAACAAGTCCAAAACTTCATCCAACCAATTTCAATCACCACAAAAACTAATCTAGCCCTACCATATACCTTCTTAGGGTATCATGGCTTCCTAAACAACCTCAATCAAGCTAATCTATCAAGGAGTCACTTATATAAACTTTCTAGGGTTTGTAACTTGAGAAAAATATATAAAGAGTGGTATATAACAACAAATGCATGAAAACCTTGAAATAAATCATATGAGCATGAAAGAATCATGGTAAAATCATAAAAATAATTTTTGTAAACTTACTTGAAAGATTGGGATGCTTGTAGAGATGAAAACTTAGTAACCTTTGTGGTTTTTACTTCAAAACCTTAATTAGACCAACAATAGGGATTGATTGCACTTGATCTTATGAAAAATGATGGAGTATTGCTTGATCCTTGATGATTAACGAGCCAAATGGAGGATAGGATGAGATGAAAGAGTTTCTTGCTAGTTACCTTGATATTATATGAATAAAATGTGGTAAAAATATCTATATAGTCTTGATAAGATTTGGTTAGTCATAATAGTCAACAATGAAAGAATTAGGAGGAGGGGGGCGGCATGTGGAAGAGTGGATGATAAGATTGGGTAATTAATGTATTAACTTGGAATTTATATGTGTTTGATTTGATTAAGTTGTGTTTTTGGTGCTACCGGGTACCGAGTTTGTTAGAAATAAATGTTCACGAAGTTAACCGGGACAAAATAAAGTCATAATAATGATAAAAATATGTTGAAAATATGTTGGGTACAATTACTGAGTGATCGGGTGATTATTGTTTAGTTTTCACGAAAACCGTCGTTATATTCATAAGCGAACGTTATAAATAAAATAAATTTCCAAAATACTGGGTAACTGAATGTTATAACTTTTATGATGTTAAAATGGATATAAAAATATGTCGGGACCATTGTGGGAATATTTAGATACATTCGTCGTGTATAAACCAGGTGTTAACGTTTACTATAAATACTTATACGTAAAAACGTTAAATATACTGAATATAGTAATTTGAAAATCCTAAGAGTGGTATAACATGAAAATGCTGTTATGATGATATGCAGACTATCTCCAGTCCGTATGCAGTGTCCTTAGCACTAATGAAATGAATTCGCACCTAAACCAATCCGGTTACGCGAATTTGAATACCCGTAAACTAAATTTACGATGAAATGAGTAATGCAAGTGAATGATGAAAACTTTTCCGGAAATGAATAGTGTTCAGTGAATAGTAAATTTCCCAAAAGTTTCTCAGAATATCAAACTGACCTTGAAAATGATGAATAGTAAAACGATGAATAGTGTTTTGATAAATAGTGAGTTATGAATAGTAAAAAGTCGAAGTTTGGGAAAATGACCTGAAATGGTAAATGACCTGAAATGGTGAGTTGTGACAAGAAGTGAGGAGACAAGACAACAAAGGGAGCATCCATTGCGAGCAGAAGATCCCTAACAATAGAGAACTTTCGACCAGATGACTCGAGCCTCCCTTGCCATTAACATGATTTTCAGGCATCAAGTTACCGCGTTCATAAACAGTATTCAGCTTCACCGATGTTCCCACACTTCCAGATATTTACTTATGTGGAACAGTAGTTTGACCAGAATCCCCTGCAGAAGGTACAGGTCAGTATATAGGCTTAACAAGGTTTTTAGCCCGCGAGTTGCCGCGGGATGTTTGTATACGCAAGTTAGAAAAAAAAAAGGGTTTCAAGTTACATTCAGCTAATAAGTTTCATGTACCATATTACTGTATTTACGCATAACTTCTATGTCTAAAAGCTCAACTTATCGAAGAGGAGGTGAACCATTAGCTTTCGGAACACACTTGTTATCTGCAAGTAGGAAAAACATCCTTAGAATCAGATTTACGGTGCCATTCTAACTACTTATTAATTTACAGAATAGTATAAAGAAGCAAGAGCTCTGGAATTAAATTTAGCAACTTATGATTAGCGTTGCAAAAAAAGTTTCAGTTAGGAAGCTTGGGTCAAACCATAGGCTTTAAACACTTTCACATTTTATCTCTTTTATACTCCTGGACAGGCATATATTTAAAGGTGTGTCTGACTAAGCTTTTAAAAAATCTTAGCTTTATTAGATAACCATTTCTTTGGATGTTTGGATAATCAATGGACTATTTAATGTGAATATAAAATTACCTAGACTGCAGATATGGTGCCAAGTTACGTAAGCCCAACTCACTCGAACTCGGAACAAGGCCTGCATATAACATTAACATGAGAAATCAAGCAACTTTTTAATAGCGTTCAGGTCGCCATTTCTTCTTGCATTTGCTTAGATTAGAGGTCTGATTCAAACAGTGCAATACACCGAGGATGTACGTTATAACCAAATAATAAAGAATAACCCACACTTCGAAAGTTATATTTACTTCTTCATAAACGTTTTCTTTAAAGGGTGAATGATGGTATTTCTAACTTTAGGGACAAAAAACTTGGTTTGGCAGTAGTTTCCTGATATTCTTTAGAAAACCAAAAATGATTGAACTACAAAAATGTTATTAAAGTCGATAAGAAATTGTTTGGTTAAGCAAACTTGACGATATAATAAACTGGGAGTGTTCTACAACTAATATAACTTAAGTAGATAATGAGCCGATTATCAATACAAAATGATGACGTATGTCATGATGTACCTGTGGGTACATCTGACAATGCGTTGACATTACATACGTGCCTACAATATATACTAAATGAACCCTCATAAACATTATTTCTTTCCTTCATCAACAACAATAACAATAATACCCAATCATCCCTCAGCAAGGTATATGAAAGGTACCTTCAGGTAAACCTCAGAGTAGGGAAATTGCTTTCATGAAGACTTCCGATAAGTGAATGTGTGAGGGTTGCTAACAGTGTAGCCATATATTCTCGTCCCCGTAGCAGCATCATGCAATACCTGTTAGCAAGGACATCAAGATCGAGATCTTACCCAAGATCTTTTTTGTCTTTGCAAGATCACGATCGTAAGATCAGACCGCGATCGTAAGATCCCACCAAAGTGTGTTTTCTTGCTAATAGGCGTTGATGGGTCATACCGTTATACACTATACATATCTACTAAGTATCAAACACGAGTTCATAAGATAGATTAAGAAAAAATGAAAGTTCAAACATCATGATAATAAAAATTGTGAAATATATTTAACTTGCTCAAGTCTTCATAGTTAAATGAACAATTTAGGGAGATGGGAAAAAAGAAAGCATGAGTCGTAAACATGCCAAAGATCTAAATCATAAAAAGTTAATCTATTTTAAATGTTTCAGTAACTTCATCTCCCGCGCCCAAATAAGAATTCGATTCCTTTTTAGAGTCTTCAACACGGTTTTGTTTGGTAGAAAAATATACATCCTATTAAAAGACTTTAGAACGAAAATGTAAATGATATGGAATAATATAATAGTACGGAAGAAAAATAAATACAAGTCTTATATAAAGCTTTGGCAAAAAATAACATGATAACTCATCAAATTGGTAAGATCAGATCGAGAGGCAATCCTACTATCTTATCAACGATCTCACGATTTTATGTGCGATCTTACACCACCCACGGTCTTAGAACAATCATGCATGTTTTTTTTATGGGATCGTAAGATCGTACGATGTAACTTTTGATCTTAACAGCCTTGCCAGTTAGCCATTATATTATTTGGTCATGTTGGCCCGTGTTAAATGCATAATAATAATAATAATAATAATAATAATAATAATAATAATAATAATAATAAACGCCTTAAGTCTCTTCGAAATGAAGTCATTTTTCAATAAACAATCATGTTATTCACATAGAAAGAATTGAAAAACAAGCACTTGCTTATAAACTAGGAATTTTCTATACCATGTTTGCTGGACAGTGGTTAAGATAAATATGAACGAAAACTTGAACTTTATTAAATTAAAAATCACAATTTGTATATTTATTTATTGTGCATGAAATACATAATTAGTTTAAATATGACAAAACATATAATTTAATAAGTCTTAACCATTGTCCAATGAGTATTGTATAACAAATCCTTATCAATTATATCTTCTTTGTAATCTTTTTTCCTAGCGTTTGCAAGTCTTTTATATAAGCCGCCGTTCAAAAAATAAAATAATAAATAAATAATAATAATAAAATCCTTTATCAATTAGACTAAACGTAATGGGTGTCCACCCCAACTTTGGTGTCCACCATTACTCTTGAGGAGTAACCGGACGTGTCCCCCTTAGACACCAAATTCGTTTGGTCTACTACTGGACCGAATGAATTGAAAAAATTTGTGTTTTTTTTTTTTTTTTTTTTTTTTTTTTTTTTTTTTTTTTTTTTTTTAATTTAGTTTTATGGGTTATGTTTTTTGTTGTGTGTATGGTTCCTTTACTACGTGGGTTTAGTCTAAGTGTTGTCTGGGTGGTGTCTGAGAAGAGAGAAAGCTGATATAGCAATGTCTTAATTGCTTTTTTGGTGTTCCCATTACTATTAGGGCATGTTTGGTAGAAGGTTTTGGGGATGAGGAATGGGTAAGGTAATGAAAAAATATGCTTGGTTGACTATAATGCAATGACTTATTACTCAATAGTGGGTAATAGGCTATTACCTAATAAATTTGAGGGAATGAATTCCTTTCTCTTTCTTTAGCATTAACATTATCTTTTCTTTTTTTATTATCGACGTTGAACCAAGCACACATTTAATCTTACATCTAAGATAATGGATCCAAATTTTGTAGCCAACGTTGTAACATTTATGTAAGCCCCGCAGTTTAAAATAAGTCACAATGTTCCTTTCCGAATGACATTGATTTTGTTTGATCATTATCATCATTAAATTCATAGTTGGGAGTTGGGACCAAAGGTATTTACGTTCGTAACATAACATGGGATAGGATGTTGATAATTAATTAACATTATCTTTAGCAAAGGAAAATAATTTGCACGATTAAGTTTTTCATTCGGACACATTAAAATTATATATTAAAGTATTCAATCTTTTCTATAATAAAACAAAACCCCTATTAGGAATTTTTCATTTTAAAAAAATGAATTCACACTTTATTTAGTAATAATTTTATTTAAAAAAAAAAAAGATTATTTTCTTATTAGGTAATTTTTTATATTTATCCATAACAAAAGTAGAAGATAAATACAAAAAATATAGATCATATACAATTAATAATAGGATTAAAATTTTTAAATAATTATCTTTAATAATAAAAAACTATAATTAAACATAATAAATAAAACAAAACAACGATTTAATTATTTATTTTTTAATAAATAAAAATATATGATTCAAAAAAAAAAAAAAAAAAAAAAAAAAAATCGCGCATACACGAGCATTATAACTAGTTCAAAAGATAATGTATGCAAATCATCTCTTATTTTCAATCGAATAAAGTGGTTAAAGATGATTAGTTTAGAAAAATAAACCATTTTTAATAAACCAAATTTACTTATTTGGTTCATTATTAGACGTCGAGTTTAACTTGATGTTATTTGAAACAAAATCCGTTTGATATTCTGGTAATTCAACTCGACGTCAATGTAATAATTTATTAGAAGTCATTGTAACGAACAAAATGGTGACCACTGATCGACCACATGTTTTGCATGCCATTATATGACAAGAAGATCAACACATTGACACGGTAAATATAGATCAATAAAAGAAGTTTCATCGATTCTCAGTCTCATCTTCGACACTTATTCAATCACTGAACGAGGACTCCGTATGCTCGTGTGTACCATTTTGATAGCAATAGCTTAAAAGGCGATGACACAACATGAATCTAACATTCATTGCTAGGATAAGTTAGAAAACATGGCCATACATGCATTCGTAATAAATTAATGCAATGAGATTGTAAATTCGGAAGTTGGAGGGCCATCTACAAACTTAGAGATGATCTTCTAATTAATTGCACAATTCTTAAAAATATTTTTAAAAATATTCTGATCGTTGGCCTACAATTTTTAAAAATATTTTGGGTAATGTGCCATCTACAAAGTAACTGTGTAGCATTTGGAAAAACTTTTTCGCATGCATTCATCAGAGCTAATTCTCTGTCCGTGATTATAACACGTGGATGCATGCGCTCGTTAAGTGTCAACTTTAAGCACTCTAACACCCACGTATAGTTTTTCGTCTTTTCTTTACTTATAAAGGCAAAGGCTATACAAAATGTCTTGTGTGTTGAAGTTACTCCAACTATCTCCACAAAAGGCATAGAGTGCCAAGGCATATTATACTTGTTTGTCTTATAGGTAGCATCTATTATCACCACGTGTGGGAATGCACGCCATATATTAAAGGATGTCGAGTGAACAAAAAACAGAGCTTCCAATTGATTCGTAACATCATTTGTCGAAAAATCATGAACATAACCATTAGAGTGTGAAAGAGACATAAGAACCTGCGTTGAAATTTTCATAATTAATTTTCCTTTTATTTATTGAAAATAAATAAACCAAAATATATAGAAGAAAAAAACATTAAAATAGTTGTGTAATGTTTTACCTGCATCTTTGAGTGTTTTCCAACTCTTCCGGCCTTGCGAATTTTAGCTTGTGCATTATATATATCTTTGAGTGTTGACACATTATCCTTATTTCGCGCCTTTATTATTGACAATATGTCATGTGGCTCCACATTTTTCTTTGTCAAATCTTCAACCAATTGATATTCTTCATTAGACAATCGTCTCGCATATGGATGTCCCTCCATATTTCGTGCAGGAGAAAGATTATGTTTTTCACATATCACACTCATCAACCAACCATCATGCATACTTGAATACTTTCCTACCAACTGGAATGGACAATTAATCTTTTTAGTAGCAGAATTTTTACTTGTTTCTTTCGGTTTATATTCACCTCCACGATCACACATAAGCGTGACTTCATAGAAAAATCACTTTCGTTCGTGTATGATTTTTGAGTTACAATAACGTAACCAAGAGAGCGTGCCTTAGCTTGCGCCCAACATTTTAACTCTTCACGACACTTAAACACCTAAAATTAAATTACTTTTTGTTAATGAAAATGTTCATTTTTAAATGAATAGCATAAACTTAAAAATTATTGTTTATGACATAAAATAAGTGTACATCACTAGTAAAAAATGGGGATGTCTCCACACAAAAATCATCACTTTCACTTGGGGTTGTTGTTTCCATTAAAAAATGACATTATTTATATATGCAAAACAAAAATCGCTCCTACAATAAAATATAAATAATAGTTAGATGGACATAAGATAACAATATTAGTTATAAAAAATAAAATAAATAAGTAAAAACACGATGCATAAGTGAAGAAAAGTCTTGTATAAAAAGTCCTAAACAACTATATAACCACCACAAAAAACAATTATATAACCATCTCTCTCTTTCTCCTAGATCTAAACATCTCTCTCTCACACTTCATCTTTTTTCTCCTAGATCTAAAATCCTCTTCACCAAAAATAACTATATAACCACCACCACCTACACCAACTGACCACAACTACAAACGACCCACCCCAACTCCGTCTTCCAAACCAAACGCCCCACCCCGGCCTCTCGTTGTCAACAACAGCAACGAATGAGGAGGGACACGCGCCGTGGGTTTACCGACTGTTTGGATTCATCAACAACCCCTCGTGGTAACCTCATGATTTAACCTCGTTAGTGGGTATACCAACTCGTTGTTTTTTGACTGGGTTTACCGACTCGTGATTTAACCTCGTTGGAGGGACACGCACTGCCGGATGAGGAGGGACACGCGCCGCCGGTTAGTGGGTTTACCGACTCGTTGGTAACCTCGTCGGATGAGGATGGATGTTTTGAAAGTTGTTTTTGGAAGTGAGGGCTGTTTGGTAGTGCTGTTTGGCAGGGTTGCTCGCTCGTGTGAGGGCTGTTTGGGAGTGCCGTTTGGGTCTTCGATCTATGCAGGTGTTTGAAGTGTATAACTTGTAAAAAGTAATACAATCTTGGTTATTTCCAGAAACATATCTGTAAAGAATTTTGCTAAAAAAAAAAGAGTTATACCTTTAGATCGTATGAATTGATGTTAAATTGAAATATGAGATTAATGAGTTAAGTATATTTGAAATCACAATCAGCCATTTAAATACATGAATAATTCTGGTTATAGCGTATTTAATTTAGTTAGTTACGTGTTAAGAATGTTTAAGTAAATTTTGTAAGTTCCAAAAAAAATGAGAAATAGGACTCTTATAAAAATTGTTAAAAACTATGTTGACCATATCAGTCAAACAACACTAATTCCAATATTAACTTTTTGACCAATTTAACTTTTCTTGGTGGATTTAGCAGGACTGCTAAATACATTAATATAATTAACTAATCATTGGCTTGTATTTGTTATTGACTACTTAATTAGCTAATCATTGGCTTGTATTTATTATGACTACTTAATTAATGAGACAAAGCAAAGAAATTGAAGACTTTGATGCCTTTTTTTTTATTTTATTATTTTTTTTTTTTGTTATTTTATTACCTTTGTGTTGTAAGACTTTTTTTAAGGTTCATGTTTTTGGTCGAAGATCGTGTGGGTACGAGCTTGTTGTTGTGTTTGTATTTTTTTTATTTCCTTATTTGTTATATACATACATACGTATTTATATATAAGTGAACAAGTAAAACAATATTTATTGAAAATAAATAATTAAAAATACAATATAAAGAACGTTACATAATTATTTTGTTAGGTCAATATTTTCTGGAATACGATAATAATATTCGCGAAACACGTTTTGACGACTAAGATATGTGTCCTCCCATCCAGATGCATTTCCACTTTTATATGTAATCCAAAGTGGACGAGTTAACGGTAATGGACAACCTTCACGTAGTGTCGCTCTAATATAATGGTTACCATTCACATGAACAATCACAATCGTCTCATGTGGTTCCGTTTGTGGTGGACTCGACCAAAGCGGAAAACTCGTAGTGCAGTCTCCGACAATTCCTCCATGAGTTAGACTTATAACAACTCTTTTATATGCTGAGACAATAACCAAACCCGTGTTTGGCATTTCCATCCACTTTCCAGCTTTTTTACGGTCTCATAAATTTTTTTATAACCTATCATTCCAAATATATACTTGTATTTCTGTTGGTTAAAATCTAACTCCTGCACCAAATCAGATCGAATACGACGCCACTGATCTTGAGGGAGACCGAGAGTGATAGCGACATATCAAAATCCGCAATTTCCATCACCTATGACATCTTGTAAATCTGTAACTTAAATATGGAAAATCTGTGGAAGTTGTTTCAAAAATCTTTCCGGAACGCGTTACATGGATGATTGGCTCACATATGAACTATGTCTCGGAGGTTCCTGGTTTAAGTCCAGGAACACGTTACGTGCACGTGTTTCATAGTTCGAGCATGAACTATGTCTTGGTGGTTCCTCGTTCAAGTCTACCCCGAAAAACTTGGTTGAATGACTACTTTTACCAGGAACTTGAATTTTCGGATCATCACACTTCTTTTTTTGTTGTTTCTTGCTTGGTCGTCCACGGGTATTTTTTTTAACCGCGGGTTCTTTAATTAGAAGTGCACTTGGATTGCTTATAAAACCTAGCTTTCTTAAGAAACTCATTTTTCCTGCATTGGACTGCTTGTTAAAATTTTCTTTAAAAATGTGTAAGTCATCGTCACATTGAATATCTTCATCTTCCAAGGGTTTTGACCATGAAACATCTAGTGTCCTCCAAAAGATATCAATTGACTCCAAGGGAATATACTCACCTGCAATAAAAACAATAAAAAATGTTGTTAATATTTTTTGAAAAATCAAGACCTCAAAAAGTTAATCAAATAACAACAGTTATATATGCTGACCTGAAAATAAGTACGCTGACAGTACGCAAGCACATGGTAGCCCACAACTCTTACGAACTTGACAACCACACATTGAGTATTTGAACTCAAGATCATTCAATCGATGAACTTCTCCTAAAATCATATCAAGGGCTTCATTTGAAACAAAACCCCGTAATAAGTTGAAACACAAAATATTATGTTGATGATAATGAAAGATTCTGCTTCTTTCAAAGCTTTTGTTGATTGCCGTAACTTGAGACTGCACGATCTCATTGATACATCCCGCAAATTACTCTAAGTTGTGTTTTTTATGTTTCAAGTATCTTTTTAACTTAGCGTGTTCGCTCTCAACTCTGTTTGTTGTGCGATTGTTAAAGTTGAAAGGCACGTTAGTCCATGCAGACACAAACCGTTCTTTATGATTTTTTAACCATTGTTCGGTTACATAACTTAAAACACCTGAAACGTTTAAAAAAATAATAAGGTGATGTAGCAAAAAATATAAAAGAAATTTAAAATATAAAATAATATGATATTAAATGTAAAATAGAGAAAAAGGTACGTGGATATTCTTCGAGGACTGACTGAAGTTGCTTGTAGTTCTCCAAGTACGAAATATACGTTTGAGAATCTTCCAGTAAATTCCACGCTGAAATAAATGATTCCCAATCTTGTTTCTTCCTGATCATTGGCCTACAATTCTTAAAAATATTCTGGCTAATGTGACATCTACAAAGTAACTGTGTAGCATTTGGAAAAACTTTTTCGCATGCATTCATCAGAGCCAATTCTCTGTCCCTGATTATAACACGTGGATGCATGCGCTCGTTAAGTGTCAACTTTAAGCACTCTAACACCCACGTATAGTTTTTTGTCTTTTCTTCACTTATAAAGGCAAAGGCTATACAAAATGTCTTGTGTGTTGAAGTTACTCCAACTATCTCCACAAAAGGCATATTATACTTGTTTGTCTTATAGGTAGCATCTATTATCACCACGTGTGGGAATGCACGTCATATATTAAGGATGTCGGGTGAACAAAAAACAGAGCTTCCAACTGATTCGTAACATCATTTGTCGAAAAATCCTAAACATAACCATTAGAGTGTAAAAGAGACATAAAAACCTGCGTTGAAATTTTCATAATTAATTTTCCTTTTATTTATTGAAAATAAATAAACCAAAATATATAGAAGAAAAAAAACATTAAAATAGTTATGTAATGTTTTACCTGCATCTTTGAGTGTTTTCCAACTCTTCCGGCCTTGCGAATTTTAGCTTGTGCATTATATATATCTTTGAGTGTTGACACATTATCCTTATTTCGCGCCTTTATTATTGACAATATGTCATGTGGCTCCACATTTTTCTTTGTCAAATCTTCAACCAATTGATATTCTTCATTAGACAATCGTCTCGCATATGGATGCCCCTCCATATTTCGTGCAGGAGAATGATTATGTTTTTCACATATCACACTCATCAACCAACCATCATGCATACTTGAATACTTTCCTATCAACTGGAATGGACAATTAATCTTTTTAGTAGCAGAATTTTTACTTGTTTCTTTCGGTTTATATTCACCTCCACGATCACACATAAGCGTGACTTCATAGAAAAAACCACTTTCGTTCGTGTATGATTTTTGAGTTACAATAATGTAACCAAGAGAGCGTGCCTTAGCTTGCGCCCAACATTTTAACTCTTCACGAGACTTAAACACCTAAAATTAATTACTTTTTGTTAATGAAAATGTTCACTTTTATATGAATAGCATAAACTTAAAAATTATTGTCTATGACATAAAATAAGTGTACCTCACGAGTAAGAAATGAGGATGTCTCCACAAAAAAATCATCACTTTCACTTGGGTTGTTGTTTCCATTAAAAAATGACATTCTTTATATATGCAAAACAAAAATCGCTCCTGCAATAAAATATAAATAATAGTTAGATGGACATAAGATAACAATAATAGTTATAAATACTTAAAAATAAATAAGTAAAAACACGATGCACAAGTGAAGAAAAGTCCTGCATAAAAAGTCCTAAACGACTATATAACCACCACCAAAAACAATTATATAACCATCTCTCTCTTTCTCCTAGATCTAAACATCTCTCTCTCACACTTCATCTTTTTTCTCCTAGATCTAAAATCCTCTTCACCAAAAACAACTATATAACCACCACCACCTACACCAACTGACCACAACCACAAAACGACCCACCCCAACTCCGTCTTCCAAACCAAACGCCCCACCCCGGCCTCTCGTTGTCAACAACATCAACGAATGAGGAGGGACACGCGCCGTGGGTTTACCGAATCGTGGTTTACCGACTGTTTGGATTCATCAACAGCCCCTCGTGGTAACCTCGTGATTTAACCTTGTTAGTGGGTTTACCGACTCGTTGTTTTTTTACTGGGTTTACCGACTCGTGATTTAACCTCGTTGGAGGGACATGCGCTGCCGGATGAGGAGGGACACACGCCGCCAGTTAGTGGGTTTACCGACTCGTTGGTAACCTCGCCGAATGAGGATGGATGTTTTGAAAGTTGTTTTTGGAAGTGAGGGCTGTTTGGGAGTGTTGTTTGGAAGGGTTGTTCGCTCGTGTGAGGGCTGTTTGGGAGTGTTGTTTGGAAGGGTTGTTCGCTCGTGTGAGGGCTGTTTGGGAGTGCCGTTTGGGTCTTCGATCTATGCAGGTGTTTGAAGTGTATAACTTGTAAAAAGTAATACAATCTTGGTTATTTCCAAAAACATATCTGGAAAGAATTTTGCTAAAAAAAAAAGAGTTATACCTTTAGATCGTATGAATTGATGTTAAATTGAAATATGAGATTAATATGAGTTAAGTATATTTGAAATCACAATCATCCATTTAAATACATGAATAATTCTGGTTATAGTGTATTTAATTTAATTAGTTACTTGTTAAGAATGTTTAAGTAAATTTTGTAAGTTTCAAAAAAAATGAGAAATAGGATTCTTATAAAAATTGTTAAAAACTATGTTGACCTTATGAGTCAAACAACAATAATTCTCATATTAACTTTTTGACCAAGTTAACTTTTCTTGGTGGATTTAGCAGGACTCTATGTTATACACATGTTACAATGTTATATATTAAAATCCTATAGTAGACATCAATGTAATACTATTATAAATGTAAACTAGGGTACTAAAGGTATATTTAAGGATTCCAAAGACAAATTATCCCAACAATTTCCTCAAAAAAACAACTTCTCACAACAATTTTCCAATGAAAACAACCTCTCCCAACAATTTTGCGAAAACACGATTAACACTCCACCGACAGATATTTTTCTGTTTTTCCCAACAGAAGAGAAACCGGTTGCGGAACAAGAAGACAATCCATTTCACCTTACTGAGGAATCATAACGACTACTTCTTCAGGATGAAGAAGTATTGAGAGAAATGCAAGGAAACGAAGCACGAGAAGAAGCTACTCGTAGGGAGCAAGAAGCAAGGGAAGCATAATACCGCAAAAAACAACTTGTTTGACATCTTGTACAACGAGTGGGAAGAGAGCAAGATTGCAGAGGGTTATGATCCTTACGACGAGGGTTATAACACAGACTTTTTATTGTAATTTGTATTTTCATTTTCATTTCCGTATCGTAGTTTGTATTAATCTGTAATTCGTATTTTCAATTCAATGTTTAATGTATTTTCACTTCCATATTAAATTGGATTTAAATATTTTAACTTACAATACCAAATTTAAATATTACAAGTTTTGGAGTGTATGAATTATGTTTATTGAAAAAAAAAAAAAAAAAAAAAAAAAAAAAAAAAAAAAAAAAACTTGAACGAAATAAACAAAACACAAAACTTGGATGATTTAGATCGCAGGGACGACCTTTATCTTCCAAAAATGTGGCGATCAATCGATCATCTTTTTCTCCACACTAGGAACGATCGAGATCGACCTTCAACACTACAAGAAAAAGTGCTTTTAGTGACGAATTTTTTGTGACCACTCATGATTTGGTCTCTATTATCATGGTTTAGTCACCAATATATTTGTCGTCACTGCATTTCCGTCATTGCCATAGAATTAGTGACCGTTACAAAATGTGGTCACTAAGTTGTCACAAATGACAAGTATTAGTGACGACAAATAATGGTCACATAGTCCCTAAACCATGAATATAATATTTTCAATGAAATATTAAGTTGCCGAGTTAGACTAGAGACCAAAAGTGGTGGTCACTGCCGAAAAAAAGCATACTAAGTTTAAAGACCAAGTATTAGTGGTCACTAGTTTATCAAATTAGAGACCAAGGTTGGTGGTCACTGATTTACAAAATATTGAGACAAAAAGAGTAGTCACATAAACCGTAACCCCTAAACTTTAAAGACCAAATATTAGTGGTCACTAGTTTTTAAAATTAGAGACCAAGGTTGGTGGTCACTGATTTACAAAATATTGAGACAAAGAGAGTGGCCATATAAACCCTAACCCCTAAATTTAAAGACCAAATATTAGTGGTCACTAGTTTTTCAAATTAGAGACCAAGGTTGGTGGTCACTAATTTACAAAATATTGAGACAAAAAGAGTAGTCACATAAACCGTAACCCCTAAACTTTAAAGACCAAATATTAGTGGTTACTAGTTTTTAAAATTATAGACCAAGGTTGGTGGTCACTGATTTACAAAATATTGAGACAGAGAGTGGTCATATAAACCCTAACCCCTAAATTTTAAAGACCAAATAGTAGTGGTCACTAGTTTTTCAAATTAGAGACCAAGTTTGGTGGTCACTGATTTACAAAAAATTGAGACAAAGAGAGTGGTCATATAAACCCTAACCCCTAAATTAAAACCCTAACCCCTAAATTTTAAAGACCAAATAGTAGTGGTCACTAGTTTTTCAAATTAGAGACCAAGTTTGGTGGTCACTGATTTACAAAATATTGAGACAAAAAGAGTGGTCACATAAACCGTAACCCCTAAACTAAAACCCTAAATATATATTAGAAACTAAAATTAGTGTTCATTAAATTATTCAATTTACGCAACATCACAAGTCGATCAGATCGAGATTTTTTAAAATATCGGCAAGGTAAATAACTAAAATGACAATGCATCAGTAATAAAAAAACAGTAAGGTGATACGCTAGCAATTTAAGGCATACTCATTACTCGTAAGATTTTATTATATTATATATTTTTTATTTTATCTAAATAACTTTGATTAAATTTGCATTTAAATATTTACATTTAATTTAAACAAACAAATACTTAAATTTACAAATGATGCACCACAACTCACCACATCTTAATAACTTTGCATAAATATTCATTCAAACAAACAAACCGTTTAAATATTCATTCACCACTATCAGTATTAGCGCTTCTCACCACATCTCACCACATAAACGATTTCCCTCACCACAACTCACCACATCTAACCATGCCTCAATAAAATTTACAAATGATGCACCACAACTCACCACATAAACGATTTCTCTCACCACAGCCTCTCACCACCTGAACCACCGTTTAAATCAGTATTAGCGCCTCTCACCGCCGTCGCTCACCACCACATCTCACCACTATCAATTGGATTTGAGGTAATTTTAGCTGTCAAATTCAAGTTCAATTTCTGTTTATCATGTAGTTTGGTAATTTTTTGTTTATCATGTAGTTTGATAATTTTAGCGCCTCTCACCGCCGTCGCTCACCACCTGAACAACCGATATCAATTGGATTTGAGGTAATTTTTTGTTTGTGCTGAATAACTGTTTGACGAAATGCCTAACTTAGTTGTGCTGAATAATTTTTTGTGTGTATTTTTTTGCTAAAAGTATTGTGGATTGGATGTGCAGATCAAGTGTATTTTTTAGTAATTTATTGTTTGTGTATTATGTGTATTGTGTAGTTATGAACTAGTTCGTGCGTTGCCTTAAGCTGCTAACTAGTAATTTAACCTTTTGAATTAACAAACTGTTATTTCGTTACCAATGTGTGTAAAATGGTGAGTTTCGTAGTAGGGTTGCGTCACCAGTTTACCTGCTATAAAAGGTCTATATCATAAATTGGTAACGAAATAACAGGTTCATTTTTTGCAATAAGCCCTTTTAGCTATAGTGAAAAGTAAACTTCCAGTTTTTATTTAGCGTATATGGTGTTCTGATTTAGTCTATGGTCCGGTTATACATTTAAGGCTATCATTGGTTAGTGTATCATCTAAGATGGTGACCACCAGCTGGTCTCTAAATTTAATATGAAGTGGCCACACATATCGTCACTGATGGGTGTTAACGGTGAGTTAACGGGTTCGTTATCTTTAACAAATCAGTGACCACTTTCATGACCATTGTTATCCGTCACTATCTATCAGTTCAGTGACCACCTTCGACTCTTAGTGACCAAAATTAGTGACCGGATATATCGTCACAATAATAGTGACCACCGTATTATGGTCATTGGTTAGAGACGGATTTTAATTTTTGGTCTCTAATAAAAATAGTGACGGAGCTATAGTGACGAAAAGTGACCACCCAGGTTTTGGTCACTAAAACAGTGTTAGTAACCGATTTTGTACTGATAGTGACCATTTTCGCTTTGTCACTAAATCCAGTAGTGCAAGTTGATCGATCGTTTGCACACTACTGCAAGCAGTCTAATGTTTCATAGCCCAATGGGCTTCATAAGGCTTGGTTATCAGCTTGTTCATTTATGCTTAAACACGTGCTATCAACTGCTGTCAAGACTTTTTTGGTAATTAGCCCAAATTTGAAAAATTAGGCGGTTGTGACATGTTGGGCTAGAAAACCTAGTTGGGTTGTTCTTAAGGTTTGATACTAGGCTAACTTCTAAGGTTTGATACTTGATAGTGGCCTTACATCTAAGGGGCCCCAAACCTGAACAGAACAGATTAATCCTAAAAAACACATAACGAGTTGTGACCCTACAAATGATTCAGCGAAAGATGCTCCAGATAACGAAGACCAGTCAGTTAAAAGAGTACCGAGTCATAGACGCATCCAAAAAATACATTTACAAAACTAAAAAACTTATGCTCGTTAGGGCGAGGAGGAGAAGTAAATTTGTCATGCTTGTGAAAAGTCTTGACAGCAGCTTAAATCTCAAAGCTTTGGTATTCCAAGTACCAAGATTGAATAATTTTCTTTTTCTCCCACCGTGAGAGAGAATACAACAAAATCGAATGTAACACGAGCGTGAGGATATGATTATTCATTTCAGGGAATGCTTCACTGAGTTGCGTGTTATACAGGTTTAAATATGTTTCCAGGATCTTTAATGATCAAACAAAACATCATGTATAATCATCATTAAAAGAAGCAATAAAAAGGAAACAAGGAAGATGGGTTGAACCCTTTTAAATAAGTCTGATATATAACTGAAAAGGGTTACTAATCTGTGTTTACAGCATACATGTATATATACACATAACGAAAAGATGCTATATGAAAGGATGTGATGGCTCATTAAAACCAAAAGTCATACCCTTTCATTGTAACTGTAAATAACTAACTATCTAACTGCCTTTTCTTCTTGCTGTGTGCGATTTGCAGCCCAACACAGAAATAAAAAGGTTTATATGGACCTTAATAACTTAACAAAGATTAATGGATTAAAACTTCCAACATTGCGGAACTTTTATGATTAGAAATAATGCAATTCAGTAATAAGAAAGTGATCCCAAGACTCAGATATATGATTCAAATAGTTTTTTACGTCGATCGGAATCAAAAGGACCAAATGATGATGTAGTTTTACATGATATCTTCATCCAAATCGAAATACAAAATAAATCAGGACTAATTATCGGACCAATAAATGGCATTGTCCCAAAAACACCTCCCCTCCATTCAAAGAGCTGAGATCGGACCATGTTTGGTTTACACTGTGTGTCACCCACAGGGGCGCAGCTTAATGGGGGGGGGGGGGGGGGGGGCGCCCGACCCCCCGAAATTTTTTTTTGCGATATAGGGGGTATATAGTTTTCGTGTAGAAAAATTTCGGTATATTCGGTTTCGACCCCCCCATTTTAATTCGGTTTCGACCCCCCATAGTTTTAGAAAGAAAAAAAATTGATCCATTACATTTATATAAGCCCATCTTAAAAAAAAATTGATCCATTACCATTACTTATTTAGTTATTTAGCCCATTTAAAAAAAAAAAAGAAAAAAAAAAAAAAAAAAAACAACAAACAAAAACAAAAACAAAAACAAAAAAAAGAAAACAAAAACCGGATCTAATATTCATCCTCCCACCTCACAAAGTCACAATCGACCCACCCCCAAATAAACCAAATCTCAAATCCATCCTCCCAAACCCAGAACCTGAGAAACCCCCCCCCCCCCCCCCCCCCCTGCTCGGCTGCTGCTCATCTCCTCCTTGGCTGCTTCTGCTTGGCTGCTAACTGCTTCTGCTTGGGCCGCTTGGCTGCTTGGCCGGCGCTTGGCTGCTTTCTCTCTATTTCACAAAACGAAGGTATGTTAATTGTTAAATCCATCAATTGATGTATTGTTTAATTTATAACTTATAAGGAGTTAGGAGTTTAGGACCAGATTTGGGAGTTAGGAACTTAGGACCAGATTTGGCCATTTGGGTCATTGGGTGAATGGGTTCAATCTCATATTGTTTAATTTATAGATTGTGAGTTAGAAATTAGGATACCACTAAATCACTAATATAAGTTATTTGCAATTTATGTAGGTTTATAGATTTATACATTGTGAATATGGTGAAGAATAAGACCATAACTTCATTTTTTAAAAGAAAGAACGAAGAACAACAAGTAGAAGGAATTGATGTTGAAAGTCAAGAGAGTAAACGTCAAAAAGGTTCAACAAGCGAACCGGTTATTGGTCCGGATACTTGCAATGAACAACCATCTGATATTAAATGCAATGAACAACAACCATCTGATGTTAGCAAGTAAGGCTAGCATATATATCATTAGGAGTGTATCAACCTAAGCTTGAAGAGTATAAGCCTAGAGGTCCAAAGAATAATCTTCGTCGATTTAAATTTGCTTGGTTTGGTATGTTCCCTAATTGGTTAGAGTATTCTCCAACAACACACAAGGCTTATTGTTTTCTATGTTATTTGTATAAGGAGAAACCAGGTTGGGACATTAAGAAGGGCCGGGGATACACGTTGGGGTTCCCATTTTAAATCCATTTGTAGTTTGGTTAACATGTTTGATGTCACTCGGGCTGTTCTCAAGGGAATAATGGACGACACTACTCGTAATACCCGTACTCAACGTGGAGATGCTAGTATTGCTTATACTTACTTGAAGTCATTTGAGTTTGTGTTTGTTCTTCACATGATGAAAAATGTGATGCAAAAGACTGATGCACTTTGTCAAGGATTACAAAAGAAATCCCAAGACATCCTTAATGCAATGGATTTAGTTTCAGCCACAAAGGTTAGTCTAAATAATTTTAGAAACAATGGATGGGATTCTTTAATTGAGGAAGTTATTTTTTTTTTTTCAAAGACATGAAATAGAGATGCCCGATATGAGTGCTCCATATAGATCTACCCGGTATCGGCCTCGTAAAAAAGATCTTCATGTTACATTTGAACATTTTTACCGAGTAGATTTGTTTATGGAGACATTGGATAAGCAAATACAAGAGTTGGATTCTAGATTCAGTGAGCAATCAATGGAGTTGTTATCTCTTGGTTCGACTTTATGTTCAAAAAAGATTAACATTGATCACATTGTTCTTCTTGTTGAGAAATATTATCCTGCGGACTTTACTGAGCAGGAGAGAAATCAATTAGTTGGTCAATTGGAGACTTTTCAAGTTGAAAGGATAAATAATGCCAAGTTAAGTGAGGTAGCAACTCTTTCTGATCTCTGCCAAACTCTTGTAGAAAGTGGGAAAAATATCATGTACGATTTGGTTGAAAGAGTGTGTCGGCTACTCTTGACACTTCCGGTTTCGACTGCAACAACAGAGAGGGGATTTTTGGCAATGAAGATATTCAAGAATCGCCTACGTAATAAGATGTCAGATGACAATCTAGCAAACAGTATGGTGATTTACATAGAAAAAGAAATTGCTGACAAGTTTGATTCGGAGTCCATAATCGAAGAATTCAAGGGTCTTAAAGGTCGAAGGGCTGATCTCTAATTTCTCCAATCAATCGAACCAGGTACCAACCGTTTGTCTCCTTTTTAATGTTTAGTTGTCTTGGACAAATGTTTAGTTTTTTAGTGATTGAAACTTTTTTTTATATAATAATAGTATTTAATTTTTGACCCGACCCGAATCGAATCACTGACCCGAACATATTACCCGAAAAATAGTGTTAGGAAAAAAAAATTTAGATCCCGACCCCCCACTTAGAATTCTCAAGCTTCGCCACTGGTCACCCATACCAATCTCCTTTCAAAGAGAGCATTGGTGGGCTCAAATACGTCTGAAGGTAGACCCAAACCTGCAGACCAAGTGGTTCAAATGGTCGGTGTAAGACCCAACATTGCGTACAACCTTGAGAATCCAATCGTAAAACTAACAAACGATAAAACCAATAAAAAACTAAAATCCAGTAAATATCTTTGACTTGATAAGATCCAGGTCTTACTAAAAGCCAATCCAACATGCCGTTTAAAGAAAAAGACCAATCCAACACATACAAAACATAGATAAACTCTCTTAAAACGTTTTGTCTTCCAAAGTTCAAACACAAATCAGAACATTTTAGCCCCCATTGTGTACGTCTCCTAGCCGACGCCTACTCGATGCATCTCACTTCCATCAATAGCAGGCATCTCAATCTCCTGTCATACAAGCAAACAAAGAAAATGTTAGCCTTATACTCCTAACCAAAACAAGAGTTTTATAATGACAACAAGATCAGATAATCTAGCATTAACCAACTCTCATGACCGTCCCATGAGACAAGGCCTCCTGCAATTACAATAAAGTCCCACGCAGATATATGTACACTATCATCTTTCCAAAATAGTGCCTTAGTTGATCCAATACTATACAGATTGATGGCAACAAAAAAAAAACTAACATACATGGTTAGATCCTGGCGTCGGATTAACATACATGGTTTTTACATTTGGCGACGGATAAACTACCCTTTTAAGAAACTTAACGATAACCACATAGCCACAACCGTTGAGTGATTCATGTATGCCCCCCACATTATGAAAAGTCAGGCGATTGTGGGCCAGTTTTTGGGTTACCGGTTATTAATCTTTTATTGCCAACTAGCATGGTTATGTGTCGCATTAACATACATGGTTTTTTGCATTTGGCGTCGGATAAACTACCCTTTTAAGCAAATCAATGGTAAGACATACACATAAATTATTAAAGAGTTAAGCTGGTAAAGTTATGAGTAAGCAACTGAAATTTATAACAAAAATATAACTTCTGTAATTTGTAAATATGTTGCACTTGTAAAGAAATTTCTATTGAGGTTAGAATGAAAGTAACGTACTACTTCCTACTTAGACTGGAAAAAAAATCTTATAAACCAAATCTAATTCCATGAAACAAATTCATATTTCAATCACATTGAAGTGCAGCTAATGTCTAGCAGATTGTGGTTCAGCTAATTTTAGTTCAGTTGATGATTTCTCATGTATAAAAACTAAAAAAGAAACTATTAATATTATGCTAGAACTAGTCATTTATAGCAAAGAAACTACAAGATTATACTGGTAAATAACTTTTTTTAACGACAAATAAAGTTTTCAATAACATAGCTAGCAAGGAACCTGAAACTACAAAGTGTTTGATGCCGTGTTCCATTCAACTATTTGGACTTTTTGGCGCTTTAGGAACGAGACCACGTGTGCGACTAAAAGGCCAAGCAAAGGCCTCATTCCTAACAATGTAAAGCAATACACCTTTAATTGGATCTCCAATAGATTTGAGAAAGCTAGTTTTATATGGATAGAATGGCTTTATCTATGTAACACTCTCTTTTCCTTGTATCTAATACTAGCTCCTTGCTAGTTCTAATACAAATTTCCTTGTGAGGAAAGACAACGAAAGTGATAATAAAACACCAAACCTAAAAACCTAGCACCTAGATTAGATCCACTCGCTATAAATACAGCCAACACAACCCTAGAAAATACCTAAAGAGACGGTTTCTTTGTGAGACGTTGAAAATACAAGATTTCTAACTAAATGGACTCACACTTTAGGCTTACGTTACGATTAGCTAGCTAGATGAGTGACAAGAATTGCAACCTTAGATAGATATGTTGAGATAAAAGGTGACAATAAAAGCAATATCATTTTAATGAACTGAAGACTACAAATCAAGAAAGATCACTGCTTTTAGGTAGAGTTTTACAAAGAAAGAACCATGAGAGCAATGATATGACGAAAAACGACTAATAACTAAGAATCGCAAAACCACCAAAAGAACGTACCTAACGATAGATACATCAAACGCATTAGAGACTATTCGCAGAACTGAAATAAAAAATAAATTAAGGTGTCAAACACAGTAACGTAATTAAAAACCTTTACTTTCTTCTGAAATTGAAAACTTAAAAGGGTGTTTAGAATAAATGAACCATTATAACGAAATCCGTATTGAAAATCAACTGAATAGGGGACAAACATCACCTTTCAAAAAATAAATAAATAAATAAATAAAATCTTGAAGCAACATAGGAATTTGATGTGAATAATTCCCTAAGTAAACTAATGTTTGTATCTATGCTTTATATAATATATAATATAATGGAAAGGAAGCATAATTTAATCAACTAGTTTTGAAGGAATCTGCATCACACATAACCAATGTATTTAAACCTTGTTTTTAGTGAATTTAAATTCTTTGAGCATCAGCAGCTAGAAAAAATATAAGTTTCATATTCTGAGGTGCTCCAAATGAAATGGTTGGAGATAACAGTGGATGAGATCAAATGAAGATGAAATGGTCTTGTGATGTGTAGGACTTTGGTTTACAAAGAAGTTGACAACTAATAATCAGTAAGAACAAATATAGGATGGTTGAATATGAATACGAAGAGAAATGGTAAATGTGGTTACTTAACAGTCATTCAATAGCTGGTGGAGTATGCATGAGAACTACAACATGGATCATTTGGAGATATCGTAACCGGGTTTATTTATTCTAAACCACTTAGGAAAGACGGCACTCTTAGCGTAGAGGTTAAACTTCTCTCATATTCTTAGATTCGTCACCGGAACAGAAATTTTAAAGCCACTTGGATCGAATGGATCTATGATCCAATTTTAGCTTGTACAAAACCTTTGTAATACTCTCTTTTTTCTAGCTTCTTGTTAGCTGCTTAATAATATTGCCATTCAAAAAGAATAGGCATTCGATTGCATAATTGGCATAAAAATAGTTGAGATTTAACTTGACCAAACCTTGACTATTAGTTCATACAATAAATTTGAAATTTACTCCATCAAATATCGCATTTGTTAGATGGACAAAGGATTAGTAGACCTATAAAACCCATGCTGAAATATTCACATGTTCTTGGGATGATTAATCAAATCATGCTCTTTTAAAATATCTATATGATACGCAAGAGCAAGTTACTATATAGAAACTCCCAGACGGTAACTGTGGAGCGCAAGCACAGTCCAAAACCAGTCATCAGAAGTTTACTTCACATGCATTTTATTTGATATGTTTAATTTACTAGAATTCTCATCAAAACATAATCCAAAACGAGTTGGCTTATTAAGTAAAAAGGTTTAAGACTCTTTAATTTCAAATAGCGCTTTAGGAGTAGCCCGAGATAGTTGCCTCCAAAAAGACAATGCTTATAATACGTACGTACATTGTAACATAATCAAATATATGCATGCAGTAATACATAAGTGAAGAAATTAAGGTTCTATCAAATTCTTGGATTAGCTAGGAAAAGTAATATTTATTTGATCAAATGTAATGATCCGGTTTTCTATTGTATGAACTATTTGTAATCTTGATATATATAAGTATCTAGATCTCCTTGCTAGCTTTATAATGAATTGTCGTTTAAAAAAAAGAATGAATATCACAATCACAATCACAATCACAAAAGATCACCCAGAAAACATACCTAATGAATAGATGCATCACAAGCTGAAGATAAACTCCCTGAATTGAAAGGTAAGTGGATATCGATAGATTGGGCTTTGGCCTATCATAGGGTGAGAAAAATCGCTATAAGTAGTAAAATCATGGAGCTTGTGGAAAGTTTTTGATACCAAATTGAATCTTAGAACTGTCCATGGTATTTCCACTACCAAAAAGGAATCGTCTTCCTTTTCACCCAACACAAGATCCAGTACAGTAGTCTGTAATGTAACAGGACTTCCACATCTAAATAATTGAGGGAACAACCAACCAATTTCCTTAAGATCAACAATGTATTTCACAAACCATTCCGAATAATCTCTCTTCAACTCATGAATTTTTAACGTTGAATCGACAGGATGATTCATTTCAACATCAAGAAAGTGACCTCGAGACTCAAAGATATAATTCACATTTTTTCTAACAGACGGGGTTGATATTTTGTGAACCAACTCCCTATCAAAATTGAAATACAACACAAATCTATTATCACTGATCCAGTGGACAGCATTGTTCCAATAAACACCACCCTGAAACTCCATTTCAAGATCTGAAATATTATAGGCAAGTTTAACTCTACATGCAGGCTTGCAAGTACGAGTCTCTGAGGAATAAACTCTTATCTCAAAAGTCATTTCTTCTAAGCAATAAACATATGCAATTTTGTAGTGAGGTGATATTGAAGGATCAAAAGCTAAGCTCATACCTATTAAATATGAATCATTATCACGTACACGAAGCCTGCTGAATTGATTGATAGTTGGATTATATACGTAATCCTTATTCCACACGCCACTACATAGAAATAGACCATTTACAGCATTCCGAATAGTAAAAATATTAGCTTCTGGATCAAATTTAGGGGTTAGGTTAGGAGGTTTAACCGGATTGCCAATATCATATGGAACAAATACACATTTTGCATATTCGCTACTACTAAGAGGAATAAATAAACCAGAAGGGGGTTCTGGATTAGGGTTTCTTAGTTTATGAAATATAGGGTTTCGGATCAATGTGTTCCATTCTTTGGAGACACACATTGATCGAACTAAAAATCTAGTAGGTAACCTGGACAAGATATCCATCAGAAGGTCTTCATTCGAAGCAACTTGGTCAGCAGCGGGTTCAATGGGGATTAATGATGTTTTGGCAAAACTGAGCCTGACCGGTTTGTTGTTCTTTATGCGTTTGGGTGTCATGGCTGAATTGATCATTTGAATGACTGGAGAAGCTGCTGCAGTTACCAGAGCTGGATCTTGTTGTGGAGTTGTAGAGAAGCAGCAAAAAGCAAATGGAAAATGAAATGAGAAAGATTATGAATGGAATGTGTGAAAATGACTCCATACATTGTATATTCTTTTTTCATGTTTCGGACAAGTTAAGAAACCACTTTACTACTTGTGGATATGACCGACACAATCAGATTTTGTTAGGAAATGAATTTAAACTACTCGTAATACTTTAGAGGTGAGTTATTTTAGAGACTAAGAACTTTTTTGTTTTTTCAAAATAAGCTCTTATTATCTCTTTTTACTTCTTTCATCTGCGGGCGCGGAGAAAAACATGTTTGTTTTTTTTCCCAGAAAAAATAGCTTCTTTCTTCTTTTTTTCTCTTCCAAAATTCAGACATCTCCTTCCTCTTATTACCTTTTCATTCACAAACCCTACATCTCTTTCTCAATATCAATTTTTTTTTACGTTCTCGTCCGCTTTTTTACGTTCTCGTCCGTTTTTTTACGTTTTCGTCTGTTTTTTTATGTTTTCGTCCATTTTTTAAAGTTTTCGCCCGTTTTTTTTACGTTTTTGACATTTTTTTATGTTTTCGTCTGTTTTTTTTTTTTTACGTTTTTGCCCTTTTTTTTACGTTTTCGTCTATTTTTTTACATTTTCGCCTGTTTTTTTCGTTTTTGTCCAATTTTTTACGTTTTAGTCCGTGTTTTTTATGTTTTCGCCCATTTTTTTACGTTTTTGCCCGTTTTTTACGTTTTCGTCTGTTTTTTTACGTTTTTGTCCGTGTTTTACGTTTTCGTCTGTTTTTTTATGTTTTCGCTTGTTTTTTTAGGTTTTCATCCGTTTTTTACGTTTTCGCCCGTTTTTTACGTTTTCGTCTATTTTTTTATGTTTTCGTCCGTTTCTTTACGTTTTCATCTTTCTTTTACCTTTTCATCTGTTTTCTTTTTTTTTTACGTTTTTGACCTTTTTTTACTTTTTCATTTGTTTTTTTTACGTTTTCGTCTATTTTTTAACATAAAAAAAGAAAAAAAAATGGACTAAAATGTAAAAAACAAACGAAAACGTAAAAAAATGGACGAAAACCTAAAAAAACAGATAAAACCGTAAAAAAGATGGTTGAAAACGTAAAAAATGGATGAATACGTAACAAAACAGACGAAAACATAAAAAAGAAAACGAAAGCGTAAAAAAAGGTCGAAAAAGAGACGAAAATGTAAAAAATGGACAAAAACCTTAAAAAACAGACAAAAAAGTAAAAAAAAAAATGTCGACTAACCCAAATAACTTTTTGTATTTTTATATTTTATGAAAGCAATAAAAATATCGGTTTTTGAAGGAGTGGGCGGAATTAGTTGCTAGTCAACTAACCCAAATAACTACAAATACAATAAAAATAAAATAACAAAAATATAAAAATGAGGAAAACTTATATGGAGTGAAATGTGTTTACTTAAATTTCACTACTCCCTAGCTATCTTTCATTAATTGACTAGTTTGTTACAATTGTGTGGATGACAGGTTATATTCATTAATACCACTCGTGGGACCGTGTACGATCTTCCCCAACTCTATAAGCTTCTACCTCTTCTTATGTCGAGCCGACAACTAGCTCCTAACATGGCCTCCTTAGTAGTCACTTATGCATTAAATATAACCATTAAAATCGTAGTACACATCCGATTCATGTTTTTTAAAACATCAAGCAAGTTACCAATTGGAAGTTAGCCAGTTTTCTTAAGCCTAACATTGAAATCATTCATCCAACATAATTAATAACAAACCATCAATCAACAATCAATAGCTAGGTTTCATTAAATCTAAGCAAACACAAAGATAACCTAGCCTGGCATGTTAATATAAAGACAAGCATAAGATAGAATCAAACAACATATAGACATATTGAATGATTAATGGAAGACTTATCTTTAATTAAGCATGGATGAAACAAGGGTAAAAAACCCTTGCAAAGTATGTGAAATTCGACCTAGGGTTTATCCCTAAAGTTCTCCCAAAGGTTACACCAAAAGTTCCTCCTTTATGAATGAAAAATAGAAAAGTATATATATATATTTTACAACTTGACGGCGTCACCTTATAGGTCGTGACACCGTCATCTCGCAGCGATTAGGTTTCCTTGATGGCCTAGATCTACTCTTGACGTCGTCATGTCGTGAAAGGTTCTGGGTCGTCTCTCTTTATATTAAAACGTGACCTCCTTAGTCGTCACAAAGGGTGACGACGTCATCTTCAACCTCCAAAATCTTTCTGGCGCGTCATGTGTAATCTTCATATCCACCTCTTTGTCAACACTTGACGCCGTCACCTATTAAGGTGTGACGCCGTCAGGTACTGTTTACAGCATAATTTGAGACTTTGTCGTTTTCTTCACTTTTATGCTCCAAAAATGTCTAAAATGCTTCCTTTTCCAGATTTCTTCTCCAAAGTACCTAAAATGACAAAAGAAACGATTTTAGGCAATATTTGACCAAATTATCATGACTTAGGGCTTAAATGACCCCCTAAAAGCGTAACACTTTTTGCCTCATCATGTGCCCTGAGCATCGACTGTCAAATATGTCTCTATCTCCCATGTTCTTGAGTGGATGATCCTGCACATAAATAATAAGAAATTAGTTTCTCTTAAGGACCCAGGTCTGAGCAGGCTTGGGTCTGCCTTGTGGATCCTCATATTTGTATGTCTTATAGGAACAAGATCCACTGCTGCTTTGGGATCTGTAGGTTAGTTCATTCTTAAATGGATCCTAATTCCAACATGCTGAGGCTTTAACAGCAGACCCCCCACCCCCACATTACCCTTTCAGCATTAGAATTTGACATTTTTGCTGTACTTTTATCAATGGGTCTCCTTACAGGTGAGTGTGATCTAGCAAAATTGTTTCTTTGATTAACTTTGTTCACCTGTGGTATGGGTCTCCTCACAGGTGAATGTGATTTAGTAAAATTGTTTCTTTGATTAGATTTGTTCACCTGTGGTTTATTAGCAACTGGTTGTTTGGGTCTATAAGTGTTACCATACCCATAATTAACCTTGGGCTTAACAGAATTAAATTGTTGCCTAGCAAGTTTAACATAGTGCCTACCAGTACTAATATTTGGCCTAACAGAGTTAACATGTGATCTACCATTTTGTCTAACAGAATTATGCTTGCCAGTATTAACATTTGACCTAACAGACTTAATATTTGGACTACCAGAATTGAGTAGTATAGATCTAGGCCCACCCACAAACCTAATACCCGGTTATAAACTACCACTAACCCTAGTAGAATTCTTAGATCTAGAAAATGCAGACAATATATTTTTAAACTACCACTAACCCTCAACTCTCACACATCTAAAATCACGCCCCCCATCACATAAATTCTTATATCTAGAAAATGCAGACACATCAAATACTCCTTCACACAAACCAAACGTGGCTACTAATCCTTTTTTCTTCTTCGGTTTCCTGTTCCACGAATACAAACACACACAAAATGAAGAACTCAAAACCACACACAATTTTTCTTTATCTATGTTTGCTTCAAACCATCTCACAGAATTATCCACGGTTTCTTTTTGTTGAAAGGTGGCTTCAAGATCTTGAAAAAGAGGTCTCGAGTAGGTGATGCTTTTATATCGTTTTTTAGTTTTGATTTTTCATTTTAAGTCTCACCGAATGAAAGAAATAATTGAAACAAAATTGTTTTGGTTATTTCTTTATAATATTTGAATATTAAGAAGATTGATCTTCTTATCGATTTATGATGATTTTTTTTTCTTTTCGTGTGTATAAGATCTGTTATGGCCTTGAAAAAAACAAGTTGAATGGAAAAAAATGTGGCTAGAGGTAGAAAGGAAGCAGGGTTGTACATTATGGAGGAAAAGTTTGCATTTATGGCCGGGAAATATATATTGTACATTATGTTCTAATAATTGTAATATTATGTTTAGGGGTGTTTTTAATGGTATTTAATGTATAATTCTGAGATTTTGGTCTGAATTTCGAGTTATGCTTGTTTTTGTTGTACATAATGCTTTGCTTGTTGTACTTATGAAAAATCCTTGCTTTAAAGTGTTGTAAACATTGCATAATTTTTTGTACATTTGAAATTTTTTGAGAGAGAGTCATTTGTCTATTATATGTAAAGTTGTAAAAATAAGATCCAACTAAAATTTGACAAATGACACTCTTGTAAATTAAATTAAATTTTTTCTATTGAGTACAACTAAAATTGTGAAAGTTCCGATGATTTTCTTTTTTAAAATGACGAAAACAAGGTGATACACTTTGATTCGACATATAATGTATCAGGTTAGGATGATACACTTTGATTCGACATGTAAATTTATAGTTGTGTATCATTAATCTAAACTCATGTATCATTTGGTTATTAGTTGCTAAAATGTTCATTCGTATTAATACTTTATTTTTTGTGTATTATTGCAAATATGGTTATCTATAAAATGGTTTTAGTGGTTGTTTATACAAGATCTTATTTTTACTACTTTAAGTTTGATCTCACATTAACCCTCCCCTATATATATATATATATAGGGGACTTTCTTACGAGAACCATTTTATCTGCGAGAACTGAGAGAACAAAAAAAAAACATACATGCACGCCTTTTAAAATAAAATAAAAATACATGCAAATCATCAATAATCGTAAACATCCACCTATGTTCTTCAATATCATTATGAACTCATCCTCTTTTTTCACAAAAACCTTACACACAGCCGCAATATTGTCGTTGCACGTCTTATAAGAACATACATGCACACCTTCAAAGAATTTTTTTGTATTTCGAATTTCTTATTAAATTCTTTAGAACAACTATGTTTTTTTTAAACATATGTGTTGTTTTGAAAATATATGTGCAAAAATACAATTATTGAAGGCGTGCATGTATGTTTTTTGTGGTTCTCTCAGTTCTTGCGGATAAAATGGTTCTCGTTTGAAAGTTACGCTATATATATATATATATATATATATATATATATATATATATATATATATATATATATATATATATATATATATATATATATATATATAAGTCGAGTTATTCTACAAACCAAACATTCCTCACATATCAAGGGACTCATCCTCACCATCCATCTAAAAAGAAAATCAATTGTTGAGATTAAAAACATTTTAATATTTCTCCCATTTTTTATAATTTAAATATCTTTCAAACCGTTAATCGTTAAGCGAAAATAATTACACCATCGCGACGGGCATTTAATTATCTTTCTATAGACAGGCACTTTGATATACTTTCGAAAAGAAAAAATAATCGTTTTTTCACGTTTTTTTTTCGTGGCCGAAAAAAAAATCATATATAATATTACATATCATATATGATATTATATGTAATACATATATGATTTTTTCGGCCACGAAAAAAAACGTGAAAAAAACGAAAAAAAAAAATTATCGAAAATATGTCAAAGTGTCTATCTATAGAAAGATAATTAAATGCCCGTTGTAATGGTATAATTTTTTTCGCTTAACGATTAACGATTTGAAACATATTAATTTTTGGAAAAAAGGATGAAAGTGGCTTTTTAAATTTTTGAGATTAATCCATTAGATCAAATAAAGATGGAGGGAAGATGTAGGGTGGAGATTAGTCCCTTGGTATGTAAAAAAAGTTTGGTCCTCAAGTGATCTTTGCTCTATATATATATATATATGGGTTAAAATAAAAAGGGCCTTATAATAAAAAGTGTAGGAAGGATTGTGAGGGCGACATGTGTCACCCCTATGCCACATCATATGACACATCATATGACACATGTCACCACCCCCACCCCCCACCCCCGCACAAAAAAAAAAAAAAAAAAAAAAAAAAAAAAAAAAAAAAAATCCCGCCAAAAAAAAAATTTTTTTTTTTGGGAAAAAAAAATCCCGCCAAAATTTTTTAGTGCATCACAGTTATAAAGTTACTGCATTACAATTATAAAAGTTACTGCATCACAGTTTTAAATTTTAGTGCATTAAGGTTATAAGTTACTGCAACATAGCTGATGCACTAAACTATTAACTATGATGCAGTAACTTATAATACAGATGCACCAAAACTTAAAAAAGAATCGTATTTTAATTGTGATGCAGTTACATACATATATGATGCATAAAACTTATGATAATTCAGTTTCTTTATAACCATGATGCAGTAACTTTATAACCATGATGCAGTAACATTAAAACCATGAATGCAGTAACCGTGATGCAGTAAAATCATAATTGTGATGCAGTAAACGTGATGCAGTAACTTTATAACCGTGATGTAGTAACTTTATAACTGTGATGCACTAAAAAATTTTGGCGAGAAAAAAAAAAAAAAAAAAAAAATTGCCCAAAAAAAAAAATTTTTTTTTGCGGGAAAAAAAAATTTTTTGGCGGGGGGGGGGGGGGGGGGGGGGGGGTGACACGTGTCATATGATGTGGCAAGGGGGTGACACATGTCACTCCCACAATCCTTCCTACATTTTTTATTATAAGGCCCTTTTTAGAATAACCACACTATATATATATATATATATATATATATATATGGTAAGTTAAAATAAAAAGACAAATATCTGTAAAAAGAATAAAAAGAAATTTTTTTAAAAACAGTTCTTGTAAAATTCTAAAAAAATTTCACAAGATCGGGTATATTGGCGCATAAAACTTTTGTGAAAGAAGTTTTTCTAATTTTGAGTTTTTATACGTTTTTTTTAATGCACAAAAAACGAATTTTAATGCGCAAAAAAAATTTAATGCACACAATTTTCAACTTGTTTTAGTTAGATGCGCAATGTTATTTTGATGAAAAAAGTCAAAAGAAGTTGGGTCCAAAAACGAATTTTTGATGCACAAAAAGCGATTTAATGCACGAACGTATTTTTTTATAATTTTTTTTTTTTTTTTTTTTGATAAAGTATCCACTTTTAGATAAACTTCCTTTAGAACTTTTTCATGCACCAACATACCTGATCTCATGGAATTTTTTGGAATTTTTTGAGAACTTTAAAAAAAAATCTTTTTATTCTTTTTACGGAAATTTGTCTTTTTATTTGATCTTTACCTATAAATATATATAAAGTGTGAGCTTTTTTTTTTAAAGATATTCACACTTAAGAGTGTGAATACTTGTTTCAAAATCTTCACACTTAAAAAGTGTGAAGAATTTCAATCTCACACTTAAAAGTGTGAAGAATTATTTCAAAATCAAATTATTACACTTAAAAGTGTGAAGAATTATTTCAAAATCAAAATCATCACGCTTAAAAGTGTATAGAATTATTTTAAAACTCTCACACTTAAAAGTGTGAAAAATCTTCATAACACTTCACATATAAAAGTGTGAAAATATTTGCTACATCCAATTGGTTCACACATATACTAGTGTGAACTTTTTTATTCTTCACACTTTAAAGTGTAGCTACATGCTGTAATAAGTGTGAGTATATTAATATCGTTGGATTCACTAAACATTCATCGGGCACGAGCCTAAAAATTGATGCATAAGCTCAAATAAAGATACAAGTATTTGAAACTCAAGCTAAATTCAATTTATCGAGCTTTGCCTACATTTCCTAAAACTCGACTTGGCTCGACTAGTTAGTCACCTTACCACGTGAGGCCTCTCTCATTGTAACGTAATATCTTTAGAAAATCGTACGATAAATCTTTCAGCAGACTTCCTAAGCTCGTATATTCATATACAACAGACCACAAAGCTAAACAAATTTATTGGAGCTCGAATTCTAAGTAATGACTGGATACTCAAATACTACAAAATAATAGTACACGAGCCTAAAAGTTGATCAAAAAGTTCAGCCAAGTTCATATACATGTATGAAAATTATTTGAGCTTATGCCGAAAATAAATATATTGATCATGTCCTCAAAGTTCCTATAACGTTATCCCTTTACAAAGGAGGGCTCCCTTGTGGTATTGTAATATCGTGTGGACATTATTGTAAATCGTCAAGTCTTTGAGCTGAGTTTCTTCTACAACTAGACCAATATTCGGCCACAAGCTTGGAAAAGAAAGAATCGGTCTCCATTAGCCTTGAAGGCTCGTCATACTCCACCATTTTTCCTACAAATTAACAACCATCTTTTAGCTAAAACGGAAAGATGTCAAATAGGAGGACGGGTAAAAAGTAGACAATGTGGGAGTAGGAGCATACCGAAAGAGAGAACCATGACCTTGTCACTGTCTATAACTGTTGGAACTCTATGAGCGACAGTTATTACAGTGCAACTCGAGAATTCTTCCCTTATGATTTTTTGTAGAATAGCGTCGGTGGCTGAATCAATGGATGCAGTCGCTTCATCGAGTACTAGGATTTTGTTTCTCCTGAGTAATACTCTTCCTAGACAGAAGAGTTGTCTTTGCCCAGCGCTCCAATTCTCTCCTTCATCACTCACTGGCACAGAGAAAAAATATATATATAAGTAATGATATGGCATCTTGCATTAGATTCGGTTAAAATGTTACAAACTTGACGCACCTGAAGAATCAAGCAAGTTTGGAAGACTTCTAATGGTACTTTTAAGTTGACACTTCTCTAACGCCTGTAAAAGCATTAAAACTATGAAAATCTCTTTGCATGAATATGATTGATCAGTTATTGCATAAATTATCAATGTCCTTTTTTGTTTGTCCCGTTTGAGTCATTGTACTTTTTTTGCGCACGTCTGAGTTATTAGAAATCGACTATCAAAAATGATTAATTTTTACATAACAATGTCAAATCTATGTATAAAAATGTTAATATATTTTACATAATTATAGGTTATTATATGTTTCGCACGGGACACAAAAACATTTTTGTAATGAATAGCATGTAAAAAAGGTACAATAACATAAACGAGACAAATAAAATATTACGCTGGTATTATATGCAGATAACCCGATCAAGGAATGATAGTGTAGATGGTTACATTACCTTCCATATCTCATCATCCGAATGTAGTCCAAGAGGGTCCAAATTTGTTCGAATACTACCCCTAAAAAGGGTTGGTTCTTGGGGGATGACACTTAGCTTCATCCTTAGATCTTTAAGGCCTATGGAGCAAATGTTTAATCCGTCTATAAGGATGTTGCCACTATCAGGTTCTACTAAACGGAATAAGGCTGTTATTAATGTTGTCTTGCCACTCCCTGTCCTTCCGACTATGCCTACTCGTGTCCCTTCTTTGAATGTACAAGTGATCCCTTTGAGAACTAGTGGTGCGTTTGGACGATACCTCAACTGAAATTACAAGCCATACACATTATGTAAGATATCTGAGAGGGTGTGTGAATGTGTGTCTTAAAAAGTAGGCCAGTACCTTCAAATCCTGGAACTGTATCTTTCCTTTGGAAGGCCAAGACGACGGTGGTCTGCTATTCTCTACAATCGCTGGTGGCTCTGGTGGAATGTGCATAAACTGTTTAATCCGTTCTACTGAAACGACGTAATTGGCTAAGCTACAATACCATCTTGTCAAAAACACTTGGGTACCCGTCAGCGTCAATGCATAAGAAAGAGATAGGCCAACCAACCCTAAACAAAGAGCGGATTCGTTAGCAAAATATACGTCCTAAACACACTTGGGTACTGCCCATATTTCCTCCTTTAGATAGAAACGCATACCTGAAGGGACGAAACCCTTTGGTAACAAAACCAAGAGAAAACTAGCTGTGAACAAGGTGAGGTTCGAAACCGCTTCTGTTCTCAAAACCAACCACTCCAACGTTGCATTTGAGAAAAGGAAAGTACTTGCATCAGTATCCACCAGTTTTAGGTATTCATTGAAGAACCTATCTTGCATTTTAAATGCTCGTATTGTTGCCACTCCAAGTGACGTTTCAGACGCGTAGTTCATCACTGGTGCTTTTGTGGTTCCATTGATTCTCATTAGTTCCCTTGCAGTTGGTTGATAATATCCCTAAAGTACACAGCAAGAGACAATTTTCACAAAGGCGTTAAGAAATCTTATATTTTGTAGCTTATATTTTGACCTCTAAAAAGGCTATCAAGATTCACCTGAGCATATTTTGTAGCTACAAGACCGAAGGTGGCTACAATGAGAACTTGCCATGTCACTGAGGCCATAATGAATATCATGGCGATTAGTTCAATACTAGAAGCAATCACATAGGCGAACGAAAAGGGTATGTCAAAATCGATTACACTGAGATCAGACGAAGCCTGCAAGAAAAAGTAAATTCAGTATCAAAATGTAAAAAACAAGTAACCAACTTTAGTCTAAATTTTGCGTGGTTGGATAAAACTTTTTAGCAACTTCTTATAGAGAAAATAAGCACTTCAATTAAGCCGATTAGTACCTGCTTGTTATTAAAAAATCAAGGAAAAACTATCTAACAACGGGAAAACACTTACCCTTGTAAGAATTCGTCCGACGGGAGTAGAGTCAAAAAAGACCATTGGAGCATTAAAAATTGAATCCGTAAACTTATTAAAGAACGATTTAGAGGCTTTTAATCCCAAAAGAGTAGCAAAAAATGATCTAAAAAACACAAAAATTGTGCTCAACGCTGAAAGCAAAGTGTAAACGCTAATCAACATAACAGTGGTGACATTTGGTATTTGAATACCAAATGCTAACCAATAACTTGCTGCTGCTTGAAGAGCAACAAAACTAGCTTGACTTAAGACACAAAAACTCGAAAACCATAATCCTTCTGAGATAACAACGTAATCTAAGAACGGTTTCCATCCAACATTATCGACCGCCTTTTCTTCTTCTTTGGTCAACTGAACTCCCGGGAGACCATTTATTAGTTTCCCTTCACTTTTGTTTATGTCTTCCATGCTTTGATGGATATTTACTGTTATTTGGAGTTCGGAATTATTTTCAGAAGGTGAAGGCTCTAAGCCTGTAATAACTTCTTTATGCGCATTCACAAGCTGTTCAAAAGCTGTCCCTGCCATTAAGAGATCCTCATAGTTTCCTGATTGTTTAATTTGACCATCTTGCATAACCTTGGAAAAAAATACAAAACAGATTCACAACATATATACGGAGTATTATAACACTTGAAGTCCAAAATGGGCGTCTTGGGAAACGGGTCAAAAGGGGATGGGTAGAAATGGGTCATTTTTAATGCAGGCTGAAACGGACAGATTGGCCGGTTGACCCGTAAATACATTTTGCTCCGTTGTAAAAAATATAGTTACTGCATTAATGAAATGGTTGTGCAAGTTGGGAAACGGGCTTTAGTTGAAAAGGTTTATCATTTTATTAGGGGATGAAATGAACTGGGTCGGGTTGGGTTGGCCAGCTAAAGCTTTTTTGTCGACTTTGGGTGACTTCCAACCCATTATGACCCGCCTGATCCATTTTATTAAGACCTCTTATAGCTAAAAAGAATTTGACCCATTTGAGATAAAACACAACCCAAATCCACCCATTCATAAGTAAATGGGTCAATATGGTCACCTCTACTATATATAGTGCTGAACCCTAGTAAGAAAATTCACTAAATTTTAATCATTGTTACCAGAATATTGTCAACGGATGAGAGAAACTCCACTTGATGAGTGACAAGAATGACGGTTTTCTTCTCTAAACAAGTCATAACACAATCCTGAAGCACGACATCTCGATTATCACATTTTGTAAAATAGTTAATAACTTAATATACATTTCAAGAAACTGAACTTAAAATCTTACATTAAAGAGAGTTGCTGCAGTATGTGCATCTACTGCACTAAACGGGTCATCAAGAAGATAAATATCAGCATCATTATAAACTGCACGAGCAAGTTGAATCCTTTGCTTCTGTCCCCCGCTCATGTTAAGCCCTCTTTGGCCTATTTCTGTTAGATCTCCATGTTTAAAAGCTTCGATATCCTTATCTAATGCACAAGCCTTTATAGCCTTCTCATACATAGTTCTGTTCATTGGCTTCCCGTACAGTATGTTATCTTGGATCGTTCCGCTTTGAATCCAAGATGTTTGGCTAACATAAGCAATTGATCCAGAAACACCGACCTGAAAGCATCAAATGACAATCGACTTCAAATAAATAAAATAAAATAAAATGCCTTTATGAAATACAAATGAATTTGTTAACTCACGGTTCCTGAAGTTTTGGATATTTCTCCAAGTATAGCATATAGCATCGATGATTTTCCAGCACCAACTGACCCACAAACCGCAACTTTCTGCCCACATTTTACTTCAAGATTTATGTTCTTAAGTGTCGGAGCATGTGACTCAGGATCCCAAGCGAAATTCCCATCTTGTATGCTGATATGTAAATCTTCAAGTTCTTGGTCTCTAGTCATCGTGTTATCTTTAAGCTCATCGTCAACTAAGAAAGAGTTGATCCGGTCAAACGACACTTTGACTTGAATCAATGCAGTAAGTGCATCAGGCAACAACCTTACGGGTTCAGACATAGTTCGTAACGCTGCTAAAATTGTGAAAATCGTGGCAGCATCTAAAGGAGCACTTTTCAAAAACATACATCCAAAAAATACAACTGAAGAAACGAGTGTTGGTGACATCCAATATAAAACCGTTCCATAAGCCCTTTTGAACTGAGATTCACGCAACCAACGGAATTCAGCTTCTCTAAAAAGTTCAGTTATCTTCTTAAACTTTTCTTCCCATGATTGTAACTTGATGACTTTCATGTTGTTTAGTATCTCTGCAGTTGATCGTAGTCTTTTATCCTGAGCCACCATGAATTGTAACTGAGCGTTTTGCATAGCTTTAGCAAATGGAACATTAAGAAGCCCGCATATGATTAGCGGGACTAAACCAGGAACAACTCCAAATCCTATTATGGAAAACAGAACACCAAGAGATAAAAATAACTGAACGAAACAAGACCACCCGATATGAAACCACATAGGAAAATCACCCATTCTATAAGCATCAACCGCTATATAATTCACAACTTCACCAGCGGAATGTCGTTTCTTTCCTAAACTAGAAAGTTTAAGTTGCTTCTCGTATATTTTCACCATTAAAGCCGATCTCATTCTCATACCCGTTCTTCTTGAGTTAAAGAAAAACTGCCGGTGAGATAATGATTCCACTATCTTGACTACTATTAAACAACCTACTAATACAAGCCCGTGATGTAAATCTTGTGTGTCACGATTGGAGTAGTCAACAAATGCGTACAACAATAATGGGCTAACGATGACGGATATAATCCTGAGAAATATGCAGAGTCCGGACAAAACCATCTCTTGAAAATAAACTTTGGCTAATGTTTTAGCAACCATGTTAGCGTTATTTGAGGTTTTTTCTGTTTGAAGTGAATCCCATGCCTTTGAGAATTTCTCGTGAGCAATGGCTGCTTGGTCTAATGATCCTAAAGACGGAATATCTTCAAGAACTAATGGTTTTCGGTATCCTAATGCAAGCAATGGATTCACCCAAGAAAATGTCAATTTGCTTAAAAAACTAGGCTCTTCTAGTTGGCTTGTATTCCCGCTAACCGTTTCATTAACTAATAATGGCTCGGATAAGGTCTCGTTTTGTGTGTTTTTAGTGATAAAATGTTTAAAGTTTCTTATAGCACATACTAAAAGCAAGAAGCTAACTACCCATTCTAACAAAACCAAGTTCACGACACCATGTTTTTCCGACAAATACTTGATGTTCACAAAAGAATTTGACCCAAAAAGAAATAGCCACCAAAGGGTAGCTAGAATCTTGACCGATGTGTATCTTTCTATAAGCAATGAAACGGATAAAGTTACCCAAACTAGTGCTTTAACAATGACCATCCACCAATTTACTTGAGGGGTTTTAGAAGTGGCGTCCCATAAACCCGCAATAAGATATGCAACGAACATGACAAAACAAGAGAATGAAGCTAACTGAGACAACCAAACACTTCTTCTTCTGGATCGGTTGGTGTTACTTTTACTAAGATAACTTGCAAGTAATAGTAGGTAGAACACTGAGATGAACACCAAGTTGACGATGCCAAAAATGCTTATCTTCATGGCTGATGAATTTGAGACTAAATCGCCATTATACACCATAGTGATCCACCCTGCACGTAAATTAGTAATTACTGGTTGGATTTATACATTTTACATAACTGTGATATGAACTTAGTGCTGACATACATATGCAGACCACAACAGTGTGAAGGCTCGTTAAATAGTTGATCATAGCCGTTGGTGCAAACAGATCCTAGCATGCATGTCGTACTAGTATAACTAGTGATGACCTTACTTTGACACAACACAACTTAAAGTTCTCCTGTGTACTCTCTGGAAATAAGCTAGAGGGGTGTTTGAAGTTACTTAGCTAAACAGCTTATGCTTAACTGCTTAAGGTTTATATAAGCAATCTCAAACTGCTTTAAAACAATAAACAGGTAAGCATACGCACTTTTTTACCCCCAACACTCAAAAGTTCTTATGTGTTTTAAGAAAAACAGATAAGTTGTTTAAATAAGCAGTCCTAAACACATCCTAAGTATTTCCTTTGTTTCCGGACACTTGCTCACATGTGTTCTCTTTGTTTACTTACTTAAATGAATCTAGTTCGCCAAGAATTTTTATACACTAATCCGCGCAGGTAACTTGCAAAAATTTAAATGTTTGTTATGCATATATAGGTATAAACAAACCATCCTTTAGAATTCACCCATCATCTCAACAAACAACCAATGTTCAAATAACTACACATAGTTTTTTTTTTTTTTTTTTTTTTAAATAAAAAATAAATAAATAAAGGTTCATGAAAAACTATGAATAAGAGCATATACCACTTGAAATCTTTAGCGACTCCATCGAAAGATGTTCTGATCCAAAAATCGCTTAATCGGCCAATCTTCACCACCATGTACTAATAGCGTAAAGGCGTCAACATGAAATTATACAACGAACCATGCACGAGTCTACAACGACACGAAAATCACCATATCACCAAACTTGAACAGACTTAGGCAAATATAACACAAGCACATGATCAAGTTTGTTCATGTTATAGTACTATTTATTGTTAGATGCCAAAACAAATTTTATTACGAAAGTACTATGTCATATCCTAGATACAAAAAACAAAAATGTACCTCCAAATAAATTCCAAAAGGACTGACAGCAGCCAAAAGTTGTCCAATAGTTTTATTATGTGATTAGTTCCTCAATTATTCATCACCATTGTCTCAAAAAGAAAATTTGCATGCAACATTATACGTACATCTTATGGCTGCTTCACTATATATAGTGACTAGTGGCCCATGAAATTGGTGAAAATGTTAAGGGTTTATCTCTCTAAAAACCTGAATAATTGCATATGTATCTTCTGTACAAGTGATCCCTCGGTGCGCTCAACTTTAGATAAATGATAACCTCACGATGAAGATGCTACTCTTCATGAGTCACGCGTCAATATGTGGCCCTCACGGGGTCACGATGTCTCACTGTTACCTCATTGATATGACGATATTAAAATTTACACTTTTGTTGATATAAAAAAATGATTTAGATGACTAATTCAAAAATGAGATTGCGATAAGTAACAATATCAAATATAAATATGAGTAACGACAAAATCGATTCCTTTAAAGTAACGGAGATGATTTGCACACTTCATAGTACAACCAGATAAAACAGACTATTGATACTGTACAAGTATTTAATGCATTCTTTAAAGTGTTTGATCAATCAATTATGAATGTGTGCAAATCGATTCCTTTAAAGTAATGGCGACAACAACAATAGAATAAATACAAGCCAACATAATTTGAATTTGTTTCGGATCTTGAGTTAGTCTAAACTTCAGTATAAGCACATGATCATCAGGGGCGCAACTTCTGGGGGGGGGGGGGGGGGGGGGGGGGGGGGGTATATAGTTTTCGTGTAGAAAAATTTTGGCATTTTCGGTTTCACCTCCCCCAATTTAATTCGGTTTCGACCCCCCATAGTGTTAGGAAAAAAAAATTTAGATCCCGACCCTCACTCGAAATTTCCAAGCTTCGCCCCTGATGATCATGCCTTTTCATGTGATAATACTAGTTTAGTACTAAATTATTAGGTAAATACAAAAGGCAAATTCGTTACGTAATTAAGACATAATAAATAGTATTAAAATCTTCACATAAATTCAAAAAAGAAATGTCGTATTATGACAGTAGCAGTCTATCTCAATCAGAATCATTTTGGTTTATTCTACATTGGTATACTTTCCATCAACCCAATCGTTTTGGCTAATAGCTATCTTAACTTGTATGCATGCAATGCACTATAGTTTAATTATTCAATTATTTAATTAGAGGCAATGTGTAAGGATCTAGTCATTTAGAAAACTAGGGTTTCGGCTACCCGTAACACTGACTACAACGGGATGATGATACAACTGTTACATCAGTTTTTTTTTCTTTTTACAACAATTTTATGACTAACTTAGCATAATAAAGAGATCAATGACATTACCAAAAAAAAATACCTCACAAAAATAATTAAATAACACACGCTCACACATAATCACATGACTCGGTTGTTATTTCAACCGAGTTCTTCTTTTTGCATGAGAGACATGTTCTTCAATTGGGGCGTAATGGAGATGACTAAGTGTGACCGAGTAGATAACCGACATGATCATTCATTACGAATTGTCTAATAAACTTTTAACAATACTCATATTAGTATATTGATAGTATCTTATGTTAGTGGTAATATTTTTACACAATGTCTCAATTTTAAAAATTATTAGATACACGTCTTGGGATGGTCAAAGGGAATATAATAGTTAAACTGCATACATCTTAGTTTAAGACTTGTCTTTTTTCGAATAACCTGAAGAGAGAAAACGCATGTTTATTTGTTTTATATTCATATACTACCAGTTTACTGGTTTATAAAACACAAACTGAAGCAAATTTTGCCTGTTTTTCAGTTTAGGTACGAGTTCAAATACGTTTTATACTTCAAAAAAAAAAACCGATCATCCTTATATTGTCCTTATATTGATATAGCTTTTTCTTAAACTACATAACCCCATTTATTATTATTATTATTATTATTATTATTATTATTATTATTATTATTATTATTATTATATTATTTTACGTGTCACATGTCTTAATTATAAACAACAAAACATTTTCTTATAGGGGTGAGCATACCCGACCGATTACCGCCTCCCGTCCCGATTCCGACCATCCAGCCGGCCTGATTCCGATTCGGACTAGTAAACGGGTCGGAGTCGGTTTACGTTTTCCGGCCAATCGGGACTCGGGACTGTCGGGACGGGATGAAAACCGAAAAACAACAAAGAAAACAGACAAATCCTACCGATCCCGACCAATCGGGACTGTCCCAATACCGAACCGACTGGTTTCGGGTCAGGAGTCGGTTTGATTTTCCAGCGAAATCAGGATGTCGGGATTCTCGGTATCGGGACGGGACGGGACCGGCCCGATGCTCACCCCTATTTTCTTATGTAAACTTCACGTACCACTCGTAAAAAGTGACAATGTATCTATCACCCTTAGGCAAACTTTTAGTTCTTTTGCTAAATTCACAGAATACTAAAGACAAATTTCATTATCACTCGTAGTCTCGTACCACATAATATAATTATTAATGCACATGGCATTTGTCTTTATGTTGTGGTCCTATTCGATTTTCTGATTGCTTATTCTACCTTCTTTCATTCAAGTTCACATCACATATGACAACCCAAAAGTTCGACATGTATTTAACAATGTCAAAATGTGCTAATCATCTAGAAATCGGATTAACGTAAATCTTTCAAATACTTGCTCATAGTCGCCGGGGTATAGTTACACAAATATAGTGTCAAATATATACCGGACTGGTCATCACCTAATAAAAAGAAAATTGTGAAGATATCATTTAACATAATAAAAAGAAAATTGTGAATGCATGTCTAAATATAAATGGGCTTCAAATTAATGGATTAATTGTAGCTCAGGGCCTCAAGCTAATAATAACTTGGGCCTTAAAAGTTAAAGTTAATCATAGACTTTGGGCTAGCAAGTCTCAGCCCAGACAGATTAAAGTTTATGGTCCATGTATCCTGTAATCCTGGGCCCTGGGGTAAAGTTTGAATTTACTATCTATAAAACTATGTTTATTTTTTAGGCAGCAAAACTGTTCATAAAATTTAAAACCTTCTTCAGATACTTTTTTTTTGGTATGATTTATACAATTTTTTGACATGATAGTTGCCACTGATATGCGTATAACTTAGTCAATGCGAGCCGGGACGAAACTAGGGGGTCTCGCAGTGTCATGAAACCCCGATAGAATTTTGTTTCGTAGTGTTAATTTTCGTAAAAAAAAACACTTAATTTATAGGGTTTTGCTAAACAATGTCCACTGGGCAATGTTTAAGACACCTTAAATACTTATATTTAAACTAATTATGCATTTAATACACAATAAATGAACATAAAAATTAACTTAATATTTTTTGCTTAATAAAATCCAAGTTTCGTTTTATATTCATATTAATTAATGTTTTAGATGGCTTAAACATTACCCAATGGGCATTATTTAGCAAAACTCTTTTATAAAATGCACCCGATCTTAATGGATTGTGTTTATAGTTATTGTTCAATTTTCATTAAACTCAATTGTCGTATTTTATTGTTAATTTTTTTTCGTATACTATATTTAAAAAATTTTGGCACCGGGTCAATTTTAGCTCTGAATCCGTCCCGAGATTAATTTTACATCAAATGATTTTAACTTGTGAAAAAAGAAATAGCTAGACAAAATGGGTTCGAGTAGTTTAAGCTCATATTGTTTAAACACACAAAAAAAGTCATTGTATTTTGTTTGTTTGTTCAATTAAGTCATTATATACTTTTTATAGTTCTTTGAGTTACTAAATTTGTTAACTCGGTTACTGTATTTTGCATTTTTGTCAACTTGAGTTACTAAATTTTCAGTAGTTTTATATAAGAATTTTATATTGTCTCGGTAACCAAGAACCAATATCAACTGATTACTCCTAACATGTCACTCATAACTCATTTTTATAAGTGATTTTTTAATCTTTGTTATATTTACTCGTCCTCAAATAAGAATATTAGATTTTGCTTTTAATTTGCCACATAGATATATTTTGACTACATATCTTTGTATAAAAGTATTTGCGAAATTCTGTAACACAATGAGGTAATGAACGTTTTTCATAGTATAGTGAGCTCGAAAGCTAAAATAGTACAATAACTTAAGTGAATAAAAACCGAAAGTACAGTAACTTCTTTGTCTACTCTGTTCCGAGCTTGAGTGGGTAGGCCTAGTCATTAGACCACTATTTGAGGCATTTTTTTGTTCTTTTTTGTTATTTTCATGGTGAAACACTTGGAATAATCGTGTTCGGCATGTTTATCATTTGTTGATTGAAAACTTAGAAAATGAACATAGCTAGAAATGTATACATGTCAACTATAGACATGTTGTATTGTTTAAGAAAAAACTAGACAAGATGCCACGAATACGTCAAATTTTACCGTAGTTTTAACTAAAGCGCTTGTATTATAGTTAGATAAACTTTATGCAACCGATCATATTTAATTTTGATTTCACTACTCTTCATATGCAGACATATTATATACCAGTATATTCGATTTTAAATTTGTTTGGGTAGTATATTTATCGTGCTTCTCGTGACAAAACAATTTTCTTTTACTAATCAATTCTTGATCAAGGTTTTGGTCCACTATCACACATGTTCAAACGAGCTAAATCATTTACTCTTAGAGCTCTCGGAGCCATAACACTTGCAAGCCATTATGGTCTACATGGCACAATAACAACGTCGTTAACCACTCCGTGATGCGAGTGTTGCTTGAGGCGTTACAACGTACGTTGGTATACCAACGTGCGTTACAACGTAAATGGGCTAAAAAAAATTCACTTGTGGCTTAAATGGTAAGTTTTCGAATTCAAAAAAAAATTCAAAACACCCCCTTTGGGGTTAACGGTAATCTTTATTTTTTTAATTTTTTTTAATTAATTAATTTATTTATTTATTTATTATTTTTTTGCGATTTTTGTAATTAAATTTTTACCCCCTATAAATACAACACCTCTTTACCAAATATTTTCACACTTAACACATTTTCACACTTAACATATTTACACACAAACTCATTTTCACACTTCACAATTATGGCTTGTTGTCTCCCACATACTGTCGAACAAATGCAAGCGTATATTAAAAAACAATGCGAGCAAGACGATGCGGCTCGACAACAGGCTATTGTCGAAGTTATCAAGCAGTTTGAGATCGCAAAGGGAAAGAAACAACGTTTGAGACAACGATACGTGGAGTGCAAAGACATTTCTTTGGAAAGAAAAGTTGTGCTTGACCAATTTTTTAGCGATGAAGCCAACAAAGACGCCTCCATTAGTGAGACGTTGTGGGGGTGTGTTTCGCAGATACATGACCAAATCAACAACAAGATCCATTGGAGTTACCAGGAAAACAAAATTGTTGGTTCTGTACATAATTTGGGCTAGGTGCATCAACTTTATCTTCTGCACCAGGATTTATTGAGCAACAACATTATCAACCTCAACTGACTCAATTTAGGTTAGGTTATGCAGACGAGACAGTTGATGAGTATGCATTAACTGCAAGCCAGCATTATCAAATGATGCAAGATGAACATATATTCAGAGAATTTGAAGCAGAGAAAGCAAGGGTTAAACAAGAGTGGGATGCGAAACGCAGAAAGGACGAAGCAGATCGGTTGCCGTTCATTGAGGAATTTTCTGGATATAGGTCTCCTTCGTATGATTCTGCATGCGGGGAGCATTCAGATTAGGTTATGTTTATGTATTTCGTTTCGTATCATATCGTATTTCCTATCGTAGATTTATGTATTAAATGTTTATGTAATGTTTGTGTTTATGAATGAAATATTAGTTAGTGAAGCGTTTATTTTATGACTGAAATATTAGTTAAGAGGTTAATTTGTAAATTTATTTATTTATTTATTTATTATTTATTTATTATTATTTTTTTAATGTGGGTCTCAAAAAATGGTATTACTGGGTTTTATGATTGTTTTTTATTTTTTATTTTTTTTAAATGATGTAATGCTGACGTGACACAAAAAATTGGATGTTAACATGTTATGGCTCCTTGAGCTCTTATAGAAGTCTTTAATGTTCATATCAGGGTTACTTGCGCCATGCATGAATTGAATTTAAAAAACATACTCTTACGTTCTAACGATAGTAGTTGCAAAAATTTTAACATTAATATAAATTTACAACCTTTTTCTTTCCGGCTGTTACACATTGGACAGCACGGTGTGCTCGACTAACAACACGTTTTATTTATTTATTTTCACCAACGGCGGCGTGATCTTGCACCGGGTATACATCAAAATGGCACCATTCATCCCTTCGTGGGTGGGTGAAACCACGAGTTTTTTTTTTTTTTTTTTTTTTTTTTTTTTTTTTTTTTTTTTTTTTAATGCGATCCATATGCACCAACAACAGTTAATGCTAAGAGTGTGTTTAAATTATTGTGGTGTTATTGATATGTACTGAGTTGACACACAAATAACGATTATTGTTGTTATAGTGCACCTAGCACTCAGAGCACAAGGTGAGGTTGGTGCCGTGGAAAAAGTGGTGTCACATCATCATTTTTTTTCTCATAACACCAAAATACACTACAACACCGAAACACCCCTCTCATATCAAGTAGTGCCGTCGTGCAAAAAGTGGTGTCATCATGTTACTCAAGGTTTAAAAAAGAGAGTAATGAAAAATGCCAGACCATTTAAGCTGGTGGGGACGCTGCCACACCCGAAATATCTGGTTTGGTATAGGGTTGGGTTTGTTTTACGGCGTTTTCTCGATGGCGTGATTGGTCCGGTCCCCATACCGGCTGCTCTTACGAAGTAATAAGGGTGCGTTTGGTACATGCCTATGAGAATCATAGAATGAGTTTCATTCCAAATAATAGTGTTTGTTTGATAAAAACAAATATGACAATAATAGATGAATATGTTCTATACTACAAACCACTCAAAAAAAATAAGGTATGAAACTTTCATAACTGAGGGCTATCTTATATCTAAACTCATATCGGTTATGATTTTTTTCATCATACTATAAGCACCCTAAGCTTTTTTAATTATTTTTAAACTTGTAATTTTCATTTCTAGAATCTGTTAAAAATATATTTGAGTCGTACCTGACATTTAAGAAGGACAGATATAGAGTGCATATATAGGAAGGAGTAGAGTATGCGTTACTTTTTTAGCTTCCATGCAAAGAGAACGACACTTCAGTCGAAAACAGTCACTAACTAAAAACTCACTTTTTACTTTTCTACCCTCTTAAAGTCTTTACGTCATTTTACCTTTTTCATTTCTATAATCATTTTTGTTTATGTTATTTTTAAGAAATAAAATGTGCTTTGTACACGTCAAAGTTCATGCGGTCCAAAATCGATAATTAGACCTTCAAAAACTAATTTATATAAAAAGTATCATCTTTTTATAAGATATAATGCAAAGTAACTATTTAACGTTTAACACATTACCTAGTTAATCGTTTTTTCTTCAAAAGAAATATGTGTACACAAATATAATTTTTAAAGTGACAAATTTTGCTTTCTCTAAAAATTTTGTGGCCATGTACATTCGCTTAGGTTGTTTACCTTCAAGGATGGCTCAGGTTGATAGATATATATTTAATATAGTAATATTATTCCCTCCGTCTCACATTAAGTGTCCACTATGATTTTTTCAAGTCTTTTTTCTTCAACTTTGACTTCAAATTTTTTTGTTCGTGTTATATAGTACTTGATGCAAGATATATGAATTGATTAAGTTTTTAGTTGTGTTTTCATTTGTATAATTTTCATTAAGTATTATATAACACAAATAAATATATTTAAGGTCAAAGTTTGTGAAAAAAGACTTAGAAAAATCATGGTGGATACTTAATGTGTGACGTAAGTAATAAAATTTTATATTCATTATTATGTTTGTAATCCACACATTAATTTTCATCTTCCAAGTCTCAAATTGCGTACACGTGATATCATGTTTTTTCTCCACAAATGAGCTATTCAAAACCAGACATCTATGGCACATGTATTATTACACTAGAACTGAACCAAAAACAACCTTTTAATTAGGAAGTATTATCAAGCCAAATGATGTCATCTACAACCCCTTTAATATTAAATTGCATGTGAATGTCAAAGGGTGAGTTTACTTAGAGAAAAAATTTATTGAATTTTTCTATTTTCAAATTTGTCAAAGAAAGTATGGATCTAAATTTTCACAAAACATAAAAAAAACATGTTGATATACATTGTTTTCTATTTTCAAGAAAACAGGAGAATTATAAAAAAAAAAAAAAAAATGGTATTTGGCGGAATCATCTCAAGTCCGTGTATCTTTTTGGTACCGAGCCCTCCACCCAACAATGAATAAGGGAAACAAAGAACGGTGTATTTTGTAGTTTCTCTTGTTTAAGTGAGAAATGCAAATTTTGTGTGTTGTAAATAATTTGATAGATAAATATTTGATTTGGATGCAATATCTAATTTGCTAGTTTTGTAAACAACACTTTTTTTTTTTTTTTTTTTTTCAACCTTGATTTTTGATCTTTTTGCCGACTAATTCACGGGGTTTAAATTCACCATCACATAGACTCAAACCAGGTAAAGTCTTTCAGGAGGTTGGCGTGACCACTTAAAATTATTTGGCACCAAGCAGGAATAGAACTTGAGACCTCACATATTTTATAGTAATAGTCACAAGTTTTTTTGTCGCTAAGCAACCTTTAAGTGGTTTGTAAAAAGCATTCTGTTGTAAAACAAAAGTATTTTTGTTAACTAAACGCACCACAAAAGTTCTAACTGATAAAGTTTGAAGTGTTGTGCTACAACTTTAATAGTTCACGACACTTTGACTTCTTTCTTTACCTTTTAATTTACTTGTATAAATTGTAGTATTGTACTGTAGACAAAAATAAACTTTGGAAAAAAATATATATAAAAAGTTAAAAAGTAATAAATGTTTTAGTAGAAGGGTGGCGTGAGACACCTGATAAAATTGAATAAAAATTTAGTTGTCATACGTTTGGTCAGTTTTAGCTCGGCCCCTCTACCGCCGTTGGCTTTGTCTTGTCAGTTTCACCCTTATTTATTACTGTACTTACTGCCTTCTATTCTCTCATTAAAAAAAATAAAAAAAACAATGTCGATTCATTTCCAAAAAAAAATATCAAGATGATTCGTATGTCTAACGAGGCATGCAGAACCCGTGCTACGCACATGCTTAAAATCTAATTGTTAATCGCGTATTTTTTTTCTGTGTATTGACAAGTGTATGCTTATTTATTGTTTAGTATGTTGTATGAAACGTTTTTAATTTGTTGTATATAAATTTAAAAATATTTGATGTTATTTTGGTTTTGTCGTATTACGCACAGGCTTTGAAAAATCATCATAACTTGGCAAAATTAAAGATAATTTGAGAAGAGATAAATAAATAACAAATGGGTCATTCTTAATATTCCCTGATTGTTTAATTGATTTGCTTTTTTGCTTCAGAATTCGGAGTTTCTGTATTTAAATCAGACAACTTGACAACTCGACCCATTTGACGTCAAGTGTCCGATATTAGGGCCGTCGGTTGCTCAAAAGTACACAAGTTACTCTACCTTGTAATCCGAAAAGTGACACTTGTCACTTGTAGATTTCAGTTTTCTACATGTTGCCCTGATATAAATACAGAAACTCCGAAAATAATTACTTTGGCAATCGGGACATATTAAGAATTATCCCAATAATAAAATGCATGTGTTCAACATAATCACATGAGTTGGCAATCCAAATCATCTTTCGTTACGTTAAAGATTGTTTTGTTTACGTTAGGTAGAGTATTTAATTAGAGTAACACAAATGTTTTCAAAATTATATCCAAACAATGATTTAATAAACGTCATTGTTCAATCATAGTCTCTGAAAATTATAAAAGGTTTAATAAGCGTAATTGTCTGATTACAAACAGTCTCTGAAAAATAATCAAAAAGATTATTACCATTTACTCTCGATTATAAATAACGTGAGCCGTGGGCCCGTGGCATGACGACATAGCCAAGCCTAAAGCCTTAGCATAAGTCATGGCATGATGACGTTTTTAAAGCGTGAATTAAGACGGCAAAAAGTATTTGAGGAAAGTGAATATGAGGCTGTCTCACATCTAATCTTACATGCGAAACCACTCTAAATCACCAAAAATCACGTCATTTTGATTGATTTTTTTCCTCAAAATTTGAATAATGGAACCCATGTATGAGTAGTGCAACGCTTTTCAATTGTGAATTTAATCAAATAATTGCTTAATCTAGAATGAGTTAGTTTGTTAACAGAAACACCCAACAATATAATGTAAAAAAAACATATATTATAGTGAACTCTACTTTAATGATGTTATGATGCAAATAAGAGGAAACACTAATATAGTGATTGGACACAATACAAATAAGGTTATTTTGATGTTTTTCTTGTTAAACGACATAGTTTTAAAGGGTTTCGCATGTAAGCTTAGATGTGAGACAACCACGTACTTTCCTCAAAGTATTTTTATATTTATATCATATTTTATAATTATATGAGTGGTAATCATTAGTACATCTAAAACCCAAAATCAAAAGTATTAGTAAATGTAAGTCCAAATCGCAAATATTAGTAAATTCGCTATATGCTTCAGGAAAATTTATAATAATAATAATAATAATAATAATAATAATAATAATAATAATAATAATAATAATAATAATAAACTCGTCACGCCTTGCGTCTTTTCACGCTTTTTAACGCCTCGACTTAGGCCATGCCTAGAGTCGAAGCCTTGGTGTATTTTGTAACTTTGATGCTATGCCTCACACCTTTTAGAACGTTGGAACAATCTAGGGACTTCTTGTGTAAAAAGTTTACATAAACATCTCCCGATTTATATGTGTTGTAGAAAAAGTCCTTAAATTCTCAAAAATCAACCCTCACGTTAACTGCGATTACATAAAAAATCCATACGTTAAATCTAATATATTCACGAGTTATTTGAGCTATCAAATTAACGTGCTTTATCAAATCAAATTCTAATGTCCACATTCGGCATATTCAAAACATTTGAAACAAGTTTGATTTCGATTAGAGCTTTAAATAACCATGATGTCCGAAAGTCGGATCGGAACGGACTGAATACCGATTTGGCCCAAAGTACCTGACCAATGACCGGACCAAAATGCTCTATCCACGCAGGTCGTTCCAGTTGGGACGGGTTCTCGATACAGTCCGGTCTAACAAAGCATAATGGTCGGTTTTGCGTAATACCGAATCGGACCAAAAAAGGAATATGAAGAAAATAGTGGACCGAGGACCGGACGGAAATATATTAGGTTTGGTCGGTCCGGTCCGCAATGCTCGGCCCTACTTTACACTATCGTGGTTCTAAAATGGGCTAACACACCTAGTCAAAGCTGTAACATGTTGTTTTACATACATATGGCAATATGTTCCATAAGTTTTCGTATGTAAAGGACAATATACGTTGAAGACAAAAAAGCAATAACAATCTTTTAACATCTTCCTATAACACTACGAGTGCATTAATTGTCCCAAACCGCGAACTGTTCCATTTCAAATTCGAATAATTTGGATTTCATTCTCTTTGTTTGAATTTCGTTGGAATTTATGAGGTGAAAATGAAAATAACCAGGTGTACAAAGTAGAATTGTAAGACTGTAACTTAGTCGAACCGAGAAACCGAACCAAATCGGACTGATCGGACCGGACATAACATATTTCAGTCCGGTTTTCGATTCATTTTTTTTCTCATTTTCGATCATCGGTGAAGGTCCGGTTCAGTTCGGTCATACGCAGAAACGACTACTCTATCCATCTTAAAATTATTATCAGGAGACGAAAAACACAAAGTTTAATAAAAATAAGGCCATTACAATTTTTAACTACACAAATAGATTATTCTCTCACTAAATTCCTTTTTTATTACTAATAATGGAAAGTTGACAATTATTTTGAGACATTCAAAAATAGAAACATGGACAATAATTTTGAAACGGAAAAAATATTATGCTTTGTTGGATCGGACCGACCGAACCCGGACATAGACTGAACATTTTGGTCTGGTCCTCAGTCTGTTTTGGACCGAATCATTTTTCGGACCGTGATCAACCTACACATAAACATAAAAAAAATTGCACACACAAATTAACCTCACTATATATACTATCGCGGTTATACACGGGTAATCGTTTAGTTAAAAAAAAATCTTTTGACAAATTAACGAAATACTCTGTATATTTTAACAGAAGGGCAATTGCATATATACCCACTAAAACTTGCATATTTGCATATATACTCAAAACATGCTTAACTTGCATTGTATATCATGAATTGAAAACTTGTATTTTGGGTAAATATGCAAATTTTTGAGTTTTAGTGAGTATATATGCAATTCTTCCTTAGCAGAAAATGTCAAAAATGACAATAAGTCCAAAAGCATGGGCAGTTTAGTAAACCGAAAAGGCACCATAAATATTTCCACAATCGAAGTTTTCAAACAGTAAAAAAGAACCTCCTCTAGTCTCTGCAAGCAAAAACATCACTCAGTCAGTCATAAATTACTCACCACCTACATTCATTCATTCAACTTGCTCTTTTTGTTTTTCTCACAAACAACATCATCATCATGAAGATATAACTAAACTTCCTGCATTTTCTTCAACATATTTTTACGTTTGAATCTTCCTTACATAAGGTAAATATTTTTTATTTCGTGTGTATATATATTGATGTTTTTTGATGATTATGAGTATATGTCTACTTTGTTAATGTAGTTGTCTAGCTTAAATTTGGACATGATTTGATATGATTATGTTACCAACATTGTGATATTGTTAGTCATAAAATAACAACGAAGTTTTCACAAAGTCAACTATAAAAAATATCATTTGTTTAATGTAACGAACTTTTATAAAATACTAGAATATCGCACATTTTGATGGGTTGGCGTACCAGAAAATTGACATTTGTCACTATTTTTAACGTGACAACACGTAAAAATGTGCATATTGGAACGGGAAAGTTCGTTACATTTAACGATATTTTTTATAGCTCACGTACTACGACGGAACTTTGAAAAAAAATTGCTTCTATTTTGTGAAGTAAACCCATTTTTGTTGAGGAAATTTATTTATGTGTAGCATGTGTTGGAAGCTGTTTAAATTTATATTAGTTTTGTATTTATATGAATGTTAGAATGTATGTGTTATTTGAGTAAATTAGTAGCCCAGTGGAATGTAAAACGGAGATCATGTGTTCAAATAGTGTTGTGGGGTACTTTTAATAATTGTGTTACGCGATTTCTCTCTCACATGTTGGCCGGGTGACCGGTTAAAGGGTCTATTTCGTTTAACTTATTTCTCAAATGTATTTGTGTTATCTCGTAAAATAGTAGCCCAATGCAGCGTCAAAGGAGCTCATGTGTTCAAATCGTGTCTGTCGTGGCCTTTTAATAATAGTGGTCGTGTCCTTTTAATAATAGTGTTACGCGATTTATCTCTTTCATATTAGCCGTGAGACCGGTCAGTGGGGCCGTCAAAGGGTCTATTTCTGTTTAATTTACAAAATTTTAGAGTATTATTTTTACAAGTTGTCGATAGCATGTGTTTTACACTTTTACTTAACCAAATAGTCGTGGCTCCAAATCTCACATTTTATCATTTATTTTTTTAAGAAAATCGTAGTTAAGTTACTATACCATTATTGGTTAGATAAAATTCACTACAACAAAATAGTTAACTTTTCACACTTTTTAAAGCATATTTTCACACTTTAAAGTGTGTGAAATTGAAAAGTTCACACTTACCTTGAGTGTGAACCATATGGGTGTAGCAAATAATTTCACACTTCTAAATGTGAAGATTTATAAAAAGTTCACACTTTTAATTGTGATGATTTGAAACAATTCTTCACACTTTCAAGTGTGATGATTTTAAAACAATTCTTCACACTTTTAAGTGTGAGCTTTTAATTCTTCACACTTTTAAGTGTGATGATTTTAAACAATTCTTCACACTTCTAAGTGTGAACTTTTAATTCTTCACACTTTTAAGTGTGAGGACTTTGAAACAATTCACTACAAGAAAAATTGTCTTTAGTGACGACAAGATTTTGTCACTAACAATCTATAAGTCATCACTGATGTTGTCTAGTGACAAAAGTTAGCGTCACCACTAGTGTCACTATAGCTTCGTCACAAATTATATTAGTGACAACATACAAAACTCGACATGACACATAAAAAAAACTTAAAATAACTTTCATTTTCTTTGATTTAATCAATACAAGCACGTCGCTAATAATATCAATAGAATATCACTAAATACGCTTAACGTACACATAAAAAAAAAAAAAAAAAAAAAAAAAAAAAATCCAGGTGTTGACCAAAGTTACTTGACTTCTGAAGCTGGCTTCTAAACCGATCCTTTCTTTACGATCTCAACCATCTGATTTCAATACACACAGTTTTCAGATTCCCAAATAATAGTGAGTTGTATTGAAAGTGGTAGAATGCATTTAAGCATAAAATACTATCAGACCACAAACATATAGCAACAAAACAACACTTCTATGGAAGTTTAACTTTTTTTTTGTGGTAATATTTGATATAATTGAACTGAACAAACCAAAAGTAGGGTAACGTACATAAACAATAGATCGATAATTGAAAAATAAAACAAGTAAACATGGAAGCTTACTATTTGTCCTTGAAGCAACAGTTTATCCTTGAAGCAAACTCCTCACAAACCTAACAAAAATCCACGCATTGATTCAATAATTTGTGATGAATTAATTTATGGTTTATTGAAGATGCACTATCATGAATTTCGACCTCTTTCCTTTTAGGATAACTATTTTGTAATAATTCATTTGATCCACCAAAGATAACAAGTAACTGGAATTAACCCATTCATAACAAACGGGTCAAAAATGCTAGATTTAGCTAATATGTTTGCAAGAATGTCTTGAATTGTCAAATAACAATCTAAGGTACTTAGTCCATTTATAAGATTGAATGTCCTTAAAAAGATGGCTAAGTGAGAGGAAAGATTAAACCTTATTGACTGTTCTTCATATCTGAAATGTTTTTCGTAGACTTTGAAATTTATCCATTTCCTCGCAAAGCTTTTCTTACCAGGTGCAACATAGCCATCATTTTCATCTTTCACAGCATCAACTTCATACTCCAAATTCTACAGTTGACAGATAATTAATACAATAAAATTCAGATAATAATTAAAAGGGGTATTGATAAATGAAGTAATAGAAGTATAGAAGATGACCCTCGCCCTCGTGATGTTGAAACTGTTATTTCCAACTTATAGTAGAACACCTTCATTAACAAACTTGGCGATAATTTCTAAAAAAACGAAGTTAAAATATGGAATAATTGCAAATAACATCACGATCATTAGCTTTACTGTCCATTCAGATTCTTTGGTTACCTTCAATCAAAGCCTGCAAATACAATAAACAACATTAAGTTATTGTTTCACAATTGGAAAGAATAAAGCTCTGCACACCAGTGAGATATCAGAGAAAGCTGAGAGTGCATAAATGACATCAACATTGTCTAGATGATAAGACTTGATCCAATCCCTCACACGGTTAAGTTGCTGCTCATCTATTGGATCCAATTTCAGAACTCAGAAGTGCAATACCAACATCATAAACTGATTTGAAACTTAAGAATATAACGTTAGGTGGTATGGAGAAGCAGAAATATACTTCTACCCTCTATATATACAGGGAGCTTAGTAAATTTACTTCAATTCTCAGAAACCGAATACCTAACTGTTGTTAAACCTATTAAAGCTCATACTGCTTGGCAAAAAGTATTATTTATGTGTTCCGAATTTCCAATCACACATATTCCGGTCGGCTTGAATCAAACTAGTAAGAACAACTTCATGAAGGAATATACATAATATTATAATAAGATGTTGCAGCCATAGGCTTTGGGCTGAAGTCTATAAACAAGTGTGAATTAAAACCACCCAACCGAGAGTCATTAGAACGGGAACAGTAAACAAATGGCTAATAAAAAAGTCTACCCTTACGTTAGATATTGTCGGAAGATGAGAAATATCTGAATTTGATGTTAAACATATGGCTAATAAATTATTAAAAACATATGCTTTTGAGCAATATTTACTTGTTCCATTAAGACGCACACCACCAAGTTTGATTTAAGTGAGCCATGAACATATGCTTACGAGCGATCTTTTCCCAGGTTCCTGAGACACAAAATAAGCATACAAAGTCAAATCTAGTCACTACTCTAGTACTATTAAACATATAAGCTACACACTCTATTTTTTATAATAAGCAAAATTCAAGTAGTAAGTATAATTTAGAATGAACATATTACTAATCTCGATACACTACAGGAAGTAATGCGCTTTTGTTGATAGCATTTTTTATCCTATTACATATCATCTTTTATCAAATCAGATATCATCTCTTATCATGAGTGGATTCATGAATGCAAGCATTCTCAACAACAACAAAAAACACACATATCTCACTCAATCATTTCGTCAAACACTTGGCCTACCAAAACACTTAAAAGAAAATCATGACTTAGTTAAGCGTTTCGTCGAACACTTGGTCTACACATACAATAACAACATTTTAACTCAATCAAGCATTTCATCAAACACTTGGCTTACATCACCAAAATTAGCGATCAAACACTCTATTACACATCAAAGTTACTTAATCAAACACATATCAACACCTGATCCGATCTGTAAAAAATTATAATGTGATTCAATGTATCATTAGGAAACATATACAGCCATATGAAAACGAAAAAACTGAATCTATTAGCACATCACGAACTTGTAAGGCCACTAATTTCGATAAACTAGCTTGATATGAAAACGAAAAGCACGAAACGCACTAACAAATTTCAATAAAACTAACAATGATTGCACAATAAGTTAACTAATACACACTCGCCTAATAATTTGCAACAATATGAAAACGAAAAAAACTAAATCTATTAGCACAAAATAAACTGAATCAATAGATCAAAATCACACTTACCTATTAAACTGAATCTATTAGCAATCACCACACCTAGATCGAATTGAGGATACTTGTTTGCTGGATCGAAAGTTTTAAAGAATAAAAAGAGATGAGAAATGGAGTATGGGATGTGATTTGCACACTCCTTTTTTTTATTTGCACACTCACGGTACAAGTAATTAAAGCATGCTGTTAATATGGTACAACTGCCTGATGCGTTAATTGGAGTGTCCCAATCAAAAATCAATGTGTGCCAATCAATTCCCATGGAGTATAGTTGGATCGGTTTTGTTTATCATGTATTTTTAAGTTATTTTTTTATATAAAATAAAAAACATCACAGTATAGGTAAAGTGTGAGGTTTGTTTTTTTTTTTTTTTTGTCTCTCTAAATAAGGAGTACTATGGCATTTTTAAGTTATCACATTTTAAAGTGTGACAAAGTTTATATGTTTTTTTCACAAATAAAAGTGTGAAGTTTTATTATACTTCTTCACGCTAAAAGAAGTGAAGACAAAAAAGTTAAATTACATCACATTTTTAAGTGTGAACTTTTGTTTTCACAATTAAAAGTGTGAAGTTTTTTATAACGCTTAATGTTTATCACACTTATTAGTGTTAACACTTTTTGCACACTTATAAGTGTGAACAATCGTAAAATAAAAGTTCACAATATATAAAGTGTGAAGAAAAATGTGTGTACAAATGCCAATTTTGTTGTAGTGATTCAAGTGTCATGCTACGATTGCTAAAAAAGCTAACTTTGACTTTACATGGGCTACTTTATAAGGACACTGGCAGTCATGCTTTCGAAAACATCCATACCTCTGAAATCCACCAATAATATCATTCCACCTCATTTCACCTCATTCATACTTTTTCCATACCTCCCAACCCCTTTTTAGTGGCAACCATGCCTTTTTCATACCTCCCAACTTTTTTTTTTTTTTTTTAATTAATTAAATTAAACAATTTAATTAAAACATAAATATTTCATTAATAACTAAAATAAAATTACATAATACTTAAAAAAAAACATAACTAAAAGAAAATTACATTATTAAAAAAAAAATGAAATAACTAATCATCGAGATATGTTAAGTTTTGAGCATCTACGTGGTCCGTAAGATCATATAGGAGTCGGTAATGCATTTGTTTGTCGATTAACTCCGGTAATACAGTATCGTCATAAACTGGCGCGACTGACGAATCCATTATATGAACCGGTGATATTGCCATCCCATCGTCTTTTAAAATCATATTGTGAAATATGATACACGTATAAACGATTTGTCGAATCTTTTCAACCGACATTGCCCGGAGAGGATGAGCAAGAATCATCCACTTATTTTTAAGACGACCAAAAGCTCGCTCGATATCTTTTCTTGCAGACTCTTGTAGCCTTTTAAATCTCTTTTCATTCAATTCAACCGGATGCTTGTATGCTTTAACAAATGTTGACCATGTAGGATAGATTCCATCGGTAAGATAATAACCACGTTTGTAAAACCGTCCATTTACATGAAATGAACTGTTTGCCGCCGTTCCGTTTCGCTCCGTAAGATACAATAGTGACTGATTCAAAACATTGATATCGTTGTTTGCACCGGGAGGACCAAAAAACGAATATATATAGGGGAATTTTTTTTTTTTTTTTTATTTTGTTTGGCCCAATACACGCTCCCAACGTCTATTTCATTTAAAGCATCAACGGTAACATTTGCATTGGAATTGGGATGCTTCGGAGGCAAAAATTGCCGCTCAACCTATGCCGATTGCCATGCCGGTGGGGTGGCGGCGGTGTTTGCCGCCGGCATGGGCTTGCCGGTGAGGCATGCCGCCCCCACTGCCACCCTTCTAACATACATTCCAAAAGTTTAATATTTTTATTTGATTTTCCATGATATACAGTAATATTTGTTTGAAAATGTCTAAATTTCTGTCTAGTATAATCCATTTGTAGGACATTGGAAAATCTGAATGTGATTGTTGGTTACATTGTAATGTCATTTCAAACATTGAATTGAAAGGTCTGATCACAAAAAGTTGTTCAACTCTCTAGTCATATCACATTGATTAATTAATTCATGTTATGTAAAACAAAATTTTCAATTATTTGTTAATTTTGTCATTTTCTAAGTTTCTGCTCATTGTGACATTATTGCTAACAGTGTATGTGTATAGTAGTACTCCCTAATAATTCGTATGAACGGAATAAATGATCCCTTTGTTACGCGGGTTGCTTGGAGTCGGGTTGGTTTTAGAGCTTTTTAGGTGAAAGTAAGGAATCGGTTTAATGGTTTGGTTTAGGATTTGTGTCTTAATACGGGGCTCAAATGTTCCCTTTATTCGAATATACATAAGTTCAGATATTTAGCCACTCGTACACTTGAGTTCTTAGTACTTAGTAGTCTCAATGACGTGAACCGAATAAGTTATCTAGCCCAAAACCCCAACCGGTGAAGTGTAGGTTTTTACAAGACCTTTTGCATATGGGGCCAAGGGTAGCTCATGAGCTAAAATTGTTTTTTTTGTTGTACATGTGCTTCAAACAGTCTACTTTCTTTTTCTGCTGATTATGCTACTTTTGGATTCACTTGCTTAGAGTTTTGCCAGTTTTGGAATATTCAAAAAGCTTATCCGCTATATACTATTCTACCAATCACAAAAATAGATAGCATCGGGTTTAAGGTTTGGTTACTTTGGTATATAGGAAGTGACATATGTGCATGGTCACACTACTAAGTCAATATTATTAGCTTTAAACTATTGTAATGACCTTGGTTCACTGCATCACTAATGCACTAGTGCCGAGTCTTGGGTCCCCTAATGAATGAGATGCTATATATACAAATCGTTTGACTACTAGGGAAAATACAATACAATCCATTGGTAATTAAGTAGAAGAAAGTAAAGGTTCGTCCTATCGAGATAAATATGTTCAAGTCATGGCTCGATCTCAGTAAAAAAATGTTTTAGTTCTGCCATAGTTAGTCTGTATCAAGTGATTTTATTGTACGGCCTATTTTACTAGAGATTTTATTGCTTGTTAGGATACAAAACTTTCCTCATAATTTTGGAGGTATTCAATGTACATATAGTTACATCACGAGTGGAATTTGTCTACTTGTGTGTTGATGAAGAATCAATAAATAGTGGTGGGGAGTAGCATATCATTTACACAATAATGCGACATGGGTTGCTTGTGTTGACATAACCATTTAAAGCACATTAAATGTAACTATTTCAGGGATCATCTTTGAGTACAGAAGGGAACATGGGCAAGGCGGAGAAGGTTGTTGTTGCGGTCAAGGCATCTAAGGAAATCCGCAAGACCGCATTGGTTTGGGCCTTGACTCATGTGGTTCAACCGGGACATTGCGTTACATTGCTTGTTGTCTCCTCATCACAAAGCCATGGTAGTATGCTTCTTCACACTATATTTATAAACTCGTTAATGATCTTAATATAGGATTTGATTTACATATGTATACGTCATGTTAGGATCAAATTAGATTTTCCCATGCGACCACTAGGTCATGCATGATTGCATGTAAGTCGACACCCATAGTTTGTGTAAGATATTAACTAAGTTTTTCTTGTTTTTCGTAGGTAGGAAATTGTGGGGTTTTCCGAGATTTACTGGAGACTGTGCCAGCGTTCCTCGGAAGATGAATTCAGGAACAAGTTCAGATCCGAAAGTAGATATTACTGATTCTTGCTCCCAAATGATTCTCCAGCTTCATGATGTATATGATCCAAATAAGGTATGTAACTCATATTTCCAATAATCATCAATCGTCACGAGTTAAATTATCGTCCTGATTGCAATGAACTATTTTTTCTATATTTTTTCGCAGGTAAATGTGAAGATTAAACTTGTTTCCGGATCGCCAAGTGGAGTAGTTGCTGCAGAAGCCAAAAAGCTCCATGCTAGTTGGGTCGTTTTGGACAAGTAATATTTCGAAATATATATTAGCAATTAGCACATATATTTTAGTATGACACGGTTTATGTTTTTCGGTTTTCACTTACTCTTTGTTAAAATACATTACTTGTAGAAACCTCAAACATGAAAAGAAATCATGTATGGAAGACTTGCAATGCAGTGTTGTTGTAATGAAGAAATCGAAGCCAGAATATCTTCGTGTGAGTTTTGTCGAATCTGCTAAGAATGGAACCATAACAAACCGTCCATCAGTTTCCGAGACAGAAAAATCATCTGAAAAACAAGAACATAAGACAGCTAACAAAAAACACAAAGAAGCGTCCCAAGTTTCTGGTAAAAAACCGATTGCCACTCCAACAAGTAGTCCCGAGTTATTTACTACAACTGAACCAGGAACTTCATCTGTCTCGAGTTCTGACACTTCTCAAAAGAAAGAATTGTTCATCAAGAAACAAAATCGGGATCTTGATGAATCAAGTTCTGATTCGGAAAACGAGAATCTATCCTCGTCTTCATGTAGTTTAAGGTTTCAACCATCAATAGTTGACATGGTCACGTCAAGCTATCGTTTATCTCAATACGGGTTGTCTGATAAGTTCTCAAAACTTGATCACGAAACCAATACAAAATATCATGGGAGTGTAAGAGATGTCATATCATTCTCAAGAAACACACCCTTGGGCCCACCTCCGTTATGCTCAATATGTTTAAACAAGGCACCAATAGTTGGAAAACCGCCACGATGGTTTACTTATGCTGAGTTGGAGCTTGCAACTGGTGGGTTTTCGCGAGCTAATTTTTTGGCTGAAGGTGGGTTTGGGTCGGTTCACCGAGGGGTGCTTAATGATGGTCAGGTGGTTGCAGTTAAGCAATATAAACTAGCAAGTACTCAAGGTGATCAAGAATTTTGCTCGGAAGTTGAGGTTTTGAGTTGTGCTCAGCATCGGAATGTTGTTATGTTGATCGGATTTTGTGTTGAAGATGGACGGAGATTGTTGGTTTATGAATATATATGCAATAGATCGTTGGACTATCATCTTTATGGTATTTCCTAATCATGTTACATTATTGTTACTATTATTTTAGTCGTTTAAGGGATACTTTATAGTTTATAGTCCTAACCTCTGGTGTAACAGGACGTCATAAAGATACACTAGGGTGGTCTGCACGCCTAAAAATTGCTGTGGGAGCTGCTCGAGGACTACGATACCTTCACGAAGAATGCAGAGTAGGTTGTATTGTGCATCGTGATGTGCGGCCCAACAACATTCTCATCACTCATGATTTTGAACCAATGGTATTTACCTTATACTATTTTGTGAAACTGAAGTACCTAAATCCATGTTGCTTTGTTAGGGGAAAATAGTTTGGGTTAATATGGGTCGGTAGTAAAATTATAAACTTTAACCCTTTATGTCCCTTGTTTGAACTTGATCACCGTGAGTCCGTGACTCTTACAAGTTATTTGTAAATTTCAGCATTCAAAACTTCAAATTTGATGTACTTAGAAGAGTTATGTTTAGTTCCTACTTCCTAACACGTATATTATTTTTTTTATTATCTTTTTTTATTTTTTTTAATTAAAAGTATAAGAAAAATGTTTTGGATATTTGTTTACTTAAAAAGCACGTATTTTGTTTGTTTTGCAAGGTTGGGGATTTTGGCCTGGCAAGGTGGCAGCCGGATGGAGACAAAGGGGAAGCAACACGAGTAATTGGAACATTCGGGTAAGTCATTAGATCAATTCTTCCGGTGTCTTTTTTGCATTATATTGGATGATAATTGTGAGATAAGATTTATTTATTTATTTATTTTTTAAATAGATATTTAGCCCCAGAATATGCAGAAAGTGGCCAGATCACGGAAAAGGCTGATGTATATTCCTTTGGGGTAGTATTGGTGGAACTTGTTACAGGACGTAAAGCAGTGGATCTTAACCGGCCTAAGGGTCAACAAAGCCTCACAGAATGGGTGAGCTTCGGATTTGAATATTTATTTAATTTTTGGTTTTGTTTTTCTTCTGTAATGGGTCAAACACAAGAATCAAACTGAATCGGATTTAGGGTTAGATACTTGGATGGGTTCTACGTTCAAGCATAATCAAATGCATAAAAGTATAAAACCTGTAAAATCGGGTTATTAAGATTATCATTGCAACTTTATTCTGCTTAAACTCAACCGGAGCTTTCCCGTTGAACACTAAAAGCTTTCCTGTTTTACCCTTTTTACTTACTATTGGGTCGTGTAAGATGTCAAAATGGTTAATAATATTAGTACCCGCTGAAAGAGGTCAGTCGGGTGGTTTGACCCCATAAATGCTTAACCATTCAACTAGTTAGATATAAAAAATAACTGTGGGAGGATTTTGACCTGTTTCACTTCAGGCTTAACTTTTAAGCTTACCCATTCAACTAGTTAAATATAAAAAATAACTCAAATTGACCCATTCATAAGTATTTTGATAGTAAAGGCAGTTCATGATTTTGTTTCCTGGATGTTTGTTAGGCTCGCCCATTGTTGGACAGAGATACTATTGACGAGCTAATTGACCCTCGGTTAGGGAACTGCTATTCAGAAGACGAAGTTCTTTGCATGTTGCAAGCTGCTTCTTTATGCATTAAAAGGGATCCTCACTTACGGCCTCGTATGTCACAGGTAATTCTTCATTCAGAAACAACATTCATCTTTTTCTTTTTATAGAAAACTGCCACTATTGAAAGAAGTTCGTATTGGCTTTATTTGCTTATATTTTGAGGATATAGGCACATTTAAATATGCTCATTGTGTGATGCTGCTTATTTAAAGTGCTTATACGCCAGAAACCTATGCAATAGATGTGCAATTCCGTGCACTCACTAAATAACTTCATTGAAGAAGTTATAGGGGGTGTTTGGTGGCTAAGCTTATGAATTGGGCTTATGCTTATGTTATATAACCGGCTTATGGCTTATATATCATGAGCTCATAAGTCCTTGCTAAGTGTTTGACTTAGCTTATCATGCTTAATAAGGTAAAAAGACAAAAAAAAGTACATGAACATTAATTAGGCTTATTTTTGTCATATAAGCTAATAAGCTCATAAGCCACCTATATAAGCTTAAACAAACACCCCCATAGTTTATAAGTTTTTGGGTACAACCTCTTGAATCTTTATATATTAAGTTACACTTTGTAGGTGTCTAATCATCTTAAAACATCAGTTACCAAGTATTTTCTTAAAAGATATGGACAAAACGTGTGCGTGAACCCAACTTGACTCATTTCAACCCATCCAACATGCCACCTTATTTCTCTTACTTCGGTTATGTAACTCATGGCAACTATTTGATTGTTAAATCTTAACTGTTAATGCTGGTAGGTGCTACGCATACTTGAGGGCGACTTGATCATGGAATCAAGTCACATGTCATCACCAAGGTGTGAAGTGAGTAACCAAAACGATAGGAGATGGAGCGATCACACACAATTCAATTAATCTCCTTTGAAAAAGACATTGGAAAGATTAAGGGGCAAGCTTCCTGTGAACTCAAGTCAATAATTTTGTTGATAAGTAGTCATAAGTCATGTTAACATTTTTTTTGCCTTTTTGGTGCTTCACGCTGTTGGCTTATATCATTGGCGAACGCATCTTGTTCGATTAAAAAAAAATAGCAATAATGTTAGGAGTGAAATTTTGAGATTGAACGTCTGTAATATAATTTGCATCTCCTGGAAATCGATAAAATGAAAATAACTCTAGCTTTTTAGTTTCATGTAAATATTCACATGACTACCGGCATGTCAACTACAAGGCAAGACGTATACGCTGGATAACATGTTAAAATGACAAGGTAAGACATATACGCTGGATAACATGTTAAAATAACTTAGGTCAAGCTGAACCAACATTAAAGGTTTGAACAAACGGATCCTAAGGCTTGCACCAGCTAGTGGGGGACACCAAACCACATTGGGCGCTGCTAAATATTTTCTTGAGAAAAGATTACCTATTACAAACCTATCACTTTTCCTACAACGATATGAGATAGACCCATTCGTTTAAAAGTCAATATTTTCCCTCATACAGTTGACCTCACCGTCTTCTCGTTTTGGACCTTGCATACCTACAAAAACCAAACAAGATTAGAGACTAATGTGAATTAGAAATACACACTATCTTGTTAAGTGTTGGGTAAATTATATCATCATCAGGTTAATTATCTGAATTTAAATTTAGTTTTAGAAAATCGCAATAACTTACTCTATATGCATGCCTCCACGGTCTGACGATGGTAGTGTGCTTCCCTGAAGGGCATGCATGACCTCAGTAGCTTGTTCCACCTCCTGTCAACATGAATCAATTCATATGTTCAAGTAACACGGAATTCTTAAAACAGCTGAATACGTTCTCATTGTCACTTGACTCTTAGCACGTGGTCAATAGTTTTGGGACATCAAGTCTCTTTGAAGATGTTCGTGCAGCAATTTGTGGACCGAAGTTTGGGACTATGCTTTTTTATGCAATTAGCCGTTTAAAAATAAACGCTTAAAAAAAATTAAACTCATTGGTTTTGTGTAAAGGGAGTCGAACTGAGACATTTAAGGTAACCATACTTCAATTGGAATCAAAAATAGAAAAGTGAAGTCGCATATAACTAAAACTGGTGTCATACCTTAAAATCAGCAAATGCAACAGGCATTGCACCTCTATTACGCACCCTGATTGAGTTAAATCCCGGGAATCTGTATTTAAAAGTAAAAAAGAGGTCATCACTATTGACAGCAAAAGTTTCAGTAATATCACATCTGAATTACATTTCAATACTAGCAAGATTAAAAATTCCCACATTTTAACTGAACTTACTTAGAAAGAACAGGTTTTAGCTCGGCTTCGTTGCATTTGGGGCCTAAATTTGCAATAAACAAAGTTGAACATGCTCCATCGACTGTATTTTCCGTCTGCTCTGTATTGTCAGGATCCAAAGCTATATACTCGTCATCACTGTTGATTAACACAATCTGAGTGAGTTAACAGCAGTCATAATGGTCGGGAATCCATTAAACCATAAACACAAATTTATGCTTCTTTATAAAGCAGTTAACCTCTTTGTGGAAGTATTTTTATCAGGTTCAGATTGTTCTTCATTTTCACTGTCGCCTCCTGACGACAAAAATGTGTATGTAAGTAAACGGAAGCTTAATTATTGTATCAACATGTCATGAGATTTCACCAAATTGTCAATGTACGTGATGAATCATTTTCTTTTCACTAGTTTACGCAACAAACTTTATTCAGTTACCAATGTATACAGGTCACTTATTCCGTTATTTAACTTAAAAGAACTGGTGACACGTCGTCATTTTTACCTCCTGTAGGTCACTTACATACATTCGTCCAGTTCATGGCATACATTGCCAATTTAGAAAAAGCTTGTGACAATTTGGTGCAACAATCCTAATGTTATAAGTATTATCATATACCAAAATGTAGCAATCCCAGTGTGTTCTTTTTTGTCTAAATTTTTCCTTCACATGATTAAAAAACGCCTCTGTTTTATCAATATTAGTTGTAACAGCATATATTAACATTTATCAGCTACATAGCTTTAATGCATGATTACCTTCATCACTGGATCCTTGATCGTCTTTACGAGCTTTGGATCTCTTATCAATGACAACATAAGCCTCTGGTCCTGGATATCAACGCAAATGGCTAAATGTCAACTTGGTTGGTGGGGTTGCTTGACCAAGATTTTAGCAAACAATAAATAATCTTAAAAGTCTGATATTCCTTTATACCCGACACAATTGCATACCTGGTTTGTTCTTTCTTCTGGAGTTTGATCTTGCAAGTTCAATATGCAGAGTAGAACCAGTTTGAGGGTCAAACTTAACACCCTGTAATAGTAAAAATCACCAATGTCACGCATTGCACCCTTGTTTCTATTAATACTTCAACAATCAGACATTTCATATAAAGCCACTACGATTAGTCCATCCAAACTTTCACCCCATCCCAACATACACACACACATGCGTGCTACATACAAAATGTACCATATGCTCTGAGCTCATATATTTATATTATGTTCCTAACTTCCTCAGCTAATCTAAACTATATTAGACGCTATCTGAAGTTAATCCATCGATATGGAAATTACTTGATGCGTGGTAAAGCCTAGTCATCTACATAGCTGAACAAGAAAACTATCAACCCCTTAAAAGAAGAACAATCTCCACTACTGACTAACATGTACTAAGCAACAAAAATATGTATTACATATGAATGAACTCTAAAATGATAACAAGATATAAGAAGCATGTAGTGTTAAATGCAACAAACCAAACGAAAGGGACAACAATTCCTTACATTTAAAGCATGAAGAGCTGCAATTGCCGATGGATGGTTTACAAAAGTTGCAAATGCGACAACCTGCAAATACAGTAACGTAACGTCAATCATTGCTATACTTTTCATTATTACAAAACCTTCCTATTAGAGGGCATAACAGACTCGAAATATCTCCAAAAATACTAAGGATCGGCTCAATTTTAGTCGAACTGTGTAGATTTTTAGGTCTAGCATGAAAACGTATATACTAAACACATTAAGCTTACACCCTCGTCATGCTTTTATCAATCTACACTCATAACCTTTGCCAATATGTATATAGTTACATGATTACCATACAATCTAATTAAGTGAAGTCCATCCGACCTCGTAAGTATCTTAACACTGCTAATCCAGTCGAGCTGAGTTAGAAAATACCCCTATTAGATCAGTTAAATAACTCAAAGCTCAAACTCAGCTTGATTAAGGAGCGGGTGTTTGTTTAAGCTTATATAGCGGGTTTGATTTCGGCTTATGTTTCATAAGCCCCAATTTTCTGTTTTTTTTTATAGATTTAGGGCTTATACTCATATATGTTTATCATATCAAACTTATATAAGCTCATAAACCTCAAAAAAAGCCAGAAAATTGGGGCTTACGAAATATAAGCAGAAACCAAATAAGCCCATAACCCCACATATAATCTTAAACAAACACCCTGTGAGCACACGGTATTGCCCTATGGTGCCGTCCTATGGACGGCCGATACCGGACCTCGAGTTATAGGGAATGGCGCCCAAGGTAGTTAAAAGCGAAAGCGACCTCAAAGCGACATGCCTTTTTCTAAAGCGAGAAGCGAGAAGCGACAAAAGCGAGCGCTTCAATTAACTTTTTACCCTTTGTGCATATAATAGTGTCTAGTATGAAAACAATGGTTAAATAAAAACATAATTATCTTAAAATCTTCATTTTCAATCTAAAAAGACCACAAAAGAGAAGTTTATTCAAATAGTTAAAGCTTAAAGTCTAATATTTTTTATTCGGAATAATCATCTAAGTTCTCATTTCTTATTTCCCCATCGTTTCTGAGATCCACTATATCATCTTCATCTACAAGATCCTCGTCGGATTCATCGAAGAGTGCCCTACTTGTAGATGTCCTACTTGTAGATGCCGGTGCATTTCTTCTTGTATAATGCCTCGGCTCATTTACACCACTAGCACTAGCTACGGTACCCCAAGTTAGTGCTTCATCCTCACCAAACACAAACTCCCCTTCGGTCGCTCATTTAATATTATGCTAAAGGGTCAGTTTTGTAAATATTTAACCTAATTTAAAAGATTAGGGCCGGCTGTAAAACTTCATTAGGTAAAAAATTAAAAACTAGCCGTTATGCAAAAAAGCGAGCGCTTTTAGGTCGCTTTTCGGTCGCTTTAGGTCGCTTCTGCTCGCTTTAGTAAAACGCATCGCTTTTTTAGAATCAAAGCGCTATAGGGCGCTTCGCTTCGCTTCTTCGCTTAAAGCGCGCTTTTTCTCGCTTTTGACTACACTGATGGCGCCAAAATCACCAGCCAAGCCATATGGCATTTCCCTTTTTTCATTTTTTTTCCTTTCATATGCAACGGTGGAATAAATGAAAAAACTGTGGGGCCTGAGGGTGTCCTATAACTTGAGTGACGAGAGAGGGTGTTTATGGTTAAGTTATAGGTCGTGACAGCACTTTTTGCTATAACACTGTCAGATGACACGACTGTACCTAATGCTCTTAGTGTTACTTTCTAGCTAGACTAGACTAACTAGCAATTCTAAAATATAAATAACAATAAGGATTATTTCGCTAACCGAAGCCCTAAGTGCTACATTTAGGGGGCGTTTGTTTCGGCTTATATAGCCGACTTTCGGCACATTTAGTTTTTCGCTTATATTTCATAACCTCACTTTTTGTGTCTTATTTTGAAACTTTTTATATAACCTTATTATGACATAATAAGCTAATATAAGCCAAAAAGTTTCAAAATAAGCCACAAAACCAAACACCCCCTTAGTTTTTATAAAATGTGAAAATATAACAACCTGATTGCCTCTACCAGTGAACTTCATTTGGCAATAATCAAAACCAGGTCTCCGTCTAAACAAGTTGTGAATCTCACGCGCTTTCACATCGTCTGGTAATCCGGATACGAAGAGTGTCTTTATCGCGTTTGGATCGTTGTATTCTATTGCGTAGTATACTGGATCGTACGGATGCGGTATCGCCATTGATGGATGGTTGGTTGGTCGGAATAAACGGTTTTTGGTTACGGAACGGAACCCTAGGTTGTTAGTTTGGGGAGTGGGCAGGAATGGTCCTTGTTAGTCGAGTCTAGCTGTTTGTGAGCTACTTGAGATAGGTTGAGTAAGGATGCGCATTTCGACCCAAATCCCGGCACCGAACCGGAACCGTACCGGTACGGTATCGTTCCTGATATACGATATGGTATCGGGAATAAGAAATAAGATGAAAAAAAAATAGGGACTACTAATTTGGTACGGGACTGGTATCAAATCGGGAAATTCCCGAATAAAAACGGGAAAAACCTGATTTTCCGGTACCGATACCGGTATCCGAATCCCGTTCGGTACGGTACCGGTACCACTATTTATATTCGGGAAAAAATCGGTACCACTAATTCGGTACAAAATCGGTACGGGACCGGTACCGTGCTCATCCCTAGGGTTAAGCATCAAGTCAAAACCGATCTGAACTAATTAAAACTAAACCAAATCTAAAACCAATTTTGTGAAAAATATGAATTGAGAATCACCAAAGTGACTCAGTTCGGTTTTCTATCGGTCCATTCAGTTCGGTTGGGTTCGGTTTATATAGTTTAGGTGTGTTTTTCTGGGTTTTGGCATGAACCGAAATCAAAAACTGTAAATATATAAACCGAAAATTGAACCGACTAGAGTCGGTTCAGTTTCAATTGGATCGGTTCAGTTCGGTTTGTTTTGCTCAGCCCAAACTTGAGATTGACTTAGGGTGTGTTTGTTTCATTTAGATGTTTTAGGTCTGAATCTGACTATCACATCTTACTAGTAAGAGGTGGTAGAACGTCTAAATCTAAACAAAATAATGTTGTTTGTTTTTGTATAATTGTCCGAATGATTTTAAGTGCTCGTTTCTGCAATTCATTTAAGTAACTTGTGTAAATATGAAATAACACTTTTTATCATAAATATAACATAGTTAATAAACCATCAAATATATTATATTAACACGAGTCTTCAATCTCAATTATCGAGTAAGAGGCAGTAAGACAAGTCCCCCACCTCTTACTGAGTAAGATGTTATATGTCTAACTGGGTCTCACTCAAAAGAAAAAAACAAACAAGCAAAACGTCTGCCCGCCTCTAACTGGTAAGATTAAGAGGGAGTAAGAGGGCTAGTAAGATTTTTTTTTTTAAAAACAAACACACCCTTAGTAAAAGCTCGAAATGATCCGAGATTAACGAACCTGAGCTGTATATCTAGAGATTGACTAGGCTCATGAACCTAAAAACAACAACAATACTCAATCCCGTCTGAGCGAGGTATGCGAGAGATAAAGTGTAGACAAATCATACCCCTACTCTAACGTAAAACCGAAATAGGGATGCTACTTCCATAAAGACCTATGACAAGTGAATATGTGAGGTGGATGTGTGCTTGTGTACGTATGTATATACGTATAAGTATATATTGAAGAGCTTAAGTTAAATAAAAGAGCTCAAGATGTGTGTGTACAAATTCGAGCTTTATTTTGTTTAACTCGTCAGAAATATGAGTCTAGCCCGATCCAAGCTTGAGCTAAAAATAAAAAAGCTTAAAATGTTTAATAATTATAAACAACCAAGCATGAGCTCTAACAAGCTCGAACTTGTCTCGGCTTGTTTTTGCCACTACTAGTAGTCTATGGAGAATTGACAAACACTTAAAAAGGCATTTGCTGTGTATATGGGAATGATTATGGTATAGGTATTTGAATAGGTTTGTAAGCCCACCACCATAGATGGGTATAAAAAAATGCCAATTTTTGTAGGTTTCATACTATTTTTAAAAACCAAACTCATAAACTTAACAACTATGATGGGTATGAAAATCATTCCTTCAAATCTATACCTTCAAACCAAACACCCCCTAAGTTAGTGTTAGGAATGATATATGGTTCGATGTCTGAGTCGGATGTAACTAGTTTATGTAGTTTGCGTAAAATTATAGGTTAAGGTCTTTAAATGAGTAGAAATGCTTTCAATTGTGTGTCCTTTTATTTTAGGTGTTGTTTTACGGGTTTTATGTCTGATATGAAATACTATGTTTGAAAGAGAAAGATGGATTTGACGTTTGAATATGCGGAATACAAGGTTGGATCGAAAGTTGTTGAAGAGGTTACCAGGCCTCTTATGGTTGATAGGAATACATATTATACTATGTTATCATTTTGGTTAATCGAATATTGTTGATTTAGTAAGTGATAATAATTTTTTTACTTTTTCTTTTTAGGTTGTTTCAAAGACAATCAATTACATATTTACATTGTATTATTTTCATAATTAAAGTGGTGTCACTTTATTTTTTTCATTTACTGTCTTGCAAGTTTATGTTTGGAACAACTCAAAAAACCCGAATGCAAGTGAACGTTGTTTTATCTTAACTACATACGGAGTATAATTGAAAAATGTCATTTCCTCCATTATGCTTGGTTAGAGGTATAAGAGGGTAAGGAAGGGGAAATGAAATCATTAATGAGGCTTGGTGTACTATATAATGCAAATGGTGCTTCCCTTAAACAAGGTAATAAGTAATTACCCTACAAATTGAGGGTTATGGTATTCATTACCTTACAAATTGTAGATATGTGATGTATATGTTGTTTGTACCAAGCAAAATGACATAAGGAATATTAAGGAATGTTCATTATATTCCTTAATATTCCTTTTGACTTTCCTATTATCATTATTGACTTTGAACTAAACTTGCCTTAAAAAATAAAAAAAACTACAACTATCTAAGCATGTTATACATATTAATCAACCATAAAAACAACGATCTAAAAAATATAATACAAAAGTTAACAATACGCTAACAATCATATAAGTATACGAGGCATGCAGAACCCGTGTTACGCACGGGCTTTTAATCTAATTGTTAATTGTGTATTAATTCTGTGTATTGGCTAGTGTATGCTTATTTATTGTTTAGCACATAAGCTGTATAAAAATCGTTACAAATCTTTTTGGCTTCATCTCATTTTACTGTACAACTAATTTCATTGAAAATTAACATTGATGTCTAACTAATATTAATAAATTTTATCAATAAACTCAATTCTAAATAGCTAACCAAATGAATATTTATTAATATACTATTAATAATTCCAAAAACCTTTGGACTCCACTATTATGTCTTAAACTTAATTTTTTTAATTTATTATTATAATTTACAAATGAGTTCGAACAAAAATTATGTACTTTTTCTTTTATATTCATTATTCACGTTGCATGCGATGCAAGGGTCTTGTTATCTCATGACATATAAACTATGGGCTAAAAGTGTTTGTTCAGCTTTACACCATGTCTAACCTATTCAATTCATGGTTGTCAGGATTTCGATCCTGATATTAGGATCTTACAATTTTACGATACTGCAAAGCAAAAACGATCCAGATATTACATAGGATCTTTAAAAGCTTAAGATCTTATAGGATCCCGATCCTGACAATAGGATCTTAAGATCTAATCTGTTCCGATCTTACTTTTCTCGAACTAGCAAACTAAAAAACTAGTACAAATTTATGAATTGTGTTTCGTAAAATTTAAAAAACATCATGTTAATCTTCTTATGCATTTCATAATCATAATTTAGGACAACATTTCTATAAAATATTTTTATAATTTTGTGTTTATAATATATAATAATTTGTATAATATTACAAAGGATACTAAAAAAATGACACTATCATAGGATCTTAAGATCCCGATCCGATCTCGATCTTGCAAAGATGAAATCGATCCTAAATAGAATCCCGATCTTGAAAACCTTGTTCAATTCATGTCGAATCTCATTCCATTTATATACTCCATAAGTTGCCCAGCGAAACATTTATCATTTAATACTAAATAACTCATGTAAAATATAGATACTTTCGTAGATTTTGATGTTAACACATTTTTTTGGGGGAAAGTAATTAAATATATCAATATAACAACTATACCTAATTGTTCGAAGTAATAATCGGAAACACTTAGTTATGGTTCTTAATAAAATGGTTCAAATTATGATAACGTTATGGAAAATATTGTTATCAAATAACACCAGAACTTTTGTGTTTGTGCATGTGATTTTGGCCGGTTTATAAAGGAATGCATTAGGTTAAATCATCAATTATTCTTGCAACCTTTTCAATTTCATCTCAATCCATAACCGACTTTTAATTCTTTACTAATTACTAAATATCATGTCCGACAAGCCTTGCACTTCCATCTCGATGCTGTATATACTTCACATTAAATGCACCAGTTTTGTTTTTCGATAAAAGTTTAAACTTTTGCTTATGTTTAAAACTCAACTTTTTTATTTCATATTTTAATTTACAAACGGCTTTAAGTTAAAGTTATGTATTTTTTCCTTTCTATTCATTACTCAATGTGATATTTTTAATATGTCATATTTTGCGCTCGAAGGCATGTAGGCTACTAAAAAATCAATTGTTAAATAAATACTTGCCCTAAACAAAGTTATAATAAGGATAAGTAGATTTTATACAATGATTTATGAAAATCTCATTTGCAAGATGGAAAACTAATCAGAGAATAATGAGATGTCAACTAATCACGCTAAAAAGTATAATTTAATCATTTAAATGTTGCTTTACATACACGCTCGTGCACATTTTCTTGAATTAATTCGTACATGTGAGCTACATCAATAGAAAACAGATATAATTTACTTGTATATGAAAATGCATTAACATAATACATATATCTATATATATGCTTATCTATAACAAACACCTAAACATGTAAGAAACAAAGAAAATAGTTGGTATCCTAATCTTTGGTTCCATTTATCTGAGCATGCATGATCTTGTGTGATTTTCATGGTACCTGCATATGATAACTAAATTAAGAAAAAAAAAAGACCAAGTTAATTACATAGATCTAAAAGATGTGTGAATCATCTCCAAAATATTTCTCATTAACACACTTCAACAAACATGTACGTACTAAATGTTGCAAAAGAGAATTTACAGACCGCTACCAACAATCAAAGATCTAAAAGATGTGTGAATTGTTTTAGTAATACACTTCAACAAACATGTACATACTAAATGTGATTTTGGCCGGTTTATATAGGCATGAATCAGGTTAAATCATTAATTATTCTTGCAACCTTTTCAACTTCATCTCAATCCATAACCGACTTTTAATTCTATACTAAATACGTGATCAATTCCGGCAACCCTTGCACTTCCATCTCGATGTTGTATATACTTCACATTAAATTATGGGACTCTATCTTGAGTGTCTTGGTTACTCCACATTTAATTTAGGGACTGAATCTTATAGTATTATAGATATATCGTGATTTGCATGTTAGTTTAATGGAGTACTATGCAGTTAATCTGCCACATTCTCGCATAAGAAACACAGCCAAATCTTCAAAACATGTTGATTTCGTTTCGTACATCATTACCTCCTCCTTCTTTATGATTAATTTATAATTACCGTATATTGTTGCCTTCCATCACTGTATTTATTCCGTTGTGGGCAAACTTTTTTCACATACATAGAAGATTTATCCCTGTTCACAATTCTTTTTAAAATTTCACAAATTAAAATTTGAAGTGATGTATATTCTAAAACAATTTGTACAAGCACCTAAAACATAATTTTCAATGTATACATACTCTTCAAATTCATATTTAGAGGTGGCAATTTGTGCCCGAAAATAAAAAAAATGGACTAATTTTTACTACTTTGTAAAAGACTTTGGCACATTTAGCCCCTTCATTTTTTTTTTTAAATTGGCATATTTAGCCCATTGAAAAATCAAATGGGCATTAACGGGCACATATTTTCTCTTAATTGGAGAACATTATAATCGTTTTTAAAGAAAAACTTATATATAATATATTTAATTTTTTAAATATAAATGAAGTATTACGTTTAATGAATTTATTTCGTTATTTTTGGTCTTCTATAAAGCGATTTGTATAACATGTGCCCATTTGGCCCGTGCCCGTTTAGCCCGTGCCCGTTCTAGCCCGTGCCCCCCGTTTTGCCACCTCTATTCATATTAAATGCCTGTAAACCCTATTTAAACACAAATTATCAACTTTTATACCCTTTATTCTTGAAAGAATCAATTACAATACACCAATAAAACAATAGACACGAAAACAAGCCGAAAGAAACATACATAAAACTACAAATGAAGTGTGTGGGCAACAATTACATACGTTATTGCTTATTCTACCGAGCTTATAAAAGACGCTAAAACAACAGTCATGTGTTTATGTTCAACCACGTCAATACACTTTAAATATCACCATGAGATTCGAAGAACGCTTGTTTGGATTATGTACAAGTGTCTGAAACTCACAGTATGAACACTATACACTTTAAATGACAATGAGATTCGAAGAACGCTTATTTGGAAGAAGTACAACTGTGTCAAACTCGGTGTGTGAACACTACATGTTTAGCTAGCTAACAAATGAATTACAAATGAGTATTTAATGCAAAATAGGAATTGACTAATATCGACTATCAAGTATCAACCACTTTTCTTGCTAAATTTGTAAGTCGAACACGTACATGACTCTGACTATTTTGGATCATATAATATGTCTATATGTATGAGTCGACACAAGGAAGTCGCGATAGGGACCATGTACACAAATAAATGTGTTTGTACGTATATGTTAATATGAATATGAGTCGACTATATGTGATAGCTAATAGAGGGGCCATGATGCGAGTGAACATATTGTATATTGTTGTCCCCATGCAAAGAAATGTGTAGTAGGTATCAATGTCATAACATAGATAAAGCAATATATATATGGGTTTTCTTTTTAATTCCCTTTTTCAAAGGTTAAATCACAAATAGTGTATACATTTTAACATAGCTAAATTAATTTAGGGCTGAGCAACGGGTCAAAACTTTCCTGAACTGAACCGAAAAGCAATTTTGCGGAAAATATGAACCGAAACCAAACCGAAGTGACTCACTGGCACCTCCATAACTACCTTGCCCGCAACTTCTTGGTTGGAGAAAACACTATTTCACACGGATACTGCTAGACCAAAAGCATGTAGGTTATATAGATATTTTGTGACCATGATCATAACAAAAGCATGGAAAAAGGCATATATACTCTTGTGAGTTTTATCAACTTTTAAGAAACAACCCACATGGCACAAAGTGTTCGGACCTATTGCCATCTTTGATTTGAGTCCCTACCATTAAGGAGGGCAGTTGGGTATGTTGGATTCAATAATAACATATAAGTACGTACAACCACTAAGTGATCAAGATATTATCTAAAAATATAAATGCATACCATATGTCTATATGCATTTGCATTTATTTACTTTGGTTGACGGGTGTAACAAGGCAAACTAAGTATAACTAAAAATTTTATATGCTTATAAATCTTATTCGAGCCGATCGACATGTAAACTTCAGACCTCATACGTCGCTATAAACCTAGTTAATCACTATCCATTCACGATTACGGACTATATGACTAGGGCGAGTAGCACCAAATAGTTGAAACTCGCAAATCCTTGCCGCTAGGCTGTTCCCTTAGGATTAGTTTCGAATCCTTAATAATGTACACCACTATAAAATTTGATGAAATTCGACTCGAAAAAGCATATGTTTATTTTAAACTAAAATCACATAAAAAAATTGAACTAAATAAAGGATTGAAACGTGACTTAATTATAATTCTACTACTTACTAATGATGATCAAACCTTTATTTGGAAAGGGAAAAAGGTAAGTTCTAACATGATTGTTTTAGTTAGTCCAAATTTCAGTATTTATAAAATAAAATAAAAAATTGTTACCGAGAAATCACATATTAAAAAGGGTTTGTATAACCAGGCCACCGGTTAAACCGCATTTATGAAATACAAACTTTCATTTTAAATTACAAATTGCATTTAATACACTAATTAAACTCGTAAATTACCATAATTAAATATAATTTTTAATTCAATAAACTCAAAATTTCCTTATTTAAAACGTTAAACCTTGACGTGAGGGCACCCGTAAGATAATCCTTTTAAGATAAACGTCTTTTTGAATTTTTTGCAAACGCATAATCTATATTCCAAACACCACAAGACACTCCCCTAAATATCAAGTTGCACCTTGCATCACATGGCACATTAAGCTCCTCCATAACTCCCACATTATTAATACACACACATCTCATTCCCTCATTTACACTCGACCATAACTTTACCAAAACCCTAGCAACAATGACATCGTATGGCACGATTCCTACGTCGACCGACGGACCTCCCTCCAAGGTCGAATACCTTTCTCGTGCAACCGAACGTATGCAAACACACCTATCCGCGCGAAAGCCTTGGAAAGAAATGCTCAATATACATTCCTTAAATTTCCCACATGGGTTCTCGGATGCAATTTCACGTGTGAAAACAAACATGGGATACTTTCGCATGAACTACGCGATGGTTATGCTTGCAGTGTTGTTTGTTAGTTTGATATGGCACCCGATTTCTTTGATTGTGTTTATTGTGCTAATGTGTGCATGGCTGTTTCTGTACTTTTTACGTGATGAGCCTCTTTCGGTTTTTGGCTATACTATTGATGATCGTATTGTTTTGGGTGTTTTGGGCGTTCTTACTATTGGTTTGTTGTTGTTAACCGGTGCTACGATTAATATATTGGTGTCGGTTTTGGTTGGTTTTGTGGTGGTTTTGGTGCATGCTGTTGTTAGGAAAACGGACGATTTGTGTTTGGATGAAGATGGTGTTGAGGCGGGTGGGTTCTTGTCTGCTGCAGAGTCAGCAGACAAGTAAGATCTTCTGACTATTTTGTGTTTTATGAATGCAAAATAGTCAGAAGATCTTCTCCAAAACGCAATTCCAAAGATTTATAAGTAGCGGCTGAAGATTTCGGGTTGTTAATTTTCAGTTTGTGATTTATGAGTTGCAAATTTGATGTTAGTGACAAATGTTGTTAGGTTCTGAAATTGATTTATTTGTGTTTCACATTTGTGCTAATATGAAATTCATGTAAATCATGTGTGGTTTTCTTTTGTTTCATTTGATTACACACTTTTGCTTCTGAGTCGAAGTTTGTTGATCACTCGATCATCCGTATGAGATATCTTGATGCAAATTTTACTGAAGATCATACCTAAAGAAATACGAGAACTGCAGTTTTGTCTGCAGTTCACGGGACACCCTAGTGCCCCAAAATTTTTAACGCAAGTCGACATGATTTGGACTTATTGGGTATGTTCTTTTTTGGGTAACCATGGTTTCCGATTTTTTAGCTGACTAATCCATGAAGTTTGAACCCACCACCACGTTCTCAATTGATAACTAAACTAGCATATGTTGAGCAAGAATATTCGCACATTTTAATGATCGAAAGATTCTGAAAGGGTTTACGAGTAACATTTTATCTTACTAAAGTGTCGGCAGATTCTGATTGAAATAGCTTTGATTGATAAGTTAAATATCTTACTGTAAATTGTTGACAATGTGAGAAGAAAAGACAAAAAGGATTTTAACAATTATACTAATATATATCGACATCTATTATATTAAGTGGGAAAGCACTACGAACGATAACAACCCCATTATAATTCGATAAGCCAAGACTTTTATACCACAAGTCATAACTCATTTGGACTCCACAAGTTAACACAAGACTAACACCATTGGTCACTTTGGTAAAACAAGTTTGATCGAGTTTATCATATTATTGTTGCTGAAAATTATTACTGTATTATAAACTTTAAGGAAGACAATAGTTAATTAATTAAAGATAAAACTGTTTTATTCTGCTAAAATGTAAGAAAAAGAGAGCAATAACAATTATTCTTTCTTAAACTGTGCGTTGTCGGGAGACAATTATTTTAAGACGAAAGGAGTAGTAAAGCTACCTTAAAACAAGACAAGAAACTTCAAAAACTAATTAACGCGTTGGCGTGTCATTCAAACATATACTAGCGAGCAAAATAACAACCTTGACCTTAAAGCTCAACAAATAAAATGTTTACACTTTCTCGGACACTCCTAAGAAAAAAAAAAAATTGAGTTATTGTACAAACAAAGCTAAATTACTTTTCAAGATTCTTAAATTTTGTCATGAAAATTTTAAAGCGTCTAACCAATAGTCCAAACATACAACTAAATATTTAATGAGACATAGAGTAAACCATTATATCATAAAGAAGATGGCGACTAGACGACAACTAATACCCTGACAGATAATAGGTGCAAGATCCCGACAACCAGCGGAGAACTTAACGTTCTACTTGGTGAGTAGTACACAAACAGAACAGCCTAACTGATTACTATTAGCGTTTAAAGAACAAGAAAAAACACTAATCCAGTCAACTCGTTTACAGAGAAAAAAAACCGACGATATCCACCAGTTGGCTGTTGGCACCTTACATTGAGCGTTTCTTGATGCTTATTAGTTCCAAGATCGGCCACCACTGTAGCCCCGACCACGATCGCGAAAGCCACCATGTCCTACTCGAGACACAAGTAAAGATACAGTTAGTTTCGAGCAATATCAGCTGCTAAAGTAAAATAACTTGTTTACGTAAAAAATTTGGTCATCATAATGTATTTCAATCTTTGAAACAAACAAGCACAACCCATTTACATATAAACGGTTTATTCAAGTAATATCTCATCTCTATTGGGTCAAATGGGTAACTAATATAGTAATAGGAATGGGAAAAAAATCAAGTCAAATGGGTTGAAAGTCGCCCAAGTGTATTTTAATGCATGAAACATCCTAAATCATCCTATTCAAAAACTATTATTAAAATACCAAAGATTTTTTCATCGTGGCTGACATGATTGATTGTTCATAACAAGTAAGATTTTGGACAGAATGTATTTCAGGTCAACCTGAACCGTTCAGCATATACCAAAAAGAACCATTTTGAATATTTGACCGATTACACAACCACCCAGCAAGCCCATTTTGCCTCATCAACTTGTTTCCCAGCTCCACCAGCCATATCAAATAGCGGTAGACGTGAGTGCACATCTGAACAAAGCTAAGGTCAGGCCTAACTAACGACTGGGGGGTTGGAGTTACAGCCATCGTCTAGATTTACCACTAATAATATAGAAGATGCTAACCGTGCGCTATCAGATTTGATCTTTTGTATAGACTCCGTCCAACGTGAACACTACTTATGTACTTGATATTTCTTTTGAAGTAAATGGAAATGGTTATTTAAGTGATAGAAAAAAGAAAAGCTTTAGCTCTCAATTGATCCGTTAGAGGCAAAGTAAGGGGGTGTTTACCAAATTAAGTGGTTAGATATAAGGCTCTTATTTAGCCTCTTATAGGGGAGAGGGAAGTTTTAATGCCTCTCCCAAAGTCCCAATTAAGAGGGACTAAGGCTTCGGGCCCACATTTCTTCCTCACTAAGAAGAAAATAAACACCCCCTATGACTGTAAAAACCAAATCGGACAGTTAGCCTACAGAGGGGTCCAAACTGCCAACTGTAGTTGAATCTAGTGTCTTAACTTTTGTTTCCAAGAACAAAACAAAAAGCAATTTTGTACTTCACATAAGAATTGTATAAAATCCAATCAACCAACCTGGAGGAGGAGGTTGACCACGGCCCATTGCTGCTAGATCAGGATTGACTTTCTGGCCGGCCTCCTGAAGGATGGCAATAAGTTCTTTAGCAAACCTAGCATTTGCTGCAGTAAAGAAAGTGTAGGCTGTCCCTTTGGCCCCAGCTCTTCCTGTTCGACCAATCCTATGAACATAATCTTCAAGTGAACCCGGGAAATCATAATTGATCACATATTTCACGTCCTTCACATCTACAAGTAATTCATAATCAAATCAGCAATGTGAATGCAGAAAAATTGCAAAAAGATTAAGCAGCTTTGTGGTAAACATACCTAACCCACGAGCTGCAACGTCAGTTGCTGTCATTATCGGACTTTTACCAGCTTTAAACTCCGATAAAACCCAATCCCTCTCTGCTTGACTTTTGTCTCCATGAATTGATAAAGCAGGCCAACCATCCATCCTGAGCTGACGTGTAATTTGGTCACAACCTTTTTTAGTGTCCATAAATATCAAAATTCGACTACCATCCATGATATCATCCAGCAGCTTCACCAATCTGAATAATAGAAGCGATAATTACTCAAGAGTATACATAAAGCGAGCACGAAATAGTGAAGATAAAAAAGATGATATACTCACTTGTTATACTTCTGATTCTCGGTCATAATATCCACATGCTGGTGAATTGAATGGTTAGCTTTCAAGTCTGAAGAGCCAATGACCACCTGTATATATTTTAAGCACCCATATGTCAGCACCGTGTATTGCCCATAATCCTTAAAAAAACACGTACAGGTTGGTGTGTGTGATTTTTAAACAAATAAAAATCATATAATCAAAAGTTCCACATGGCATACATAAAAAAAACCACCAAAACGTAAAACAACCTCCTTCCTCCTACTCTATCTAATACAAACCTTAAAACAAAACGACGGCAGAAGACTCGAAGTATGATAAAAATTAACTAAAAAGTGATTCATGCAATTATAAAGTTCAAAGAATAGTCGCTTATGTCTGCAAAAATTATTAACCAAATAGAAAGGGCACTTACTTTGTACGGGTTATAAAGGAACTGCTTTGCAAGTAGCTCAACTTCTTTTGGCCACGTAGCACTCCAATACAAGGTTTGACGATCTGGTCGAATCTGTATATATGTCACAGAACAACGAAGTTAGACTAAAAGAGTTGTGGAGGTGAAGTAGTTACTTAATCATGTCGTAGCTATGTGATTTTTTCCCTCTATATTTTCTATACTGATGATGTTTAACGAGTTAGTATGATATTGATCAGTAAAACTTGGAATGAAAATATGTTATAAATTAGATAGATATCTTCTAAGTTACAAACCTGTGAAACAATTTTCTTCATTTGAGGTTCAAAACCCATGTCGAGCATCCGGTCTGCCTCATCCAACACAAGATAGGTGACCCTTCTCAAGTTCGTATGATGAGACTCCAACATGTCAATCAACCTTCCAGGTGTAGCAATAACGATTTCAACACCTAACACAAAAATATGTAAAAATAATAAAAGTAACGGTTAGTGCAACAAATATGAACAATCCAATAAAACGTTAAATAAGCTGAAGCATTAGGATATACCCGATCCATTAACAGCACGAGATACAGTAGTAGTAAAGTCATCTTGGGCATATCACCACCTACCTTTCTGTAAATCACGAACTTGAGGCCCCTTTGGAACCCCGCCATATATGCAAGTATTCTTGATCTTTGAAGATGCGCCAAATTTAGTTGCTTCTTGTTGTATTTGAACAGCAAGCTCACGAGTAGGAGCTAAAACTAACACGATTGGTCCATCCCCGGGTGCTGCAAATAAGAAACTATGTTAAAATCTTGTATAGCAGTAGAGATGGACTAATTGGTCTAGGCTCACTTAATTAAGGCCTGGGTAAGCCCGGAAACCTAGTCCTTATTCTAGAATGTCCGGTCTGCACTAAAACAAATTACAGCCAGTTTATGATCCAGCCGAAAAAGATCCCTCAAAACCCGTCCAGATAAACAATTTGTTTTAATATACTTTATTATTTACAAAATTTATTTGACACATTATTTACAAATCTATGTGCCATTGTTGGTTACTATTGTCTGTTAAATTTATAAAACGCATAACTTACAATCAATTTTAGAAAATTATAACATTAAACTAAGTTTAAGATTAACGTTAGAGCTTAGATAAATTTAATATCAGTTTCAGATAACACGATAATACAACTAAAATCCGTTATTATGACTGACTATGCAGACTCGGGTCATGTGCATCTCTAAGTGGAAGGGTTGGTTGTGTTGCAGCTAGAAAAAGGACCCACAAAAACAAAGAAAAATAACTTTAATTAGTGTAAGTAGAAGAGAATTGCATACATAAGATTGGCTGAGCATTAACATGCACGATGGCAGGTAACAGATAAGAAAGAGTCTTCCCAGATCCTGTTTCAGCAATCCCAATAAGATCCCGACCCTTTAAGGCCATTGGCCATCCCTGAGCTTGAATTGCAGTAGGCTCTGTGAAGCCTGCTTTCACGATTTCTTGCATAACATACTCTGCAATACACAATAAGTCATTATGAACTAACTATTGAAAACAAAAAGGTAAATTAAAAAACCACATATGCTATGAAATATAAACATAAATATAAATAATAAGACACACAAATGGTGATTACCTGGAAATCGCGCATCGCTGAAAGTTTTAATAGGCTTAGGCACATCCCGACCCTCAACAGTGATTTCTCTTTTGGTCCTATATTCCTCCACCTCCCTCTCAGTCATTTTTGCAACATTTTCAGACTCCACGTAGAAGTTCTTCTCGAAAGGAGTCAATCCATCCAAATCCACCTTCCGCTGAGTATCTGAATTTTCATAGTCCTTTTTGCTAGATGAAGAACTATACCCGGCAGCACCAGATAGTCCACTACCGAACCCTGAATCACTGAATAAACCAAACATACACTAGGTAAGACACTTTCGACTTTTACTAATGCTAAAATTCAACCAAATAAAAACCATCCAAAATTTCTTCGATATGTATCCTTAAGCATAGGGATTAACGTTAAAATGAATATAAATGACAAATTACATTCTTAACATTGAAACAGGTTATGCGAACTCCCGTTCTCAGGCATTGTCCTGTACTCGTTTAGTTTCAGTCAAGTTAAAAACCAGGTGTGTTTCTTCTATTTTTATTAAATGGTGTAATTTGGAAAATGAATTAGGCTCGAAGCACTAGCCCGTAATACGAGTTTAGAAATTGCAAAATACCTAAGCCGGGCTAGAAAAAAAGTGCCAAAATCAGCCCAAACAGTTAATATCAGAAATTAATCCAGAACCAATCTCAAACCAGTTATGTACAGTCCGATTCCTGTGATATGAAGGAAAAAAACTCGGTTCTTGTTCAAGTATGGTACTTAACTAATCGTCCAAAATTGCAAGTTATTTTCCTTTAATAGTCAACAAATAGTGCTTACAGATGCGTTTGGCAACGAGCTATTTTGAGTGTTTGGCTTTTCAATTTCGTTTAATGAAACGCTAATAGGAGGAACACTTAGCTTATAATGTCAAATTGCATTTTATAATACCAGCTACAGCTATAAACGAACTAAAAATTGTTCGGTAAAACGTTAATTTATTTATTAGATGAGCAAACATGAACAATATTATGTTCATTTAAATGAACGCACATGAACAAAAGTTGTGTCCGTTCAGTTCTGTCCGATTATGTTCGTTTATGTTCATTTACTTGCTTATGTTCATATATCGTATATTTTTATTATATGTTTGGTTTACTTAAACAAAAACAATATTTATAAAACAGAATATCATGCATATTTTGCCAAACATAGTCTAAACTCAGTTAAGTTCATCCAAAATCGGAATTTTTATCTTTCAGCAGGCGAGACAACATGATAACATCAGTTATAATACACACATTCATTATTGCATACATACATATCAAAAGAGAATACGAATGAAACTGACAAGATAATAAATATTCAATCAACATTTATTAATAAAATCATCCGAACATTAATGTCATTCCAAAACAACATCTCTTAACCAGAAAAGTTGATAATCGGAGCATTTAGCGTTTAGCTTTTGTATTTTGTGTAACCAGTCCTAATCGAAACACTAGAGCTACATTACCAAACACTTTTATAAAACAAACACTAGTTTCACTAATTTCCACTATCTACAAGTTTTCAAAATCTATTTGTTACGGTTTCATTATATACAGTAACTAATTAACTTGCCAAAAAGCAACATAAACAAGCCCTAAAAAAACATATAGTAAAACTAACATAATAATAAAATAATCATAAATAAAATGAGGAATTGAGAGTTAGGGTTTATATATATACACCACCGTTTCGGGTCACGGTAGGAAGCGGGGTCGTCGAACCGGCTATCGTAATGGCTCATTTTTTACTTTGTGTGTGTGTGTGTGTGTCATAATGGAGAATGGTTGTGTGAACATAATAAAAAGAGGCTTCGGGTTTTGCTGATTTTTTTTAAGGTGGGCTCACCAACTAGTTATTTCATCTCCGACTATATAGTCTAAAAAAATGTCCTGTTTGTAGATATGGATAATAATTATGACTATTTTTCCCATTTTGTCCTTTTAATCAAAACATGCATTAATTGCTCAATTCTCATTTCTATAATAAAATTGAGGGTAAAAATGACCTTTTATCAACAAAAACTTGCATTAATTACAAATATCATAATTTGTCTATTTTTTGTTTGTGAACACTCTTTTCGGAACAAAGGGAGTATTAAATTTATTCAACCAATAACTATCTCTTTACATCACTTTGAGAATATACTTGCAATTCTAAACGTTAAATGCTCCAAAATCCTAGTAATTTAGTGTTAGTTATTATGTTTTATAGTTGTCTATGTTTAGCAAAACTAGCATTTTATAAAATTGTTTGGTAACATAGTTGTGGCATGTAATAATAAAGTTTAAAGCAAAACGATTAGTCTATTAGTGTCTCGAATATGAGCACTTACACAAAATCTAAACGCTCCAAAATCCTGATAATTTAGTGTGAATAATTAGGTTTCTTAGTCATCTATGTTTATAGAAGTGTTTGGTAACATAGTTGTAGTTGTAATAATAAAGTGTAAAATGACGCTAACATTAAACACGAACGTTTAAACAAAAACATTATATTCTAAACACTAAGTTATACAAGATTATGCTTATTTTTTGGGTAAAAAAAACAAGCTACTTAAAATATAAGCTTTGTTTGGCAGACAGAACTTATCAAGGGATGTTTGTTTAAGCTTATATGTAGCTTATGACCTTATTTGTGTTTCGGCATATATTTCATAAGCCCCAATTTCCAGCTTATTTTGAGACTTGTGGGCATATTATATAAGTTTATTATGATATGATAAACTTATACAATCCCATAAGTCTCAAAGTAAGCCGGAAAATTGGGGCTTATGAAATATAATCCGAAATCAAACAAGCTCATAAGCCCACACATACAAGCTTAAACAAACACCTCCTAACATATTTTAATCTTCCATAACCTCGTAAAATCTATATACTAAGTATGATACAAACAGTTGGTAACCTAAGGATACTACTATTAACCTTTAAGTATGCAATCATAACAAATAGTAGTATATTACAAAGAGTAAGGTATGGCTTTACTGATATGAAATCCTAAATTGCAGTAACAGTTTATTTATATATAGAAATTGAGCATTATTATTACAAAGCTCGTTTGAAAGGAAGCAAATAGCATTTATAAAATTATAAAATCGCTAGTTTCTCAATGCTCTTTGAATAAGCATTTAGCATTACGAATTAAAATTACAGCCACAACTACTCTACCGAACGCTTTTATAAATTAAATTGGCAACTGCTAACGCTAAGCACTTTTATAAATTAAGCTGCTAACTCTTACTACTAACTAGTACGGCTAACTAACTAACTTTTTTTTTAGAATGGCACCACACTTGAAATCCGATGCGTGAGTTAAAACATCCAAACGGGCAGGCCCCGCGACCCAAACCACTAGGAGAGACCCTTGAAGGGAAACCCCTAGAACTCACGGCTTCGCACAAGGAGGAAAATCCGGATTTTCATTATCTCTTGCGAGACTCAAACCCGGGGCCCCCACAAGCTCCAGAAGGAACCCAGGTGGCCAACTGAGCTAAACCAGTTGGTTATTGTTACTGCTAGTTTCAACAAACCGGCCCATAATCTCCCGTTCCATCGCCATTTACATCGCCATTTATATTTGAGTTATAATTTTACTTTTGGCAAACATACCCTAAAGACTCGTCCCTAAACATAAAATTAAAACTCAAATATAAATTACAAACAGTTGGTGACCTAAGGATACTACTATTAACCTTCAAGTATGTTTGGCAATAACAATTTATATGTTACAAATAGTAAACCCTAAATTGCAATTTATATAAATAGAAATAGAAATTGAAGAAGAGTAAGTTTTATACCTTTTCCGGTCACGGTAAGAAGCGGGGTCGCCGGACCTGCTATCGTAGCGACTCATTATTTTATTTAATTGTGTGTTTGGTAACACGAATATTGGTTATGTGATAGAATCGTATTATTTCAAGGGTTTAATTTTTGTTTTTGTGTACAGTGGGTTTGGATTTAATTTTCTAGACGGGTCACCGGGTGAGCATCAGTCTAGAAACAAGACCGAAGGTAAAAACCGGGACCGGGACCGAGACCGAGACCGAATGTGGTCGGTCCGGTCCGGTCTTCGGTCGGTTCTGTCCAAATAGGCTACATTTGACAAGTGTTTTTGGTTTTTTGGTCGGTCCGGACCGACCGGACCAAAGACCGAATTAACCAAAAAGCTTAGACTGAGAACCGAGCTGAATGTGGTCGGTCCGGTCAATTTTGTCGGTTAGTCCGGTCCGTTTGCTCACCCCTAGACGGGTGCTTGGAAGGAATTATTTTTTTTATTTATTTTTTAAAATTTTATTTTATTTTTAACAAAGGTTAGAAAAAGTTTTTTTTTTTTTTTTTTTTTTTTTTTTTTTTTTTTTTTTTTTTTTTTAAACTAATTATTAATATTTGGATTTTTTAACTAATTATAAACACTATTATGAAACACTTTATAATCACTACACCAAATATATGAGTTTGGAATAGCACCCGGACTATTCCTTGCCATTTGAAATTGTAAAAATACCTAAGCCGCATTAGTAGGAGAAGTGCCAAAATCAGTTAAAATCAAGAACTAAACCAAAACGATGCATAACCAGTTACATTCACTTTGATGTTCAGTCCAAAAAACGAGTTCTCGTTCAACTCAGGCGGTACTTAACTAATCATCCGAAAACCAAATTTCTTTCTTTTGATAGGTTAAAGTCCATAGCTGTTAAGATCTCGGTCTAGCTCTTAAGATCTTTCGATCTTACGATCCTGTTAAGAAAAAACGAGTCGATCCTTCGTAGGATCTTAAATAGCATATGATCTTAAGTATGGTCTCGATCTTACCATAAGATCGTAAGATCTCGATCCGATTCGATCCTTCTTCCCTTAATTTAACTAATTAATAAACTATAAATGAATGAATTTTGTTAAATTAAAACAATATAACAAGCGTTAATTACTATAAATGTCTAATAAGATCAAGATATATAGATTTTTTTATTAAAAGATTCAGCGTCCTTACTTAACAATTAGATCTTTTTGTATTTTAGAGTATTACGCGTCACATTCTTATATTACTATAACTTTCATATTTCTTTTTTCTTCTCTAATTTGTTATACAATCATCTTTGTATACGAATTACTAGAAAAATAAGATTTTTAGAAATTTAAGTAGGATCGTAGGATCTCGATCCGATCCTACGATCTCGATCTTGCAAAGACAAAAACGATCTCACGTGGGATCGCGATCTTGACAGTCTTGGGTTAAACAACACAATTTATTAAGTAATTACGACAATAAGTTTCAAAACAAGCCCGAAAAAGGGCTTAAAAGACATAAGTCATCTTTTATATAATAAAATAAAACCCCAAGTGGAGACTTTTCTATTTAAAAAAACTAAACCATACTTTATTTAGTAATAATATTATTTTAAAAAAGAGATTATTTTCTTATTAGGTAACATTTTATATTTATCCATAACACAAGTAGAAGATAATTATAAAAAATATAGATAAGATGTAATTAACAATAGGATTAAAATTTTTAAATAATTATCTTTAATAATAAAAAAACTATAATTAAACATCATAAATCAAACAAAACAAATATTAAATTATTTGTTTTTTAATAAATAAAAATATATGATTCAAATTTTTTTTTAAAAAACCCGCGCGTGCGCAGGAATTATAACTAGTAATCACATAAGCCGAAACACTTATAAAAGAACGTTCAACGTATATAATGTCACATGCTATTAACTAACTAACTTCCCCAAATACGGAGTAAAAGCAACATAAACATGCACTTACAAGCCTTAAAAAAGAACACATAGTGAATTTCTTTTAGTAAGTGTGGGCTTGCCGACCAGTTATGTCAATTGGTCGTTCATGTGTATAAGTTTGAAGTGAATTTGTTTGGAGGTTTTGTCTGTTAGAATATGGACATTATTTTAGTAGTCGTATGTTAGGATCGAACTTGAGATTACGGGATTGCACACTTTACGTATGAGTGTTAAAGATTAATACTTGAATATAAATGTTGTATTCATTTATTAATTATCACAAAACATATAAACGTTTATTAGTATTTAAGATATATGACTAATGGACGTTAAATTAAAAGAACGAGGACTAGAATGAAATTAGATGTCAAGAAGGTTCCAGATCCCCTCATTCCTTGAGGGCCGATCGGTTTGCATTGGGTTTACCCAACCCACACAAAACTTGAGCTCTAAGTTTCTTCTAGTATATATACACATCAAAGGTTTAGGTTTTTGGTACTCTTGTGCACACACACAAAAACCTAAAATCTTTTCTCCTTGTTCTTTTTCTTTGATCGATCGATCTATGCCCTCTCCAAGGGATGATCGATTTTTGTTAAACAAATATAGTCTTGGTTTAAGTTTTGTGATTTAATTACTAGCATAACTTTAATACGTTATAGTACGTGTGTACAAGAACGTGATACAATCACACTAGTGATTGTTTCTTTGATTGAATTACAAAAAGGTAAGGGGTAATTCATATAATCCTTATAAACCCTAATTAGGGTTCTTGGTTCTGGAAGATTGCTTTGATTCTTGTTCGGGCTAGAATCACAAAGGTATGTTTACTATTTAATTATTGATTAATTAATTACATGTTATTCGATCTTATTATAATTGCTTCCGCTATGCTCACTTTGATGTACTTGGTTTATTTATATGAAGGTCATGATATAATAATTTTAGCAGTGGCATCTAGAGCCGTTATAATGTGTAATTAATTATCGAAACGCATAAAAATTGGATCTTGATTCGTTTAGTTACATGCTTTTTTTAGGGTTTATTTGTTAGATCCCTAACCCTAATTTTTTTTTGGGGTCGATTACGACCTTAAGGGTTTTTAGGGTTTTGGTTTGTAATTTTTTAATATGATTAGAAACCCTAGGATGTCATGTAATTGTTATGCGTTTTAGTATACGATCTTGGTGCAATATGTTAATTGTTAAGCTAAATCCATGAAAAAGTGCATATTTGCATGGATTTTTATATTGTGTTATAATTTAAATGGTTTAAATTGTTTATATGAATTAATGGTTAAGTTATATCGCAACATGTAAATTTATTAATAGATGTCGAATTGGGGAAGACTCCAATATTAAGTAATCAATTATGTGCTATGTGGTATTTATTTAATTTTGGCTTACGCAATCGATTTATCGATGTATGTGGCTCTTTTTCCAAGAAAAAGAAAGCCCTAATTGAATTAATACGTAATACAGCTAGATTTGATTATTAATAGGACTTTTGAATAAGATTTGCATGTGGCTACATGTTTTATACATATTTAATTTGTAACACCCCCAAAATACCTGAATGGCAGCGGAATGGAATACCTGAGGGTGTAACGGATCATAGCACACAAGCAAGGAAATATTGAACGACCTAAAGTGTCGTTTTAAAATACGTCGTTTGATTCATTCAAATATTCAGAGTTATAAAGACATAGGTCCCAAAAGTTGGAAAAGTTTACGGAAACAAGTTTAGTACAATCAAACGACATTTGAACATAAGTGCAAGAAAGTCCGAATGAGCCATATCATCCTTGTTACACAAAATGACTCCATGCATGCCATGAGAATGTGCCTTAGTTACCTGAGAAATACATTGCGAAAAACGGTCAACATAAAGTTGGTGAATAATCATAGGTTTATAAGTAATTCGTAAGTACGTAAACCACAAGTATATAGTAAAGTGACAAATTGTCAAAAAGTTACATTGTCTCTTAAGCTCATGACCCCGAAGCTAGACGTACTAAAATATGCCCCAAAGGAGTGTTTACCAGACACTCGTACTATATTAGACATGAAATGCATTCGTCCCGTTGGAGCAACCCAACGCGAATGGAGGCGTCACCCTCGATAGATCTATCCACTCACTCTCGCTTAGCAATATAATTAACGGTCCATGATAATAAAGGGGACTTGAAGTGGTAGTACTAGCAACTTAAGCAATGTACGGAATTTAATACTTGGGCATGTACAAAAATAATAGTGCAATGTATTCTCCCCCGTGGGATTTAAAATCAAATAAGTACTAAAAACGGGGCTATGAGAACTCACCTCGAAGTGATGGTACAAAGATGGTGCAATGAGGTAAAAGTAGTCGGGACAATGAGGCGCGAGTACTAGCCGCAACCTAAATGAATAATCGTGATCTAATTAAGATCAAGCCATAATGAAATGAATGCACATGCACATGATACTCATACCACTCGTAATTTGGAAATACTAGTTATCGTCATGGTAAAATAGTTTCCATACTTAGGAAAAATAAGTCCATTTAGAGAAGTATATAACTTGTCGTACTATCTCGTATGAAAACGTTAAGGTTAAACTCATCGTATCGAAAGCCTTAAAGTAACGTCGTTAAGTCGTATAAATATTCTCTTGGGTCATACGTATTCATTTGTTAAGAAAATAGTCATTAGTAACATCTCTAGAAAATATACCATTTAGTACGTACGTTATTATTTTTATTTGTGACTATATATATATATATATATATATATATATATATATATATATATATAGTTTTGACGATGTTAAAACGGGTATAACTCGGTCGTTTTAGGATCGTTTTCCTTGTTCTTTATGTCCACGGATTCGTTTTTGTTTAAACTAGCATATATTAGATAACTCGGCTCCTCAAGGTTACGTTTAATGCCTCTAATTGCACGGCGAAATCTGCCAAACAGCAAGCAGTTTTTACAAAAATAGTTTTCGTCGTTAAATTTGCAAAAATCATATCTCCTTCGTTATAAGCTCGTTTTAATCCGTTCTTTCGCCCAAAGTTTCGTTTTTGAATGTATTTTCTAAATCTTTGGTCAAAAATTAACCATCACCCACTGATTTTCCCACGAAATTAAAATAGGGACAGTAGGTATTTCAAGTGTTTCAAAAATCGTTTCTAGGGTTCTAATCTAGTTCCATCTTCATCCAAACCACTTTCAATCACCACAAAACTAATCTAATCCTACCATACACCTTCTTAGAGTGTCATGGGTTCCTAATCATCAAAACCAAGTAGATCTAACAAGGATCTAACCACAAATCATTTCTAGGGCTTGTATGATCAAAAGTTTACAAAAATAAAGTGGTATAAGTTAATGCATGTATGAGATCTTGCAAGAAAAATGTATAAACATAGTAATAACCTTGTAAAAATTATGAAATGAGTTTGGTAAACTTACTTGTAAGATTAGTGAAGTTAGGATGATTAAAACCTAAAAATCCTTGAGTTTGTATTTCAAAACTCTAACAAGGATGCTATAAGAACAAGATTTACACTAAGATCTTGGAAAAACTTTGGTTCTTGCTTGCTTCTTCCTTGTGGCCGTGGGTTATAGAGAGAAAAAGAGAGAAAGAAACTTTTTGCTAGATGAAAAAATGAGATAAGAAATCTTGTAAAGTTTATAAGTATTATTTGTTATTATTATTATTATATTTAGTTAGTAGTAGCATTAATGAGAAATGAGTGTGTAAGTAAAATTGTAAGTTGATTGGCAAGGTGGGGGGGGGGGGGCGGCAAAGTCAAGGGGGGGGGGATGAATGTAGGACTTTGATGTATTTGTATTATTGTTGTGTATTTGTAGTTTTAAAATGTACCGGGTACCGGGTTAACTAAAAATAAATTTTAACGGAGTTAACCGGGTCATAATAAAGTTATAAAAATTATAAAAATAGGTTGGGTAAAATTATTGGGTGTTTAGATAATTATAGTTTAATTTCCACGAAAACCGTCGAAGTTTTAGTAAACTTAAGTTAATAATTAAAATAAATATCCAAAATACCGGGTAAATTAATATTATAATTTTTATACTATAAAAATGAATATAAAAATATATTGGAATCATAATCGGGAGTGTTGGACGTGTTAGTCACATTTATAGTTCGCGTATTAGTGTTTATTTAAAATAAACATACGTAAATCGTTAATTGTACCAAAAGTATTAATTTATTTGTCCTACGAGTGGAATAGTATGCAAGTGCCCTAATGATGATATGTCGACTATTTCTAGTCCGTATGAAATGTCCCTGATAATAATGCATGAATTCGCTCCTGAACCAATACGGTTACGCGAATTTGAACACTCGTAAACTAAATTTACGATGACATGAATAATGCACGTGAATAGTGGTTTTCTCTCGGAAATGAATAGTGTCAAGTGAATAGTAAAATTTCTGAATGTGTCTCGGAATGTCAAATTGACCTAAAAAACGATGAATAGTAAAACGATGAATAGTGATCAATGAATAGTAATTTGTGAATAGTAGAATGTCGAAGTTTGAAAAAAATGACCTGGAATTGTGGGTTGTGACAGTCGCCCATCCAAAAAGGAATTCAGTCCCTGAATTCAGTTAGTGTTGGTCTCGGTACTAGGCTCGGTGAAAAGTTGTGGATACTTGCGTCGCATTTGGTCTTCTCGTTCCCAAGTAAACTCGGGTCCTCTTCGAGAATTCCAACGAACCTTCACGATCGGAATTCGACTTTGTTTCAACTGTTTGATCTCGCGATCCATTATTTCAACTGGTTCTTCCACAAAGTTAAGCTTGTCATCGAGTTGTATTTCTTCTAATGGTATAATAGCAGACTCGTCCGAAAGACATTTCTTGAGGTTCGAAACATGAAACGTGTTATGTACGTTGCTAAGTTCTGATGGAAGTTCAAGCTTGTAAGCAACCGGACCAATCCTCTCCAGGATCTTGAATGGCCCAATGTATCTCGGGTTCAACTTCCCGCGTTTTCCAAATCGTATCACGCCCTTCCAAGGCGAGACTTTCAACATGACCTTGTCTCCGACCTGAAATTCCAATGGTTTGCGTCGAACATCTGCGTAGCTTTTCTGTCGACTCCTAGTAGTTTCGAGTCTCTCTCGAATCTGAATTATCTTTTCTGTTGTTTCTTGTACCATTTCTGGGCCAGTACATTGTACTTCACCGACTTCGGCCCAACAAACTGGAGTTCGACACTTACGACCATAAAGTGCCTCGAATGGTGCAGCCTTAATGCTCGAATGGTAACTGTTGTTGTAGGAAAATTCGATCAACGACAAATGGTTAGCCCAACCATTTCCAAAGTCAATCACACATGCTCTAAGCATGTCTTCAAGTGTCTGAATAGTTCTCTCGCTCTGACCATCGGTCTGAGGATGGTAAGCAGTGCTCATGTCTAACTTGGATCCAAATGAATCTTGTAATGACCGCCAAAAGTTTGAAGTAAAACGACTATCTCTGTCGGAAATGATGGAAACTGGTGCACCGTGTCTTGAGACGATTTCCTTGACATAAAGTCTAGCAAGTTGTTCCATTGTATAAGTCTCTCTAATGGGTATGAAATGAGCTGATTTGGTAAGTCGATCAACGATTACCCAAATAGCATCGAAACCTCCTGACGTCTTTGGAAGTTTAGTGACAAAGTCCATAGCAATACGTTCCCACTTCCATTGTGGAATTTCCGGTTGTTGAAGTAACCCTGACGGTTTTTGGTATTCGGCTTTCACTTTAGCACAAGTAAGACATTTGCTGACGTACGTAGCAATTTCTGCTTTCATGTTCGGCCACCAATAAAGCTTCTTGAGATCCTGATACATCTTATCAGAACCTGGATGAATAGAGTACTTCGACTTGTGTGATTCATGCATAATCAATTCTCGCACTCCACCATAGAGTGGTATCCAACTTCGGTCCTTGAAACATAACACTCCATCTGATCTCTTTACAAAGCCATTTTCGCTTTCTGGCATACCATAAAGCTTCTCATGTGGTCGGTTTTCTTCTTTGAGAGCCTCAATCTGAGCTTCTAGAATTTTTGATGGTAATGGCGAAATGATAGTCATTCCTAATGACCTAACTCTCAAAGGTTTGAGTCGTTCTTTTCGGCTAAGTGCATCCGCTACAACAATTGCTTTTCCTGGGTGATATCGGATTTCACAATCGTAATCACTCAACAATTCTAGCCAACGACGTTGTCTCATATTAAGTTCCTTCTGATCGAGTATATGCTGTAAGCTCTTGTGGTCGGTAAAAATTACACACTTAGTACCATAAAGGTAGTGTCTCCAAATCTTGAGTGCAAAAACTACCGCACCCAACTCCAAGTCGTGCGTAGTGTAATTCTTCTCGTGTATTTTAAGCTGTCTAGATGCATAAGCTATCACCTTCTCGTTTTGCATTAGCACAGCTCCAAGTCCTTGATGTGAGGCATCGCAATATACCACAAAGTTCTCAATACCTTCAGGTAGTGACAAAATCGGTGCGCTACAATGCTTTTGTTTCAATAACTGAAATGCGGACTCTTGTTTTTCTCCCCACTCGTACTTCTCATTCTTTTGTGTCAGTTTCGTCAACGACTTCGCTATCTTAGAAAACCCTTCAATAAACCTTCTGTAATATCCGGCAAGTCCTAGGAATTGACGAATTTCCGTAGGAGACTTGGGCGTAGCCCAATCCTTAACTGCCTCGATCTTTGCTGGGTCGACTTGTAAACCTTGGCTATCAATAACATGGCCAAGAAATTGAACTCTTCGTATCCAAAAATCACACTTTGAAAATTTGGCATACAATTGCTCCTTCTTGAGTAGTTCCAGGATTGTTCTGAGATGTTCTTCGTGATCTTCCTTACTCTTGGAATAAATCAAGATATCGTCAATGAATACTATCACAAACTTATCAAGATACGGTTTGCACACCCTATTCATGAGATCCATAAATACCGCAGGTGCGTTGGTTAATCCAAAAGGCATCACTTGAAATTCATAATGACCATAGCGTGTTCTAAATGCCGTCTTCGGGATATCCTCTTCCCGAACCTTAAGTTGATGGTAACCGGATCTTAAATCAATCTTGGAATAAAAACTAGAACCTTGTAACTGGTCGAACAAGTCGTCAATTCTGGGGAGTGGATAACGATTCTTAACCGTTAACTTGTTCAGCTCACGATAGTCGATGCACATTCTGAAAGTTCCGTCCTTCTTCTTCACAAACAAAACCGGCGCTCCCCAAGGCGAGGAACTCGGTCTAATGAATCCTTTGTCCAAAAGTTCTTGTAGTTGATTCGACAATTCTTGCATTTCCGAAGGTGCAAGTCTATACGGTGCTCGTGCAATTGGTGCAGCTCCTGGCACTAATTCGATTTGAAACTCAACTTGGCGTGTAGGCGGAAGTCCTGGCAATTCTTCCGGAAAAACTTCTTGAAATTCCTTAACAATTGGCACATCTTCAAGTCGTTTCTCATCCGACTTCTTCTCCGTGATGTGAGCCAAGAATGCATAACAACCCTTCTTTATGTACTTCTCAGTTTTAATGCACGATATGATACTGAGTCTAGTTCCACTTCGCTCTCCGCGAACAACCAAAGTTTCACCGTTATAAGGAAGGTGAACAACTTTCTCATCACAAATAATTCTCGCTTGATGCCGAGATAACCAATCCATGCCGATAACAACGTCGAAACTTCCAAGTTCTACGGGCATAAGGTCTATATTGAATGGATGGTTTAAGAAATTTATAGTGCAACCACGAACAATGGTGTTGGTGTTAACTAAAGACCCATCGGCTAATTCAACGATATAGGAAATGTCTAATGGGGTTGGTTCTATGTTAAGTAAAGGTGCAAATGCAATAGAAACAAAACTTCTATCCGCTCCTGAATCAAATAAAATGGATGCATAACGATTATTAACGAGGAACGTACCCGCAACAACATTCGGGTCTTCTTTGACATCGTCTCCTCCCATAACATAAGCTCTTCCTCGAGCCATTCCATTTTGGTTTCCAGTTCCTTGATTCTTCTTCTCTGGGCACTCTCCCTTATAGTGTCCAATTTCTCCACAGCCAAAACATGTTACCGGTGGCCTCTGATTGTCACCCAAGGTTGGAAATTTGCAATCTTTGATGTGATGACCAACCTTCTTGCAGTTACCACATGTATTTGGGCAACGTCCTGGGTTATGATGCTTCTGACATCTTTCACACTTGGGTAAATTACCCTCATATCCTTTCCTTTCAGTCGGTCCCGCAGCATAGGCCTTTGCCACTTCTTGCCTCTTAGGTGGCGGCTGAACAGCGTTTCCACCTTGGTTATAGTCGAACCTTCTCTTGTTGTTGTTGTTATTGTTTGGATTGTTGTTTCGGTTATTGGGGTAGTTGCGGTTTCGATTGTTGTTATAGTTGTTGTTGTTTCGAGTGTTGTTGTAGTTGGTGTTGTTTGATCGGTTATTGTTGTTGACAGCAGCTTTCCCTTTGACCACTTGGACCATGAGTTTCTGAGTTATACGAATAGCCTCTTCCATTGATTGAGGGTCAAAAGAAATCACATCTCCTCGAACACTTTCAGGCAATCCACCAACAAAGTTTTCCATCTTTTTCTCATCATCGGGAACCATAGTTGGACATAGTGCAGCCAACTCCTGAAACCTCCTAAAGTAGGTCTCGACGTCATCACCTTTAGTTACAAGCCCATAGAATTCTGTTTCCAATTTCTGTATCTCAGTACGCGGGCAAAACTTTTTAGACATCAGTTTCTTGAATTCCTCCCAAGTGAGCTTGTAAGCATTCTCCATACCAATCGGATGAGCATACGAATTCCACCAAGACATAGCTTCATCAAGAAGCATACCTGTAGCAAATTTTACCTTGCTGACATCCGGGCATCCGCACATGAGAAATACATTCTCAGTCTTTTCAAACCAGCGGATCAAAGCAACCGCTCCTTCAGTGCCCTTAAACTTGATAGGATCACTAATCTTGAAATCTTTCCATGTACATTCCCGCTTAGTAGCGGTTGGTTCAACTGTTCCTGTATTAGAAGCAGTCTCAGCAGCCCTAGCAGCAACCTCAGCTCTCTCAACCTCCAGAGCTTCTGCAATACTATCCCTGACCAACTTGCGGATAGCGGCTTGAGTCATAGTGGGGGTTTCTGGTGCAGTCTTACTCTTCCTTGGTGCCATATTTCTAATAAATCATAATGGAAATAACCATGAGAGAAATCATAATAGAAATAGTCATCGAACCAAAGATATACACCCACAACATGTATAAATATATACAACCACAACAAGTATAAATACAACCACGACATATACGAATACAACCACAATCTGTCTAGATACAACCACGACATGTATATATACAACCACAACCTGTATAAATACAACCACGACATGTATATATACAACCACAACCTGTATAAATACGATAATAATAAAGAGCAACCACGAAACATCATAAATATAATCACAACACATGAATATAATACATGAAAATTTCGGCCTACATGGACCGATATAATATATATAGCACAACATTTCCAACATAGTAGAGTCGCACTTGATATATTTGTTTGTACAACAACCAAAAGACTACAAGTTCTTGAACTATGTCCCACACCCCGGGACTAGGAAAATAATACAAGCTAATATAATACCAGTCTACGTCTAGGCTCCTCCCGGTGCTCTAGATGGTCCAGGCTCTCCCCTCAAGCGGCGAATCTCACGATCCATCGCCACCACGATCTCCTCAAGATGCTCAAGTCGTAACTGAGAAGAAGCATCCCTACGCTCCAAAATAACTACCCTCTCTCGAAGCAATGTCAACTGGTCTACCTGCTCTCACTGAGTCTCCTGTGTCGCCTGAGCTCTATCTCGAATCTCAGGTAACTCATCCCTAAGTAGCTCAATCTCCTCCTGGTGCCTCAACTGTCGTGCCTCGAGTCCATGGTAAGACACATCAATACTAACCCTGCCCTGAATCAAATCCTCAACCTGCTCCTCAACGGTCTCAAGTCGAGTGGTGATAATCTCATCAACTCTATACCCCAAGCTATCAACTTGCTCCTGCTGAGCATCAAACTGATCCTCTAGTGTGACGGCTGTAGGATCCCTAGCTGCAGCCGCTCTAGAACTCTCACCTATGTGGTACACTGGTGGTGGTGAAAGGTCAGCAGTCTCGGTAGTAGGTGAATCTGGAGTGGTAAGCCTTGCGCGCTTCCTGAGCGGCAAGAGCGAGGTAGCTATAGGAGTGGTAGTGGGTATGGCTGGTGGTGGTGGTGTAGGCGCAGTAGGACTAGGGAGACTCCTATAAGTAGATGTAGCATAACGAACTCTCTTCCTAGCAGTCTGGATAGTCTTATCCCTAGGAAACATAAGTCTCGGCTCTGAATGGATAGTTGTAGTAGGGGATGGTGGTATGTCAGTAGGTATAGTAGGATGGACATGGGGAGTAGGAGCCGTCTCCTCCTCCTCGAAAGGCTCGGTGTCATCATCTGACGCCAAAAGTGGCAACTCAGGTGTAGGAGAAACAAGTGGTGAAACAGCAGTAGAGGACATAGAGCCCTCATCACCAGAGTCGGATATAGTGTAAAGTACAACAGTGTTTGGATTCGAAGACATGTCTCTGTGATAATCAAGGTGAAATAAAATAAATAACTCGCAACAATGGAATCACCTGAAATAAGTAAATATGCACTTATGATGAAATGATGATATGCTATGATGGTGTGGTTATAGTCTAGGGTCCATGATGCAACCTAGTTCGCTATAACCTTAGCTCTGGTACCAATCTGTAACACCCCCAAAATACCTGAATGGCAGTGGAATGGAATACCTGAGGGTGTAACGGATCATAGCACACAAGCAAGGAAATATTGAACGACCTAAAGTGTCGTTTTAAAATACGTCGTTTGATTCATTCAAATATTCAGAGTTATAAAGACATAGGTCCCAAAAGTTGGAAAAGTTTACGGAAACAAGTTTAGTACAATCAAACGACATTTGAACATAAGTGCAAGAAAGTCTGAATGAGCCATATCATCCTTGTTACACAAAATGACTCCATGCATGCCATGAGAATGTGCCTTAGTTACCTGAGAAATACATTGCGAAAAACGGTCAACATAAAGTTGGTGAATAATCATAGGTTTATAAGTAATTCGTAAGTACGTAAACCACAAGTATATAGTAAAGTGACAAATTGTCAAAAAGTTACATTGTCTCTTAAGCTCATGACCCCGAAGCTAGACGTACTAAAATATGCCCCAAAGGAGTGTTTACCAGACACTCGTACTATATTAGACATGAAATGCATTCGTCCCGTTGGAGCAACCCAACGCGAATGGAGGCGTCACCCTCGATAGATCTATCCACTCACTCTCGCTTAGCAATATAATTAACGGTCCATGATAATAAAGGGGACTTGAAGTGGTAGTACTAGCAACTTAAGCAATGTACGGAATTTAATACTTGGGCATGTACAAAAATAATAGTGCAATGTATTCTCCCCCGTGGGATTTAAAATCAAATAAGTACTAAAAACGGGGCTATGAGAACTCACCTCGAAGTGATGGTACAAAGATGGTGCAATGAGGTAAAAGTAGTCGGGACAATGAGGCGCGAGTACTAGCCGCAACCTAAATGAATAATCGTGATCTAATTAAGATCAAGCCATAATGAAATGAATGCACATGCACATGATACTCATACCACTCGTAATTTGGAAATACTAGTTATCGTCATGGTAAAATAGTTTCCATACTTAGAAAAAATAAGTCCATTTAGAGAAGTATATAACTTGTCGTACTATCTCGTATGAAAACGTTAAGGTTAAACTCATCGTATCGAAAGCCTTAAAGTAACGTCGTTAAGTCGTATAAATATTCTCTTGGGTCATACGTATTCATTTGTTAAGAAAATAGTCATTAGTAACATCTCTAGAAAATATACCATTTAGTACGTACGTTATTATTTTTATTTGTGACTATATATATATATATATATATATATATATATATATATATATATATATATATATATATATATATATATATATATATAGTTTTGACGATGTTAAAACGGGTATAACTCGGTCGTTTTAGGATCGTTTTCCTTGTTCTTTATGTCCACGGATTCGTTTTTGTTTAAACTAGCATATATTAGATAACTCGGCTCCTCAAGGTTACGTTTAATGCCTCTAATTGCACGGCGAAATCTGCCAAACAGCAAGCAGTTTTTACAAAAATAGTTTTCGTCGTTAAATTTGCAAAAATCATATCTCCTTCGTTATAAGCTCGTTTTAATCCGTTCTTTCGCCCAAAGTTTCGTTTTTGAATGTATTTTCTAAATCTTTGGTCAAAAATTAACCATCACCCACTGATTTTCCCACGAAATTAAAATAGGGACAGTAGGTATTTCAAGTGTTTCAAAAATCGTTTCTAGGGTTCTAATCTAGTTCCATCTTCATCCAAACCACTTTCAATCACCACAAAACTAATCTAATCCTACCATACACCTTCTTAGGGTTTCATGGGTTCCTAATCATCAAAACCAAGTAGATCTAACAAGGATCTAACCACAAATCATTTCTAGGGCTTGTATGATCAAAAGTTTACAAAAATAAAGTGGTATAAGTTAATGCATGTATGAGATCTTGCAAGAAAAATGTATAAACATAGTAATAACCTTGTAAAAATTATGAAATGAGTTTGGTAAACTTACTTGTAAGATTAGTGAAGTTAGGATGATTAAAACCTAAAAATCCTTGAGTTTGTATTTCAAAACTCTAACAAGGATGCTATAAGAACAAGATTTACACTAAGATCTTGGAAAAACTTTGGTTCTTGCTTGCTTCTTCCTTGTGGCCGTGGGTTATAGAGAGAAAAAGAGAGAAAGAAACTTTTTGCTAGATGAAAAAATGAGATAAGAAATCTTGTAAAGTTTATAAGTATTATTTGTTATTATTATTATTATATTTAGTTAGTAGTAGCATTAATGAGAAATGAGTGTGTAAGTAAAATTGTAAGTTGATTGGCAAGGGGGGGGGGGGGGGGGGGCGGCAAAGTCAAGGGGGGGGGATGAATGTAGGACTTTGATGTATTTGTATTATTGTTGTGTATTTGTAGTTTTAAAATGTACCGGGTACCGGGTTAACTAAAAATAAATTTTAACGGAGTTAACCGGGTCATAATAAAGTTATAAAAATTATAAAAATAGGTTGGGTAAAATTATTGGGTGTTTAGATAATTATAGTTTAATTTCCACGAAAACCGTCGAAGTTTTAGTAAACTTAAGTTAATAATTAAAATAAATATCCAAAATACCGGGTAAATTAATATTATAATTTTTATACTATAAAAATGAATATAAAAATATATTGGAATCATAATCGGGAGTGTTGGACGTGTTAGTCACATTTATAGTTCGCGTATTAGTGTTTATTTAAAATAAACATACGTAAATCGTTAATTGTACCAAAAGTATTAATTTATTTGTCCTACGAGTGGAATAGTATGCAAGTGCCCTAATGATGATATGTCGACTATTTCTAGTCCGTATGAAATGTCCCTGATAATAATGCATGAATTCGCTCCTGAACCAATACGGTTACGCGAATTTGAACACTCGTAAACTAAATTTACGATGACATGAATAATGCACGTGAATAGTGGTTTTCTCTCGGAAATGAATAGTGTCAAGTGAATAATAAATTTCTGAATGTGTCTCGGAATGTCAAATTGACCTCAAAAATGATGAATAGTAAAACGATGAATAGTGATCAATGAATAGTAATTTGTGAATAGTAGAATGTCGAAGTTTGAAAAAAATGACCTGGAATTGTGGGTTGTGACATAATTGTTATGATTATGTATATTTGTTTATTTAGTTGTTTTATTTTTTTATTGTACATTACTTGGTTTTGTTTATTTATTGTGTTAGACATGTTTATAAACGAAAAGGGTAATTTTTGAATAGAAAAATAATACGGACTAAATAATGGCGAAATTGTTTTGGTTTTTTAAGAGTTTAAATCTCAAAGAATTGGTTGATTGATGTTTTTGTACTTAATGGTTAAATAGGCTCGACCGAAGTTTACACACTATAAGATGGGTATAAGGATGGCAACACATTAAATTGTGGCCTTAGAGAGACAACATTCTGTCTTAACGCTCGTTTGTGTGTAAATTAGACTTACCGAACAACCCTTACATGTACATTGTCATCTTAAGGGTGAATAATCCACAATTCCACAATAATTATCCGAAACACTAAGCTTTCGGGCTTATGCAAAAGTACGGTATAGTGGACGATAATTGATGGTTATTCTTTAATTGGTGAACCCGATACCTCAATCAAAACTTTGTTATTTTACTCTTAGCTAATTGGTAATAAAAATGTTTTGTAAAACCAATGTTATGAAGTTGTATGCATGCTTCTTCATACATTATTTTGATCACATCAAAATATTAATACCCTTATAAAATTAAGTCGAATGCCATCTAATTAAGAACACTTGAAGTTGTAATTTACGTCATGTGAGAACTTGGCGAGATTGCAATGGAGAGGTAAATTTCATAAATTCATTGCTAGCAGATCAACTGATGTGATGGATTTGTGAGTTTGCAGTTTTTAAGTTAGACGACTTAAATTGAGTAGGAAGTGAGATCTTGGACTCAAGGCATTAAGATGGGGATGAAACATGCTTACAATACAAAAGTTTTGTGATTATAAATCCCATAAATCTTGGAATTGCAATATGATATTGGCAATTATTGTACGACAATTACCTTGTTGAATACTATCATTACTAGCAGATCAACTGATGTAATGGTACTATGTCAATTAGGATCCTAGCTTAAAGAAAATACAATGGTTTATATGAATATTTACCAATGGGTATTTTATTTTCTTAAAGATCTAATTATCGAAAATACTAAAATTGAATTTTGTAATTCGTTTTAATGTATTAATGCAACGTTCAAACCGTAAACGCATTTTGGGCTTTGGTAAATTGATCTAGTTCTGTTTTCAAACAAATGTTTGATTAAAAAATATTTACTTGAAAGACAAAAGAAGTCTCCTTTCTATGATGGAAGAGTGAGACACAATCCTATTCCTTTTCATGAATGAGAAAGAAAAATAGGAATATTAGATACGTCTAAATTCTAATATAACTCATAGCAAATTTTTTAATAGTTAAGAAAATTGCGAATATTTTTCATAGGGATTTTATCATCCTCATTCGGTGATCAAATTCATAGTAACAAATATGATATTTGGTTAACAGAAAATTATGTATGACATTTTATGAGTTATTATAATTAGAAGCTAGACTAATTACTGCAAAATGTTTAAAAACAAACTAGTTGTTTTGAATATTTTAAAGGTGCTACATACATTGTAGGATGGTAGACCTATTAAGGAAGAAATTGCATGCCCAATTTTCAAGTTAATAGCATTTGGTGAATAGTCCATCATTTACGTAGTAAAATACACTTTTAGTACATAAGTAATTGTTACGTATGGACATTCAAAGGTGTATGAAAGTTAAAAGCACACTATTTGCTTTCACTGGATAGGAAACATTTACAATGTTGTCAAATTCAGTGGGAGTATTGTGTACTTATTACTGAATAAGAAATTATTGTAATGATCTTTAATTCAGAGGGGGTTACAAGCTTTGATATCTTGATAGCTAAAGATAATTACTTTCCAAGTGTAGACACTCATACTTTTAAGGATAAGTCTTGTACGTTTCCTTACTAGACATTATTGTTTTACATATACTTGACACAATCATATTGAACACATAAACAAATGCATGGCATGTTGTTTATCAACTATATGAGGTTGTTCCATGCACAAGTGGGAGAAATGTTATCTTTATTGTGTGCAAAAAACAACTCATAAAGATATGATTCAATGGATTCTCTTGACTACAAGGTAAGAGAATAATATTCTAATATTAATTCAAGAAACACTTGGTGTTACAATTTATGTTATGTGAGAGCTTAGCTAGATTGCAACAACAAGGTGAATTTCATATTTCATTACTAGCAGATCAACAAATGTAATTGAACTATGAGAATTTGCAGTTTCTAAATTAGAATAATGTTCTAATATGAATTATACTAGGCTAATTCAAGAAACACTTGGTGTTACAATTTATGTTATGTGAGAGCTTAACTAGATTGCAACAACAAGGTGAATTTCATATTTTCATTACTAGCAGATCAACTGATGTAATTGAACTATGAGAATTTGCAGTTTCTAAATTAGATACCTATTAGAACATGTGTCAATATGATAAACAAGACTACTTTAATTTATAGATTTATGAATTCATGGAATGACATAAATTAATTAAGTAATCTAATGCTACTTCAATCTGAATATTTATGTGTTCTTGGAATGACATAAATAAATGAAGAAATAATGTTATTTACAATATTGTGAATTAATATATTAACTTGAAATTACTATTGAAACCAAAAGATGGTGTTCATAATTACTTTAGTTAAACATGTTTATATTTCATGTAAAGATATAAACATAAAGTCTTTTAATTGTTACAAGACTTATAATAAAGTAAGACGTTATCTTGTTGTGTTTTTTTTTAATTAAGACATATACATAAAGTTATTAAATTGTTAAATGACTTATAACGTATAGTGAGATTATAACAGTTTATGTTTTCTTATAAAGACATAGGCATGAAGTAACTTTGTAAAAAGTACTTGTGTTATAAGGCATGTAATAGGCTTGAAAATTATTATACCATTAAAATGAATTAGTTGGTAAATAGACAAGTCAAAAGGAATATGGTTATCTTTAATATTGTTAGATTGTCTTACAATATTAATACTAATGAAATATCAAATGTTTATGGTATGTTCAGTTAGGAAAATCAAACTCTTGTTATATTGTTTGATTAAAGATAACTATGACTTCTTTTCTTCCAAAAGATATCAAGGTTAGAATGTTGAGTATGACTTGGACATATTTAATAAAACTCCAACATAGAAGATTAATAAGACATTATCATATGATGGAATGTGATGAATGTGGTGAATCACATTAAGTCTTAAATTGAAGTTCCAAATTTGTTTAACTGCTTACGAAGAGGTTATTAACAAAATTAAGTAAGGAACTATCAATATGTATTTGTAATATCCCAAAAGAGAATATTGTATTATTGCTTAATTTGCTAAGTATTTAAAGATAGTCTTTAAATTGCTAAAAGCAAGTGGGAGTGTTGATCTTTAAAAGATAAAATTACAAGATATATAATCTTCTAAAATACACTAGTAAATATCATGATGAAGTTTGAAATTTAAATGTTAAATCTCAAGATGATGATGAAGTTTGATATTTAAATGTTAAATCTCAAGATAATGGAATTATCATCCATAGAATAACAATATATCTCAGATATTTGATTAATATGCTGAGGACTATGATTTACAGGATTATTATAAACCTAATAATCATTATGATACATTACCAAATATGAAGTTGGGTAAAGTATACATGATATGAATGATTAAGATGCTGTCCATAAAGATAATCAATTTTTGAAATTTGATTTATCTTAATAGTTAGACTAGAAAATTAAGATGAGTTTCTTCAAAGATTAGGTAACCTTTGTGGTTTAAATCTTTGTATAGAAATCATATGGACAATGTTGTACACGTATTTAATGTATGTTTTATGACAAGATTCTTAATCACATTTAAGCAATTAACTGTGATTGAATATTCTATTCTAAACACATTAAATATACAAAGATTATGATTGTCATTGACAATGGAATATCAAAACTTTTTCTTGAGAGATTACTTGAGCGGGACGATAACTAATCTCCCGCTCCATCACCATTTACATCTCCAGTTCCAGCAACAGTTACTTTTGTCAAACATACCCTAAAAACTAAAGACTCGTCCCCAAACATAAAATTAAGTATGATACAAACAGTTGGTGACCTAAGGACACTACTATTAACCTTCAAGTATGTTTGGCAATAACAATTTACTGTATATACTACAAATAGATATGAAACCCTAAATTGCAATTTATATATAGAAATAGAAATTGAAGAAGAGTAAGTTTTATACCTTTTCCGGTCACGGTAAGAAGCGGGGTCGCCGGACCGGCTATCGTAGCGACTCATTATTTTTTTGGTTATTGTGTATTTGGTAACCAAAATTGGTTATGTGGTGAATCGAATTATTTCAAGGGTTTAATTTTTGTTTTTGTGTAGAGTGGGTTTGGAAAATAATAGGTTTGGATTGAATTTTCTAGACGGGGTCACCGGGTGAGCATCGGTCTAGACCGGTCCGGTCCGGACTGACAAGACCAAAGACCGAATTAAGGTAAAAACCGGGACCGGGACCGAGACCGAGACCGAATGTGGTCGGTCCAGTCTGATCCGGTCCGGTCAAAATATGCAAGATTTGGCAAGTTTTTTCCAGTTTTTTGAACCGACCGGACCGAAGACCGAATTAACCAAAAAGCATAAACCGAAGACCTGACCAAATGTGGTCAGTCCGGTCCGGTCGGTTTTGTCGGTCGGTCCGGTCCATCCGGTCCGTTTGCTCACCCGGGTGCTTGGAAGGAATTATTTATTTATTTATTTTTTAAAATTTTATTTTATTTTTAATAAAGGTTAGAAAAAGTTTTTTTTTTTTTTTTTTTTTTTTTTTTAACTAATTATTAATATTTGGATTTTTTAACTAATTATAAACACTATTATGAAACACTTTATAATCACTACACCAAATATATGAGTTTGGAATAGCACCCGGACTATTCCTTGCCATTTGAAATTGTAAAATACCTAAGCCGCATTAGTAGGAGAAGTGCCAAAATCAGTTAAAATCAAGAACTAAACCAAAACGATGCATAACCAGTTACATTCACTTTGATGTTCAGTCCAAAAAACGACTTCTCGTTCAAGTCAGGCGGTACTTAACTAATCATCTGAAAACCAAATTTCTTTCTTTTGATAGGTTAAACAACACAATTTATTAAGTAATTACGACAATAAGTTTCAAAACAAGCCCGAAAAAGGGCTTAAAAGACATAAGTCATAATCACATAAGCCGAAACACTTATAAAAGAACGTTCAACGTATATAATGTCACATGCTATTAACTAACTAACTTCCCCAAATACGGAGTAAAAGCAACATAAACATGCACTTACAAGCCTTAAAAAAGAACACATAGTGAATTTCTTTTAGTAAGTGTGGGCTTGCCGACTAGTTATGTCAATTGTTCGTTCATGTGTATAAGTTTGAAGTGAATTTGTTTGGAGGTTTTGCCTAATTTAGTTTACATGTAGCTGGAGTTTGAGACCTGAAACTTAAATTATGAGCTCAAAGTTAAATTCTCTATTTTCACTAATGTTTTCAAAATCGAATAAGACATTGAATTGGCCATCTAACCGGTTTTTGATTCAACTTGTTCAACCGTTTTTAAAAATCGATGATGTTTTATGTAATATTATATATAACTTATATATTCTAACAATATAATTCACTATACATAAAAAGGAAACAAGAGAGATGTGCCCGCCGCGTTGCGGCGGGTAATTTTGTCATACGTGTTTCAGTGGTGATTTTTCGATAAGTTATACGCGATATAGTTATAGCACGTTAGAATAGTAAAGAAAAGTGAGAAATATTTGTTTGAGATAAACTGTGTGTAACTACATGATGTTGTTTATTAGCGTGTTTGATTGCTTATGTTTGTGAATGTTTGTTTTGCTGTTCGTTAAGTGTCTTCAGTTGTCACTTTCATTATTGTAGTCCTTAAATGTTTTTTTCCCTTGTCTGTATGCTACCTCTGTGATGTGGGAGTCGGTCTATAAAGTTGCATCTGGTTTGATGACATGTTTGAATATATTGACTATTGTTGTTTGGAATGGGCCTGAGCTAATAAAAACTGATGGACCAGCAACCAAGTTGTGGACTGAAAGTTAGCCCACGAAATTGTCAAAAAACAAATAGTTTTTTAAGTATTCGGCCAATGAGAACACACCGAAACGGTGCTCTATAATATATTAAGGTTTATATTAAACCTGACTATAAACGGCGCCGTTTTGGCAGGTTTTTTCCCGCCAACATTAGGCCCATGTCTTGCCCAGTTTTTGTCTGGCCCGTTGTGTGGCCCGTTTGCTGATATGCTGGCCCATACCCAGACATAATAGACATAGCAGCGTTAATAACTATCACACGCCCTAGCCGCTACACACGCAGCGTAGCTAACCACATGTACACTTCTGCCACTGATGATGATGATCTTGAGCTATGCTGGGTTTGGGTTTACATGCCGTTTTTCGTATACGTAATGAGTGAAGGTATGTTTGTCGTTGCGTTAATCGATTATATCTATGTCTTTTGTTAATTAGGGATTTTGATAGTTAGGTTTTGATGATTAGGGTTTGATTGTTGATTGATTTTTATAATTATAGTTAGGGTTTAATTTGGGGGTTTGATAACTGGGGTTTCCATAATTAGGGTTTTGATTATTGTGTTCAACTAAAAACACCCAGATTTTATGATCAGTTATGTGTGTGTCTTTTGATAGCTGCAGTTTTGATCGTTGATTGATTTTTATACTTATGATTAGGGTTTAATTGGGTGGTTTGATAACTGGGGTTTTCATAATTAGGGTTTTCATTATTGGGTTGAGCTAAAAACAGTAAGATTTTGTGATCAATCATGTGTGTGTCTTTTGATAGCTGGGGTTTTGATAATTAGGGTTTGATAGTTGTTTCATTTTGATAATTATAATTGGGGTCGATTGGGGGGTTTGATAGCTGGGGTTTTCAGTATTTCAGTGGAAATTATTTTAGCGGAGTATTTTTTTTAGCTCTGTTGTCACACCCCGCCACGGCGGAAACGCGCGGGTGTAACTTCATGGATATCATCACAACACCTGGTGTCTACATAGAGAACAACTACATGGACATAGATAGAGCAATGTACAAACACAAAGTGTTGTAACAATACCCCAAAATAAAATAGCCAAAACAAAACATAAACCCAAACATAGATGATAAACCACTTCCAATGCAACTAAGGTCTCGTCTATCCACATCCTTCTATCTTATCCTTAGAAATCTCACCTGAAAATGATGCTTAAAACGTCAACATAATGTTGGTGAGATTCATAGGTTTGAGACTTAACACACAAGGCAACCAAATTCACTGTGATTACAAAATATAGCTGGACAAATAATTAAAGTTATAATATAGCTACATGCATTTGCAAGTCAATATCCACACACAAAGGCAACAACACTCATAAGGCAACCATTAGGACGGCTCGTGTCCTCCGACCCCATAATCATCAATTAGGTCGCATGCGCGAGCAACAGGATAAGCATCCTCCTAATTGGATCCCATCAAACATATCAAACATCAATTAGGTCACATGCGCGAGCAACAGGATAAGCTTCATCCTAATTGGATCCCATTAACACATTAAACATCAATTAGGTCGCATGCGCGAGTAACAGGATAAACATCCTCCTAATTGGATCCCATAGACATCCACACAAGCAAATAATCACACATAGCATGCATACAATAACATTATAAGTCCAAGCTCTTTAATACCACACACATAATCACAGTAAATCAAATCATTTAAGACAAGCATCATTCCCATCCCAAGTTTAAAACAAAGTAAAAATATGGGACTATGAACTCACCTTAAACTCCGCAGCTTCCACAAAACAACTCACAATCTATAGCACACAAAAATAATCCACATTACACAAGGTCAAGCTAAAAGCTACAACCCATGTAATACACATATGATGGATGTCTAAGACTCATATGACCCACCATGGATCTCCTAGACACCATACTAACAACTACCATAACTTAATACTCACTAAATCCTTTGCACTCTTAAAATCAGAAAACGCAGAATTTTTGGGTACATTCACCCACATAAAATCACGACAAATAAAGCTTAAAAACTCACACCAAAAATTCACCATGGTCTCTCATAAGCATAGAAGCTAATCCCAGAAGGCCATGGACCAATAACACACACAAATACTCATAAGAAATTCAAACTTGTCAACTACTCAAATTCGGATCTGATCGCACACCAAAAAGTTTTGATTTTTAATAATTACTTCCACAAGTTTTTATCGCGAATCCTCTTCGTGGTAGTCTAATATAACCTAAAAATTAACTATTCCAGAAGGCCAAGTCAAAATACCACTTTTACAACCACATGACACCCTCAAACTTTTACCCAAAATCTGTCTCGGTTTGACAGCTTTGACACCTTAACAAAGAAAAATCAAAAGACCAACTTCCCGACCTTGAAATCAATCGTGGCTGGACTTTTTGGAAAGATCTTTCATTGTACTTCAATTTAGACCTAAAATTCTTGACCTAACTCATCACCATCTGTTATTTACACGCACATCTTTACAGCCTTACAAATCTGTCCAAACTCTAACTCAATAACTAGCATGTTTTACGCTCAATTCTCTTAACCAATCATCTTACTATTATCATTAATTGATCCCAACATGTTTAATAACATTAATTTACAGAAGTTAATACAAACCCTAATCCATCATACTTTATTTTACATGAATTAGATCAATAACTAATTAATTGAATGAAAACTAGTATCGAAAATATACCTTGATCTTGATTTTAGCTTCAATAATAAAAAACCCTAATTTTTTCTTCTTGATTCTCCATGTGTCGACTTAAAATTGCAGGAAAAAGAGTTTTGGGAACCTTCTCAATCTTCTCAAAATAAAAACCTTCTCAATCGATCCAGATTCTCTCTCTCTCTCTCTCTCTCTCTATATATATATATATATATATATATATATATTTTATTAAATTAATTTATTACACTCAAAATCTCATACTTTTCATATTTTATAAACACCCGTAGCTAATCCTAGCGTCTTACGCGATAAACCTCAGTTTTTACGACAAACCGGAAAATATCATTTTCACAACAAAGTTTCCAAAAATAGAATTTCACACTCTTTTTGAAATATACCTCATAAAAACAAACTCCTCGTAACTTGCTAACGCTCAAATACTTGAACGAAGACTCGTTACGCAAAATCACAAAAACACCAAAACTACACAAGTCATTTCTACACCACAAAGGTGATCAAAATGAACTTTCCCAAATTTCAAACTTTCCAAATCACCATAATAACCATTTACGTAAAGGGATTTAGTGCTAAAACTCACCTATATCACTCATATATCACTTCAAACACCTAATACACACCAAACAAACGTCAACCGAGTCAAGACTACTAGTCAAACTAACCTGCCAAAACCACGGTTGTTACATCATCCCCCACTTAGGGAAATCGCGTCCCGAGATTTCAACTACTATAGTCACCACTCACAACAGCAAAAGAAAATTTATGGATTTTTAAGCGGATAAATACCACACCATAAAATCACAGAGAAAGAATCGCAAAAATGTGAATCGACTAAATACTCGAATTCACACGATAGAAAACATACCGACACTCCAACAATACACGAAAATAGATACACTACACCGATCAATAACACCAAAGATCTGAACGTCTTCTCACAGATAGGTACGATACTCTCGAACCAAATGAAAAATCCAAATGGTAACCGCAAGACGCACTCACAAATAACAAATACCCATAAAACAAACATTAATTACATCTGATCCTCACGTTCCCAAGTAAACTCAGGACCATGCTTAGAATCCCACCATACCTTTACCAACGCTATCTCACCACACTTCAAACTCTTAACATTTCGATTCCATAATCTCAACAGGTTTCTCGACAAAACGAAGAGTCTTGTCAACCTTACATTCATCTAATGGCACATGCAGACTAGCATCTGCCAATCACTTCTTTCCATTAGATACGTGAAACGTATCATGCACTTTACTTTACTCCTCAAGCAAATTCAACCGATATGTCTCAAATCCAATCCTTTCCGTAAATCTCAAATGGTCCTACATATCTCAGTGCTAGCTTGCATTTCTTATTGAAACGCACAACACCTTTCCAAGGAGATACTTTTAACCTCACAATATCACCAACACCAAACTCTAAGGGCTTACGGAAATAATCCGCATAACTCTTTTGGCGATCTCTTGCTGCCTTAAGTATTTCCTTAATCGGAAAACCTTATTCGTAGTCTCTCGTACCAGTTCAGGACCAGTTAGTTGGCTTGTTCCAACCTTTGCCCACAGAACATTCCATACAACTTTTCACAAGACACATACTCCATACTAGAATGATAGTTGTTGATATAGGAGAACTCAGCTAAGGGTAAATGTATACCCCGGCTTCCTCCAAAATCAAACACACCCATGCTCTCAGCTCACCATCCAACGCCTGATTTGTACGCTCACTTAGTTCACTCATTAGAGAATGATAAGTCGCACTCATCTACATACGCGTTCTCAAGACTCCATAACACGTTTATCACTATCGCGAAGTAAGTATTTCATCATGTTTCTTGATGATCAACGCGACACCCCATGGCTCATTACCAACTCACCGAGCGAAAAGTCTCGCCTACTCCTCCATACATCTTTTGCTAAGGTAATAATAAGTCTTATCCATTCTCAGATGTATCAAATACCTTTCATGATTGATGTCCTTACGCTTCCTCTCAATGGAACCAATAGCTGAAACGCAAAGTACATTCCTCCATCTTTGTTCCTTTCCATTTACTGGTCTAAACCAAGTAATTATTCTTCTTTCATGTTCTCAACCTTGAGCCTCTCTCTCTAGGCTGCCAGTATCATCCTCTTAACTCCGAACCGAATTATCATAACCATTGCTCACAAACATCCAAGTTTCACTCGTTCACTCCCGCTCAGCGCTCTTACCACGATGTCCTCCCTTCCTTGACGATAGCGAATCAGACAATCGTAGTCACTGAGAAATTCCACACCCAACTTCTCTACAACATATATAAACCTCTTGTCAAATATATGCTAAAGATTCTTATGATCTGGGTAGACCACACTCTTTGCTCCATAAAATATCATCTCCAAGTTCTACTCCCCAACTCTAAGTCATGCATCACATAGTTTCTCTTATGGATCTTCTACCTCAGCGATGCCCACGCAATCTGAAGAACGTATATCTTGAAGCTAAACCTCTCACTTGAACAACTTGGCAACATCCTCTTCTTCTTCAACGAACAAATTGATAATCAAAACGACAATCTATCCTAAGTAAACGACGCGAACCATGAAACCGGTCGGACTAAAACGTATATCAACGAACTCAAAAAGGGGTACGAATTACCAACTAACGAAGTAACGAACATCAAAATCAAAGCTAGAAAAACACAATGAGAAATTCTTCCCCCCAATAAAAGTAGACACGGATAAAATATTCATGAAAACCCCTACAAAGAAAATATAAAATACACGTACCAATAAAACACCCACAAGCGCACCACAACGAAAGAAACACTCGATGAACCAAATACATAACAAGTTTGGTAAATGAGAACCATAGACAGTTCTTATTCCCGTACTCGACCTTCCCAAAAACAAATGAACACCGTTTTTCACAAGACATACCTTAAACTTATACATTTTTTTTATAAAATATATATAAACCATTTTATGTAAGACATCAACATAAGCATTTTTTTTCACACTTCATTTCCCATAAAAATATTAGTTTCCATCAAACAACCTTCAAATACCCAAAACGAATTTGTAAAATGCCATAAAGACTCTAACACAACCTCTTAATTGAACGCGAAAGACATTGAAGAATTCCGTAATCAAAATAATCCTCAAACAAACTCATACCAGCGAACACTCACGCAAATACATTGCAAACCAAGCGAAGAACGCAAAGACTCATTCGTACAACGATCAAACCAAAATCATAGAAAAACACCGATACTAACAGGTCACAAAAACATGTCACGAAATTCAATTGATGTGTGTAAATAAGGGATTCAAATATCCACACCAACTCGCCATGAACCAACAATACTTGAAGAATAGCATAACATTCATCCGAGGAATGAATGTATGGAATAACCAAAGAAACGAAACAGTATCCAAAAAAAAAACGAATTCGATTTCCCAACACCTATCACGACGTCGAATAGAAAGAATATGGCATATGTACCATCATGGTACGAATAGGAATGCCAACCAAAGAATTAGGTATACAAACGGAGCGTCTAGCAAACGAATCAACTTAAATACCACAACATAAGTACCCATCGATAATTGAGGTATCAACGTATGATAGGTAGGATGGAATCTTACCACCTACACACCCCAACATATAACGACTGCCCAAACGGTTAAGAGAATACTTCTCTAACCATACAGCCATCACCAACATGATATCACATACCATCTACCACAACATATAACAACAAACATCAATCAATGCAATAATGGTCACAAGTCCACGTGTGTGATACCCTTATAATTATGTTCACGACCACAGTTATAAGCCTATTCCACACGCATTCTTACTTCCAAAACCACACATCTCAATGATAACACACATATACCACATAGCACCTAATACACGATGCAATCCATGCCATCATACTTGCAAGTCCACTTGTGTTGTGATGCATGTATAATTATGTTGGCCACCATAATTATCTATGCCCCCTTCCATAAGTGTACTCCCTCCTATGACAACACATCATGCAAACAAACATGTAAACAAAACAAAAGACGTTGCAAACAATCATCTCACATGGAACAATTCCATCGATCAGGTAAACTCTATAATCAAAATCACTTGGATAAGGTCGATCCAATATCCAAGAGTAATCACGCTCCAACATGGCTCCAGACGGCAAAAGACAATATACGAATTCCAAAACATAACACAAAACAAAAGACGTCGCATAATGGCTGAAACTCCACTCTCACACTTATCTTCCCACTCAGATCAATTCAACTTACTACTCGCTGTGGACTCTGAATCCGAATCCACACCATTCCATCCTAACTCCCTTTCGTCTTTACTCAACCACCCATTCATGTTTCCTACATGTTGAGGTAGTCGACAACATGCAAAACCATCTCTATTTCTTTCTTCCAATTCTGTATGATTCATAAGTGCATACAAATCACGAGGTTTAGACTAAACCACCTCTCCTTTCTATATGAAGTGAGGACACTACCAAGGTTACTTGGTAATGGCTTCATCTCTAGAAGTCACCGTGGTTCCAAACCCCTCCACTTCTTCTCCACCAATATTTCCCATAAACGCCATCTCCTTGTCCGAACATGGATACATGCTATCGGGAACTCGGATTCTGCGCTTAATCCGTTTCATCCGACCACTTCTCTCGCATCCGATAGCGACAACGGTAGTCCAACGAAGCATCTTACGCGCGGAAGGCGATATAATAGAGTCGATATATATAATACTACGTATAGGGGATAGAATAGACGTCCGAACTCAATAAAATATCTCATAAATATAGGAAAATAGACATATAAAATATTATACTTACACATAGGTCCTAAATGCAACTATATGAGGGACTCCTAGGTTATAGTCTAGGTCCAACCGCCTAATTCTCTATAACCAAGGCTCTGATACCAATCTGTCACACCCCGCCACGGCGGAAACGCGCGGGTGTAACTTCATGGATATCATCACAACACCTGGTGTCTACATAGAGAACAACTACATGCACATAGATAGAACAATGTACAAACACAAAGTGTTGTAACAATACCCCAAAATAAAATAACCAAAACAAAACATAAACCCAAACATAGATGATAAACCACTTCCAATGCAACTAAGGTCTCGTCTATCCACATCATTCTATGTTATCCTTAGAAAGCTCACCTGAAAATGATGCTTAAAACGTCAACATAATGTTGGTGAGATTCATAGGTTTGAGACTTAACACACAAAGCAACCAAATTCACTGTGATTACAAAATATAGCTGGACAAATAATTAAAGTTATCATATAGCTACATGCATTTGCAAGTCAATATCCACACACAAAGGCAACAACACTCATAAGGCAACCATTAGGATGGCTCGTGTCCTCCGACCCCATAATCATCAATTAGGTCGCATGCGCGAGCAACAGGATAAGCATCCTACTAATTGGATCCCATCAAACATATCAAACATCAATTTGGTCGCATGCGCAAGCAACATGATAAGCATCCTCCTAATTGGATCCCATTAACACATTAAACATCAATTAGGTCACATGCGCGAGTAACAGGATAAACATCCTCCTAATTGGATCCCATAGACATCCACACAAGCAAATAATCACACATAGCATGCATACAATAACATTATAAGTCCAAGCTCTTTAATACCACACACATAATCACAGTAAATCAAATCATTTAAAAAAAGCATCATTCCCATCCCAAGTTTAAAACAAAGTAAAAATATGGGACTTTGAACTCACCTTAAACTCCGCAGCTTCCACAAAACAACTCATAATCTATAGCACACAAAAATAATCCACATTACACAAGGTCAAGCTAAAAGCTAAAACCCATGTAATACACATATGATGGATGTCTAAGACTCATATGACCCACCATGGATCTCCTAGACACCATACTAACCACTACCATAACTTAATACTTACTAAATCCTTTGCACTCTTAAAATCAGAAAACGCAGAATTTTTGGGTACATTCACCCACATAAAATCACGACAAATAAAGCTTAAAATCTCACACCAAAAATTCAAAATGGTCTCTCATAAGCATAGAAGCTAATCCCAGAAGGCCATGGACCAATAACACACACAAATACTCATAAGAAATTCAAACTTGTCAACTACTCAAATTCGGATCTGATCGCACACCAAAAAGTTTTGATTTTTAATAATTACTTCCACAAGTTTTTATCGCGAATCCTCTTCGTGGTAGTCTAATATAACCTAAAACTTAACTATTCCAGAAGGCCAAGTCAAAATACCACTTTTACAACCACATGACACCCTCAAACGTTTACCCAAAATCTGTCCCGATTTGACAGCTTTGACACCTTAACAAAGAAAAATCAAAAGACCAACTTCCCGACCTTGAAATCAATCGTGGCTGGACTTTTTGGAAAGCTCTTTCATTGTAGTTCAATTTAGACCTAAAATTTGTGACCTAACTCATCAGCATATGTTATTTACACTTACATCTTTACAGCCTTACAAATCTGTCCAAACCCTAACTCAATAACTAGCATGTTTTACGCTCAATTCTCTTAACCAATCATCTTACTATTATCATTAATTGATCCTAACATGTTTAATAACATTAATTTACAGAAGTTAACACAAACCCTAATCCATCATACTTTATATTACATGAATTAGATCAATAACTAATAATTGAATGAAAACTAGTATCAAAAATATACCTTGATCTTGATTTTAGCTTCAATAATAAAAAACCCTAATTTTTTCTTCTTGATTCTCCATGTGTCGACTTAAAATTGCAGGAAAAAGAGTTTTGGGAACCTTGATTTTGTATTTATATTATTTGGTGGATAACTACCTAACATAGAGTTGTAATTGGGCTACAATTGGTTTTCCTTTTTCCCCCTTATCCTCTCCCATCCGATTTTCTTATACATACATATATATATATATATATATATATATATATATATATATATATATATATATTAAATTAATTTATTACACTCAAAATCTCATACTTTTCATATTTTATAAACACCCGTAGCTAATCCTAGCGTCTTACGCGATAAACCTCAGTTTTTACGACAAACCGGAAAATATCATTTTCACAACAAAGTTTCCAAAAATAGAATTTCACACTCTTTTTGAAATATACCTCATAAAAATAAACTCCTCGTAACTTGCTAACGCTCAAATACTTGAACGAAGACTCGTTACGCAAAATCACAAAAACACCAAAACTACACAAGTCATTTCTACACCACAAATGTGATCAAAATGAACTTTCCCAAATTTCAAACTTTCCAAATCACCATAATAACCATTTACGCAAAGGGATTTAGTGCTAAAACTCACCTATATCACTCATATATCACTTCAAACACCTAATACACACCAAACAAATGTAAACCGAGTCAAGACTATTAGTCAAACTATCCTGCCAAAACCACGGTTGTTACATCTGTCTTGTTTGTTTTCAGATTCGAAGAGCAAGTGCAGTTTCGTATGGCTGACCGTTTGCCTGTAAAAATGGGAAATTACCTGACGAAAGGGTGAGGTAAGCCTTTAAAAGGTTCGTAAAGCCTAAACCTTTTCCTGTTCGATAGACATCCATTCGTAGTGGTTTATGTGCTACAGTTTTTGAGGCAGATTTAATTATATATTTGTTTTTCGTGCTGCTGTTAAACATTTGGATTGTCTTATGTTAGTGTTAAATGTGGGTTTGATCCAGGATACAGGTATATTGGAATCTCGCAATCAGGCGCATTCCATATGGATGTCAGATTTCTTTGTGCTTACGATCTGTATAAGTAAGGTATTTTCAGTTTCAGATACTTACCCATACTCCATATGCGTTGCTGTTAGTGGAATGCGTCTCACCAGCACTTTTGATTGTTCAATCAGAAACTGAAGATATAAGTGACGAGTAAGCTGTTGAAGGGGAACATTGTAACGCGAAGAACTCATAGGAGAAGTGAGAGAAAGAAAGAGGCGTATCAAGAAACGCGTAAGGTCAGTAGAACCTGATTATGTGTGAGGTTGTCATTTCAAAATGCAATAGGCAAATGGTACTCAGTTATATAATGCAATGGCTTTCTGTACGATTTATTTAGACGGTTGGCCATACAACACCTTAGGATCCATTTTAAGCTTTACTATACGAAAATTTGCTGTCCAGAAAACGTTGAAACTGTAAACATTAGATAGGAAGATCTCTTTAGTATCATTTTTTTTGTTGTTTGATGAATCAAATTCTCTGTATTGTAGGGACTTTTGCCATGGCAGACCAGCGTTACCTGGGTCTGTCAATTTGTAATAATCAAGATGTATGATGATGATCGAAGATATGTTTCCCGTTTTTCGATGGGAGTCTCACCAACTGCATTGGAAAGGAGTAGCTGCTGCTACAACGTGTGGAGTCGGTTGACGTTAATCCAAACATCATGGTAGAATAGGCACTTCTAAGACGTTTTACTGAGGGTGTAGTACGTGACCCGCTCGCATCTGTTGCAACAGATTGTGGGCGAGCCCCGTTAATGATTCTTTATACGCACATATTTGCAGGTTCTTAAATGTGCTTAAGTTTATGTCATTCACAATCCAAAATGATCTTTCAAATCAACCTAATAAACCTGAAATAATTTTTGTAAATTGTATTTGCGCTAAATTATTGGTTTCCCTCATTGCGATTGTGTCACTTACTTTTATCTTTCAAATGTTATAAACGCACTTTCATGTTGTTGCAGAATGTACTTCCACGGGCAAAATTCTTAGCTTTGTTCATGAGTCACGGTGAGATAAAAACAGTTATTCTTCCAGTTATAAGGCGCATGAAGTTGGTAACACTCTGATGCGTGGGGATTGCACCAGGCTTTACCTCTCGAGGGATCTCAAGAAGCTTACAACCCCCACCAGGCAGTGTACCTGATCGTTGTAGTATAGTATAGTGACAAGTACCGGGGGATTGATCGTTCAGCTAGGAATAGTATCGCTAGGATTAGAAAACCTAATTACTAGTTCTAAAGATGATGGATGATTATTTTTGTATTTTTTATATGTTTTAGAAAGCAAATAAAAATCTCGGGTTAGAAGGATTTGGGCGGAATTAGTTGCTAATCAACTAACCCAATACTAAAGATGCAATCAAAATAAAATACTAGAAATGAAAATAGAACTAAATTAAACTAAGATTGTGAGCAATAAGTGGAGAAATTGTGTTTACTTAGATTTCACTACTCCCTAGATATCTTTTACACGTTAATTACTTGTTATAGTTGCGTGGATGACGGATTGTATTCCTTAATACCATTCATGGGGTGGCGCACTTAATTCCCCAATCCTATGAGTGCCTACTTCACTCCTATGTCGAGCCGGCTAAGAAGCTCCTAACATGGGATCATTAGAATTTACTCATGCATTAAATACAACCAATAAAACCTAGTGCACATCGGTTCATGTTTCCTAAGATGTTCAAGCATGTTACCATTTGGAGATCTGCCAGTTTTCTTAAGCCTAACATCGAAATCATTCATCCAATACAATCATAAACAAGTAATCAACATATAATCAACATCTAGGTTTCATTAGATCTAAGCAAACACAAGATAGATCAAGCCTAGCATGGTGGAATTAAGACAAGAACAAGATATAGGCAACCAACACATAGACATATTGATTGAATTAGAAGAACACTTATCTCAATTACACATGTAATGGTTCAAGGGCTGAAAACCCTTGAAAAACCTGCAAAATTCGTAATAGGTTCGGCCTTAGGGTTTCTTCAAAACTTCTCCTTTTCTTATGAATGAAAATTAGAAAACTATATATAGGAAATTGAGGCCGACGGCGTCAAGACCAAATAGGTGACGCCGTCATCTCGCCGCCGAAATAATTCACGGACTGCCTTGATCTACATCTGACGCCGTCATGTGTTAGCTTCTTCCAGGCCGTCACTTGTTTAACTCTTGACGCTCTCCTTGTGACGCCTTCATGTTTGCACTGGGCCGTCATGCAATTTACTCTTGACGCCGTCAGGATGGTACTCTTAACGCCGTCACACACTGTTCCCAGCAAGGAAAATTAAGACTTTGGCGTTTTCTTCACTTTTATGCTCCAAAAACGTCTGAATTGCTTCCTTTTCCAGACTTCACTCCCAAAGTACCTAAAATCACAAAAGGAACGATTTAGGGCAATATTTGATCAAATAAATTCAATTCCGGGCTTAAATGACTCCCTAAAAGTGGTTCATTTTTCGCCTCATCATATACCCTTACACTTGAGATTTGCTTGTCCTCAAGCAAATGTGCTTTTATTCTACTCAAAATACAAGTTAGGGGTCATTTAACACTAATATAAAAGTAATTACAACAAATAATCATTTCACTAAACACCAAAGACAAGCACGAAGGTCATACACAAGCACCTCACAAATAGTGTTTAGATACTCACATCTCTCGGGTGTAATAAAGTATAAATTACAATATGGAAACGGAAGATATCTCTTACTACCTGTCATAGCAAAATAGATTACCATAGGCTTGGGAAAGGATCAAACCTCCACCACATGGCGTAAGTACCTAGGATAAACTATCAAAGAGGTCTTTTTAAAGGGTTGTAACGTTAGGTGTAGGGATATGAAATACACGGTTTTGTTGGATATAGGCAGTCTTTACTGGTGGCGAGTTAACAATCTTGGTCAATTATATGTACAATATGGCGTTGCTAAGCCAAGACTAGACTCGACTTAATCTAATAAATGAAAAAAATAACAAAAACATAAAATGAACATAGAATAAAAAGGGATGGTAGTCCGTATGTTTTTTTTCTCTTTTCTTTTTCTATTTTTTTTTAATTTTTTTTTAGTTTTTCATTTTTTTTTGCATACGCTCTTACCCTACCATCCAAAATAATACATCACAGGGAATGTAAATTTCCCTTACACTTGAATTTTTACATACTTTACAATAAACCAATCTAATGACTCGAATTAAGAAAATCAAAACACTTGGAGTACTTTTAAGATTAACCCACATATAGGGGTAATAAATGATGTTCTTCCCCATTACTCCATAAAATAAGTACTTTACCAATGAGTCCCAATCGTCCCAAAACAATATGTACAAGGATATGACTCGACTTAGCAACCATGTAATCAATTAGATAGTTAACTTAGGGTTTAACAAATAACAATAATGCACTAAAAATGAGCGCATACACGGAAGGCTAAGGCGATTTGGGTGTACATTTAAGTGGGGTGTAACAAATTCTTCCTTTAAGTAAGATGCTTAAAGTTAGAAACGAAAAATAGGCTCGGAGGGGTGTACTAGGGGTTTCGTGTACTAAAAATGAGTACAACGCTAAGGTGTGGGAAAAATTAATTGACTTAACTAGCCAAATAATATGACTTAAATGGTCAAGTAATTATGATACGGGTTTAACACAAGGGTGATCCTAATGCCTCTTATCATGTAGTAAATCCTACTACACGAATGTAGTCTCACTAGCGGTCTCGGGATGCATCACTAACGTAAGTTCTAGAATCTAAATGCTACCGGTACACTCATATGCACTAATAGTAAATGCTTTTCCTATCAAATCTAAAGGCGAACCTCACATATTTGGGTGGAAATTTTTTTTTGAAAGTACGGTTATGTGCTAGTCATACAATCTCCTATCCATGAGACGCTTGCTATGGCTAAAGTTTCACTCCTAAATGTTGTAAAAAATTTTAAATTTGGCGCTAAAATTACACTAACAAGTATTTCTCATAGTATTATTACACATCTACCATTAAACAAACAAACTCAAGCGAAAGTGTATATGTAAGGTATCATCGTTTTACCCTCCCCTTACACTTAAGATGAACATTGTCCCCAATGTTCAAGTAAAGAATGTAAAAGTGAATAAGTAAAAAGAATGAAATCAAATACTCCCCTGATTCGCTCGGTATGGATAATAAGGTGGTCAGGTTAAATCTTCCTCCAAGAAAATGAACAATCAAAGCTTCCCTTCCAAAATGTAAATCATCTTCTTGTCATACATAATCTGTAAATCCTGAGAAAACAAACAAAGCAACCTCGCATAAAATCGGCGGCAATCTATATAAGTTACTAAATCCTAGAAAACAAAGTAAGATATAATGCTTGTGGAATGAAGTTTGCAGATTTCCTGGAGATTATAAAACTTAATAATTCAACAAAAACTTTAAGACTCCGTTAGAAAAACAAAACCGGTAAAATTTCCAGATTTTTACACGTGACGCCGTCAAGAGTAAACTCGTGACGCCGTCAGAAGTGATCTGCAGAAATTCTTGTGTTAAGTTTCCGGAAAATTTCTGGAAAAACTTCGTCCTACTTCCTGGAAAATCCTGCAAAACTTCATTATGACTCAATACAAGCATTTGACTCTAACAAATACGAATATACATGTCCATTTAATATTGTGGAGAATCATGATCGGTTTGTTTCTTAAAAACATATTTGGGGTTTCCCCTTACACTTATCTTTTGCAAAAATACCTTTAGGTGGAGTTAAGACTAGGCCAAAACAATAAAGTAAAGTATTTCCACTTTTTAGTTTAGAAACATGATCTACCAACAATAAAAATAAAGCATGCATATGGAAGCAAATAACAAACAAACAAAATAAAATCACACAAAGCATGGGTTGCCTCCCAAGAAGCGCTTGTTTTTGTTCGAGTCACGATCCTGACTCTACCCTTATTTCACGGATAAATGTGAGGTTTTCCCTACACTTAGGATTAAGTGCGGGTGATAGTAGCGATACACACCATCTCGGTGGAAGTATGCCACGTGAGGAAAGAGTGGTGGATGAATTATATGCTCAAAGGGCTGTGCTCCTATCATCATAACCTTACCTAATTCAATCGGGTTAATGGGTGGATTAATATTTTCTCCTAGAAAGGGATCATTTTCTATCAACTTCGAAAGACTCCTAGGTTGGGATCCATCTTGACCTAATAAACCTGGTTTAAACCCATAATGTTTCTTATGATCAATAATAAATGGGTGATGTAAGCATGTAAGGTCATTTTCCACTCCTATATTTGCTTCCTCTCTACAAGGCTTAGAGTCCACTACCTTTGTCCAAAGACTACCCGGACTATATGGTTTGATGGGTGGATCGGAACCTATTTCAATTCCTAAATTTTCATCCAAGGATGGAAGATTAGGTAACGGTTTTGGTTGAGGCTCCGGTTCATCAAAACTAGGAACTTCCCTAGAACTAAGAGTAAGGTTATCATTATAAGTATTCAAACCTATATCCTCTAGTTGTGTTTGGTTCAAAGGTTCTACCTCTATTGGGGTTCCTAAAGTCTCTTCTACTTCTTCTGGATAAGTCACAGTCGGTGTTTATGCCTCAAATGATGGTAGGACTTGTGGGGTACTTGGTGGGCTTTGGTTTTCTACTATCTCTTCCATCACATCAATATCACCTATGTGTTCATCTTGTATTATGGTAGTGCCTAACCATGACATGCACCTAGGTGTCTCAACTCTAATCTTTTTATCCCTAAACAAACTTTTTGATTGAGCCTTCCAAATTGAAAATAGGTCTACACTTACGTTTTTTGGGTCCTATGTTCCACTCCTGTATTGGGCATGAATCTCAAAGTTTTCCCATGCGTTGTTTACATCATACTCCCAAAACTCCCCATCTGTTACATAGTCAAGCCTCATTTTGGTTTCGTAGTCGATACGAGTGTGAAATAATTGAAGTCGAGGCAATAAATCAAGACCATAGTGAAGGACTTTTTGTAGTAAGTATTTGAAACGAGTCCATGCATCGGGAAAAGATTCACCATGATGTTGTCGAAACATCAAGATGTCATTTTGAAGTGAAAAGGGTAGATTTTGTAGTGGGTTTGGTCGATTGGATGAAAAATTTGGCGGATTCGCGTTCTCCATAATGGTGAACGGAAAAGTCAATGGAAATGTTTTTACGAACAAAGACACAAAGAAATAAGATAGACTAAAGAGAACCTAAAAATAAAAATAAAATCTTACTAGAAAGGAATCTAGCAAGTAGACCTAATAAAAAGAGATTCTAACCTAGACAATAACTATTCCTCGGGCTGCGGCGCCAAAAACTTGATGCGTGGGGATTGCACCAGGCTTTACCTCTCGAGGGATCTCGAGAAGCTTTCAACCCCTACCAGGCAGTGTACCTGATCGTTGTAGTATAGTATAGTGACAAGTACCGGGGGATTGATCGTTCAGCTACGAATAGTGTCGCTAGGATTAGAAAACATAATTACTAGTTCTAAAGATGATGGATGATTATTTCTGTATTTTTTATATTTTTTAGAAAGCAAATAAAAATCTCGGGTTTGAAGGATTTGGGCGGAATTAGTTGCTAATCAACTAACCCAATACTAAAGATGCAATCAAAATAAAATACTAGAAATGAAAATAGAACTAAATTAAACTAAGGTTGTGAGCAATTAGTGGAGAAATTGTGTTTACTTAGATTTCACTACTCCCTAGATATCTTTTACATGTTAATTACTTGTTATAGTTGCGTGAATGACAGATTGTATTCCTTAATACCATTCATGGGGTGGCGCACTTAATTCCCCAATCCTATGAGTGCCTACTTCACTCCTATGTCGAGCCGGCTAAGAAGCTCCTAACATGGGATCATTAGAATTTACTCATGCATTAAATACAACCAATAAAACCTAGTGCACATCGGTTCATGTTTCCTAAGACGTTCAAGCATGTTACCATTTGGAGATCTGCCAGTTTTCTTAAGCCTAACATCGAAATCATTCATCCAATACAATCATAAACAAGTAATCAACATATAATCAACATCTAGGTTTCATTAGATCTAAGCAAACACAAGATAGATCTAGCCTAGCATGGTGGAATTAAGACAAGAACAAGATATAGACAACCAACACATAGACATATTGATTGAATTAGAAGAACACTTATCTCAATTACACATGTAAGGGTTCAAGGGCTGAAAACCCTTGAAAAACCTGTAAAATTCGTAATAGGTTCGGCCTTAGGGTTTCTCCAAAACTTCTCCTTTTCTTATGAATGAAAATTAGAAAACTATATATAGGAAATTGAGGCTGACGGCGTCAAGACCAAATAGGTGACGCCGTCATCTCGCCTCCAAAATAATTCTCGGACTGCCTTGATCTACATCTGACGCCGTCATGTGTTAGCTTCTTCCAGGCCGTCACTTGTTTAACTCTTGACGCTCTCCTTGTGATGCCTTCATGTTTGCACTGGGCCGTCATGCAATTTACTCTTGACGTCGTCAGGATGGTACTCTTGACGTCGTCAGGTGTGTCGCGAGTGCAACTCTGACCGCACTGAGATACACAGGTCGGCCACCACTTATATGTTTTAGGATACCTGTTTAAAAGATTGGTGCAAAGTTTTGTAAATCTATTGGAATCACATATTCAGGGTCGATAATTCTTTTATTTTTAAAAAATGAACTTTAATTGAAAGAACAGTTTTTGATAAGTCGTTTGTTGCTTTCTTTTACAAGCTTTATCTTTTTATAAACTACGCAAAAAAAAGTGGACCTTTTTTTATAAGCAGTTTCAGATGCACTCTCTCTTTCTTTCTTTTGCAGCAGCCTCATCCTTTTATGACCTCGCTTTTCTGTTTTTTCTGAATCAACAGGTCTTCTGTATACGCAGACAACCTTTGCTGCAAAAGAACGTTTGAAAAAAATATCTAACTGAGCTGTTAGACGTTACTTTGTGCAACACAAATCTATTAAAACATGCGATCTGTGTGTCACAAAATAGCTTTTAGCAGCCCAGAAAGATTTTTTTTAAGCAAAAATAGTTACCCTTTATTTATTACTGGTATGTATAGCCTGCCACTTTCTTACTTTCAAACATTCTTTGCATTCTTCAGTTTTACTAAAAGTTTCCGGTCTTATGCTTCTTGCAGAAAACTTATTTTCTAGCACTACCGTAACAAATCATCTCATCCATAGACGGAACTAACAATGGATGCGCAGAAACCAATAATGGGGTTGCACCGTAATGAGATGACAGTAACACAATGGAAGCTGATTCAGAAGTCAACCACTGAAATAATCGACTTAAATGTTCTACCGTTCCAGCTTTGCTGATAGAATGGCATGTCAGACCTGGAATACTCCGGACAGCTATTACCTATCTGACATGCCATTCTACATCAAAGCTGGGTTGCATTTGAATATACACTGTTGCCTGTGCACCCAATTTGTGTGTGTGCTTTGCCGGTTTTATTCGACCTTTGGCTATTTACAGATAGGGTTCGCCCACGGAGTTGGGATCATCAGGTACGGCTAACTAAAACCGAAGCCTTTAAGTTTTTTAATAATTGATATACTTGCATTCATAGATTGATTACTTGGCCTCAGGATTGTCTCAGACACATGGAAACCTACAACACATGTGTAGTATGCTGCAATCAAACTGTTAGTTTGCCATGGATCGTGCACCAACAAACATAAGAAATTTCACTCTCTTTAAATATGTAGATTTTTTTACTTATTGTATGTCTGAGATGATTTCATGATGTCTTTCCCATTGACTGTATGTTGCAGGCTGGCAGTAAGCGATCCGATATCCTCCATCACCAACCAAGGTAATTTCAGACCTGTTTGTTTTGTTAACGCTTATAAATAATTAACAACCTCGGTCTTGAAAAAGGATCCTTTCATGGTCTCTTTAAATTGTTGCATATGGTAATGCCAGTTGTCTTATCTCTTATGCAGGCCTTATAAAAACTGTGGCATGTTCCGTTACATCTAACTTCCATATCACTAGTCGAGGTAATTTCACGGTTATTTATAGATTATATTTGGTTATCAGTTTAGTTCTAACAAAGGCGCTCTACTTATGTACTAGGTCACGCAATGCGCGTTTAAATCAAATAGCTCCAGCAACCCAATCACATGATACCAGGCTGTTTGCTAAAAAACAGCCGGTCTGCTTATCTACTACGTCACACAGTGCGCAGTTATATTGAATAGCTACACCAAACAGATCACATAATACCATGCTATTTGCTAAAAAAAAGGTACGTTACCAGAATGCCTTTTCATTCATTCAATAAAACTAGACAGAATATGTAATTAATCAACTGTTTGCATGCAAAGTATCCACAAAATTAGACCATACTTAGATTCCATTACATGACACCCCCATACCTAACCAGACCAACAAAAGACTATGCCCAAAAAACTAAATTTGTGAATACCAGCCAACAAAAGCTTAGTATGGTTGCCCATTAAGCCATTCGATGAACTTCCGGACCTCAGCTGCCCGGGTCTGTTTCTTCGAAACGGTTGCCAGAATCTCTTTGATTTCTGCTGAGTCCTGGATCTGCATGTTTGTCAGTTCCGCAATGCTCATGACAGCAGAATCAAAAGGGAACAACTGTTTTAGCTCTTCAATGACAAAGTCCTTTTCAACTATCCGAGACCGTATTTCTTGCCCTTTCTTCTTCAGCTCAAGCTCATCCAACAGCAAAACACTTTCCTCTCTTTTAAACTTTTCGATCATCATGTCCTTTACATAGCTTGACCCAGCAACAGCAGCAAGCTCTTTGCAAAATGGCAAGGAAGTTGTCATGGCTTTTTTTTTTTTTTTTTTTTTTTTTTTTTTTTTTTTTTTCAAAAATTATGAGACAGTTGTGGTTTTTCTGTGTTTGTATGTTTAAATAGTACTTGAAAGTCTCTTAAAATTCATGATTGCCTATTAATACAGCATTTAAAAGGCTGAAATCTTTAATTACAACTCTTGAGCCACTCCCCATGAATAGTTAATCATCATTGCTAATGCATGCATGTATCCCAACCTTTCACATCTCCAGCAGTTTGACGAGTGCATTAATGAAACAAAATATGCAATCATCACAAGAAAACAGATAGATAGGTGCATACAACCTGTTTTCTGAAAATAAACAAGAAACATAACCTGTTCTTTATTTATTTTTCCCATCTAAATGTTCAGCCTTCGATTGCAGCAGAATGGTGCCTGAGTATTTGGATTCGGCAGGAAGAGTATGGCAGCAAGATTATTGAATGTTGCATGTTGGCAAGGATCATAGCTAATGACTTAAGGGAAAGCTGCCAACCATTCTCAAGAAGTAAAAATGCTTAGCTGTATATAATTTTCGGCAAACAACTCAAATGCCTGGATCTCATTTGTATTCATGAGTTTAAATTTAATAAGAAATATTGAGATTGTACTAACATATGCAATAATAGTCAGGAAAAAAAATCATTACTTGGTATTGCTTCAATGGTAGTATTACTTTTCTACCGCAAACTTTTGTTGGATGTTAAATGAGTCATTTTATACGGATGTGTATTTATTTACGACCATTTAAAAAAATCGTACAGTAAGATTGCTAGATGATACAGGAATTTTTCACTTATAGCCGCATAAAATAGATTAACACCAAACCGATGATAGTTTTTTAAAGTTCTATTTCCTGTACATGATAAAATACTTTACCTGTGATACAAAAAAAAATTTTACCGTTGATAACACACAAACAGTAATACGCTACGAATTGTAGTCGATGAAAAAATAAATTAACTTACTTTGCCTGACTGAATAAAAAAAAATACTGAAAATAAACAGGTGTGTATCCGAATAAACAATGACTTATCTTTACAACTTTTAAAAAAACTCCTCTAACAAAAAAATATTGCATTACATATGATACAAAATAAATGTAACGTAAATATCACACAAACAATAATACGTAATGAATTGCCAACCACTAAACTAAAAATTTACAAAATTAACAGCCGTACAATCACTGAAAAAACATTTATCCGGGTAAACAGGGACGCCGGCAACGCGACGTTCATAGCCATTCTTGTATAAGGAATTCGGCATTATATATGTGCAACTAATTGGGCTAGAACCTAAAAAGCCAAGCCCATTTATAAATATTTAGATATCACGTCCCATTTGTTTTTGTTTGTTATGTTGTTACTAGTCTTCCTCTCTATCTTATTCTTTCTCTACAATCCCTTCACCTATCATCTTCTTGTCATAATGATTTTATATAGATCAGACATATAGTGCCAATGACGATTTTTTAGTTGAGAAAAAAAAAATTATAAAAAAAGAAAAGATGAAAGCGGTTCGGCCTGGTTCACTGATTTCACCGTGACGGGGTCTTGAATTCAAGATGTGTTATTCCTTTTTGAAAATATTGATTTCATCAAAAAACTTTAACTCAGAAAAGAAGAAGTTATTTCAATCTCATCAATTTTTATGTTTTGAATCCGTTATATTCTCATCATTTTGATTGATTTAGAATGCAAAAAATAAGATCTTTTGCAGCAAAAAGGTTCTTAGAGGGAGGGGGTGGCTAGCACGTGCTAGCCTCCTTAATCAATCCAGCACCTTTAGTATTTGATAAGCCCAATAGCTGAAAATAAATATGATTTGCGTAATTGCGTAGTTAGCACCCCTTAGGGGACTGGCAACCTTTCGGCATATGGAGCTCGGCAAAGAGTGCCGATCGGCAAGCATGGCTGCCACCCACTCGGAAAGTCCAAATTGGTGCCCCAAACGGTATGTATCACCCAAGGCAAAATAGAGACGTTGGCATTAAATTAAAATGGGAGACGTTGGGCTTGTTCCCAAAAAAAAAAAAAAAAAAAAAATCCCCTTTAAAATCTTACATTTCTTTTTAAATTTCACACACAATTTTAAATTACCATTTCACAAACAATCAAATCCATCTCTTTCAAGAAAAAACAAAAAAACAATGGAGCCTAAATCCAAACGTGGTTCAAGCTCACACAAAGGTCGAGGACGTGGGTCTCGATCACAATCCGGTCCATCACAATTCACACGTCCGCAACTTCATTCACAACCAATTCGTCCCCAAATTCCACCTCAACCTTACTATCCCCAACATCCAAATCAAAACTATTATCCTCAACATCAACCTCAATCACAAAGGCAATATTATCATCAACCTCCTCCAATGAATCCGGCCAATTATAATATGTTAATGACTAGTGAATTTGATCCATTCAACGACTACCGTGATGGTCCATCAAGACGTGAACCAAGTGTAGAACGTCAACTACCGCTTTACAATAATGAAGATGACGAAATTGAATATGTCCCCGAAACTCAATTTCCAAATACAATGGGTAAGTTTTAAATTTTCTAAATTCGTTATACATTTTTTTAAGTCGTGTATATATATATATATATATATATATATATATATATATATATATATATATATATATATATATATATATATATATATATATATAACTCGTACTACCTCCGTCCCAAAATTATTGTCCCCTATTGATTTTTTCGGTCTTTACCTTTCAACTTTGACCTTAAGTATTTTTGTTTATATTATACAATACTTGATACAAAATATATGAACGAATTAAGTTTTAAATGTATTTTTATTTGGTATAATTTTTATACATAAACAAAAATATTTATAGTCAAAATTGAGAAAGAAAGACCGAAAAAGCCAATAGAGGACAATAATTTTGGGACAGAGGGAGTAATATATATTTTTTATTTTAAAATATTAATTTGTAATTTTTTTAAATCGTTATATATATAAAATTTTTATAATCGAATATTTTTCTTTTTTTTGTTATACAAAATTGTTTTGTTATAATTTTATTTTCGTTTATTTGGTATACATAATTGTTTTGTTATTAATTAGGTGGAGAAGAAAATGATGATGGTGTTGATGATGTTGAAGAAATTGAAGAAATACCAAAACTGACTAAAGCGAGAAGCATACCTTGGACGACGGAAGAGGAGGTCGCTTTGGCAAAAGCTTGGGTGCATATCTGTGTTAGCTGTACATTAGAGGATAAGAGACAATGGATAAGTGTTATAGTTGTCATTAGCGAGTGATTAGCAATTTACCTAAAATAGGTATTGTAATAGGTCCTATATATATCATGTATCTTGTATGTGGTATGCATCGAATAACATTATTACATCATTCTCAAAACACTCTCATTGTATATTCTTACAATCACGACTTGTCCAAGAGTCGGGAATCAACAAAAGTCTCTAAGCTTTTGGGGAAATTTCTCGCAAAACGTGCCAAATCATGAACGAACACACCATGGCTTGAACACAAAATGGAAAAATATGAATGCCGAAATGAATATTTTTAACGGCCTCTACATCCAATCGGTATATTTTTGAAGTCTATTTTATTTTATATAGTTTGTATTTGATATGATTGTATTAATTTATATTTATTACTTTTATAATTGTAGAACCGTCTTCGAGATAGTGGTTGTGACGATTTTGACGTGATGAAAAATGCCATGGCCGATTATAAAAGAAAAACAAAAGGCAAGACTTTTGGACACATTGAAGCATGGGAAATTGTAAGGAAAAATGACAAATGGTTCGAACAACCAATTGTGGGTCAAACATCATCGTCTAATTTTGAGAAGTGAAAAAAGTCGTCTGAATCAAGCAACGACAATGTTGAGACAATTATTCCGGATTTGAATGAAGACACTACTCCTACCTGAAAAAAACGGGGCAAAAAGAGCGTTACTGAGTCGTCCACAAGTAATAGTGTTGCTGCGACTTTCGAAATTTATGCTGCAAAGAAATCACAACTATTAGAGGAGTCGCTAGAGAAAAAACGTGCAAAGGATGAGTTGGCCGAAAAATTGATGGCGGTACAACTACAAGGTGTGCAAGAAAAGGCCTTTTTACGAGCTTTGAAGTTTTTTAATGAACCGCACGATCACATAGCTGATCCGGATATGCGGGAAATTGCTCTAAAAAAACATGAGTTCACAGCAAAATATGGATGACGTTGCAATTTTTAGTTTTATTTATATATATATATATTTTAAGTATTATGTAATAATCATTGAATTATTATTAATAAAATTAGTTGTTTTTTTATTAATTGTTTAATTATGTTTTTTTATTTTAATTATATAATTAAATAAAATTTAATGCTTGGGAGGACCAAAATTACCACTTAAAATCCATGTTGAGGCAACCTTAGGCGTAAAATGTGTTGGAACTAGATGATTGGTTGTTTGCATCAAAAGTTGAAGCAACCTTAGGCAAGGTTGCCACCCCTTACAATCAAATATTCATTTGTGTTTGAACAAGTTTATTATCGTTTACTTTTGGCAACTACTCGTAATAAACATAATTAAAAGTCTAAGTTCTCATGGTTATGGTTTTAGGTTGACTCATGTGAAAATATTTAAGGGTTAAGTTTCTGTAAGAGATAACGTCATTCATTTTATTAGATTGTATGCTTTATCTTCAAAAAAAAAAAAAAAAAAAAAACAGCCCTCGTTAACTTAAAATCCTGGCTGCGCCCGTGCTTGGTAAATGATCTTTTCATCGAACTACAACATTTTTGTTTTTGTTGGTTGAACAATAGGTGTAAAAAAAGTTCTCTTGACCGGGCATTATGACTTTCTTTGTCGTATGAACACATGTTATGTTTCTAGTTCGTGAACTAATAAGTGCTTTGTAATATGCATGCCTTCTAGCTCCTTGTTAGAAAGTAGCCTTATTTGAAGTTTAATAGAAACACTACAAGAAAAAAGCCCTTTAGCGACTTTTTTAGTGACGTATTTTATGACTGCGACTTTTAGGTGATGGGTCACTGTAAACGAGTCGTAAATTTTTTGCGACTCGTGATATGTGTCGCTAAAAAGAGCGACTAGTATAACGACTTCATAAAATAAGTCGCTATAAATTTGCGACTTCAGTATTTCTTGTCGCTATTTGCATTGCTGTTTCAAAGAGATGTTGCCATCTAAGTCGCTTAACGCGACGCTATTTTTGTAAAAGTCTCTATTTAAGTCGCTAATTAACGACTTAATTAGCGACTTAAATAGAGACTTTTACAAAAATAGCGTCGCGTTAAGCGACTTAGATGGCAACATCTTTTTGAAACAGCGATGTAAATGACGACAAGAAATGAAGTCGCAAATTTATAGCGACTTATTTTATGAAGTCGTTATACTAGTCGCTCTTTTTAGCGACACATGTCACGAGTCGCAAAAAATTTGCGACTCTTTTACAGCGACCCATCACCTAAAGTCGCAATCATAAAATATGTCGCTAAGAAAGTCGGTAAATGACTTTTTTCTTGTAGTGAAATAACCGTTTAAGAAAAGAAAATAAATATAGCCGTCTTACTAGTGTGTACAAAATTAAAATTTGTCAAACACTTAAAAGTGCACTGCTCAATTTCCCACACCAAATTTCCCCATACAAGATAAAGCGTAAAAAAAGTGGGTCTTACAAATTCATCTCTACATTTATAAGCTACAGTTATAAGTGTGAACAAATTTCAAATTAATAACGTACTGTAAGCTAGCAAATAAGAAACCTAAAAAGGGTCCAAGCGTTGGTGCCATTAGCGAAATAAATAGGATTTGATGAGCATGTGTTTTTAATTTGGTGACTTAGGGTGTGATTGTTTTTTGAAAAAATGTCTTACTAGCCTCTTACTCTTACTGAGTTAGAGGTGGTCAAACATTTATGTTGTTTGTTTTTTCTTTTGAGTCAAACCCGGTAAGATATATAACATCTTACTCAGTAAGAGGTGGGGGACTTGCATTACTATCTCTTACCAAATAAGAGATTGAAAACTTATTATAATATAATATATTTGCGGGTATATTAACTATGTTATATTTATGATAAAAAGTTTTGTTTCATGTTTACACATGCTACTTATTTATGGTATTGCTGTTATATAATATATGCTAAAAAAAAGACAATTAAACTCATTCTGACGATTATATGAAAAACAAAAAACATTATATCATTCAGATTTAGACTTTATAGTCACATCTTACTAGTAAGATATGATAGTCAAATTTGAACCCAAAACATTTTAATGAAACAAACACATCTAATAATGTAAATTAATTTGAGGAATTAGTAGGGACTGGCGGTTTTACTCCCGGTAATATTAAAGCCGTTGTTTCATTTCATTCTTCTTTATAACTCGTATATAAGAAAAGAAAACAGGGAGTGGGAAAGTATTGGAACGATGCAAAAAAAAAAAAAAAAAAAAAAAAAAAAAAAAAAAAAGCATGAAATAGGAGTTATTCATTGAGCTTCAGTTCACGAAGCTTGAGGGGGGTTCGTCTGGGCAAAGTCGGAAAGTACGAAGATAATCAAGTGAGTTTCGTGTCCTATCTTTTTTTTTTTGTAAAAGGTCAACGACCCGGTAAATATATTATCCAAAAAAAGTTTAAGTACATATGGAATGTGGCTGAAATACCACATTAACCTCAAGCACAGGCGCTTGATAAACAAGTGTTTATGACAGGCCATAAACACAAACCAAACCTAGCTAATTACAAAGTATCAAACTAGGTATAATAACAAGACAAACATGAGATGCGAGCATCCCACATCCACCCAGCAACACGAAACGTTGAAGTACATAGGATGAGGGTGAAATCCCTCACCTCAGTTGACATCCAATAAGAATCAGTTCACAAATGCCACACATCGGTAGGTGTGTGTTTAGATGCAGAACCGAATACCCATTAAGAACACAGAAAGAGTTTTTTGAATAAGAAACCTTGAAAACTTAACTTACAATACGATCTTCCATGTGAACAAATCCCATGACAGCAGACCACCCCATGACAGCAGTAGTTCATCAACGATCAACCACAAAACCACAATGGTCCAAACACAGACCGACTATATGAATATATAACGACCAGGTCTGAGAATATATTGAACATCCATTGACATGACTTACACTCTCTCCAAAACCCACAAATCCATACAAACATCTGATTCAGAACAAGCAGTTAACGAACCAAACCCTAAAAAGGGTTACATTCAGACGAGACACAGCGAGTAGAGAATAAACACGAAATCCTAAAATTAGGGTTTCATGCAATCGTTAAAGCACCAGCGAAAACTCCAGATCTGATAAAATAAACCACAAGGGTATTGATAACGAACAGATCCAGAGGAAGAACCCACAATCGTACCCAATAAGCAACCGTTTTAATACCATAAAGATAATTAAAACCGACTTAGGACATGTACCAGCATACGATCATAAAAAGTAAAACCCTAAAAACGATCACAAAAGTAATCGTTTAGGGTTCAGTAAAACCGACATATGATAAAGAATAATAGGGACGATTTAAAAAATCAAAACCCTAAATAGCAGATCATAACATTCAATCGATTAGGGTTATGGCCACATGATAGGGACGATTTCTGAAACACCACTACCCAGAAGTTAACGAACCAACTAAACCGATTGCATATCACTCAATAAAGAATGATAGAGAGGCGGAATAGTGGTTGTTATTTGGCCGGAACAGTAGGGATAGGGCGGCCGGAAATCTCCCCTAGGGAGAGAGAAAAATAGGGTTTTTTTTTCGTGTCCTATCTTTTGATTTCTTGCAAATGATATGTTTTGACATGCAAAGTTTTATTAATGTTCTTGCGAGTATAACTAATGTTTTGATATTTATAACATGTGGTTATGTGAACTCTAATGCGTTATGAACACATATAATTTGTATCTGGAAATTGATCATGGGATTATTAATGTTCTAGATTTCTAATAGAGTGAACTTGAGGACTTCAAAGTTCAAACATAAAAGGACTTCAAAGTTCAAACATAAAGTGAATATTCAGTATTACAATTAGGGTCATTCAAGGAAAATCCCGATAACTTATTCATATCTGGTCACTAAGCATTAGCAGTAGTCACTGGGAGGCCTTTTGTTTACCAAAGTTCCGGTTGTCATTGTCCTCGCTAGTTTTGATCAGAGACCAATATGCAAAAAACTTGTCACTATCTATTGCCTTCAGTGACTAGATTAGCGTAGTCATTGTCATTGTGTCTCCAAGTTTTTCACTAATCCAGTGAAATTCGTCAGTAATATGATTAGAGACTGAAATATTGGCCATGAATACTAGACAAAGTGACGTACCGTCAATGTTAAACATCCATCTGTGACCGTATATATCTCATAATGGACATTAGTGAAGACATCTGCTTACCAGCTATTTACTTGTTTCAGACGAAAAACGTTGTCAGTAACTACTATTTAAAAGGCGGTCCCTGTTTAGAAACATTGAGAGAAATGGTGACTAATTTTTATTGGAGTGTTGATGCAATGAACTCCAATCCACTAATTTCAAAACAATAGAAAGCCAGAATTTAAATCCCATTGGCCTTAGCTAGGTCAAATTTGTTTATCTAAACTTAAACAATATTGGCATTATTATGTCAAATTAATATCAACAAAATTATTTCGCACATTCACAAAGCAGAACACAATATAATCACTCTATCTTAACTACATTATAATGCATTTAGGCCATTCCTAAAAAGGAAGTCTTAAAAAATTAAGACCAAAAACATTTCTTTAATTGGAAAGATTTCAAACTAACACATACTTATGAATAGGAGTTACATTACATTATAAATTTTAATCTCATTAATTGTAGGAGCCACTAATATTTATAAACCTCATTAACTTGCATTAGCTCATTTAATCAATGTGATATAACAATCTAATTAATAATAATAATAATAATAATAATAATAATAATAATAATAATAATAATAATAATAATAATAATAATAATAATAATAATAATAAACCTTTGCAATATGATTTTAAAAAAAAAAGAAACGTCTATACTATAATTACCTTTTAATGCATATTTCATATATATAAAGCCTACAAACTAACCCACAAACTAACACAGTTTAATCTCAGCCTCTAAACACACATTACACTATAGTAATAACTTAAATGTTCTACTTTTAAAAAAACATATATCTACTACGTTTTAAAGTATTCAGGATAACGCTAAATAAAGAAAGGTTTAAAATGAAAAATATTTGCTCGCCACAAATATAGTCACCGGGTACCTGCCGCTGCATTGCGCGGGTACCCGTCTAGTCTATATCTATACTACATACTAATGTATTTAGGACTTCTAAATTAGGAATTCTTAAAATTTTTAAGACCAAAAACATTTCCTTAAAAAGAAATTATTAGGCCATTAGTCAATGTTGTTCACAATATTGGTCAATACAGACTTAATGATTATAATGAATACGTTTTGTATGTTATTACTAACATAATTTATGGCTGTTAAAATCCCTTTTGTATCAACACATTAATTAATTTTATAACAACCCCATTAACTTCCATTAACTTGTGATCACCACAAACAGGGATATAAATCCCCCTCCCAAATCATCGATCAACACGCAAATCCTTCTTCAATCTCGATCAACACCCAATCATCAACAACCCAAAACCAATCCCTACAAAGTACAAACCCTCACTTATCACTACCCAACTGTCAAACACCAACAAGATTCGAACTACATTACTAAATCCTCCTCTACTCACGTCACTTCCATAAGACTCAAACAGAAATGAAAAAAAAAAAAAAAAAAAAAAAAAAAGCAATACAACGTATCTCATTTATCTCCTTCATGCCTATCTCACTGGAGAAGGAAAAAAAAACGCTATCCACTCAATACAACTACAACAACATAAACATCAAAACAAAAACTTCCACAAAACCATCCCTCCCATCAAAACCAACACTATCTAAAAACCGCATCCTTCATAGCAAAACGATACACCACAACACCAGTTCTCGACACACTAGACGACCCATCATCATGTACCACCTCCACCCGAAACATCTACTTCACCTTCTTAAAAATAAAGATTCGATACTGAAAATAAAAGAAACAAGGATCCAAGCTTTCTCTTTTTATACCCACAAACTTGTTCAAACAAAAGTATAAGAGAATACACATCATAGATCTTGAACCAAATACAACAATACCTACCCGAGACCTTTATCGAAAGATCTTGAAGCCAATAGTTTGTGGTCTGTGTAAGCCTTGACTATACAAAAGAAGACGAGAAAATTCAGGGTACAGTTGTGGTGGAAACAAACCGAAGGAAGTTTAGAAAGGGGCGAATTTTGTTTGTGAGGATGACTGCACATAGTGACTTTGTGGCTGCTTCTTGTTGAGTTAAATTAGGGTAAAAGATGTATTATATAACCTTTTTATTAGGGTAACAAATGCGTGCCTAATTTTGTATTCAATTTCTTCATGAAACGAATTTTGTAAGTTGTGGTGAGTGGGCTAAAGATTTTGTTAGTGGTGAGTGGGCTAAGGATTATGTTAGTAAAATTGTTGGTTTGCTTGGTTAATCTCTATCACTATCTTTATCTCTATCTTAACTATCTCAACTTCAATTACAATAGATTTAGGACTATTCCATTATTAGTAATGCTTAAAATTAAGACTTTTGATATTGTCTTTTGATAGTCTTCAATACTATTATAACATTATAACAGCTTATTTGACAGCCAATTTAATATATCATTCTAACAAACTCGAGTAATTATTAAAAATGTGTAACCGCTAACCGAACCATTACCCGAAAGTTATCTTGTTTTTTTAGTAGATTGGGAATTGGACCATTACCCGAAAATGTGTAAGTTCGAGCGTTGTTGGCTTCTCACCTTTATTTTCATTCAATAATAAAATGAATAGCTTGCATTATACTCATAAATAAAAGTAGCCTATTAAACTTGTAACCACCATTTTTAATAATTTGCTAAAAAATTGAACATTGAACGTCTATTAACTTGTAACATATAAATGAAAAACATTTGTTCGCCATAATATTTAATCACAGGGTACCCATCGCCGCATTGCGCGGGTACCCAGTTAGTTTATATAACATATCAACATCCAAACACGGAATGCCTATGTCTTGAATCATATCCTTAAAATGAAAATCAGTGCCGAATCATATATAAGAAAAATTCATCCCTCATTAAAATTTTCTAGATTGGCAAAAGTCTGGTTGGATGAGCAAACCAATGTAAAATTCCTATTAGACATGGCCATGACTGGTCATTAGATACATAGGTTGAACACTAGGTGGAGATCGATTTGCAAGTTCGATTGAGTTTGGATTATAACATGTCTATTTCAGGCTAGGTGAAACGGGTCATAGCTAGGTCCTGTCAAAATAGACAATAGCTAATAATATTCTACCACATAGACGTTGTTGAGGTAAAAACCTGCTCTCTGGTATTTGCCTAACGGAAAGTCTCAGCTTTGCCTTCAACGCTCCTTGATCACTGTACATATGCAATACGCTCGTTAGCTTCGCCCCAGGTTTTATCCCAGGACCAAGTTCCGGCGTGAGAGTAAGTATATGTTTGAGACCGAAGGGTATAGTAATAAATGAGAGTAAATACGAGTGTGTGTTGTTGTGAACAATAAATGGGGTTGGGGTATTTATACTACTTAACCTTGGTACCTGTGTGTACTTGTGAGTGGTGCTCACCATACTCTAGGCATACTTTATTAGGTGGGTGTCAAAGCACGTGCTAGACATGATCACTGAATATCTGGGAAGGCTGCGCTCGTGGATGTACAACTTTATTCAATCGGTCCATGGATTCCGTATCACCGTCCGGCCAGACATGCCGTCCGGACAATACTCTCCGGACATATACGTCAACATGTCCCCCAGTATTGAATTTATCGGGCGACAAGCCGATGATGCAATACTTGTAAAAAATCTCTCCCCCGAAACTTTATTATTCCTGTTATTTACCTAACTATTAATTTATATTCTTTACAGGCTAGCTATTTGGTCACATCTTAACGGGCCTATCCAGGCCAGCAAGCAAAATTAGTCCGTGGGCTTTTTCTGGATCCATCATGGTGTACGCGTGCCACGTCTTTTCACTGTGTTAGCGTGTATGGCCAGGATGGAGCCACGTCAGCGATGCTCTGACTGACGCGACGTTTCGCTTCCCCCACGCATCCATATATATATATATACATATATATATACATATATATATATATATATATATATATATATATATATATATATATATATATATATATATATATATATATATATATATATATATATATATGGGGATATGTTGGCTACAATTATTGTAGCCAACTAGCTACAATCCTTCACTAAAATTACATAAGAAAAGATTCAGGACCCACAAAAATAAATCAGGGACCCACAAATGGACTCAGGGACCCACAAAATGTAGTACAAAATTGTAGGGAGTTAGCTACAATAAATTATAGCTAATATATTTCATATATATATATATATATATATATATATATATATATATATATATATATATATATATATATATATATATATATATATATATGAGATTTTACCTTTCATTTTTTACACAAAGTTCCTCTGCGCTTTTACTATTTCTTCGTTCGGACGTTAACAAATCCTTCTTTCGAGGTGAGTTTTATTTTCATTCCTCTCCATTCTTAGCAGTATTCCCTTCGGCAATTATTTATTTATTTATTTATTTTTATTATTTTTTTTGTACAAAACATGGCCGAAGTGATGCCGATGGAAACACCTGCTTTCGCACCGAGGGTAAAGCCGGACGTCGTACCCAAGTTTGACATGTATGTATATAAGTCTAGACTAACACAGCAGGAACTTAATGATATAATTTCCACCTACAATATTTCGAAGGATTTACATCCGGTGCTTCCGGATCCCAATATGACTATGAACAATTTACCAGAGGACAAGATTGGTGTATATCCCCAACAATTAGAGATTGGCAGAGTTAGTATACCATTTTCTAAATTTTTTCTTGCGGTTATCAACCATTTTAAGGTGCATTTTTTCTAATTAGTGCCGATAGGTTTGAACCGCGTCACTCTCTTTGAGATCCGCTGCTATAGTTTGGAGTGTCAACCAACCGTTTCGTTGTTCCGAGTGTTTAATAGACTGTGCAACCAGGGACACTGGTTCTCCTTTGAGAGCCGGACAGGGAAGAAAGCTAAGAAATGCTTTAAGGAGGTTCTCACTGGGCTGAAGCATTGGAAGGAGAAGTTTTTCTTGATTTATCGAAGGGCTATACCGGACGCCATGGCGTGGAGACATAAAGATTCAAGGATTACTGATGACTTTCCACTAACCTTTCCTGAGGCCTTTGCGGAGTCACTTAGTGCATAACTTATTTTCCTTAGAAAACCACCTCCCAGCCTCTTATGGATGCCCGGCCTTTCTTCAGTGTGGGAGACTAAGGAGTTAGAGGTCGTTTTAAAGGATGCCGAAGGGTGTGGTAATGTTATAAATTTTATCTGTTTAGGATTTGCTTCTCCCATCGTTTTTCTGTTCTCTCTCTTACTGTTTATTGTTGTTTTCCCTGCAGTTGTGAGTATGGCTGAGTTTTTAGAGTTGCCTGATTGTGAAGGGACTGAAGGGGAGTACGTGTATGAAACACGTGTCTTCTTTAGAAAAAGAGTGAGAAAAAAAACCGATTACAACAAAAGTTTTCTGAAAATAAGTCACTGTTGGTCATCTTTTGTTCTAATATAAACTGACACCTAAAACTTATTTTCTCAAACCGGAACTTTGAAATAATGAAACTAGATACGTTCACCTTCATTTAGAGAGTTTAATGAGGGAAATCGGGTTTAAATGAAATAGATACACTCAAATGAACTCAAGTTAAACGTAAAACTTTACAACTTTTAAAGGTTTCTTTTAAGTATTGAATGAAAAGCTGAGTGACCACTTTCGTGCCCATTTACGCGGACCTTACGCTTAGAACCATTAAGAGTGGTAGTTAAACTTTTTATAGCCCTCACAACACACTTGTCACCAAAACTCGGAATGACCCAAACCAACAAGACACGAAGAACTTATAGCCCGCTAAACTTGAGCCGAACTCATTTTGGACACTTTGAAAACGTAATATTAAAAGGTAAAAGTGTAAAACTTATGTTTTACTACGTTTTGAGTCATAAAACCTCACTACAAGTATATAAGGGTGATAAAACTTTATAAGAATTTCATGCATATAATACATATCAAATTGTTCCAAAAGCGACTTATTTCTTAGGTTGCGGTTAAAGTTTCGTTGCACGTTGGACATTACTCTTTTCCCGGTTATAATACTTGCTTGAGGTGAGCTTTCGTAGCTCCATTTTATTATATTTTCTTTGAGGAAAAATGGTACTCAAATGATATTTTGAATGTTTTCATGTTGTGATACATTGTTTTCATATTTTGGACATGATGTGCATTTTGATATCAATATGTGTCTTGTTGTGTTATTCAAATTTCGTTATTCAAGTATGCGCAACTGTTTAACTCCGGTTTGGAGCCAACTATGACAATGAAATTTGTGAACTCAAGTTACCAAAATCAACAAATCATTGGTAGATTTGGTGGTATTTTGTAGGAAAATTTTACTTTTATAAACGTCGAACATGCGATCATACACTTGAAAACAATATGCTAAATAAGGCAAATCATATCCAGAGCTAGAGTTTCCATTACGAATAGTAAATAGACAACCACATATTAAACTAGATCTTGAGTTTTCTAACATATCAAGCCTTGTAAACTGTCTAAACTTGATTTTTTGAAATGAAGCTGGTTAAAATAATGGCAACCAGCTAAAACAAGAAAAATACGAGTAGTATTGACTGAATAGTGTTGTTTAAGTGCAATTTCCTGGAAGCTAGTTAATTAACTTAATCTTTATCTTTGGAATTAGTAGAATTTTAATTGAATATTGTCAAAAGAAGTCAACCAGTAATGATCTAATTTGAAATGGGAAAGATTATATGGAAACAGTCTTTTATTTGGTTTTTGTTTGATCCCATTTAAGAATGAAACAATGGTTACTGCAAATGGTGGTATAAACTAGCAGCGAGTAGCTATAAGTTATGTTTATATATCATTTGTACCACTTTTTTAATATTTTTCTTCCGTTTCTTATGGTATTCAATCTCACTCTTGGTTTAACAGGTCTGCAATATTGTTGCAGTTGCAAGATTACTTAAGCAACACTCGTCATCCCATCTTTTTTGCTACTTATAACGTTCGGCTTAAGATATGGCTAATTTGAGCTACTCAATTCACTGTTTGCAGAACTATTCTTCCAGAATGGATGTTATAGACTACACCGTCTATCTCCATAGTGAAGTATTTGTGACGACCCAGGGTGGAAACTTCCCACATATCTGTTCAATGGACATGCTAAGACAATCAGACCTGATAAGCGCAAGTTAGCACAGTATTTCCCTAATATCAATATCAGGTATGATGCCTACATATCTATTTAGTAGCCACAATTTAAGATTTTGCATGCATGTTAATAAATAAGTTAATGCTTAAAATACCAATAAATGTGAAACTTAAGATTTTGGCAAAATATTGTAAACATAAGATTTAAAAAAGCCTAATGGAGATTTTACTTATGTTGTTTATAATTACTGAAGAGCAACTGTCATGCAGATCACATGTGATTTATACTGAATCACATGTGGTTTGGTCTGAATCACATGTGATTTTGTAGTATAACTTTGTTCTCAAAATCACATGTGATTCGTGTCAAAATCACATATGATTTGTTGACAGGACACACCTAGTACCAGTCGGGCTGTGTCCTGTTGGTATTGATGTATTAATAAATAACAAGAAAAGGTCTCTCTCTACCCACTCTGTCTCTATTCTTATGCTTATTGGTGGGAAATGGGCTAGTTTAAATAACATGTCAAGATGGGTAAATGTTTCAGCACATCAAAGCTCGTTGTGGTTGACCCACTAAATTTTTTTTGTCTTTTTATGAATTTCATAAATAGATAATTAATATGTCAAGTGTTACTACGGTTGTTAAAAACATTTGTTATCTTTCTAACAAAGCAATCTAGGAGTGTGCAATTGTAAACACTTAACCATGCTTTTGAGTTATACATTTGATCCTTCAGCAATAAAATATCATCCAAGCTGACCCATTTTCACACAAATGGATTAAAATGACTGTATTTCAGCTCCGAATCATCATTTGAACATTATGGTAATTTTGAGGATCAACTTGACCTTTTGGGATGAGATGGCTCATATTTCTTCTCAGCATGTCGAAAAAGGACAACAATTATATGTATCAGGTCGTCTTGTTTCAGATACAGTCAATAGAGATGATGGGAAGCAACAAGCATACTATAAGGTTACCATGGAATTCACTTGACTGTTGGCATGTTGTCTTCGTGTGCATGTATATGGAAGTTTCTATTTCTTTTTGTGAAGTATGGGTTGTTTTCAGACAAGTGACAAGTATCAACAGTTGTAATTTATAGTTCATATATGGAAATAATAGTAGTAGTCTAATACATGTCCATGGTATTTTCTAAATGTGCTTTGAAGTATGTATGTGTTTTAAACAAGCATCAAAAGATGTATCTTATGAATTAGTGTAATTAACAAGTCTTCTGATAATTACTTTATTATCACAATTACTCAGGTAAAATACATGCTTCTTTAGGTAAATCACATGTGATTTACACATGGATCACATGTGATTTACACACGAATCACATAGGACTTGCATGCGATTTATACTTGATTTGAAAACATATGTTTTACAAATCACATGTTTTATTTTCTGTACATTTGATAAATCACATGTTTTGTTTCTGTACATTTTATAAAAATGTTGAGTACTCTCTTGTGTCTTACATTTAAACATAGTACAAATAACATAGTTAAGCATTCTGTAAAAAGTTCTGTATTCAATAAAATGACAATTCCAAAAATTCAATAAACAAAATTTCTAGAAATTTTAAAGAAAATGAAAAATACATTCAAATCATAAAATTTCAAGCATCCATCAGTATCATATTTCTCTTTGCCTTTCGATTAGCGGAAACTTATTTTTGTATGTGTCTTTTCTCTCCACAATGTCCACGTTTCTTTTTGGCTACATCTTTACTTGAAATGCTTTCTCTCTTCTATGCATTCTATGTTGTCCTTTCGCTCCATGTTTGTTTGAAGCACATGAGGGAATTTTTGTTATAGTTTTTTCCATTCATTCTATGTGATCTTGTACATGGAACACATGTGATTTTACCTCATATCATTTTCAAGGTGAGTCATATGTGTTTACACATGAATCACATGAGATTCACAAACGAATCACTTGTGATTTACAAACGAATCACATGTGATTTGCATGCAATTTATACTTGAACTAAAATCTAATAACATCCACCTATATATGAACGTATAATTATTAAAATTCTACTATAAAAACAACAAAAAAATACTGTTACAAGATTCAAATTGGTAATGTTGTGAAGGATAAGGCGACTGCTGATGTTGTATGGTCTAAGGCTTCGCCTGATGTTGTACAGTCTAAGCATAAGTTTTAGAACTCACATGTGATTCACTTTGAATCACATGTGATTCACAATGAATCACATGTGATTCACAATGAAACTGCACTACTATCTTTCTCCAAGATTCCCAAGCCTCATCGTACATTGGGCCTAGATCTGACCCGTATTTAAACGACTCCACATTTTCCATCCATGAAGAATAACCATGTGATGCCTCAACAAGTGACCACTCATCAAAAGATTTTTGCATATCCATATTCAAGCATCTAGGCTTATCAGTAAGCTTTTCAAAGATATCGTCGATATCACAATCACCACTTTTAAGACCATCGTTTTGAGAAGAATCAACAGATGCGATATACATTTTTAAACGTAACACAGATTTATAGGTTCAGCAATATGCTTATATGCATAATGGTCAGAAATAGATGATTCAATTTGTCAATCATTGTAACTACAGACAATCAAATGAACATTCATGTAATAACTTGGAAACACATCAAGATTCAAGATATCATTCAATGAACATGCTCTAATTAACAAATATACAATAAAGTGAAAAATGTAATATAATATAAAAACTAGATCCGTAAACATAGAAGGCTGAAGAAGATGATCACTCCATTTTGATTTGTACACTGACTTTTTCATATAAAAATCAAAGACAAACAGCGTATCGATGAAGGACGACAGATCGACGGTGAACAGGTCGACAGCAGAACGATGGCGGATCGACAGCAGATCGGGTATCGATTGACGGTGGGATTGACGAAGGTTATTGTGTGTGTGCGTAAATCGTGATTTTGTGTGTGTTTTTTTATACGGTGTGTGTGTGTGTTTTTGTTGAGAGAGAATGTTGAAAACCTGGTAAGAATGAAAGTAGGAGGGATATTTTGCCTTTTATATTAGACAATTTTATCCTTACTGTATAATTGTGTGTTTTAATGTAAGCCTTTGGATCCATATAAAATGAAAGGTCAGGATGTGTTCTTTTGATCTTTAGAGGTTGAGTGATCTGTATGGATCTCACCTCATAAACATAAACGTTAAGATAAATATATTATAAATCTACACACAAAATGAATATGAATCAATAAATTTGATATATTTAGTTATTTATTCATATTATATTAATTATATATTATTATATAATAAAATCGGTTCGGTTTGGTTTTTACGGTTTGGTTTTTAAACGAAAATCAAAACCGAAACCGTATTTTTCGGTTTTTTAAAAATTAAAAACCGAACCATCGGCTTTTAGTATCGATCGATTTTTTTTTTTCGGTTTTCGGTTCAGTTTTGATTTTTTCGATTTTATTTGCTCACCCATTGTTAATGTACTACCTAACTTTTCTCTCCATTATCCACCATATATCAATCTTATCTTCTTTCATCCTTTGTAACTTTTTATTCATTCAATCCATTTCAAGAAAAACCATAAACTCTGTTTTAGAACTGAACAAACGAAATTTTCCACGAGAAAAACCCATTACGACAAGTTGACTTCACAGATGGCGTGATCTCCTGCTCCGACTCACTGGAATCATCATCGAATAATTTTTGAAAGATTGAATTTATGAAAGTATTTACGTTTTTTTTTTTTTTTTTTTTTTTTTTTTTTTTTTTTTTTTCCCTTGTCATCGTTAAATTCTGGTAAAATGAAAGATGTTCTAAATCCTTGCCATCGTTAATTCCCCTCTTCAATTTCCTAACATTCATAAGCCGTTTCTTGTAAACCAACAAATATAATGCCAATGAAAGATTGGGAACATCTCAGAATACCATTTGAAAAGATAGAAGTAGCAACTGAAAATTTCAAAACTTTGATCGGAAGAGGTGGATATGGTCGGGTGTACAAAGGAGAACTCTCAATCAATGGAAATTATACCATGGTTGCTGTAAAAAGGTTAGATGAGCAGTTCGGACAAGGGTTAAAGGCGTTTTTGACAGAGATTCAGATTCTCTCTGGTCAAGAACATCCAAACCTCGTCTCTCTTGTCGGTTATTGTGACGAGGGAAAGGAGAAGATTATTGTGTATGAATATGCTGCGCGTGGAAGCTTGGATCACCATATAAGGCGTTCTAGAAAAACCATTTCTACTACTCTTACGTGGTTAGAAAGACTCAAAATTTGTGCTGATGCAGCTCGAGGTTTGGATCACCTCCATAACCATGTTGGAGGGCCTAAGAGCATAATCCACAGGGATATAAAAAGTTCGAATATTTTGATTGATGAGAACTGGGTTGCTAAAATAACTGACTTTGGATTGTCCAAGTTAACTGTAACTGGGTTTAGTATGAGTGACATTGTTTCACATGCTTATGGGACACAAGGGTATTGTGAACCAGAATACTACACTACAGGAATCTTGACTAAAAAAAGTGACGTGTATTCTTTTGGAATTGTACTTTTTGAAGTTCTGTGTGGGAGGTTGTGCCTCATTGATAGTAATGATGGCTTTGTACTGTCAGGAAGATCTGCCAAAGAATACTTCGAAAAAGGGAATCTGGACGAGATAATAGATCCTAGTCTGGAAGAACATATAGGCTCATATTACTTGAGCAAGTTTGCAACAATCGCATACAGATGCTTGAATGATGACCGAGAACAACGACCTGGCATGGATGTTGTCAAGAATGAGCTTGAAGAAATGCTGAAATTCCAGGTAAGTTCTATAGCCAGATTTATTGATTTTATTATTTATTTTTGTTTTGGATGTGTTTTTCGTTATACTCGTCATAAAGCATACAAGTTAACCAAAACAGTGTGTATAGTTTTACTGTTTATTACGGAGTATCTTTTAAAATTACATTTAAGCTATAGAGCAATATATTAGTTATGAAATCACAGGGTTATAAAGCAAGAGATATAAGATAAAACATAATTTGATCGAGCTTTGATAGATTGGTAAACCATAATTTTATTTTGAATATTTTGTGAAAAGATTGTTGAAAAATACGTATATTTCAATTTTCTCTATTTTTATATCAGTCGATATACGTACACCTTGATATGCATAGTATACACGCGCGTTACTACACGTTAATATGTATTATAATTAGATGTTTAAGCAGATTATACAGTTGAATTTGAAATAAAGCTTCGTTAATGGTGAAATTAGGGCAAAAATGTTTTAACAAAATTTCAATTTTATTAGAAACACAAAACGGCTAGCAAGAAGTTAGACAAACAAACAACAAGAAGAAAAAACCCAAAACAACCACCATAGAAAAGTAACACCACCCGAGACATGAAATCAAACAGTCATGAAAGAGAGGACCTACACCAAGGGTTTAACACCTAATCATTCCAATTAGCGATATTCCCGCGACTTCTGCTATGAATCCAAAGGTGGGATTTAGCTTTGATCTCCGTTACCACAACATTAGTGCTCAGATCTTCGTTTTTGAAAATCTTTTTGTTTCGATGATTCCATATCACCCATGACATATACGAATAATGTGTATATGTGATATTGTGGGATTTTTATCATATTTGGCTTAGATTAATCTAGGAATGACATTTTAGTCAATCTTTGTTAATTACTAAATAATTAAAATCACCTATATGGTTAGTGGTGCCAACGGGTTAGAAAAGAACCGCACCTGTGAGTTTATCCACAGGCACGGGTATCCATAAAGTTTCACCCACGACGGGTATCTCATAATAATCGTGGTATACCCGTATAAAAACCCCCCACAAACCTATATATTTTTATATCTATAATTAAGTTTTTTTTTTTAATTATATATATAAGTTTCAATTTAGATGCTAAATAATTATTGAAACAATAGTAAACTGCAAAAGATGTTCCTAAACTTTTCAAAAATTGGGAAAGATATTCTCGAAAAAAAACTGCAAATATTGTCTCTAAACTTTCAATTTTTTGCAAGTTATGTCATTGCTGCGTTACTGTAACTGTAAAAAATGTTTTTGGACTAATGTTAGTTTTAGTGGCATCTATGTTTTACCTAGATGTCTTTACCTTTTATTTTATTTACTTTTTATTTTTTATTTTCAGTTTCTTGATTGATGTTTACCAATAAGTTTGGTAATAGTTATTTAATTTGTTTGAGTCATGGGAAGAATTATAAATTTATTCTTGATTTATTTTTTCCTTATAATTACAAGGTTTGGATTTGATTTTTTTTTTTTTAAGGTTTTGATTATTAATTATCTTCGTGTTTTTAAGAGTTGTCTCTTATAAGGGTATTATTTTTTATCCTCATTTATCAACCCTTAGATAAAGGTTTATCAAAATTCACTCCCATATCTTGTGTCTGTTGTTAAATTTAATAACCGGCCTGAATGGTAGGGTGTGCATGGGTTGATTCGATTATTGCCTAAAACCGAGACCAAACCAAATAGTATTACACCCAAAAAAAAAAAAAATAAAAAAATAAAAAAAACCATTAAGTTACATAGGATGAGGGTAAATCCCACATTTCAGCTTATTACACGCAAAATAAACACACCTATTGTACTTCAAACAAACACTATCATAAAAGAAACAACCCTATCAAGCCTATCTTACAAATATACAAAAACAAAATGCTAATGACAAATCTAAAACTACTTCCTAACTCTACCGCATATACGGATGTCCTACGCGTCATAGAAAGCAAGTTGTTCTTCATTTAAATCATTAACACCGTATTCGAAATCATCATAACCATCATAATATTCATACTCTTTGAGCCATATCATCATTAATATCATCGAATTCTATCATTAATATCATCGACTTCATCACTATTAGAGTTATTCGGATCACAGTAATCTGAGAGTCGTGTAAACACTTTCAGATCGAAGTATTTCGATGGTTCTATCGAAATCTTTAGTCGGATAAAACTCAGATTTTTTTTTTTTAATTTTTACGAATTGTGAATATGTTTTGATGTTATGAACCAGAACCAAAACCAGAGAATAGAATATGATCAAACATAACTGAAAAATGGTTATAAATGTTATGCAGTTATTATAACCTTTAAAACAGTAAAATTACCGGGCAAAATATAGGTCCAAATAACGGGAAATTTTATTTTCAAGTGCGTTTTTAATATAGCACTTTGGACCCTGCCAGGGGCTGCCGCCCCTTGGACCCTGCTACCAGGGGCAGCCGCCCCTGGAACCCCGCTACCGGGGGCACTGCCCCCGGACCCCCGTGATTCGGGGCAATAATCATAATAACGTCATACAAGTGTGCACTCCGCACAACCCCCGACTTGTTGAACATTTATCATGATTACACATTGGTCAACTAAGTCAATCCATTACACTTAAATCATATTGGTGATGTAAAATCACCAACATTCCTCCCCCATTTAAGTGTAATCTTGATTAACTTAAAACAAACTCATAACTAACAACAAACTGATGCATAAATGAAATATCGCGACAATTGAATTTCACATTAGTACATTAGCATTCCAAATATTCGAATATCAGAGTGTCACTAAAGGATTGAACTCTTTCTATTCATAGTGAATACAAGAAGATAATATACACAACAGTTTACACATTCACATGTTCTACTTGACACTATGTTTTACTAGCTTGTGTCCTATCCTTCAATAAGCATATCAAAGCCAATTCCCAAGCTTCTTGAAGCAGCTAAACTTCATGCTTATATAGGTGGTTTTTTACTCTTGCACCTGCACATGCAATTTGTCAAAAAACCATTAAGAAATATAATTTCAACCTCCTTTATCTTGCAGTACTGAACACATACCGTGGGATGATGTAATTATGTGTTCCAATCCAAAGATATCAAGCTTTACTCATTGAATTCAGCATTTAACATTACGTTAGATGGGAATTGGGTATCTTGATACAAGGATTTAATTAGGTGGACTTTAAACCCATCCCAATAGCCGCCTTGTGTACGAGATCTCTTGCTAACCCTTTGGTTAAATTTTCGGCTAAATTCAGTTGAGTTTAAAATCCACAGATATCACACCATTCATGATAAGCTCACGAATCATACTATGTCTAACACCTAAGTGTCTAGACTTACCATTGTACATTTGACTATAAGCCTTAGCCAAGGTAGCAGCACTATCACATCTGATAGAAATAGTAGATATCGGTTTAGGCAACAAAGGAATTTCATAAACCAAATTCCTCAGCCACTCAGCTTCATTACCAGCTGCAGCTAATGCAACAAATTCAGACTCCATGGTTGAGCTTGTAATACACGTTTGTTTCTTTGAAGCCCAACAAATAGCACCTCCACCAAGAAGGAATACCCAACCACTCGTAGACGAGTGTTCCTCCGTATTATTAATCCAACTGGCATTGGAATAACCTTCTATAACGGAAGGATAACCACTATAAGTCAAACCATAATTCATGGTTCCTTTCAAATACTGAAATACTCGACCCAGAGCTTGCCAATGTAGAGCACTAGGATTGCTAGTGTACCTACTAAGCTTTCCTACAACAAAAGCTATATGTAGTCTAGTGCTAATCATGGCATACATAAGACATCCAATAGCTCTAGAGTATTATAGTTGATTCACTGGAGTTCCTGTATTAGGTCAAAACTTCACAGTAGGATCTACAGGAGTATAAACAGGAGAACAATTAGCAAAGTTAAACTTTGTCAGTATCTTCTCAATATAATGAGATTAAGAAATAGAGATACCATCGTTTCCTCGTTTGATTCTAATACCAAGAATCACCTCAGCCTCCCCCAGATCTTTCATATCAAAACTAGATGACAAGAATTCCTTTGTCTTATCAACTTGATATTGGTCAGTACCAAAGATCAACATGTCATACACATATAAGCAAATTATTACTCCTTTATCAGAAGCATCAAATTTGCTATATACACACTTGTCAACTCAGTTTAAAGAAAAACCATTAGACAAGACCACATCATCAAACTTTTGATGCCATTGTTTTGGTGCTTGTTTCAGACCATACAATGATTTCTTCAATTTACATACCTTGCTTTCATGTCCAGGCATCACAAACCCTTCAGGTTGTTTCATGTAAATTTCCTCATCCAAATCACCATTTAAGAATGCAGTTTTCACATCCATTTGGTGAATAACTAGATCATGTATAGCCGCAATAGCTAACAACAATCTAATAGTGGAAATCCTAGTAACATGAGCATAAGTATCAAAGAAGTCAATTCTCTCCTTTTGTCTAAAGCCTTGGATAACCAATTTGGCTTTATATTTATCTATGCTTCCATCCACTTTCATTTTCCTTTTAAGGATCCATTTACATCCTAATGCTTTGCATCCAAGAGGTAAATCAGTTAATTCCCAAGTATCATTATGCATGATGGAATCAATCTCACTTTGAATTGCTTCTTTCCAAAAGGCAACATCCCTAGAAGCCATTGCTTCATTCAAGGTCTTTGGATCCTCTTCAATAATGAAACAATATTCACGTTGAGATAAAGTCTTATCTCTTGTTCCTTCAACTAAATAAAGTTGAAAATCAGAACCAAAAGACTTAGCTTTTCTTGTTCTAGTGCTTTTTCTAGGAACAGATGGACCAGGTACATCATCAGTACCTTCAACCTCATCTTCATCTATTTTACTTGAAGATGGATGAACCATACCTCTTGGTCTAGGTATAGACGTGAACCGCTCTTCATCAAATATAGCGTTTCTTGACTCTATTATAGAGTTCACCGACACATAATCATTAGGTTCTATAACATAAAGCCTATAACACTTGGAATGCTCAGCATACCCAATGAAGATGCAATCTATACCTTTTTCACCCAGATTTTTCATTTTAGGTTCAGTTAGCCTTACCACCGCTCTACAGCCCCAAACCCTCAAATAAGTCAAATTTGGTACCTTCTTGGTCCAAATTTCATAAGGCGTTTATTTACTATTTTTATTTAGAGTTCTATTCAAAATATAATAGGCTGTCAACATAGCCTCGCCACAAAATCCTTCACTGAGTCCAGAATAGGATAACATGGAATTAACCATTTCCTTTAAAGTCCTATTCTTCCTTTCAGCTACCCCATTCTGTTGTGATGTGTAAGGAGCCGTGGTTTGATGTATTATTCTGGTTGATTGGAAATAAACTGGATCATAATACTCACCACCTCTATCAGTACGCAATACTTTTATCAAATCTTGTCTTTGAAGTTCTACTTCTTGTTTATAAATTTTAAATTTATCAAGAGCTTCATGTTTAGCATGCAATAGATAGACATAATAATATCTAGAAGCATCATCAATAAAAGCAATTACCTACTTATTATGTCCTAGTGAAGGATTGGCATAAAAATCACACAGATCACTATGTATGAGATCTAATACTTTGCTTTGTCTATTCACACCCTTAAAAGGTTGTCTAGTGATCTTTGTTAACATACAAGTCTTACAACTTTCATGTGAAAAACGGGTATTAAACTCATTTTAGACATATCTTTCATTCTCTTGTAATGAACATGTCCTAGTCTAGCATACCATAATTTAGATTTACTTAAAGTATTGCTATTACCAGAAGTAATCATACAAGCAGAAGCATTAAACAAATGATAATTCAAATTTAATCTAATCATTCCATTACATACATAACCAGATCCAACAAATGAACCACGTGTTGACAAGATATACTTCTCACCTTCCAACACTTGTTTGTAGCCACACTTATTCAACACAATTTCAGAAACAAGATTCTTTCGAATCCCAGGTACATACAATACATTATCTAAACATAAAGTTTTTCCAGAAGTGAAAGTCAATAAAACACGCCCTATTCCTTTGATTGGTTCAGTTGCAACGTTTCCCATCTTTACAAATGATCCATCTTCAATTGATTTATAGACTTGAAACCAACGAAGATCCTTGCAAACATCAATTGTTGCACTCGAATCAACCCACCAAGCAACGTCATCATCCTGAACATAAAATGCATCAGAAATAACAGAAACATAATATAAAACATTATCTAAATTCTGCATAAAATCATAATTATAACCTTGTTGCTTTTCAGGATCCTTAGATCCACTTGCACCAGCGCCTTTATTGTCCTTACTAGAGCGACAATCCTTCATATGACCAAGCTTGTTACATTTCCAACAAGTCAAAGTAGCCTTCTTGTTGGCAAATTTATCATCGCCACTTTTGAACTTTCTTTTATTCTTATTGTTTGAATGTTTGGCTCCATCTCCTTCAAACATGTTAACAGAAGATGATCCAATTTGGTTCTTTCCTTTAGGATTATTATCAAGTTCCTGATTTCTTAATACTTCCTCAATTCGTAGATGACTACCAAGTTGAACCAAATTTAAATCTCCCTTTTATGTTTCAAACCATGTTTGTATTCTTTCCAGGAAGGGGCAGTTTATCAATGATAACTGCAACCGAGATGGCTTCATCCATCAACAAATTGTGTTGGGTAATCTGTCCCAGAATCCTTAACATCTCATGAAATTGTTCCATGACAGGCCTGGTATCAACCATTTTGTAATTCATAAAATTACTCACAAGAAACTTCGTTGTTGAAGCATCTTTTGCCATGTATTTGGATTCTAGGGACTCCCATAGTGCTTTTGCAGATTCAACGTTTTGATAGATATCAAAGAGGGAATCAGACATACCGTTTAGAATGTGACCACGACATATGTAGTCGTCGATCTCCCACTTCATACTCTTCCTAGTCTGTTCCAAAGTTTCATTGTCGTTTCGTTTGGCAGTGGGTGTACTCAGAACATACACAACTTTCAGGGCGGTAAGAAAAAAGTGCATCTTCTTTTGCCAGCGAGGGAAATCCTGACCTTCAAACTTTACCAACTTATCAAACATGCTCGTCACATCCTTCACAGATTCTTCGCTCGTCATGATCACAGATACTTCGATCTTTGTTAGAGTTATTCAGATCACATTAATATGAGAGTCGTGTAAAAACTTTCAGATCGAAGTATTTTGATGGTTCCATCGAAATTTTTAATCGGATAAAACTCATATTTTTTTTTACGAATTGTGAATATGTTTTGATGTTATGAACCAGAACCAAAACCAGAGAATAGAATATGACCAAACATAACTGAAAAACGGTTATAACTGTTATGCAGTTATTATAACCTTTAAAATAGTAAAATTACCGGGCAAAATATAGGTCCAAATAACGGGAAATTTTATTTTTAAGTGTGTTTTTAATATAGCACTTTATACCAAATAAAAAATTTTCCAGCTGACCCCAGCCAGGGGCGCTGCCCCCGGACCCCCGTGATTCGGGGCAATATTCATAATAAAGTCATACAAGTGTACACTCCGCACAACCCCCGACTTGTTGAACATTTATCATGATTACACATTGGTCAACTAAATCAATCCATTACACTTAAATCATATTGGTGATGTAAAATCACCAACATTCCTCCCCCAACTATTCCCTTGCATTTCCATACTATTACTAGGTCCACTTACCAATGTCACATTAGCCTCTTTTTGCCTAGGAAGTGGCTTCCCATCATCACCCAATAGCACAAGCTTCCCATCAAGCATTTGACTTTCCATATTATTAATCATTTCAACTAGAGATGTAGTACTTGGACTACCAAATGAATCGCAAGGTGCACTCGCATGTTTATCCTTGTTCCCATTAGCTTCCACTTGGCTCTTTTCTTGCGAACTAGTGGATTTATGACCCTTTCCTTCTTCCTCATTTATTATAGAGCTCAAAACATCAGACGGGTTCGATGTAGAAGGAACCGTAGTATCATTTTTATCATTAGTTTCCTGGTGCCTTAGGTTTATATACGAACCGTGACTTTAAACCAATCTGAACCCCACACACTTGCCTTAGCGTTTTCATGTTCTTAATAGCATCCATAGCAAGTTTCTTAGGACACTCATTAAGAACGTGACCAAATACCTTGAAAAATGAACATCGTGTCCACTCGTACTCAATACGAATAGTGTGTATAGTGTAGCCCTGACCCTCGAATTTTGGAACCGCCATCATGAGGAAGTATTTCAACTCTGTATCAAATCTCAACTTAATCATGGAATGTACATAACTAGACCTACCCCACGACTCCAAGCACATAGTGGATGTGTAAGAATCAAGTGTCAATAGGGTGCCTAATTTAGTAGCAATAGCACTTAAACCATCTTCCGTGAATGCAGTAATATGAATATAATGAAGCTTAATCCAAACCAGATCATTACACAAATCCTTTATCAAAAGATTTGCATCAGGAGACCATTTTTTCAGAACTAATGGAGCATTGCGAATTAACCACGGACCGTTTTCAAGCATCGCGTCCATCCCGTCTTTTGAACTGAACTTGAAGAATATAAACCTTTAGAATTCATCATCAATTTGACAAGTCCAAACTTACTCCAAGGTTTTTTAAACATAATTCTCAACAACCGGATACGCCACACGTTTGCCTAAAAGAAAGCATAAACCGAATTACACCACCGGTCATTGACAACCCGAACTGACTCCATTTAGATGGCTACATCCAGTCTATTGCCGGCCGGTGTTAGCAATGTACGAAAGTTTGCACCTTTCTTACTTGTTTCACCCTTTGACAACTTAGCAAACGAACCATGTTCCTTATTATTTTTATTCAAAATAGACCCGTTGGAAATAGTGGTTGCTTTCGTTGATTCATTGGAAGCTTTACTTGGATCACTTAACAATTTAGAGCTCGTACCATTACAGACCACAGTAGGAGTACTACATGTATTCAACTCTGCCACATGTCCACGTTAACAAAATCACCATCAGAATCACTTGCAAGGTTGCAAAGCAAGTCTTACCAAGATCATCCACCATCAAAATTTGTTTCTCCTTTACACCTTTACCTCTCCCTCTCCCTTTCGGACTCAAAAACCCTTTCTCCATAATCAGTGCATATAAACCAAACACAAATCAAGCCAAAAATGATCAGCCAACAAACCCCTACAATATTCGTCACCAAAATAACCAACTTCCAAAGTGATTTATTATTAGTTTTAACACGTTTATAGAACATTTAGCGTGCTACCTAATCACTAAACTAGTCAAATTTATCGATATATGCTTGACGAAAGATATGTTCTTTTCAGTCATTTAGTCATAAATATCTTTTAGATAGCTCAATTAACTTTTCAACTCAACAAATCTCATTTAAATTGGAATTGTAGCTGATTTTATATGAATTTTCAATAATTGATTTCTAAATCCCGAATAGATACTGACCAATTGTGGAAATACCCATTTTTTACCGATTTAACCAGTGATGAACTTATAGCCAACATGTTAAACTACTTGTATTTCAAATTTTGTTTAATAAGAAACAATGACTATTTTATATGAATTTTATAAGTAAACTGGATTTTCAGAACGACACCAAAGGCCTCTTGGCCCAGCGATATGTGTGTGGCCCATCAACCTAGAGGATGTGGGTTAAGTCTCGTTGGAGACATGTGAGATAAAATTTGTAAGATAGGTGTTGTAGGTCGTAAAATTTTCCGTTCTAAAAAAAAAAAAAAAAAAAAAAAAAAAAAAAAAAAAAAAAACTGTCAGAAAAATGGCATTTGCTAGTGCTTTGATTTTTAAAAAAAGCATAAAGAACTGCCTTTTGACAATTAAAATTAATTACTTCAAAGTTCAAATTTTGCTATATAATTTTGATTAACGGGACATAGTAAACCTAAAAAATTCTACTTACTATCTTTTTTGTGATGGGTAATTACTTTGGACCATCTTAAAAGGGTAAGATGGACACTAATATTAAGATAGAGGAGCATATTGAAATAGTTATATACATGGTTGTCTCATTGATTTTGGTGGCGTCGTGTCAAACTAGAAAGTAGGCCCTTGAACGCGATAATTTAAACATAAGTCAGAAAAACGCTTATTAATGAGGCAAGTTTTTAAAAGCGCGTTATAATAATGGTGGCTAAATAGAATCATATCAAATAAGTCTAATGACTTGAAAATATATCCAACATGTCATTTTTTGTTGTTCTGTGTAACTTTTTTTTTCTTTATTTATTAAAACAAAAATCTTTTGAATTTCGTCTATTGTGCGTATTTTGTGACCATTTTACCTTTACTTTTTTCAAATTTCGAAGGGTAAAATGGTTATTTTACATGAACAAACGGTCACAAAATATACACAATAGACGAAATTCAAAAGATTTGTGTTTTAATAAGAAAAAAAAAAGAAGACTAATCAGAACAACAAAAATTGATAAGTTGAATACATTTTCAAGTCATTAGCCCAATTAAATAATCAAGTCTTAATTAACTTCTCAAATGTGAATTTCAAATTCAAACCATATTACAGCTCTAAAGTTAAATGAAAATGTTTGAAAATTAAGGCAAGAAATTAAATGGTGATACTCGTAGTTGTATGTTGGGGTAATACTCGTACTTGGGCTGGAAATTTGGAGGCCCTTTAAAAGATGGGGCACTGTTCGTATCACCTGCTATACATGATCTTATTTTCTATCGACTTTCAATGCTGTTTGCAGGTACAAAACATCCAGCATATGAAAATTCCATTGGAAGAAATACGATCAGCAAAATTGGAAGAAATACGATCAGCAACTCGTGATTTGACCATTCCCCATAAACCTGGTAAAGTGTACAAGGCGGATCTCTCCCACTTTAATGTAGATAAATATGTTGCAGGGAACAAAATCAAGAGAGTTTCTAAGGAGGAAATCTTAAAGTACCAGAGAATAAAAAGCACAGTTGCTATTAAGAGCATAGATGGTGTATATGGGCAACGAACTGAAGAACAACTTCAAATGCTTCTTTGCCTTTCACATAAAAACCTTGTCAAACTAGTTGGATTTTGTGATGAAGATGATGGGCGTATTCATGTTGTCTATGAGTACGCCTCAAATGGAAGCCTGGACGAATATATTCATAGCCAACATATCATTAAGAAACATAAGACCGAGAGAAACATGTTTCCATGGGTAATGCGTTTGCAGTTTTGTCTTGATGCTGCCCCTGGGCTCAACTTTCTCCATAACGGTAACACAAAGAATCACACGATGAATATTAAAAGCTCCAACATTCTAGCCCGTGGGCTCAACTTTCTCCAAAACGGTAACACAAATAATCACACGATAACACATGGGAATATTAAAAGCTCCGATATTCTAATAAGTCGAGATGGAGTAGGCATGATTGGTGACTTTGGATTATTGTCAACAAATGAATATAGCGATACGCACAGGTTGACAAAGGAGTATGATGTCTATTCTTTTGGACTTGTTTTATTTGAAGTATTGAGTGGAGTGTTGACCCATATTAAGATATCCGAAGATGATCCAAAGTTTCTGCCTGACATAGTCAAACGCGGGTTCAATCAGAAAGAATTAGACAACGTTATCGACCCAATGTTAAGGCAAGAATTTGAGAAATACCGTTCTCTGATAGGCAACCGGAGTGCAGAATCCCTAAATTTGTTTGCAAATATTGCATATCGATGCTTTCAGGAAAAAGCAAAGGGTCGCCCGACAATGGCTGACGTTGTGGAAGAACTGGAGAAAGCGTACAAATATCACGTAAGTCTCTAAATTTATGAATATCATATAATATTCATGTCCCTAAATAGTTAATTAAGTAAAGGACTAAATATGTATCCGTGATTCTGTTTTCATTACATTTTGATACATTAAGATGAAGCTTACGATGAATATATCCAAGTGTTGCGGCGGATAGACTAGTTAGAATGTATTTCTTTTGTAAGTCTTGTTTGTTGTAGTGGCTTTCAATACGTATTTGAACTTTGAACTTAAAAATATGAATTTAGATTATATTATACACTTTTGATCTGATGTATACAAGTTAACTTTATATACATAAAGGTTTGTTTTTTCTTTTCCCAAATCTTTAGGTATATGATCCTCAATTGCAATTTCATGCATATGTATTTTTCGGAAACCACAAAGTATGTGATGTACTAGTATTACTTACATAGACCATACCAGCAATTCATTTATGTGTCTTAAAAAATCTAGAGAATTATATAAAACTAGACGGTAAGAATGATATGTAATAATACTAATATCTTTTTTATTGCCGTTGTTTAAAATATAACTGATATCTTTTTATTTCTCGATGGCTGCGCCTATCTCAGGTTGAAAGTTTAGAACAAAGGCAAGAAGATGAAGACAACTCAAAGGTAATGAATCTTAATACTTACGTAAGAATCATATCACTGCACTTTCTTCGAGTTTTGTTTATCATTGACGTTCTAGAAATTCTGAAAGTTGTTGGCGAAAATTAAAAATGTGACCTTAAAGTTAAAGCTGAATGAAAATTGTTGTCTATAAGGTGATAGTGGAGCCAAGATGATACCCATAAAACAAACATTAATTACATCTGATCCTCACGTTCCCAAGTAAACTCAGGACCATGCTTAGAATCCCACCATACCTTTACCAACGCTATCTCACCACACTTCAAACTCTTAACATCTCGATTCCATAATCTCAACAGGTTTCTCGACAAAACGAAGAGTCTTGTCAACCTTACATTCATCTAATGGCACATGCAGACTAGCATCTGCCAATCACTTCTTTCCATTAGATACGTGAAACGTATCATGCACTTTACTTTACTCCTCAAGCAAATTCAACCGATATGTCTCAAATCCAATCCTTTCCGTAAATCTCAAATGGTCCTACATATCTCAGTGCTAGCTTGCATTTCTTACTGAAACGCACAACACCTTTCCAAGGAGATACTTTTAACCTCACAATATCACCAACACCAAACTCTAAGGGCTTACGGAAATAATCCGCATAACTCTTTTGGCGATCTCTTGCTGCCTTAAGTATTTCCTTAATCGGAAAACCTTATTCGTAGTCTCTCGTACCAGTTCAGGACCAGTTAGTTGGCTTGTTCCAACCTTTGCCCACAGAACATTCCATACAACTTTTCACAAGACACATACTCCATACTAGAATGATAGTTGTTGATATAGGAGAACTCAGCTAAGGGTAAATGTATACCCCGGCTTCCTCAAAAATCAAACACACCCATGCTCTCAGCTCACCATCCAACGCCTGATTTGTACGCTCACTTAGTTCACTCATTAGAGAATGATAAGTCGCACTCATCTACATACGCGTTCTCAAGACTCCATAACACATTTATCACTATCGCGAAGTAAGTATTTCATCATGTTTCTTGATGATCAACGCGACACCCCATGGCTCATTACCAACTCACCGAGCGAAAAGTCTCGCCTACTCCTCCATACATCTTTTGCTAAGGTAATAATACGTCTTATCCATTCTCGGATGTATCAAATACCTTTCATGATTGATGTCCTTACGCTTCCTCTCAATGGAACCAATAGCTGAAACGCAAAGTATATTCCTCCATCTTTGTTCCTTTCCATTTACTGGTCTAAACCAAGTAATCATTCTTCTTTCATGTTCTCAACCTTGAGCCTCTCTCTCTAGGCTGCCAGTATCATCCTCTTAACTCCGAACCGAATTATCATAACCATTGCTCACAAACATCCAAGTTTCACTCGTTCACTCCCGCTCAGCGCTCTTACCACGATGTCCTCCCTTCCTTGACGATAGCGAATCAGACAATCGTAGTCACTGAGAAATTCCACACCCAACTTCTCTACAACATATATAAACCTCTTGTCAAATATATGCTAAAGATTCTTATGATCTGGGTAGACCACACTCTTTGCTCCATAAAATATCATCTCCAAGTTCTACTCCCCAACTCTAAGTCATGCATCACATAATTTCTCTTATGGATCTTCTACCTCCGCGATGCCCACGCAATCTGAAGAACGTATATCTTGAAGCTAAACCTCTCACTTGAACAACTTGGCAACATCCTCTTCTTCTTCAACGAACAAATTGATAATCAAAACGACAATCTATCCTAAGTAAACGACGCGAACCATGAAACCGGTCGGACTAAAACGTATATCAACGAACTCAAAAAAGGGTACGAATTACCAACTAACGAAGTAACGAACATCAAAATCAAAGCTAGAAAAACACAATGAGAAATTCTTCCCCCCAATAAAAGTAGACACGGATAAAATATTCATGAAAACCCCTACAAAGAAAATATAAAATACACGTACCAATAAAACACCCACAAGCGCACCACAACGAAAGAAACACTCGATGAACCAAATACATAACAAGTTTGGTAAATGGGAACCATAGACAGTTCTTATTCCCGTACTCGACCTTCCCAAAAACAAATGAACACCGTTTTTCACAAGACATACCTTAAACTTATACATTTTTTTTATAAAATATATATAAACCATTTTATGTAAGACATCAACATAACAATTTTTTTTCACACTTCATTTCCCATAAAAATATTAGTTTCCATCAAACAACCTTCAAATACCCAAAACGAATTTGTAAAATGCCATAAAGACTCTAACACAACCTCTTAATTGAACGCGAAAGACATTGAAGAATTCCGTAATCAAAATAATCCTCAAACGAACTCATACCAGCGAACACTCACGCAAATACATTGCAAACCAAGCGAAGAACGCAAAGACTCATTCGTACAACGATCAAACCAAAATCATAGAAAAACACCGATACTAACAGGTCACAAAAACATGTCGCGAAATTCAATTGATGTGTGTAAATAAGGGATTCAAATATCCACACCAACTCGTCATGAACCAACAATACTTGAAGAATAGCATAACATTCATCCGAGGAATGAATGTATGGAATAACCAAAGAAACGAAACAGTATAAAAAAAAAAAACGAATTCGATTTCCCAACACCTATCACGACGTCGAATAGAAAGAATATGGCATATGTACCATCATGGTACGAATAGGAATGCCAACCAAAGAATTAGGTATACAAACGGAGCGTCTAGCAAACGAATCAACTTAAATACCACAACATAAGTACCCATCGATAATTGAGGTATCAACGTATGATAGGTAGGATGGAATCTTACCACCTACACACCCCAACATATAACGACTGCCCAAACGGTTAAGAGAATACTTCTCTAACCATACAGCCATCACCAACATGATATCACATACCATCTACCACAACATATAACAACAAACATCAATCAATGCAATAATGGTCACAAGTCCACGTGTGTGATACCCTTATAATTATGTTCGCGACCACAGTTATAAGCCTATTCCACACGCATTCTTACTTCCAAAACCACACATCTCAATGATAACACACATATACCACATAGCACCTAATACACGATGCAATCCATGCCATCATACTTGCAAGTCCACTTGTGTTGTGATGCATGTATAATTATGTTGGCCACCATAATTATCTATGCCCCCTTCCATAAGTGTACTCCCTCCTATGACAACACATCATGCAAACAAACATGTAAACAAAACAAAAGACGTTGCAAACAATCATCTCACATGGAACAATTCCATCGATCAGGTAAACTCTATAATCAAAATCACTTGGATAAGGTCGATCCAATATCCAAGAGTAATCACGCTCCAACATGGCTCCAGACGGCAAAAGACAATATACGAATTCCAAAACATAACACAAAACAAAAGACGTCGCATAATGGCTCAAACTCCACTCTCACACTTATCTTCCCACTCAGATCAATTCAACTTACTACTCGCTGTGGACTCTAAATCCGAATCCACACCATTCCATCCTAACTCCCTTTCATCTTTACTCAACCACCCATTCATGTTTCCTACATGTTGAGGTAGTCGACAACATGCAAAACCATCTCTATTTCTTTCTTCCAATTCTGTATGATTCATAAGTGCATACAAATCACGAGGTTTAGACTAAACCACCTCTCCTTTCTATATGAAGTGAGGACACTACCAAGGTTACTTGGTAATGGCTTCATCTCTAGAAGTCACCGTGGTTCCAAACCCCTCCACTTCTTCTCCACCAATATTTCCCATAAACGCCATCTCCTTGTCCGAACATGGATACATGCTATCGGGAACTCGGATTCTGCGGTTAATCCGTTTCATCCGACCACTTCTCTCGCATCCGATAGCGACAACGGTAGTCCAACGAAGCATCTTACGCGCGGAAGGCGATATAATAGAGTCGATATATATAATACTACGTATAGGGAATAGAATAGACGTCCGAACTCAATAAAATATCTCATAAATATAGGAAAATAGACATATAAAATATTATACTTACACATAGGTCCTAAATGCAACTATATGAGGGACTCCTAGGTTATAGTCTAGGTCCAACCGCCTAATTCTCTATAACCAAGGCTCTGATACCAATCTGTCACACCCCGCCACGGCGGAAACGCGCGGGTGTAACTTCATGGATATCATCACAACACCTGGTGTCTACATAGAGAACAACTACATGCACATAGATAGAACAATGTACAAACACAAAGTGTTGTAACAATACCCCAAAATAAAATAACCAAAACAAAACATAAACCCAAACATAGATGATAAACCACTTCCAATGCAACTAAGGTCTCGTCTATCCACATCCTTCTATGTTATCCTTAGAAAGCTCACCTGAAAATGATGCTTAAAACGTCAACATAATGTTGGTGAGATTCATAGGTTTGAGACTTAACACACAAAGCAACCAAATTCACTGTGATTACAAAATATAGCTGGACAAATAATTAAAGTTATCATATAGCTACATGCATTTGCAAGTCAATATCCACACACAAAGGCAACAACACTCATAAGGCAACCATTAGGATGGCTCGTGTCCTCCGACCCCATAATCATCAATTAGGTCGCATGCGCGAGCAACAGGATAAGCATCCTCCTAATTGGATCCCATCAAACATATCAAACATCAATTAGGTCGCATGCGCAAGCAACAGGATAAGCATCCTCCTAATTGGATCCCATTAACACATTAAACATCAATTAGGTCGCATGCGCGAGTAACAGGATAAACATCCTCCTAATTGGATCCCATAGACATCCACACAAGCAAATAATCACACATAGCATGCATACAATAACATTATAAGTCCAAGCTCTTTAATACCACACACATAATCACAGTAAATCAAATCATTTAAGACAAGCATCATTCCCATCCCAAGTTTAAAACAAAGTAAAAATATGGGACTTTGAACTCACCTTAAACTCCGCAGCTTCCACAAAACAACTCATAATCTATAGCACACAAAAATAATCCACATTACACAAGGTCAAGCTAAAAGCTACAACCCATGTAATACACATATGATGGATGTCTAAGACTCATATGACCCACCATGGATCTCCTAGACACCATACTAACCACTACCATAACTTAATACTCACTAAATCCTTTGCACTCTTAAAATCAGAAAACGCAGAATTTTTGGGTACATTCACCCACATAAAATCATGACAAATAAAGCTTAAAAACTCACACCAAAAATTGAAAATGGTCTCTCATAAGCATAGAAGCTAATCCCAGAAGGCCATGGACCAATAACACACACAAATACTCATAAGAAATTCAAACTTGTCAACTACTCAAATTCGGATCTGATCGCACACCAAAAAGTTTTGATTTTTAATAATTACTTCCACAAGTTTTTATCGCGAATCCTCTTTGTGGTAGTCTAATATAACCTAAAACTTAACTATTCCAGAAGGCCAAGTCAAAATACCACTTTTACAACCACATGACACCCTCAAACGTTTACCCAAAATCTGTCCCGGTTTGACAGCTTTGACACCTTAACAAAGAAAAATCAAAAGACCAACTTCCCGACCTTGAAATCAATCGTGGCTGGACTTTTTGGAAAGCTCTTTCATTGTAGTTCAATTTAGACCTAAAATTTGTGACCTAACTCATCACCATATGTTATTTACACTCACATCTTTACAGCCTTACAAATCTGTCCAAACCCTAACTCAATAACTAGCATGTTTTACGCTCAATTCTCTTAACCAATCATCTTACTATTATCATTAATTGATCCTAACAGGTTTAATAACATTAATTTACAGAAGTTAACACAAACCCTAATCCATCATACTTTATATTACATGAATTAGATCAATAACTAATAATTGAATGAAAACTAGTATCGAAAATATACCTTGATCTTGATTTTAGCTTCAATAATAAAAAACCCTAATTTTTTCTTCTTGATTCTCCATGTGTCGACTTAAAATTGCAGGAAAAAGAGTTTTGGGAACCTTGATTTTGTATTTATATTATTTGGTGGATAACTACCTAACTTAGAGTTGTAATTGGGCTACAATTGGGTTTCCTTTTTCCCCCTTATCCTCTCCCATCCGATTTTCTTATACATATATATATATATATATATATATATATATATATATATATATATATATATATATATATATATTAAATTAATTTATTACACTCAAAATCTCATACTTTTCATATTTTATAAACACCCGTAACTAATCCTAGCGTCTTACGCGATAAACCTCAGTTTTTACGACAAACCGAAAAATATCATTTTCACAACAAAGTTTCCAAAAATAGAATTTCACACTCTTTTTGAAATATACCTCATAAAAATAAACTCCTCGTAACTTGCTAACGCTCAAATACTTGAACGAAGACTCGTTACGCAAAATCACAAAAACACCAAAACTACACAAGTCATTTCTACACCACAAATGTGATCAAAATGAACTTTCCCAAATTTCAAACTTTCCAAATCACCATAATAACCATTTACGCAAAGGGATTTAGTGCTAAAACTCACCTATATCACTCATATATCACTTCAAACACCTAATACACACCAAACAAATGTAAACCGAGTCAAGACTATTAATCAAACTATCCTGCCAAAACCACGGTTGTTTTCAGATTCGAAGAGCAAGTGCAGTTTCGTATGGCTGACCGTTTGCCTGTAAAAATGGGAAATTACCTGACGAAAGGGTGAGGTAAGCCTTTAAAAGGTTCGTAAAGCCTAAACCTTTTCCTGTTCGATAGACATCCTTTCGTAGTGGTTTATGTGCTACAGTTTTTGAGGCAGATTTAATTATATATTTGTTTTTCGTGCTGCTGTTAAACATTTGGATTGTCTTATGTTAGTGTTAAATGTGGGTTTGATCCAGGATACAGGTATATTGGAATCTCGCAATCAGGCGCATTCCATATGGATGTCAGATTTCTTTGTGCTTACGATCTGTACAAGTAAGGTATTTTCAGTTTCAGATACTTACCCATACTCCATATGCGTTGCTGTTAGTGGAATGCGTCTCACCAGCACTTTTGATTGTTCAATCAGAAACTGAAGATAGAAGTGACGAGTAAGCTGTTGAAGGGGAACATTGTAACGCGAAGAACTCATAGGAGAAGTGAGAGAAAGAAAGAGGCGTATCAAGAAACGCGTAAGGTCAGTAGAACCTGATTATGTGTGAGGTTGTCATTTCAAAATGCAATAGGCAAATGGTACTCAGTTATATAATGCAATGGCTTTCTGTACGATTTATTTAGACGGTTGGCCATACAACACCTTAGGATCCATTTTAAGCTTTACTATACGAAAATTTGCTGTCCAGAAAACGTTGAAACTGTAAACATTAGATAGGAAGATCTCTTTAGTATCATTTTTTTTGTTGTTTGATGAATCAAATTCTCTGTATTGTAGGGACTTTTGCCATGGCAGACCAGCGTTACCTGAGTCTGTCAATTTGTAATAATCAAGATGTATGATGATGATCGAATTTATGTTTCCCGTTTTTCGATGGGAGTCTCACCAACTGCATTGGAAAGGAGTAGCTGCTGCTACAACGTGTGGAGTCGGTTGACGTTAATCCAAACATCATGGTAGAATAGGCACTTCTAAGACGTTTTACTGAGGGTGTAGTACGTGCCCGCTCGCATCTGTTGCAACAGATTGTGGGCGAGCCCCGTTAATGATTCTTTATACGCACATATTTGCAGGTTCTTAAATGTGCTTAAGTTTATGTCATTCACAATCCAAAATGATCTTTCAAATCAACCTATTAAACCTGAAATAATTTTTGTAAATTGTATTTGCGCTAAATTATTGGTTTCCCTCATTGCGATTGTGTCACTTACTTTTATCTTTTAAATGTTATAAACGCACTTTCATGTTGTTGCAGAATGTACTTCCACGGGCAAAATTCTTAGCTTTGTTCATGAGTCACGGTGAGATAAAAACAGTTATTCTTCCAGTTATAAGGCGCACAAAGTTGGTAACACTCTGATGCGTGGGGATTGCACCAGGCTTTACCTCTCGAGGGATCTCGAGAAGCTTACAACCCCCACCAGGCAGTGTACCTGATCGTTGTAGTATAGTATAGTGACAAGTACCAGAGGATTGATCGTTCAGCTAGGAATAGTATCGCTAGGATTAGAAAACCTAATTACTAGTTCTAAAGATGATGGATGATTATTTTTGTATTTTTTATATTTTTTAGAAAGCAAATAAAAATCTTGGGTTTGAAGGATTTGGGCGGAATTAGTTGCTAATCAACTAACCCAATACTAAAGATGCAATCAAAATAAAATACTAGAAATGAAAATAGAACTAAATTAAACTAAGGTTGTGAGCAATAAGTGGAGAAATTGTGTTTACTTAGATTTCACTACTCCCTAGATATCTTTTACACGTTAATTACTTGTTATAGTTGCGTGGATGACGGATTGTATTCCTTAATACCATTCATGGGGTGGCGCACTTAATTCCCCAATCCTGTGAGTGCCTACTTCACTCCTATGTCGAGCCGGCTAAGAAGCTCCTAACATGGGATCATTAGAATTTACTCATGCATTAAATACAACCAATAAAACCTAGTGCACATCGGTTCATGTTTCCTAAGATGTTCAAGCATGTTACCATTTGGAGATCTGCCAGTTTTATTAAGCCTAACATCGAAATCATTCATCCAATACAATCATAAACAAGTAATCAACATATAATCAACATCTAGGTTTCATTAGATCTAAGCAAACACAAGATAGATCAAGCCTAGCATGGTGGAATTAAGACAAGAACAAGATATAGACAACCAACACATAGACATATTGATTGAATTAGAAGAACACTTATCTCAATTACACATGTAAGGGTTCAAGGGCTGAAAACCCTTGAAAAACCTGCAAAATTCGTAATAGGTTCGGCTTTAGGGTTTCTCCAAAACTTCTCCTTTTCTTATGAATGAAAATTAGAAAACTATATATAGGAAATTGAGGCTGACGGCGTCAAGACCAAATAGGTGACGCCGTCATCTCGCCGCCAAAATAATTCACGGACTGCCTTGATCTACATCTGACGCCGTCATGTGTTAGCTTCTTCCAGGCCGTCACTTGTTTAACTCTTGACGCTCTTCTTGTGACGCCTTCATGTTTGCACTGGGCCGTCATGCAATTTACTCTTGACGCCGTCAGGATGGTACTCTTAACGCCGTCACACACTGTTCCCAGCAAGGAAAATTAAGACTTTGGCGTTTTCTTCACTTTTATGCTCCAAAAACGTCCGAATTGCTTCCTTTTCCAGACTTCACTCCCAAAGTACCTAAAATCACAAAAGGAACGATTTAGGGCAATATTTGATCAAATAAATTCAATTCCGGGCTTAAATGACTCCCTAAAAGTGGTTCATTTTTCGCCTCATCATATACCCTTACACTTGAGATTTGCTTGTCCTCAAGCAAATGTGCTTTTATTCTACTCAAAATACAAGTTAGGGGTCATTTAACACTAATATAAAAGTAATTACAACAAATAATCGTTTCACTAAACACCAAAGACAAGCAGGAAGGTCATACACAAGCACCTTTTTCAAATAGTGTTTAGATACTCACATCTCTCGGGTGTAATAAAGTATAAATTACAATATGGAAACGGAAGATATCTCTTACTACCTGTCATAGCAAAATAGATTACCATAGGCTTGGGAAAGGATCAAACCTCCACCACATGGCGTAAGCACCTAGGATAAACTATCAAAGAGGTCTTTTTAAAGGGTTGTAACGTTAGGTGTAGGGATATGAAATACACGGTTTTGTTGGATATAGGCAGTCTTTACTGGTGGCGAGTTAACAATCTTGGTCAATTATATGTACAATATGGCGTTGCTAAGCCAAGACTAGACTCGACTTAATCTAATAAATGAAAAAAATAACAAAAACATAAAATGAACATAGAATAAAAAGGGATGGTAGTCCGTATGTTTTTTTTTTCTCTTTTCTTTTTCTATTTTTTTTTATTTTTTTTTAGTTTTTCATTTTTTTTTGCATACGCTCTTACCCTACCATCCAAAATAATACATCATAGGGAATGTAAATTTCCCTTACACTTGAATTTTTACATACTTTACAATAAACCAATCTAATGACTCGAATTAAGAAAATCAAAACACTTGGAGTACTTTTAAGATTAACGCACATATGGGGGTAATAAATGATGTTCTTCCCCATTACTCCATAAAATAAGTACTTTACCAATGAGTCCCAATCGTCCCAAAACAATATGTACAAGGATATGACTCGACTTAGCAACCATGTAATCAATTAGATAGTTAACTTAGGGTTTAACAAATAACAATAATGCACTAAAAATGAGCGCATACACGGAAGGCTAAGGCGATTTGGGTGTACATTTAAGTGGGGTGTAACAAATTCTTCCTTTAAGTAAGATGCTTAAAGTTAGAAACGAAAAATAGGCTCGGAGGGGTGTACTAGGGGTTTCGTGTACTAAAAATGAGTACAACGCTAAGGTGTGGGAAAAATTAATTGATTTAACTAGCCAAATAATATGACTTAAATGGTCAAGTAATTATGATACGGGTTTAATACAAGGGTGATCCTAATGCCTCTTATCATGTAGTAAATCCTACTACACGAATGTAGTCTCACTAGCGGTCTCGGGATGCATCACTAACGTAAGTTCTAGAATCTAAATGCTACCGGTACACTCATATGCACTAATAGTAAATGCTTTTCCTATCAAATCTAAAGGCGAACCTCACATATTTGGGTGGAAATTTTTTTTTTGAAAGTACGGTTATGTGCTAGTCATACAATCTCCTATCCATGAGACGCTTGCTATGGCTAAAGTTTCACTCCTAAATGTTGTAAAAAATTTTAAATTTGGCGCTAAAATTACACTAACAAGTATTTCTATAGTTTTATTACACATCTACCATTAAACAAACAAACTCAAGCGAAAGTGTATATGTAAGGTATCATCGTTTTACCCTCCCCTTACACTTAAGATGAACATTGTCCCCAATGTTCAAGTAAAGAATGTAAAAGTGAATAAGTAAAAAGAATGAAATCAAATACTCCCCTGATTCGCTCGGTATGGATAATAAGGTGGCCAGGTTAAATCTTCCTCCAAGAAAATGAACAATCAAAGCTTCCCTTCCAGAATGTAAATCATCTTCTTGTCATACATAATCTGTAAATCCTGAGAAAACAAACAAAACAACCTCGCATAAAATCGGCGCAATCTATATAAGTTACTAAATCCTAGAAAACAAAGTAAGATATAATGCTTGTGGAATGAAGTTTGCAGATTTCCTGGAGATTATAAAACTTAATAATTCAACAAAAACTTTAAGACTCCGTTAGAAAAACAAAACCGGTAAAATTTCCGGATTTTTACACGTGACGCCGTTAGAAGTGATCTGCAGAAATTCTTGTGTTAAGTTTCCGGAAAATTTCTGGAAAAACTTCGTCCTACTTCCAGGAAAATCCTGCAAAACTTCATTATGACTCAATACAAGCATTTGACTCTAACAAATACGAATATACATGTCCATTTAATATTGTGGAGAATCATGATCGGTTTGTTTCTTAAAAACATATTTGGGGTTTCCCCTTACACTTATCTTTTGCAAAAATACCTTTAGGTGGAGTTAAGACTAGGCCAAAACAACAAAGTAAAGTATTTCCACTTTTTAGTTTAGAAACATGATCTACCAACAATAAAAATAAAGCATGCATACGGAAGCAAATAACAAACAAACAAAATAAAATCACACAAAGCATGGGTTGCCTCCCAAGAAGCGATGTTTTTGTTCGAGTCACGATCCTGACTCTACCCTTATTTCATGGATAAATGTGAGGTTTTCCCTACACTTAGGATTAAGTGCGGGTGATAGTAGCGATACACACCATCTCGGTGGAAGTATGCCACGTGAGGAAAGAGTGGTGGATGAATTATATGCTCAAAGGGCTGTGCTCCTATCATCATAACCTTACCTAATTCAATCGGGTTAATGGGTGGATTAATATTTTCTCCTAGAAAGGGATCATTTTCTATCAACTTCGAAAGACTCCTAGGTTGGGATCCATCTTGACCTAATAAACCTGGTTTAAACCCATAATGTTTCTTATGATCAATAATAAATGGGTGATGTAAGCATGTAAGGTCATTTTCCACTCCTATATTTGCTTCCTCTCTACAAGGCTTAGAGTTCACTACCTTTGTCCAAAGACTACCCGGACTATATGGTTTGATGGGTGGATCGGAACCTATTTCAATTCCTAAATTTTCATCTAAGGATGGAAGATTAGGTAACGGTTTTGGTTGAGGCTTCGGTTCATCAAAACTAGGAACTTCCCTAGAACTAAGAGTAAGGTTATCATTATAAGTATTCAAACCTATATCCTCTAGTTGTGTATGGTTCAAAGGTTCTACCTCTATTGGGGTTCCTAAAGTCTCTTCTACTTCTTCCGGATAAGTCACAGTCGGTGTTTATGCCTCAAATGATGGTAGGACTTGTGGGGTACTTGGTGGGCTTTGGTTTTCTACTATCTCTTCCATCACATCAATATCACCTATGTGTTCATCTTGTATTATGGTAGTGCCTAACCATGACATGCACCTAGGTGTCTCAACTCTAATCTTTTTATCCCTAAACAAACTTTTCGATTGAGCCTTCCAAATTGAAAATAGGTCTACACTTACGTTTTTTGGGTCCTATGTTCCACTCCTGTATTGGGCATGAATCTCAAAGTTTTCCCATGCGTTTTTTACATCATACTCCCAAAACTCCCCATCTGTTACATAGTCAAGCCTCATTTGGGTTTCGTAGTCGATACGAGTGTGAAATAATTGAAGTTGAGGCAATAAATCAAGACCATAGTGAAGGACTTTTTGTAGTAAGTATTTGAAACGAGTCCATGCATCAGGAAAAGATTCACCATGATGTTGTCGAAACATCAAGATGTCATTTTGAAGTGAAAAGGGTAGATTTTGTAGTGGGTTTGGTCGATTGGATGAAAAATTTGGCGGATTCGCGTTCTCCATAATGGTGAACGGAAAAGTCAATGGAAATGTTTTTACGAACAAAGACATAAAGAAATAAGATAGACTAAAGAGAACCTAAAAATAAAAATAAAATCTTACTAGAAAGGAATCTAGCAAGTAGACATAATAAAAAGAGATTCTAACCTAGACAATAACTATTCCCCGGGCTGCGGCGCCAAAAACTTGATGCGTGGGGATTGCACCAGGCTTTACCTCTCGAGGGATCTCGAGAAGCTTACAACCCCCACCAGGCAGTGTACCTGATCGTTGTAGTATAGTATAGTGACAAGTACCGGGGGATTGATCGTTCAGCTAGGAATAGTGTCGCTAGGATTAGAAAACCTAATTACTAGTTCTAAAGATGTTGGATGATTATTTCTGTATTTTTTATATTTTTTAGAAAGCAAATAAAAATCTCGGGTTTGAAGGATTTGGGCGGAATTAGTTGCTAATCAACTAACCCAATACTAAAGATGCAATCAAAATAAAATACTAGAAATGAAAATAGAACTAAATTAAACTAAGGTTGTGAGCAATTAGTGGAGAAATTGTGTTTACTTAGATTTCACTACTCCCTAGATATCTTTTACACGTTAATTACTTGTTATAGTTGCGTGAATGACAGATTGTATTCCTTAATACCATTCATGGGGTGGCGCACTTAATTCCCCAATCCTATGAGTGCCTACTTCACTCCTATGTCGAGCCGGCTAAGAAGCTCCTAACATGGGATCATTAGAATTTACTCATGCATTAAATACAACCAATAAAACCTAGTGCACATCGGTTCATGTTTCCTAAGACGTTCAAGCATGTTACCATTTGGAGATCTGCCAGTTTTCTTAAGCCTAACATCGAAATCATTCATCCAATACAATCATAAACAAGTAATCAACATATAATCAACATCTAGGTTTCATTAGATCTAAGCAAACACAAGATAGATCTAGCCTAGCATGGTGGAATTAAGACAAGAACAAGATATAGACAACCAACACATAGACATATTGATTGAATTAGAAGAACACTTATCTCAATTATACATGTAAGGGTTCAAGGGCTGAAAACCCTTGAAAAACCTGTAAAATTCGTAATAGGTTCGGCCTTAGGGTTTCTCCAAAACTTCTCCTTTTCTTATGAATGAAAATTGGAAAACTATATATAGGAAATTGAGGCTGACGGCGTCAAGACCAAATAGGTGACGCCGTCATCTCGCCTCCAAAATAATTCTCGGACTGCCTTGATCTACATCTGACGCCGTCATGTGTTAGCTTCTTCCAGGCCGTCACTTGTTTAACTCTTGACGCTCTCCTTGTGATGCCTTCATGTTTGCACTGGGCCGTCATGCAATTTACTCTTGACGCCGTCAGGATGGTACTCTTGACGCCGTCACACACTGTTCCCAGCAAGGAAAATTAAGACTTTGGCGTTTTCTTCACTTTTATGCTCCAAAAACGTCCGAATTGCTTATTTTTTTTCAGATTTCACTCCCAAAGTACCTAAAATCACAAAAGGAACGATTTAGGGCAATATTTGATCAAATAAATTCAATTCCGGGCTTAAATGACCCCCTAAAAGTGGTTCATTTTTCGCCTCATCACACTCCCATCGTAGGACCGATTCCAGCGCATCGGTGTGTCGCGAGTGCAACTCTGACCGCACTGAGATACACAGGTCGGCCACCACTTATATGTTTTAGGATACCTGTTTAAAAGATTGGTGCAAAGTTTTGTAAATCTATTGGAATCACATATTCAGGGTCGATAATTCTTTTATTTTTAAAAAATGAACTTTAATTGAAAGAACAGTTTTTGATAAGTCGTTTGTTGCTTTCTTTTACAAGCTTTATCTTTTTATAAACTACGCAAAAAAAAGTGGACCTTTTTTTATAAGCAGTTTCAGATGCACTCTCTCTTTCTTTCTTTTGCAGCAGCCTCATCCTTTTATGACCTCGCTTTTCTGTTTTTTCTGAATCAACAGGTCTTCTGTATACGCAGACAACCTTTGCTGCAAAAGAACGTTTGAAAAAAATATCTAACTGAGCTGTTAGACGTTACTTTGTGCAACACAAATCTATTAAAACATGCGATCAGTGTGTCACAAAATAGCTTTTAGCAGCCCAGAAAGATTTTTTTTAAGCAAAAACAGTTACCCTTTATTTATTACTGGTATGTATAGCCTGCCACTTTCTTACTTTCAAACATTCTTTGCATTCTTCAGTTTTACTAAAAGTTTCCGGTCTTATGCTTCTTGCAGAAAACTTATTTTCTAGCACTACCGTAACAAATCATCTCATCCATAGACGGAACTAACAATGGATGCGCAGAAACCAATAATGGGGTTGCACCGTAATGAGATGACAGTAACACAATGGAAGCTGATTCAGAAGTCAACCACTGAAATAATCGACTTAAATGTTCTACCGTTCCAGCTTTGATGATAGAATGGCATGTTAGACCTGGAATACTCCGGACAGCTATTACCTATCTGACATGCCATTCTACATCAAAGCTGGGTTGCATTTGAATATACACTGTTGCCTGGGCACCCAATTTATGTGTGTGCTTTGCCGGTTTTATTCGACCTTTGGCTATTTACAGATAGGGTTCGCCCACGGAGTTGGGATCATCAGGTATGGCTAACTAAAACCGAAGCCTTTAAGTTTTTTAATAATTGTTATACTTGCATTCATAGATTGATTACTTGGCCTCAGGATTGTCTCAGACACATGGAAACCTACAACACATGTGTAGTATGCTGCAATCAAACTGTTAGTTTGCCATGGATCGTGCACCAACAAACATAAGAAATTTCACTCTCTTTAAATATGTAGATTTTTTTACTTATTGTATGTCTGAGATGATTTCGTGATGTCTTTCCCATTGACTGTATGTTGCAGGCTGGCAGTAAGCGATCCGATATCCTCCATCACCAACCAAGGTAATTTCAGACCTGTTTGTTTTGTTAACGCTTATAAATAATTAACAACCTCGGTCTTGAAAAAGGATCCTTTCATGGTCTCTTTAAATTGTTGCATATGGTAATGCCAGTTGTCTTATCTCTTATGCAGGCCTTATAAAAACTGTGGCATGTTCCGTTACATCTAACTTCCATATCACTAGTCGAGGTAATTTCACGGTTATTTATAGATTATATTTGGTTATCAGTTTAGTTCTAACAAAGGCGCTCTACTTATGTACTAGGTCACGCAATGCGCGTTTAAATCAAATAGCTCCAGCAACCCAATCACATGATACCATGCTGTTTGCTAAAAAACAGCCAGTCTGCTTATCTACTACGTCACACAGCGCGCAGTTATATTGAATAGCTACACCAAACAGATCACATAATCCCATGCTATTTGCTAAAAAAAAGGTACGTTACCAGAATGCCTTTTCATTCATTCAATAAAACTAGACAGAATATGTAATTAATCAACTGTTTGCATGCAAAGTATCCACAAAATTAGACCATACTTAGATTCCATTACATGATACCCCCATACCTAACCAGACCAACAAAAGACTATGCCCAAAAAACTAAATTTGTAAATACCAGCCAACAAAAGCTTAGTATGGTTGCCCATTAAGCCATTCGATGAACTTTCGGACCTCAGCTGCCCGGGTCTGTTTCTTCGAAACGGTTGCCAGAATCTCTTTGATTTCTGCTGAGTCCTGGATCTGCATGTTTGTCAGTTCCGCAATGCTCATGACAGCAGAATCAAAAGGGAACAACTGTTTTAGCTCTTCAATGACAAAGTCCCTTTCAACTATCTGAGACCGTATTTCTTGCCCTTTCTTCTTCAGCTCAAGCTCATCCAACAGCAAAACACTTTCCTCTCTTTTAAACTTTTCGATCATCATGTCCTTTACATAGCTTGACCCAACAACAGCAGCAAGCTCTTTGCAAAATGGCAAGGGAGTTGTCATGGCTTTTTTTTTTTTTTTTTTTTTTTTTTTTTATTTTTATTTTTCAAAAATTATGAGACAGTTGTGGTTTTTCTGTGTTTGTATGTTTAAATAGTACTTGAAAGTCTCTTAAAATTCATGATTGCCTATTAATACAGCATTTAAAAGGCTGAAATCTTTAATTACAACTCTTGAGCCACTCCCCATGAATAGTTAATCATCATTGCTAATGCATGCATGTATCCCAACCTTTCACATCTCCAGCAGTTTGACGAGTGCATTAATGAAACAAAATATGCAATCATCACAAGAAAACAGATAGATAGCAAAACAGATAGATAGGTGCATACAACCTGTTTTCTGAAAATAAACAAGAAACATAACCTGTTCTTTATTTATTTTTTCCCATCTAAATGTTCAGCCTTCGATTGCAGCAGAATGGTGCCTGAGTATTTGGATTCGGCAGGAAGAGTATGGCAGCAAGATTATTGAATGTTGCATGTTGGCAAGGATCATAGCTAATGACTTAAGGGAAAGCTGCCAACCATTCTCAAGAAGCAAAAATGCTTAGCTGTATATAATTTTCGGCAAACAACTCAAATGCTTGGATCTCATTTGTATTCATGAGTTTAAATTTAATAAGAAATATTGAGATTGTACTAACATATGCAATAATAGTCAGGAAAAAAAATCATTACTTGGTATTGCTTCAATGGTAGTATTACTTTTCTACCGCAAACTTTTGTTGGATGTTAAATGAGTCGTTTTATACGGATGTGTATTTATTTATGACCATTTAAAAAAATCGTACAGTAAGATTGCTAGATGATACATGAATTTTTCACTTATAGCCGCATAAAATAGATTAACACCAAACCGATGATAGTTTTTTAAAGTTCTATTTCCTGTACATGATAAAATACTTTACCTGTGATACAAAAAAAAAATTTACCGTTGATAACACACAAACAGTAATACGCTACGAATTGTAGTCGATGAAAAAATAAATTAACTTACTTTGCCTGACTGAATAAAAAAAAATATTGAAAATAAACAGGTGTGTATCCGAATAAACAATGACTTATCTTTACAACTTTTAAAAAAACTCCTCTAACAAAAAAATATTGCATTACATATGATACAAAATAAATGTAACGTAAATATCACACAAACAATAATACGTAACGAATTGCCAACCACTAAACTAAAAATTTACAAAATTAACAGCCGTACAATCACTGAAAAAACATTTATCCGGGTAAACAGGGACGCCGGCAACGCGACGTTCATAGCCATTCTTGTATAAGGAATTCGGCATTATATATGTGCAACTAATTGGGCTAGAACCTAAAAAGCCAAGCCCATTTATAAATATTTAGATATCACGTCCCATTTGTTTTTGTTTGTTATGTTGTTACTAGTCTTCCTCTCTATCTTATTCTTTCTCTACAATCCCTTCACCTATCATCTTCTTGTCATAATGATTTTATATAGATCAGACATATAGTGCCAATGACGATTTTTTAGTTGAGAAAAAAAAATTATAAAAAAAGAAAAGATGAAAGCGGTTCGGCCTGGTTCACTGATTTCACCGTGACGGGGTCTTGAATTCAAGATGTGTTATTCCTTTTTGAAAATATTGATTTCATCAAAAAACTTTAACTCAGAAAAGAAGAAGTTATTTCAATCTCATCAATTTTTATGTTTTGAATCCGTTATATTCTCATCATTTTGATTGATTTAGAATGCAAAAAATAAGATCTTTTGCAGCAAAAAGGTTCTTAGAGGGAGGGGGTGGCTAGCACGTGCTAGCCTCCTTAATCAATCCAGCACCTTTAGTATTTGATAAGCCCAATAGCCGAAAATAAATATGATTTGCGTAATTGCGTAGTTAGCACCCCTTAGGGGACTGGCAACCTTTCGGCATATGGAGCTCGGCAAAGAGTGCCGATCGGCAAGCATGGCTGCCACCCACTCGGAAAGTCCAAATTGGTGCCCCAAACGGTATGTATCACCCAAGGCAAAATAGAGACGTTGGCATTAAATTAAAATGGGAGACGTTGGGCTTGTTCCAAAAAAAAAAAATCCCCTTTAAAATCTCACATTTCTTTTTAAATTACACACACAATTTTAAATTACCATTTCACAAACAATCAAATCCATCTCTTTCAAGAAAAAACAAAAAAACAATGGAGCCTAAATCCAAACGTGGTTCAAGCTCACACAAAGGTCGAGGACGTGGGTCTCGATCACAATCCGGTCCATCACAATTCACACGTCCGCAACTTCATTCACAACCAATTCGTCCCCAAATTCCACCTCAACCTTACTATCCCCAACATCCAAATCAAAACTATTATCCTCAACATCAACCTCAATCACAACGGCAATATTATCATCAACCTCCTCCAATGAATCCGGCCAATTATAATATGTTAATGACTAGTGAATTTGATCCATTCAACGACTACCGTGACGGTCCATCAAGACGTGAACCAAGTGTAGAACATCAACTACCGCTTTACAATAATGAAGATGACGAAATTGAATATGTCCCCGAAACTCAATTTCCAAATACAATGGGTAAGTTTTAAATTTTCTAAATTCGTTATACATTTTTTTAAGTCGTATATATATATATATATATATATATAATATATATATATATATATATATATATATATATATATATATATATATATATATATATATAAACTCGTACTACCTCCGTCCCAAAATTATTGTCCCCTATTGACTTTTTCGGTCTTTACCTTTCAACTTTGACCTTAAGTATTTTTGTTTATATTATACAATACTTGATACAAAATATATGAACGAATTAAGTTTTAAATGTATTTTTATTTGGTATAATTTTTATACATAAACAAAAATATTTATAGTCAAAATTGAGAAAGAAAGACCGAAAAAGCCAATAGAGGACAATAATTTTGGGACAGAGGGAGTAATATATATTTTTTATTTTAAAATAGTAATTTGTAATTTTTTTAAATCGTTATATATATAAAATTTTTATAATCGAATATTTTTCTTTTTTTTGTTATACAAAATTGTTTTGTTATAATTTTATTTTCGTTTATTTGGTATACATAATTGTTTTGTTATTAATTAGGTGGAGAAGAAAATGATGATGGTGTTGATGATGTTGAAGAAATTGAAGAAATACCAAAACTGACTAAAGCGAGAAGCATACCTTGGACGACGGAAGAGGAGGTCGCTTTGGCAAAAGCTTGGGTGCATATCTGTGTTAGCTGTACATTAGAGGATAAGAGACAATGGATAAGTGTTATAGTTGTCATTAGCGAGTGATTAGCAATTTACCTAAAATAGGTATTGTAATAGGTCCTATATATATCATGTATCTTGTATGTGGTATGCATCGAATAACATTATTACATCATTCTCAAAACACTCTCATTGTATATTCTTACAATCACGACTTGTCCAAGAGTCGGGAATCAACAAAAGTCTCTAAGCTTTTGGGGAAATTTCTCGCAAAACGTGCCAAATCATGAACGAACACACCATGGCTTGAACACAAAATGGAAAAATATGAATGCCGAAATGAATATTTTTAACGGCCTCTACATCCAATCGGTATATTTTTGAAGTCTATTTTATTTTATATAGTTTGTATTTGATATGATTGTATTAATTTATATTTATTACTTTTATAATTGTAGAACCGTCTTCGAGATAGTGGTTGTGACGATTTTGACGTGATGAAAAATGCCATGGCCGATTATAAAAGAAAAACAAAAGGCAAGACTTTTGGACACATTGAAGCATGGGAAATTGTAAGGAAAAATGACAAATGGTTCGAACAACCAATTGTGGGTCAAACATCATCGTCTAATTTTGAGAAGTGAAAAAAGTCGTCTGAATCAAGCAACGACAATGTTGAGACAATTATTCCGGATTTGAATGAAGACACTACTCCTACCTGAAAAAAACGGGGCAAAAAGAGCGTTACTGAGTCGTCCACAAGTAATAGTGTTGCTGCGACTTTCGAAATTTATGCTGCAAAGAAATCACAACTATTAGAGGAGTCGCTAGAGAAAAAACGTGCAAAGGATGAGTTGGCCGAAAAATTGATGGCGGTACAACTACAAGGTGTGCAAGAAAAGGCCTTTTTACGAGCTTTGAAGTTTTTTAATGAACCGCACGATCACATAGCTGATCCGGATATGCGGGAAATTGCTCTAAAAAAACATGAGTTCACAGCAAAATATGGATGACGTTGCAATTTTTAGTTTTATTTATATATATATTTTTTAAGTATTATGTAATAATCATTGAATTATTATTAATAAAATTAGTTGTTTTTTTATTAATTGTTTAATTATGTTTTTTTTATTTTAATTATATAATTAAATAAAATTTAATGCTTGGGAGGACCAAAATTACCACTTAAAATCCATGTTGAGGCAACCTTAGGCGTAAAATGTGTTGGAACTAGATGATTGGTTGTTTGCATCAAAAGTTGAAGCAACCTTAGGCAAGGTTGCCACCCCTTACAATCAAATATTCATTTGTGTTTGAACAAGTTTATTATCGTTTACTTTTGGCAACTACTCGTAATAAACATAATTAAAAGTCTAAGTTCTCATGGTTATGGTTTTAGGTTGACTCATGTGAAAATATTTAAGGGTTAAGTTTCTGTAAGAGATAACGTCATTCATTTTATTAGATTGTATGCTTTATCTTCAAAAAAAAAAAAAAAAAAAAAAAAAAAACAGCCCTCGTTAACTTAAAATCCTGGCTGCGCCCGTGCTTGGTAAATGATCTTTTCATCGAACTACAACATTTTTGTTTTTGTTGGTTGAACAATAGGTGTAAAAAAAGTTCTCTTGACCGGGCATTATGACTTTCTTTGTCGTATGAACACATGTTATGTTTCTAGTTCGTGAACTAATAAGTGCTTTGTAATATGCATGCCTTCTAGCTCCTTGTTAGAAAGTAGCCTTATTTGAAGTTTAATAGAAATTAATAACCGTTTAAGAAAAGAAAATAAATATAGCCGTCTTACTAGTGTGTACAAAATTAAAATTTGTCAAACACTTAAAAGTGCACTGCTCAATTTCCCACACCAAATTTCCCCATACAAGATAAAGCGTAAAAAAAGTGGGTCTTACAAATTCATCTCTACATTTATAAGCTACAGTTATAAGTGTGAACAAATTTCAAATTAATAACGTACCGTAAGCTAGCAAATAAGAAACCTAAAAAGGGTCCAAGCGTTGGTGCCATTAGCGAAATAAATAGGATTTGATGAGCATGTGTTTTTAATTTGGTGACTTAGGGTGTGATTGTTTTTTGAAAAAATGTCTTACTAGCCTCTTACTCTTACTGAGTTAGAGGTGGTCAAACATTTATGTTGTTTGTTTTTTCTTTTGAGTCAAACCCGGTAAGATATATAACATCTTACTCAGTAAGAGGTGGGGGACTTGCATTACTATCTCTTACCAAATAAGAGATTGAAAACTTATTATAATATAATATATTTGCGGGTATATTAACTATGTTATATTTATGATAAAAAGTTTTGTTTCATGTTTACACAAGCTACTTATTTATGGTATTGCTGTTATATAATATATGCTAAAAAAAAGACAATTAAACTCATTCTGACGATTATATGAAAAACAAAAAACATTATATCATTCAGATTTAGACTTTATAGTCACATCTTACTAGTAAGATATGATAGTCAAATTTGAACCCAAAACATTTTAATGAAACAAACACATCTAATAATGTAAATTAATTTGAGGAATTAGTAGGGACTGGCGGTTTTACTCTCGGTAATATTAAAGCCGTTGTTTCATTTCATTCTTCTTTATAACTCGTATATAAGAAAAGAAAACAGGGAGTGGGAAAGTATTGGAACGATGCAAAAAAAAAAAAAAAAAAAAAAGCATGAAATAGGAGTTATTCATTGAGCTTCAGTTCACGAAGCTTGAGGGGGGTTCGTCTGGGCAAAGTCGGAAAGTACGAAGATAATCAAGTGAGTTTCGTGTCCTATCTTTTTTTTTTTGGTAAAAGGTCAACGACCCGGTAAATATATTATCCAAAAAAAGTTTAAGTACATATGGAATGTGGCTGAAATACCACATTAACCTCAAGCACAGGCGCTTGATAAACAAGTGTTTATGACAGGCCATAAACACAAACCAAACCTAGCTAATTACAAAGTATCAAACTAGGTATAATAACAAGACAAACATGAGATGCGAGCATCCCACATCCACCCAGCAGCACGAAACGTTGAAGTACATAGGATGAGGGTGAAATCCCTCACCTCAGTTGACATCCAATAAGAATTAGTTCACAAATGCCACACATCGGTAGGTGTGTGTTTAGATGCAGAACCGAATACCCATTAAGAACACAGAAAGAGTTTTTTGAATAAGAAACCTTGAAAACTTAACTTACAATACGATCTTCCATGTGAACAAATCCCATGACAGCAGACCACCCCATGACAGCAGTAGTTCATCAACGATCAACCACAAAACCACAATGGTCCAAACACAGACCGACTATATGAATATATAACGACCAGGTCTGAGAATATCTTGAACATCCATTGACATGACTTACACTCTCTCTAAAACCCACAAATCCATACAAACATCTGATTCAGAACAAGCAGTTAACGAACCAAACCCTAAAAAGGGTTACATTCAGACGAGACACAGCGAGTAGAGAATAAACACGAAATCCTAAAATTAGGGTTTCATGCAATCGTTAAAGCACCAGCGAAAACTCCAGATGTGATAAAATAAACCACAAGGGTATTGATAACGAACAGATCCAGAGGAAGAACCCACAATCGTACCCAATAAGCAACCGTTTTAATACCATAAAGATAATTAAAACCGACTTAGGACATGTACCAGCATACGATCATAAAAAGTAAAACCCTAAAAACGATCACAAAAGTAATCGTTTAGGGTTCAGTAAAACCGACATATGATAAAGAATAATAGGGACGATTTAAAAAATCAAAACCCTAAATAGCAGATCATAACATTCAATCGATTAGGGTTATGGCCACATGATAGGGACGATTTCTGAAACACCACTACCCAGAAGTTAACGAACCAACTAAACCGATTGCATATCACTCAATAAAGAATGATAGAGAGGCGGAATAGTGGTTGTTATTTGGCCGGAACAGTAGGGATAGGGCGGCCGGAAATCTCCCCTAGGGAGAGAGAAAAATAGGGTTTTTTTTTCGTGTCCTATCTTTTGATTTCTTGCAAATGATATGTTTTGACATGCAAAGTTTTATTAATGTTCTTGCGAGTATAACTAATGTTTTGATATTTATAACATGTGGTTATGTGAACTCTAATGCGTTATGAACACATATAATTTATATCTGGAAATTGATCATGGGATTATTAATGTTCTAGATTTCTAATAGAGTGAACTTGAGGACTTCAAAGTTCAAACATAAAAGGACTTCAAAGTTCAAACATAAAGTGAATATTCAGTATTACAATTAGGGTCATTCAAGGAAAATCCCGATAACTTATTCATATCTGGTCACTAAGCATTAGCAGTAGTCACTGGGAGGCCTTTTGTTTACCAAAGTTCCGGTTGTCATTGTCCTCGCTAGTTTTGATCAGAGACCAATATGCAAAAAACTTGTCACTATCTATTGCCTTCAGTGACTAGATTAGCGTAGTCATTGTCATTGTGTCTCCAAGTTTTTCACTAATCCAGTGAAATTCGTCAGTAATATGATTAGAGACTGAAATATTGGCCATGAATACTAGACAAAGTGACGTACCGTCAATGTTAAACATCCATCTGTGACCGTATATATCTCATAATGGACATTAGTGAAGACATCTGCTTACCAGCTATTTACTTGTTTCAGACGAAAAACGTTGTCAGTAACTACTATTTAAAAGGCGGTCCCTGTTTAGAAACATTGAGAGAAATGGTGACTAATTTTTATTGGAGTGTTGATGCAATGAACTCCAATCCACTAATTTCAAAACAATAGAAAGCCAGAATTTAAATCCCATTGGCCTTAGCTAGGTCAAATTTGTTTATCTAAACTTAAACAATATTGGCATTATTATGTCAAATTAATATCAACAAAATTATTTCGCACATTCACAAAGCAGAACACAATATAATCACTCTATCTATATCTATACTACATACTAATGTATTTAGGACTTCTAAATTAGGAATTCTTAAAATTTTTAAGACCAAAAACATTTCCTTAAAAAGAAATTATTAGGCCATTAGTCAATGTTGTTCACAATATTGGTCAATACAGACTTAATGATTATAATGAATACGTTTTGTATGTTATTACTAACATAATTTATGGCTGTTAAAATCCCTTTTGTATCAACACATTAATTAATTTTATAACAACCCCATTAACTTCCATTAACTTGTGATCACCACAAACAGGGATATAAATCCCCCTCCCAAATCATCGATCAACACGCAAATCCTTCTTCAATCTCGATCAACACCCAATCATCAACAACCCAAAACCAATCCCTACAAAGTACAAACCCTCACTTATCACTACCCAACTGTCAAACACCAACAAGATTCGAACTACATTACTAAATCCTCCTCTACTCACGTCACTTCCATAAGACTCAAACAGAAATGAAAAAAAAAAAAAAAAAAAAAAAGCAATACAACGTATCTCATTTATCTCCTTCATGCCTATCTCACTGGAGAAGGAAAAAAAAAACGCTATCCACTCAATACAACTACAACAACATAAACATCAAAACAAAAACTTCCACAAAACCATCCCTCCCATCAAAACCAACACTATCTAAAAACCGCATCCTTCATAGCAAAACGATACACCACAACACCAGTTCTCGACACACTAGACGACCCATCATCATGTACCACCTCCACCCGAAACATCTACTTCACCTTCTTAAAAATAAAGATTCGATACTGAAAATAAAAGAAACAAGGATCCAAGCTTTCTCTTTTTATACCCACAAACTTGTTCAAACAAAAGTATAAGAGAATACACATCATAGATCTTGAACCAAATACAACAATACCTACCCGAGACCTTTATCGAAAGATCTTGAAGCCAATAGTTTGTGGTCTGTGTAAGCCTTGACTATACAAAAGAAGACGAGAAAATTCAGGGTACAGTTGTGGTGGAAACAAACCGAAGGAAGTTTAGAAAGGGGCGAATTTTGTTTGTGAGGATGACTGCACATAGTGACTTTGTGGCTGCTTCTTGTTGAGTTAAATTAGGGTAAAAGATGTATTATATAACCTTTTTATTAGGGTAACAAATGCGTGCCTAATTTTGTATTCAATTTCTTCATGAAACGAATTTTGTAAGTTGTGGTGAGTGGGCTAAAGATTTTGTTAGTGGTGAGTGGGCTAAGGATGATGTTAGTAAAATTGTTGGTTTGCTTGGTTAATCTCTATCACTATCTTTATCTCTATCTTAACTATCTCAACTTCAATTACAATAGATTTAGGACTATTCCATTATTAGTAATGCTTAAAATTAAGACTTTTGATATTGTCTTTTGATAGCCTTCAATACTATTATAACATTATAACAGCTTATTTGACAGCCAATTTAATATATCATTCTAACAAACTCCAGTAATTATTAAAAATGTGTAACCGCTAACCGAACCATTACCCGAAAGTTATCTTGTTTTTTTAGTAGATTGAGAATTGGACCATTACCCGAAAATGTGTAAGTTCGAGCGTTGTTGGCTTCTCACCTTTATTTTCATTCAATAATAAAATGAATAGCTTGCATTATACTCATAAATAAAAGTAGCCTATTAAACTTGTAACCACCATTTTAATAATTTGCTAAAAAATTGAACATTGAACGTCTATTAACTTGTAACATATAAATGAAAAACATTTGTTCGCCATAATATTTAGTCACAGGGTACCCATCGCCACATTGCGCGGGTACCCGGTTAGTTTATATAACATATCAACATCCAAACACGGAATGCCTATGTCTTGAATCATATCCTTAAAATGAAAATCAGTGCCGAATCATATATAAGAAAAATTCATCCCTCATTAAAATTTTCTAGATTGGCAAAAGTCTGGTTGGATGAGCAAACCAATGTAAAATTCCTATTAGACATGGCCATGACTGGTCATTAGATACATAGGTTGAACACTAGGTGGAGATCGATTTGCAAGTTCGATTGAGTTTGGATTATAACATGTCTATTTCAGGCTAGGTGAAACGGGTCATAGCTAGGTCCTGTCAAAATAGACAATAGCTAATAATATTCTACCACATAGACGTTGTTGAGGTAAAAACCTGCTCTCTGGTATTTGCCTAACGGAAAGTCTCAGCTTTGCCTTCAACGCTCCTTGATCACTCTACATATGCAATACGCTCGTTAGCTTCGCCCCAGGTTTTATCCCAGGACCAAGTTCCGGCGTGAGAGTAAGTATATGTTTGAGACCGAAGGGTATAGTAATAAATGAGAGTAAATACGAGTGTGTGTTGTTGTGAACAATAAATGGGGTTGGGGTATTTATACTACTTAACCTTGGTACCTGTGTGTACTTGTGAGTGGTGCTCACCATACTCTAGGCATACTTTATTAGGTGGGTGTCAAAGCACGTGCTAGACATGATCACTGAATATCTGGGAAGGCTGCGCTCGTGGATGTACAACTTTATTCAATCGGTCCATGGATTCCGTATCACCGTCCGGCCAGACATGCCGTCCGGACAATACTCTCCGGACATATACGTCAACATGTCCCCCCAGTATTGTATTTATCGGGCGACAAGCCGATGATGCAATACTTGTAAAAAATCTCTCCCCCGAAACTTTATTATTCCTGTTATTTACCTAACTATTAATTTATATTCTTTACAGGCTAGCTATTTGGTCACGTCTTAACGGGCCTATCCAGGCCAGCAAGCAAAATTAGTCCGTGGGCTTTTTCTGGATCCATCATGGTGTACGCGTGCCACGTCTTTTCACTGTGTTAGCGTGTATGGCCAGGATGGAGCCACGTCAGCGATGCTCTGACTGACGCGACGTTTCGCTTCCCCACGCATCCATATATATATATATATATATATATATATATATATATATATATATATATATATATATATATATGGGTATATGTTGGCTACAATTATTGTAGCCAACTAGCTACAATCCTTCACTAAAATTACATAAGAAAAGATTCAGGACCCACAAAAATAAATCAGGGACCCACAAATGGACTCAGGGACCCACAAAATGTAGTACAAAATTGTAGGGAATTAGCTACAATAAATTATAGCTAATATATTTCATATATATATATATATATATATATATATATATATATATATATATATATATATATATATATATATATATATATATATATATGAGATTTTACCTTTCATTTTTTACACAAAGTTCCTCTGCGCTTTTACTATTTCTTCGTTCGGACGTTAACAAATCCTTCTTTCGAGGTGAGTTTTATTTTCATTCCTCTCCATTCTTAGCAGTATTCCCTTCGGCAATTTTTTATTTATTTATTTATTTATTTATTTATTTTTATTATTTTTTTTGTAAAAAACATGGCCGAAGTGATGCCGATGGAAACACCTGCTTTCGCACCGAGGGTAAAGCCGGACGTCGTACCCAAGTTTGACATGTATGTATATAAGTCTAGACTAACACAGCAGGAACTTAATGATATAATTTCCACCTACAATATTTCGAAGGATTTACATCCGGTGCTTCCGGATCCCAATATGACTATGAACAATTTACCAGAGGACAAGATTGGTGTATATCCCCAACAATTAGAGATTGGCGGAGTTAGTATACCATTTTCTAAATTTTTTCTTGCGGTTATCAACCATTTTAAGGTGCATTTTTCCTAATTAGTGCCGATAGGTTTGAACCGCGTCACTCTCTTTGAGATCCGCTGCTATAGTTTGGAGTGTCAACCAACCGTTTCGTTGTTCCGAGTGTTTAATAGACTGTGCAACCAGGGACACTGGTTCTCCTTTGAGAGCCGGACAGGGAAGAAAGCTAAGAAATGCTTTAAGGAGGTTCTCACTGGGCTGAAGCATTGGAAGGAGAAGTTTTTCTTGATTTATCGAAGGGCTATACCGGACGCCATGGCGTGGAGACATAAAGATTCAAGGATTACTGATGACTTTCCACTAACCTTTCCTGAGGCCTTTGCGGAGTCACTTAGTGCATAACTTATTTTCCTTAGAAAACCACCTCCCAGCCTCTTATGGATGCCCGGCCTTTCTTCGGTGTGGGAGACTAAGGAGTTAGAGGTCGTTTTAAAGGATGCCGAAGGGTGTGGTAATGTTATAAATTTTATCTGTTTAGGATTTGCTTCTCCCATCGTTTTTCTGTTCTCTCTCTTACTGTTTATTGTTGTTTTCCCTGCAGTTGTGAGTATGGCTGAGTTTTTAGACTTGCCTGATTGTGAAGGGACTGAAGGGGAGTACGTGTATGAAACACGTGTCTTCTTTAGAAAAAGAGTGAGAAAAAAAACCGATTACAACAGAAGTTTTCTGAAAATAAGTCACTGTTGGTCATCTTTTGTTCTAATATAAACTGACACCTAAAACTTATTTTCTCAAACCGGAACTTTGAAATAATGAAACTAGATACGTTCACCTTCATTTAGAGAGTTTAATGAGGGAAATCGGGTTTAAATGAAATAGATACACTCAAATGAACTCAAGTTAAACGTAAAACTTTACAACTTTTAAAGGTTTCTTTTAAGTATTGAATGAAAAGCTGAGTGACCACTTTCGTGCCCATTTACGCAGACCTTACGCTTAGAACCATTAAGAGTGGTAGTTAAACTTTTTATAGCCCTCACAACACACTTGTCACCAAAACTCGGAATGACCCAAACCAACAAGACACGAAGAACTTATAGCCCGCTAAACTTGAGCCGAACTCATTTTGGACACTTTGAAAACGTAATATTAAAAGGTAAAAGTGTAAAACTTATGTTTTACTACGTTTTGAGTCATAAAACCTCACTACAAGTATATAAGGGTGATAAAACTTTATAAGAATTTCATGCATATAATACATATCAAATTGTTCCAAAAGCGACTTATTTCTTAGGTTGCGGTTAAAGTTTCGTTGCACGTTGGACATTACTCTTTTCCCGGTTATAATACTTGCTTGAGGTGAGCTTTCGTAGCTCCATTTTATTATATTTTCTTTGAGGAAAAATGGTACTCAAATGATATTTTGAATGTTTTCATGTTGTGATACATTGTTTTCATATTTTGGACATGATGTGCATTTTGATATCAATATGTGTCTTGTTGTGTTATTCAAATTTCGTTATTCAAGTATGCGCAACTGTTTAACTCCGGTTTGGAGCGAACTATGACAATGAAATTTGTGAACTCAAGTTACCAAAATCAACAAATCATTGGTAGATTTGGTGGTATTTTGTAGGAAAATTTTACTTTTATAAACGTCGAACATGCGATCATACACTTGAAAACAATATGCTAAATAAGGCAAATCATATCCAGAGCTAGAGTTTCCATTACGAATAGTAAATAGACAACCACATATTAAACTAGATCTTGAGTTTTCTAACATATCAAGCCTAGGAACTATTAGCTATTGAAATTTGCTAACAACAACCTTATGAGTTTTGTTTAAGTTTACCCTACATTAAAATATTTTTAAATATGAACTCATTTGATTTAATACATATCTTATTAAAACTCACGTAAATTAATTATATGTGTTGAAATCATGTATTTATGAAAACGATGAAATTTATTTAATAAATGTTATAAACAAAGTTTTCACAACTGTATATTGTTACCGAGTCATACTATATGAACTCCCATATGAGGGCTATAAAGGGGGGTTGTTCTTTTTGTCCCCCCATATTATAGTATTACATTTTTTTTTTCAGTTTTTGTTTTTGTTTCGTATTTCTGTCCGTTTAAGATTTTGACTTATTAAACTTTATATTTTCTGTTTCGTACTTTCAGGTTTGTAGTTTTTAATACAAACAAAATTATATAAAAAAAAAGGAAAAAAAATTGTGCTATTTGTAAAAAAAGAGGGTTTGTATAATTTGTCCCATTGTTACCACCTAAAAAGTAGGGGTGTGCACGGTTCGGTTTGGGTAAAACCGAAACCGAACCGAAATGTTTGGTTTTTATAGAACCCAAAACCGAAACCGTTCAGTTTTTGGCGGTTCGGTTTTTTCGGTTTCTAACCGTTTATATTTGGGCATGGAAAATATATACCAACACACTTGTATCACATAGAAAATTGGTTATTTTTATTTACTTTTTTGTCAATTTAAGCATAATAATATTTATTCCATAATTCTATAATTACACACATATAGATCATGAGCCACACACATGTAAGTGAACATACACATAGTATGATTATCATCATATATTTATTGATATATTCTCAAATAAGCATACGACACGATAAACACGCATATAAACATAAGACAAAAGTTCAATGCAGAACATATTTTATCTAAAGATCAAATCCTTTGATCTCAACCACCCATCTAACTTCAATCCAATGGTTCAGATTAATTGATACTTTAATTTAATTATTAACTGAGGGACATTTTGGTAATTATACTTTGTTACTAACTCAACTCCAGGGGTCAGTTGAATTTCTCATTCATCCTCACCGGTTACACACACACACACACATTACTTTCACACACTAACCACCCCCAAATCTGTGTATCAAACCCTAACCCATATCGATGCCAATTGATTGCCATCTGGGGTTACAAAGAATTGATTCCATTCATTCTGTTACTATTCAATCTTTATAAATCTAGTAACGTCATTGTTTCTAATTACATAATTTTTAAATGAGTATTTTATATTTTGTTTTGCAGCGTATGATGATGATGATCAGGTTTAATAATTTAATAATGGCGATGGTTGGAGCGTGTCATCGTGGATTGGGCCATTACCCGGAAATGTGTAAGTTCGAGCGTTGTTGGCTTCTCACCTTTATTTTCATTCAATAATAAAATGAATAGCTTGCATTATACTCATAAATAAAAGTAGCCTATTAAACTTGTAACCACCATTTTTAATAATTTGCTAAAAAATTGAACATTGAACGTCTATTAACTTGTAACATATAAATGAAAAACATTTGTTCGCCATAATATTTAATCACAGGGTACCCATCGCCGCATTGCGCGGGTACCCAGTTAGTTTATATAACATATCAACATCCAAACACGGAATGCCTATGTCTTGAATCATATCCTTAAAATGAAAATCAGTGCCGAATCATATATAAGAAAAATTCATCCCTCATTAAAATTTTCTAGATTGGCAAAAGTCTGGTTGGATGAGCAAACCAATGTAAAATTCCTATTAGACATGGCCATGACTGGTCATTAGATACATAGGTTGAACACTAGGTGGAGATCGATTTGCAAGTTCGATTGAGTTTGGATTATAACATGTCTATTTCAGGCTAGGTGAAACGGGTCATAGCTAGGTCCTGTCAAAATAGACAATAGCTAATAATATTCTACCACATAGACGTTGTTGAGGTAAAAACCTGCTCTCTGGTATTTGCCTAACGGAAAGTCTCAGCTTTGCCTTCAACGCTCCTTGATCACTGTACATATGCAATACGCTCGTTAGCTTCGCCCCAGGTTTTATCCCAGGACCAAGTTCCGGCGTGAGAGTAAGTATATGTTTGAGACCGAAGGGTATAGTAATAAATGAGAGTAAATACGAGTGTGTGTTGTTGTGAACAATAAATGGGGTTGGGGTATTTATACTACTTAACCTTGGTACCTGTGTGTACTTGTGAGTGGTGCTCACCATACTCTAGGCATACTTTATTAGGTGGGTGTCAAAGCACGTGCTAGACATGATCACTGAATATCTGGGAAGGCTGCGCTCGTGGATGTACAACTTTATTCAATCGGTCCATGGATTCCGTATCACCGTCCGGCCAGACATGCCGTCCGGACAATACTCTCCGGACATATACGTCAACATGTCCCCCCAGTATTGAATTTATCGGGCGACAAGCCGATGATGCAATACTTGTAAAAAATCTCTCCCCCGAAACTTTATTATTCCTGTTATTTACCAAACTATTAATTTATATTCTTTACAGGCTAGCTATTTGGTCACATCTTAACGGGCCTATCCAGGCCAGCAAGCAAAATTAGTCCGTGGGCTTTTTCTGGATCCATCACGGTGTACGCGTGCCACGTCTTTTCACTGTGTTAGCGTGTATGGCCAGGATGGAGCCACGTCAGCGATGCTCTGACTGACGCGACGTTTCGCTTCCCCCACGCATCCATATATATATATATATACATATATATATATATACATATATATATATATATATACATATATATATATATATATACATATATATATATATATACATATATATATATATACATATATATATATATATATATATATATATATATATATATATATATATATGGGGATATGTTGGCTACAATTATTGTAGCCAACTAGCTACACTCCTTCACTAAAATTACATAAGAAAAGATTCAGGACCCACAAAAATAAATCAGGGACCCACAAATGGACTCAGGGACCCACAAAATGTAGTACAAAATTGTAGGGAGTTAGCTACAATAAATTATAGCTAATATATTTCATATATATATATATATATATATATATATATATATATATATATATATATATATATATATATATATATATATATATGAGATTTTACCTTTCATTTTTTACACAAAGTTCCTCTGCGCTTTTACTATTTCTTCGTTCGGACGTTAACAAATCCTTCTTTCGAGGTGAGTTTTATTTTCATTCCTCTCCATTCTTAGCAGTATTCCCTTCGGCAATTATTTATTTATTTATTTATTTATTTATTTTTATTATTTTTTTTGTAAAAAACATGGCCGAAGTGATGCCGATGGAAACACCTGCTTTCGCACCGAGGGTAAAGCCGGACGTCGTACCCAAGTTTGACATGTATGTATATAAGTCTAGACTAACACAGCAGGAACTTAATGATATAATTTCCACCTACAATATTTCGAAGGATTTACATCCGGTGCTTCCGGATCCCAATATGACTATGAACAATTTACCAGAGGACAAGATTGGTGTATATCCCCAACAATTAGAGATTGGCAGAGTTAGTATACCATTTTCTAAATTTTTTCTTGCGGTTATCAACCATTTTAAGGTGCATTTTTCCTAATTAGTGCCGATAGGTTTGAACCGCGTCACTCTCTTTGAGATCCGCTGCTATAGTTTGGAGTGTCAACCAACCGTTTCGTTGTTCCGAGTGTTTAATAGACTGTGCAACCAGGGACACTGGTTCTCCTTTGAGAGCCGGACAGGGAAGAAAGCTAAGAAATGCTTTAAGGAGGTTCTCACTGGGCTGAAGCATTGGAAGGAGAAGTTTTTCTTGATTTATCGAAGGGCTATACCGGACGCCATGGCGTGGAGACATAAAGATTCAAGGATTATTGATGACTTTCCACTAACCTTTCCTGAGGCCTTTGCGGAGTCACTTAGTGCATAACTTATTTTCCTTAGAAAACCACCTCCCAGCCTCTTATGGATGCCCGGCCTTTCTTCGGTGTGGGAGACTAAGGAGTTAGAGGTCGTTTTAAAGGATGCCGAAGGGTGTGGTAATGTTATAAATTTTATCTGTTTAGGATTTGCTTCTCCCATCGTTTTTCTGTTCTCTCTCTTACTGTTTATTGTTGTTTTCCCTGCAGTTGTGAGTATGGCTGAGTTTTTAGAGTTGCCTGATTGTGAAGGGACTGAAGGGGAGTACGTGTATGAAACACGTGTCTTCTTTAGAAAAAGAGTGAGAAAAAAAACCGATTACAACAAAAGTTTTCTGAAAATAAGTCACTGTTGGTCATCTTTTGTTCTAATATAAACTGACACCTAAAACTTATTTTCTCAAACCGGAACTTTGAAATAATGAAACTAGATACGTTCACCTTCATTTAGAGAGTTTAATGAGGGAAATCGGGTTTAAATGAAATAGATACACTCAAATGAACTCAAGTTAAACGTAAAACTTTACAACTTTTAAAGGTTTCTTTTAAGTATTGAATGAAAAGCTGAGTGACCACTTTCGTGCCCATTTACGCGGACCTTACGCTTAGAACCATTAAGAGTGGTAGTTAAACTTTTTATAGCCCTCACAACACACTTGTCACCAAAACTCGGAATGACCCAAACCAACAAGACACGAAGAACTTATAGCCCGCTAAACTTGAGCCGAACTCATTTTGGACACTTTGAAAACGTAATATTAAAAGGTAAAAGTGTAAAACTTATGTTTTACTCCGTTTTGAGTCATAAAACCTCACTACAAGTATATAAGGGTGATAAAACTTTATAAGAATTTCATGCATATAATACATATCAAATTGTTCCAAAAGCGACTTATTTCTTAGGTTGCGGTTAAAGTTTCGTTGCACGTTGGACATTACTCTTTTCCCGGTTATAATACTTGCTTGAGGTGAGCTTTCGTAGCTCCATTTTATTATATTTTCTTTGAGGAAAAATGGTACTCAAATGATATTTTGAATGTTTTCATGTTGTGATACATTGTTTTCATATTTTGGACATGATGTGCATTTTGATATCAATATGTGTCTTGTTGTGTTATTCAAATTTCGTTATTCAAGTATGCGCAACTGTTTAACTCCGGTTTGGAGCCAACTATGACAATGAAATTTGTGAACTCAAGTTACCAAAATCAACAAATCATTGGTAGATTTGGTGGTATTTTGTAGGAAAATTTTACTTTTATAAACGTCGAACATGCGATCATACACTTGAAAACAATATGCTAAATAAGGCAAATCATATCCAGAGCTAGAGTTTCCATTACGAATAGTAAATAGACAACCACATATTAAACTAGATCTTGAGTTTTCTAACATATCAAGCCTAGGAACTATTAGCTATTGAAATTTGCTAACAACAACCTTATGAGTTTTGTTTAAGTTTACCCTACATTAAAATATTTTTAAATATGAACTCATTTGATTTAATACATATCTTATTAAAACTCACGTAAATTAATTATATGTGTTGAAATCATGTATTTATGAAAACGATGAAATTTATTTAATAAATGTTATAAACAAAGTTTTCACAACTGTATATTGTTACCGAGTCATACTATATGAACTCCCATATGAGGGCTATAAAGGGGGGTTGTTCTTTTTGTCCCCCCATATTATAGTATTACATTTTTTTTTTTCAGTTTTTGTTTTTGTTTCGTATTTCTGTCCGTTTAAGATTTTGACTTATTAAACTTTATATTTTCTGTTTCGTACTTTCAGGTTTGTAGTTTTTAATACAAACAAAATTATATAAAAAAAAAGGAAAAAAAATTGTGCTATTTGTAAAAAAAGAGGGTTTGTATAACTTGTCCCATTGTTACCACCTAAAAAGTGGACGGTTCGGTTTGGGTAAAACCGAAACCGAACCGAAATGTTTGGTTTTTATAGAACCCAAAACCGAAACCGTTCAGTTTTTGGCGGTTCGGTTTTTTCGGTTTCTAACCGTTTATATTTGGGCATGGAAAATATATACCAACACACTTGTATCACATAGAAAATTGGTTATTTTTATTTACTTTTTTGTCAATTTAAGCATAATAATATTTATTCCATAATTCTATAATTACACACATATAGATCATGAGCCACACACATGTAAGTGAACATACACATAGTATGATTATCATCATATATTTATTGATATATTCTCAAATAAACATACGACACGATAAACACGCATATAAACATAAGACAAAAGTTCAATGCAGAACATATTTTATCTAAAGATCAAATCCTTTGATCTCAACCACCCATCTAACTTCAATCCAATGGTTCAGATTAATTGATACTTTAATTTAATTATTAACTGAGGGACATTTTGGTAATTATACTTTGTTACTAACTCAACTCCAGGGGTCAGTTGAATTTCTCATTCATCCTCACCAGTTACACACACACACACACATTACTTTCACACACTAACCACCCCCAAATCTGTGTATCAAACCCTAACCCATATCGATGCCAATTGATTGCCATCTGGGGTTACAAACAATTGATTCCATTCATTCTGTTACTATTCAATCTTTATAAATCTAGTAACGTCATTGTTTCTAATTACATAATTTTTAAATGAGTATTTTATATTTTGTTTTGCAGCGTATGATGATGATGATCAGGTTTAATAATTTAATAATGGCGATGGTTGGAGCGTGTCATCGTGGATTGGGTGTTTCGTTATGGTTTACGACATCTTGGCGATATTTTTCTACTACCAGGGATTTTAGAGAAGAGCGTGATACTTTTGGACCTATTCAAGTCCCAAATGACAAGTCAGTCTCTATTACTTCTTTCCTTTTTTTTTTAAGTATTCATGTCACTCTTTTTACGGTACTGATTTATGGATTGAAATTAATTATGATAATGTTTAGAGGTGATCGAATTGTTGTTGCACTGGTTCGTTAGATTTGAATTATGATTTTACTTGACCAAAACATAATGTACAACTAGTGTTTGTAGAGTTGGACAGTGGATTGATTTTTACGATGTATACATTATGCTGATAAAGGACCACTGTGTTGAGTTGTGGAGACTGATTGTTTCCGGATGGTTGCCCTGTCCGATAACTTGGTTTGGCGTCTATAAATGTATCTCGTATGTGATTGTAAACTGTCTAAACTTGATTTTTTGAAATGAAGCTGGTTAAAATAATGGCAACCAGCTAAAACAAGAAAAATACGAGTAGTATTGACTGAATAGTGTTGTTTAAGTGCAATTTCCTGGAAGCTAGTTAATTAACTTAATCTTTATCTTTGGAATTAGTAGAATTTTAATTGAATATTGTCAAAAGAAGTCAACCAGTAATGATCTAATTTGAAATGGGAAAGATTATATGGAAACAGTCTTTTATTTGGTTTTTGTTTGATCCCATTTAAGAATGAAACAATGGTTACTGCAAATGGTGGTATAAACTAGCAGCGAGTAGCTATAAGTTATGTTTATATATCATTTGTACCACTTTTTTAATATTTTTCTTCCGTTTCTTATGGTATTCAATCTCACTCTTGGTTTAACAGGTCTGCAATATTGTTGCAGTTGCAAGATTACTTAAGCAACACTCGTCATCCCATCTTTTTTGCTACTTATAACGTTCGGCTTAAGATATGGCTAATTTGAGCTACTCAATTCACTGTTTGCAGAACTATTCTTCCAGAATGGATGTTATAGACTACACCGTCTATCTCCATAGTGAAGTATTTGTGACGACCCAGGGTGGAAACTTCCCACATATCTGTTCAATGGACATGCTAAGACAATCAGACCTGATAAGCGCAAGTTAGCACAGTATTTCCCTAATATCAATATCAGGTATGATGCCTACATATCTATTTAGTAGCCACAATTTAAGATTTTGCATGCATGTTAATAAATAAGTTAATGCTTAAAATACCAATAAATGTGAAACTTAAGATTTTGGCAAAATATTGTAAACATAAGATTTAAAAAAGCCTAATGGAGATTTTAGTTATGTTGTTTATAATTACTGAAGAGCAACTGTCATGCAGATCACATGTGATTTATACTGAATCACATGTGGTTTGGTCTGAATCACATGTGATTTTGTAGTATAACTTTGTTCTCAAAATCACATGTGATTCGTGTCAAAATCACATATGATTTGTTGACAGGACACACCTAGTACCAGTCGGGCTGTGTCCTGTTGGTATTGATGTATTAATAAATAACAAGAAAAGGTCTCTCTCTACCCACTCTGTCTCTATTCTTATGCTTATTGGTGGGAAATGGGCTAGTTTAAATAACATGTCAAGATGGGTAAATGTTTCAGCACATCAAAGCTGGTTGTGGTTGACCCACTAAATTTTTTTTGTCTTTTTATGAATTTCATAAATAGATAATTAATATGTCAAGTGTTACTACGGTTGTTAAAAACATTTGTTATCTTTCTAACAAAGCAATCTAGGAGTGTGCAATTGTAAACACTTAACCATGCTTTTGAGTTATACATTTGATCCTTCAGCAATAAAATATCATCCAAGCTGACCCATTTTCACACAAATGGATTAAAATGACTGTATTTCAGCTCCGAATCATCATTTGAACATTATGGTAATTTTGAGGATCAACTTGACCTTTTGGGATGAGATGGCTCATATTGCTTCTCAGCATGTCGAAAAAGGACAACAATTATATGTATCAGGTCGTCTTGTTTCAGATACAGTCAATAGAGATGATGGGAAGCAACAAGCATACTATAAGGTTACCATGGAATTCACTTGATTGTTGGCATGTTGTCTTCGTGTGCATGTATATGGAAGTTTCTATTTCTTTTTGTGAAGTATGGGTTGTTTTCAGACAAGTGACAAGTATCAACAGTTGTAATTTATAGTTCATATATGGAAATAATAGTAGTAGTCTAATACATGTCCATGGTATTTTCTAAATGTGCTTTGAAGTATGTATGTGTTTTAAACAAGCATCAAAAGATGTATCTTATGAATTAGTGTAATTAACAAGTCTTCTGATAATTACTTTATTATCACAATTACTCAGGTAAAATACATGCTTCTTTAGGTAAATCACATGTGATTTACACATGGATCACATGTGATTTACACACGAATCACATAGGACTTGCATGCGATTTATACTTGATTTGAAAACATATGTTTTACAAATCACATGTTTTATTTTCTGTACATTTGATAAATCACATGTTTTGTTTCTGTACATTTTATAAAAATGTTGAGTACTCTCTTGTGTCTTACATTTAAACATAGTACAAATAACATAGTTAAGCATTCTGTAAAAAGTTCTGTATTCAATAAAATGACAATTCCAAAAATTCAATAAACAAAATTTCTAGAAATTTTAAAGAAAATGAAAAATACATTCAAATCAAAAAATTTCAAGCATCCATCAGTATCATATTTCTCTTTGCCTTTCGATTAGCGGAAACTTATTTTTGTATGTGTCTTTTCTCTCCACAATGTCCACGTTTCTTTTTGGCTACATCTTTACTTGAAATGCTTTCTCTCTTCTATGCATTCTATGTTGTCCTTTCGCTCCATGTTTGTTTGAAGCACATGAGGGAATTTTTGTTATAGTTTTTTCCATTCATTCTATGTGATCTTGTACATGGAACACATGTGATTTTACCTCATATCATTTTCAAGGTGAGTCATATGTGTTTACACATGAATCACATGAGATTCACAAACGAATCACTTGTGATTTACAAACGAATCACATGTGATTTGCATGCGATTTATACTTGAACTAAAATCTAATAACATCCACCTATATATGAACGTATAATTATTAAAATTCTACTATAAAAACAACAAAAAAAAACTGTTACAAGATTCAAATTGGTAATGTTGTGAAGGATAAGGCGACTGCTGATGTTGTATGGTCTAAGGCTTCGCCTGATGTTGTACAGTCTAAGCATAAGTTTTAGAACTCACATGTGATTCACTTTGAATCACATGTGATTCACAATGAATCACATGTGATTCACAATGAAACTGCACTACTATCTTTCTCCAAGATTCCCAAGCCTCATCGTACATTGGGCCTAGATCTGACCCGTATTTAAACGACTCCACATTTTCCATCCATGAAGAATAACCATGTGATGCCTCAACAAGTGACCACTCATCAAAAGATTTTTGCATATCCATATTCAAGCATCTAGGCTTATCAGTAAGCTTTTCAAAGATATCGTCGATATCACAATCACCACTTTTAAGACCATCGTTTTGAGAAGAATCAACAGATGCGATATACATTTTTAAACGTAACACAGATTTATAGGTTCAGCAATATGCTTATATGCATAATGGTCAGAAATAGATGATTCAATTTGTCAATCATTGTAACTACAGACAATCAAATGAACATTCATGTAATAACTTGGAAACACATCAAGATTCAAGATATCATTCAATGAACATGCTCTAATTAACAAATATACAATAAAGTGAAAAATGTAATATAATATAAAAACTAGATCCGTAAACATAGAAGGCTGAAGAAGATGATCACTCCATTTTGATTTGTACACTGACTTTTTCATATAAAAATCAAAGACAAACAGCGTATCGATGAAGGACGACAGATCGACGGTGAACAGGTCGACAGCAGAACGATGGCGGATCGACAGCAGATCGGGTATCGATTGACGGTGGGATTGACGAAGGTTATTGTGTGTGTGCGTAAATCGTGATTTTGTGTGTGTTTTTTTATACGGTGTGTGTGTGTGTTTTTGTTGAGAGAGAATGTTGAAAACCTGGTAAGAATGAAAGTAGGAGGGATATTTTGCCTTTTATATTAGACAATTTTATCCTTACTGTATAATTGTGTGTTTTAATGTAAGCCTTTGGATCCATATAAAATGAAAGGTCAGGATGTGTTCTTTTGATCTTTAGAGGTTGAGTGATCTGTATGGATCTCACCTCATAAACATAAACGTTAAGATAAATATATTATAAATCTACACACAAAATGAATATGAATCAATAAATTTGATATATTTAGTTATTTATTCATATTATATTAATTATATATTATTATATAATAAAATCGGTTCGATTTGGTTTTTACGGTTTGGTTTTTAAACGAAAATCAAAACCGAACCGTATTTTTTGGTTTTTTAAAAATTAAAAACCGAACCATCGGCTTTTAGTATCGATCGATTTTTTTTTTGTTCGGTTTTCGGTTCAGTTTTGATTTTTTCGATTTTATTTGCTCACCCATTGTTAATGTACTACCTAACTTTTCTCTCCATTATCCACCATATATCAATCTTATCTTCTTTCATCCTTTGTAACTTTTTATTCATTCAATCCATTTCAAGAAAAACCATAAACTCTGTTTTAGAACTGAACAAACGAAATTTTCCACGAGAAAAACCCATTACGACAAGTTGACTTCACAGATGGCGTGATCTCCTGCTCCGACTCACTGGAATCATCATCGAATAATTTTTGAAAGATTGAATTTATGAAAGTATTTACGGTTTTTTTTTTTTTTTTTTTTTTTTTTTCCCTTGTCATCGTTAAATTCTGGTAAAATGAAAGATGTTCTAAATCCTTGCCATCGTTAATTCCCCTCTTCAATTTCCTAACATTCATAAGCCGTTTCTTGTAAACCAACAAATATAATGCCAATGAAAGATTGGGAACATCTCAGAATACCATTTGAAAAGATAGAAGTAGCAACTGAAAATTTCAAAACTTTGATCGGAAGAGGTGGATATGGTCGGGTGTACAAAGGAGAACTCTCAATCAATGGAAATTATACCATGGTTGCTGTAAAAAGGTTAGATGAGCAGTTCGGACAAGGGTTAAAGGCGTTTTTGACAGAGATTCAGATTCTCTCTGGTCAAGAACATCCAAACCTCGTCTCTCTTGTCGGTTATTGTGACGAGGGAAAGGAGAAGATTATTGTGTATGAATATGCAGCGCGTGGAAGCTTGGATCACCATATAAGGCGTACTAGAAAAACCATTTCTACTACTCTTACGTGGTTAGAAAGACTCAAAATTTGTGCTGATGCAGCTCGAGGTTTGGATCACCTCAATAACCATGCTGGAGGGCCTAAGAGCATAATCCACAGGGATATAAAAAGTTCGAATATTTTGATTGATGAGAACTGGGTTGCTAAAATAACTGACTTTGGATTGTCCAAGTTAACTGTAACTGGGTTTAGTATGAGTGACATTGTTTCACATGCTTATGGGACACAAGGGTATTGTGAACCAGAATACTACACTACAGGAATCTTGACTAAAAAAAGTGACGTGTATTCTTTTGGAATTGTACTTTTTGAAGTTCTGTGTGGGAGGTTGTGCCTCATTGATAGTAATGATGGCTTTGTACTGTCAGGAAGATCTGCCAAAGAATACTTCGAAAAAGGGAATCTGGACGAGATAATAGATCCTAGTCTGGAAGAACATATAGGCTCATATTACTTGAGCAAGTTTGCAACAATCGCATACAGATGCTTGAATGATGACCGAGAACAACGACCTGGCATGGATGTTGTCAAGAATGAGCTTGAAGAAATGCTGAAATTCCAGGTAAGTTCTATAGCCAGATTTATTGATTTTATTATTTATTTTTGTTTTGGATGTGTTTTTCGTTATACTCGTCATAAAGCATACAAGTTAACCAAAACAGTGTGTATAGTTTTACTGTTTATTACGGAGTATCTTTTAAAATTACATTTAAGCTATAGAGCAATATATTAGTTATGAAATCACAGGGTTATAAAGCAAGAGATATAAGATAGATAAAACATAATTTGATCGAGCTTTGATAGATTGGTAAACCATAATTTTATTTTGAATATTTTGTGAAAAGATTGTTGAAAAATACGTATATTTCAATTTTCTCTATTTTTATATCAGTCGATATACGTACACCTTGATATGCATAGTATACACGCGCGTTACTACACGTTAATATGTATTATAATTAGATGTTTAAGCAGATTATACAGTTGAATTTGAAATAAAGCTTCGTTAACGGTGAAATTAGGGCAAAAATGTTTTAACAAAATTTCAATTTTATTAGAAACACAAAACGGCTAGCAAGAAGTTAGACAAACAAACAACAAGAAGAAAAAACCCAAAACAACCACCATAGAAAAGCAACACCACCCGAGACATGAAATCAAACAGTCATGAAAGAGAGGACCTACACCAAGGGTTTAACACCTAATCATTCCAATTAGCGATATTCCCGCGACTTCTGCTATGAATCCAAAGGTGGGATTTAGCTTTGATCTCCGTTACCACAACATTAGTGCTCAGATCTTCGTTTTTGAAAATCTTTTTGTTTCGATGATTCCATATCACCCATGACATATACGAATAATGTGTATATGTGATATTGTGGGATTTTTATCATATTTGGCTTAGATTAATCTAGGAATGACATTTTAGTCAATCTTTGTTAATTACTAAATAATTAAAATCACCTATATGGTTAGTGGTGCCAACGGGTTAGAAAAGAACCGCACCTGTGAGTTTATCCACAGGCACGGGTATCCATAAAGTTTCACCCATGACGGGTATCTCATAATAATCGTGGTATACCCGTATAAAAACCCCCCACAAACCTATATATTTTTATATCTATAATTAAGTTTTTTTTTTTTAATTATATATATAAGTTTCAATTTAGATGCTAAATAATTATTGAAACAATAGTAAACTGCAAAAGATGTTCCTAAACTTTTCAAAAATTGGGAAAGATATTCTCGAAAAAAAACTGCAAATATTGTCTCTAAACTTTCAATTTTTTGCAAGTTATGTCATTGCTGCGTTACTGTAACTGTAAAAAATGTTTTTGGACTAATGTTAGTTTTAGTGGCATCTATGTTTTACCTAGATGTCTTTACCTTTTATTTTATTTACTTTTTATTTTTTATTTTCAGTTTCTTGATTGATGTTTACCAATAAGTTTGGTAATAGTTATTTAATTTGTTTGAGTCATGGGAAGAATTATAAATTTATTCTTGATTTATTTTTTCCTTATAATTACAAGGTTTGGATTTGATTTTATTTTTTTTAAGGTTTTGATTATTAATTATCTTCGTGTTTTTAAGAGTTGTCTCTTATAAGGGTATTATTTTTTATCCTCATTTATCAACCCTTAGATAAAGGTTTATCAAAATTCACTCCCATATCTTGTGTCTGTTGTTAAATTTAATAACCGGCCTGAATGGTAGGGTGTGCATGGGTTGATTCGATTATTGCCTAAAACCGAGACCAAACCAAATAGTATTACACCCAAAAAAAAAAAAAAACCATTAAGTTACATAGGATGAGGGTAAATCCCACATTTCAGCTTATTACACGCAAAATAAACACACCTATTGTACTTCAGACAAACACTATCATAAAAGAAACAACCCTATCAAGCCTATCTTACAAATATACAAAAACAAAATGCTAATGACAAATCTAAAACTACTTCCTAACTCTACCGCATATACGGATGTCCTACGCGTCATAGAAAGCAAGTTGTTCTTCATTTAAATCATTAACACCGTATTCGAAATCATCATAACCATCATAATATTCATACTCTTTGAGCCATATCATCATTAATATCATCGAATTCTATCATTAATATCATCGACTTCATCACTATTAGAGTTATTCGGATCACAGTAATCTGAGAGTCGTGTAAACACTTTCAGATCGAAGTATTTCGATGGTTCTATCGAAATCTTTAGTCGGATAAAACTCAGATTTTTTTTTTTTTAATTTTTACGAATTGTGAATATGTTTTGATGTTATGAACCAGAACCAAAACCAGAGAATAGAATATGATCAAACATAACTGAAAAATGGTTATAAATGTTATGCAGTTATTATAACCTTTAAAACAGTAAAATTACCGGGCAAAATATAGGTCCAAATAACGGGAAATTTTATTTTCAAGTGCGTTTTTAATATAGCACTTTGGACCCTGCCAGGGGCTCCCGTCCCTTGGACCCTGCTACCAGGGGCAGCCGCCCCTGGAACCCCGCTACCGGGGGCACTGCCCCCGGACCCCCGTGATTCGGGGCAATAATCATAATAACGTCATGCAAGTGTGCACTCCGCACAACCCCCGACTTGTTGAACATTTATCATGATTACACATTGGTCAACTAAGTCAATCCATTACACTTAAATCATATTGGTGATGTAAAATCACCAACATTCCTCCCCCATTTAAGTGTAATCTTGATTAACTTAAAACAAACTCATAACTAACAACAAACTGATGCATAAATGAAATATCGCGACAATTGAATTTCACATTAGTACATTAGCATTCCAAATATTCGAATATCAGAGTGTCACTAAAGGATTGAACTCTTTCTATTCATAGTGAATACAAGAAGATAATATACACAACAGTTTACACATTCACATGTTCTACTTGACACTATGTTTTACTAGCTTGTGTCCTATCCTTCAATAAGCATATCAAAGCCAATTCCCAAGCTTCTTGAAGCAGCTAAACTTCATGCTTATATAGGTGGTTTTTTACTCTTGCACCTGCACATGCAATTTGTCAAAAAACCATTAAGAAATATAATTTCAACCTCCTTTATCTTGCAGTACTGAACACATACCGTGGGATGATGTAATTATGTGTTCCAATCCAAAGATATCAAGCTTTACTCATTGAATTCAGCATTTAACATTAGGTTAGATGGGAATTGGGTATCTTGATACAAGGATTTAATTAGGTGGACTTTAAACCCATCCCAATAGCCGCCTTGTGTACGAGATCTCTTGCTAACCCTTTGGTTAAATTTTCGGCTAAATTCAGTTGAGTTTAAAATCCACAGATATCACACCATTCATGATAAGCTCACGAATCATACTATGTCTAACACCTAAGTGTCTAGACTTACCATTGTACATTTGACTATAAGCCTTAGCCAAGGTAGCAGCACTATCACATCTGATAGAAATAGTAGATATCGGTTTAGGCAACAAAGGAATTTCATAAACCAAATTCCTCAGCCACTCAGCTTCATTACCAGCTGCAGCTAATGCAACAAATTCAGACTCCATGGTTGAGCTTGTAATACACGTTTGTTTCTTTGAAGCCCAACAAATAGAACCTCCACCAAGAAGGAATACCCAACCACTCGTAGACGAGTGTTCCTCCGTATTATTAATCCAACTGGCATTGGAATAACCTTCTATAACGGAAGGATAACCACTATAAGTCAAACCATAATTCATGGTTCCTTTCAAATACTGAAATACTCGACCCAAAGCTTGCCAATGTAGAGCACTAGGATTGCTAGTGTACCTACTAAGCTTTCCTACAGCAAAAGCTATATGTAGTCTAGTGCTAATCATGGCATACATAAGACATTCAATAGCTCTAGAGTATTATAGTTGATTCACTGGAGTTCCTGTATTAGGTCAAAACTTCACAGTAGGATCTACAGGAGTATAAACAGGAGAACAATTAGCAAAGTTAAACTTTGTCAGTATCTTCTCAATATAATGAGATTAAGAAATAGAGATACCATCGTTTCCTCGTTTGATTCTAATACCAAGAATCACCTCAGCCTCCCCCAGATCTTTCATATCAAAACTAGATGACAAGAATTCCTTTGTCTTATCAACTTGATATTGGTCAGTACCAAAGATCAACATGTCATACACATATAAGCAAATTATTACTCCTTTATCAGAAGCATCAAATTTGCTATATACACACTTGTCAACTCAGTTTAAAGAAAAACCATTAGACAAGACCACATCATCAAACTTTTGATGCCATTGTTTTGGTGCTTGTTTCAGACCATACAATGATTTCTTCAATTTACATACCTTGCTTTCATGTCCAGGCATCACAAACCCTTCAGGTTGTTTCATGTAAATTTCCTCATCCAAATCACCATTTAAGAATGCAGTTTTCACATCCATTTGGTGAATAACTAGATCATGTATAGCCGCAATAGCTAACAACAATCTAATAGTGGAAATCCTAGTAACATGAGCATAAGTATCAAAGAAGTCAATTCTCTCCTTTTGTCTAAAGCCTTGGATAACCAATTTGGCTTTATATTTATCTATGCTTCCATCCACTTTCATTTTCCTTTTAAGGATCCATTTACATCCTAATGCTTTGCATCCAAGAGGTAAATCAGTTAATTCCCAAGTATCATTATGCATGATGGAATCAATCTCACTTTGAATTGCTTCTTTCCAAAAGGCAACATCCCTAGAAGCCATTGCTTCACTCAAGGTCTTTGGATCCTCTTCAATAATGAAACAATATTCACGTTGAGATAAAGTCTTATCTCTTGTTCCTTCAACTAAATAAAGTTGAAAATCAGAACCAAAAGACTTAGCTTTTCTTGTTCTAGTGCTTTTTCTAGGAACAGATGGACCAGGTACATCATCAGTACCTTCAACCTCATCTTCATCTATTTTACTTGAAGATGGATGAACCATACCTCTTGGTCTAGGTATAGACGTGAACCGCTCTTCATCAAATATAGCGTTTCTTGACTCTATTATAGAGTTCACCGACACATAATCATTAGGTTCTATAACATAAAGCCTATAACACTTGGAATGCTCAGCATACCCAATGAAGATGCAATCTATACCTTTTTCACCCAGATTTTTCATTTTAGGTTCAGTTAGCCTTACCACCGCTCTACAGCCCCAAACCCTCAAATAAGTCAAATTTGGTACCTTCTTGGTCCAAATTTCATAAGGCGTTTATTTACTATTTTTATTTAGAGTTCTATTCAAAATATAATAGGCTGTCAACATAGCCTCGCCACAAAATCCTTCACTGAGTCCAGAATAGGATAACATGGAATTAACCATTTCCTTTAAAGTCCTATTCTTCCTTTCAGCTACCCCATTCTGTTGTGATGTGTAAGGAGCCGTGGTTTGATGTATTATTCTGGTTGATTGGAAATAAACTGGATCATAATACTCACCACCTCTATCAGTACGCAATACTTTTATCAAATCTTGTCTTTGAAGTTCTACTTCTTGTTTATAAATTTTAAATTTATCAAGAGCTTCATGTTTAGCATGCAATAGATAGACATAATAATATCTAGAAGCATCATCAATAAAAGCAATTACCTACTTATTATGTCCTAGTGAAGGATTGGCATAAAAATCACACAGATCACTATGTATGAGATCTAATACTTTGCTTTGTCTATTCACACCCTTAAAAGGTTGTCTAGTGATCTTTGTTAACATACAAGTCTTACAACTTTCATGTGAAAAACGGGTATTAAACTCATTTTAGACATATCTTTCATTCTCTTGTAATGAACATGTCCTAGTCTAGCATACCATAATTTAGATTTACTTAAAGTATTGCTATTACTAGAAGTAATCATACAAGCAGAAGCATTAAACAAATGATAATTCAAATTTAATCTAATCATTCCATTACATACATAACCAGATCCAACAAATGAACCACGTGTTGACAAGATATACTTCTCACCTTCCAACACTTGTTTGTAGCCACACTTATTCAACACAATTTCAGAAACAAGATTCTTTCGAATCCCAGGTACATACAATACATTATCTAAATATAAAGTTTTTCCAGAAGTGAAAGTCAATAAAACACGCCCTATTCCTTTGATTGGTTCAGTTGCAACGTTTCCCATCTTTACAAATGATCCATCTTCAATTGATTTATAGACTTGAAACCAACGAAGATCCTTGCAAACATCAATTGTTGCACTCGAATCAACCCACCAAGCAAGGTCATCATCCTGAACATAAAATGCATCAGAAATAACAGAAACATAATATAAAACATTATCTAAATTCTGCATAAAATCATAATTATAACCTTGTTGCTTTTCAGGATCCTTAGATCCACTTGCACCAGCGCCTTTATTGTCCTTACTAGAGCGACAATCCTTCATATGACCAAGCTTGTTACATTTCCAACAAGTCAAAGTAGCCTTCTTGTTGGCAAATTTATCATCGCCACTTTTGAACTTTCTTTTATTCTTATTGTTTGAATGTTTGGCTCCATCTCCTTCAAACATGTTAACAGAAGATGATCCAATTTGGTTCTTTCCTTTAGGATTATTATCAAGTTCCTGATTTCTTAATACTTCCTCAATTCGTAGATGACTACCAAGTTGAACCAAATTTAAATCTCCCTTTTATGTTTCAAACCATGTTTGTATTCTTTCCAGGAAGGGGCAGTTTATCAATGATAACTGCAACCGAGATGGCTTCATCCATCAACAAATTGTGTTGGGTAATCTGTCCCAGAATCCTTAACATCTCATGAAACTGTTCCATGACAGGCCTGGTATCAACCATTTTGTAATTCATAAAATTACTCACAAGAAACTTCGTTGTTGAAGCATCTTCTGCCATGTATTTGGATTCTAGGGACTCCCATAGTGCTTTTGCAGATTCAACGTTTTGATAGATATCAAAGAGGGAATCAGACATACCGTTTAGAATGTGACCACGACATATGTAGTCGTCGTTCTCCCACTTCATACTCTTCTTAGTCTGTTCCAAAGTTTCATTGTCGTTTCGTTTGGCAGTGGGTGTACTCAGAACATACACAACTTTCAGGGCGGTAAGAAAAAAGTGCATCTTCTTTTGCCAGCGAGGGAAATCCTGACCTTCAAACTTTACCAACTTATCAAACATGCTCGTCACATCCTTCACAGATTCTTCGCTCGTCATGATCACAGATACTTCGATCTTTGTTAGAGTTATTCATATCACAGTAATCTGAGAGTCGTGTAAAAACTTTCAGATCGAAGTATTTTGATGGTTCCATCGAAATTTTTAATCGGATAAAACTCATATTTTTTTTTACGAATTATGAATATGTTTTGATGTTATGAACCAGAACCAAAACCAGAGAATAGAATATGACCAAACATAACTGAAAAACGGTTATAACTGTTATGCAGTTATTATAACCTTTAAAATAGTAAAATTACCGGGCAAAATATAGGTCCAAATAACGGGAAATTTTATTTTTAAGTGTGTTTTTAATATAGCACTTTATACCAAATAAAAAATTTTCCAGCTGACCCAGCCAGGGGCGCTGCCCCCGGACCCCCGTGATTCGGGGCAATAATCATAATAACGTCATACAAGTGTACACTCCGCACAACCCCCGACTTGTTGAACATTTATCATGATTACACATTGGTCAACTAAATCAATCCATTACACTTAAATCATATTGGTGATGTAAAATCACCAACATTCCTCCCCCAACTATTCCCTTGCGTTTCCATACTATTACTAGGTCCACTTACCAATGTCACATTAGCCTCTTTTTGCCTAGGAAGTGGCTTCCCATCATCACCCAATAGCACAAGCTTCCCATCAAGCATTTGACTTTCCATATTATTAATCATTTCAACTAGAGATGTAGTACTTGGACTACCAAATGAATCGCAAGGTGCACTCGCATGTTTATCCTTGTTCCCATTAGCTTCCACTTGGCTCTTTTCTTGCGAACTAGTGGATTTATGACCCTTTCCTTCTTCCTCATCTATTATAGAGCTCAAAACATCAGACGGGTTCGGTGTAGAAGGAACCGTAGTATCATTTTTATCATTAGTTTCCTGGTGCCTTAGGTTTATATACGAACCGTGACTTTAAACCAATCTGAACCCCACACACTTGCCTTAGCGTTTTCATGTTCTTAATAGCATCCATAGCAAGTTTCTTAGGACACTCATTAAGAACGTGACCAAATACCTTGAAAAATGAACATCGTGTCCACTCGTACTCAATACGAATAGTGTGTATAGTGTAGCCCTGACCCTCGAATTTTGGAACCGCCATCATGAGGAAGTATTTCAACTCTGTATCAAATCTCAACTTAATCATGGAATGTACATAACTAGACCTACCCCACGACTCCAAGCACATAGTGGATGTGTAAGAATCAAGTGTCAATAGGGTGCCTAATTTAGTAGCAATAGCACTTAAACCATCTTCCGTGAATGCAGTAATATGAATATAATGAAGCTTAATCCAAACCAGATCATTACACAAATCCTTTATCAAAAGATTTGCATCAGGAGACCATTTTTTCAGAACTAATGGAGCATTGCGAATTAACCACGGACCGTTTTCAAGCATCGCGTCCATCCCGTCTTTTGAACTGAACTTGAAGAATATAAACCTTTAGAATTCATCATCAATTTGACAAGTCCAAACTTACTCCAAGTTTTTTTAAACATAATTCTCAACAACCGGATACGCCACACGTTTGCCTAAAAGAAAGCATAAACCAAATTACACCACCGGTCATTGACAACCCGAACTGACTCCATTTAGATGGCTACATCCAGTCTATTGCCGGCCGGTGTTAGCAATGTACGAAAGTTTGCACCTTTCTTACTTGTTTCACCCTTTGACAACTTAGCAAACGAACCATGTTCCTTATTATTTTTATTCAAAATAGACCCGTTGGAAATAGTGGTTGCTTTCGTTGATTCATTGGAAGCTTTACTTGGATCACTTAACAATTTAGAGCTCGTACCATTACAGACCACAGTAGGAGTACTACATGTATTCAACTCTGCCACATGTCCACGTTAACAAAATCACCATCAGAATCACTTGCAAGGTTGCAAAGCAAGTCTTACCAAGATCATCCACCATCAAAATTTGTTTCTCCTTTACACCTTTACCTCTCCCTCTCCCTTTCGGACTCAAAAACCCTTTCTCCATAATCAGTGCATATAAACCAAACACAAATCAAGCCAAAAATGATCAGCCAACAAACCCCTACAATATTCGTCACCAAAATAACCAACTTCCAAAGTGATTTATTATTAGTTTTAACACGTTTATAGAACATTTAGCGTGCTACCTAATCACTAAACTAGTCAAATTTATCGATATATGCTTGACGAAAGATATGTTCTTTTCAGTCATTTAATCATAAATATCTTTTAGATAGCTCAATTAACTTTTCTACTCAACAAATCTCATTTAAATTGGAATTGTAGCTGATTTTATATGAATTTTCAATAATTGATTTCTAAATCCCGAATAGATACTGACCAATTGTGGAAATACCCATTTTTTACCGATTTAACCAGTGATGAACTTATAGCCAACATGTTAAACTACTTGTATTTCAAATTTTGTTTAATAAGAAACAATGACTATTTTATATGAATTTTATAAGTAAACTGGATTTTCAGAACGACACCAAAGGCCTCTTGGCCCAGCGATATGTGTGTGGCCCATCAACTAGAGGATGTGGGTTAAGTCTCGTTGGAGACATGTGAGATAAAATTTGTAAGATAGGTGTTGTAGGTCGTAAAATTTTCCGTTCTAAAAAAAAAAAAAAAAAAAAAAATGGCATTTGCTAGTGCTTTGATTTTTAAAAAAAGCATAAAGAACTGCCTTTAGACAATTAAAATTAATTACTTCAAAGTTCAAATTTTGCTATATAATTTTGATTAACGGGACATAGTAAACCTAAAAAATTCTACTTACTATCTTTTTTGTGATGGGTAATTACTTTGGACCATCTTAAAAGGGTAAGATGGACACTAATATTAAGATAGAGGAGCATATTGAAATAGTTATATACATGGTTGTCTCATTGATTTTGGTGGCGTCGTGTCAAACTAGAAAGTAGGCCCTTGAACGCGATAATTTAAACATAAGTCAGAAAAACGCTTATTAATGACGCAAGTTTTTAAAAGCGCGTTATAATAATGGTGGCTAAATAGAATCATATCAAATAAGTCTAATGACTTGAAAATATATCCAACATGTCATTTTTTGTTGTTCTGTGTAACTTTTTTTTTCTTTATTTATTAAAACAAAAATCTTTTGAATTTCGTCTATTGTGCTTATTTTGTGACCATTTTACCTTTACTTTTTTCAAATTTCGAAGGGTAAAATGGTTATTTTACATGAACAAACTGTCACAAAATATACACAATAGACGAAATTCAAAAGATTTGTGTTTTAATAAGAAAAAAAAAAGAAGACTAATCAGAACAACAAAAATTGATAAGTTGAATACATTTTCAAGTCATTAGCCCAATTAAATAATCAAGTCTTAATTAACTTCTCAAATGTGAATTTCAAATTCAAACCATATTACAGCTCTAAAGTTAAATGAAAATGTTTGAAAATTAAGGCAAGAAATTAAATGGTGATACTCGTACTTGTATGTTGGGGTAATACTCGTACTTGGGCTGGAAATTTGGAGGCCCTTTAAAAGATGGGGCACTGTTCGTATGCACTTGTTGCACCTGCTATACATGATCTTATTTTCTATCGACTTTCAATGCTGTTTGCAGGTACAAAACATCCAGCATATGAAAATTCCATTGGAAGAAATACGATCAGCAACTCGTGATTTGACCATTCCCCATAAACCTGGTAAAGTGTACAAGGCGGATCTCTCCCACTTTAATGTAGATAAATATGTTGCAGGGAACAAAATCAAGAGAGTTTCTAAGGAGGAAATCTTAAAGTACCAGAGAATAAAAAGCACAGTTGCTATTAAGAGCATAGATGGTGTATATGGGCAACGAACTGAAGAACAACTTCAAATGCTTCTTTGCCTTTCACATAAAAACCTTGTCAAACTAGTTGGATTTTGTGATGAAGATGATGGGCGTATTCATGTTGTCTATGAGTATGCCTCAAATGGAAGCCTGGACGAATATATTCATAGCCAACATATCATTAAGAAACATAAGACCGAGAGAAACATGTTTCCATGGGTAATGCGTTTGCAGTTTTGTCTTGATGCTGCCCGTGGGCTCAACTTTCTCCATAACGGTAACACAAAGAATCACACGATGAATATTAAAAGCTCCAACATTCTAGCCCGTGGGCTCAACTTTCTCCAAAACGGTAACACAAAGAATCACACGATAACACATGGGAATATTAAAAGCTCCGATATTCTAATAAGTCGAGATGGAGTAGGCATGATTGGTGACTTTGGATTATTGTCAACAAATGAATATAGCGATACGCACAGGTTGACAAAGGAGTATGATGTCTATTCTTTTGGACTTGTTTTATTTGAAGTATTGAGTGGAGTGTTGACCCATATTAAGATATCCGAAGATGATCCAAAGTTTCTGCCTGACATAGTCAAACGCGGGTTCAATCAGAAAGAATTAGACAACGTTATCGACCCAATGTTAAGGCAAGAATTTGAGAAATACCGTTCTCTGATAGGCAACCGGAGTGCAGAATCCCTAAATTTGTTTGCAAATATTGCATATCGATGCTTTCAGGAAAAAGCAAAGGGTCGCCCGACAATGGCTGACGTTGTGGAAGAACTGGAGAAAGCGTACAAATATCACGTAAGTCTCTAAATTTATGAATATCATATAATATTCATGTCCCTAAATAGTTAATTAAGTAAAGCACTAAATATGTATCCGTGATTCTGTTTTCATTACATTTTGATACATTAAGATGAAGCTTACGATGAATATATCCAAGTGTTGCGGCGGATAGACTAGTTAGAATGTATTTCTTTTGTAAGTCTTGTTTGTTGTAGTGGCTTTCAATACGTATTTGAACTTTGAACTTAAAAATATGAATTTAGATTATATTATACACTTTTGATCTGATGTATATAAGTTAACTTTATATACATAAAGGTTTGTTTTTTCTTTTCCCAAATCTTTAGGTATATGATCCTCAATTGCAATTTCATGCATATGTATTTTTCGGAAACCACAAAGTATGTGATGTACTAGTATTACTTACATAGACCATACCAGCAATTCATTTATGTGTCTTAAAAAATCTAGAGAATTATATAAAACTAGACGGTAAGAATGATATGTAATAATACTAATATCTTTTTTATTGCCGTTGTTTAAAATATAACTGATATCTTTTTATTTCTCGATGGCTGCGCCTATCTCAGGTTGAAAGTTTAGAACAAAGGCAAGAAGATGAAGACAACTCAAAGGTAATGAATCTTAATACTTACGTAAGAATCATATCACTGCACTTTCTTCGAGTTTTGTTTATCATTGACGTTCTAGAAATTCTGAAAGTTGTTGGCGAAAATTAAAAATGTGACCTTAAAGTTAAAGCTGAATGAAAATTGTTGTCTATAAGGTGATAGTGGAGCCAAGATGATACCCATAAAACAAACATTAATTACATCTGATCCTCACGTTCCCAAGTAAACTCAGGACCATGCTTAGAATCCCACCATACCTTTACCAACGCTATCTCACCACACTTCAAACTCTTAACATCTCGATTCCATAATCTCAACAGGTTTCTCGACAAAACGAAGAGTCTTGTCAACCTTACATTCATCTAATGGCACATGCAGACTAGCATCTGCCAATCACTTCTTTCCATTAGATACGTGAAACGTATCATGCACTTTACTTTACTCCTCAAGCAAATTCAACCGATATGTCTCAAATCCAATCCTTTCCGTAAATCTCAAATGGTCCTACATATCTCAGTGCTAGCTTGCATTTCTTACTGAAACGCACAACACCTTTCCAAGGAGATACTTTTAACCTCACAATATCACCAACACCAAACTCTAAGGGCTTACGGAAATAATCCGCATAACTCTTTTGGCGATCTCTTGCTGCCTTAAGTATTTCCTTAATCAGAAAACCTTATTCGTAGTCTCTCGTACCAGTTCAGGACCAGTTAGTTGGCTTGTTCCAACCTTTGCCCACAGAACATTCCATACAACTTTTCACAAGACACATACTCCATACTAGAATGATAGTTGTTGATATAGGAGAACTCAGCTAAGGGTAAATGTATACCCCGGCTTCCTCCAAAATCAAACACACCCATGCTCTCAGCTCACCATCCAACGCCTGATTTGTACGCTCACTTAGTTCACTCATTAGAGAATGATAAGTCGCACTCATCTACATACGCGTTCTCAAGACTCCATAACACGTTTATCACTATCGCGAAGTAAGTATTTCATCATGTTTCTTGATGATCAACGCGACACCCCATGGCTCATTACCAACTCACCGAGCGAAAAGTCTCGCCTACTCCTCCATACATCTTTTGCTAAGGTAATAATACGTCTTATCCATTCTCGGATGTATCAAATACCTTTCATGATTGATGTCCTTACGCTTCCTCTCAATGGAACCAATAGCTGAAACGCAAAGTACATTCCTCCATCTTTGTTCCTTTCCATTTACTGGTCTAAACCAAGTAATCATTCTTCTTTCATGTTCTCAACCTTGAGCCTCTCTCTCTAGGCTGCCAGTATCATCCTCTTAACTCCGAACCGAATTATCATAACCATTGCTCACAAACATCCAAGTTTCACTCGTTCACTCCCGCTCAGCGCTCTTACCACGATGTCCTCCCTTCCTTGACGATAGCGAATCAGACAATCGTAGTCACTGAGAAATTCCACACCCAACTTCTCTACAACATATATAAACCTCTTGTCAAATATATGCTAAAGATTCTTATGATCTGGGTAGACCACACTCTTTGCTCCATAAAATATCATCTCCAAGTTCTACTCCCCAACTCTAAGTCATGCATCACATAGTTTCTCTTATGGATCTTCTACCTCCGCGATGCCCACGCAATCTGAAGAACGTATATCTTGAAGCTAAACCTCTCACTTGAACAACTTGGCAACATCATCTTCTTCTTCAACGAACAAATTGATAATCAAAACGACAATCTATCCTAAGTAAACGACGCGAACCATGAAACCGGTCGGACTAAAACGTATATCAACGAACTCAAAAAGGGGTACGAATTACCAACTAACGAAGTAACGAACATCAAAATCAAAGCTAGAAAAACACAATGAGAAATTCTTCCCCCCAATAAAAGTAGACACGGATAAAATATTCATGAAAACCCCTACAAAGAAAATATAAAATACACGTACCAATAAAACACCCACAAGCGCACCACAACGAAAGAAACACTCGATGAACCAAATACATAACAAGTTTGGTAAATGAGAACCATAGACAGTTCTTATTCCCGTACTCGACCTTCCCAAAAACAAATGAACACCGTTTTTCACAAGACATACCTTAAACTTAGACATTTTTTTTATAAAATATATATAAACCATTTTATGTAAGACATCAACATAACCATTTTTTTTCATACTTCATTTCCCATAAAAATATTAGTTTCCATCAAACAACCTTCAAATACCCAAAACGAATTTGTAAAATGCCATAAAGACTCTAACACAACCTCTTAATTGAACGCGAAAGACATTGAAGAATTCCATAATCAAAATAATCCTCAAACGAACTCATACCAGCGAACACTCACGCAAATACATTGCAAACCAAGCGAAGAACGCAAAGACTCATTCGTACAACGATCAAACCAAAATCATAGAAAAACACCGATACTAACAGGTCACAAAAACATGTCGCGAAATTCAATTGATGTGTGTAAATAAGGGATTCAAATATCCACACCAACTCGTCATGAACCAACAATACTTGAAGAATAGCATAACATTCATCCGAGGAATGAATGTATGGAATAACCAAAGAAACGAAACAGTATCCAAAAAAAAAAACGAATTCGATTTCCCAACACCTATCACGACGTCGAATAGAAAGAATATGGCATATGTACCATCATGGTACGAATAGGAATGCCAACCAAAGAATTAGGTATACAAACGGAGCGTCTAGCAAACGAATCAACTTAAATACCACAACATAAGTACCCATCGATAATTGAGGTATCAACGTATGATAGGTAGGATGGAATCTTACCACCTACACACCCCAACATATAACGACTGCCCAAACGGTTAAGAGAATACTTCTCTAACCATACAGCCATCACCAACATGATATCACATACCATCTACCACAACATATAACAACAAACATCAATCAATGCAATAATGGTCACAAGTCCACGTGTGTGATACCCTTATAATTATGTTCGCGACCACAGTTATAAGCCTATTCCACACGCATTCTTACTTCCAAAACCACACATCTCAATGATAACACACATATACCACATAGCACCTAATACACGATGCAATCCATGCCATCATACTTGCAAGTCCACTTGTGTTGTGATGCATGTATAATTATGTTGGCCACCATAATTATCTATGCCCCCTTCCATAAGTGTACTCCCTCCTATGACAACACATCATGCAAACAAACATGTAAACAAAACAAAAGACGTTGCAAACAATCATCTCACATGGAACAATTCCATCGATCAGGTAAACTCTATAATCAAAATCACTTGGATAAGGTCGATCCAATATCCAAGAGTAATCACGCTCCAACATGGCTCCAGACGGCAAAAGACAATATACGAATTCCAAAACATAACACAAAACAAAAGACGTTGCATAAGGGCTCAAACTCCACTCTCACACTTATCTTCCCACTCAGATCAATTCAACTTACTACTCGCTGTGGACTCTAAATCCGAATCCACACCATTCCATCCTAACTCCCTTTCATCTTTACTCAACCACCCATTCATGTTTCCTACATGTTGAGGTAGTCGACAACATGCAAAACCATCTCTATTTCTTTCTTCCAATTCTGTATGATTCATAAGTGCATACAAATCACGAGGTTTAGACTAAACCACCTCTCCTTTCTATATGAAGTGAGGACACTACCAAGGTTACTTGGTAATGGCTTCATCTCTAGAAGTCACCGTGGTTCCAAACCCCTCCACTTCTTCTCCACCAATATTTCCCATAAACGCCATCTCCTTGTCCGAACATGGATACATGCTATCGGGAACTCGGATTCTGCGGTTAATCCGTTTCATCCGACCACTTCTCTCGCATCCGATAGCGACAACGGTAGTCCAACGAAGCATCTTACGCGCGGAAGGCGATATGATAGAGTCGATATATATAATACTACGTATAGGGAATAGAATAGACGTCCGAACTCAATAAAATATCTCATAAATATAGGAAAATAGACATATAAAATATTATACTTACACATAGGTCCTAAATGCAACTATATGAGGGACTCCTAGGTTATAGTCTAGGTCCAACCGCCTAATTCTCTATAACCAAGGCTCTGATACCAATTTGTCACACCCCACCACGGCGGAAACGCGCGGGTGTAACTTCATGGATATCATCACAACACCTGGTGTCTACATAGAGAACAACTACATGCACATAGATAGAACAATGTACAAACACAAAGTGTTGTAACAATACCCCAAAATAAAATAACCAAAACAAAACATAAACCCAAACATAGATGATAAACCACTTCCAATGCAACTAAGGTCTCGTCTATCCACATCCTTCTATGTTATCCTTAGAAAGCTCACCTGAAAATGATGCTTAAAACGTCAACATAATGTTGGTGAGATTCATAGGTTTGAGACTTAACACACAAAGCAACCAAATTCACTGTGATTACAAAATATAGCTGGACAAATAATTAAAGTTATCATATAGCTACATGCATTTGCAAGTCAATATCCACACACAAAGGCAACAACACTCATAAGGCAACCATTAGGATGGCTCGTGTCCTCCGACCCCATAATCATCAATTAGGTCGCATGCGCGAGCAACAGGATAAGCATCCTCCTAATTGGATCCCATCAAACATATCAAACATCAATTAGGTCGCATGCGCAAGCAACAGGATAAGCATCCTCCTAATTGGATCCCATTAACACATTAAACATCAATTAGGTCGCATGCGCGAGTAACAGGATAAACATCCTCCTAATTGGATCCCATAGACATCCACACAAGCAAATAATCACACATAGCATGCATACAATAACATTATAAGTCCAAGCTCTTTAATACCACACACATAATCACAGTAAATCAAATCATTTAAGACAAGCATCATTCCCATCCCAAGTTTAAAACAAAGTAAAAATATGGGACTTTGAACTCACCTTAAACTCCGCAGCTTCCACAAAACAACTCATAATCTATAGCACACAAAAATAATCCACATTACACAAGGTCAAGCTAAAAGCTACAACCCATGTAATACACATATGATGGATGTCTAAGACTCATATGACCCACCATGGATCTCCTAGACACCATACTAACCACTACCATAACTTAATACTCACTAAATCCTTTGCACTCTTAAAATCAGAAAACGCAGAATTTTTGGGTACATTCACCCACATAAAATCACGACAAATAAAGCTTAAAAACTCACACCAAAAATTGAAAATGGTCTCTCATAAGCATAGAAGCTAATCCCAGAAGGCCATGGACCAATAACACACACAAATACTCATAAGAAATTCAAACTTGTCAACTACTCAAATTCGGATCTGATCGCACACCAAAAAGTTTTGATTTTTAATAATTACTTCCACAAGTTTTTATCGCGAATCCTCTTCGTGATAGTCTAATATAACCTAAAACTTAACTATTCTAGAAGGCCAAGTCAAAATACCACTTTTACAACCACATGACACCCTCAAACGTTTACCCAAAATCTGTCCCGGTTTGACAGCTTTGACACCTTAACAAAGAAAAATCAAAAGACCAACTTCCCGACCTTGAAATCAATCGTGGCTGGACTTTTTGGAAAGCTCTTTCATTTTAGTTCAATTTAGACCTAAAGTTTGTGACCTAACTCATCACCATATGTTATTTACACTCACATCTTTACAGCCTTACAAATCTGTCCAAACCCTAACTCAATAACTAGCATGTTTTACGCTCAATTCTCTTAACCAATCATCTTACTATTATCATTAATTGATCCTAACATGTTTAATAACATTAATTTACAGAAGTTAACACAAACCCTAATCCATCATACTTTATATTACATGAATTAGATCAATAACTAATAATTGAATGAAAACTAGTATCGAAAATATACCTTGATCTTGATTTTAGCTTCAATAATAAAAAACCCTAATTTTTTCTTCTTGATTCTCCATGTGTCGACTTAAAATTGCAGGAAAAAGAGTTTTGGGAACCTTGATTTTGTATTTATATTATTTGGTGGATAACTACCTAACTTAGAGTTGTAATTGGGCTACAATTGGGTTTCCTTTTTCCCCCTTATCCTCTCCCATCCGATTTTCTTATACATATATATATATATATATATATATATATATATATATATATATATATATATATATATATATATATATATATATATATATATATATATATATATATATATTAAATTAATTTATTACACTCAAAATCTCATACTTTTCATATTTTATAAACACCCGTAGCTAATCCTAGCGTCTTACGCGATAAACCTCAGTTTTTACGACAAACCGAAAAATATCATTTTCACAACAAAGTTTCCAAAAATAGAATTTCACACTCTTTTTGAAATATACCTCATAAAAATAAACTCCTCGTAACTTGCTAACGCTCAAATACTTGAACGAAGACTCGTTACGCAAAATCACAAAAACACCAAAACTACACAAGTCATTTCTACACCACAAATGTGATCAAAATGAACTTTCCCAAATTTCAAACTTTCCAAATCACCATAATAACCATTTACGCAAAGGGATTTAGTGCTAAAACTCACCTATATCACTCATATATCACTTCAAACACCTAATACACACCAAACAAATGTAAACCGAGTCAAGACTATTAATCAAACTATCCTGCCAAAACCACGGTTGTTTTCAGATTCGAAGAGCAAGTGCAGTTTCGTATGGCTGACCGTTTGCCTGTAAAAATGGGAAATTACCTGACGAAAGGGTGAGGTAAGCCTTTAAAAGGTTCATAAAGCCTAAACCTTTTCCTGTTCGATAGACATCCATTCGTAGTGGTTTATGTGCTACAGTTTTTGAGGCAGATTTAATTATATATTTGTTTTTCGTGCTGCTGTTAAACATTTGGATTGTCTTATGTTAGTGTTAAATGTGGGTTTGATCCAGGATACAGGTATATTGGAATCTCGCAATCAGGCGCATTCCATATGGATGTCAGATTTCTTTGTGCTTACGATCTGTACAAGTAAGGTATTTTCAGTTTCAGATACTTACCCATACTCCATATGCGTTGCTGTTAGTGGAATGCGTCTCACCAGCACTTTTGATTGTTCAATCAGAAACTGAAGATAGAAGTGACGAGTAAGCTGTTGAAGGGGAACATTGTAACGCGAAGAACTCATAGGAGAAGTGAGAGAAAGAAAGAGGCGTATCAAGAAACGCGTAAGGTCAGTAGAACTTGATTATGTGTGAGGTTGTCATTTCAAAATGCAATAGGCAAATGGTACTCAGTTATATAATGCAATGGCTTTCTGTACGATTTATTTAGACGGTTAGCCATACAACACCTTAGGATCCATTTTAAGCTTTACTATACGAAAATTTGCTGTCCAGAAAACGTTGAAACTGTAAACATTAGATAGGAAGATCTCTTTAGTATCATTTTTTTTGTTGTTTGATGAATCAAATTCTCTGTATTGTAGGGACTTTTGCCATGGCAGACCAGCGTTACCTGAGTCTGTCAATTTGTAATAATCAAGATGTATGATGATGATCGAATTTATGTTTCCCGTTTTTCGATGGGAGTCTCACCAACTGCATTGGAAAGGAGTAGCTGCTGCTACAACGTGTGGAGTCGGTTGACGTTAATCCAAACATCATGGTAGAATAGGCACTTCTAAGACGTTTTACTGAGGGTGTAGTACGTGACCCGCTCGCATCTGTTGCAACAGATTGTGGGCGAGCCCCGTTAATGATTCTTTATACGCACATATTTGCAGGTTCTTAAATGTGCTTAAGTTTATGTCATTCACAATCCAAAATGATCTTTCAAATCAACCTATTAAACCTGAAATAATTTTTGTAAATTGTATTTGCGCTAAATTATTGGTTTCCCTCATTGCGATTGTGTCACTTACTTTTATCTTTTAAATGTTATAAACGCACTTTCATGTTGTTGCAGAATGTACTTCCACGGGCAAAATTCTTAGCTTTGTTCATGAGTCACGGTGAGATAAAAACAGTTATTCTTCCAGTTATAAGGCGCACGAAGTTGGTAACACTCTGATGCGTGGGGATTGCACCAGGCTTTACCTCTCGAGGGATCTCGAGAAGCTTACAACCCCCACCAGGCAGTGTACCTGATCGTTGTAGTATAGTATAGTGACAAGTACCGGAGGATTGATCGTTCAGCTAGGAATAGTATCGCTAGGATTAGAAAACCTAATTACTAGTTCTAAAGATGATGGATGATTATTTTTGTATTTTTTATATTTTTTAGAAAGCAAATAAAAATCTCGGGTTTGAAGGATTTGGGCGGAATTAGTTGCTAATCAACTAACCCAATACTAAAGATGCAATCAAAATAAAATACTAGAAATGAAAATAGAACTAAATTAAACTAAGGTTGTGAGCAATAAGTGGAGAAATTGTGTTTACTTAGATTTCACTACTCCCTAGATATCTTTTACACGTTAATTACTTGTTATAGTTGCGTGGATGACGGATTGTATTCCTTAATACCATTCATGGGGTGACGCACTTAATTCCCCAATCCTATGAGTGCCTACTTCACTCCTATGTCGAGCCGGCTAAGAAGCTCCTAACATGGGATCATTAGAATTTACTCATGCATTAAATACAACCAATAAAACCTAGTGCACATCGGTTCATGTTTCCTAAGATGTTCAAGCATGTTACCATTTGGAGATCTGCCAGTTTTCTTAAGCCTAACATCGAAATCATTCATCCAATACAATCATAAACAAGTAATCAACATATAATCAACATCTAGGTTTCATTAGATCTAAGCAAACACAAGATAGATCAAGCCTAGCATGGTGGAATTAAGACAAGAACAAGATATAGACAACCAACACATAGACATATTGATTGAATTAGAAGAACACTTATCTCAATTACACATGTAAGGGTTCAAGGGCTGAAAACCCTTGAAAAACCTGCAAAATTCGTAATAGGTTCGGCCTTAGGGTTTCTCCAAAACTTCTCCTTTTCTTATGAATGAAAATTAGAAAACTATATATAGGAAATTGAGGCTGACGGCGTCAAGACCAAATAGGTGACGCCGTCATCTCGCCGCCGAAATAATTCACGGACTGCCTTGATCTACATCTGACGCCGTCATGTGTTAGCTTCTTCCAGGCCGTCACTTGTTTAACTCTTGACGCTCTTCTTGTGACGCCTTCATGTTTGCACTGGGCCGTCATGCAATTTACTCTTGACGCCGTCAGGATGGTACTCTTAACGCCGTCACACACTGTTCCCAGCAAGGAAAATTAAGACTTTGGCGTTTTCTTCACTTTTATGCTCCAAAAACGTCCGAATTGCTTCCTTTTCCAGACTTCACTCCCAAAGTACCTAAAATCACAAAAGGAACGATTTAGGGCAATATTTAATCAAATAAATTCAATTCCGGGCTTAAATGACTCCCTAAAAGTGGTTCATTTTTCGCCTCATCATATACCCTTACACTTGAGATTTGCTTGTCCTCAAGCAAATGTGCTTTTATTCTACTCAAAATACAAGTTAGGGGTCATTTAACACTAATATAAAAGTAATTACAACAAATAATCGTTTCACTAAACACCAAAGACAAGCACGAAGGTCATACACAAGCACCTTTTTCAAATAGTGTTTAGATACTCACATCTCTCGGGTGTAATAAAGTATAAATTACAATATGGAAACGGAAGATATCTCTTACTACCTGTCATAGCAAAATAGATTACCATAGGCTTGGGAAAGGATCAAACCTCCACCACATGGCGTAAGCACCTAGGATAAACTACCAAAGAGGTCTTTTTAAAGGGTTGTAACGTTAGGTGTAGGGATATGAAATACACGGTTTTGTTGGATATAGGCAGTCTTTACTGGTGGCGAGTTAACAATCTTGGTCAATTATATGTACAATATGGCGTTGCTAAGCCAAGACTAGACTCGACTTAATCTAATAAATGAAAAAAATAACAAAAACATAAAATGAACATAGAATAAAAAGGGATGGTAGTCCGTATGTTTTTTTTTCTCTTTTCTTTTTCTATTTTTTTTTTATTTTTTTTTAGTTTTTCATTTTTTTTTTGCATACGCTCTTACCCTACCATCCAAAATAATACATCATAGGGAATGTAAATTTCCCTTACACTTGAATTTTTACATACTTTACAATAAACCAATCTAATGACTCGAATTAAGAAAATCAAAACACTTGGAGTACTTTTAAGATTAACGCACATATGGGGGTAAAAATGATGTTCTTCCCCATTACTCCATAAAATAAGTACTTTACCAATGAGTCCCAATCGTCCCAAAACAATATGTACAAGGATATGACTCGACTTAGCAACCATGTAATCAATTAGATAGTTAACTTAGGGTTTAACAAATAACAATAATGCACTAAAAATGAGCGCATACACGGAAGGCTAAGGCGATTTGGGTGTACATTTAAGTGGGGTGTAACAAATTCTTCCTTTAAGTAAGATGCTTAAAGTTAGAAACGAAAAATAGGCTCGGAGGGGTGTACTAGGGGTTTCGTGTACTAAAAATGAGTACAACGCTAAGGTGTGGGAAAAATTAATTGACTTAACTAGCCAAATAATATGACTTAAATGGTCAAGTAATTATGATACGGGTTTAACACAAGGGTGATCCTAATGCCTCTTATCATGTAGTAAATCCTACTACACGAATGTAGTCTCACTAGCGGTCTCGGGATGCATCACTAACGTAAGTTCTAGAATCTAAATGCTACCGGTACACTCATATGCACTAATAGTAAATGCTTTTCCTATCAAATCTAAAGGCGAACCTCACATATTTGGGTGGAATTTTTTTTTTTTGAAAGTACAGTTATGTGCTAGTCATACAATCTCCTATCCATGAGACGCTTGCTATGGCTAAAGTTTCACTCCTAAATGTTGTAAAAAAATTTAAATTTGGCGCTAAAATTACACTAACAAGTATTTCTATAGTTTTATTACACATCTACCATTAAACAAACAAACTCAAGCGAAAGTGTATATGTAAGGTATCATCGTTTTACCCTCCCCTTACACTTAAGATGAACATTGTCCCCAATGTTCAAGTAAAGAATGTAAAAGTGAATAAGTAAAAAGAATGAAATCAAATACTCCCCTGATTCGCTCGGTATGGATAATAAGGTGGCCAGGTTAAATCTTCCTCCAAGAAAATGAACAATCAAAGCTTCCCTTCCAGAATGTAAATCATCTTCTTGTCATACATAATCTGTAAATCCTGAGAAAACAAACAAAGCAACCTCGCATAAAATCGGCGGCAATCTATATAAGTTACTAAATCCTAGAAAACAAAGTAAGATATAATGCTTGTGGAATGAAGTTTGCAGATTTCCTGGAGATTATAAAACTTAATAATTCAACAAAAACTTTAAGACTCCGTTAGAAAAACAAAACCGGTAAAATTTCCGGATTTTTACACGTGACGCCGTCAGAAGTGATCTGCAGAAATTCTTGTGTTAAGTTTCCGGAAAATTTCTGGAAAAACTTCGTCCTACTTCCAGGAAAATCCTGCAAAACTTCATTATGACTCAATACAAGCATTTGACTCTAACAAATACGAATATACATGTCCATTTAATATTGTGGAGAATCATGATCGGTTTGTTTCTTAAAAATATATTTGGGGTTTCCCCTTACACTTATCTTTTGCAAAAATACCTTTAGGTGGAGTTAAGACTAGGCCAAAACAACAAAGTAAAGTATTTCCACTTTTTAGTTTAGAAACATGATCTACCAACAATAAAAATAAAGCATGCATACGGAAGCAAATAACAAACAAACAAAATAAAATCACACAAAGCATGGGTTGCCTCCCAAGAAGCGCTTGTTTTTGTTCGAGTCACGATCCTGACTCTACCCTTATTTCATGGATAAATGTGAGGTTTTCCCTACACTTAGGATTAAGTGCGGGTGATAGTAGCGATACACACCATCTCGGTGGAAGTATGCCACGTGAGGAAAGAGTGGTGGATGAATTATATGCTCAAAAGGTTGTGCTCCTATCATCATAACCTTACCTAATTCAATCGGGTTAATGGGTGGATTAATATTTTCTCCTAGAAAGGGATCATTTTCTATCAACTTCGAAAGACTCCTAGGTTGGGATCCATCTTGACCTAATAAACCTGGTTTAAACCCATAATGTTTCTTATGATCAATAATAAATGGGTGATGTAAGCATGTAAGGTCATTTTCCACTCCTATATTTGCTTCCTCTCTGCAAGGCTTAGAGTCCACTACCTTTGTCCAAAGACTACCCGGACTATATGGTTTGATGGGTGGATCGGAACCTATTTCAATTCCTAAATTTTCATCTAAGGATGGAAGATTAGGTAACGGTTTTGGTTGAGGCTCCGGTTCATCAAAACTAGGAACTTCCCTAGAACTAAGAGTAAGGTTATCATTATAAGTATTCAAACCTATATCCTCTAGTTGTGTTTGGTTCAAAGGTTCTACCTCTATTGGGGTTCCTAAAGTCTCTTCTACTTCTTCCGGATAAGTCACAGTCGGTGTTTATGCCTCAAATGATGGTAGGACTTGTGGGGTACTTGGTGGGCTTTGGTTTTCTACTATCTCTTCCCTCACATCAATATCACCTATGTGTTCATCTTGTATTATGGTAGTGCCTAACCATGAAATGCACCTAGGTGTCTCAACTCTAATCTTTTTATCCCTAAACAAACTTTTCGATTGAGCCTTCCAAATTGAAAATAGGTCTACACTTACGTTTTTTGGGTCCTATGTTCCACTCCTGTATTGGGCATGAATCTCAAAGTTTTCCCATGCGTTTTTTACATCATACTCCCAAAACTCCCCATCTGTTACATAGTCAAGCCTCATTTGGGTTTCGTAGTCGATACGAGTGTGAAATAATTGAAGTTGAGGCAATAAATCAAGACCATAGTGAAGGACTTTTTGTAGTAAGTATTTGAAACGAGTCCATGCATCGGGAAAAGATTCACCATGATGTTGTCGAAACATCAAGATGTCATTTTGAAGTGAAAAGGGTAGATTTTGTAGTGGGTTTGGTCGATTGGATGAAAAATTTGGCGGATTCGCGTTCTCCATAATGGTGAACGGAAAAGTCAATGGAAATGTTTTTACGAACAAAGACACAAAGAAATAAGATAGACTAAAGAGAACCTAAAAATAAAAATAAAATCTTACTAGAAAGGAATCTAGCAAGTAGACCTAATAAAAAGAGATTCTAACCTAGACAATAACTATTCCTCGGGTTGCGGTGCCAAAAACTTGATGCGTGGGGATTGCACCAGGCTTTACCTCTCGAGGGATCTCGAGAAGCTTACAACCCCCACCAGGCAGTGTACCTGATCGTTGTAGTATAGTATAGTGACAAGTACCGGGGGATTGATCGTTCAGCTAGGAATAATGTCGCTAGGATTAGAAAACCTAATTACTAGTTCTAAAGATGATGGATGATTATTTCTGTATTTTTTATATTTTTTAGAAAGCAAATAAAAATCTTGGGTTTGAAGGATTTGGGCGGAATTAGTTGCTAATCAACTAACCCAATACTAAAGATGCAATCAAAATAAAATACTAGAAATGAAAATAGAACTAAATTAAACTAGGGTTGTGAGCAATTAGTGGAGAAATTGTGTTTACTTAGATTTCACTACTCCCTAGATATCTTTTACACGTTAATTACTTGTTATAGTTGCGTGAATGACAGATTGTATTCCTTAATACCATTCATGGGGTGGCGCACTTAATTCCCCAATCCTATGAGTGCCTACTTCACTCCTATGTCGAGCCGGCTAAGAAGCTCCTAACATGGTATCATTAGAATTTACTCATGCATTAAATACAACCAATAAAACCTAGTGCACATCGGTTCATGTTTCCTAAGACGTTCAAGCATGTTACCATTTGGAGATCTGCCAGTTTTCTTAAGCCTAACATCGAAATCATTCATCCAATACAATCATAAACAAGTAATCAACATATAATCAACATCTAGGTTTCATTAGATCTAAGCAAACACAAGATAGATCTAGCCTAGCATGGTGGAATTAAGACAAGAACAAGATATAGACAACCAACACATAGACATATTGATTGAATTAGAAGAACACTTATCTCAATTACACATGTAAGGGTTCAAGGGCTGAAAACCCTTGAAAAACCTGTAAAATTCGTAATAGGTTCGGCCTTAGGGTTTCTCCAAAACTTCTCCTTTTCTTATGAATGAAAATTGGAAAACTATATATAGGAAATTGAGGCTGACGACGTCAAGACCAAATAGGTGACGCCGTCATCTCGCCTCCAAAATAATTCTCGGACTGCCTTGATCTACATCTGACGCCGTCATGTGTTAGCTTCTTCCAGGCCGTCACTTGTTTAACTCTTGACGCTCTCCTTGTGATGCCTTCATGTTTGCACTGGGCCGTCATGCAATTTACTCTTGACGCCGTCAGGATGGTACTCTTGACGCCGTCACACACTGTTCCCAGCAAGGAAAATTAAGACTTTGGCGTTTTCTTCACTTTTATGCTCCAAAAACGTCCGAATTGCTTATTTTTTTCCAGATTTCACTCCCAAAGTACCTAAAATCACAAAAGGAACGATTTAGGGCAATATTTGATCAAATAAATTCAATTCCGGGCTTAAATGACCCCCTAAAAGTGGTTCATTTTTCGCCTCATCACACTCCCATCGTAGGACCGATTCCAGCGCATCGGTGTGTCGCGAGTGCAACTCTGACCGCACTGAGATACACAGGTCGGCCACCACTTATATGTTTTAGGATACCTGTTTAAAAGATTGGTGCAAAGTTTTGTAAATCTATTGGAATCACATATTCAGGGTCGATAATTCTTTTATTTTTAAAAAATGAACTTTAATTGAAAGAACAGTTTTTGATAAGTCGTTTGTTGCTTTCTTTTACAAGCTTTATCTTTTTATAAACTACGCAAAAAAAAGTGGACCTTTTTTTATAAGCAGTTTTAGATGCACTCTCTCTTTCTTTCTTTTGCAGCAGCCTCAAATGACCTCGCTTTTCTGTTTTTTCTGAATCAACAGGTCTTCTGTATACGCAGACAACCTTTGCTGCAAAAGAACGTTTGAAAAAAATATCTAGCTGAGCTGTTAGACGTTACTTTGTGCAACACAAATCTATTAAAACATGCGATCTGTGTGTCACAAAATAGCTTTTAGCAGCCCAGAAAGATTTTTTTTAAGCAAAAATAGTTACCCTTTATTTATTACTGGTATGTATAGCCTGCCACTTTCTTACTTTCAAACATTCTTTGCATTCTTCAGTTTTACTAAAAGTTTCCGGTCTTATGCTTCTTGCAGAAAACTTATTTTCTAGCACTACCGTAACAAATCATCTCATCCATAGACGGAACTAACAATGGATGCTCAGAAACCAATAATGGGGTTGCACCGTAATGAGATGACAGTAACACAATGGAAGCTGATTCAGAAGTCAACCACTGAAATAATCGACTTAAATGTTCTACCGTTCCAGCTTTGCTGATAGAATGGCATGTTAGACCTGGAATACTCCAGACAGCTATTACCTATCTGACATGCCATTCTACATCAAAGCTGGGTTGCATTTGAATATACACTGTTGCCTGGGCACCCAATTTGTGTGTGTGCTTTGCCGGTTTTATTCGACCTTTGGCTATTTACAGATAGGGTTCGCCCACGGAGTTGGGATCATCAGGTACGGCTAACTAAAACCGAAGCCTTTAAGTTTTTTAATAATTGTTATACTTGCATTCATAGATTGATTACTTGGCCTCAGGATTGTCCCAGACACATGGAAACCTACAACACATGTGTAGTATGCTGCAATCAAACTGTTAGTTTGCCATGGATCGTGCACCAACAAACATAAGAAATTTCACTCTCTTTAAATATGTAGATTTTTTTACTTATTGTATGTCTGAGATGATTTCGTGATGTCTTTCCCATTGACTGTATGTTGCAGGCTGGCAGTAAGCGATCCGATATCCTCCATTACCAACCTAGGTAATTTTAGACCTGTTTGTTTTGTTAACGCTTATAAATAATTAACAACCTCGGTCTTGAAAAAGGATCCTTTCATGGTCTCTTTAAATTGTTGCATATGGTAATGCCAGTTGTCTTATCTCTTATGCAGGCCTTATAAAAACTGTGGCATGTTCCGTTACATCTAACTTCCATATCACTAGTCGAGGTAATTTCACGGTTATTTATAGATTATATTTGGTTATCAGTTTAGTTCTAACAAAGGCGCTCTACTTATGTACTAGGTCACGCAATGCGCGTTTAAATCAAATAGCTCCAGCAACCCAATCACATGATACCATGCTGTTTGCTAAAAAACAGCCGGTCTGCTTATCTACTACGTCACACAGCGCGCAGTTATATTGAATAGCTACACCAAACAGATCACATAATCCCATGCTATTTGCTAAAAAAAAGGTACGTTACCAGAATGCCTTTTCATTCATTCAATAAAACTAGACAGAATATGTAATTAATCAACTGTTTGCATGCAAAGTATCCACAAAATTAGACCATACTTAGATTCCATTACATGATACCCCCATACCTAACCAGACCAACAAAAGACTATGCCCAAAAAACTAAATTTGTGAATACCAGCCAACAAAAGCTTAGTATGGTTGCCCATTAAGCCATTCGATGAACTTCCGGACCTCAGCTGCCCGGGTCTGTTTCTTCGAAACGGTTGCCAGAATCTCTTTGATTTCTGCTGAGTCCTGGATCTGCATGTTTGTCAGTTCCGCAATGCTCATGACAGCAGAATCAAAAGGGAACAACTGTTTTAGCTCTTCAATGACAAAGTCCCTTTCAACTATCTGAGACCGTATTTCTTGCCCTTTCTTCTTCAGCTCAAGCTTATCCAACAGCAAAACACTTTCCTCTCTTTTAAACTTTTCGATCATCATGTCCTTTACATAGCTTGACCCAGCAACAGCAGCAAGCTCTTTGCAAAATGGCAAGGGAGTTGTCATGGCTTTTTTTTTTTTTTTTTTTTTTTTTTTTTTTTTTTTTTTAATTTTTCAAAAATTATGAGACAGTTGTGGTTTTTCTGTGTTTGTATGTTTAAATAGTACTTGAAAGTCTCTTAAAATTCATGATTGCCTATTAATACAGCATTTAAAAGGCTGAAATCTTTAATTACAACTCTTGAGCCACTCCCCATGAATAGTTAATCATCATTGCTAATGCATGCATGTATCCCAACCTTTCACATCTCCAGCAGTTTGACGAGTGCATTAATGAAACAAAATATGCAATCATCACAAGAAAACAGATAGATAGCAAAACAGATAGATAGGTGCATACAACCTGTTTTCTGAAAATAAACAAGAAACATAACCTGTTCTTTATTTATTTTTTCCCATCTAAATGTTCAGCCTTCGATTGCAGCAGAATGGTGCCTGAGTATTTGGATTCGGCAGGAAGAGTATGGCAGCAAGATTATTGAATGTTGCATGTTGGCAAGGATCATAGCTAATGACTTAAGGGAAAGCTGCCAACCATTCTCAAGAAGCAAAAATGCTTAGCTGTATATAATTTTCGGCAAACAACTCAAATGCCTGGATCTCATTTGTATTCATGAGTTTAAATTTAATAAGAAATATTGAGATTGTACTAACATATGCAATAATAGTCAGGAAAAAAAATCATTACTTGGTATTGCTTCAATGGTAGTATTACTTTTCTACCGCAAACTTTTGTTGGATGTTAAATGAGTCGTTTTATACGGATGTATATTTATTTACGACCATTTAAAAAAATCGTACAGTAAGATTGCTAGATGATACATGAATTTTTCACTTATAGCCGCATAAAATAGATTAACACCAAACTGATGATAGTTTTTTAAAGTTCTATTTCCTGTACATGATAAAATACTTTACCTGTGATACAAAAAAAAATTTACCGTTGATAACACACAAACAGTAATACGCTACGAATTGTAGTCGATGAAAAAATAAATTAACTTACTTTGCCTGACTGAATAAAAAAAATACTGAAAATAAACAGGTGTGTATCCGAATAAACAATGACTTATCTTTACAACTTTTAAAAAAACTCCTCTAACAAAAAAATATTGCATTACATATGATACAAAATAAATGTAACGTAAATATCACACAAACAATAATACGTAACGAATTGCCAACCACTAAACTAAAAATTTACAAAATTAACAGCCGTACAATCACTGAAAAAACATTTATCCGGGTAAACAGGGACGCCGGCAACGCGACGTTCATAGCCATTCTTGTATAAGGAATTCGGCATTATATATGTGCAACTAATTGGGCTAGAACCTAAAAAGCCAAGCCCATTTATAAATATTTAGATATCACGTCCCATTTGTTTTTGTTTGTTATGTTGTTACTAGTCTTCCTCTCTATCTTATTCTTTCTCTACAATCCCTTCACCTATCATCTTCTTGTCATAATGATTTTATATAGATCAGACATATAGTGCCAATGACGATTTTTTAGTTGAGAAAAAAAAATTATAAAAAAAGAAAAGATGAAAGCGGTTCGGCCTGGTTCACTGATTTCACCGTGACGGGGTCTTGAATTCAAGATGTGTTATTCCTTTTTGAAAATATTGATTTCATCAAAAAACTTTAACTCAGAAAAGAAGAAGTTATTTCAATCTCATCAATTTTTATGTTTTGAATCCGTTATATTCTCATCATTTTGATTGATTTAGAATGCAAAAAATAAGATCTTTTGCAGCAAAAAGGTTCTTAGAGGGAGGGGGTGGCTAGCACGTGCTAGCCTCCTTTATCAATCCAGCACCTTTAGTATTTGATAAGCCCAATAGCCGAAAATAAATATGATTTGCGTAATTGCGTAGTTAGCACCCCTTAGGGGACTGGCAACCTTTCGGCATATGGAGCTCGGCAAAGAGTGCCGATCGGCAAGCATGGCTGCCACCCACTTGGAAAGTCCAAATTGGTGCCCCAAACGGTATGTATCACCCAAGGCAAAATAGAGACGTTGGCATTAAATTAAAATGGGAGACGTTGGGCTTGTTCCAAAAAAAAAAATCCCCTTTAAAATCTCACATTTCTTTTTAAATTACACACACAATTTTAAATTACCATTTCACAAACAATCAAATCCATCTCTTTCAAGAAAAAACAAAAAAACAATGGAGCCTAAATCCAAACGTGGTTCAAGCTCACACAAAGGTCGAGGACGTGGGTCTCGATCACAATCCGGTCCATCACAATTCACACGTCCGCAACTTCATTCACAACCAATTCGTCCCCAAATTCCACCTCAACCTTACTATCCCCAACATCCAAATCAAAACTATTATCCTCAACATCAACCTCAATCACAACGGCAATATTATCATCAACCTCCTCCAATGAATCCGGCCAATTATAATATGTTAATGACTAGTGAATTTGATCCGTTCAACGACTACCGTGACGGTCCATCAAGACGTGAACCAAGTGTAGAACATCAACTACCGCTTTACAATAATGAAGATGACGAAATTGAATATGTCCCCGAAACTCAATTTCCAAATACAATGGGTAAGTTTTAAATTTTCTAAATTCGTTATACATTTTTTTAAGTCGTATATATATATATATATATATATATATATATATATATATATATATATATATATATATATATATATATATATATATATATATAAACTCGTACTACCTCCGTCCCAAAATTATTGTCCCCTATTGACTTTTTCGGTCTTTACCTTTCAACTTTGACCTTAAGTATTTTTGTTTATATTATACAATACTTGATACAAAATATATGAACGAATTAAGTTTTAAATGTATTTTTATTTGGTATAATTTTTATACATAAACAAAAATATTTATAGTCAAAATTGAGAAAGAAAGACCGAAAAAGCCAATAGAGGACAATAATTTTGGGACAGAGGGAGTAATATATATTTTTTATTTTAAAATAGTAATTTGTAATTTTTTTAAATCGTTATATATATAAAATTTTTATAATCGAATATTTTTCTTTTTTTTGTTATACAAAATTGTTTTGTTATAATTTTATTTTCGTTTATTTGGTATACATAATTGTTTTGTTATTAATTAGGTGGAGAAGAAAATGATGATGGTGTTGATGATGTTGAAGAAATTGAAGAAATACCAAAACTGACTAAAGCGAGAAGCATACCTTGGACGACGGAAGAGGAGGTCGCTTTGGCAAAAGCTTGGGTGCATATCTGTGTTAGCTGTACATTAGAGGATAAGAGACAATGGATAAGTGTTATAGTTGTCATTAGCTAGTGATTAGCAATTTACCTAAAATAGGTCTTGTAATAGGTCCTATATATATCATGTATCTTGTATGTGGTATGCATCGAATAACATTATTACATCATTCTCAAAACACTCTCATTGTATATTCTTACAATCACGACTTGTCCAAGAGTCGGGAATCAACAAAAGTCTCTAAGCTTTTGGGGAAATTTCTCGCAAAACGTGCCAAATCATGAACGAACACACCATGGCTTGAACACAAAATGGAAAAATATGAATGCCGAAATGAATATTTTTAACGGCCTCTACATCCAATCGGTATATTTTTGAAGTCTATTTTATTTTATATAGTTTGTATTTGATATGATTGTATTAATTTATATTTATTACTTTTATAATTGTAGAACCGTCTTCGAGATAGTGGTTGTGACGATTTTGACGTGATGAAAAATGCCATGGCCGATTATAAAAGAAAAACAAAAGGCAAGACTTTTGGACACATTGAAGCATGGGAAATTGTAAGGAAAAATGACAAATGGTTCGAACAACCAATTGTGGGTCAAACATCATCGTCTAATTTTGAGAAGTGAAAAAAGTCGTCTGAATCAAGCAACGACAATGTTGAGACAATTATTCCGGATTTGAATGAAGACACTACTCCTACCTGAAAAAAACGGGGCAAAAAGAGCGTTACTGAGTCGTCCACAAGTAATAGTGTTGCTGCGACTTTCGAAATTTATGCTGCAAAGAAATCACAACTATTAGAGGAGTCGCTAGAGAAAAAACGTGCAAAGGATGAGTTGGCCGAAAAATTGATGGCGGTACAACTACAAGGTGTGCAAGAAAAGGCCTTTTTATGAGCTTTGAAGTTTTTTAATGAACCGCACAATCACATAGCTGATCCGGATATGCGGGAAATTGCTCTAAAAAAACATGAGTTCACAGCAAAATATGGATGACGTTGCAATTTTTAGTTTTATTTATATATATATTTTTTAAGTATTATGTAATAATCATTGAATTATTATTAATAAAATTAGTTGTTTTTTTATTAATTGTTTAATTATGTTTTTTTATTTTAATTATATAATTAAATAAAATTTAATGCTCGGGAGGACCAAAATTACCACTTAAAATCCATGTTGAGGCAACCTTAGGCATAAAATGTGTTGGAACTAGATGATTGGTTGTTTGCATCAAAAGTTGAAGCAACCTTAGGCAAGGTTGCCACCCCTTACAATCAAATATTCATTTGTGTTTGAACAAGTTTATTATCGTTTACTTTTGGCAACTACTCGTAATAAACATAATTAAAAGTCTAAGTTCTCATGGTTATGGTTTTAGGTTGACTCATGTGAAAATATTTAAGGGTTAAGTTTCTGTAAGAGATAACGTCATTCATTTTATTAGATTGTATGCTTTATCTTCAAAAAAAAAAAAAAAAAAAAAAAAAAAAAAAGCCCTCGTTAACTTAAAATCCTGGCTGCGCCCGTGCTTGGTAAATGATCTTTTCATCGAACTACAACATTTTTGTTTTTGTTGGTTGAACAATAGGTGTAAAAAAAGTTCTCTTGACCGGGCATTATGACTTTCTTTGTCGTATGAACACATGTTATGTTTCTAGTTCGTGAACTAATAAGTGCTTTGTAATATGCATGCCTTCTAGCTCCTTGTTAGAAAGTAGCCTTATTTGAAGTTTAATAGAAATTAATAACCGTTTAAGAAAAGAAAATAAATATAGCCGTCTTACTAGTGTGTACAAAATTAAAATTTGTCAAACACTTAAAAGTGCACTGCTCAATTTCCCACACCAAATTTCCCCATACAAGATAAAGCGTAAAAAAAGTGGGTCTTACAAATTCATCTCTACATTTATAAGCTACAGTTATAAGTGTGAACAAATTTCAAATTAATAACGTACCGTAAGCTAGCAAATAAGAAACCTAAAAAGGGTCCAAGCGTTGGTGCCATTAGCGAAATAAATAGGATTTGATGAGCATGTGTTTTTAATTTGGTGACTTAGGGTGTGATTGTTTTTTGAAAAAATGTCTTACTAGCCTCTTACTCTTACTGAGTTAGAGGTGGTCAAACATTTATGTTGTTTGTTTTTTCTTTTGAGTCAAACCTGGTAAGATATATAACATCTTACTCAGTAAGAGGTGGGAGACTTGTATTACTATCTCTTACCAAATAAGAGATTGAAAACTTATTATAATATAATATATTTGCGGGTATATTAACTATGTTATATTTATGATAAAAAGTTTTGTTTCATGTTTACACAAGCTACTTATTTATGGTATTGCTGTTATATAATATATGCTAAAAAAAAGACAATTAAACTCATTCTGACGATTATATGAAAAACAAAAAACATTATATCATTCAGATTTAGACTTTATAGTCACATCTTACTAGTAAGATATGATAGTCAAATTTGAACCCAAAACATTTTAATGAAACAAACACATCTAATAATGTAAATTAATTTGAGGAATTAGTAGGGACTGGCGGTTTTACTCTCGGTAATATTAAAGCCGTTGTTTCATTTCATTCTTCTTTATAACTCGTATATAAGAAAAGAAAACAGGGAGTGGGAAAGTATTGGAACGATGCATGAAATAGGAGTTATTCATTGAGCTTCAGTTCACGAAGCTTGAGGGGGGTTCGTCTGGGCAAAGTCGGAAAGTACGAAGATAATCAAGTGAGTTTCGTGTCCTATCTTTTTTTTTTTGGTAAAAGGTCAACGACCCGGTAAATATATTATCCAAAAAAAGTTTAAGTACATATGGAATGTGGCTGAAATACCACATTAACCTCAAGCACAGGCGCTTGATAAACAAGTGTTTATGACAGGCCATAAACACAAACCAAACCTAGCTAATTACAAAGTATCAAACTAGGTATAATAACAAGACAAACATGAGATGCGAGCATCCCACATCCACCCAGCAGCACGAAACGTTGAAGTACATAGGATGAGGGTGAAATCCCTCACCTCAGTTGACATCCAATAAGAATCAGTTCACAAACGCCACACATCGGTAGGTGTGTGTTTAGATGCAGAACCGAATACCCATTAAGAACACAGAAAGAGTTTTTTGAATAAGAAACCTTGAAAACTTAACTTACAATACGATCTTCCATGTGAACAAATCCCATGACAGCAGACCACCCCATGACAGCAGTAGTTCATCAACGATCAACCACAAAACCACAATGGTCCAAACACAGACCGACTATATGAATATATAACGACCAGGTCTGAGAATATCTTGAACATCCATTGACATGACTTACACTCTCTCCAAAACCCACAAATCCATACAAACATCTGATTCAGAACAAGCAGTTAACGAACCAAACCCTAAAAAGGGTTACATTCAGACGAGACACAGCGAGTAGAGAATAAACACGAAATCCTAAAATTAGGGTTTCATGCAATCGTTAAAGCACCAGCGAAAACTCCAGATGTGATAAAATAAACCACAAGGGTATTGATAACGAACAGATCCAGAGGAAGAACCCACAATCGTACCCAATAAGCAACCGTTTTAATACCATAAAGATAATTAAAACCGACTTAGGACATGTACCAGCATACGATCATAAAAAGTAAAACCCTAAAAACGATCACAAAAGTAATCGTTTAGGGTTCAGTAAAACCGACATATGATAAAGAATAATAGGGACGATTTAAAAAATCAAAACCCTAAATAGCAGATCATAACATTCAATCGATTAGGGTTATGGCCACATGATAGGGACGATTTCTGAAACACCACTACCCAGAAGTTAACGAACCAACTAAACCGATTGCATATCACTCAATAAAGAATGATAGAGAGGCGGAATAGTGGTTGTTATTTGGCCGGAACAGTAGGGATAGGGCGGCCGGAAATCTCCCCTAGGGAGAGAGAAAAATAGGGTTTTTTTTTCGTGTCCTATCTTTTGATTTCTTGCAAATGATATGTTTTGACATGCAAAGTTTTATTAATGTTCTTGCGAGTATAACTAATGTTTTGATATTTATAACATGTGGTTATGTGAACTCTAATGCGTTATGAACACATATAATTTATATCTGGAAATTGATCATGGGATTATTAATGTTCTAGATTTCTAATAGAGTGAACTTGAGGACTTCAAAGTTCAAACATAAAAGGACTTCAAAGTTCAAACATAAAGTGAATATTCTGTATTACAATTAGGGTCATTCAAGGAAAATCCCGATAACTTATTCATATCTGGTCACTAAGCATTAGCAGTAGTCACTGGGAGGCCTTTTGTTTACCAAAGTTCCGGTTGTCATTGTCCTCGCTAGTTTTGATCAGAGACCAATATGCAAAAAACTTGTCACTATCTATTGCCTTCAGTGACTAGATTAGCGTAGTCATTGTCATTGTGTCTCCAAGTTTTTCACTAATCCAGTGAAATTCGTCAGTAATATGATTAGAGACTGAAATATTGGCCATGAATACTAGACAAAGTGACGTACCGTCAATGTTAAACATCCATCTGTGACCGTATATATCTCATAATGGACATTAGTGAAGACATCTGCTTACCAGCTATTTACTTGTTTCAGACGAAAAACGTTGTCAGTAACTACTATTTAAAAGGCGGTCCCTGTTTAGAAACATTGAGAGAAATGGTGACTAATTTTTATTGGAATGTTGATGCAATGAACTCCAATCCACTAATTTCAAAACAATAGAAAGCCAGAATTTAAATCCCATTGGCCTTAGCTAGGTCAAATTTGTTTATCTAAACTTAAACAATATTGGCATTATTATGTCAAATTAATATCAACAAAATTATTTCGCACATTCACAAAGCAGAACACAATATAATCACTCTATCTATATCTATACTACATACTAATGTATTTAGGACTTCTAAATTAGGAATTCTTAAAATTTTTAAGACCAAAAACATTTCCTTAAAAAGAAATTATTAGGCCATTAGTCAATGTTGTTCACAATATTGGTCAATACAGACTTAATGATTATAATGAATACGTTTTGTATGTTATTACTAACATAATTTATGGCTGTTAAAATCCCTTTTGTATCAACACATTAATTAATTTTATAACAACCCCATTAACTTCCATTAACTTGTGATCACCACAAACAGGGATATAAATCCCCCTCCCAAATCATCGATCAACACGCAAATCCTTCTTCAATCTCGATCAACACCCAATCATCAACAACCCAAAACCAATCCCTACAAAGTACAAACCCTCACTTATCACTACCCAACTGTCAAACACCAACAAGATTCGAACTACATTACTAAATCCTCCTCTACTCACGTCACTTCCATAAGACTCAAACAGAAATGAAAAAAAAAAAAAAAAAAAAAAAAAAGCAATACAACGTATCTCATTTATCTCCTTCATGCCTATCTCACTGGAGAAGGAAAAAAAAAACGCTATCCACTCAATACAACTACAACAACATAAACATCAAAACAAAAACTTCCACAAAACCATCCCTCCCATCAAAACCAACACTATCTAAAAACCGCATCCTTCATAGCAAAACGATACACCACAACACCAGTTCTCGACACACTAGACGACCCATCATCATGTACCACCTCCACCCGAAACATCTACTTCACCTTCTTAAAAATAAAGATTCGATACTGAAAATAAAAGAAACAAGGATCCAAGCTTTCTCTTTTTATACCCACAAACTTGTTCAAACAAAATTATAAGAGAATACACATCATAGATCTTGAACCAAATACAACAATACCTACCCGAGACCTTTATCGAAAGATCTTGAAGCCAATAGTTTGTGGTCTGTGTAAGCCTTGACTATACAAAAGAAGACGAGAAAATTCAGGGTACAGTTGTGGTGGAAACAAACCGAAGGAAGTTTAGAAAGGGGCGAATTTTGTTTGTGAGGATGACTGCACATAGTGACTTTGTGGCTGCTTCTTGTTGAGTTAAATTAGGGTAAAAGATGTATTATATAACCTTTTTATTAGGGTAACAAATGCGTGCCTAATTTTGTATTCAATTTCTTCATGAAACGAATTTTGTAAGTTGTGGTGAGTGGGCTAAAGATTTTGTTAGTGGTGAGTGGGCTAAGGATTATGTTAGTAAAATTGTTGGTTTGCTTGGTTAATCTCTATCACTATCTTTATCTCTATCTTAACTATCTCAACTTCAATTACAATAGATTTAGGACTATTCCATTATTAGTAATGCTTAAAATTAAGACTTTTGATATTGTCTTTTGATAGTCTTCAATACTATTATAACATTATAACAGCTTATTTGACAGCCAATTTAATATATCATTCTAACAAACTCCAGTAATTATTAAAAATGTGTAACCACTAACCGAACCATTACCCGAAAGTTATCTTGTTTTTTTAGTAGATTGGGAATTGGACCATTACCCGAAAATGTGTAAGTTCGAGCGTTGTTGGCTTCTCACCTTTATTTTCATTCAATAATAAAATGAATAGCTTGCATTATACTCATAAATAAAAGTAGCCTATTAAACTTGTAACCACCATTTTAATAATTTGCTAAAAAATTGAACATTGAACGTCTATTAACTTGTAACATATAAATGAAAAACATTTGTTCGCCATAATATTTAGTCACAGGGTACCCATCGCCGCATTGCGCGGGTACCCGGTTAGTTTATATAACATATCAACATCCAAACACGGAATGCCTATGTCTTGAATCATATCCTTAAAATGAAAATCAGTGCCGAATCATATATAAGAAAAATCCATCCCTCATTAAAATTTTCTAGATTGGCAAAAGTCTGGTTGGATGAGCAAACCAATGTAAAATTCCTATTAGACATGGCCATGACTGGTCATTAGATACATAGGTTGAACACTAGGTGGAGATCGATTTGCAAGTTCGATTGAGTTTGGATTATAACATGTCTATTTCAGGCTAGGTGAAACGGGTCATAGCTAGGTCCTGTCAAAATAGACAATAGCTAATAATATTCTACCACATAGACGTTGTTGAGGTAAAAACCTGCTCTCTGGTATTTGCCTAACGGAAAGTCTCAGCTTTGCCTTCAACGCTCCTTGATCACTGTACATATGCAATACGCTCGTTAGCTTCGCCCCAGGTTTTATCCCAGGACCAAGTTCCGGCGTGAGAGTAAGTATATGTTTGAGACCGAAGGGTATAGTAATAAATGAGAGTAAATACGAGTGTGTGTTGTTGTGAACAATAAATGGGGTTGGGGTATTTATACTACTTAACCTTGGTACCTGTGTGTACTTGTGAGTGGTGCTCACCATACTCTAGGCATACTTTATTAGGTGGGTGTCAAAGCACGTGCTAGACATGATCACTGAATATCTGGGAAGGCTGCGCTCGTGGATGTACAACTTTATTCAATCGGTCCATGGATTCCGTATCACCGTCCGGCCAGACATGCCGTCCGGACAATACTCTCCGGACATATACGTCAACATGTCCCCCCAGTATTGTATTTATCGGGCGACAAGCCGATGATGCAATACTTGTAAAAAATCTCTCCCCCGAAACTTTATTATTCCTGTTATTTACCTAACTATTAATTTATATTCTTTACAGGCTAGCTATTTGGTCACGTCTTAACGGGCCTATCCAGGCCAGCAAGCAAAATTAGTCCGTGGGCTTTTTCTGGATCCATCATGGTGTACGCGTGCCACGTCTTTTCACTGTGTTAGCGTGTATGGCCAGGATGGAGCCACGTCAGCGATGCTCTGACTGACGCGACGTTTCGCTTCCCCACGCATCCATATATATATATGGGTATATGTTGGCTACAATTATTGTAGCCAACTAGCTACAATCCTTCACTAAAATTAAATAAGAAAAGATTCAGGACCCACAAAAATAAATCAGGGACCCACAAATGGACTCAGGGACCCACAAAATGTAGTACAAAATTGTAGGGAGTTAGCTACAATAAATTATAGCTAATATATTTCATATATATATATATATATATATATATATATATATATATATATATATATATATATATATATATGAGATTTTACCTTTCATTTTTTACACAAAGTTCCTCTGCGCTTTTACTATTTCTTCGTTCGGACGTTAACAAATCCTTCTTTCGAGGTGAGTTTTATTTTCATTCCTCTCCATTCTTAGCAGTATTCCCTTCGGCAATTTTTTATTTATTTATTTATTTATTTTTATTATTTTTTTTGTAAAAAACATGGCCGAAGTGATGCCGATGGAAACACCTGCTTTCGCACCGAGGGTAAAGCCGGACGTCGTACCCAAGTTTGACATGTATTTATATAAGTCTAGACTAACACAGCAGGAACTTAATGATATAATTTCCACCTACAATATTTCGAAGGATTTACATCCGGTGCTTCCGGATCCCAATATGACTATGAACAATTTACCAGAGGACAAGATTGGTGTATATCCCCAACAATTAGAGATTGGCGGAGTTAGTATACCATTTTCTAAATTTTTTCTTGCGGTTATCAACCATTTTAAGGTGCATTTTTCCTAATTAGTGCCGATAGGTTTGAACCGCGTCACTCTCTTTGAGATCCGCTGCTATAGTTTGGAGTGTCAACCAACCGTTTCGTTGTTCCGAGTGTTTAATAGACTGTGCAACCAGGGACACTGGTTCTCCTTTGAGAGCCGGAAGAAAGCAGGGAAGAAAGCTAAGAAATGCTTTAAGGAGGTTCTCATTGGGCTGAAGCATTGGAAGGAGAAGTTTTTCTTGATTTATCGAAGGGCTATACCGGACGCCATGGCGTGGAGACATAAAGATTCAAGGATTACTGATGACTTTCCACTAACCTTTCCTGAGGCCTTTGCGGAGTCACTTAGTGCATAACTTATTTTCCTTAGAAAACCACCTCCCAGCCTCTTATGGATGCCCGGCCTTTCTTCGGTGTGGGAGACTAAGGAGTTAGAGGTCGTTTTAAAGGATGCCGAAGGGTGTGGTAATGTTATAAATTTTATCTGTTTAGGATTTGCTTCTCCCATCGTTTTTCTGTTATCTCTCTTACTGTTTATTGTTGTTTTCCCTGCAGTTGTGAGTATGGCTGAGTTTTTAGAGTTGCCTGATTGTGAAGGGACTGAAGGGGAGTACGTGTATGAAACACGTGTCTTCTTTAGAAAAAGAGTGAGAAAAAAAACCGATTACAACAGAAGTTTTCTGAAAATAAGTCACTGTTGGTCATCTTTTGTTCTAATATAAACTGACACCTAAAACTTATTTTCTCAAACCGGAACTTTGAAATAATGAAACTAGATACGTTCACCTTCATTTAGAGAGTTTAATGAGGGAAATCGGGTTTAAATGAAATAGATACACTCAAATGAACTCAAGTTAAACGTAAAACTTTACAACTTTTAAAGGTTTCTTTTAAGTATTGAATGAAAAGCTGAGTGACCACTTTCGTGCCCATTTACGCAGACCTTACGCTTAGAACCATTAAGAGTGGTAGTTAAACTTTTTATAGCCCTCACAACACACTTGTCACCAAAACTCGGAATGACCCAAACCAACAAGACACGAAGAACTTATAGCCCGCTAAACTTGAGCCGAACTCATTTTGGACACTTTGAAAACGTAATATTAAAAGGTAAAAGTGTAAAACTTATGTTTTACTACGTTTTGAGTCATAAAACCTCACTACAAGTATATAAGGGTGATAAAACTTTATAAGAATTTCATGCATATAATACATATCAAATTGTTCCAAAAGCGACTTATTTCTTAGGTTGCGGTTAAAGTTTCGTTGCACGTTGGACATTACTCTTTTCCCGGTTATAATACTTGCTTGAGGTGAGCTTTCGTAGCTCCATTTTATTATATTTTCTTTGAGGAAAAATGGTACTCAAATGATATTTTGAATGTTTTCATGTTGTGATACATTGTTTTCATATTTTGGACATGATGTGCATTTTGATATCAATATGTGTCTTGTTGTGTTATTCAAATTTCGTTATTCAAGTATGCGCAACTGTTTAACTCCGGTTTGGAGCCAACTATGACAATGAAATTTGTGAACTCAAGTTACCAAAATCAACAAATCATTGGTAGATTTGGTGGTATTTTGTAGGAAAATTTTACTTTTATAAACGTCGAACATGCGATCATACACTTGAAAACAATATGCTAAATAAGGCAAATCATATCCAGAGCTAGAGTTTCCATTACGAATAGTAAATAGACAACCACATATTAAACTAGATCTTGAATTTTCTAACATATCAAGCCTAGGAACTATTAGCTATTGAAATTTGCTAACAACAACCTTATGAGTTTTGTTTAAGTTTACCCTACATTAAAATATTTTTAAATATGAACTCATTTGATTTAATACATATCTTATTAAAACTCACGTAAATTAATTATATGTGTTGAAATCATGTATTTATGAAAACGATGAAATTTATTTAATAAATGTTATAAACAAAGTTTTCACAACTGTATATTGTTACCGAGTCATACTATATGAACTCCCATATGAGGGCTATAAAGGGGGGTTGTTCTTTTTGTCCCCCCATATTATAGTATTACATTTTTTTTTCAGTTTTTGTTTTTGTTTCGTATTTCTGTCCGTTTAAGATTTTGACTTATTAAACTTTATATTTTTTGTTTCGTACTTTCAGGTTTGTAGTTTTTAATACAAACAAAATTATATAAAAAAAAAAGGAAAAAAAATTGTGCTATTTGTAAAAAAAGAGGGTTTGTATAACTTGTCCCATTGTTACCACCTAAAAAGTAGGGATGTGCACGGTTCGGTTTGGGTAAAACCGAAACCGAACCGAAATGTTTGGTTTTTATAGAACCCAAAACCGAAACCGTTCAGTTTTTGGCGGTTCGGTTTTTTCGGTTTCTAACCGTTTATATTTGGGCATGGAAAATATATACCAACACACTTGTATCACATAGAAAATTGGTTATTTTTATTTACTTTTTTGTCAATTTAAGCATAATAATATTTATTCCATAATTCTATAATTACACACATATAGATCATGAGCCACACACATGTAAGTGAACATACACATAGTATGATTATCATCATATATTTATTGATATATTCTCAAATAAACATACGACACGATAAACACGCATATAAACATAAGGCAAAAGTTCAATGCAGAACATATTTTATCTAAAGATCAAATCCTTTGATCTCAACCACCCATCTAACTTCAATCCAATGGTTCAGATTAATTGATACTTTAATTTAATTATTAACTGAGGGACATTTTGGTAATTATACTTTGTTACTAACTCAACTCCAGGGGTCAGTTGAATTTCTCATTCATCCTCACCGGTTACACACACACACACACATTACTTTCACACACTAACCACCCCCAAATCTGTGTATCAAACCCTAACCCATATCGATGCCAATTGATTGCCATCTGGGGTTACAAACAATTGATTCCATTCATTCTGTTACTATTCAATCTTTATAAATCTAGTAACGTCATTGTTTCTAATTACATAATTTTTAAATGAGTATTTTATATTTTGTTTTGCAGCGTATGATGATGATGATCAGGTTTAATAATTTAATAATGGCGATGGTTGGAGCGTGTCATCGTGGATTGGGTGTTTCGTTATGGTCTACGACATCTTGGCGATATTTTTCTACTACCAGGGATTTTAGAGAAGAGCGTGATACTTTTGGACCTATTCAAGTCCCAAATGACAAGTCAGTCTCTATTACTTCTTTCCATTTTTTTTTTTAAGTATTCATGTCACTCTTTTTACGGTACTGATTTATGGATTGAAATTAATTATGATAATGTTTAGAGGTGATCGAATTGTTGTTGCACTGGTTCGTTAGATTTGAATTATGATTTTACTTGACCAAAACATAATGTACAACTAGTGTTTGTAGAGTTGGACAGTGGATTGATTTTTACGATGTATACATTATGCTGATAAAGGACTACTGTGTTGAGTTGTGGAGACTGATTGTTTCCGGATGGTTGCCCTGTCCGATAACTTGGTTTGGCGTCTATAAATGTATCTCGTATGTGATTGTAAACTGTCTAAACTTGATTTTTTGAAATGAAGCTGGTTAAAATAATGGCAACCAGCTAAAACAAGAAAAATACGAGTAGTATTGACTGAATAGTGTTGTTTAAGTGCAATTTCCTGGAAGCTAGTTAATTAACTTAATCTTTATCTTTGGAATTAGTAGAATTTTAATTGAATATTGTCAAAAGAAGTCAACCAGTAATGATCTAATTTGAAATGGGAAAGATTATATGGAAACAGTCTTTTATTTGGTTTTTGTTTGATCCCATTTAAGAATGAAACAATGGTTACTGCAAATGGTGGTATAAACTAGCAGCGAGTAGCTATAAGTTATGTTTATATATCATTTGTACCACTTTTTTAATATTTTTCTTCCGTTTCTTATGGTATTCAATCTCACTCTTGGTTTAACAGGTCTGCAATATTGTTGCAGTTGCAAGATTACTTAAGCAACACTCGTCATCCCATCTTTTTTGCTACTTATAATGTTCGGCTTAAGATATGGCTAATTTGAGCTACTCAATTCACTGTTTGCAGAACTATTCTTCCAGAATGGATGTTATAGACTACACCGTCTATCTCCATAGTGAAGTATTTGTGACGACCCAGGGTGGAAACTTCCCACATATCTGTTCAATGGACATGCTAAGACAATCAGACCTGATAAGCGCAAGTTAGCACAGTATTTCCTTAATATCAATATCAGGTATGATGCCTACATATCTATTTAGTAGCCACAATTTAAGATTTTGCATGCATGTTAATAAATAAGTTAATGCTTAAAATACCAATAAATGTGAAACTTAAGATTTTGGCAAAATATTGTAAACATAAGATTTAAAAAAGCCTAATGGAGATTTTAGTTATGTTGTTTATAATTACTGAAGAGCAACTGTCATGCAGATCACATGTGATTTATACTGAATCACATGTGGTTTGGTCTGAATCACATGTGATTTTGTAGTATAACTTTGTTCTCAAAATCACATGTGATTCTTGTCAAAATCACATATGATTTGTTGACAGAACACACCTAGTACCAGTCGGGCTGTGTCCTGTTGGTATTGATGTATTAATAAATAACAAGAAAAGGTCTCTCTCTACCCACTCTGTCTCTATTCTTATGCTTATTGGTGGGAAATGGGCTAGTTTAAATAACATGTCAAGATGGGTAAATGTTTCAGCACATCAAAGCTGGTTGTGGTTGACCCACTAAATTTTTTTTGTCTTTTTATGAATTTCATAAATAGATAATTAATATGTCAAGTGTTACTACGGTTGTTAAAAACATTTGTTATCTTTCTAACAAAGCAATCTAGGAGTGTGCAATTGTAAACACTTAACCATGCTTTTGAGTTATACATTTGATCCTTCAGCAATAAAATATCATCCAAGCTGACCCATTTTCACACAAATGGATTAAAATGACTGTATTTCAGCTCCGAATCATCATTTGAACATTATGGTAATTTTGAGGATCAACTTGACCTTTTGGGATGAGATGGCTCATATTGCTTCTCAGCATGTCGAAAAAGGACAACAATTATATGTATCAGGTCGTCTTGTTTCAGATATAGTCAATAGAGATGATGGGAAGCAACAAGCATACTATAAGGTTACCATGGAATTCACTTGACTGTTGGCATGTTGTCTTCGTGTGCATGTATATGGAAGTTTCTATTTCTTTTTGTGAAGTATGGGTTGTTTTCAGACAAGTGACAAGTATCAACAGTTGTAATTTATAGTTCATATATGGAAATAATAGTAGTAGTCTAATACATGTCCATGGTATTTTCTAAATGTGCTTTGAAGTATGTATGTGTTTTAAACAAGCATCAAAAGATGTATCTTATGAATTAGTGTAATTAACAAGTCTTCTGATAATTACTTTATTATCACAATTACTCAGGTAAAATACATGCTTCTTTAGGTAAATCACATGTGATTTACACATGGATCACATGTGATTTACACACGAATCACATAGGACTTGCATGCGATTTATACTTGATTTGAAAACATATGTTTTACAAATCACATGTTTTATTTTCTGTACATTTGATAAATCACATGTTTTGTTTCTGTACATTTTATAAAAATGTTGAGTACTCTCTTGTGTCTTACATTTAAACATAGTACAAATAACATAGTTAAGCATTCTGTAAAAAGTTCTGTATTCAATAAAATGACAATTCCAAAAATTCAATAAACAAAATTTCTAGAAATTTTAAAGAAAATGAAAAATACATTCAAATCAAAAAATTTCAAGCATCCATCAGTATCATATTTCTCTTTGCCTTTCGATTAGCGGAAACTTATTTTTGTATGCGTCTTTTCTCTCCACAATGTCCACGTTTCTTTTTGGCTACATCTTTACTTGAAATGCTTTCTCTCTTCTATGCATTCTATGTTGTCCTTTCGCTCCATGTTTGTTTGAAGCACATGAGGGAATTTTTGTTATAGTTTTTTCCATTCATTCTATGTGATCTTGTACATGGAACACATGTGATTTTACCTCATATCATTTTCAAGGTGAGTCATATGTGTTTACACATGAATCACATGAGATTCACAAACAAATCACTTGTGATTTACAAACGAATCACATGTGATTTGCATGCGATTTATACTTGAACTAAAATCTAATAACATCCACCTATATATGAACGTATAATTATTAAAATTCTACTATAAAAACAACAAAAAAAAACTGTTACAAGATTCAAATTGGTAATGTTGTGAAGGATAAGGCGACTGCTGATGTTGTATGGTCTAAGGCTTCGCCTGATGTTGTACAGTCTAAGCATAAGTTTTAGAACTTGTTGGAAATATAATGACAAAACATAGTTAAAGTTAGAAGATTAGTGTTAGAAATTGTAAGTTAGAAAGTATTGGGTAGTTTAGTGTATGTTTATGATAAGTATTCTGTAAAACCGACCCATTATATTGGGCTGGGTCATTAGTAACGGTATAAACCGTTTAGTTTAGGGTTACAACGGTTTAGAAAACCTTGCAACGCTTACTTTTATAGAATCGACATGTCCTCTCCAACAGGCATGATTTACACCGATTCATTATGTATAAATAGATAGAAATTCTCTGTAATTCAGCAACCCATTCGATTATTCAATATCAAATATAAAGGGGTTCACCCATTCTTTGTTTCTGTTTTTTCTTATTTGATGAACACATGATGTTGTCTTGATCATATTCGATCCTGGAGAAAGAGATGAAAGGGCCTGTCAACAGTGGTATCAAGAGCTTCAAGGGATCAAACAACATTCAAATCATGTTTTCCAATCATCACTCAAGATTAAACCTGCGTTTTTTTCATCAAAGAAAAAAGAGCAGATATGGAACAAGGAAGATAGCAAGACAAACGAATTTTTTTTCAGAAATTCGTTTTCACCAAATAGCAAGATAACTCGAATCCTCGTGATTCATAGCAAGATAAACCGAATCCTCGTGATTCATAGCAAGATTATTCCGAATCCTCGTGATTCATAGCAAGATAAACCGAACCCTTTGTGGTTCATAGCAAGATAAACCGAATCCTAGTGATTCATAGCAAGATTAAACTGAATCCTTCGTGGTTCATAGCAAGAAGAAACCTTAGAGTTTCAAGCAAGAAAGCAAGCAAGAAAACAAAAGCAAGAACTTTTGATCTTTTCGATCAAACACAAAAGCAAGGAAATCAGAAACCATCTCGGTTCTGATTATAAGCAAGAAAGCAAGCAAGAAACACAAGCAAGAAAGCATGAAACGCAAGCAAGAAAGCAAGCAAGGAATTATTTGTTTTGTCATTAGGGGGGAATATGTTGGAAATATAATGACAAAACATAGTTAAAGTTAGAAGATTAGTGTTAGAAATTGTAAGTTAGAAAGTATTGGGTAGTTTAGTGTATGTTTATGATAAGTATTCTGTAAAACCGACCCATTATATTGGGCTGGGTCATTAGTAACGGTATAAACCGTTTAGTTTAGGGTTACAACGGTTTAGAAAACCTTGCAACGCTTACTTTTATAGAATCGACATGTCCTCTCCAACAGGCATGATTTACACCGATTCATTATGTATAAATAGATAGAAATTCTCTGTAATTCAGCAACCCATTCGATTATTCAATATCAAATATAAAGGGGTTCACCCATTCTTTGTTTCTGTTTTTTCTTATTTGATGAACACATGATGTTGTCTTGATCATATTCGATCCTGGAGAAAGAGATGAAAGGGCCTGTCAACAGAACTCACATGTGATTCACTTTGAATCACATGTGATTCACAATGAATCACATGTGATTCACAATGAAACTGCACTACTATCTTTCTCCAAGATTCCCAAGCCTCATCGTACATTGGGCCTAGATCTGACCCGTATTTAAACGACTCCACATTTTCCATCCATGAAGAATAACCATGTGATGCCTCAACAAGTGACCACTCATCAAAAGATTTTTGCATATCCATATTCAAGCATCTAGGCTTATCAGTAAGCTTTTCAAAGATATCGTCGATATCACAATCACCACTTTTAAGACCATCGTTTTGAGAAGAATCAACAGATGCGATATACATTTTTAAACGTAACACAGATTTATAGGTTCAGCAATATGCTTATATGCATAATGGTCAGAAATAGATGATTCAATTTGTCAATCATTGTAACTACAGAAAATCAAATGAACATTCATGTAATAACTTGGAAACACATCAAGATTCAATATATCATTCAATGAACATGCTCTAATTAACAAATATACAATAAAGTGAAAAATGTAATATAATATAAAAACTAGATCCGTAAACATAGAAGGCTGAAGAAGATGATCACTCCATTTTGATTTGTACACTGACTTTTTCATATAAAAATCAAAGACAAACATCGTATCGATGAAGGACGACAGATCGACGGTGAACAGGTCGACAGCAGAACGATGGCGGATCAACAGCAGATCGGGTATCGATTGACAGTGGGATTGACGAAGGTTATTGTGTGTGTGCGTAAATCGTGATTTTGTGTGTGTTTTTTTATACGGTGTGTGTGTGTGTTTTTGTTGAGAGAGAATGTTGAAAACCTGGTAAGAATGAAAGTAGGAGGGATATTTTGCCTTTTATATTAGACAATTTTATCCTTACTGTATAATTGTGTGTTTTAATGTAAGCCTTTGGATCCATATAAAATGAAAGGTCAGGATGTGT